>OY728130.1:302999029-305499029 GCA_963277665.1 Viscum album
CATCATTTTTTGAAAAATACTTATTTTACCCGAACAATTTATTTTGTTCTTATACCATGTTCTAGAAAATGTGTAAGATGAATAATAATGTTATAAAATTCAAAATATAGAAAATACTATTCATAACAGCTAGTTTATAATAATAATATATCATTGTTTAGTAAAACCCAGTATTGCGTACAACACACGCTATCGAGGAAGGTCGCGATTGTGTGTAATGCAAGCAAATTCAGGGTTGCGTGTTGTGAAAGAATATTTCGTTGTTTCGTATAAAAAAATCCAACCATATTTCATTTATTCATTGAATATATATATATATATATATATATATATATATATACTCAATGTTGCGTAGAATAACTATTATCAAAATTGTGTGTAACACGATCTAAGAATAGTATTGCGTATACTGCAAGCTAATACGGTGTTGCGTATAGCGCAAGGTAATCTTGGTGTAGCATACAACACAATACATTAATGAAATTAAAAGAATATTTTTCATAAAATATCAGGGTGTTACATTCTACCCCCCTTAAAATTAATTTTTCCCTCGAAATTCGTCGGGGTTATAAATGGTTTACTACTCGAAATTTTGTTTAATAGAAACCCACATCGTAAAAAGGAATACCAAAACATGGCTTTAGAAACTAATGTATGAAATGTAACGGTTACCCAAATTGACTCATTACTGGGTTTCCACGTAGGAGAACATAGGTGAAAATATGGATATGGAAGAAAAATCTAACCATCAAGTTCTGATGGAGAGTGGTATAGAACATGGCTATGAAAAAGCCAACAATCACAAAGCTATTGATTTGTGATGATCTAAGGCACCATATGATTCATCGTATATAAGGGAACTAGGACAACATTTTTGGTTTTCAAGATCATTTCCCTAAAGTTGATGAATTAAAAGAAATACTTGCATGATTTTGGTACAATCTCACTATTTTTCATGAATTGAACAATTTCCACTTCATCCCTTAAAGAAATAAAGTTGAATTTGTTATTCGTGATGTGTTAGTAGATCATGTGATAGAATAATGGGTCATTCCATATCTTTCAAACAAAAGGTTAGCAAAAGTTATAAGTCCATCTTATGGTTAGATTAATCGTATATGGTTCCAAAAATGAACTTATACTTCATATATCAGACCGCTTAATAAACTAAAACTAGTTTCTACTAACCAGGGACTTCCTGTAGGCCAGTGGTAGGCGATAAAGGCCAGTCGCACTTCAGTTGTGGGTTCGATTCCCACAGCCTTGTCCGACACGATGGGCTGTCGCCGGTCCTGCAGGTTTTCCTTTTTCTAATACTATATTACTATAACATCCCATCAATAATATCGAAAAAAGGTCTATCTTTAAACAATACTATTTAATGTCCAAAATAATCCAATCCAATCTTTATGTAAAATACTTCGGTCCAAGCTCATAGTATAAAGAAAACTATTACTTGAAATGTCATCAACCAACCATTAATTATCCCCCATTATCTTGTTGGTCACATTCCAATCATTTGAATACCTTAATCATGTATTCTCTTGAAAAATGAATACCAATTAAACCTTAGTGAAAACATGAATGCTGTCAAAAGTTAACTCCTTCCACATACCAAAATCCAAAAATTCTATATACTCAAACCATGATATAACATTCTCCTTATATCAGTCATGAGCTCATGAATACTATCAAACATTTAATTTTCTCCTTATCCCTTCATTATGCGCATATCATCTACTTTCTAAAAATAATGGTACCATTCATCACACACTTTTAAAACATAAGGAAAGACAACAGTATAACAATCCTTAGATGTCTCTTTATTCCATAGTACCATAAGATTACTTATACAACATTAAACTTGATAAACATGTAATCATTCCACTACCTTCTTAAACCATTGACCGAGCTTCAACAATTCTTTCATCTCACATATCATTTTTTTTTCAAAGAGGCGACATGGATTGGTTACCCAATCCATGCTAAAAGAAATTTATTAAATAAAAAGGTTACAAGAAAATCTCGAGGTGTAAAATGCATACACCATCTTGAAATATAAAAGACCAACAAAGATAAAACTTTAAAAAACCGGGAAAAAAACATCAAAAGATTCTAGAAGAATCCAGAAGAAGATTTGCATGATCAGCCCCACCATTTCCTCATCATTCTGGAACTTCAGAATCCAGAGCAGGATCCACACTTTTAAAAGCATATATGAATCAGTCAGGGCATCGTCTCCACAAGTCTGCAACAAAACAGGTGCAAGGAAGGACCAGTAGCAAATAACCAATAGAGAACATGAGTATTCCGGCGAAATCATGTTAACTTCAACCAAAAAGTAGATAGATGAATTCAAGAAGATGAAACTGCGGGTCTCCAGCAAGAAGAAATCTGCATGTGCAAGTTACCAAAGAAATCCAAAGGGCGAGCTTCATAAAGCTCCAGAAGAAGATCTGCACTAACTGCCAAAAGAGAGAGATCAGACCCAACATGTCTTCAGCATTCTGCTACCTCAAATTCCAGAACAAATCAGCTCTTCATTAAGGCAAAGTCTCAACCAAACAGATGAATGTAAAGTCAAGTAATAATGCGAACTCGAGCAATCCAGCTAACTCAAAGGAATCCCAACAAGACAGAAACTTCTTTTCTTTTTCTTTTTTCACTGAATAGCAATTCAGAATCCATGCAAAATTGACAGTACAGGCTCAAAGACAGGTTTAGAATCAGATCCAAATCGGAAATTTTAAAAGCACATAAGCAAAGAAAAAAATTCAGTCAACTATTTCTGATCTGAAGCAAACTGCAAAAGAAGAAATCAATAGGAATTCTGGAGGATTAACAGCCTTCTTCTCCTCGAAATACCTAGTTCAACTTTATGAAAGGTTTCAGCAGAAATTTCACCACTTTTCAATTTCTCATAGGCCAATCCTTTTTGCTCTTCCCAATGAGCATCAAATTTTTTTAATTGTTCCTCAAGGGAGAGTTGTGATGTAATATCATTAGTCTCATCAGCTGGAGTGTCATGAACTATCTCCTTATTGACAGACTTAGTGGTATTGATAGAGCGAGTGGTGATGGTTCTTTCCATCTGTGAGTAATCTCTCCTTTTCCTAGTTTTCCTAGGGTTAGGAGTGATGAATCCATCTTCATCTACCATGAGTTTTTTTCCCTTTCTGGCCATTGAGGTCAAGAAATTCTCCTCTAACTGCCTAGTATGGTCTTCTACTTCTTCAGGAACATCACTGGATTCGGAGGATTCTTCCTGTTCAGCCCCTTGGGCTTCCTGGGTTTGGGTGTTCATATCCTGTTCCTTAGCCACAATAGTAGGTTTAGAATTAGTATCTGTGTTAGTGGGTTCCAGTAAATCAGGAGGTCTGTCCATATGAGTAGAATCCTTTTCTGTGGAAACCTTAACAACATTAGTAAAATCTGACTCTTGAGAATCTGGATCTTGCCTCTTATCCAAGTGCACAACATGCACAGAGTTGTCCAACTTCTTTGTTGAAGTGGAGGGGTCAGCAGTTTTATCTTTTTCCACCCAGACGGACTTAGTGGCCTCTGTCCCTACTGGTCTTCTACAGTTGGGGGTCGCATGACCCAACTTAAAACAACATTGGCAATAATCAGGGAGATCTTCATAAACCACCTCTTGATAGAAACCATGATCCCCATTTTGAATCCATATGTAAGTAGGGAACTGCTTAGAGGTATCTAACTCAACACATATTCTAGCAACAGAGGGACGAGTGAGACTTTTGGTTGCATTGTCAAGTTTTAAAGGGTTTCCAATTAGCTTTGCTATTGGAAACAAAGCTATTTGTTTGAACAAATGAATCGGCAGACCAGGAAATCCTACCCAAATGGGGACAATCGGAGATTCTGCAGAAGGGTCAAAGTTGGGTGTCCATTTTAAAACCCTCATGGGGTATCCCCCAAAGAACCAGATTTGTCGAATCCAGATACGGTAATATTCTTCTTCAGAATCAAAACGAAGAGCAATATGTGTAGAGGTGAGAAGGCCGATGTGAAAACCCGAGAATCCCAACGATTCGAGTGATGTTCTAAGAAATTTCAGGGAAGGTCTACGCTTTGGAAAGTAACCAATCAAAACGTATCGCAAGTCCGAAGCAAGAAGATTTACCTCCTCCGAAGAGAAAGCGATGGCCATTTGCCCGCGGTTCCGGTAAGCTTTTGGATATATCTTCACATCAGAGTCCGTGATTCCATGTGCAGCTGGATCCAAAGATCTACCCGCAACAACATCAGCGAAGGATCGACGATTAGGGTTCGGCTCAAGGGGTATCGGGTGTCGCCGCTTATCTTCAGGATTCGGTCTCCCCATCCTCACCCACTTTTTCCTTTCATCTCACATATCATTTGTAGTCTCTTCATCATCATCAACATAAATACTACCCATATGACCATACTGATTCTCTTCATGAGATTTTCCATTAGGGCATTGGTTTGCATAATGCCCGTACATTCCACATTTAAAACATCTAATCATTGTTGATGTCGTAGCAATACCATTATCCTTGTCCATGGTGTTAACTGAACCTTTTCCTTTGCACTTACTGGCTTTGTGTCCTTCTTTTCCGCACCCAAAGAATCTTCCAGTTCCTTTGAAATAATCTCCCTGATGCCTCTTCCCACATGATTTACATGAGGGAAATTGAACTTTCATTCCTCTATGATCATCATGAAACTCCATCTTTCTCTTATTATCTGAGTCGGGAAACTTACCAAAGTTGAGATTATTGATCATATTATGAGATTGCTGATTAGGAATAATAACGATTTTTGGACTTCCAGATCCTGTTTCATTTGGTTTCTCATGAATAAAATCATTCCATTGTCTATCATATCCTCCATTATTGTGAATCTTCTTGTTTCCAGCCATTTTCTAAAACCCAAAAAGAATAGTGTGAGAGGCAAAAATCATGCTAGGGAAAACAACATAGTAAAGGGGGAGTATCCTCAATATATAACATCATAGGTTAAATTCTATGATCGTTACCGTAGTTCTAGGAATGTATCCTATATGTATACTTATCCTTAGGGACATCCTTAGACATACCTTAGAAATATCTCTAGGGATCTCACTAACGTTTTCGCATCCTAGTTTCCAAAGGATGACTAAACCTTTTCTCTAATACCAACTGTAGAGACCCAGAGCTTGACGTACATGAACATTACATTACTTTTTCAGAATACTTAATACATAACAAAAACAAACACATAAGGACTGTAATAGTTTAGTGTCTTTGGAAACGTGGAACGTAATCTTCTAATCATGGTGAAAGATCTTCAACATCTCCCATAAAGATCTTCCCCCTTTTTTCTTACCTAAAACCTTTCTTTATATCCAGGGGAAAAGAAAACATAAAAAGTGTGAGATAAAATGCTCAGTAAGGGTAAGCATGGATAAAATAAAACATACCATATACATTTGAACTTAAAAACATGAACATAATATTTAAACATCAAAAGCTTGAGCAATGACATAAAACATGGAAGTACGTATGACATAGATCATAAAGAAACACTAAGAATAATAAAATAGCATGGGAATAAAACATGTAATTGTGGAATCCATTAAGCACATGTAATTATTTCCATAGTAGCCAAGCCATCGCTGCCAAGGCCATCTTAGTGGAAAAAGTCACTTTCTGAATCGAGTTCACTCCTTGTTCCAGTCCTGTAATACTGAACCAGATTAACATACCGTTCTAGTCATGTCTATCTCATGAGATATAAATCTTCACCCAATTCATTAGAGGGAGATATAGTTCCCACCCATCTCATATTGAAATCATACTTACTTGTACCACAAAATAAACATACATCATTCATAAAAAAACCAATAAATAAAATGGGTACCATAAACATCATCCCATCATCACATAATCCATATAAAAGAAATGGATATCATTTCATAATAAGAAAAGTGAAAACATGTATATCATATAGACATTAAACTTGAAACATACACATATGAAATAATGTCATCTTATAGGGAAAATTGTTTTGATAAAACACTTGAAATGAATTCTTGAGGAAAATATCATTTCTTCTTCAAATTCATTTTATTTTCACAAAATGTCATGAAATTTTAAAAGAAAATGATTTTGTTGAAAATAGTCCTGAAATCTTTTGGAGGAATCTTCATGAAAATAAGTCTTTATAAAACCGTAAAAATCCTTTCATGGCGTATACGTCAAAAAAATCATTTTTCTCGTACTTTTGTCGGAAAAGTAAAAAAGTACCTTGAAGGGTAAATAAAAGAAAGATTCCTTCCATACCATGGGGTAAAAGTCAAATGGGTAAAAAACCTTAAATACACTTTTATAAAACATGGACATGGATGATAGCAATAACCCCAGTAAATACTTTCGAATAAGCAATCTCGGATAAAAAAATGACATTTTGCAAAATTATCCCTTACCTTAGGTCTGATATGCTTCGTACGTATCCGAACCTCCTGTATAATGATTTAAATAATGTCATTTACTTATTACATAATCATATTCATTGTTATGATATCATATATGTTTCACTTATGACTTTATATTACCTGTTCTTTTGTTAATTCCATGTTAAAGAGTGTTTTGGGTAAAATCGTTTCATTTGTCGTCCGTGTTTTGACTTGTAATTATTCATTTGTTTACTTAGATCATGATTACTTAATTAAAGAATATAAAACATTATTTATATATAATATATATTAAGAATATACATATATATAATATATCGATAAATGGAAAGAAATACACCGTTCATGGAGACGGTAGGCCGTACGTACGCATGAACGCTATTTTCGTTTCCTTATTGAGTTGAATGGAATTAAGTTGATGACATGCATATATATATATATATACATAAATCCAGTAGCTTTATAATTTCATATATTTTATTATTATTTCTTATATATACTTTATAATCATTCTTAAATGGTTAACATGGAGAATGAATCTCATCGCGTCGTGGAGACGGTAATCCGTACGTACGCACAGGCGATGATATCATTTCCATAATTATTGAATTGAATTGGAGTGGATTATACAATATATCAGAATCAGTATGATGTTATAATAACTATGTATAGTTTTTATTTATACCATTATACTCATTCATGTAAGGTGTTGGTGGAAAAACAGATTCACCACGGCGTGGAGACGGTATTCCGTACGTACGCACGCGCGGTGATTTTGTTTTCCGTAGGATGGATAGAAGGAGAAATGGGGTTGTTTCATATTTATAATAACATATCAGTATATTAGTGATACTTATGTTCATACTTTATAATGAAACAACAAAAGAAGAAGAAGTTTTAGAAGAAAGAAGCTTGAAAGAATCGGTAGAGGAAATTGCCTCGTCTTCGATACGCCTCTTTGAAACCTCCTCTTTGGGAACAATGATTGGTCTTTGAAGTAGACCAGGACCTCCAGGATGTTTCTAGGGAAGTGTATAAGAGAATTTTTTAGGGTTTGGCCGATCTTGAAGGCTCAATGTGGTGTGAGGAAGAGAGGGAGGAGGTTCCCTTTTATAAGGGAGGAGAGGGTCACCATTAGAAATCTTAAAAATATTAATTTATAATAAATCTATCCCCACTTAAAAACCTCAAAAAATGACTCATATTCGAATATTATATGAGATAGGGTTGTAATATCATAAACCAATCAAATTTATACATGTTTGGATCTTATTTTAAACCTTATCATTTTGATTTATCCTTATTTAATCTATTTAAGTTTATTTTTGGTAATAAAATTATAAATTTTAAATTATAACAAATAATTACTTATTTGTTGTTAATTTTCCATAATTTTTTACTTTATAACATTATATACCATATACATTTAAATTTATAATTTTTAAATATTTTTGTGATTTTTAAACAATTTTATAATATGTTAATTTTATCAAATAACAATAGTGTCAATTTTGAAACTATTCATTTATTTGAATTTAAATAAAATATATACAGAAGATATGTTCGAACTAAAAGCTTTAATAGATTCATAAAATGTTATATGTATCTATAAAATTAGTTGATCACATTAAATAGTTCATATAATATTTATTTTATTATTTTTAAAACCATTTATTTGGTTTATCTCTTAATAACATAATTACTACAACATTTATTTTATAATTATTTAATATACTGCTTTTTTTTCATAAAAATTAAAAATAAAATCCTAAGATGAATATAAATATATTACCTTTCACAATAATACTTTTACTCGAATTTATAATCTTAAAATCACAATATTTAAATTGTTATATTTATTAAATTATGAAGGTGACAACTTTGGCATCATTTAAAATAAAATAATATAAGTGTCATAATCACTTTTATAAGGCTCCAAACGGTTATATATTAGGTAATTGGATGATTAAGGTGTATATATACACTAAAAATAAGTTTTGGTCAGGTGTTTGGGCCTTTTAATGGGTATTATTATTTCAATAAAAACTATATTACTTATTTTCCACTTAATAAATAATTTCTGTATCATTAATGTATCACCATGAATGAAAATTATTTAATCCCTAAAAATTATAAATAAATTATCATGATGTAGATAATTTTATTAGCTTTCTGGGGACTATTCATGTTTGAAGTTTTATGATGTTTATCACTAAATTAAAATTATTATACTTATAAGATTTAAGAGAGTGACATGTTATCACTTTCTTTGGTTTTAATAATAATTAAATTATTTTCATGGTCAAATGTCCATAAAATGAATCTAATATGACCCTTAGGTTCTATGGGTCTACATTTAGCCATACAATATAATTTTGGCATGTGTTAGGTTAATTTTATAATATTATATTTACCCTTAATTACCCGATTTACCTTTAACTATGGTAAATAAAATTTACCGTAGTTACTATTCATAATTCCCAAAAATAAAAAGTAGCCTATTAACATAATTTGGACCCACTGAATTCATATATGGAATCCATTTTTCCAAATTCAATACACAAAAGTTTCAGAAATTAAATTAAAATTAATCCCGTTGTCGAAAGAAAATGGGTTTTTCTTTAAAACATTGCAAAAGATTCAATTTATTTAACCTATGAATTTAATGTAAAATAAATGATAATGACATAAATTATATTAAATGGTAAAAATATATTCTATTTATACTTTTAAACCATTCAATATTATAATTTAACCACATAATTTATTATGATGAAAAATGTTGTTTTTAATTAAAATATAGCGTGTTTTTACTATTCATTAAAATAGGAAAGTTACCAGAATAATATGAAAAATTTATCCAAAGTAAATTTTTATTTCTTGATTCCAAAGAAGAATTTTATTTTGTCAAATCAATCTTTAAACATGTCAAAAACTAGATTTAAAGTGGGTGCGCCATCAAAAGGCGGCAAAACTGCATTTTTTGAAAAATACTTATTTTACCCGAAAAATTTATTTTGTTCTTATACCGTGTTCTAGAAAATGTGTAAGATGAATAATAATGTTATAAAATTAAAAATTTAGTTAATACTATTCATAACGGCTATTTCATAATAATAATATATCATTGTTTAGTAAAACCCGGTATTGCGTACAACACACGCTATCGAGGAAGGTCGTGATTGCGTGTAATGCATGTCAAGTCAGGGTTGCGTGTTGTGCAAGAATCCTTAGATGTTTCATATAACAAAATCCAACCATATTTCATTTATACATTGAATATATATATATATATATACTCAATGTTGAGTAGAATAACCATTATCAAAATTGTGTGTAACACGATCCAAGAATAGTGTTGCATATACTACAAGCTAATACGGTGTTGCGTATAGCACAAGGTAATCTTGGTGTAGCATACAACACAAGACATTAATGAAATTAAAAGAATATTTTTCGTAAAATCTCGGGGTGTTACATAGGCCGTGAATTTTTCATTTTTAATCAACATACAACCCAATACCTTCCACTAAGAATCACTAAAAATTATGAAAACATCCCCACTAGTGGGTAGAGTGAGCACATGATATTTGTTAATACTGATTTTTAATCCATGAATCTTTCTTTACATTTACAATTCAAAGAAAATTTGGATCCCTTCCAAGTTATCTTGGTAAGAGTGTTTGAAAATCATGAGAAACTTGTCAAAAATCAGCGATAATATCCAGGTAACCTAAGGAATCTATGGATTTCTGTCAAATATTTTGGCCTTTGAGATCCTTCAATTTATTTTTTCCTTGAAGGATCTAATGATATCCCATTTCTTTTGATGATATTCCCTCTAGTATGAGACTTCCTTCAACCAGAAATCACAATTTATTTAGTTTTTATAGATCTTCCCCTTTCGCAAGATCTTTACAACAATTCTCAAGTATTCCATGTCATTCTCCTTGGGATTGGAGTGTATTATAATATCATCTATACAGACTACCAAAAAAATATCAAGGTAATCTCTAAAGACTCTAGTTATTAATTCCATGAAGATTGTTGGAAAATTAGTGAGTCCAAATGAAATTACAGTAAAATCATAGTGCCCTTACCTTATAAAAATGATGTCTTCGGGATATCCTCCTTCTTCACCCTAATGTGGTAATATCCTAAACACAGATCCACCGTAGAGATGTATTGTGATCCATGTAGCATATTGAACAATTCATCAATCTATTAAAAAGGATAATTGTTCTTTATCATGATCTTATTAAAAAGGATAATTGTACTTTATTTTTCTTACTTAGATCCTCAAGTTCCACAGTATCCATCATATACGGGATCATGGATATTGGAAACACCCCTGTTATATTTTTGATGGAAAAATCAACCTCTCGACTAGGAGGAAGACCAGGTGATTCCTTGGGAAGTACATAAGTGTATTCCCTCAAAATATGCATGTCTTAGAGGATGGTTCATTCCTTAGAATCGATAATATGAGCAGTACATTATTTTTTATATGGAAATAATATCCATTCTTGAGATGATGTCGTTAAATAAGATTTATCCTCCTCCTTGCACTTGTACAGAATCAAGGGTTGATTCTGCATACAGAGAGTGATTTCCTTCTCAGGGAAATTTATGTTGGCTCTATATAAGTAAATCCAATCCATGCCATAATTTCATCAAATTCCGCCAATGAAAGTATGAAAAGGTTTATTGGGAAGTTTTTCTCACAAATTATGATATTGGAAGAGTAACTTGCATTGGATGAAATAATTTACCTATTTTTTTCACTGACATCTCAAAATCAATGCTTTGTGGTGGAATTTGGATAGTTTTAATAAATATTCATGATATGATGGAGTTAATAGAACTAAGAACGAAAACCCTAACATTAACATTTTGATTCTATTTATACTTTACCCAATATAGACATCAGGATGAGTACTTTTAAACTATAAAATTCATATAGGGGAATCTAATAACATTAATGGAATAAATTATATATTACATTTATATACTTAACATATTAATTTCTAGGCTTAAATGTTTGTTATCCATGACATATTTCCTAAAATATATTTTTTTCCTTAATAATGGTTCATACTGAGCTTATGAATTTACCAAAGAATATCCCCCAGGAGTGTCAAACTAGGTGCACAGTAAAGCTCATGTTGTGTACTATATTACCCTAAGTCAGGCATGAAACATCTTTTCAGAGTTTTTACTCCAAGTTAAATATATTCCAAAACCACATCCACTTTTAGTATCCAGATAGGGATATATTTTCTTGATAGACCACTACATCTATACTAACCAAAATTTAGGGATGTTTTCATATACATAGTATTTTTCTTAAGGATTTCACTATAGTTCTCTAACCCTAATCCACAAAATATCTAAACTATGGCTCTAATACATATTATAGCAATAAAACTCTTTATTTCACATTAATAATTGTTTTATTACATAACATTACACTTAATAAAACCCCAAATATTGATAATTCGAGTGTAATTGTGAATAAGGTACATTACATAATAACTTATAACAAGGGATAAAAAATATAATGGTACTCTTCCTTGAAATGGTCATAATATTCCAATGAACTTAAAACTACATAGGTTATCATGGAGGAAAACATAAGCAAGTGGTGAGCTATGAAGTCCAGTAAGGTAATAAACAAGGAATAAAATGTAGACAATAATTCTTGTTAGACAATAGAAATATCAATGGAGAATAAAAGGAACATAAATAATAAGGTATGGAATTGCATGATTATCATAACATGGGAAATGTTGAAACAAATTAAAACACAGTATCAAAAACATAGGTCAAGGATAAATTGACAATAAATCATGGTGGAAAAAATCCCCATAAAGGATTTAGGTACACCCATGTCCTAACATGACGTATCATGATACTAAACATTACACAATGCATTGGAGTTCTATCTGGGTTCACCAATCATAATCATTTCATTCTCAAGCTTAAGTGTTCCACATAGATCATACTACATAGATTCATTAAACATCATGATTTATTCCACGATCAAGGAAGGTGGAATACATACATTTTAGTCCCACATCAATAAGTATATGTTAATAAAGGTGAACACCCTTGATAGAAAAGTGGGTATGTTATTAAATATACAATTATTTTGGTAGGGAAAATTGTGGTGCAGTTTCCACATCATAACAACATCACCTAAAAATTCATAAAAACGGTTAAATAGGGTGAAAGGGGTCTCTAATTATTTTGATATCAAATGGTAAGTAATATGGACTTGTAAAATCATATCCTAGCATTATATATTTGGAATTATAATGCATAAGGTAATGAAGAAACATGAAATGAAAAAAATAATCCCTATGAAATTTTAGAATGGTAATCGGTGTAATAAAGGATATGGGAGGCTCAATGAGAGTGAAAAGAAGCTATAATAACCAATAAATAAAATGAAAAGTAAGGTAAATTTGTAATATCATATCCAATCATAATAAAATGAAAATTCAAAAAAATAACAAAAAAGGAGTTTATAATAAAAGAGGAGAGTGGAAGATGAGGTTCAGTTATAGAATTTCAGCATAGTAATGACATAGTTAAGGGTACAAATGAGAGAGGATAAGGACACCTCACTCAAATAACATTAATTGGGAAGTCAGTGAATGATTATAAATTAATAAAAATATAACCATTTTAATTTACAAGAACTAATTTCAAATAAGGTGCTTGATTTGAAAGGGGAGAGGAAAGTGAGGATCCCTTACTTGAGTGTGTGACTCTAATGGCTTGGGAGGGGATTATTGAAAGCTTGGGGTAAAATTGGGAGGAATATAGGGAGTTTATAGAATTTTTTGGAAATTCTCCAATAAGTTTTAGTGAAGAAAAATGGGATCTTGGTTGTGTTTATATAAAAAAGATTGGGGGTTTCTTTATTATTTTGGTTTTGGACTCTACTTAATAAAATATCTAAATCCAAAAAACTTCCGATGTTTTTTACCCATAGTTTCTTCAAAAATTTAGTTGTTTAAATTATTTTATAATTCAAAGGTCCAAACTTATTACAATATTACCCTTGGTGATGTAGAGGTGAGTCACACTCTTGAATAAATGAATTTTAAATCATTAACTATATTATCAGTATTGGAGGACTAATAGTTTATTTACAAAATAAATCAAATAAAATTAAAACCTCATTATATTAAAGGGAAAACATATATTTGGTCATGTATATCATTTATATTACTTACTACATAAATTTTATATCATTATGATGTCATAAAACATAAATTATATTTATACTATATTTACTTTTTACCTGAAAATTCAACTATCTCAGAAATGTATGAAATTCACTTTTGGAAAATTTCAACATCCTGATTCTAAAAAAATATTCATTTTATCAAAATAATTTTTAAAAAATTTTAATTTTCACTTTTCAAATAAAAACTGACATTTTTTTTGAAAATGACATGTTTTTTATAATAAATATTTTCAAACCCTAATAAATATTTCATTTGACTTAATAAAAATTATATGATAATTTATATTTGATAATAATTATTTAATAATAATATTCCAATAAAATATTATTTATTTAAAATTCCATTAATTCATAAATTCTTTAATTGAATTATAATATTATCCCAAAATACAATTCTTCCTTTAAAATTCATTTATAAAGTAACAATAATAGTATGAAAATATATTTATTATTTTATAAAAAATAATGTACATGTTACTTTTTATAGGGTTTTGATACATATACATTTAATAAACCAGAATATTCCCAAAGATTAAGGTGTACGATGGTGGTTCTTTCATCGGGTCGTTCAGGGAACATGATTGGGATGTGATCTTAGTGAGCTTGAACTTCTCGCATATACAATTTCACTCATACTGATGTTGTTGGATATTGGCTTTGGATTGGTCTAGACAAATCCTAGAAATGTTTTCTCCCTTGGAAGCTCTGATAAATGGTTTCATAGGCTATGGTTATACTTGTTGATGTCATCACTTCCTTTGTCTATGTCAAATGGATTATTTAAAACCCAATATTTACACTAATCATGTGATCACTATTCAATAACTATATTATCACTGGTAATGATACTTAAAGGTCAATTAAATCAAATTTTATATTTTAAATAAAATCAAGTTTATATTTTTATATAACCAGAATACATTTAATTAAATCAAAAAGGGGATTTTTTTCATAATAGTTAATGGATTTAAAATAATCTCCTATAAGTTTCTTTTGAAGAAGAGTTTACAAGCGGTTATGGAACCTTTCTGGTGGACATCCAAATTACATGAACCTACCTCTTGAACATGTGGCTATAATGCACATGAGAACTAGTGGACATGTTCCATGCATTGTCGCAAATCCTTGGACTCCCAGAATTCCTTTTCTCGACCTTATAGTGTGAACTCAAGGACTCCAACCCTCCATATACCATGTAACCTTCCTTATAGTTCAATGAAAACCCACTCCCATGAACATAACTATTTCAATGTACACCCCCATACATGTTCATAGGGGCTATCATGGTATCCAATCCCTAATCATGGGATCACCTAAAAATAGAAATACAATGCAATCCCTCTATCAGAATGTGCACAATATTGGTCCTTAGGCGCACAGGATGCACATCCTGGTGTCTGCATGAATGAACCATTGGAAGTGTTGATCCCCAATAATGTTAATTCACTGAAATCCTTATTTTATGGTTAGTTAATATAGCCTTGGGAACTATTTCTTTGGCATGTATCACCCTCATAGATCATTGAAATAGTAGCAGAGACCATCGCGAGAACCTATCTGGAGGCATGTGGATTGCAAGAGTGAAGGTGCTTCACACAGACCTTATGAAACATGAGACATTCTTGTGAAATTTTAGATCATGAAAGATGCCACCCATAGTTTTTATATCAAGTAAATATATCCCCCAAATCTTTTATTCATTTTTGTAGAGCGAGAAGACTTTATGTCTCATGATGTATGCATGCTTCCTCAAGAATATCCACGTCGACATGTAGAATCCTTGCATACCCCTTATCCATGAAAGACTAGAAATGAAAACATGTGACCAATAGGCCATGTAACCTTTTAACAAAGGGTTCAATCTTTCCTTAGTATGTGGAATTAACAATGAAACCTGAATGTGGTAGCATAATTTGTTGCAAGACCATTTTGAGTTCACGTAAACCACGAAACTTCATGTGCTGCAATCATGTGTGGCCCACTCCACATGTACAAGGCCTTGACATATAATGAAACTCATGGGAAGACCCTTCCATATCCATTCATCCCTCTACATATTAAAATTATCATCCATATGGACTTAGGGCATGATCACTTTGGGAATGAATCTGTAACAAGTGATCAATCAAAATACCCTAAATACATCTGTGAGACACCACCGCATCAGCAGTTTCAGTAAATTTGATCACAAGGTTATACTTTTATCTTTCAATGTCCATAGATAAGATTGTACAAGTCATGTTGGCCCCACAAGAAGCCTAGGAAAATTCAAGATGATATTGCAGTAAGTATTATCATGTGGTAGTTTCAAGACAAGTGAATTGATCAGGCGACAGGTCCCTTTTTCATGACTTTATTATCATGAAAATGCCTAGGAAACGTCATACCAATCATGTGAAGAACCCTGGAATTTTCCTCCTTGATATGTGAATACAACCATGTTGAATCACTTTGATCGTGTGAATGATTAATTGACATATCAACACGATCATGCAATTTCCCATAGACCAATCCACATTGACATGTGACAGTCCAATGGAATATTAGGTTGATCATGCAAAAATGTTTGTTCTTGTATTCTTTTATCATGAATAAGACCCCAAACTTGACCTATTTTATTATGAAATGAATCTTGGACATACCTGATTCACTCATGTGAAGGTATCTGAGATGAGTCATTTGATCCTCCAAAATACCCTGGTCATGTCCACTTTCATCATTCTTAAGATTTCATGCAAGCCAACATAGTTGAAGAAAGGAATTGTGAATATATCGATTATACACCATAGGATGTTTCTTTCATAATATATTGAAACGCCAGAACTTTCAGAAAAACAATCAAGACCTATCTAGAATATCTTGAAGACATGATAGAAAAATATCATAGGACATGTCAAACTCATCTGGTAGACCCACTTGGACTCGTACCATGTGGACCACAATAAATAACCCTTGGGTATGTCACAATTTTACAAGTGAAACTTCCTTTAGGAGATAGGGTTATGAAATCCTAGTACCTATTGGTGACATGATGTCAGACATACCTTTAATGGGAATTTACATATATATTTATTTGTCAGAATATAAAGACTAAGAAAACCAATGGACAAACATAGTGTGTAATCCCAAACCGAAGGGAATCCATCTTGGTACATTCCTATAACATTCTCATAATCTCAGGGATAATGAAAATGTATTTGAGCATGATCATACACATAGCCCATCAGTGGGTTAAGGGATCAATGAACTATGAGAACTCTGACTACCTCCATATATGGGATAAGAAATAATCCTTCCTAAGGCCCTAGATCCAATTTGAATCCACTTTCGCATAAGTCCCCTCATATCTATGATATTTCAACCATCCCATGGTATGACTACTCTTCATAATTCATTATAATATAAGTAGGCGGTTCATACATGGGCATAATTTTAAGTATCAGTTATGATCGCTCCCTTAGTTACCTCAAACCCATCAATGGGTTTGGGGTGAATGGAACTATAAGAAATATGATTCCCTCCATATCTAAGATATATAGGGCACATTCCCAAGGCTCAAACTCCATAACATATCCTCCATGAGATGGAAAATCAAACCTCCCAAAGGGAAAATTTAATGTGTAAGGCCCGTACAGCTATGCTCACATGAAACACATCTGATTGATCTTTATCTCTTGTTTATCACATCAATCATGGATCACATGAGCTTAGAGACCAGCAATGATTTTATTAAAATAATTTTTATAATCCCCCCATTATGGGATCTTCAACATTGGAATTTAAGTATAATTACATCTCATCACTAATCAAAGTTCCAAATTACTAAAAAGGAAATCCATGGTAGTCTCATATGTATAATTCCTACCTAGGGACTCTATTTTCATATCACTCAAAATACATACAGTCATCACAAGAAATATTTATAGTCTGATTCCTATTTTAAATATGATACATAGGATGCCTCATTCAGTTCCACACCTGATATTCATGTCCTTAATGCAAGAAATTAAACTTCATGGATGGGTCCAGTCATATGACCTTAAACTATGGATAATGAACTGTGTCGGTCTTGATCTTATTTTCACAGGATATGAAGGACACCTCATAGAGGTTCAAACCCATATCCAATACACCAACCACCCCCTTAGATGGAAATTAAATCCAATGTTCTAAAATAAGGCCATAACCTAAAGCATCATAAATAAATAATAGAGTGATATAGAACCGATGATATGATATTAATTGTTCCTAAAAATACATGTTAGTAATAAATTCATTGATGCATGGGTAACGAGTCCCACATCGGGTTCTAAAAATGATTTCTTCAACATATCTTAAATCTACCAGAGACTCCTGGAGTAGGAAATAATCCCCCACCAAAGGGTGTGATGAGCCCAACGTCCCATTATCTCAACCAATGAGAGTCCCTAAGTTTCATTCGGTGTGAAACCCCAGCAAAAAACCTAGGTTTTGAATGTAGGTCCATACCCAGTTCTGGATGAGGGAACCTTTGGGAGTATTTAGGGAATACTAAAAAATAGAAAGCTCAATGTTAACGATTCAGCAAGTCCATAAACAACCCACAATCAAACCATCAATCAGAATCCCATTCCACATCTGTTAAATCTCAATGAAAAAAGGGTGAACCTAACATGAATCATTTAACCATGTCATCCCTTGCAAGAGTCAAAGATGATGGATTGTACAATTTCCATTATGCCAGTTTAGGTTGTGCCCATTTTACAACTGTTTCCGACGCTTTCGTTGGCGACGAGCGCATCCGTCACACAGATGACACGCTACTATAGCCCCGCATTCCCACTTTCCAAAGGCGGGTGACATCCGCTCCTATTCAGGGTCGCTTGCTCCTTGATCGAAACCAGGATGATGGGATGTCGGTTCTTCCATCCATGGATTTCTCCTCAGAGCTCGTCACCTAGTACAGGTCTCCCTCAAATATTTAGTTGTGGTTCGTGAATATTTTCCTGGTTCCATATCTTCATGGACACCAGTTAATTTTGTCACTTCTGTTAGGACCTTCCAAGGGGTCCGGTCAGGCCAGCAACCTTCAGTTAATAGAATAGTCACATTGGGGCATCACTGGCGTGTCTTAATCCTGGGGAATTGGCATGTCTGTATTTTATCCCATATTATAGGTCTTCTCGAGGGCGCGGATGCCCGAGTCAACCCACATCGAATGCGGGGAACTGTATTCCATAGACATGTATATAAGGTTTTACTCAACTTCCCATGTTTAACACAGGGTATGCCGCAAGTTTAACGTCCAACGGAGACGGATCAGACTGATCAGAACAGTAGCTAGAGTGGATCAGATTGAAGAACCCCTGGGAGGGAACACCGATGTTGGGGCCAACATGTGGGCGGCTTCCCAGATACTACAGAGGGGAATGAAATGTCATGATCCCATTGGGATGTGGCAGCCTAGGTAAGAATCAGGATGAATGATGGCCTTGGTCTTGGGTCTCGGGGATACTTCCTACGTATCCCCGTGGCAGGGAATCAAAGTCTGCATAGTTCAATGATACGGTGGGACACCTGAAGAGGTGACCTATGAGAATGAACGCATGGATGGGACCCAGAGGGAGTATGAACTCTGGATTAAGGAATGAGCTTCCCAAGGCGCGTGGGCTCGAGGGAGAGGTCAGGATGAGACATGGGTGTTGGGAATGAACCTCGTGGAGGCTTCCTACATATCCCTATGGTGGGGAATAAAAGTCCACGTAGTTTGATGAGATGCAGTTTAACGTCATGCGGGATGGGGTATTTGGGGCTTACACTCTGAGGCAGCCCAAGGATATGGAGTCAGTGAACCGATGTGAAGAGGAACCTGGGGTCCAGAGGTAATGTGGCTCACACTTTGAGACGGCCCATGGTGTTGTGGCTTGAACCTTGTGGAGGCATCCTATGTACCATGCCTTAGCATAGATAAAAGTCCTCGTAGTTTGGGATGGAATGGGGCTTACGCTCTAAGACGGCCCATGGTGGTGGGTCTTGAACCTCGTAGAGGCTTCCTATGTACCATGCCTTAGCATGGATCAAATTCCACATAGATTGGGATGGAATGGGGCTTACGCTCTATGACGACCCATGGTGGTGGGGCTTGAACTGACGTGAAGAGGAGTCAGAATGACCGAGTGGTGGGATTGAACCTCGTGGAGGCTTCCTACGTACCATTCCTTGACATGGATAAAAGTTTTTGTAGTTTTCTAGAGGTGGGGGTCTGGGTCGGTGCTCACTCATAGCTCATGGGAGTCATGCCCAGTGTGAGAAACAATAGGTTACAAAGACCTGACGATCACGTCGCGAAGGGTGCATCTGTGGGAAGCGAAGAGGGGCTTACGTGTTGAGATGCCTATGATGTCGGGACATACCCTAGGATGGAGGCCCGAGGGCGACAAAGTGTAGCGTGAGAAGGATTTTTCACCTAGGAAGAGAGGAGTCACACTTCCCATCATGCTCTCCACTGGCCCTGGCACCAGGGAAGTACGGAGGTGCATGGGTGCTACCTCCCACAAGAAAGGCTAGGGGATTACACCAATGCGAATGCCCTTCCATGTGGACAAACTCCACTACAATAAATCAACCCCTGTGAGGGATGACCCCCCATCCCCATGGAGACGAGCGAGCATGGAGAATGTTCGAGGCGGGGGGACCTGGCGTGCGAGGCACGGGGCCGAGTCACAGTTTAACATCATGTGTTGAGGACGATGTGTTTGGCAGTTTAACGTCGTACAACTCGGATGAGGTGGGTTGGCCCGCACCCCTAGGACTTACATATCCCTTGCCCTCTGCCCCTTGTGGAATGGAAGGCATTGGCAAGGCCATTCTGATGGGGTGTCGTGGGGCGAACCATCGAGGGGTCCACATTAGTGTGGCTATACGAAGAAGCAATACATGTTAGCGTGCCTATTCAAAGAAGCATGAGGTGAAACAACGCAATGGGAAGGATTGTCCAAGGGACTTTAAAGATACTTCATATGAACCAAGAAGGCCGTATGAGAAACCCATACATGATACGAATGTCCGGGGTGCGTTGGACACCAGCAAACGAAACTCAGAAGGAGGGCATCGGGTACTCGCACACAGGGGGTTCTTGGGGAGCACCAAGATGAAAAGAGATGAAGGATTACATGAAGCCCTTGGGGCTGCACGAAATAAGGGCGGACCAGGCTTTGTGTGACTTGAATAGTTTGCGCGCAAGGGGGACATAATTATGCGCGGGTGGCGAGGGACGAGCATAAGGTTAGGGGGAACTCAAAGACTGCACACAACTGACGGGCTTGCGTGCAATGGAAGGAATTGCGCGCAGGGGGGCAGACCCCTAGGGGTTGGAGTTTAGTCTAATCCAAGGGAATCTCGTGCAAAGGCGGATCCTGGGGGGACTCGGCGTGAAAAAGTACCCTACCTGAAGGCTGTATTGTGTGCGCGCGGAATGGCAATTACACGCACGAGAGGCAGTTCAAATTCTTCAGCCCCGAAGAGGAAGGGGGTCTCCTTTTATTTATATGCATCCGGCGTCACGGAATGCCAGGGTTGTGTGAAATAATTTTGTGACTGATGTGGTGGTGCGAAATATCAACCGAGTGGGGCGTGGCGCAAAATTATTTTGCACCGGTGCCATGATATTTCGCGAATCCCAGTACCTTCCGCGTGGAATGGAATATTTTCACGTACTTATCCTTTTTTTTCACGCAACATCTTCGGGCCCTCCAGACCTGGCCTCCCGGTCTGATTATGACTTCGATTTTTCGTTACATAACATTCTCCGACACTTACACATTTTTTGGCGTCTACAAATCCCCCCCTCGGAATTGGATTGATGAGGGGTCACAATGATCGGATTCCAAGGGAAACGCCAAAATACAGGGCCCATGGGACCCTGTTGTGCAAAAAGAAACTCGAGTGGTGTGAAAATCCCCGTTTAGGCGCAGAAGCCTCTATATGTGTGGGCACAGAACCCTGAATCGGCTTATAAAAGCCTCCATGGGCCACATTCTCTGTACGGTGTTTCTCGCGCGATACGCCTTGAGCTATCGTGTGCGAAATTGCTTCCACTTCTGCATGAAAACCTTTTGGTTGCACTTAATTCTGCCAAGATTTAGCGGCCTTTTACGTGAAAACCTGGGATTTTCCGCGCAACTCTCGGAGACTGCGTGCAAGACGCTGCTTTTACGTGCCCACATCCAAGATTCCGTGCTAATGTCCCAGATTTCACGGACCACTTTTGAACACTTATCTTGAAGAAGATGGCTGCAAACCAGGTTTATGAGGGGGATTCCACTGCGCACATAGCTGAGATGGCTGTGAACCCGGAGGTTTACAGTGCAAAGAGGGTGGTCTGCAATAACCACATGCTCTTCAACATGCTAACTCCCTCCCAGAAATAGTATTCTTTATTAGATAATCTGACATTGTGTAACTACGACATTCTGAAGAAGGTTCCCCTATCGGGCTTCGAGGTTGACACACCGCGGTCATGGGTGACCCGCAAAGGCGACCTTCCTAAGTAGAACATAACCATCCACGGTCATCCTGCGAGAGAAACCAGGCACATGGATGTATATTTCATGAATCCCAGGACCAGGACCATTGCTGGGGGTGATCCTGTTGTAGAGAACTCACCAACCCTCTACGCGATCACTTTCCATCAGAGCATCACTAACGAGACCAAAGGCTGGCTGCAAGACTGGGATCTGCGGTCTAGAGGAAAATTTACCAGTGAGTGGGCCTAGGCATACTGGTTCCACCACACATGCGACCAATTCGGGACTGAGCTGCGGCACATCGGTCTATTCGAGGCAGTGTGGACATTGAAGTTCCACTTCTACAAACAGCCTGAGCGTCGACCAGAACTATTCACTCGGTGGTCCCCTGACACCAACACATTCCATCTTCCCCACGGGGAAGTCGGCATCAGTCTCTGGGACATCTACTATATCAAAGGCATCCCCTTGGTGGGCCATCAATATTAAGAGTTCCTCCCACCAATGAACATTTGGGGTGACAGTTCTCAAACCCCCATACTGACGTGGCACATGCTGGAGTTAGCCAAGGAGAAGATGAGGGTCAAGGATTTCATGAAGGACATTTCCTACAAGAACTAGTTCAACCTGTTATTGGAGAAGGAACCAGAGTTCAATATGCCAGGTCGGGGAAAGCGGTGTCCAGCCGCGGTTCAGAGGAGCAAGAGCGGATCCTAGAGGCGGGGCAATACAAATCATGGGGATAGAAAATCAATGAGGCCCAGGACCCAGATGTCCGGTACGCTGGATTCCTCACCACATTCCTGAGTGTTTGGCTCTTTTCGGTACGAGACACAACGATGGGTATCCGCCCTACGACTGTGGTGATGGTGGGCATCATGGCTGCCAACAAAAGGTTCAACTTCAGGGTCCCCGTGCTAGCTCGACTGTATGCCATTCTGGGACGCATCTCGAAAGGGATATCACCTCAGAGTGTATGTGGCCCCTTCCAGATCTTCCATGGTAGGGTTGCAGCTCACGATTGTGGCTACACCTTCCCAAATGTCATTCGTCCCATGGGCAACGGCCTGCGACCCTCTCTGCTGAATATTGTTGGGGTCACGCCAATGACGCTAAATGAGGAGGGGATACGGACCAGGATCGGTAACCACACCAACTTGTCCTTCAACAAATTCCATACCCCAACCGGTCATCTGGTAGATGACTGTCAAGGCTCGCTGAAGCATAAAGAATACTTCCAAAACATCAGAGGTGGGGTACTCATGGCCCGGATTGATGGGAAGATTTTCTACGAGCCTTATGTGCTCTCCCGGTATGCTAGGCAGTTCAGATGCCTCCAGCGAATGCCGAAGAGGGTATACAAAGATGTCCAAGAGGAGATGCATCCCTGTGTTTTTCGCCAGCAGTGGCTGATGTTCACAATCTACTGCTCCGGTGACATCATCACTTTCCCACCCACCGGAGTCGATGCAGGCCTCTCAACTGAGTATTCTAAACATTGGACCATATAAAACCCTGAGGGGATTTTGTGGAAGCGTGTTTAGCTGCTCAAGGTTGTCAGGGTTGAACCTCAGCGGTGATAGAGTATGTGGGGTGCCGCTAGGAGAGGGGGACCAGCAGTGCCTCAAGAAACTGGGCCTGCGCAATCTGAGACTTCATCGGTGGGGGAGTCACATGGCGCGGCTGCACCCTCACTGCCTGCAAGAGGAGGGGCCCACGGAGTGGCCGGATAAATTCTTGGGAAGCAAATAAAATACTTGCTTCAAACTTCCCAGGATGTCGTTTTCCCAGCACTGTGGTTGGCTTGAATAACCATCCGGCAATCAATGAGTACTGAATATTTCTGGCAGAAGATAATGCGGGAAGGGATCTAAGTGTCGGAAGTCAGGTTTGTTTCGGTCACTGATAGAGTGGAATTCCACCAGAGGCATCCATACCTGACAGCCATGGAAACATATGCACACCAGAGAGGTTGGCGTGTGGAACCACCTTTCATGCTAAAGGTGCTACTCGGCCAGGGGCATGATCCAGAGAGGATGTCGTCGGGGGAAGATGGCAGCGACGAACCAGAGGATGACAAAATAGGAGAGTGGGACAAAGGAGAAGGGGAAGGTGAAGGAGAGGTAGAAGGGGAGTCCAAAGGTGAAGGATCTCAAGGGGCGTCCCACCAAGGGAGTCTCTGAGAAAGTGGTGAGATCGTCAGCTCCGACATGGACGTGACTGAACTACTCAAGGTAGGTTCCAACCCTTACCCTTCTTCTCCTGTATTCTCATTCCTTTTCACCCCTTAACCCATATTCCTCATCTTACTTAGGAGCACATCGGCACTGACCATGCCTCTCCGGCCGAAAGAGGGAAGGAGGTGTCAATAAGGCAAGGCGGGGCACCGACACTCGTTTTTGAGATAACAAGTGCTGAGGGATCCCCCACCATGACAGCTCCTGTAGCGGCCAGAGCAATAGAGGCTGATGCCATGGGTTCCAGTAAGTTCATTTCTTCGACACCAGTACTCACTGTCGGAGGACTCAACTGATTAGGGTGCTCCTTGTCTGTATAGTGATCACGGTGCTAGAGGCTCGTCGGGCTACTCAGGCGAGGCCATCTGTTCACATGCCGATGGCACACATGCCGCTCCATCCATGACATGATTCCCAAACTCAGTTGGCTCCAACAATCAGTGACCAAGGAGCTGTGGACATCAGCGTTTCTGCCGTCAGGGCAGGGCCGAAAGTTGATGCGGGTGCCACAGGGACCAAAGGGAGAAAAGATGGTCATCCAGATGCTGAGGAACCTATTCTCCTGGGAGGAATATCTGAGGAAGACCCTGCTGCTGCCCTGTTGGTGGTATTCCCTATCTATCAGCCAGCTGATCCTGATGAATTTGACGATTCTTATTCAGATGCGGCCAATGAGAGTCAGATGAGGAGACACAAGGGATGGAATTTCATCCGACGTTTCGTCAATAATCCCCAAGAGGAATGGTTGAAGCGGATGGGGTCTCTCCACACCTGGTTGCGCTTCCTATGAGCTGGAGGGGTGGATGCCCAACATCATCTGACGGTCCATGATTACATTGTCGAGATAATGCAGGATAGAAACATGCGCGGCAATTTCATTCGGTGCCAAGTGGATTCGGGGAGTACCCAGGCCTTTCTGAAGGGGGAATAGGAGGTCCAACGCCTCTAGGAATAGGCGAAGGAGCAAGAGGTGTTCATTGCAAACTACTCTGAGATTGTGGATCAGCTGAGGGCCCGGCTGGAGGATTCTCAAGATCAACTCATAGAAGCGATTAGTCAGATAACTGAGCTCCAAGATGAACAGGCACAGGCACAAGCCAGGGTCGGTGAGTTGCACTTCACAGCTGCTAACAATGAAAGAGCTCTCAGGGGACGAGAGGCATACCTGGAGGCCACCAGCAAAAAGGTGGCGACATTGGGGAGATCCATCCTATAAGCCGACCCTTAGGGGTGCCTGTTTTGGAAAAAACCCTACACTTTTCCTACTCTGCTGCTTTCTATTGTTTCCCTAAATTTCATGTATAGAGAATCCTATTTTCTTTCATCTTTTATTAACATACATGTCCCTTTGGTTTAACATTATAAACCATAATCCTGAAATAAATAAAATCCATCCCTAAGCTCATGTGGGCCGTGAGAAACAAAGGAGGATCGTACTATCGCTTCATTCAATTGCGAGAGCGTCGACCAGGCTTCGGGAATTTGAAATTCGAACTCGGGTTCCCGAGGAGATGAGGGAGTCCCAACCAAAGGCAGAGGACCTCAGACAAATCTATGCATCGTCTTCTCAACATACTCTAGTGCACGAGCGGGGCAACACCAGGGGTATTGGAATCAATCCGAACATAGGGAGATGAAAAAGTTGAATCATGGTACCCAAATTCAGAACACTATTGGAGGGGTGTGACAATGGAGGATAGCTGTTGATCGTGGTGGAAATGCATCATCCATATCGCATTAGCCTAAAATGGGGACAACAAATGAGAGCTGACTGCTGACCATGTTCGCAACACGGGGCCCGACTCAAATATCATTGATCAGTCTTTCGGAACATTGTCCCAAGATAGCAGGCAGAACATAGGTCGAGCATCCATACTGTTAGGGGGTCCCTCCAAACATGACCATTCTTCCGGAACGTTGGTGCATGACAGCAGGCAGACCATAGATCGAGCATCCATACCGTTAGGGGGTCCCATCAAACATGATAGAGGATGAAGATCTGAATAAAGGGGAACGCGAAGTGTGGAAAGTGGAGTGATGGTTTGTTCATATGGAATCCAACACTCCCAAGATTACACCACCGTGGTGGAGGCACATAAGGAAGACGTATCAATCAGGCCACGAATCATCCCTACTCTTAGACAGGTCCTCTCTAGTGAGGGAACTATCACTTCCCAAGGTCAATATGGGGCGTCCCAAACTTATTCAGGGAAAATGATACAGTTACACAACTCCCTGAGAAGTCTGGCCAAAGGGTTAACAGTGAGGGGGGGATAGACTGGTGATTCCCATGGCTGGACCCAAGAAATTAATTTCAGGCTTTCCTACATATCCCATAAGGATGGGAATCAAGCCACACGTAGTTATGGAAATGGGTCTTAGTTTAAAGTCCTTGAACTAGAACCAAGGATGGTTAAGGAGAGAAGGAGACACACGATAAGGAGGTTACGAAACCCAACGAGAATGAGGAAATATTACCAACTTACCATGTATTCCCTGGGGAAGTGTTTCGGTCAAGGGACCAAACACGAATGTTAAGCTAGGCCTGTGGGGACTTTCCTGGGTGCTCCTACGTATCCCATAAGGATTGGAATCAAAACATATGTAGTTCCTGGAGGGTGGCACGACAAGGTATGGTACCTGTGCAATGGATGAAAGGGGCGTGCGGGTCTATCCCTCACAACAAAAGAAGCGGCATTTGATGTATCTGGTTTTTCCTTTAAGGTGAATGTTTTTTCTCTTGTGGAGCGACCGAGCTAGCATAGGAATTCTTGGCATCTCCATAGTAGTCAATCCATGTACGGGCATTGACAAATGGTATGGTACCCAATGTGATTTCCTCTATGGAGAGGTCATCACAATGCAGTTCCATTTTCCATCGTGTGGCCGGGATGATATCATCACAATTTATGATCATGTGGTAGGACCAACCAGCATAGTTTAAGATCGTATGGATTGGACATGGGGGAATGCGCATGATGTGATAAAGAATACCGGACGTGAATGAGGAAATAATCCCATACCATCACCGTGCATGATTCCGGGAGAGGAGCCTCGGGCCAAGGGGCCGGGGAACGTCTAAAGATAAATGGGCAGGATACACTAGCCTTCGGCTGATCTGGGCCCGAAATTAAATGTCTGGGTGACCCCACATATCCCATGGGGATGAGGTTCATGTTTTTCATGGCTCTTAGATAATATCTCAGCCTATAGTCTTAGTGCTCGGATCGTAGGAGCCCCAAGAGATGCTGTATAGCAGCTTTGTCTACCTGACGTGTGGATGTGCCCTGAGGGTTAGTGCAAAGAGTGTCAAGATTCCACCTTGACATGATGGGGTGGAACATAATGTGAATCAATTAACCAATATTTAGGGCCTGAAGGGGCTGGCGTGACGACGGAGGATTACTACTGACCATGTATGCAACATAGTATCCTATCGTGCTAGGCCGAAATGGGTACAATCAAATGAGCATCGACTGCTGACTATCTTCATAATGCAGAATTTGTATCAATTTGTTGTCTGAGACCCTCGGGGGATTGGCCCGTAATGGTAGGAAATCCCTCAGGCATTGTATCCAGGCCATTGTTGGGGGTCCCTCCGGGTGTGAAAGATAACGGGGGCCCGAATGAAGGGGAACACGAAGCGTGAAAAGTGGACAGAACTTGCCTAAGTTGAATTTGACACTCCAGGTCCTAGAAAAAAGTACTATGAACACATTATCGGACCACTAAAAAGGGTCAAGGGGATCAATTTTAGAGCGGCCAAAAGATAGCGGAATCCCGGGAGAAGGGGGAATGGCGCCAAAAAACCCTGGACCACACCTATATATCCCCCTTATGGAGAGGGACAGGCCAAGAGGCCGAGGTGACCGGGAGATCGGGGGATTTCATAAGAGATGGGGCTGGACCTGAAATCTAGGTGTTCAAGCGGTCCTACGTGTCCCATAAGGATGTGAATCAAGCCACATGTAGTTATAACAGCAAATTTTAACGTCATGTAGGATGATGAGAGGCATCTCATCCGAGGATGCACACGGTATGGTGGGTAACCTGACGTGAACGAGGACATAATCCCACACCGTGCCGCACAATACCATACAAGAGAACCTGGGCCAGGGGGCCGAAAAGGCCAAGGGGCTTGAGGTTGGGCATCAGTCAGGAAGGCCTAACCAGCTTACAGTTTGACATCTTGGTGTGTGGACTGGAAGAGGAGGAAGACGCCCCAAATAAGGGAGGGGTATAGTGTGGCGAATAACCCGACATAAATGAGGACATAATCCCACACCACACCATACCCTCCGAGTAAAAACTTGGGCTAGGGCCCTAGAAGGCCAAGGGGCCTGAGGCTAGGCCTCGACCAGGAAGGCCTGACCATCTTGCAGTTTAACATCATGTGGGACGAGCGTGCAGTTTAAGGTCATGCGGGACTAGGTGATGTTTAGGGTCGTGTGGGACCAGATGGAGTTTAGGGTCGTGCGGGACTAGATGCAGTTTGGGGTCATGCGGGACCATACAGTTTAGGGTCATTTGGGACCAGATGTAGTTTAGGGTCGTGTGGGACCAGATGCAGTTTGGGGTCATGTAGTACCAGATACAGTTTAGGGTCCTGCGGGACCAGATGTAGTTTATGTTCCTGAGGGACCAGATGCAGTTTAGGGTCATGTGGGACCAGATGGTTTAAGCAAAGTATTTCTTGAGCAACTTTGCATTGGTGGGAGGAGTTATGCGCTCAACATCCATGGTCACCAGGGAGTATGCTCCAATGGGATAAATCTTATGAACAATTAAAGGCCCTTCCCATTTGGGTTCCAACTTGGGTGGTTTCTTTCCAGGGATCATTGGTGCTCTGAGGGCCAATACTAAGTCACCTTGCGGGAAAGAGCAGAGGCAAACCTTCTTGTTGAAATCTTGGGCCATCCTGCTCTTGTGCCTCTCTAGTTTGTACAAGGCAGAAAACCTATTCTCGTCCAGTGCTTCCAATTCAGCAAGACGGATTTCATCCACCCTATCCAGTGATTTCTAGTCATAGACTGTTGTTCCCAATGAAGGAAATTGAATCTTAATGGGTAGGGTGACCTCCGTTCTGT
This sequence comes from Viscum album, assembly GCA_963277665.1. Lineage (NCBI taxonomy): Eukaryota > Viridiplantae > Streptophyta > Magnoliopsida > Santalales > Viscaceae > Viscum > Viscum album. The sequence continues at coordinate 303,028,552 of OY728130.1, forward strand.
ACACCATGGAATATGGGGTCACCTGGGTGGACTTATGGGTTATCGTCTGATAATACCAAAGGGTATTGGGGAGCTTATCTGGCCAACTTTTCTTATTTTGACCTACCATTTTATGAAAAATGTTAGAGAGGGTTTTTTTGAACGCCTCTATCTGGCCATTTTCCTACGCGTGATAGCAGGAGGTATGGTTGGAGCGAATGTTGTACGTGGCATACAATTTCTTCAGCTCGGCTTCTCGGAAGTTGGTTCCGTTATTAGTGAGGATAGCGTGAGGTACCCCGAATTGATAGATGATATTGGAACTCACAAAGTTGATGATAGAACGGGCCTTGACTTCCCTGAGCAGAATTACCTCCGCCCACTTGGAAAAGAAGTCTGTAGCGGTCAGGATAAACCGGCACTAGAGAGCCGTTGCTGGTGGGTATGGCCCCACGACATATAACCCCCAGAATGCAAAGGGAAAAGAGTACTTGGTGGTATGGAGGGGCTCTAGTGGCTGATGCACAATGTTAGCATGAACATGGCATGCATGGCACCTCTTGGTGAACTCGATGGATTCATGGATCATGGACGGGCAAAAATACCCTAGTCTCCGAATCTGGTGGGACAGTTTTGACCTGACCTGATGGGCGCCACAAGAACCGGCATGAACCTATTTCATGACCTATGGAATCTTGACTCCTTGAAGACAATAGAGGATAACACCATCAAATCTATGTTTATAGAGGATCTGCTCAAGGTAGGGACAGCTCTGAAGGGTAAACTGTAGCGTGCGGCGTCAGATTCGCTCATGCTCGGCCCGGTCTGATGGGATATTACTGTATTGGAGGTATTCAACCAAAGGTGTCCTCAAATCAGCAACTGCTTTGATCACCGCATCTGAAGCACCCGGGGTTACCGACCTAGGGGAACTACCAGTAAGATGGTTTATCCGCGGGTCGCCATCATCCTCTGGGGTAACAGGAGCAATTACTCTCCGGTGCGCCATGTGGATAATCAGGTCATCCTATTCAGGCTCTACAGCGACGCATCCAGGCTGGCCAAAGCATCTGCTTGACCGTTATGTGACAGATGGACATGAATGACCTCTGACCGAGAAGGGAACTGGGCCATTAGCCGGAGAGTGCGCTCTATCAATGGTACAAGCTGTGGATTTTTGACAACATAGTCTCCATTGACCTGGTTGATGACTAGATCAGAATCCCCTTTCACATGAAAATGGGGCAAGTCGATCTCAAGGGATAGATCGAGACCAGTAATGAGAGCTTGGTACTCTGTCTCATTATTGGTGCAGCCTTCTGACAACAGGAATGAGTACGACAGAATGACTTGCTTCGGGGTGATGCAGACGTTACCCAGGTCAACTCTGTTGAGCCACAAATCATTGAGTCTCCTACCGGTGGGGCTCCGGGAGGAACCGTCGATGACAATTTTCCAACATGAGACGACATGATCAACTGAGAGGATTGCCTCATCAGGAAAATCTAGGTCCACCAGCGGATCCGTGGAGGTTGGGTGGGCATCTAGAAATCCTTCCAATGCCTGCCCCTTAATAGCCTTCTAAGACATGAAAATGATGTAAAACTGTTGGAGGATCACATCCCACCACACTAGTCGGCCAGTCAACATGGGGCGGTTCGGAATGTTCTTCAGTGGTTCCACTCGAGAGACCAATTGTACCTCGCGGTGCTTCAGGTAATGTCGTAGTTTCTGCACAGAAAATACAAGCGCAATTCATCTTTTCTCGATAGGGGAGTATCTAGCCTGTATATCAAGGAGCATGAAAATGATGTAGTAGAGGCTGTTATCCATCCCCTCAGTGTTCTTCTATGCGAGAAGGGTGCCCAGGGATCATTCCAGGGCAGTGGCATAGAAAATCAGTGGCTTCTCGGAGACGGGTGGCATGAAGACTAGAGGTTGGAGCAACTATTGATTGATTTCCTCAACGGTGGTCTATCACTCCTCGTCCCACTCATATGTTATGACCTACTTCATGAGCTGAGAAAAGGGCTCACACTTGTCAGCCAGATTCGCAATGAATCGGCATATGTAGGCTAAGTGGCCTTGAAGACCTCGAAGCTCCTGAATATTGCTCGGGGGAGGAATCTTGCTGATTTCCTTGATCTTCTATGGGTCGATCTCGATTCCCCAGTGTTGGAAAACAAATCTGAGAAATTTCCCAGAGGTGACCCCGAAGGCACACATCAACGGGTTCATCTATAGGTGGCAAGAACGGAAGAAACCAAATAGTTTCTCCATGTCCTTGAGATGGTCCTGGCACAGGAGAGATTTGACCACCAGGTCATCCACATATAATTCCACCAGTGTCCCAAGGATTGGAATAAATATGCAATGCATGGCTCGCTGATTGGTGGAACCTACATTCTTCAGGCTGAATGGCATGACCTGGTAACAGAATGTATCCTGGGGATCCCTGAAAGCGGTAGATTCCTCATCCTCAGGGGCCATCTGGATCTGATTATATCCAGACTAACCATCCATGAAGGAGAGATCTTGGAATCTAGTCGTAGCGTCAATCAACAATTTCGTCACTAGAAGGGAAAAACCATCCTTCGGAGAGTGGTGATTGAGATTGCGAAAGTTGATACAAACTCTGATATGCCAGTTCTTCTTCCTGACTGGAATAATGATGGCTATCCACTTAGGGTACTAAAAATCCTGGATGATGTTGGCTTTGATAAGATTGTCAAATTCGGCCTCAACCATGGCACCGTGAGAAGGGTGCATCTTTTTTGGAGGCCGCTTGAACCCGTGATGGTTTGTAGGGAGACCGAGGCGGTGGACAGATACCTGAGGATCTAGTCTTGACATCTCATCGTAACTCCAGGAAAACACATCACATTGCTATTTGGGGAATTCCACATACCTCTGTTGCTCCTCGAGAGACATAGAAGCGCTGATCAATGTGGGTCTCGGATCTACCTCACTTTTGAGGTTCAACTATACCAACTCGTCGACTGTGGATGAGATGCCTTCCTCAAAGGTAGGGGGAGCGTCCACTATATCTTCTTCTCCACTTGTGGGGGAATCATTCGTAGGGGGAATTTCTTCTAAGCTATCAAACCCTGATGGGCGGCTGCTACCCGCTTGTACGGACATGGTCATTGCATCGGGGACCTCAGGCACCGCTGAGACCATGGCTATGAAGGATGTCGACCCAATCCCATCTAGTCTTCGGCCCAAGGGACTACGTTTGAAAATATCGAAGCAGTAGTGGCGCGTCGGCTGGAGCCGACTTATCCTAGCTCGGCGTAATAGACAAGTATGATGGACAACCATCCGCCATGAGCCAGACATATCGATACCGGACAGGAGTGGGAGGCTCCAGGATCACTGGAGCCTGGTTCGTATAAGAATACGATGTGATCCTCTGACGCTGCATGTACTTGGGACTGCGGTTCCCTCTTGTCCTGGAAATGAAAAAACACTTCCCCACATCGTGGTTTGTGGCCTCCAACCGATGGATTGATATGACATAGGCTTCATTAAGGCCAATACAAGGGTCAGTTGTAGCAACAATAGGCTCAAACTCACTTGCTTGAACATTCTTATCCTTGATCTTCTAATAATCGGCATCCAAGTAGCAGGCTTCACAAGAGGTGAAAGGAGCTGCATAATTTTGGAGTACACCTACTCGACCATTAAGAGAGTAATTAATGAATTGGTGATATGATGAGGGGACGACAGCATGCATATGGAGCCATGGCCTACCCGTCAATGCATTTTATGCGGTGTCCTGGGAGCCAACCATGAATTCGGTGCTGGAAACCAGGCCACCGAACTGGGTATTCAGGCGGATGTTGCCGACCGAGGTACATTATGTCCTATCATATCCCTGGATCCTTAAATCAGAGGGAGTCAGATCCCCCTCGGATGACCCCAGCTTCCACAGTGTCCGTTTCGGGATAAGGTTGATCCCGGAGCCAGTGTCAACGAGATATCCATGAACGTCCAAACCATTGAACTAGCCTGTGACATACAACGGGCGGATGTGCCCCGATATGGGAGGGTCTTCATCTTCACCAGAGAATGAGATGATGGCCTTACACTTAGCACTTTCAACAACTTCAGCGTGGAAGGCTTCTGCAGCTTCTACCTCCGTCTCAAACTGGAGGGGGATTCTTAAATCCTCAGCAAGTGCTTCGTGCATATCTGGTGATAAAAAAGGGATCCAAGGATAGAGAGTCTTGTTGGGATGCTGATGAGGTGCTTTAGAACATCATAAATCCACTCCAGGTAGGGACTTCTACTTAAAAGAGGCCACTCTGCGTCTCGAAGCATAGCAGACCCTACTGGCTGGACCAGAAGCTGACTGGTACTGGGGACGTCCCGCTGCTCATTAGTCGGAGCTTGGAGGGTTGCTGCTGGGTAAGGACAGGGAGAATAAGATCGGCATGTTGTTGGGAGATGTTGATCACGAGACGGCCGAAATGGCTCTGCCTGATCCAGTAACACAAACGGTGGCGGAGGAGGGCCTGTCGTGTGCTGAGTTCTACGCTGGACCTGCTTTCTGGTCTCAGCGGCGTGCACGACCTAGCTAGAGGTGCCAACTGACGTGCCTCAGCGACCCATATGACCACGGTTCCATTGACATTGGCGTCGGCTGGGTACATTGGGGAGGTTTGTCTAGCGCTCCCCCTCGTTGGGAGTCATATAAGGATTTACCAGCTCGACGGTGTTAACCGAAGCATACCCCTGACTGTCACTTGATGAATCAACCACCACAGTGCAGATTCTGGGAGGGATGCCCATCTATGGGGGAATGAAGTCACCAAGAGTGTGGGACGATGAATACATTGGTAGGGTAAGCTGCTTCTTCTTGCACAACCGGTGCTTGCTCTTCTGGGAAGAGGTTAGTTGAGATGATGACGCGGAAGTGGTGGCCGCAGATTCTGAAGGCTCTGGCTGATTCAGGTGTGCACGGATAATGCCATGGGAATGGGAAACCGTCCTGCGAGTCGTCCAGTCGCTATACTTCGGGGACCCGCGGTCTGGTACCTGCTGCCATGCACCTCCATCATCGCTACTACTATCTGATCTCACAAAGACACACGCCTCTTATGCCGAGGTTGGGCCCAACCTGACTATGTTGTTGTTAATCTGGTCTTAGAGCCAGTCCTTGAACACATAGCATTTCTTTATGGTGTTCCCTAGGATCCAGTGATAAGGACAGTAGTTGGGGTGATCAGTGAGATGTGCCTCTTCCGACTTCCGGCACTCGGGCAGTCACATGACTCTCTGCTCCAAGGCGCTACGGATGTAGCTGGGGACCTGAGCCTCTGAAAAAGAGTAGGTATGATTCCTTCTGTCCAAGAAAGGGGATCTAGGAGCCTGACCCTAATGGGGGGCTGGAGGAGCCTACCAAGGGGGCATAACTTGATTATCTTTCCTAGGCGGCGACAACGCGTTACGCAGAGGCGCCTACCGATTCTAGGACGGGCGCTGCTGGGCTGGAAACTATGCCCATGGTGGAGGGCCTCTGCGAGGCTGCGGAGTGGGCTCCACTAGTTGTAACTCTAGCTTCCTGGGGGAATCTATCTGGGCCACGATGGCGGGATCGGCTCTGGCAGGTCTCCTTGCTAGAATTGCGGGGGGCAGCAGGTGTGCCTGGCCAGCCTGTTGTAGATCTTCCTCGAGGCACTAGGCCTTATCCGAGAAGTCTCGGAACCCTCTGGGATAAATTTGTGTGATCAGTGAGGGAACAAGTTCCCTCTTGACATTCCCCACACACATTGTCAGTAATTGCTCCTAAGTCAATGGCATGCTAAGGGAGTATGTGAGCCCCTTCCACCAAGAAATAAAGACCACGACCCACTCGTCGGGCCTTCTCTTGAACCTAAAGAGGTCTGTGATGTTTGTCTTTTGGTTTTTAGAGCTAAACTAGTAAAAGAACGGTCTGCGAAGGTCCTCCCACCTTTTCACAGTTCCAATAGGGAGCTGGCTGTACTAAATGAAAGCCGACCCCTCCAGTGTCTGAACAAAGAAACGGAGCTTGGAGGCCTCCTACTGTGCTGGAGTCCCTAACATAGTCCCACACCTCGAGTTGAAGTGGGACAGGTGTTTTGGCGGGTCCCTCATCCCATTAAAGGGGGAGAAAGTGGGATTTATAAATCCTAGGGGTTCCGGCATGTCATCCACCCATGCCGGGTATGGATTGCTATCGGGTGGGATAACCACTTTTCTCACTTCCAAAGCATCCAGACAGGAAATGAGTGCTGCCATTGGATCTTCTGGGTGCGGGTCCCCGTCCTGACAGAGATCCCTAACCACGAGCACATTGACGGGATCTTCAATGTGGTAGCTGAGCTCAGCGGATCTTAGAGCCGCTGGTGGAGCGACCCTTGGGGTGGTTGGAGGAGCCCAGACGTGGTTCCCTGGGTAGTCCTGTTGTTCAGGAGGGTTCGGCGAGACATACCTCTCTCTCTTGACATGGGCCCCAGCTTCTACCGTATCATCAAATACAACAGTATCAGGGTTACATGGGAGAATCTCACCGAGGGGTAGTTTTTCCTGCCCCGGCTGCACCAGCCTAGGATTGCCATATCTGAGAAGCCGCTCTGCAATGCGCTCGGCCAGAACTTCATTGACCAATTTTTTTTTGACAATAAGTTGTTGGGGCAATGAGGTCTTCTCAGAGTCCTCCTCCGTCTTCGGCACTGAGGTCGGCGGGTCAGAGTGCTTGGCAGCTCCAACATTCTCTTTTTCTTTAGTGACATTCCGACTCTATACCAGTGACTTGGTAGGCTTAGGGATACCTAGGAGGCTCCTCTACTAGTGAGTAATCCTTCCCGATGGGTCCAGTGGCAGCACATCCTCAGGGGGGGGGATTCCCATCAAGAAGTCCCATCTCATTCGACTTTCCTGTCAGGTCAGTGATGTTGACTGCCACACTTCCTAGGGGCACGACCTCACTACTGCCAAGGAAGTTAGGCTGCCATCGAATCACACTGAAGGGGAGGGTAGCATAATGCCCCCAGCCACAGACTTTCACGTGGGTGTAGCCTCTTCAAACACTCTTTAGATTACTTGAAAACTCTGAATTTACTATTGTTGGAGGGTCCTGTGGTGGCCAGGTGACTCGGGGTGTCGGACTGCAGGGAGTGTAGCCAGGTCCACCAGGGGACATTATTCGCCAATGCCTTCGAGGTTCTCTTGGATCTCGGGATAAGTCACCCGCCTGTGGCGAAGATGGAGGTGAGTCACCCAGAGGGTCTGGTAGAAGCATTCAAACACCTCCAGGGTGGGCGATTCAGGCGTACCAAAATTTGATCCTACGATCGGCCAAAACGTCTTAAGAAAATGGCCCACTGCGGGGACGGTCCAGAAGATCCCAAGCTCATATCCAGGGTGCGGCCTTTGATTGCACCAATCATCGACTAAGGGTGGCTGAGTAACTGGCAGTGGAACTGAGGCAGACCGCTGGGGCCGCAGACTGGCCGGTGGAGAATACGGCAAACGAGCTGGTTGTCCACCAAATCTAAGGCTATCCCCTAAGGATTGCAGCGATTTGGCCACCATGTCACGATAGGATGGACCAGAGACCATAACCCCTGACACAATAGTAGTGTCAGCTAGGGGCGGGTTACGTCCTGGTTCTTCCATCATTGACCCCAAAAATAGCTTCGGGGCAAAGGGTGCTTCCGAAGGCGACGGTGGTGACCGCGCGGTCATCCCCTGAATCATTCCAGGGTCTCGTCCTCTTGGATATACCTTTGGAGGGAAGTAGGGATCCTACGGGCTTCGCATTCTGGAATCACGAGGGTGATTCGCCTCGTTCCTGCCCCATCCCTTGACTCAGAGGACCGAGGGGAGGGCTCCTGCACTGGATCGTACTCCGCCTCAGTGTCTAAGAAGTGGACTGGCCTAATTTCTGCTCGACCTTCCCCGAGATTCCTCTTACGGCAGCGACGACCTGCTCTCCTGCCACTGGATGGTTTTTTAGGATAGGGATGATTTACGACATGGGGTCCCCCAGCTGCACTAATGCCAGGATGGAGAATGTTCCCACCCGAGGAGGCTGGGGTGTGAGGGGCACTGGGACAAATGTTGAAAGGTACATGGGGAGGACCTCTGTGCTGGTGAGCGACCGGACATGCAATGCTTCCATTCCCACTATTCGTGGTAGGGGTAGTGACCCCGTACCCAATGTAGTGGGTGCGGGAGAGACCACCACATGGTGTGTTGCTATCAGAGGGAAGACCCTCACCAGGATTGAAGGTGGCATGTTGCATACATCCAATCCGAGATTGGAAGCAGGGAGGGCTCGCACCATCCATAGTGGTGGTGTGGAGTGAGCCTTCGCACCGGGCGGCACTGGTGCAGATTGGTCTGCGGCGACCATCACCTCTGCCGGCGACCGGGAGAGTCGACCAAACCTTCTCGTGGGGTGGTTGGGGCCTCGATCCTGGTTGGGTGTACTGATTTCCCTGCTCGATGTATGCAGGGATTTGGAGGGGTGATTCAGCGGTGGCTCAGGCCATAGTAGTCACTAATGTAGACGCCCCACGATGAGTGTCTTCTTCTACTCGTGCCCAATGCTCACATCGGGTTAGGTGGACTAGAACAAGTGGTTCAGGCATGTGAAATACCTAATCCTCGGCTCGAGGAACTGAGTGGCGGTGCTAACGTGGCCTGGTGGGGGACCTTTCTAGGAACCCTTGAAGCGGGACTCTGATAGGGCCGGCCCTGATACCTACTGCTTCGTCAGCGTAGGGGAGAGAGCTTTCAAGGCACTATGAGGACAAGATACCGAAGCAATTAAACATTGGGGTGGGGAGAAATGGCTCCCTGCACAGCCCTCTAGGTCGGCGTGGTCGGTGAGGCACAACCGCCTCATGATCTAGGCGGGCCATACCCCTGGTGGGGTTGACCCCCTCCTACTAGTACATACGTAGAAGGTCATTGATTACACTTCGCTGGATAATATCTGATGGGGATAGGGGGCGTGGGCTCCCATTAGTCGTGGAAGTCGCGGCCATCATAGAATAGGTAAAACCGCGCGGGGAATCCGTGCTGATATTTCCCCTTCCCCTGCGTTAGTGGGAAGGTGATCAAGCTCCGGAGGCAATGACTAGATTCTTGATGTAGGGATAAGAACTCATTAATACTGCTAGAAAAAGGAATCAACAACCAGTTCCCCAACGACGTTCCAACTTCCATGGTTGTCAAGAGGGACCCACACTGACAAAGTCGCAGAACATAATGATCAACATCCTGACTGTTCTGACTTCTGGAGAGTTCCACGTCCAGCCATCTCGGTGGGACCTAGTATCGAATGACGATGTCAGGAGACATTCTTATCCATTGATGTCTTGAGTGCTACTAGTCCCCGAGCATAGGAGAGGAGGTTCACTTTAGGTTCAATATTTTTCAATTTCCGATGCTTTCGCTGAGGACGCGTGCATCCGTCACACAGAGGATGCGCTGCTGTAGCCCTATATTCCTAGTTTACAAAGGTGGGCAGCATCCGCTCCTTATTCAGGGACGTCTTCTCATTGATCGAAACTGGGATGACAGGAGGTTAGTTCCTCCTTCCATAGATTCCTCCTCGGAGCAAGTCACCTAGTCAGGGTCTCCCTCATAGATTAAGTTGTGGTTCGTGAATCTCTTCCCGGTGCGATATCTTCTTGGACACAATTTAATTACGCCGCTTCTGTCAGGACCTTCCAAGGAGTCCAGTCAGGGCAACAACCTTTGGTTTGGAGAATAGTCATGTTGGGGCATCACTGGCGTGTCTTGACACTGGGGAATTGGGATGTCTATCTTTTTTCCCTTATTATAGAGCTTCTCGAGGGTGCGGAAGCCCGAGGAATCCCACATTGAACGCAGAGAACTATATGCCATAGGCATTTATATGAGGTTTTCCTCAGATTTCCATGTTTAACACAGGGTATGCCAAATGATTAACGTCCAGCGGAGATAGATTGGACTGATCAGAACACCAGCTGGAGTGGATCAGATTGAAGAACCCCCTGCAGGGAACACGGATGTTGGGGCCAGCATGTGGGTGACTTTCGGATACTGTGTAGTGGAATGAAATATCATGATACCATCAGGATGTGGTGGCCCGGTTAAGAATCAGGATGAATGATGGCCTTGGGATTGGGTTTCGAGGAGACATCCTACGTATCCCTGTGGTAGGGAATCAAAGTCTGCATAGTTTGATGATACGGTGGGACACCTGAAGAGGTGACCTATGAGAATGAACGCATGGATGGGACCCAAAGGGAGTACGACCTCTGGGTTAGGGCATGAGCTTCCTGAGGCATGTGGGCTCAAGGGAGGGGTCAGGATGAGACATGGGTGTTGGGCTTGAACCTCATGGAGTCTTCCTACGTATCCCCATGGTGGAAAATCAAAGTCTGCGTAGTTCTATGAGATGCAGTTTAAAGTAATACGGGATGGGGAATTTGGAGATTACGCTCTAGGGCAGCCCAAGGATATGGAGTTAGTGAACTGACGTGAAGAGGAACATGGGGTCCAGATGGAATGGGGCTTATGCTCTGAGACAGCCCATGGTGTTGGGGATTGAACCTCGTGGAGGATTCCAACGTACCATGCCTTAGAATAGTTCAAATTCCATGTAGTTCGGGATGGAATGGGGCTTACGCTCTGAGACGGTCCATGGTGGTGGGGCTTGAACCTCGTGGAGGCTTCCTACGTACCATGCCTTAGCACGGATCAAATTACATGTAGTTTGGGATGGAATGGGGCTTACGCTCTGAGATGACCCATGGTGGTCGGTCTTGAACCGACGTGAAGAGGAGTCGGAACGACCAGGTTGTGGGATTGAACCTCATGGAGGCCTTCTACGTACCATGCCTTGACATGGATCAAAGTCCTCATAGTTCGTTAGAGGTTGGGGTCAGGGTCGGTGCTCACTCTGAACTCATGGGATTCATGCTCAGTGTGAGAAACAAGAGGTTGCAGGGACCTAACGATCATGTCGCAAAGGGTGCATCCGTGGGAAGAAAAGAGGGGCTTACACGTTGAGTTTCCCATGATGTTGGGACTTACCCCAGGATGGAGGCCTAAGGGTGAAAAAGCACAGTGGGAGAGGGATTAGGAACCCAGGAAGAGAGGAGGAGTCCCACTTCCCATCATTCTCTCCGCTGGGCCTGGCATCGGGGAAGTACGGAGGTGCATGTGTGCTACCTCTTGCAAGAAAGGCATGGGGCTTACACCAAGGAAGATTCCCTTCCTTGCGGAAAAACTCCACTCCAAAAAATCACCCCCTATGAGGGATGACCCCCCCCATCCCCGTAGAGATGAGTGAGCGTGGAGAATGCTCGAGGTGGGGGGACCCTGCGTGCGAGGCACGGGGCCAGGTCACAGTTTAACGTCAAGTGTTGAGGATGAGGTGCTTGGCAATTTAATGTCCTGCATCTCGGACGAGGTGGGTTGGCCCCTCACCCCTAGGGCTTACATAGCCAGTGCCCTCTGCCCCTTGTGGAAGGGAAGGCATTGGAAAGGCTGTTCTATGGGGGTGTCATGGGGTGAACCATCGAGGGGTCCACATTAGCATGGCAATGCGAAGAAGAAATATACGTTAACGTGCCTATGAGAAGAAGAATGAGGTGAAGCAACGCAATAGGAATGATTATCCAAGGTAATTTTAAGTTACTTTGTATGAACCGCGAAGGTCGTACTGAAAAACTGTACATGATACGAATGCTCGGGGTGCACCAGACACCTACAAACGGCACCCGGAAGGAGGGCATCAGGTAGTCGCACACAGGGGTTTCCCGGGGAGCACCGAGATGAAAAGTACCAAATGATTAGGCACAGCCCTTTGGGCTGCGCGAAATAAGGGAGATAGAGGCTTTGAGTGACTTGAATGGTTTGCGTGCAAGGGGGTGGGGCAGAATTATGCGCCGGTGGTGAGGGACGAGCGTAAGGACAGGGGGTGCGCAAAGATTGCGCGCAACTAAAGGGCCTGCACGCAATTGAAGGAATTGTTCCCAAGGGGGAATAGCCAAATGGGTTGGAGTTTAGTCTATTCCAGTGGGATCTCGCACGAAGGTGGATCCCTGGGGGACTTGGCATGAAAAGGAACCCTACCTAAAAGCCATATTGCGCGCGCGCGGAATGGAAATTATGTGCATGAGAGGCAGTTCGAATTCTTCAGCCCCAAAAAGAAAGTGGGTCTCCTTCTATTTATAGGCATCTGGTGTGTATAATTCTAGGGTTGCGCGAAATAATTGCGCGAATGATGCGGCGGAACAAAATATCAACCGCACGGGGCGCGAGCATGAAATTATTTCACACCGTCGCTAGGACCTTTCGTGAATCCCGGTACCTTCCTCGTGGAACAGAATTTTTTCATGCACTTCTCCTTTTTTCACGCAACGTCTCCGGGCCCTCCGGACCGGGCCTCTGGGTCCAAATATGACTTCTCTATTTCGTTACCAAAATTTCTCCGACACTTATTAATTTTTAGGCATCTACAATAACAAAAATGGTGAACCTGAAACATTTTGTTAACCAGAATAAACAATGTGTAAAAAGATGGGACTTCATCTTTATAGTTTAACTATGAAAGTTGTTGATCAAACAAGTAATTTGATATATGATGTTTCAAAAATAATATGTATTGTTTCTTACATGTCAACTCATATTTCTTGAAATAAAAATGACATCATCGAATGTGCTAATGGATTACAAGATTGTTGGACATGCTGGTTTGGCCCTGAGGCCTAGATGTACATTGTCAAGAAAACAACATATTCAGTGTCTATTGGTGAACATCTTGTTCAAGGAATACTACATAAATAGCTTCATCCCAACTCTAGAATCTGCCCATGAAATCATTTGGGGGATGATTTACCATAGACCTTATTTCCAACGATAGGTCATAAAAGAGGAATTGGACCGTGTTTCCACATTAAACCGCTTTAGGAGCCTATCCCTAGAGTGAAATAGTGCATACATTCCCTACCTCAAGGATGTGGGTGAGGATAGTCATCATGATTACTCAGTCCCTCTTGACCTATGTATGAGGGATGCCAAACATTCTGATCATAATCCTCAACAGATGACCGTGATACCACAATGAGATGAATATGAGTTTTTTCTCACACAAACATTCCATGTTGGGAACCTAATAGGAGGGCCTTCTAGGTGTAACCAAATAATGTATCTCCAGAGTAAGCTTTTAACACCCTGATACATTATGAGAAGTGTATTTTTTTATGTCTTATGTTATATTCAACATCAAAGGAATCTTTCACTACACACAACACTAGCTTGGCTTGCGTTATACGCAAAAACAACCTTCCTCAATAGCATGTGTCATACGCAATATCGAGTTTCACTAAACAATAATATGTTATTAAAATATTATATAAACTAGACTTTATGAATAGTATTTACTACATTTTGAATTTTATAACATTATTATTCAACTTAAATAATTTCTAGAACATGGTATGAGAACAAAATAATTTTTTCGGGTAAAATAAGTATTTTTAAAAAAATGCAGTTTTTCCACCTTTTGATGGCGCACCAACATTAAATCTAGTTTTTGACATTTTTATAAGTTAAATTTGACAAAATAAAATTCTTATTTGGAATCAGGATATAAAAATTTAATTTGGATAAATTTCTCATATTATTCTGATAACTTTCATATTTTAATGAATAGTAAAAACACGCTATATTTTAATTAAAAACAACTTTTATCATCGCAATAATTTATATGGTTAAATTATAATATTGAATTGTTTTAAAGTATAAATAAAATATATTTTTACCATTTAATATAATTTATGTCATTACCATTAATTTTACATTGAATTAATAGGTAAAAACTTTCAATATTTGGCAATGTTTTAACTTGTAAAACTCGTTTTCTTAACAACGAGATTAATTTTAAATTAATTACTACAACTTCTGTGTTTTAAATTACAAAAATGGATTCCATATTTGAATTAATTGGGTCCAAATTATGTTAATAGGTAACTTTTATTTGTTTTATATTGTGAATAGTAACTACGACAATTTTTTATTTATTACAGTTAAAGGTAAATCGGGTAATTAATGGTAAAAATTGGATTATAAAATTACCATAACACTTTCCAAAATACTTTTTGATGAATAGAAGTCGACCCATATCACCTAAGGGTCGGAATAGATTCATTTCATGGAATTTTGACCATGAAATAATATAATTATTATTAAAACCAAAGAAAGTGACAACATGTCACTCTCTTAAATCTTATAAGTGTAATAATTTTACTTTAGTGATAAAATTCATGAAACTTCAAACATGAATAGTCTCCCTAAATCTAATAAAATTATCTACATCATGTTAATTTATTTATAATTTTTAGGTATTAAATAATTATCATTAATTATGACACAATAGTGATGTTGAAATTATTGTATTGATTGAAATATCAAATACATGATTTTAAAAGTATTAAAATAAATATTATATGAACTATTTAATGTGATCCACTAATTATTTAGATAAAAATTACATGTTATGAATCTATTAAATCTTTTAGTTTGAACATATATTCTGTATATATTTTATTTAAATTCAAATATATGAATAGTGTTAATATTGACACTATTGTTATTTTATAAAAAGTGCATATTATAAAATAGTTTAAAAATCACAAAAATATTTAAAAATTATAAATTAAAATTTATATGGTCTAAAATGTAATATAGTATACAATTATGGACAATTTACAAAATATATGTAATTATTTATAACGATTTAAAATTTATAATATTATTACCACAAATAAAATTAAATAGATTATATAAGGATATATCAAGTTGATAATGTTTAAAATAAATTCCCAAATTGTATAAATTTTTTTGGTTGATGAGATTACAACCCTATCTGATGTAAAATTCAGATTTTAGTAATTTTGGAAGTTTTTATGTGGGGTTTGAATTTATTAGAAATTAATATTTTTTTAGATTTCCAAAGGTGCCCCTCTCCTCACTTATAAAAGGGAACCTCTTCCCTCTCATCCTCACTCCATTTTGAGAATTCAAGCTCAGCCAACCCCTACCCATTTACCTTCTAAAATTTCTTAGAAACATACTAGAGGTCATGATCTTCTTCAAGGACCAATTTTATTATCCTAAGAGGAGGTTTCAAAGAGGCGTGTCGAAGAAGAGGTAATATCCATTACTGATTCTTTCAAATTCATTTCTTCTTCTACTACCTCTTCTTTTGTTGTTTCATAAAAAATTAATAACATCAGTATCACTAATATACTTATATATTATTATAAATACGAAACAACCATATTTCACCTACAGTCCATCCTACGAAAAAAGAAATCACCACGCGTGCATAAGTAAGGAATACCGTCTCCACGCCATGGTGTAATATGTTTTTCCACCACCACCTTACTTGTATGGTTATGATAATGGGAGAAATAACTATTTGTGATTATAAAGCGATATTTATTCTAAAATATTATATATCATACACTTCAATACATTTCTAGAATCATGGGAATGATATCGTCCCTCGTGCGTACGTACGGCTTACCGTCTCCACGGTGGGATGTGATTCGTTCTACATGATCTTCACTAAACCATGATTATATAAATGAATTGAATTAATAAATATGATTTATATTATAAAAATACCATTCCTTAAATGATGTATCTATAACCCAAAAATATTAAGAACAATTTATTCGAAAAAACACGTATAAGAACATAAATCCATAAACACCCGAATAACAAGTAGCAATGAAATATTACTAATAAGAAGATAACAATATGAACATATATGATATCATAATAATGAATAGGATTCTGGAATAAGTAAATGACATTGTTTAAATCATTATACAATATGTTTAGATACGTACAAAATATATCATACCTAAGGTAAGGGAAACTCTCGCAATCTCATTTTTATTCGAGATTGTTTATACATTAGAATTTACTGGGGAATATTTATCATCCACATCCATGTTTACTCAATATGTAAGATTATTTATATCCTACTACAATTATTTAAATCCAATTTTACCTATTGGTGAATTTTTAGTAAAAGATATTATAGGAATCTTTTTTCATTTTCAGTACGATATACTTTCTGACTTTTTCGGCCATAGTACGAGAAGAATGTTTTTTAACTTATACGGCATGAATGGATTTTTATGACTCCATAGAAAATTATTTCCCTGAAGCTTCCTTTAAAAATTTTCAAATTTATTTTTAATTAACTTCTTTTAGTTTAAAATGTTATGACATATTAAGAAAGGAAAAATGTTTTTGAAGTAGAAAGGATATTTTCCTCAAGAATGGAGTTCAAGTGTTTTTATCAAAAATTATTTTCCATATAAGATAATATAGGCCTATGTTTATATCCCTATTATTTCATTGATTTGATTATGTTGTGATGGAATTATTTTTATGAAGTCCTTTATCTTATGTGAATTTTTTTATGATTTCACGATGTTTAAGAATCCCATTTTTATTACATGGGTTATGCTATGATGTATGACTTATGATTTTGTGGAACACATAATAATGGATTCATTATGAGATGGGTGGGACCTATATCTCCCTCCAATTCATTGGGTAAATATTTATATCTCATGAGATTGACATGGCTGGAACGTAAAGTTAAACTGGTTCAGTGATACAGGACTGGAAAAATGAGTGAACTCGGTTCATAAATGGACTTTGTCTGCTATGATAGTCTTGGAAATGAGTCTTGACTAATAAGAAATTATTTTTTATGATTATGTGTGTATGACACAATGTTTCATGTTTTAAGTTATGATTATTGGGATTACATTTCACTACTATGATTTATCCCATGATATGATATTATGACCTCTTTTGTAGGTTAGGATTTTCAAAATGCTATGTTCTTATGAATATGATATGATTGATATTTATTTTGTTTACCCTTACTGAGAATTTGAGCTCACCCTTTTGTATGTTTTCTTTTCCCCAGGTCAGGAAGAAGGGTATTAAGTAGGATATGCCAAAGGGACTCTAGATATGATGAAATAAATGGGAGACATTGTAGATGATTTATGAACCATTTTTTTATGTTTCCCAGTTTCTAATGAAACTATACTTATACGGTCCTACCATGGTTTTGTTATTTGTTGTAATAAGTATGCTTCCATTCTGAAGTAATAACCATGTATGTAAAGTATGGGTTGTTACAGTTGGTATCAGAGGAAAGGTATAGTCAACCTTTGGAAACTAGGATGTGAAATCCATAGTAAAAACCCTAAGGATATGTATATACATAGAACATATTCATTGTATTTTATAAATTTCCATGAATAACCTATTATAAGACCTATAGTGTGAAATTTTATTACTGATTATGTGGTTTTCATTCTGTAATTAGTGTTTCTCACACTTTGCTTCTTGGTTTTAGTCAATGTCTGGAACCTGAAGGAACCATGTTAATGGTGAATGCGATGGACAATGCAATGATTATCCCCCTGAGAAACCAAAAATTATGGGAGATGGAATGAAAAATATTGTAGCCATGCTCACACAACTTTCTCAGGTTATGAATCATGCATGGATTAAAAACGAGAAAAGGAAGGAGCAACAATATGTTGAATCCTTCATGAGGCAGCGTCCACCTTCATTCAGTAGGTCTTCTGATCCATTAGTGGTTGAACAATGGATCAGTACCACTGAAAAGATATTTTCAATTCTACAATGTTCTGAACATGATAATGTCACATTAGAAGTATACTGTTTGGAAGGTGAAGATGATCAATGGTGGAATCCTATTAAGAATACGAGGCAAAGGGAAGAAATGGAGTGCATGGAATGGGACATGTTCAAGAACATATTTTTCAATAATTATGTCCCTTGCATTCTTCGAACAAAGATGTAGAAGGAGTTTCTTGAACTGAAGAAAAATAATGATGAATCGGTTGGTACCTACGAAGAAAATTTTACAAGACTTGCAAGGTATGCTTCTGGAATTATTATCCAACATGAGAGTAAGATCAATCAATTCTTTAGTGGATTAAAACCAAGTCTTCAAAGGGCGTTAGCCATAAGGGACTACAATAGCTATGAAGATATTGATTTATGTGCTCTTAAGGTTGATATGGAGATTGGAGTATGCCATCAATCGTATGGGTTTGATAATAAGAGGAAAATGGAATTCGAAGGAAAATAAAAAGACCACACTAAAAAGAAGATGAGTTTTATTTTATGCTCAAATTGTGGAAAAAACAAGGAGGGAATTGTCTTAAAGGAACAAGAAAATGTTTAAGTGTGGAAAGGAAGGTCATCGGGAAATTGAATGTCGAAATAATGGGAAGAAGATGTCTAATGATGAAAACAAAGAAAGAGATACACAGAATGCACCTCCAATACTTCAATGTTTCATGTGCAAGGAGATGAGGCATTATGCCAATCAATGCCCAAATCCAAGGGTTGTTGATGATGATCGACGTCAACAAACACTTAAGGCTAAAGAAAAAGGAATGTCACAAGCAATTTCAATCAGCAACATGGAGTATAATAACGAAGTGGTGAAAGGTACACTTACCATCCACTCTAAAGTCACAAATATTTTATTTGTTTCTGGATCCACCCACTCTTTTATTTTTGAAGAATTTTTTAAGGGTATCGCCGTATTACCTCAACAATTAGATGTTGAGTTAACTATGACAACTCCTAATGGCACAGTGGTCGCATTAAATGTTTACAATTTTTCTCTGATTGAAGTTTGTGGGAAAGTGCTTCCTGCAAATCTTGTGATCCTTCCTATAGTGGAATTTGATGTGATTCTTGGCATGGATTGGCTTTATTTATATTGAGCTCATATCAATTTCCAAAGAAGGGAAGTTAAATTTCATATTCAAGATCAATCTATGATTATCTATCGATGCAAGTATGAACATGAACTTCCAGTGGAAATTTCTTCCATCTTATGGGTCATGATTCCACTAAATGAAGGTTATTTATATCAAATGGTTGGCGAGAAACTCACGATTAAGAATACACCCATTGTACGAGAGTTTGATGATGTCTTTCTGGAGGAATTTCCAGGTCTTACACCAAATTGTGAAGTTGAGTTTTTAATAGAACTCATATCGGGTGCTATGGCTATTTCAAAGACACCTTATAGAATGGCCCCAATTGAGTTGTAGGAATTGAAGAAGCAACTCTAATAGAATATTGATAAGGGATTCATACACCCTAGTGCGTCTCCTTGGGGAGAACCTATTCTGTTTGTTATCAAGAAAGATGGATCAATGAGACTCTGCATTGATTATCGAGAACTTAACAAGATCACTATCAAGAACAAATATCCTCTCCCACACATTGATGACTTATTTGACCAACTATATGGAGCTCAATACTTTTACAAGATTGATCTTCAGTCAGGGTATCATCAATTAAGGGTCAAAAGAGAGGATATACCAAAGACAACATTCCTTACAATGTATGGACACTATGAATTGATAATGATTCCATTTGGTCTTACTAATGCCCCTTCTATCTTCATGAATCTAATGAAACGAGTCTTTAGAGACTATCTTGATCAGTTTGTGGTAGTCTTTATAGATGATATTCTTGTCTATTCAATAAACAAGGAAGAACATGAAGATCACTTGAGAATTGAATTAAAGACCCTAAGAAAGGAGAAGCTTTATGCCAAATTTACCAAGTGTGAATTTTGGCATCAAAAAGTTTCATTTTTGGGTCACATAATTCCCAAAGAGGGGGTTTCTATGGATCCAGCAAAAATAGAGGTTATTGAAAGATGGTCAAGACCAACTACAGTAACTGAGATCCAAAGTTTTCTTAGATTGGCTGGATATTATCAATGTTTTGTGAAATATGTTTCAATGTTATCTAATCTACTCACCAGGTTGACTCGAAAAGGAGTTAAGTTCGTTTGGTTGGATGAGTGCGAAGAAAATTTCAAGGAGTTAAAATGAAGGTTATACTGTGCACCTATGCTCACACTGCCTTGTAGTGGAGAAAGGTTTTTGATCTACAGTGATGCATCCTAGAAGGGATTGGGGTGTGTTATCATGCAAAATGATATGGTGATAGATTATGCCTCACGACAGTTGAAAATCCATGAGCAAAATTAAACATCTCATGATGTGGAGTTAGCTGTGGTAATATTTGCATTAAAGATTTGGTGGAATTACCTTTATGGTGAAAGGTGTGATATTTATAATGATCATAAAAGTTTAAATTATATTTTCACACAAATGGAGATGAATATGTGCCAAAGAAGATGGCTAGAGTTTATTATGGATTACGACTGCTCAATTCACTATCACCCTGGGAAAGAAAACAAGGTCGCAGATGCATTATGTCGACAAGACCATGCTAGCTTATCCATGATGAGGATCAAAAAATATCCAATATTTATGGATTTACAAAGGATGGATCTTGGAAATATAATGGAAGGGGGAAAATCTTATCTTTCTCAAATGAATTTTCAACCATCTATACATATGAAGATTAAAGAGGCACAGAAAGAAGATGTAGAGTTATAAAAGAAGGTGAGAAATGTTCCAGAATTTCACATTAATTGTGATGAAATAATAAGGTTCAGGAATCGGGTTTATGTTCCTCCCATCCCAGAATTAAAGAAGGATCTGCTAGATGAGGCTCATAGTTCTTCATTCTCTATTCATCCTGGAAGCATGAAGATGCATAGGGACCTGAAAGAGTACTTCTGGTGGGATGGAATGAAAAGAGATGTTGCTGAATATGTCTCTAGATTCTTGTTTTGTAAGAAAGTTAAAGCTGAGAGATAGAATTCTATGCGGATGTTACATCCATTACCAATACCCGAATGGAAATGGGAAAACATAACTATGGACTTTTTTCACCGGACATCCTAAAACATCCAAAAGGCAATAATGCTATCTAGGTCATAGTTGATCGTTTTACGAAGTCGGCACACTTCATTTATATTAGAGAAGATTTATCTCTGGATCAGCATTCCAGGATATATGTAATGGAAGTGGTAAGATTGAATGGTGTACCGCTAAACATTATATCTGATCGGGATTTGAGGTTTACCTTGATGTTCTGGCGAAGTCTTCAGCAAACTCTAGATAGAAAGCTGCGTTTCAGCACGACTTATCATCCTCAGACAGACAGTCAGTCTGAGAGAAAAATTCAAACTCTAGAAGACATGTTAAGAGCTTGCTCTATGGATTTCAAAGGTGGTTGTGATCAACACCTACCTTTGGTGTAATTTTCTTATAATAATATCTTTCACTCCAGTATTCATATGGCTCATTATGAATCTCTCTATGGAAAGAAATGCTGAACTCCAACTTTCTGGGATGATGTTGGGGAAAGAAAGATATTAGGACCTGATCTTGTTGATGAGATGGCAGAAAAGGTCTGATCTATTAAAAAACACATAAGAGTAGCTTAGAGTCGGCAAAAAATTTATTCTGACAACCAAAAAAAAGACCTAGAGTTTGAAGTGGGTGATAAAGTGTTCTTACGAATATCTCTATGGAAGAGAGTAATGAGATTTGGAAAGAAGGGCAAGTTGAGCCCTAGGTACATCGGTCCTTTTCAAATACTGGATCATGTTGGGAAGGTATCTTAACAATTGGCGCTTCCACTGAATCTCTCAAAAGTTCAAGATGTGTTCCATGTATCTCTCCTGAGAAAGTACATACCCGATCCTTCACATGTACTAAGCTCAGAAGTTGTACTGCTGGAGCAAGATCTTTCCTATAAGAACAACCGATAGAGATTCGGGATTGTAGCGAAAATGTTCTACGTAACAAGACCACTCTCTTGGTGAATTTGTTATGGAGGACCCACCAATTAGAATAATCTACATGGGAGCTTGAAGAGATGATGAGGGAGAGGTATCCTCATCTGTTTGTTACGAAGTGACGAATTTCAAGGGCGGAATTCATTTTAAGGGGGTAGAATGTAACACCATGATAGTTAATGCGAAGTATATATTTTTTATGTCTTATGTTATACGCAACATCAAAGGAATCTTTCACTACACACAACACTAGCTTGACTTACGTTATACGCAAAAGAAACCTTCCTCGATAGCATGTGTTGTACGTAATATCGAGTTTCACTAAACAACAATATGTTATTAAAATATTATATAAACTAGCCGTTATGAATAGTATTAACTAAATTTTTAATTTTATAACATTATTATTCATCTTACATATTTTATATAACATGGTATGAGAACAAAATAAAATTTTCGGGTAAAATAAGTATTTTTCCAAAAATGCAGTTTTGCCGGCTTTTGATGGCGCACCCACTTAAAATCTAGTTCTGACATGTTTATAAGATCAATTTGACAAAATAAAATTCTTCTTTGGAATCATGATATAAAAATTTACTTAGGATAAAATTTTTATATTATTCTGATAACTTTCATATTTAAATGAATAGTAAACACACGCTATATTTTAATTAAAAACAACTTTTTTCATCGCAATAATTTATATGGTTAAATTATAATATTGAATGGTTTTAAAGTATAAATATAATATATTTTTAACATTTAATATAATTTAGGTCATTACCATTAATTTTACATTGAATTCATAGGTAAAAACATTTCAATCCTCGACAATGTTTTAACTTTTAAAACCCATTTTCTTAACAACGGGATTAATTTTAAATTAATTACTGAAAATTATGTGTTTTGAATTTTGAAAAATGGATTCCATATTTGAATTCATTGGGTCTAAATTATGTTAATAGGTTACTTTTATTTTTTTATATTATGAATAGAAACTATGGTAATTTTTTATTTACTATAGTTAAAGGTAAATCTTGTAATTAAGGGTAAAAATAAGATTATAAAATTACCCAAACACTTTCCAAAATCCTATTGGATGAATAATAGCCGACCCATATCACCTATGTGCCAGACTATATTCATTTAATGCAATTTTGACCTTGAAATAATATAATTATTATTAAAACCAATGAAAGTGACAACATGTCAATCTCTTAAATCTTATAAGTGTAATAATTTTAATTTCATGATAAACATCATGAAACATAGAACATGAATAGTCTACAGAAATATAATAAAATCATCTACATCATGTTAATTTATTTATAATTTTTAGGGGTTAAATAATTATCATTAATTAGGACACAATAGTGATGTTGAAATTATTTTATTGATTGAAATATCAAACAAGTGATATTAAAAGTATTAAACAAAATATTATATGAATTATTTAATGTGATCCACAAATTTTCTAGATAATAATGACATGTTATTAATATATTAAATCTTTTATTTCGAACATATCTTCGGTATATATTTTATTTAAATTCAAATAATTGAATTAGCTCAAAATTGACACTATTGTTATTTTATAAAAACTACATATTATAAAATTGTTTAAAAAACACAAAAATATTTAACAATTATAAATTAAAATTTATATGGTCTAAAATGTAATAAAGTATACAAATATGGACAATTCACAACATATAATTAATTATTTATAATGATTTAAAATTTATAATATTATTACCAAAAATAAAATTAAATAGATTATATAAGGATAAATCAAGTTGATAATGCTTATAATAAATTCCCAACTTGTCGAAATTTTAATATATGATGATATTAAAACCCTATATCATTATATATTCTTATTTGAGTAATTTTAGAAGTTTTTAAATGGGTTTTGAATTTATTATAAATTAATATTTTTTTTAGATTTCCAAAGGTGCCCCTCTCCTCACTTATAAAAGGGCACCTCCTCCCACTCCTCCTCACACCATTTTGAGCATTCAAGCTCAGTGAAACTCTGCCCATTTTCCATCTAAAATTCCTTAGCAATATACTAGAGGTCCTTGTCTTCTTCAAAGACCAATTTTAGTATCCTAGGATGAGGTTTCCAAGAGGCGTGTCGAAGAGGAGGTAATATCCTTTATCGATTCTTTCAAATTCATTTATTATTATACTGCCTCTTCTTTTATTGGTTCATAATAAAGTAATAACTTCAGTATCACTCATATAATTATATGTTTTTATAAATATAAAACAACCATATTTCAACTTCGATCCATCCTACGAAAAATGAAATCACCACGCGTGCCTACGTACGAAATACCGTGTCCACGCCGTGGTGTAATCTGTTTTTCCACCAGCACCTTTCTTGGATGAGTATAAGAATGGAAGGAATAACTATATATGATTATTAAGTGATATTTATTCTGAAATATTATACACCATACACTTCAATACATTTCCACAATCATGGGAACGATATTGTCGCTCATGCGTTCGTATGGCTTACCGTCTCCACGGTGCGATCTCATTCATTCTAAATGATATTCACTAAACCATGATTATATAAACAAATTGAATGAATAAATATGATATATATTATAAAAATACCATTCTGTAAATGATTTATCTATAACCTAAAAATAATAAGAATAATTTATTCAACAAAACACGCATAAGAACAAAAAGTAATAAACACCCGAATAACAAGTAGCAATGAAATATTACTAATAAGAATATAAGAATATGACTATATATGATATCATAAAAATGAATATGATTATGGAATAATTCAATGAAATTGTTTAAATAATTTTACAGGAGGTTTGGATACGTACAAATCATATCATACCTAAGGTAAGGGAAAATCATGCAATCTCATTTTTATCCGATATTGTTTATACATTAGAATTTACTGGGGAATATTTCTCATCCACATCCTTGTTTCCCCAATATGTAATATTATTTCTATCCTCATACAATTTTTAAAATCCAATTTTACCTATTGGTGAATTTTTAGTAAAAGATATGAAAGGAATCTTTTGTCATTTTCAGTATGATATACTTTTTGACTTTTTCGGCCAATGTACGAGAAGAATGTTTTTTAACTTATACGACATGAATGGATTTTTATGATTCCATAGAACATTATTTCCATGAAGATTCCTTTACAAAATTTCAAGTTTATTTTTAAATAACTTATTTTAGTTTAAAATTTTATGACATGTTAATAAAGGAAAAATGTTTTTGAAGTAGAAAGGATATTTTCCTCAAGAATGGAGTTCAAGTGTTTTTATCAAAAATTATTTTCCATCTAAGATAATATAGGTTTCTGTTCCTATCCATATTATTACATTGATTTGATTATGTTGTGATGGAATTATTTTTATGAAGTCCTTTATCTTATATAAATTGTTTTATGATGTCACGATGTTTAAGAATCCCATTTTTATTACATGGGTTATGCTATGATGTATGATTTATGATTTTGTGGCACACATAAGAATGGTTTCATTATGAGATGGGTGGGACCTATATCTCCCTCCAATGCATTGGGTAAAGATTTATATCTCATGAGACAGACATGACTGGAATTAAAAGATAACCGGTTCAGTGATATAAGACAGGAACAAGGACTGAACCCGGTTCAGAAATGGACGTTGTCCACTATGATAGTCTTGGAAATGAGTATTGACTAATAAGAAATGATTTTCAATGATTATGTGTGTATGAAAAAATGTTTTAGGTTTTAAGTTATTATTATTGGGATTACATTTCACTACTATGATTTATCCCATGTTATGATATTATGACCTCTTTTGCAGGTTAATATTTTCAAAATGTTATGTTCTTATGAATATGATATGATTGATATTTCTTTTGATTACCCTTACTGAACAATTGAGCTCACCCTTTTGTATGTTTTATTTTCCCTAGTTCAGGAAGAAGGGTGTTAAGTAGGATATTCCAAAGGGACTCTATATATGATGAAATAAATGGGAGACAATGTAGATGATTTATGAACCAGTTTTTTATGTTTCCCAGTTTCTAAAGACACTATACCTATACGGTCTTACCATGGTTTTGTTACATGTTATAATAAGTATGCTTTCATTATGAAATAATAACCATGTATATAAATTATGGGTCATTATAAGGCTTATATCCCTACTATATCTAATTATCCTAATGCCCACCAGTGTATCGTAATAGGGGACTGAGATCATTCATAGATCATTACTATCAAGGAGCCTCTAAATTTGTCACAACTAGCCTTTGTGACTATTTAATCCTAGGGAGAACCCCATACCAATGGGTTGGAGAATATTTTTATCAAAATTTACCTTGGGATCGTCTTCATGGGAAGTGACCCCCAAAACAATACCAGGGTCACTAACCCCTCAAATGGTATCATGGTTACCGACCCCTTGAACGATACAGAAGGCACCAAATCACCAAACCAGATATCCCACCAAGGAGGAGCAACATCTCCCTATGTCTCAGTAAATATGATATCTACAATATTAGAATACTTCTCATCATACATGGGAAAGAAAAATCCTTAATATTGCAAACACACCCTCATGAAGTCATTTATGTCATGATAGTTTGGTAAACTTTCATCCGCTTGTACATGAAAAGAAAGGTCTAATAGTGTCTTTCAGGAATCTATATAAGGTATAGCTGACTGTGTAAGTATTTTAAAGGGTAATGATGATAGTGCATATGGATAGTTGCAGCAGTGGATTCAGTCTTTGGGGTCTATATTAGAACTCCAATTATCATCCATTCACCCTACCACCATTATAGGAGAGGAGGTTTTCTTGGATCCTTCTATCCATCCCCTTGAGGATGACAAGGAAATTTTTATTGAAGAAAAATCTCCCAAATACAATAAGATAATTAGAATATATTGATTAAAATTGTGGGAATACTCTTGTTATCTCTAACTAGGGATGACGTACCCATGTTTTCTTATGGAATCCCACCATGCAGTGAAGTATCTTAGCCCACAGGGTTGGGGGAATTTTCATATTTGTCATCCACCCATTGAGAGAAAACCAAACATTGTTCCACCTCAAACCGACCCATAGGTCTAGAGGAATTTACTTTTTTTCCATCTCTTAATCAGGGATATTTTAGAAAATATATTCCCTTAAATGTTCTCATAAATCCTCTGATAGAGTCGGGATCATTTAATTAGTGGGAAGCATCTACAACATCCATGATCCCCAGAGCTTCAAAACCATCCCTATAACAATAAATACTAGGAATCTATATTATGGGTTCCAAAATAATTCATTATCTCATGATAATGGAGGTATATATAACATGTGAGAGAAGTAGAATTGTCACCAATCTCTTGAGGACAGACAATGAAAAGTGTATTCCTTCCAGTCGTGACATTTTCCCAGGTATATAAACTATGTCATAGAGAATGATTTTATAGAGCTCCCACTAATTATAAATCAATGTTAGGGAAGTTTGGTAGGCCATGATAATCATTTCCACTACCATAGACATCTCATTCACATGATAGAAGGTAGATTTATCTTTAAGTACTATCTTCAAGTATAGATGGAAATGGAGATGTGGGAACCACCAACACCTGAATCCCTTTTTCAAAAATCTAAGAACTCTAAATATGACACACAAGTTTTTAATTAGATCATGATCTACATACCTTGTAGTGACAAGCGAGTATCATTTAAATCAATATTGAGTAAATCCTATTCTATCCAAACAAAACATGTCCCCTCGATTTTTCACTGTTCCATGGAAAATGGTTTAATGGAACATACAACAATAAAGAAGAGGAAAGAAGCAAAGATATAAGTCCATGACAATAATTTATCCTACCATAGTCCTATAGGTCATATGATAAAAGGATTATTTTCCTTTAAACAATGGTTACAGGTGTATATAGACATGGAGATATTAGAACCACTGAGACCTGAATCCCCATTCCAGTCATCTAAGAACTTTGAATAGGACACATAAGTTGTGCAACAGATCATGAGCCACATACCACCTAGGGATAAGTTACCATCTATTAAATAAATATTGAACAAATATTATTACTTCAAAAAAGCATGCCACTAGGTATTTTGACTCTTCCATGGAAAACGGTTTGATGAAACTTCCAATAATAAGGAAGCCAAAAGAGGTAGGGTTGACAGGAAATGAGTATCATTTCCCTTACCATCGATGTCTCAGAAAAAAATAGGGACATTATTTATATTTAAGGATTTGTTAGAGATGTAGTCATGTTCAGGGTGGATGGAATTAACGGATTCTAATACTCATGAAATATTTATAAGAGTTATTCGCTCTCCATCAGATGAGTTACTTTCCAGATAAGTTATTGTCTATTTTCCTTACCACAAGATGGTAAAATCCACGACAATTTTCCTTACTGTAATAAATCAAACTACATGGCCTTCTTCCATACCACAAGTCATTAAATTACATGACCATTTTCCTTACCATAATACATTAAACAACATGACCATCATCCTTACCGCAAGACATTAAAATACATGGTCGTCATCCTTAGTACATGACATTAACATAAATAGTTGATGTCTTTACCGCAAGACATTAAATTGAATAGAAATATTCCTAACTAAAAGGTGTTAAAATGATTGATTGACGTCCTTACCACAAGAAATCAAAATTTCATGGCATATTTCCTTACCACAAGATGTTAAATAGCACAACTAATGTATTTTTTAATCAAAATTAGACTTTATGGGTTTTATCAAACTATGTATGACTTGATTCTCATTCTTAATGAGATACATAAGGACTCATTGATCATATATATTTTTCTAGCCACCAAATGATTAAAAATAGTCTAATCCAATCATTCATTTCCTCTACATTGTGAGATGAACCCATGTTGTTCCTTGTCTATCACACCGAGCTTAGCTCCTGTGAGCTTTGGAATTGCAGTAAGGGTTTCCCCACACAAAAAATTCATGGAAGCCTATGATAGGCTCATCATGATCATAAATGAGAGAATATAAATGGTATAACATTAGTCCTCACTATATTATGTTAAACTGCATGGTTAATGTCCCTTACACGACAGAAAACTTTACATTCCTATGAACATTACCCAAGAGGACCACCATTGCTGGTGTCGGTATCCTACCACACATGCATTAGAGAACTACATATAGTTAAATCTCTTCATAATGAAATATGTAGGGATTCCTAGATCCTTTATTTTTTCACATCCACTTATCCTTTTGGAATGACATTTAACTTCATGGGTTTTCTAGAACTATTAATTCCTTGATTATCATCCTAATGAGATATGTATGAAATCCCAGATCTTATAAACTAGCACAACCACCTATATTCATGTTCTTATAGAAAGATGATAAACTATTTGAAGCACATCCAAGACAGAGAAAAATAAATTCTGTGACATCTTAATCTATAAGAGGAATCATTAGCATGATGTATAAATTTCTATTCCCATAAGCACCACTGATATAGTACAATCCAGATCCCATCTATATCAAAAACAAATCACCAATACCCTTAGTCTCCTATTGATGGTGTTCTTCGATAGGTCACCTCACCAAACACATAGATCATGGTGTTATGGACACTGTTTCAAAATGTGGAAATCTTTGGACTGGAGAGAGTATACTCATACCCCTACTCACTCGGAGAAAGTCTACAATCATATTCCTATAGCATGCATGGGGGAGGTTCATATCCCTACCCCCATGTAAGAACTCCATCAGCATATTCCAATGGAATAAGAGAGATAGTAGTGGTTTTATATCCCCAATTCAATCAAAGGTATCGACCAACATATCATGGAATCTGATATCATACATTCATATACTCCAATACATACCCTGTTGAAGTACCAGAGCTTTGTGACAACAGAAGAGGAGCTCTGCCAGCATATTCTGGTTAAGATGCATGGACATTTGTTTTTTTATATCTCTAAAGCAAGGGAATATCAACACTCTGATCATTGTTAATAAGTACATTCTCTATATAAAGAGAATGTTTTTTCTCATGTCTAGTAAGATTATCGACATATCCTAGTAAAGGATAAGGCGTATGACCGAACTCGTATTGTCATTCCGACCGGGGTGTGCCAGGTGAGAGAATCACCTGCCTTGGGACCGGCTCATATCCCTATCTAAAAACTCTAGAAGCATGATCTAAAGGCCTATGATCAGGCTTATATCCATGTTCTTGCTGGGACTAACCAAGTGATAATAGTACAAGCTGTGGGATATGCTCATATTCGTACCAGTGAATATCACTGGAAGATTCTAGAAAATCATGGAAGCTTTCCATATATTCTTACTTCCACCAATGAATGGATACACTAGAATCCTTATGAGGAAATATATAACGAGTCTCATATCCCTTATCCATCTCTATTTTTCCATTGGAATATTCCAATTGGGAATGAATATCTTGACTAGGATCATGTTTCATCCTTGATCAGGTCTCACTAAGTGAGAGCATCACAGGCCTCGGGAAGGGTGCATACTCATATTAAAAAAAAAATAGTGTCATATTCCAATGGCCCAGGAGTAGACTTATATCCCTATTCTGGATGAGGAGCACCATGTGATAGTGACATAAACTTCATGAAAGGCTCATATACCTTTAAAATAATCCGAACGGAATAATCCAGCAGCTTCTCAATAGTGGTAAAATATTCCCATAGAATCAGATGACTATCAAAAAATTCTGGAAGCCATCATAAAGTGAACGTATATCCCAAATCAACCCCAAAATGCAGGAAGGAATATTTCAAAAATGATGCAGAGTGAGTCTCATACCTTTGGCCTTCTGAATGTAAAGTGTCCTTGAGGTTGTTTAGGACACATTTTCAGCTCCCAAAGGGTTAATCAACTCTTCAACTAAAGAAAAAGGTGACCATTACAATGATAATCCTCCTCACGATAGTGTGGAGATGGATAACAGGGACTCTACTCCTTACATCTGCTATGGTCAACCACCCCACAATTATATCTCATGTATATAAAGAAATCATCACCTTGCCCAAACACCTTTTCATAGAGAGGTGCCTGAATGTATCAGGAACCTTTTTATATAAATATTCTCACAATACTAGGATTAACCGTGAATAGTTCCCCAATTGACCATCACCAGAACATCATAATGGTTTGTAGGTGACCCAAAGGGGAATCCTATTTGGTTTAACCAAGTAAATACATATAGCTCTGATAAAGAAGTGGATGAAAAGTATATATATTGAGTTTAAGCCAGAAGAAGCCTCTTAAACATGCCTAGAACCATTTCCATATCCAATCAAGAGACCCAAAATGGGTCAAAAGGGGAATTAAATAATTCATATTACCCACATGACATTAAATTCTATGAAGTTATTCTTAACCAGATGATGTTAAACTATAAATTGTTCCTCTTTACCATAGGATGTTAATTTGTATGGAGTTCTTCTTAAACACATGATGTTAAACTTTACAAAGTTTGTATTAACCACATGATTATAAACATTATGGAGTTCATCTAAACCACTTGATGTTAAATTTTATGGAGTTTATCTTAACCACATGATGTTAAAATGTATGAAGTTAATCTTAACCACATGACTTTAAACTGTAGGGAGTTCATCTAAACAACATGATGTTAAACTATATGGATTTCATCTTAACCACAGGGTGTTAAACTATACAGAGTTCATCTTAACCACATAACGTTAAATTTTACAGAGTCCATATTAACCACAAGATGTTAAAATGTTCGAATTACATATTAACCAGATGATTTTAAACTATATGTAGTTCTTCTGGGTAACATGATGTTAAATTGTGGATGTTTTTCCTAAAAATGTGATGTTAATCTATATAGAGACATATTTTTGATATGATGTTAAACTACATGGGTAATTAAGAACTATGTGTGGCTTGATTCCTACCATAAATTGATATATAATGAATCTATAACCCTTGGCTTGGGCCCAACTATAATGATTTTTTACATTAGGTGACCCTCATCCTTACCGCGTGACATAAAACTGCATGGATCCATAATATTCTTTTATTTCACATCAGGTGATCCATATCCTTACCAAAAGATGTTAAACTACATGGACAATGTCATTTTCGTATGATGTTAAATGGAACGTGTTTTATCAAAACTATGTTTGGATTGATTCTCATTTTTAATGAGATGCATATGGATTCCTCAATCCAATATCTTGGTCCATCCACCACATATTATAGAATTCTCCTTCCATGTCATAATTGCCTCTAATAGTCAGAGTAACCCTTTCCATTCTTTGTTTCTCATACCATGCAAAGCTCACACGAGATTATGAATTTTAGTAAGGGATTCCCTGCAAAAATCAATGCATGAAAGTGTATGAAAATTTCATCACAGTACTGAATTCAAGAACATAAAAGGTATACCATGAGTTCTTGTCACATGAAGTTAAAAATCATGGTTAATTTCCTTACCATATAACATAAAACTACATGGTTAGTCAAGAAAGATGTGCATATTGATTACTATCATGAAAGGATATGTAGGGTTAATGAATCTCTAATCCTAGGCCTAGTCA
Organism: Viscum album; assembly: GCA_963277665.1. Lineage (NCBI taxonomy): Eukaryota > Viridiplantae > Streptophyta > Magnoliopsida > Santalales > Viscaceae > Viscum > Viscum album. Next base: position 303,060,927 of record OY728130.1, read on the forward strand.
AATTAATCAATGTAAATAATGCCCACCTATATGTATGGGTCATATCTCTGTAGAGAGTTTCTCATTCAAGAATTATGTGTAACTTGATTCTTGTCCTCATAAGATATGTTGTGATTCCTGAATTTCCAACTCCAGACCTAGTCACAAATAGATAAGTATATGATTTCCCCCATCTTTGTGTGTGGGTCATACCCACACAAGGAACTCTCTTTGGAACTATGTGTTAATTGATTCCTACAACAATGGTATATGTAGTGACACCCATAATTCCATTCATGGGCCTAACAAAAATATGACCATTTCACATCGGGGGACCCACACCCTCACCACATGATATTAAAATGTATGGAACCTTCAAGAAATATCTGTGTCTGGATTCTCATACTCAAGTGAAATGTTTTGGCACCTGCATTTCCACCCTTGGTCCCAACAATAACATTTCTATTCTTTCACATCATCATCCTGACCACATGATGTTAAACTATATGGTGTTTTTAGAACTACATGTGGATTGATTCCTACCATCACAATATATGTAGTGACATCCAGATATCCCATACTAGGCCCAACATCAACAATTGATAAGAAATTCACTCCAACTGCATAGGAACCAAGTCATATAAGCTCATCTTTACTATATACTATGTACATATTTCTTGTGTACAAAATATATAATAAAAAAAAATTTCACATTGTTTCCCAAATCCTTAATGCATTACATTAAACTAAAAGAAAAATTTCTTGGTCACATGAAATTAAAAATGCACAACAAATATGTCCATACAACATGATATTAAACTGAAAGGGAAATGTCCTTATAACATGTTGTTAAACTACAGAGAAGCAAGTACATTATCACTACATGACTTAAACTATGAAGGCCATAACCCATTATAATTTCTTATCAAAGGACCACAAGGGCCTTAACCTGATCAACTAGATTACTAGATGCTTCCTCCATCTTTTAAAAAACATAAATCTATATACCATACATCATGTATCGAGAGACTCGGGTCACCAAAAACTTTTTATATCCCTTGGAAAGTAAAAGATATCTATTATTTCATCCATACCATTGATGTAGAAGGGATTACAACCACTAACTAGATACATATTATCCCAATATAAAGGGATTTCTAATCCTTTCATGCCTCATGTCACCATGGTGAATCCCATCATCTTAGTCTGTTCTGGGTCATCCCCAGTATAATTGTCTGATTTCATTAATAATGATCCAAAAACCTCATGTTATGATTTAAAAAATCATCATATTCTGCTTAGAAGGATTTTGGAGTACTCTTGGGCCTAGGAATCCTAATTGCTCTCTTATGTAAAATCCCACATACTAGGTGCATAAGTGTCACAACCTTAAACTCCCTACAGTTCAGCTGAATTTGTACAACCTTAAACTCTAGACTATGATTGTCCTAATTTCAAGAACAATAACTATTAGTTAAAGAGACAAAACCTTTTCAGGTTGTGAAACCTCAAAGGTAAGCCTAAGAAAAAAAGTATAGTATTTACTTTCTAAACACTTATACTCTAGTGTTTAGTAAACAATTAGGATGCATATGAATAAGTCATAAAGATTGTAAGGGCTACATTGTATCCCAAGAAAAATCCAAGATTTACTCACTTGACCCCCAGTCTAGAAAAAAGTTAAATTACTGGTTTTTCAAATCTCTGGGTTGTGATAATGTGTTCATTAGGTGACGTCACACCTTAATGGGTGCTCAAACCCTTCCCAAATCTTAAGTATTTCATAGATTATACTTCATGGTTTAAAATGCTTTGGGTCATCGCAAAACTTTCATAGTCCTTGGAAAGAAAAATATATCTCTTCTAGGTCATTATACTGATCAAAAAGGAATTTTACCCACTATCTAGAGACATCATGGCCCAATATAAAGGGCTTTCTAATTCGTTTGAGCATGACATCATCATGGAGGAACCTAGAACCTTGAACTATTCTGGGTCACCCATGGTATTATTGTCCCATAACATTAATCATGACCCAATAACATTGAATCATGATTTATAATATCTATTCTAGACTATTCAAGTTTATTTAACACCCTCGATGTTATGTCACCGTATTTTGTACTATATATTAAGGTTGTAGTGAGATACTCCATCACTGAACCATTTATTTCATACGCCTCATTATTTAAAACCATAGGGAATAGGGATCAATCTTCACTATCAGCAAACACATTTCCCTAGGGTTCCAGAGCCCTTCCAGGATAACTTTCTTTCTATTCCCAATATCATCGGTTAGACACTTGAGTCTTCCCAAATGTTTGTATCCCTTGGAAATTAAAAGAGACCTCTCAGTTCGGCCATTTTATTGACACTTAATGGATTTGAATAACAAACCCATGACATCTTGAATCTATAATGAGGGATTTCTAATCCATTTAAACATGGGTGACACAATAGAAGAACCTAATAGCTCTATGTTTTATGAGACATACCTGACGTGCCATCCCAATCCTCTATTTATCAACTCAGGATTTTCAGTTATAAATTACATCACCTACATTCAAACTATCCAAGCGGACCTAGTATTTATAGTATTTCTCAATCAACCATATTTCCCCCCATAAATCTTCCATGACCCATAGAAAATAATGGAGATCACATTCTCTTGTCCATGATATTAATGTATAAGGGATTTAACCCACCAACTATAGTCATATCCTCCATGAAATGAAGAAACTCTAATCCTCATGATTCATGGAAACGCCACGGTGGAACCCATCAACCACAAGTGTTTTGAGTCATCCCTGGTCTACCTACTCCATATTTCATATTCATCAAGGTCTATTCTTGAAGACCATAAACTAAAACACATCAAAGCTCCGAGCTAAAAGACTTTATACTACAACACATCAAAGGTCGGAGCTAGAAGACCCTAAATTATAGTGCAAAAATGGTCTGACCTAGAATACTTTAAACTAAAACATGTCAATGGTCTTAGCTAGATGACTTTAAAAAACATAACATCAATGGCCCGATCTAGAGGACCCAAAACTATAGTACAAAAATAGTCCGATATAGCACACTTTAAACTACAACATATGGAATGACCGAGCTATAATAATTTAAAGTACAACACATCAAAGGTCCAATTTAGAAGACACTAAACTATATTATAATAGAGGTTTAAGAGGAAAGACTCTAAACTACATCATAGTGAAGGTCTATCTTGAACGTACTTAATACAAAAAAATACATGATACTCTCTAGCATAAAAACCCAAAAATAACATCCTAGAAAAAATTCAAATCTCCACACACTATACATGAACATTGTGTATACCAGTTAATATTAAGCATCTATAAGGAGAAACATCCACACAAACTTTTCACGTTGAAAACCTATAATAAGGAGACCAAGGAAAAATCCAAATTTATGCCTGCTAACTCTTTCACTATAGGAAGCGTAGGAAAATGATAGGGGAAAAAATAAAAAGATACAATGCTTGTGGGTAACACCATATGGAATTACAAAAAATAAATCCATTATTTATAAGTCCCCTAACTTAGGTAGAAGTTAGAGAATTCAATAAGGATGCAATGTCCAAATTTCCCTTTTAAATTAAAATATCTCAAGATTAATAGAGTAGGTGAATAAATGAATAATTTAATGAAAATATTATTTAATGAAAATTTCTCAATGAGTAACATGTTATAATTCAAGAACTCATATTCAAGAAACTAGATATGTTTGGTATTTTGCATAACGGATAGGTATCATGGATGATCAGAAAAACATCACTACCTGTACATTGATCTTTACCTTGGATTTCAGCACAAAAACAGTGATACCCCCCTCCTATATATGAACTAGATCTGTGTAAGGGAATTTATGGCACATATTATCATGGATCTTAATATATTAATATATTCTAAAAAGTGATCTATGTTTACCTTAGAATCAGATCAATTTCATTCTAAATGAATCACATTCTATGAAGGGGCATTTTTTCGAACCCAAAATTTTTAATTTCACACTTTTCCATTGAAGATTTCAGATATTTGAAGATTGTGGGGAAATACAGATATATCTTGTATTGGATTCCGGAATAAGGGGATTCATCATGAATATAAGTACTATTTAACCTTATTTATATATGGGAATGTTCCCCTACCCATATCCACAAAAACTTTCATCCACTAGCTAGCCAAGCTAATGACAAACCATATGCACATGTGGGAAAACGGCTAGCCACGCCCATTTGGAACCATCATGGTCCATCCATCACACTAGGAGAGGGGTAATAGTGCCCTAAGTATGTGAGTGGGCCCATGTATAAGGAATATGGTGAACAAGGTTGAAGAATCGCATAGCATGGGTGTACTTACTATATATTCAAAGCCCTGGTGGAGGTGTTGTAGGTAATACAATTACCGAATTCCATTTCCAACTTGATGTAGCACCATCCACTAAATATATTATATATTGAAGGGAGAAATGGGGAAAAATGTTACTAGGAAGAATTTTATTTTGTAATATTCATTTGAATGAAATCCTGACTGTCTGATCACACCTCTCACTAATCTCAGACGTATGCTTCGATATAATGCATCAAAAATTTGAATTAATTATATCCATCACAAAAAAATTAAAATTATATCAACATATCCTGAGAAATCCATCTTGAACCTCCCACTCGTCTTACTCTCTACGGCATCACTGGTTTGACATGGCAAGATTCCACCCACATGATCACTCAGTGATGTCTAGAATAACCATCTCCAGTACTTCGTTGATACTTGAGCGAGTCTGAAATAAACAACACAAGCCATCGTGTGATCCAATCATGAACACAAGTGGCCCAATTCTAGATCTCTCACCAACACATTAATCCATCACATGGTCATCCTTTGATTATGTGATAATAGTGAAGACCACCACTAGAGTCACTGAGAGACATTTACAACCATGATGCCTTCAACCTATTAAACAATTTTCTTCCGAATTAATTTTTATTTATTAGATTAATAATATCATGGAAGAAAACAAAGGGAATGAGGATCACATGAAATCTCCTCACAACCACCTGATATCAATCTAGAGAAGTATCCACCCATTAAATTAGTCCATGTGGCATCCATCCTTTACAATGTGGTTCCACCCTCAGGCCAACCTCACTTATAAATACCTTTCTCACATCAAGAAAAACACATACATGACCAGGAGAGTGAAAATAATGAAAATTGGGGTCAGCCACCACCATTAAAGATCTTCCTTAGGTATATTAGAGGACCATCTCATGAGGACCTTCCATTATATGTCACCACAAGAGATCACCAAATGATCATCATAGGACCATGAAATCACATGATAGTGTAATATCTAGTGAGTATATTTTGAAGCATCATCTCTATCAGGTTATGAAATATTTTTGATTCACATCCAAATCATGTGAACCTCCCACATTGAAATGTGATTACGATACACATGTGAACCAATGGACATGTTCCTCATGATGTTACAAACCCTCAGTCTTGCAATATTCTTTTTTCTTGGCCTTTTACTGAGAACTCGAGGACTCATGCCCTCTATATGCCTTGTACTCTTCCTCGTATTGAAATAAAAACCCTCTCACATTCACAAAGATATTTCAACATAAACCACATGTTCATATTCATAGGGTTTGTCAACTGATCCATCCTCTGATCGTGAGATCACATGATAGTTCAAAGACCATGAAATCCCTCTGTCAGAAGGTGCATAGTGCAGGCCCTCAGGCGCATAGGATTCAAATAATGGTGATAGTAATAATGAAATAGTGGAAGTCCAAATACAAAATCTCATGAATCCGTGAGTCCCTCAGTATTGATAGTTTTTTCATGCATACTTGGAAAAAGTTCATCAATATTCATAACCCATAAATATCCATAACATGGTATCTAAAATCGTCACAGGATCCCATTTGGAGGCATGAGAATCACATGGTCAAAGGAGATTCACATGGAACTTATAAAGAGTGATATACTCTTGAAAAACCATTGATCATGTGGGAAACTTCCCATGGTTATAAAATTGAGGACATATATCCCCCAACACTTATCTTTAACCTTGTAATGTGAAAAGACTTTTTGTCTTGTGATGTCAACAAGTGACCTCAAGAATAGATGCCTCAACCTGTAGCATCCTAGCAAACACATTCTCTATAAAAGAAATTAAATGAGTATGTGTGACTCATGGGACATGAACCCTTTTCACATAGAATGCACCTTATCCCTTGTAGGAGTAATTAACAAATATACCTACATGTGGTAGAAGAATCTATCGCAAGACTTCTTTAGGGTACATTGAATCATAAACCTTCATATGGTTCCATAATGTGTGTACCCCTACACTTGTACATAGCCTTGGACCATAAGAGAACTCATGGGGTGACCCTTCCATACTTATGAATCCCTCTTCCTAGTAAAATGGTAATTTATATAGAATTAAGGCATGATCCTTTTTGACATGTACCTGTGACTTGTGAAAAAGTACAAGACCCTAAAAACAATCACAAGACCCCTCCACATGAGTAGTTTAAGGAAACATAATCTGAAGATTCTATTTTGATCATGTAATGTCCCTATATGACTATGGATGATTCATGTTAGTCACACATCAATCCTTGGAAAATTTTGGTTGATCTTATGAAAGCTAATTGACATGTCACAATTTTTACATGGTTGTTTGAAGACAAGTGAATTGATTTGGTGATAGTTCCCCTTTTCATGTCTGCATTGTCTTTCGGAATTCCTAGGAAAAGTCATAGAAATAATGTTAATCACCTTGGAAATTTCTTTCCTTTATTATGTAAATACATCTAAGATGATACACTTTGATCATGCGAAGGGTTCATTGACATGTCGGTACGATCATACGATTTCGTGTAGACATGTACGCATTGACATGTGATAGATCGAAATAATGATAGGAATATCATGAGAATATGTATGTTCTTGTCTACATTGATCATGTAGAATACCCCAGAAATGTCCTCATTGATTATGTAAATCATATTGCTGATACCCACTTCACTCATGCGAAGGCATCTAAGATGAGTCAGATGATCATGTAAAAGAACCTGGTCAGGTACACTTTTTTCATTTAGAAGATCTTATGAATGAAAATGTTGGTCATGAAAGGCATCAAGAACATGTTATAGAGACACCATTGGACATGTTTTCCCTAGAAAATTGACACCCCAAACATGTTGGGAAAACAATCAAGACCTATCTAGAAGACATTCAAAACATGACACACAAATCTCCAAGGACATTTCAACCTCGTCTAGAAGTCCCACAAGGACTCATACATTATGAAACCTAGTCAAGAACATTTTTATGTGTCCCACTTTTACAAGGGAAATTTCCTTGATGATCTAGGGTTATGAACTCATGAAACCTATTGGTGACATGTTCTCTAATAGACCTTTCGTGGGTATTTCCATCTCTCTTTATATGTCAAAAGATAGAGGCTGAGTAAAAAAATGGGAAACCACAGTGTGTAAGCCCCAACCAAAGATTATCCATATTTGTACAATCCCCCAACATTACTAGAACCTTGGTGATAATGCTAATGTCTCTGAGAGTGATTATACACTATATCCCATTAGGATTTTAATGGATTAATGAACTACGAGAACTCTGATTCCCTCTATATCTGGGATACGTAAGATGCCTTCCTAAGGGTTGAGTTCCAATGAGAATCCACTTCAGTGTAAGTCCCCTCATATCGTTGACATTTCAACCATCCTAGGGGCTTACCAATCTTCCTCGTTCATCAGAAAATACGAAGGTGGTTCTCTTTGGAAAAAATCCCTCATGGTGTCCCCTTGCAATGTTTTTGATGTAATTGTGTTTGTTGGCAAATCTAGTTGATAGAAAATGAGAATGGTTGGTTCTTGGTAAAGATATGTTTTATGGTGGTGTAGTTTCCCAGTGTTTTCCAAATTTTGGGGCCTCAAAATCGGGTATTTGTGTGAATTATGTAAGAAAAAAATAAGCAAAGGAAAATAAATGTGGAGCCCACAACATGGATCATGTACCATGACCAAGAAGGGTATGTAACTACGTACTAGGTAGCAGAAACGGTACGCGGATGCGGTTCATGAAACAAAAAATGGTTCGCGACTGAGCGGTAGTGTTCTATGTTGATGGGATGAAGTCTGTGGAGGATGTCAACCATGTAGAACTAACTTAGGTACATAGAGTGTGTAGGATGATGGTTCGCGGATGGCTTGAGGTTCATAGTGGCATGATATTTGGCACACAGTGGTGGATATATTGAATCAAGATTTGGAAAATATATATTTGGTGGATTAAGCAGATCTGTTTTCCTATATAATAAATACTTATCATACCGATTACTATGGATGTCAAACTTCATTAGAGAAAATATTTATCTTTAAGATTTTGGCAAAGGGAAAAGGAAGTTTGCGAAGGCTGAAGTGGCTCACGAAGGCTGAAGGGAGGTTTGCAGAGGTGTAAGTGGTTCGATTTGAAGGTGCTTGTGGGGATTCTTAACCTGTAAAAAGTCTTGTACATAGAAAAGGAATGTTGGTATGTATAATAAAAGTTAGTATACGAACAGAGAACAATTTTTGGATAATAGGGGTTTCGCAGAGGAGGTTTGCGGAATCGGTATGCGGTAGTGATACATGATCGCGAAGGTGGAGGTAGTCCACAGACAGAGGAGGTACATGTATGTGGCAGTCCGTAGATATAGTAGGTTCGCAGAAGATGTATAAGTACACGAAGAAGGTGTCATGGATTCCAAACCTGGTACTTCGTATGTGGGAAGAGCAGGTGGTTCGTGATTTCTATAAGGAAGCATGAAAAAGATTCAAATCAGTTTGTAAAAGTAATTTTCGGTACCTAATAGTACACGTGATGGTGGAATTCATCTTTGGGTGAAAAAGGGACTTCAATAGAGAATCTACCTATAGTTGAGGATATAAGGATTTAAGAAAATTAAGGGACCTATATGTCCATAAACTGTGTTTGACCTACAAGTCGGTAAACCGTGAGTGGATTCTTTTCCAATATCAGTGAGCGAAGGAAGAGGAAGATGTTGACCCTTTCCATCGGTAGTCATCCAGAGAAAGAGGCATAGGGAGTGAACCTTGGGAATGTAGTGAGAAGACCCTAAACCTTGTAAATTCATTGATCCTGCGTATATAATTTATAGCCCGAACAGTGAACCCATTATGGAAAGGAGCCTTAGTGAATTCGGTACATCGACACATTGTCGTTGTATTCTACTTGGACATGGCCCAGTTAGGGTGAACCAAGTAAAAATCATTTTTTCCTATGCATGATTTCATATCTTTTCATACATTGGTATGAGAGAGAGAGAATTTAGATTTTTTTAACAATGAAACAGGATCTAAAAAAACGTTTTAATATGTCATACACTGATTCACCCCCCTCTCAGGGTATTTGACATAGTGGACAAAACAATTGGTATCAGATGGAAAGGTTGAAAGTTAATAGTTCTCTCTCAGAAAAACAAATGTAGGTGGTAAATCATAACGTAATTCTGATCTTCAATGGAAATAATTTTCAACTATGGAAGAATTGAATGTTTAACTACTTCTAATCAGTTGTGATTGATGTCTTCATAGTAGAAATACATGGAATATCAGCTGACATTAATAGTAGTGCTTTATAGGAAGCTAAAAGAAGGGAATTTGATGTTGATCCCAAAGAGGTCAATGCTTTAGAGGGATCTCTATCAAATAAAATTTACAAGAAGGTGATTTCCTATAAAACAGCACATTCAATGTGGGAAAAATTATTAAACATTTATAATGGCGACACAAAAGTCCGAGAAGCAAAGCTGCAGGTTCTATGGAACAAGTATGAGGACATTAGAATGAATCCCAATGAGACTGTTGATGAATTATTTGACATGATAAATATTATCATGGGAGACATGCAAGGTCTTGGAAAAGTAATTGAAGATTTAAAGATTGTGAAATGAATCTGGAAGAAACTTCCACCACAGTTCAATCCAAAAGTCTCAGTGTTAGAAGACAATGAACCAAAAGAGCTGACACTAGATAACCTACACAGTACCCTTGTAGCATATGAAATGAAAAACGATTACAATGATGCACTGGAAAAGGGGAATTAAAATGATGTGGCTCTCAAGGCCATGAAGAATCTCTTGGTTTAAGATTGTTTGGAGGAAGACAATATGGATGATGTCATGTCATTTTTATCTTCTCATCTGCAAAGAGGAAAAGGAAAGATCAAATAAAAAAATACATTTGCATGCTTTTCATGGGGAAATATTGAGCATTTTACATCAAATTTTCCTAATAAATTTAATGATGTAAATGAAGAAAATGATGAAATTACCCAAAATAATTATTCATAAAATGGGAAAGGGAGGAGAAGTACTAGGAGAAATTTCTTCAAAAAGATGAATCTGTTTTCTGGAGAGGATTAATTTTCAAAAGAGGCTGAGGTAGAAGGGATGGAGGACTGCATGGACCATAAATTATATGATTTGGTATCAGTTGTAAGAAATTATTTAACAAGGGGATAAAGTGACATTGAAGAAGGATAAATTGAAGGAAGAGATGATCTTCAGGCTGAATTAGAAGCTGCTCTTGAAGAGACAGATATTTTCAGAGCCAAGACAAAGTTAGCTAAAAAAGTTTTCAGTGAAGCCAAAATCATTATAAAATAGCAAGAAGATGAGAATTTTGAGCTGAATGATCAAATTGAAAAGTTCAGGTCTTCAATGATAGAAAGCTCCGAAAATGTGGTTGAGTAAGAACTCAAAATTAAAGAACAGAAAATTGAAATTGATAGATTGACTATAACTGGAAAAGATCAAATCAAACATATTGAACAAATAGAAGAAGAATTTGTTAATCTACGATGAACAAATGAATATCATGAGAAACTACTAGGATGGAAGATCATATAGGCAACCGAGAAGATGATATTTGAACAGAGTGGTCCATCTGAACAAAATCACAAGTCCACTCTGAATAATATGGATTTTATGGGGCATGATATTAAACATAAAGTACTTATAGTTTAAGTCATACCACAAGCACCCAATCTAAGACTGTTGATTGATTTGGGTATGAAGTGGAATCAGAATATTCAATGAACCCAATGCAAAACTAATGGTGCATCATTACCACACAGGAATGTACCTCACATAAGATGCCATTGTTGTGGTAAAATTTGACACTCTCAAAATGTATGTTCCATAGAAAAGATGTACCAATGGGAATAAGACCAACAAAGGTGGTCGTATAGAGTTCAAAATTACAGGTCATCATTTGACGGTCATTGTTTCATGTGTAAAGGTCTTGGACATATGGCAAGATATTGCACATCAACAATGTAGAGAAATGTGCCGAGTAAAATTAAATTTGTTCCTATGAAGAAGACAAAAGTATCTTCAAGTGAGATGAAAATTAAAAATCTATTTGTAGCTCTATAGGTTGAAGCTGAACCATTATATATTGAGTAAGAGAAAGATTATAATTACGTTTCGGTTATGAATTCAAAAGCTTGGGTCAAAAAGAAAAGGATCGAGCAAGCTGTGGTTGCAGAAATTGAGTTCAAGGCATCAGATTACACAGGGATATGGATAATTGATAGTGGATGAACTTCCTATATGATGGGAAATAAGAATATAGTAACTAGAATCAGGTACGATAAAGATGTTATTGTAAGATTTAGTAATGATGAGGGCTTAACAATTATTTGTTTAGGAAAATCTATGTTTGGAGGAAAAGACATGAGATGAGAAGATGTCATTATTGTTGAGGGGATTAGTAACAACATGCTTAGTTTTAGCCAATTATGTGACTCAGTACATGCCATATGTTTTTCAAAAAAATCATGTATCATCAAGGAAAATTATGGTGTTGTTTTGTTTCAAGAAAAGCATACGAAAGGGAATCTCTACCTCGTGAGTGGAGAAAAAGATATGTTCTTTCTATCTAAGGAAAAAGAAAAAAAGTTATGGAATAAGTGTATTGGGAAAATAAACCAAGGTTCCTTGGAAGATCTAGTGAAATATGATGCAGCTCAAGATCTCCCACGATTATCACGTGACCGTACTAATACCAACTATTCTTTCCAGCAGGGGAATATCATTCAAAATACATATAAGAAAAAGGATCACAAGTCAACAATATTGCTTGAGCTGGTGCATATTGATGTGTGTGGGCTAATTTCATCGAGGGATATTGATGGGAGGTGATATTTTGTTCTCTTTATTGATGACTATAGAAGAATGGAATGGGTATCAATAATCACCAAAAATTATAAAGTGTTCATTTTCATTACAAAATATCGAAGGGAATGTGAAAAGATGATTTGTTAGAAAATAAGGACGATTTGAAAAGATAATGGAGCAGATTTCACAAGTAGCCAAGTAGAGGATTATCTCGAGAAACATGGGATAAGGCATCATGTTTCAGTATTAATAACTCCACAGTATAATGGAGTACTTGAGAGGAGAAATATGATTATCAACAATATGACTAGAACAATGCTCATTGAGAAAGACCTTCCAGAGAAATTCTGGAAAGAAGCTGCGATGACAGCAATATACACTTCAAATAGAGATTTACTCTATCTAAAATAGAAGAATACTCCAAATGAGTCATGGTATGGAAAGAATCCATCATTGAAGTACTGTAAAATATTTGAAAGTAAATGTTTCATTCTCAATAAGGAGAAACATAGGAAGTTTTAATCTTGTGGGGATGGAGGGATATTTCTTGGATATTCATGGAAAAGAAAATCATACAAAAGCTTTAATAAGAAGTTTTGAAAGATAGATGAAATTCATGATGTGAATAAAGAAGAAAATGAACAGAATCTTCAGAAAATACATGATTAGACTCAGGAGGATAGCGATGAAGAGATAAGAAGTTCAAGAGATGATCAATCTTTAGAGATTGATTCAGAAAAAGACTCATATGGTGAGAATAAATTAGTATCTTCCCATAGAGAAGCAAGAAGAGCAGAAATTTATAGGCAGAACATAATTGGTGATCATACAGTATAAGTGTATAAAAGAAGGATGAAGTCTCTACAGGAAGCATCATACATATCATAATTAGATCCTAAATGCACCGATGAAGCAGCTAGAGATGATATTTGGGTTCATACAATGAGTGAATACCATGACCAAATTGATATAAATTAGACACGGTAAATTGATTTGAGACTAGAAGATAAGAATATGATTGGGAAAAAATAGGTCTTTCACAACAAAATTAATGAATACGGTGTTGTGATTCGAAAAAATCATGACTTTTTCGAAAAGGGTACTCTCAGATAGAGCGTATTTATGTTGATGAGACATTAGAACTTGTTGTAAGGATGGAGAAAATTAGATTATTCTTGGATATATAAGTGCAAGAAAAGTTTGAAGTTTTCTAGATGGATGTCAAGTGAGCATTTCTGAATGGGTTTATGGAAGAAGAAGTCTACAATGAGCCAACATATGGTTTTCTCATTCTTGATGACCAGAACAGAGCCTATCATCTGATGAAGGCTTTATATGGCTTGAAGTAAGAACCAAGAGCATGGTATTCAAGGTTTGATCTGTTTCTATAGAAACTCAGATTCTAGCATGGTGGTGTTGATTACAATCTATATTTCAACTATGGAAATAGTCAACAGATGATGGTTCTAGTTTATGTCAATGACATAATATTTGGTTGGTTAGAAGAAGAACAATGCATACAGTTTTCTGAATTCATGAAAAACGAGTTTGAGATGTCGATGATTGGTGAGATGAAATTTTTCCTTGGCTTGCATGTGACGAAAGTAAGGAATGTAACTTTTATTTATCAATATAAATATTCCAAGGAGGTTTTGAAAAGGATCGAAATGGATAATTACAAAGATATGAAGACTCTGATTCCTACCCAGTTGAAACTATCACGATATGATGAAGGCAATCTAGTTAATATCACATAATACAAGAAAATCATTGTATGTCGGTTGTACCTGATAGCAACGAGGCCTGATATTGTATTTTTCACATTCTAAGCAACGAGGTATCAAATCAATCCCAAGGAGAGCCACATGACTGCAGTAAAAAATAATTCTTCGGTATATCAAGGGAATAATGGATTTTGGCCTAATGTATAATAACAAATATCAACCAGAGTTATTGGGATACTAATATATAGATTGGGATGGTTCAACAGATGATAGTAAATCCACATCAAGTGGTTCATTTTATATTGGAGGGTTGTGTATTTCTTGGTTAAGAAAGAAACAAGATTGTATTTCATTAAGCACAGCAGAAGCTGAATACATTGTAGCTACTCAAGATTCCACGCAGTTATTATGGATGAAGAAACAAATTGAACATAAGGGAATTAAAGTGAAATCTTCGATCAGAATTCATTTCGATAATTCAAGAGCTATAAATCTAAGCAAAAATCCAGTCCATCACTCAAGGACAAAGAACATTGAAATAAAAAATAATTTTATCAAGGATAATGGGGAGAAAGGTCTTGTGATGTTGGAGTATGTGCCTATAGAAAAACAAGTTTCAGATATTCTTATAAAGGCCTTACCCAAATATGCATTTGAAAGGCATTGACTAGATATGAAAGTCCAGTCAAATCCCTACACTTTAAAAAGTGTGGATTTGGGTCCCCCTCTCCCCAAGGTATGATGTGTCTTTCCCTAATATGATAATATGTTTTCTTTACCCTATTATAGACAACCCTGGAGTGTCCTTTGGGTACGTTGGAAAAGTGGGAGAAATTGTGAATATTCTTGGGGGAGAAAAGGCACAGGTAGATGCTGTTCAAGTGGAGCAGCGAGATAGTGGGAGTTGAAGTTGAGATGAAGCTATTTGAAAGAGATATAAGATTGGAGGAGCATTAAATATGATGATTCTAGATGTTACTGATCAAATAATAGATATCACAATAGCTTATGATCATGATAAAAGAAGAAGAGTGGTGTCAGAATGGTTTCAGGAGACCTCCAACACTTAGTAATTGGTATTAGTTTGGTATCAAAAGTTGGTGACAGAAATGAAGTGATTATTTGATGAACTTTTCATTTACTATTGTTTCTCACACCGAGTATGGCTCATGTGGGCTTATAGTATGTTTTGAGAAAATCCTTGGTCTCTATCTTAATATCATGAAGATAATGATGGTTAAAGATGGAAGGAGATTTATCAAGATATCAAAATACAAAGAATTTTTTTAAGAAGAGTTGTCAATAAAAACAAAGGTGGGTATTGTTGGGAAAAATCCCTCATGGTTTCCCCTAGGAATGTTTTGGGTTTAATTGTGTTTTTTGACAAAGCCAGTTGACCACAAATGAGAATGGTTGGTGTTTTCTAAAGATAGTTTTTTATGGTGGCGCAATTTCCCAAGGTTTTCCAAATTTTGGGGCCTCAAAATCAGGAATTTGTGTAAATAATGGAAAATTGAATCGGAAAATGAAAAGGAATGTGGATCTCATGACATGGATCTCGTACCATGTTTGGTAAGGGTACGCGGCCGCATACCAGGCAGCAGGAATAGTACGCTGATGCAGCTCATGGAACAAAAAATGGTTCGTGGCTGAGTGGTAGTGTGGTACACTGATGGGCTGATGTCGGCAGAGGAGGTCGACCATAAAGAAGAAATGGAGGTATGCGGAGAATGTAGGAAGACAGTTCGCTAATGGCATGAGGTTCACAGTGGCATGATATTCAGTAGGTGATGAGGGCTGTATCAAATCTAGATTTGGTAAATCTTGATTTATCAGATTAAGTGGGTATATTTTCCTATATAAGAAATTCTTATCCCACTAATTAATGTGGAGGTTAAACTTCATTAGAGAAAATATTTTGCTCTACGATTTCGGCAATGTTCAAAGGAAGTTCGCGAAGGCTAAAGGATTTTTGTGAAGGCTTAAGTGGTTCACGAAGGCTGAAGGGAGGTTCACAGAGGCGAAAGTGGTTCACACTAAAGGTGCTTGAAGGGATTCTTAACCCGTAAAGGAAGTTAGGTATATGGAGGAGTAACTCCAATATGCATAAGTGAAAGAATTTCGTGAACAAAGAATAGTTTGCGTACAAGAGGGTGTTAACAGAGGAGGTTCAGGTAATCGGTACACAATAGCGGTATGCGATCGCGAAGGAAGAGGCGGTCTGAAAACAGAGGAGGCTTGGGGAAGAGGGAGTCCACAGATAGAGGAGGTTCGTGGAAGAGGTATTAGTATGCGAAGAAGGTTTCTCACATAAAAAATCTGGTACTCAGTATGTGGGAAGATTATGTGGTTCGCGATTTGTATTAGGAATCTCACAAAAGATTCAAATCAGTTTACGAATGTATTTTCTAGTATATAACAGTACATGAAAAGGTGGAATTCATATTCGAGTGAAAAAGGGACTTCAACAGAGCATCTACCTATAGTTTAGGATACATGAATTCATGTAAATCAAGGGACCTACATGTCCATAAACATTGTTTGACCCATACGTCTGTAAACTGTGAGTGGGTTCCTTTCCAAGAAAAGTGAGCAAATGAAGAGGAATATGGTGACCCTTTCCACTGGTTGTGAGCCAGAGAAGGAGGCATAGGGGTTGACCCTTGGGAATGTAATGAGAAGACCATAAACCTTGTAAAGGAAGTGATCCTGGACATAGAAGATCCAGCCTGAACTTTGTAGTCATTATTGGCAGTGAGCCTTAGTGAATTCGGTACATCGGCACATTGTTGTTGTATGCCCCTTGAACATAGCCCAGTGAGGATGCACCAAGTAAAAATCATTGTGTCCTATGCATTATTTCATATTTGTTCATATATTTCAATGGGAGGGAGAGATATTTGAGTTTTGTTTAACAACGAAACAAGATCCAAAAAGAAAAATTTCTAATCTGTCATACCCTGGTTTACCCCACCTATCAGGGTATTCGACCAAGTGGACCTAATAGGTTCATAGAAGGGTATCATTTTATGTATCAATTCCAACTGTGACCTTTATTACCTCAAACACATCAGCGTCTTTGGGATGAATTAAATTATTAGAAATCAAATTCCCCCAATAACTAAGATATGTATGATTCCTTATCAAGGCCCAATCTTCATACCATATCATCCATGAGATGGAATATTATACCTCTCAAAGGGAAACATTAATGTGTAAGCCCAATATAGATATTCTCACATGCAATGTGTCTGATCTACCGTTATCTCTTGTGTCTCGCATCGGGCATGGATCATGTGATCTTAGAAACTTGAAATGATTGTATCAGAATCATGTTTAGAATTCCACTAGTATGGGATCTTCACTATTGGGATGTATGTTTGGTTAGATATCATATCCACTCAAATGAACATATTCCTAAAGAAACAATCCATGGTAGCTCATATGCATATGTCTCACACATGGCCTCTATTATCATATCTCTCATGAAACATAAACATGTCAAAAAAAACTATGTAGACTATAGTTATTATTATTAATTGGATACATAGGATTCCTAATCTTGTTCTGAGCCTAATATTCATGTTCTTACCGAAAGAAATTAAATTTAACGGATGGTTCTAGTCACACGACCTAAAACTATTCCAAACAAACCATGTGGGTTTTGATTCTTGTTTTCACATGATACATAGGATGCCTCATAGATGTTCAATCCCATATCCAAGACACCAAACACCACTTAGATTATAATAAAATCCAAAGTACTGGACTATGGAAATAACCGAAAGCATCATAAATAAATAATAGGGCGATAGAGAACCTGTGATATGAGAGTAATTTTTCTTATCGATACATGTTCATAATCAAGTCATTGACATAGGGGTAACCATTCCCACATGGGGGTCTAGGAAGGATTTCAGAAACATATCTTAAATATATGGGGAATTCTTCGAGTAGGCAACAATTCCCCCACCCCCAGGGTGTGATGAGACCAACCGCCCATCCATTCGACCAATGAAAGTCCTTATATGTTGTTGGGTGTGAAAACCGAGCTAACCACCTTCCTTTGGAAAGTTAGTCCATACCCAGTTATAGATGAGGGAACCAAATGGATTTTATAGGAAATATAAAACAAATTGAATCATAGATGTTAATTGTTGATAAAGGACTTAAACCCACCATAATAAAGGTGTCAACCTAAATCCCATTCCACACCTCTTAAATCCTGATGAAATAGTCGTTCTTCATTAACCAGCTTACAAGTCAAACATTTCATGTTAAATTCAACAATATCTCTTTTAATTCTATCCCACTAGTAATAATCTAAAAGGTATTTGTACATATTAATACTGGCTAGATGAATGAAAAATGGATAACTATGAACTTCAATCAATAACTCTTTCCTCATATAGGAATTACCAGGCACACATAATCTTGTTATGAATCATAAAACACCTTCTTCATCAATATTAAAATCAGGAATCATACTTTCCTTAATTTATTTCACATTTTATTACAATGATTTATCCCCCTTATGATCTCTATTAATTATTTCTAACAATTTTGACATCACATATCTCTAAAAAAATAGAGGACGTCCCCACATCAATAAAGTCTAATTTGAAATTCATCAAATCGTTATGCAAAGGGCCACATTAGAAATGTTTCTTTTTTAGTGTAGCATTAATTTTTTGAATCAAAGAATTGAACACTTTTTTTATAGGGTTGTAAAAAGTCATGAAGTCATATTCCAAGATTAGTTCCAACCATATCCTATGTCTTGTGTTCAATTCCTTTTGAGTTAATATATTCTTCAAACTTTTGTGATCAGTATATATTTCACTGTTTACTCTTCAAAATGATGAATCCAATTTTTTAATGAAAAATGATTATAATTTCAAGTCGTGTGTATGGTAATTTAACTCATAAGGATTCAAAAAATGAAAAACATACGAAATTATCTCATCATTCAACATTAGTACACAACCATATCCTTTCAACAAAAAATCAATGTAGATGAGAAATTCACCATTTCGAAAATGAAGGGACCAAACTAGAGCATTCAACAATATTGCTTTCAATTCCAAAAATCAATCATCACATTATTTTTTACAAATGAAGATAACTCATTTTTTAGTAAACTTATTCAGTGGTCTAGACAACCAAGAATATTTATCAACAACCTACTGGTAGTAACCTACTATTCCAAAAAATCTATGAATATCAGTGATATGTTTGTGTCTTGGACATTATTTAACAACATCCATTTTAATAATATCAATATTTATGCCATTTTAAGAAAAAATGTGACCAATGGATGAAATTTTTTTCAGTGAAAGTCCATATTTTTTAAAATTCCAATACAGTTTATTATATGTTATGGTTTTAAAAAAAACCCTTTGATGTATTTTATACTCCTCTTGACTTTTAGAATATAGAAAAATTTCACAATCAAACACAACCAAAAAATATTCGCAGAACCCATGAAATTTTCAATTCATATGATCCATGTATATAGAAGGTGCATTAGATAATCCAAATGGCATAACTAAAAAGACATAATGCTTGTATCTTTTCTGAAATGTGGTCTTTAGATTGAATTATTCCTTTACATTATACTAATGGTTACCTGACCTTAGGTTTAGATTTGAAAAATATTGTGCCACATGGAGCTGATCAAAAAAATATTCAATATGAGTTAAATGACAGTTGTTCTTCATTATGATCCTAATATATGCTCTGTATTCATTAAAAAGCCTCATTGATCCATCTTTCTTTTTAACAAAAATGATAGGACTACTTCATGGTGAAGTGCTCAGCCCCATGAAATATTTATATGGTAACTCTTAAAGTTTATCTTTAAATTCTAAGAGTTCAAAATTATCCTTTCAATAAGGGGGTTTATAAGTAGGATTAAAAACAAATAATATGTCAATAGTAAAATCAACCTCTCGATCAGTAATTACACCAGGGAAATCATCAAGATAAACACATTTAAATTAATTCACTATTGGAATCTCACTAATCATAAATAATTATTTCCTATCAAACCCAAGAGTTGGATAACCTTTACTTCCATTTTAATCAACTTCTCAGCTTCTTGTTATATTATCAAAGGTATGAAATAATTGAATAAAACATTCTTAGCATTGTAATATATCTTATAATGATAAATAGAAATCCAATCCATACCAAGAATTATATCAAATTTTCTAATGGTCAGTTAGACATGATTTTTAGAAAAGACCATCACATTTATAATAACATGAATATTCTTATATAACTTAGTTTATTTAATAATTCCACCCATAGTTTTCATTAAAAGATATATCTTACTTTAATTAGCTAGTATTCCCAATTTACTTGAAAATTTACTATAAATGAATGAATGTAAAGATCCAAAGTCCAATATGGTATTGGAATAATTCATATATAGAAGAATGATACCTGTCACCACATCATTTTATGGCCCAAAATCAACTATAGTTGTAGTAAATGACCATTCTACACCTTTCTATTTCTGATCATTATGATTTCCATATTATGAAACTAACTTCGGACACACATATGTATAATGTCCCAACTCATTAAAACTAATCAATCTTAACATAGGATGGCTATTAGTTACCCCATTCTTTGATTTTTTAGGATTCTTTTCCTTGCATTCACGGGTCATGTGGCCAAACGTTCTATATCTGTAACACTTCCCTAACATCATAAGAAATTCTCCATGGTGTTTTTACCACACATACCACATGATTGTAACTTCATTTTATTACCTCCATATTTATTTTTTCTATCTTTCCCCCTCACCTAAAATCCTAAATACTCCTTAATTTCATCATTATGATGCACATATGTGTTAGAAAACGGAATATAATTCTTTTTAGCACAATGAGAAACATTCTCATAGCTTTAAAATTCTCACACAGCCAAAGATCTTTGAATACCAGGTGTCAATCCTGAGTAAAACCGATTAATGTTTCTATCAATGTCCCAAAGAAAATATGGCACATACCAAGATGATCTTGTGAAGTTTGATTCATATGTAACTATAAAATCTTTATCTTTTTTCCTGAATTATAGAAATTATTTTTCTATTCATATTTGAAAACCCTTATTTAAATATTCCTCAAGGAAAATATCATTGAATGTTTCCCATTCCATGGAATCAGGATCAATGTTCTCTATGGTATTCTTAACCAAATACCACCATCATTCTACTTCACATTGGAAATGAGAAATGAAAAGGGTTACCTTATAATTTTCTAAATTTCCCATGACATCAAATATATTTTCCATATAATTTATCCATCCTTCATCTACCACTAGGTCATATGATTAGTTGAATGATGGGGGGTGACGCCTCTTGAAATGCTCCACATAATATATGTTCCTTAATATTAGATTAGGTTCCTCTCTAGCATGGATACAAAAATGATTTATCACATGATTAAAACAATCCATCACTATAGAAAACTATTATTTTATAATTACAACGATATCATGACACAAATTTGGATGGATATCTCCCCATATTTTCCTTCCCACTATAGCTTCCATATTTCTTTTAGGGAAAACCATTCTGAACAGACATAGTTTAAATGAAGAAACATCATAATCTTCAAATGATATAAAATTTTAACTTAACTATAAGGTAATATATTTCATGGTATTTTCATTAATATTTCCTTAACCTCTATAGTTATCTAAACTAACCTCTGATACCAACTATAAGGATCTATACTAAAATATTTCAAAATCATATGTTTTAGTCAATACATTAAATTATTTCTCATTGAGGATATTTTTATGTTTATATTTTTATAGAATCTGGACATAACTTAGACATACAAAATCAAATATTATAAAGTATACAATTCCACTCAAGATAAATTGTTTTCACAAAAAATACATTTCAAAACAAAACATGGTTTATTTTCACGATCAATCATCACAATATTCCACTTAATCTCACCTATGTTTCTATTCTCCAATAAATCTTACATAACACATTTTAAAACTTCTTATGATCACATAATCTCAGTAAGGGATATAAAAATAAAGCAAAACATTAGTTCATTAAAAACATGAAAACACATAGAAAACACATTTCCTGAAAACAAAACATTTTACCCAAAAAATGAAATATCATTCCTTTAAAAAGATAATTTAATTTAAAATTTTAAAATAGAATATCCATATAAAAACTCATTATTAGTAATAGATAATTCATGGAAATACCATGGGAAATCATAAAACTTAACCCTTATAGAACTCTTCAAAACCCTTATAGATTGGAAAAAGTATACGAACAACTTCCAGTATAATTATCCTAGAAATATAATCATTAACCAATTCATTGGAGAAATATCAAGGCACACCCATAATTTATAATTTCCAGTGACCACATCATGAATAAAGCATTTCAAATATCATTTTAGAAATACCTAATTTTAAGAGAAAGAGTTGGAAGGAAAACCATAAAAGATAAAAAATTTCAAAGGAAATCCCCTTATCACGTAGAAAATACTTAAATTGTAAAAAACATTAATGAATGGAATTAAAAAAATAGTAAATATCCTGATAATATATAAATTACTTCTATATATTGTCAATTATTTAGTTTATACACCATATAGGATAATAAACATTCATAACATCAAGAATTCCCTCAATGTATGGAAAT
Organism: Viscum album; assembly: GCA_963277665.1. Classification (NCBI taxonomy): domain Eukaryota; kingdom Viridiplantae; phylum Streptophyta; class Magnoliopsida; order Santalales; family Viscaceae; genus Viscum; species Viscum album. The sequence continues at coordinate 303,083,568 of OY728130.1, forward strand.
TAGGATGAAATCCCTTCCCTTGAGTCTGATTTGTCACGTATATCCTTTAAAGTTATAAATAATAAACTTTTGATAATTTTTTACATTCATGAGAACATTTTTCAACTATATTACCCATTTTATATCAATTATTACCATGTTATGATAATCATTTTATTCATTAAGTTCACATTGGACATTTTGATAATATTCAAAACAACAGTCCAAAATGAATTTGGTATGATGTTTATATTCACAATTGTCCTTAGTACATCATCTACAGAATAATAATCATGAAACTTTACATTAATTATAAATTAATTTCAATCCATTACATATGGATATGAAAAATGAACTACAATACAATCTTGGAAATAGGAGTCCGTACGTACGAATGAGTAATGTTTTCATTTTTAAATGATCAATACAAAAAGAAGGTAAGTATTATTTTATCATTATATAATGATAATAATATAAATAATATAATATTAATTATTTAAATATAGATAAATATATAATCCATGTGATGTGGTGTTGGAAAACGAATCACATCACTTCGTGGAGGTGATAGTTCACACACACTCACAAACTACATTATCTATTTTATGTTCATGGAAACGTAAAAACATAAATGATATATTATCCCTTAATAAAGAAAAATATGTCATCAATATAAAATATAATCAATAATTACATCATTATACCCATTCCTTTGGACTGTGATTGAGAAATAATTATATTGATTCACGTGGTGAGTATGTCGTACACACGAACAATTAATTCATTACACATTTAGAGGAATTAGAGATGGATATCGGTAAGGCGAGACAAATAAAAAAATATAATTATATTCATGAGACTATATTTATTATTTTATCATTGTTTAATAAGATTTTAATGAAGTGGAAAAATAAATAAAACAAAAATACTTGATTCAAAACGATACCTCTTCTTAGAAAATCTCTTTTACTTAACACATTTGGACCATTAAGGGTGGTGTTCTTCTAAACTAATGGATCTAGAATTTGTGGAGGTGTTATATTAATGGGTTTAAAATGATATTAGATGAAACAAATAGGTTTTTAATTGTAATGATAATAGAATAGGTTGATTTCATTTATAGGAGATGGGAGGGGCACTCTTGGAATTTTGAAAAATATTAAATTTATATAAATTAATATTAAATTAAAAATGGATCTAATGTGAGTTAAATAGATGATGTGATGATTATGGTTATAATTAATCTCAAAAATATTTTTTTTACAGGTTTAAATCACATTATTTCCCTTATCATTTAGTTTTTCCCTTTATTTAACTTCTTTAACTCTTACAATGAAAACATGAATTTTTACTCAATAAGGTTTAATATTATTACTATAAAATTTAAAAACATTCATAAATGGGTCATTGATGAAATTATAAACCTTATCCAAAAATATTTCTTGTTTTTTTTAAATTTTATTTCCTTTAATAAAATTTTATTTATTTTAATATAACATTAATGTCAATTTTGAAACTGTTCATTAATTTGACTTTTAAAAAAATCAAAACTATAAGAAATTTTAAAAAAAAATTAAAGCATCAATAATGTGTCATATTAATATATAAAATTCATGTTAGACATTACATATATCAATATATAATTATTTTAATAATTTTAATATCATTTATTTGATATTTCAATAAATTAAACAATTATTGCACCATCATTGTGAAAGCCTTTAGGGTTATTATTTCATCCCAGAAAATTATATATAAATCACCATGATGAATATAAATCCTTTATATTAAAAATTAATATTTATAGTGAGAGATATATATTGTATAACCCTATATTAATAATGTTATATTTATGAACGACATGATTATGACATCATTGACTTTTCTTTAACTATAATATTGTTAATGTTATAATATCATCCAAGGGGATTATAAAGGTTATAATTTAGGCCAAAGGATTATTTTGGTTGAAAACACTCATAAAATTAAATTAGTACAAGTTTTAGGGTAATTTTATAAAATTGACATTAAATTTTGAGGTTTAATTTCTTGATTTACCCATAACCATGATAAAAAAACTAAAAAAGTTACTATTCAGAAAGTCAAAAAATAAAATGGGACTATTTAAATAATTTGAACCCGCTTTATTACAAATATGGAATCACTTTTTAAAAATTAAAAATACATAATTGGCTAAAAATAATTTCAAATTAAACCTGTAGATGGGATAAAACAACATGTTTTAAAAGTAAAAATGTTTGAATGCTTGAAATGCTTTTATATGCATTTTTATTGTGAAATTGATTTTAATTACAGAAATTGGATTTATAGATTTCTAATTGAACAAAATATAATTTAAAACCAATTTAAAATATAATATATATATATATATATAAAACTTAGATGAAAATGTTGTTTTAAATTAAAATGCAGTATTTTTCACTTTTCATAAAAAAATGAAACTTATCATAAAAATACCAAAAATTCCACCAATGTAAATTTTGATATTAATCATTCAAAAAATAATTTTATTTTGTAAAGAATTATTTTATTAAAATGTAAAAAATTAGTTTTAAAGCTTGTTCACCATCAAAATGTTGTAAAACTGATTTTTATAAAAATACATATTTAAGCATAAAATTGGATTTATTATTACATTATTCCTATAAAATATATTATATGAATATCAAAACATTTTACAAATGAGCTTAAGATTATTCTATCATTACATATTTTATTACAAAAATTACTCCCAATGACTAATATTGAGTGATTGCGAACATGTTCAAGAGAAAGTTAATGGCCACAAAACCATAAACCTGTGATGGATAAAGCAACCTTTGACACACCATTAATGAAGTTAAAAGTATATAACTATTACATAAATATCCTTTTACAAAATTTTATAGATTCCTTCAATATATAAATCAAGTAAATTGAGAAATATAATTAATTTATAATTATAATTTCATTTTCTAATCAATTTCCACCATAATCATATTCTTTCATTTAATTAATCTTTATTCAAGATGAATTTTTAATTATTGAAGGCCCAAAATCATCTTTTCACTGATCACATAATCCAGAAAACGGTAACAAACTATTCCTCTGGTCATAATAAATTTACCAAATCAAAAATGGTTATCCCAATACATGATAATTCCAAATACAAAGTTCAACATAAGCCATTCCATAAATTCATAACCAGAAGTCTCCTTGAAAAGAATTAAATACCAATATTTTGATAGGAGGTCTCTAAATTTTAAAAATATTATTATCATTTTTCCCTAAAGAAGCTTAAAGTATCTATTAATGTCACATAACAATATGTGAATACATCAATCAAATATTCCCCAAAAACATGGTAATATCCATAATTACCATAAAACATTAATGAAAACATGCATGCTTTCAAAAATTAACCCTATCCTCAAAAAATCATTGGTTTCTAAATTTAGTCTACAAATACAAAAACTTCTATAAACTCTATCAAATATGACATAAACCACAATGACAAGAAATAACTAATTAGTTTCAAAGTTGTCAATAATATCCCATTTACTGTATCAAAACCAATCATCTATTTTTTCTCATTATTATCTCAACATCATGATCCTAATAAGGGTTATCTCTCACTTAATCATGCATTTTATAAAATTTCACCTTAAAACAATATCAATTTTCATGGTTGTTAGTAGAAATCCACATACTCATGAAATCCTTAAGGAAAAACTATTGATGAACAATCCTTATATGTTTCATGATTCCATAATACCATAAAATTACCTTTTTAATATATTTCTAAAAGTGAAATACATAAAAACTAAATCATTATTCTTTTCTTGAAACATTAACTATGATTTTTCATTATATTCCTTAATACATCCTTTAATATTTTTTTATTCTCTTCATCATCTATATCCAAAAAATTACTCATACATAATTTTTTATCTTATTCTTCATATTTTCCCTTATGACATACATTTTCACAATTCCCATACTTTCAATATTTGTAGAAGTTAACCATTGACGATGCCTTAAGGAAACCATTATTGTCATACATTGCGTTAACATATCGGTTAATTTCTACTTGTAAATTTCATACTCATGCCCGTATCATCCAAACCTTAATAATTTTTATTTTAAACATTACCTTGAGTTCTACTTCCCACATTCTCAACAAATTGGATACTAAATCTCATTTCTTCCATGGTTTACACCACCCGAGATCTCAGTGAACCCTATCCTTCTTTTAATTGTTGAATCCAAGACTTGGTTAAGGTACCAGATATTAATCATGTTTCATTATGTCTGATTATTCATAATCAATATATCATTCACAACATTCATCATCCCATTTTTCTGATCCTAAAAAAATCCCACCTCATTCAATTTTAACTTCGTTCCTTCAAGATCCAGCCAATGACTAAATATAATAAATCCTAGTGTGAAAAACACTAATCAAAGTCAGAAATCACATAATCATGAAAAATGAAGTATATATTTTCTAAATAATGACACATTATCTTAAATCGGTGACACTATATGTTTAAACTAGGTCATCTTTTATTATAATATATTCAAATAATTAATTGTGGATTGAGAAGAACTGCTGAATTAACCTAATAATATCCTTCAGGACTATCAAACTAGGTTCATATTAAAGACCATTTTCAGGTAACGGGTAACTCTTGAGTCATACCCAACATGATTTTTTTTTGATTTATCACCCCTAGGTACATATTTTACAAATCCATTCCTACATTTAGTATATAGATATATATGTCTTTATAGATAAACAATACAATCCCTTCCTTACCATTAATTACGGATGTTATCCAATACATAGACATTTTCCTAGGACTTTCCTAAAATTTATCTAATAATAATATCAAAATATTGGCTAAATATTTCCTTGTATACCAAAGAAATTTTCCTAGGATAAACATACATAAATATTAAATCTTTTTATATGAATAATAAATTCATTAAAAAAATAAACGCATGAAGACCATATAGGTTTATTGTATTTGGATACCCCACACTTATTATTCTTATAAGAAGTAATATCTTCATCATGTAAAAAATGATATTCCCCTTTAGTACACATGAAAAACAGACCCTATTTAAATCCTTTATTCATAACCTAGAAATAAAACATATGAAAGGGTGAGATTAAATTCTCAGTAAGGGTAAATAAAGGATATATCATCGTAAAATGATAATAAGGGTATTGGAACTAGATCATGAAATTTTAAAACAATGACCTAAATATAAAATATCTTAATCTTGAATCGTGGTATAAATATTGGAAGTTAATGAGACATGAATCATAATGGAATAAGATAACATAACACATGGGAGAATAACATTTGAATTAGACATAGAATTATGGAATTCACATAATCATAGGAAATATTTTCCATCTTAGTCAAGGATCAATACAATATCTATCATAGTGGAATGGGTTCATGCCATAAAAAATCATAGTAGTCAAGATTCACTCCCATGACTATCATAGTGGACAAAGAACTTTATTGAATTGGGGACACTCCCCATTATAGTTATGTATATCTCAAGAGATATAAATATTTTCCCAATGAATTGGAGAGATGTATAGGCCCAATCGATAATATAATTAAAATAATACTTGTGTGTGCCACAATATTATAAAATATTCATCATATCCTAACATCAAAACCTATTTAAAGAGAATGATTTTCATAAATATTTCATCAATTCGCCACAACATAACCAAAGAGAAATAAGTGATTTTCATACAAATTTAATAAAAATACACATTAACCATATAATGAATGAATACGGATGGAATAATTTAATCATATCCTTGGTAAAGAATTAGTAACATTGATGGATGTCATCATATATGGAAAATAATTTTTAATGACCACTTGGAACATCTTTTGAGGAAAATATCATTTCCACATTGAAAACACTTTCCCTAACCTAAAAATAGTTAAAATAGTTTTCATTGAAAATAATCTTGGAAACATATATAGTAATATTCAAATATCATTTAAAACATCACTTGAGGAAAATTTCATTTCCACATTAAAAATAAATTTTTTAAAACAAAAAACATTTTCAAAATATTTTTCTTTTAGAATAACATTAAATTAAAAAACACTCTAAAATATTAATGAAAAAAATCATTTAAATTATCCTTGGAATCCAATAACGAAATCTTTAAAACATTTAGTGTTCATAATGGAGAAGAATTCCTTACATATAGTATATGTGAAAACAACGATTCCTTTTACATTATCCGAAAAAGTCAACACTCTTATTGGGAAAACAATAAGAATATTTCTTTTAATTTTTTTTAAATAGATCATGGGTAAAAATATCTTTAGAAAATAATAAAATAATATCGATAAGATTCTTGAAACCATTTTTAGAAAACATGGATGTGAATGAAACATTTTTCTCGACAGAATAACAAAATAAAGTCGATTAAAAAACATATTCTTGACCTCTCGAGTATATAAAGAGAGGAATATAGGGGAAAAAATATATTCTCAATCCATAAATAATGGATAAGAAAAAAAAGATAACTATTGAGAGTTGTATTATATGAATTTAACATTATAATCATAAAAATAATCAATCCTAATAATCTATGATATGGCAGCAAAAAAATCATTACTACATTAGTCTCATTTGGACCGTAAACACCATGAAAGAGAGATCCTAAAATAGTTATTTAAATAAAAATAAATATTATGATAATAATAATAATGAAATACATTCATGGTTAGTATATACACTATATAAAAGAAACACATGGTGAATATTGTATGTGTCTCATATAAAGTAAAAGTGAGACAAAGATCCCTAACCTTGAGTTTTGACTTCCTTCATACAAATTCGAACCTCATGTATATTAAATATATATTTTATTATACATATATTAAGTAACTAAACATACATATATCATTCAATATATGATTTAAATGTGACATTTTGTTACCCATTAATTAACCACTACTTGTTAAAATTATGTTTCAGTCAATAACTACAATGTTTTTCATGTATGTTTTGGTTAGGTATTTTTTTCCTTTTACATTGATCGTAGTTAAATCATTTCAAGAATATTAAACTTGATATAAATATCATATATATTAATTACATATTTATTTAGAGTAATACATTATTGTAAGATATATAAAATGAATTACACTATTCTTGGAGACGGTACGTCATACGTGTGTGTGAATGTTTTTCCATTTCATCAATGGAAAGAACATAAGAAATTTAAATAATATATAATCATTAAAAAATAATTATTATTACACATATATAATATATATTAATTTAAAATTTCTTCATTACCATCAATGTAAAATAAAAATGAAAAACACATCACATAGGATTGTGAGGTAGTAGTATTTCATTGGCATGAATGACAATATGGTTTTTTAATTGGTTGGTTAGTAAGAATATGGATGTTATATTTTATTTAACAAGATATCTTTATTTCATAAATTTCAAATATAGTAATTAAATTTATCCTTAATAACTTCCATATAAATCGTATGGGAATAACAAATCACATCGCTTCGTGTGGAAGTAGTCTATTGTACACCAGATTGATGTAATCGTATCCCCTATAAAATGGAAAGTGAAAAGGTATATGTGATATTATATTTACCTACATATAATTATGTTACAACTATAATACAAATATATTATACCGATCATCAATATTTTTATTTCATGCATGTATTTTATGTTGTTTTAATATATTGATTTCTATTTTTAATTGATAAATCTTTCAAATATTATGAATGTTTGACATGTTTTATGGTTTATGGTAGGATTCATTGAATTTTGGAAAATTATAGAAAATAGTTTAATATAAGAGGTAAAAAGACCATTCATACCATGAGAAAAGAAAAGTGGCCCGACACAGGATTTTTTAGGATGATCATGGGGAACTTACAAGGACATGACTAAAGAACTAAGGAAAACATAGTCATTTAGAGTAGAAAATAGACAATACACAACATTTAATCATTACACATCATGTATCAATGTAATTCATGAAATATATAAACATCATTAATTGAATAAAATAAATAGGAATATATACAAATTTTGTAATTATTATTGGTCATGTAAAAGGTTGGGACGACATTTAAGAATCAAAATTTGACATATCTTAAATTTTTGACTCATTTTAAGAACTATAACCCACCCATGACCATTTTTGGAAAAATCCTTAATTTCCTTCATTATTACTTGATCCCAAATGGTTCCTATAAATTGAGGGAAAGATTCCTTCTATTGAGGGATCCTAGATACAAAATCATGGTATGAGAAGTTGCACTATGTATTTTCTTCCCCAGTTACACTATGTATTGTCCTCCCCAGTTTCAATTTAATTTTCTAATTCCCTATAATACTTTCATCACTAGGATTAGAGACAAAATACAGCTTGTTCTAAGGCTATGTAATAGAAGGGATATGGTTCTGTTGTATTTATTTCATTTTCTTTACTCTAGTATATTGTTTTATGAAATTTAATCTTCAACTTCCAGTCATTTTCTTCCTTCTGTCATTACCATTGATTATTGAATCTGAAAATAATATTAAAATTGTGAAACTAACATCCCTAAAAGAGGAATAATCATTATTAAATTCATGGTAATCAGGTTTAAATATGGTATCAAGACAAACGTGTTTTGGTTAAACCCTAAATTACCAAACCAAGGGAAATAGGGGATTGCCACATCAAGGAGGGGATATCATGAAACATGGATCTTCCTAATCTCAGTTCTCACACCAATCGTGAATTAATTAACCTATTTTTGAAAATCAATTTCACCTACACCCAGAAATTACTAAACCATATAAGGCTTTTAAAAATCTATTTTCAAAGAAAACAAATCAATCTACTTTACTTTCATCTTTAATTTTATTAGAATCAACCAAACCAATATTTTCTTCACCTCTATCTGGTTTTTTAATTAAAATTAAATAATTTAAAAAACATAAATTAACTAATTGATTATCTCTGTGGGGTGTACCTTGACAAGATGCTTTAATTATTTTAATTAATTAGTTTCATTTTCAGAGTTTTAATAAATTCTGTGTTTTTATTTTATCCATATCCATTTAAAAACACCCAATAGGCTTATCAATCATCATATCCACCATGAAATGCATTTATGGAAAATTAGTCTAATTTGTTTTGCAAGTCGGTAGACCTCCTTACACACTATCAGTCCTATAATTCCCAATTTTAGGGAATAAAAGATGGATATATATATTTCCCATATCAAAACAACATATAAGTTTACGTAAGATACTGAGGTTATTACATTATCATATTTTAATAATATTTTAAGGAGGTGGAATAAGGAATAAAATAAAAACTCTTATTGAGGAACATCACCTCTTCTTCAGGTCACATACTTTTTTTTGCACTAGAATCCTCCATAGGTGGTATTTATAATGAAAATAGTAATTACTGGAAGTAAAGAGGTAATTTAAGAAGGTACTTTTTTTGATATTTATCAAACTAATTGTTTTTGGATGTGTGAATAAGAGATATGAGGGGTGACCTTTTATAAGCGATGTATGTGGAACATTTGAAATTTTTGAAAAGAAATAATTCCAACCAAATATTTATCATGTAAAAATGATCATATATCATAGAAGTTATAAAGAATATATATGGTCATAAAAATAGAATTAAATTAGTTTTATTACATTTTTATCCCTTATCATTTTTTTCTAAACCCCTGATAAACTCATTTTAATTTTAACCACAACAAATAATATTTAATATTTCTAATATTAATTATGTAAAATAATTATGTAGAATTATTATATAATATAAATTATTATGATTACAAATATATAATCCATTTTTATAAATTAATCTCATATAATTTTAAAAATGTAATTGAAAATTAAACCCGTAAATGTGAAGAAAATCTGTTTTCCAAATATAATGTTTTCATATGTTTAAAAAGTTTTTAAATAAATATTCGTTAAGAAATTGATTCCAAAAAAAAGAAATTAGATTAATATATATATTATTTTACTATTTTTAATTTTAAAACGATATTTAAATCATGTAAGTTTTTTAAATTCATTAAAAGATATGCCATTTCTTAATTAAAATTAGTATTCTTCACTATGCATTGAAATATTTTTCTTCTCAGATTATCATAAAAATTTGAACCAAAGATAATTTTGATATGATGATTATAAAATTAATTTTTTAAATCAATTTTATAAATTTTGACAACATTAATTTTAAAGAAGTGCGCAAAATTTGATAAAGCTTATTTTTAGAAAAAATAAATTTTTAAGCGTAAATTGGATTTGTTCTTATATTATTACTATAAAACATGATAGATGAATGTAAAAAACTTTGATTGAATATATAATATATACTTTTTGTTAAAAAATAACTAATTGAGGTTAAATTTATTTTTTAATTTAAAATTCCATTGGGCACATAAAAAATGTTTTCCATAAAAACATTTCTTTTATATACAATTGGTTTTTATTTTCATTTATAATTACTTAATAAAAAATAAATAATTTATTACATATATAAACCATTAATATTCTTAATTTTTTAATCATATTCATGCACTTTTTTCTAATGGATAAAATTTAACTATCATATTAAATAATAATATTTGTAGTATATTATAGTTTGGTAAAGCTCATTTTTGTGTGAAATGCACATTATCAATGAAATTAAATTTATTTGAAAAATAATTTCATTAAATACAATGAAGATAAAGGAATAATATTAATATTCATGCCAAATGTTTCCTTCAGAGTTAGATTCTATTATCACCAATGGCCATGGGAGGTTATTGAGGATTAGAGATTCTCATAATAGTGAGGTGTGGTTTATTAAAAGTAGTTGTTTCAAAATAATGATGGTATCATTTAGACATGAGTATGTAATTCTTGGAAAGATATTGGCCCATTGAGTGTGGTGACCAATTTTTTTGTGGATCCCATAGGTACCTATTCTCATAGATCTAGTATATGATCAAGGGGAGAGGGAATATGTTTTATATTCGTTCTAGGATAAGATGTAGGGTCTAGGAATCACTACATATCATGATAAATGGGTAATAATTCCACACATAATTCTAGAACACGACTTGGTTGGATACAAATTTTATATGGTTGAAGTCCTATCAAGTAAGTATGTGGAGAAATAGTGGGGAATTGGATTGTTGGAACACCATAGGTGACACAAACAGGATATATATTGGGGGAAGCCTATTGTCAATGGCACATAGTTCATGGTCATAATCTTGGATCAGGGCTTCTAACATTTTATGTTTTTAGATAATGGACTAAGGGGTGGTACTCTAGGGGATATTTGTAGTGAAAGATATTTCAAAACCTAAAGTGATTTATGTCTAAAGAGGTCCTATTACCAATGAGTGGTTCTGGGGTATGTTGTAGACAATTTAAGGTTGTGATGCTCAGACCATAAGATGGATGGATGCATCTTGACCATGAGGAAATTCCCATTCCAATATTCTTAAGGTAACTCGATCTATGTTTAGTGTGAAAAACAAATAATGGAAGGTGTTTCCTTCGTCACATGGAATAAAATAAATGATAATTAGTTTGGTAAGTGACTATCACCAGAATTGGGAGTCTTCTAAAGCATGATCCACAACAATGTGATATTTTACATATTTTTAATGGGATATCAATCATGAATTTTAACATCCTGTGTCTATGAAATTGAACATACAGTTTAATTTCATATAATAAGGATGTTTGTTTTTTCACAGTTTAGGGTCACATAACTTTCACCAATGATATAATAAAGTAGAAAAAATAGATATTGTACACTAAGAATGTTCCATCATTGTCCTGACATGAGGGGTTGGGGTGTAAAAAACAATTATCATGAGATTCTTGGATCATATTAAATGACATGGTACAAGTATATATGGGTTGACCGTAGAACAAGTTCAAAATGTGTCCTCTATTACGACATTGACAAAGCATAAAGAAACAAAAGAACCGTATATAATGGAAAAATATGCATCTAGATTTCAAGACAAATTTGGGGTATATTATGAAGAGTTGTATTGGGTTGTAGTATATGTAGTCAAAACCATGGTGTCATTTTGAGTCAAATTCTATTATAAACAACACAGAGTGTGATTTGTCAAAATATATATGTTCGAGTAAAAAAGAATCATTTAGATTGGCATATACCATGGATGAGTGGAATGTAACCTACATAGATGAGGATCCTAAAAAGAGGAAAAAATAGATTTATGTTTTGTTCATGGATGGGCGTAGAAAAAGAATTGGGATGTCACAATATATGACATTGGGATGAGAATCAAGACACGAGTTGTTTTAGGAATGTGCATTCCTACACTAATCAAGTTATTGTGTGGGGGAGTGAATTTTTAGCATATTTCAGCTAAGATATGGTATAGGATATGGAATCATTACATATCTCGTTGGAATTGATAATAAATTCACATGTAGTTCTAAAAATGTGGTGTGGTTTGAGACTAGCATAGAAAATCAGGGTCCTCTTGAGAAAGGGAGAATTTAACACATAGTTTTATGTATCCATATTTCATTCCTTTTAAGGTCATGTGACAGGGACCTTCTGTGATTAATTTTAAGTTCATGTGATAAGGACCATCTTCATGCCTTTTAAGGTAATTCCCTAAGAACCATTTGTTATTACTTTTATGGCCATGCAGCAAGGGCCAATTTTCATTAATTACATGAAATATTTTTTAAAGAAACCATGAATTGGTAGGTGTATGATACACTCATCTTCCATCATAATTACTGAATATGTACCATTGTATTAGAACTTATGGATGACATAAGTCCCCTCCCAATTTTTCTCAAGCATCAGATTTTTCTTCCCAGGTATCATCAGGGTCTTGAGAGACAAAAAATTTTCTCCATGGAGGAATGGATAGAGGAGATAATTTTTGTTAAATTATCATTCTATTGAATTTTGATGAAATTATAAATAATATGACATACACCAAAGTTTCTAATTGATATTTTCTAGGTCATATAATTGTTTCTAATACTCTGGTAGCTGATGAAACTTGAAAATGGGAAGTAAATGAAATTATAACATGATGGGTAAGATTGATTTTTTAACATATACCAGTGAATACAAGGTTTTATGTATTGAATTACGGGTTATAGTATGACAATCAAACAATAAATTTATATGTTTATTAGGACACATCTTTCTTCCTCTATTTTCTAGAGTATGTTTGACATAGATTTTTTGAAATCCTTATCTATCATTTCTTTGCTACATGATAGTGGGATGAATTGTTAGAATAAATGATTTACTCCTGATAAAGACTCTACAATTAAGAATAATAATAGTTTGTTTCATTATCCATCAATATTTTTTGAGGGATTCCAAATATTTTGATGATATTGGACTTGAAAAATTTTATTATTATTTTTGTCACAACTTCCTTTAGGGGCATTTCCTCGGCCCATTTGGAAAAAAGTCTATAGTAGTAATTTTGTACTTGAAACACTTATCTATAGTTGGAGGATATGACCACACCACATTCATCCCCCATATGGAAAATGACTAGGAGTATTGGCAGGTGTTCAAAAACTCCATGGATTGATGGATAAAGTTTAAATGTATTTTAAGGAAATGGAAACACTAGCTAAATATCATGTAATCATACATCATTGAAGAACATAAATAACTAATCCTTCTAATTTGATGAGAAAGATCGATCCCTTACAATTGGTAACCATATGAACTAGTATTCACTTCTTACATAACAACAAAAATATATTATCCACCGATACACCTAAGATGGAATCTATCAAAACCATGTTTAAATAGGATCTTTTGATGATTTACGTGGTCATAATGCATAAATTTGGCTACCAGTCAATAAATTTTTACTTTTATGGATTGGTGTGATGGAAGAACAATATTTTATAGGTAGTACACTATGGGTATCATCTAAATATTTATAAGACTATCTGGTTCGAGGATATAATTAAACTTAATTATCTCTTTCATGATCTCATAGAAAAATGATGATACCATAATGGGGTGCACAATGTTGATGGCTATTTCTCTTCAATATGGATCTACCAAAGTAATAGCCACATTTTTAGGAACATATAACAAGAAATTATTTGAGCATTGAATGTGACATAATGTTTCATATAAAGGTAATTCCACCATCAATCCACGCACATAGTAATGTAGGGGTCATCTATTACGTTTTGATACTATAATCACTATTTATTTTCTTGATCACTAACTCCTGATCACCATTGATCCCCATGTGGTAAACTGGAATTTATAGGTATAGTTCTATATATTTGATGAGGGATTGGTAGTTTACCTCATTATTAACGATTCCTTCTATTAATAGAAAAGAATATGGTAGAACTACCATTTTTGGATAGATATGAATGACTAACAACATGAATTTATTAAGATTTGGGCCTTCTATTTTCTTTCATGTTGGGTTTCTAGATGGACCATAAAAAAAGAACTCCAGTTTATAATTTCAACATTAAATAAAGAATATATCTTCATCAGGTAATTTAGTTTTAAAAATAATTGGTTCTAGTAAGGGATATTTTATAAGGAATTCTGATATCAATTCCCCTTTTATTAGTTTATATGGTACAAAATGAATGTAAAACTACTTCTATAGGAATTTCCACCATGCCTAGAACCCAATAAATATAGGTTGTTTGAGGATGTCTCTGAGAAGGCTGTCATTCAAGAAAAAATAGTCCTCATGTTGCTGTGACAATTATCTCTTTTTTTTGAACTGAAAATTTTAGTGTGTGGTAACTATTCTCAAGGTATGAAGATTTATTCTCAAAATTGTGAAAGGTTATACTATATTAAAAGATAATTTTCTCAAATATTGCATCATATATATTTATGATGAAATTACCCAATGATTTATCTAAGGATTCCATGTAAATAATGAGTATATTTCCTTTGATAGGGAGAATTAACACAGATGAACTCACAATATAGTTATATTGTCATAGTGTTCTTAAAAGCCATCGGTCCATTGATATATTAATCCTTTCATCCATAGTATAGTTAAATATAGAAATTTTAATATTATATTTCCTATAAGGCTTTAGATGTTTTATATAGGCCTCTGAAATAATCTCAATGGATTTAGTTTTTGAGGATTTTATAATTCAAGTATATAGTTAGACTTATTAGTATCATATTTGATAATATGATGGTGACCATGATGTAAGGAAACATTCATCAAGTAACACAAATAATAAATTTCAAGGGAATAATTTCAAAGTTATGTTGTCTTGAATCCTTGAACATGGTCTTAAGATTGGCGAGCTGATCAAAGCACTGCAAGGATTTCACCACCAAATCTATATGTGACAGGAATATAGTTAGCATGGGTTGGATAAGGATAAACTTTAGTAGGATAAAATGGGAGACTAGATATACCTCATGGTGCTCCATGTAATTCCTAAATTTTTGAACTATAATGATCAGGGCTAGGCAGTACTTTTTGATTATTGAATGTCGAGTCTTAGCATCAATAATTTTTCGGATAAGGTAATAGAGACTGTTATCTCTATCAACATCATTCCTCTATTTAAAGAATGTTCTTAATGACCATTCCGAGGCAGTTTCATACAAAATGAGAGGTTTCCCCTCAACTGGCGGTATCAACACAGATGGGATTACAAGATATATTTTGATATTTTTGAACGCTTCTAGACAATCATTATCCCACTCGCATGCAACCCATTTCTTCATTAACCTATTGAATGGTAGAAACTTACATGGAAGGTTGGATATGAAGAGCCAAATGTAGGCTAGGTTCCCCTGAAGACCACTCAATTCAGGGAGGTTTATAGGTGGAGACATTCCAAGGATGAATTTTTCATTTCCTAGTCAAATTCGATGATGCGATGTCGTACGACAGATCCGAGGAATTACCCAGAGGTAACTCCGAAATCCCACATTAAGGGATTCACCTTTGAACTATGTTGTCATAGTTTGTTGAAGATAGAATCAATATCTTTCAATTGGTTTGAGCACTATCTTGATTTAACCACTAGATCGTTGATGTATCACTCGACGAATTTTCCCAAGAAGGGCTTGAAAATGTGATGCATGGCATGCTGATATGTAGCGCTGACATTTTTTAGACCAAATGTCATAACCTTATAGCATAACACTCCCAAGGGGGGTGGAAAAATGTGGCTTATTCATCTCCTTGGGCCATTCAGATCTTGTTGTATCTAGAATATACATCCCTGAAAGAGATGGCCTCATATCCAGTGGTCGCATCGATCAACAATTCTGTGAATGGGAAAAGTAAATCATCTTTTAGGCTATTCCAAATGAGGTCCCGGAATTCAATGTAGACTCCAATCTATTTGTTCTTATTTTTTATAGGAACTATTTTTTCTAGCCATATCTGATATTGGACTTCCCAAATGAAGTCATATTTGATCAGTTTTTCAACATCGGCCTCTATTTTTTGCAGCATGTGTTAGGTGGGTCCTTTTGGAAACCTACTTATAGCCATGATGGTCTTTCAGAAGACCCAGATGATGAGTGGTGACCTCAAGATAGAGGCTTGGAATTTTTTTGTAGTTCCAGGAAAACAAATCTCAATTATTATTTGTGAAGGAGTTATATTCCTCTTGCTCCTTGAACGGAATATCCACATTAATCAGAGTGGTCTGTAGGTCATCTTTGGTTCCCAGGTTTGTCTCCCTATTCTCATCGATTATGGTGGAGACACTTTCATTGAATGTGGGAAGGGAATATTTGAGGTATTTTTCTTTTAATCCTCCTTCTTATTCATCATCATCTTCCTATTCTAATGGAGAGAGGATTCTCGAGATGAACTCTCCAACATTGAGAGAGAAACTGTATCTCAGATTTATGGAGACTGAAACATCTCATTTTTCCCCTGTAGACTGTGGGGAATTCTATAAATAGGATCTAATTTCAATGATTTCTTTTAGTGAAAGTACATCATCCTCTCCCTTGACTAAGGTGGGGATTGTATGGAGTCCTAAGGATGGGTTGGGAGCATCTCTACTTGGTGATTCCATCTCATTATTGGGTTTATCACACTTTTCATTGTCCTTGGACTTGGTGGTCAGAACAGAAATCATGTAGAAAACTGAGTCTATATCCTAGCATGAACTTATACACTCAACCTGATTGATGGGTAGCACGTACTCTTTTCCAAGCTATTTTAGGGGATCATCATGATCCATTTCCAATCCATATGGGGTGGTGATCCAATCAACGTTTTCAGTCTAATACTGCTTCTCATTCGGTTCATAGAACCCTACAATGATGTATTGTGACTAACATGATTCGATTGGGGATTTATTTGTGTGAAACATTATGTTGTGACCATTAGCTCAATATCTAACACACTGATGGTATGATGAGGGAATCACTGCATGTTGATGTAGCTAGGGCCTTCCCAACAAGATGTTGAAGGTCGTACTTTTCCACACAACCAGAAACTCAGAATCAGACATGAGGTCATTGATCAATGTTTTATGCTTGATTCTCCTTAATATATTCTGGTATCTTCTGTCATATCCAAGAAGATTTTTGGTTCAAGGTGTTATACTATCCTTATCATAGCCTAACCAATGAAGTGTTCTCTATGGGAGGAGGTTGAATCGAGATCCATTGTCGATGAAAATTCTTTGTACATCAATTCCATTTATATTCCCAGACATATATAAGGGTTTGATGTGTCCTTTCATGATGGAGTCTTCATCCTAATCTATGAAGGAGATGATAGTGTGGCATTCTTCGGGATTGTTCTCTCTCCGTTAGACTTTAGCAACTTCTACTTTGGCCTCAAATTCATGGGGACAGAATAAGGCTTTGATGAGATCCTCTCTATGGTCTACAAATAGACTCAAGGAATTTAGGATCGATATCTTTTTCAGTAATAAGGATAAATGCTTCATAATATCATATTTCTTCTTTAATGGTTAGTACTTCCTAGCTCGGGGATGTTCTTTCCTGGGTTGTTTAGGGACTTGTGCTTTGGATGTAGATGTTTCATCCTCTATGACAGGAGTTGATGGCACTATTGTGCTTTATGAGTTTGGCTGAATTGGTCTGTATGTATGCCTTGGGTGATTGGACATTTGTTCTTCCTCTGACAGATTCTCCAAGATAATTGGGCCCAGATTTATTTCGGTGGGGGAATAGACACACTCCAGTTCTTATTGTTTCTACTGGAAAGGTATTCTGTGATTTTCTTCAACATTAATGGTTTGAGTAAAGGCGTGTTTGGAAATTTGACTCCTTCGATGAGCATTCCTTCTTGAAAACCCTTAGCCTCTATGACCACTTCCTCCGGCTCTTCGGTTGGACAAGTGGAATTAGAGTTCATGACCATAGTCTCCAACAGAGAAGTGTTCCATCTAGTGAATGACATTAATAGAGCTGATTATTAGTTGTTTATCCAAAAATTATTATGTCTAACAATCTTCTTCTAATGGTGTCATTTGGTGGGGCGATTACCATTGTCCTATTTGGTGGGGTGGTGCATGTTTCCCCATTTGGCGGGGCTGTTCATATTTTCCCATTTGGAGGGATGATTCCCGTTTTCCCATTTTGAGGGGTGGTTCCTATTATTTCAAGTATACATGAATGAAATCTGAAAGTGTCAAGATCATCTTCATCTTTGGTGTCATCTCACCATCTTGGTCCTTTTTTCGCTTCTATCCCTCCATGGACTATAGAGCTGAGGATGATGGTTGTGTTGCATCATGAGCTATTGGGGGAATGGTTGGTTACTTCAACTATTCCTGGAGAATTCCACTAGATTAGTTGATTGTTTTTTTATTCATCCAGCTATCAAATTTTTGCTCCTTTTTCTGGTGACTATTTTCTATTCCTCTACCTCTCTTGGGTTTAAGGAGGAGAAATACTCCACTTGTGCTAGCGGTAGACCCAACTAGACTTATCTAGAATCAATCATCTTTTCCAAGAGTTCCATTAATATGAAGAACTCCTAAATGGAGTTCCTCAGTATCCAGTGATAGGGATAATAATTTTTAAGGTCATCCAGACCTACTTCATCAGCTTTCTTTACCTCTAGTAGCCAGAGAAAGTTATAATTCTTGGTTGTTATAATGTAGCTGTAGACTCGATTGTCTTCGAATGAGTATACTTTATTTATTCCTTTCTTTAACTGATTTATTTTAGCACCAATTTTATCATCTTTCCAAGGTGGGGGTTGTTGTTATCATCCAGGGGGTCATGCGCGGTTTGGTGGAGGCCTCACAACTGGAGCTTGAGCTGGGGTGGCTTAATCATGACAGAAACCGCTTCCTATTTTCCCGTTATTTTTCATGGGGCTATTGGATCCACCTAGGACTTGAGATTGGTCTACTGAAAGGACTCTTCCATCCTTTTGGAAATGGTGGAGAAATATCAGAACCCAATTGTGTGCTTCACTAGGATGAGCATTGTTCGCAATTCATCATAGAGACTATCGATGCACATAGGTAGTATTTCATCCTTGTGTAGTGTCCGGTTTAGGGAGTAAGTCAACTCTTTCCATCTGGGAATGAATTCTGGAACCCTTTCATTCTATCACTGCTTGTAGTTCATAAGATCACTGACCATTGTATTAGGCAATGTTAAATTGAACTGGAAGATAAAATGTCATTGGGGGTCTTCCCATCCTTTCATTGAGTTAGATAAAAATCTAGCATACCATACGAAAGCTGAACCATGTAGAGTTCGCACGACGCACCTATGTTTTTATTCTTCTTACTTCTCTAGGGTTCCCATCATGGGGTCTCAGTAAGTGTAATAGTGCATTAGAATTTGTTTTAGGTTCCTCGAACCATTGAACACTAGGAACATAGGGTTCCAAAATTATGGTGGTGGTGGAATGTTTTTTCACCCAACCAGGGTAGGTTTTGCGATCTGGTTGTATCGGAACGCATCACCATTCCATGAATACTAGTCGATATATTAGTTTCTCGAAAATATTCATGATCCATTGATGCATATCCTATCAGGCTTGAGCTTGGGAAGGTGTAGTAGGAGAAAAAGTTGGATGTGTTGGAACTACATGTATTTAGGGAAGATATCCATCCAGGGGAATCTTTTTTAGGTTCTCTTGAATGTATTCTTGCTGCTTTCCTAGTGGAGGGAAGTCTTAATGTCCTTCCATTGCTGGATTCAAGTAGGTTGATGGTCCTAGTGCTAGATTGGATGGGAAATCGATATTAACATCATTTATAGAGATGAGAGCCTATGGTAGGGGTCCCTCTTATGGGAACCCCTGTTGATGTTCCTCTTGAGGATCAAATATGGGAAGATAGATCCCTCGACGTAGACTGGAATTTATTTTCCTAACCTCTTTCATTTCTTCCTCCTACATGGTGAGTCTTCCACATGAATGAGGGATACATTTTTAGGGGGAGGTGGTGGTGGTTCATAGACGACATGAGTTTTATTCTTCTCCTCATTGGGGATTCGTTAGGGAGGTAATAATGGATTTGCTGAGGGTGTGCCCAAATTTAGGGTAGCTCTCTAGTTCTGGGTTTGCACACCATCAGGCTCGGTGTGGGCCGCCTCCAAGATGGAACCATCTTCTATTGAATCCCTTCTATTTATATCGTTTCCTTTGAGATCTGTGGGGCTAAAGTTAACCATGTTCACTGATTCATATAGCATTGGGAGTGGTGTACTTGATGCTAAATGTTAGGAGAGCTTTTTGCATCCTTTTTTATACTTTCTCCTCCCATTCCCTGGTATTCTTTGTGTTTCCTAGCCGAGATCAACTCGAAGGGATACCTACACTGAACTCACAATATGCCTTTATCCTAAAGGGTATGAAGCATGAGATATGGATGAACATGTGACCTCTCTTTTCCTTGTTCATACCAAATGGGAGAAGATAGACATCTTTTGTGCCATAATTTCAGGTAAAAAATTCCCCCTAGCCCTATGGGCAAGGGTTTCTCCCATTCTTTCATTAATGCGCTATGTTCCGGGTTTGTTGGTATTATGGGGGAATTGGAAGCTAAAAATTCTCCTAGCTCTATAGGATGGGGTTATTCCTGTATTTCAGTAGTAACCACCGCTATTGCCACCATTTTGATTTCACACACTCCTGCGCAGGTGTGAGATAAGTGTGGAACTGGATACACACGAGATTTATTGGATTTCGAATACTTTCGCACTTCTTGCTGGTGGTCTTCCCTTATACGGAAAGCCTGCTGGATATTCTTTGTTTCCAAGATCAGAATCTTTTCAATGGATTGATCTCATTGGGACGAAGTCTTTTGAGACTTACATCGGGTCAGTTTTTTTTAGTATTCCTTATTTCCTGAGTAAGGATATCATTTGATAACATCCTTTGGGTAATGAAATTACCAGATTTCATTTCCAACGACGTCTGCTATATGGGATGTGGGGTAAAGTGTAGTGCCCCATGTTATCCCCATATCTGAATATGAACTCTAGGCAGGGAGCTGCTGAGGAGGAAACACAACTTCTGCAGTGTGT
Source organism: Viscum album (assembly GCA_963277665.1). Lineage (NCBI taxonomy): Eukaryota > Viridiplantae > Streptophyta > Magnoliopsida > Santalales > Viscaceae > Viscum > Viscum album. The sequence continues at coordinate 303,105,127 of OY728130.1, forward strand.
GAATGCAATCCAGTTCAATAATTTTCTTTCTCCTTTCTGATTGTGGTTGTTGGGTAGATGAAAGGGATTCCAGGTAAAATAGATGGTGAATATCTCCTAAAATGTTATCATAGTTTTTATACCCTTCATAGGGAAAGAACTTTTCTTTTATTTTTTGAAGAGCCGTCCAGATATTGAGGTTAATGTTATGAATACATTCCACATAAAACTACCTTGGTATGTTGAAGATAGAAGTTTTCATGGGACAATACATCACTGGTATATTATCCTTAGCTAGTTGAATTCTCATGAGAAATATATATTATTGTTGTTTTTCTAGGGAATCCTCTACTTGATGTGCCCATCTTCACTGCTTCATAATGATTTTGTTTCAAGAAGCAGGCTAGTAGGAGCCTCCTTGATATGTGAGTGGTGAAGGGGGTGGTTTGGAAGATGAGTGTGTCCCTAGACCATCTTCTAGTTGAGAAAGGATATCACTCATCATATACACAGTGGATAACATGTTTGACTCCATATTTCTGAGCACCTTGGTGTATGAAGGATTTCTCCCACTTGTCCCGAAAAGTGGAGGATCTTCTTGGCAGCATGAATTTCGATTTCGGGGATGAACTTTGTAGTTGGTGCTACAATGGTGAGGGATACCATTTTGATTTGATGCATGACCATGGAAAGTGTCCCTATAGCGTATGCCATGGGGAGGACTTTCATGGAAGGCTGTAGAGAGGGGATAACATTCTTGATACATGTTGTAACTAAGGGGAGGACCTTCTCGATGACTGCTATGATGGAGGGGACTATTATCGCAGCCTGATATTTGGCTGCAAGGAGAATTCCCACTATGTACATCATGGGGAGGGATTTCTAGACATACTACAATGAGGGGGGGACCTTCTCGTTGCATGATGTTTCTATGGGGAGGGTCTTCATAGAAACTACCATTATGGGGAGGACCTTCACAGTGGCTTTCAATATGGAGATGGATACAATTATGACTTGATGTCCGACTACAAGTAGTAGAATATATGTAACATATACCCTAGGGATGACCATTAGGGAGGACGAGAGCAAGGGGAGGAACTTCTTGTTGTCTGATCTTCTGGTCAAGGTGAAGGCTACCCTAACACACATTAGGAGATAGGATATTATGATCGATCATTCCTGGTCCATGGAGTAAGACCTCGTGGGTGATATAGGGAGGACCTACAGAGCTACTGTTAGAAACATTACATGGAATGCCTTAGAAACTGCTACTACCAATTCCATAATTTGGCAATGGACTAATAGGGTCTTAAAACGTCATTGATATATGCTTGATGGCATCAAGAAATACAGCTTAAAACAGATCAGGATCATGTATGCACTCTCCATATTCCTGTTGACTTTGGTACATATCATTTTTGGGCTCTCTTTTGTGGGTAAACATGGTCATATACTATTGGTAACAACCTTCATATATAGGTCCCTATTTTGTTAGCTCCCATGATGTCGCTGGGATATGTCGATGAGCATCTTGAGTTTTGGTAGGGATATATTCTTGCCCTAGAGAGGCCATCACATTGGACCAGCATCCCCCTGTAGGAAATGAGTATTTGTTCCTGATCCCTTTATTCTTGTATCATGGGATATTTTCATCGACTCACTTAGACTAGAGTAGGGATTGATAACTACTCTGAAGTGACTAACCCATTTTGTATGTAAGTAATTTTATTTGGGGAAACCAAGTCGTGGGCTTGGTTCCTCACCTTTGTAATTGATGAAATGATATCTTGGAATAATTAAAGGATATGTCCTAGGATCAACATATGATATTACATCATTCCCAGGATGTGATGTGATACATATGTTTCCAGAACATGTATGAAAGCCCATTCAGATATCATAGCAAGAGTTCTTGCCTGCTATGGTCTTCCGTAGTTTTCCAACAGATACTGGAAGTTCTCCTATGCTGAGACAAAGGAACGAGTTTACTACTGGTTCACTTCTTCGGTTTCCAATGTATGTGACTGGTGGACTTTATATTTACTATCATGAATTTGAATCTTCTATTTTGTATGCAATATTTTTCTCATGGGATTTATATTCTTTCGCAATAATTTTACTCTATTCATATTTTCTTGCTGCCCTATTTGGATGGAGGACTTGATACGCATCAACAGGTTTTTATGCTTACCTGTAGCTAGTTTACATCCTATTTAGATGATAGGAATCTTGTGCATCTGCAGATGTCTAAATTTTCCTATAATTTTCTGCTCTATCTGCACGACATGACCGACGACCATTGGTAGGCATGTATGTGTGTTCATAATGAGCCATCCAATTTATGTTGTGGGAATTAGTGGAGGGGGCAGAATTGTATGTATATATATTGAATTCCACTACATGTGAATGGCAGAGTTCCTCATTGAGAATCAGGGTTACAGAATTTTCTGGATTATATGTTTTCCTCCCTCGGTGGGCGGCCCAAGGGGCCTGTGTCTTTTGGACCTCAGTACGTTCCCTAGATATAATATCCTCTTGAGAATGAGGATACTTGGTTGCGCGGTGTTGGTAGCAACACTCTCTAGTAAGGATCTGTGAGTAGTAACCCAACGTAGATGGGATGAAGTCATCAGTATTGACTTCATCGGCCTCCCTATGATAAGGGATGTACTTGTTGTCACACTCTGGGGAGTGGCCCCCGAAACGGTTCGAGACGACCACTAGGGATACATTGTGCAGGGGTGTTGGCCACCGATGATGAGGTAGCTGGAGACCTTTTGTAGACTATAGGTCTTGTCTTTCGGCATCCACTATGGGGAGCGTACCATTTTGTCCATACTTGTTAATTAGGGTGTTGGATACCCTGCGTTGGAGACGCTAGGTTGGAGAGGGGGTCCTTCTCATCATCGGGTCCCTATAAGCTTGTAGGATCTCTGAGGTGTGTGTCTATATTGGTCGTCGGGATGTCATTTGGATTTAAGGTTGATCTATGGGAACTTTATATATATATATATATATATATATATCTGTGTGTGTGTGTGTGTGTGTTTGTGTGTGTGTGTGTGACATATACAGACAACAAAACCAGATCAAAGTAGAATCTCTTGAACACATGCATATTTGATGATTCAGTTTTTCCCTCTTCCACTCTTTTTTGTGGGGTGAAGGGGCTTGAGTGGGGAAGAACCACCACCTTGTTTGAGGATTCATGTGAGGTTCACCATCTTTGTTTCTCTTCGAAGAGACATGTGTGTGTGTTTTGAAAAAAATGAACAAACATTGTCAGACATGTGATGATCATTAATCTGTTATTATAAATACTTTCATATAACCATCATTATTTTGAACCGATCCTTTTTGGTATCCATTAGTGGGATTGGATGGACCCCATTGGGACTGGACAGTTTATCCTTTATAAATTATGAAGTAGGATCCATAGTCAAATGGTCCCAATAAGAAATTTAATGGGGTTAAGTATTTTTGCAATCTGTCCTAGTAGAATATGACTTCCTAGGATGGTCTCCAATGGTTTTTTTGTGGAGCTAGAAACACCCAATGGCCTTGGTAGTCGTGATTCACAGACCTACTTTACAATGGAATGCTCTCATTGGATGATGATTTGGCCAACGACACATAAGGACTCCATTGGTTAAGAGGATGAGAGGTCGAGCTCCTCACACCCTTTTGGGGTAAATTATTGCCTATTCTGGGAATCTCTTATAGATTTGAGTCATGTTCATATGTTCTTGAATACATGGTTTATTCCAAAGGATTTTATCCATGGGATACACCTGGTTTATAGGATCATCATGGATATACATGGATTGTATGCAATAGAGGTAATGCTAACATAAGCCATGTAATAAGGTACTCTGTAGTTTGTCGTCGTCCATGAGGGATGAAAGGTGGTTGGATGTTGGGATCAGACCCATAAGTTGGGCATCCTAAATATCCTTGGGAGAGGAATCAGAGCCCATGTAGTTCAGTTAGCTCGGGGATTGGAACTAAGAGGAGGCCCATTTGTTTGGGGCATAATTGGGTGAACCCTTTAGTAAGGGTATTCTTTTTGAGCTTGGGCCTTCAAGCAGACATCCTACATATCACGGTTTGAATGGAAATCAATGTTCTCATAGTTTATGATGGGTTTGGGATTATGAAAAGAAGTTTTCCATTTGAGGGGTACATGACTGGGTGAACCCTTTCGGAAGGGATCCCCTTTTGAGCTCGGGCTTTGAAGCAGGCATCCTATGTAACCTAGTTTGAGAATAAATCAGAGTTCTCATAGTTCATTTTGGGTTGGTTTGTGTGGATGTTGTAATCATCAAAAATCACTAAGCCCATATGGGTCACACTCGGAGTGAGAAAAAATAGGATGTGATAGATTCAAAAAAACCACACACCTTCTCCCACACTGATGGGATAGGTCGGCCCAACGTCAGGAGAAGCTGAGGTGATAGTGGGTGAGGGCATGGTGGAATGAAACCTTCAATGTGGGATGACATTGGAGGTCATGTGGGCTGGATCTGGGAAGTTTATGGGATTACCTAAGTTGGAGTACCCCAAAATGTGTTCTGGGAATAGGGAAGAAAGTCATTCCTCGTCTAAAGGATAAGAGATAATTCTTCCATCGACTGGTCACTGTTCCTCATTGAATGGAAAACAAGTGATCTCCCTTAATCCCCCGAATGTGGAGGTACATGTCAGCATCCCAAGGTGGGAATCTTGGTTACCATGGGAATGTAGACTTACAAACAACTCAGGAGTCCGAACCATTGTGGGTCAGCCTTCCTGACTCCACTTACCATGGGTACGTAGACTCAAAGGGGTACGCTGATGTGCCTGGTGATCTGATCATACGGGTCTAGTGAATTTTGAGGAGGCTTTGGCCTAATGTTGGTGGACTAGATAGTGAATTATTTTAGAGGACTGTATGGTAATGGAGGGGGATATTGGATCCATAGGTAAAGACACCTGAAGATTCCCCATTCCTCATATTTTTTTCTCATGCAGGATGGTGGGATCACCTCCTTCCACGGTGTTATGCGGGTAGGGGGCGTCTGCATACCGAAGTAGTACACAGGCATGGGAATGGACCACCACTTACTAAAGTGGTACGGGGTCTCTAATGTGGTCTTCCACGCCACTTCGAGTCCCATCCACGTACTGATGCAGTACGCGACATGTGGTTTGATCCACATAGCGATGCACTATGCGGAGGGTGATATTGAAGGAGGAACCTGGAACCTTTGGCTTATGGGGAGTTCATCTGTGAAGAATTTATGGTTCACAATGACACCAACTAGGTTCGTAATTTACCCAATATTGTTATATTCTTTATTTTTATGGTTCATGGTTAGTTATACCAGTGGATACCTGATTCACATTTTCACTTCATCGATAATTCAAAACCAAAGTCGGAATCCTCTATGAATTATTTCTTGCACTCTATAGTGTCTCTTTCATGCTTTCTTCATCCTTATTATTCTAAATTCCTCATGTTATCCTTTTATAGAGAACTGGAAAAATCATACTTATGGGAATGTGGAACCATTTTCAGAATCCCGTGAAGAAATATCTTAACCAATGGGGGACTCGATCAACCATGGTTTGTAGAGGTTGCGGTTCACGTGTCAAGGTTCGTGAAAACGTGTCATCTTTCTTCATTTTCAAAATGATGAGTTCATGAGATGGTATTTGGATGGACTTCATTCACTTGATTCCTCTAACGGTGTGATTCATGGCATCCTAGGTTTGTTGTCTATTGCCCTCTAGGTCAGTTCCTTGCAGGTCCTTCTGTGAACTATTGGTTTTTGATTCATGCGCTCCGCGAACACTTCCCAGTGATGGTACCTGGTTCACCTGAAACATTTGAAAAATTCTATTACTTAGAGTTTCTTCCCAAATTTGAAATTCGATATTTATCCATTCTCTTTAATGGACCTTTAGAAATGTTTGATTATTTCTGAAAAGTTCTTATGGGAATATTTACATCCATTTGTGAAGTTTTCAGGACCCTATAGGGTATCACATAATCGTAACTGTATATCTACCATTACATGTCACTATATCACTTCAATGTAAGGGTACTAACATTGCGAAAATCATTTTTATAATGGAAATATAATGGTTAACCTTAAAAAGGAATTTTTCATAAGGGTACGACCTTTACATAGCCAACCTACATTAGGGTAAATTTAGTTTACCATTATATATATATTATAAGGGTCTCAAATAATTTATATTATTAAAAAAACATTTTTTACACTTTTCTATAAGAAAAGTTACATAAATATGTTAAAATCTTGAATAAACTACCTATGATAACACTAAAAGGATTTATATGATCCTACGATGACCCTAAACAGTGGATTAAAACCTAAAAAATATGAGATTTACCTTTACTAAATAATGCATAAATAATAACATAAATAGATTCTCTATAATTTCAATGATCATCAGGCGTCCATGTTCATTCAACAAAGAGTGTTTGAGAGAGATGATGAAGATCAGTGAATACAATTACCTTTACTCCAAGGGAATACATTAAAAACATGATTATTTCTATGTTATATTTGTGTATATACATTAAATTCATGTTTAGTTTTCTAATTTAGTGATGGTGAGATTTTCATATTTGGTTCCATTAGTTTTGTTTTTTCCTGTACACTTTTCAACTTTAGTGATGATTTAAAAAAAATTCTTTACTATTTTGTGTGTGGATTTTTAATATAATGAAGATGCATATAGAATTTTGAGGTGACGATAATGAAATTTATTTGTGGAAGTTATGAATTTTTTAAAAGAGATATAGTTGGTGAAGTGATCGAGGTATGAACTATTTGAATTTGGAAACACAAAATTCAAAGAGTTTCTATTTTTGGGTTTCTGAAATCGTTTTTTATTTTTGAGAGTAAAGGCTTTGAGATTTTTTTCATTGGAATATTTAAATTTAAATTTAATATTATGCATACAGTTTTTACTGTTTGTTGGGTGAAATCATCTCGTAAGTATTTCTACTTATGTGAGGGTTCACACTCTTCCCAAAAAAGCGTTTCATTAAAATAAAAAAATATGTATTGGTGGTGGCTCAATTATTGTAAATGATAATTTTACTTCAATTGTTAAATTAATTATATCAAAAGATTATCTAGGTCTTCCAGGATCAATTACAATTAAAAGGTATTGATAAATGTACCCATCAACAAAAATATATTTATAAAATTATAGACATCCACTAGGGAGAGAACTATGGATTTATTTATAGATGTATATATAATATATCCACACTTATATGATAATTCTTCATTCTAATCATGTATTATTAATGAACCTATACGAAAAGACACCATGGGTTACCTATTATTAAGCTAAATTACTTATATCATCAAAATCAATATTGAAATAAAATTTTCAATATTTATATGACATATAAATTATGAAATATATATATGATTGATCCTACCTACCATGTAAACTATTTAAATTTTATATGATTAATGTAAATATAAAATGGTAAACTGTGTTATTATTTATGAGTGCATATATATCTCATGTTTTCTATGATGATTAAAATAAATATTTATCATCACATGGATTAGAGAAATTGATACATCAGAATCATTTACAAGTTTCTCCAACACTAACTTCAGTAATTCAGCTTTAAAGTGTAAAAATATAATTGAAATATTTTCTAATTATACACATGAAATTTGTGGATAAACAGATTATATAAAATCATGGTTTATCATGATTAATAAATTAATTGTTCCCCCATAGTGGAAAATAAATATATCAACATAACTACGTTTTTTCTTGAAGATTTGTTTTACAAAAATTTATCTATTACCAAATAAATTAAAATATATCATTTAATTTCTTGATGATATATTTATATTTTTAAATTGTTTTAAAAATAATCAATAATATTAAATTTTTAGATATTTCAATACGAAAATAATTGGCTACAAATAACTGATGGAATATGAGATATGTTCAATGTATGATGTTTTGGATTGGATATCCAAAGCATTAAGACTTTAAAATATTGATGAGAATATTATAAAGTGTTTCCACCCAATTCCTTGTTATTTTTTATATTTATGGAAAATTTTATTACAATATATATATATGTATATATATTAATCTTTGAATGGGTTAAAATTCCAAAATCAAATTTAAAATTTTGAAATAGTCACACAATTAGATAAATTATTGTATGGGTTGAACTAAATAAGAAATATTTGATATAGCCATATAAATAATTATTTATTTAAGGAAGAATATATTTTTTTCATTCATTTTTTAGTATAAATCAAGTTTCTTATATTAATCATCGTATTATAAATTTATTTTAAATTACATCAAAAATTATAAAGTGTTTATTAAATTTGTGGTACTTTTGATCAACATATTATGTGGAATGTTATTTTATTTTTCAATTAATTATCCAAAATACAAAATTTTAAATTTTAAAAATATTTAATATATTAATGAAAGTTAAATTAAATAGAATTTATTACAATTCATTGAAAAGTGATATAATTATTATATGAAAATACAATGAAGAATTTTGTTTTATTGAAGGGTTAAATATAAAATCAAATTTTATTTACCCTTGAAGGATTAATTATAAACGTATGTTTTACTTATCCCTGAATCATATTAACTTACATATGAATATATAATTTTTAAATACTATTGTGTCTTATTATAATGAATTTTATACATGAAGTGTTGGATAATTTATAAAAAATTATTCCAGAATCATTTGATTTCATTGTTAGAAAAGAAAATGATACTTTCCTCCCGTAATTGTAGAAAAACATATTAAAATGAGGAATAAAAACATAAATATATTGTACACTATATTTAGAGTCATTAATGGTGTATTTACTATGAATTTGTTAAGTGTATGAGGTTTAATATTTATATTGGGTTCTATCATCAAGAACCTAATCCAAATATCTTTATCGATAGAGAGATTCAATGCCTATTTTATTGATTACAATAAAAAGAATTAGTTTTCAAGACCATAATTTATTTAATTTATTTAATTGGATTGATTAATTTTATGGTCCACAATTAATTATATTACAACTAATTTTATGCACCATTTATTACATTATCCCACATGGTCTATTCAAATTAATGAGAATACATACATCCAATATCCCTCTTAATAAAGAAACATAATACACAAATCATTGTAGTTAGTCCTCTAAATAATTAGTATTAACACCCTTGTATCAAAATGTATTATTTATTTTAAAGAACCATGTGAATAAATTTACCGTATGGTTTATTCTATACCCCAAAATATTTCTTAAGCAACGAATGAGTACACAAAAACTGAATAGATAAACGGTTATATATATGTAGTTTCAAATAAATTTTGTTTAAACAAAAAAAACATTATATGGTATAACATAATTGTATTTTTATTATATGATACTTGAATTTAAATGGAGGAATGCATTTAGGTAAATGATCTAAAATCATTAATTTAGTTTCGATATGTTGAAAGAAAATTTTCTCATATTAAACATGTTCCCTTATAGCTAAGTAGATAATGTTGATGTGTTTACTTGAACTCAATTTTTTTTTCTTAGACATAAAGTCAACAGTTAAATTGAAAAAATATGTAAATAATGATCTAAAAAAATATACCATAGATTTAAGGGATGAAATGAGACTCTTTATCCATTCACCATGAGAAGTGACCTCAAAACATGAAACAAACTCAACTTATATAATATATTTTTTGTTAGTGTTTATTCAGTGCTTATCTGTGACACTTATCAGTTGTCCATTAAAAATGTGTGACATAAGGTTGAATTTTGTGAATCAACACAACTAAAAATATTTCATCTGATTATCCGATAAAATATAAATTTTCTGTTCATTTATATATAACTACTAACTCTTTAGTCCCCTATTTGTATTTTAATACCTTAAACAACAACTTAAAGTTCTATATTTCTATATTATTGTGATATAAACCCAAAATACTTACTTCAAATGAAATGTCATGAATTTTGTTGACATTAACTAAATTAAACTACTAGGAGTAGAAGTATGCAGGGTGTATGTAACACCCTAAGATTTTATGAAACATATTCTTTTAATTTCATTGATGTATTATGTTGTACGCTACAACAAAATTAGCTTATTCTATACGAAACATCGTATTAGCTTATATTATACGCAAACACAATTCATGGTTTGTGTTGCATGCAAAATCAACCTTCTTCAATAACGTGTGTTGTACGCAATACTGAGTTTCACTAAACAACGATATATTGTTATAATATTATTATGAACTAGCCGTTATGAATAGTAGTAACTAAAGTTTGAATTTTATGACATTATAATTCTTCTTACACATTTTATAGATCATGGTATGAGAACAAAATAAATGTTTTAGTTAAAATAAGTATTTTTCAAGAAATGTAGTTTTGCAGTCTTTTGACGGTGCACCCACATTAAATTTAGTTTTTGACATGTTTATAAGTTAAATTTCAAAACATATAATTCTTTTTTTAATTAGGATTTAAAATTTTACTTTGGATAAATTTTTGATATTTTTCTGATAAGTTATTATTTTGATGAATAGTAAAAATACGATAAATTTTAATTAAAAACAAACTTTTTTCATTGGGATAATTTATATAGTTAAATTAAAATATTGAATGGTTTTAAAGTATAAAGAGAATATATTTTTACCATTTAATATAATTTAAGTCATTAGAATTATTTTTACACTGAATTCATAAGTAAAAACATTTCAATCTTTTGCAACGTTTTAACTTTTAAAACCCGTTTTCTCAACATCAGGATTAATTTTAAATTAAATACTGCAACTTTTCTATTTTAAATTTGGAAAAATGGATTCCATATTTGGAATCAGTAGGTCCAAGTTATGTTAATAAGATACTTTTTATTTTTAGGCATTATGAATATTAACTATAGTAAATTTTATTTACCATAGTTAAAGGTAAATCGGGTAATTAAGGGTAAATATAATATTATAGAATTAACCTAACACTTGTCTTTATATAATTGGTTGATTATATTTTTCCCTAAATCATACTTGCATTGAAATGGAATCTAATGGAACCCACTTGTATTTGATTAAGACCTTTTATTTATTCTATTTGAAGGAAAGTGAAATATGTCTCACTCAAACATTAATAATTAGATTATTTTTAATATAAGGTTAAATAGAATATAAATTTGATTATAAAAACTCATTTTAAAGAGAAAATTTTTATCTTTATCATGGTAAATTATTTGTAATTTTTAATTACCTTAATAGCTTATACATTAATGATGTAGAAACTATTTATTTAGTGAAAAATCTATAATATCATTTTTATTAAAATAATAATACCTATAAAAAGAGCCATAAACTTGACCAAACATTATTAGTCGAGTATATATATAACCGTAGCAACCAAGGGTCAATTTGTGGACCATTTGGAGCCTTATAAAATCGATTAGGACATTTATATTATTTTATTTTAAATGATGTCAAAGATGTCACCTTCATCGTTTAATAAATATAACAATTTAAATGTTGAGATTTTAAGATGATAAATTCATGTAAAAATATTATTATGAACTTTATTATATATATATTTATCATAGGATTTTATTTCTAATTTTATATTCAAAAAATAATTATATTATTAAATTATACAAAAATGTTGTTGTAATTTTTTTATGAAGAGATATAGCAAATAAATGGTTTTAAAAATATTAAAATAAATAATTTCTGAACAAATTAATGTTCCCCATGAATTTCTTTGATTAATATGACATGTTAGGAATCTATTATATATTTTGGTTCGACATATCTTCTTGTTTGGTTTTTATTTAAGTTCAAATAATGAATAGTGTCAAAATTGACACTATTGCTATTTTATAAAAATAACCTATTATTACATTATTAAAAATCACAAAAATATTTAAAAACTACAAATTGAAAATTATATGGTATAATACGTTATTAAATATCAAATAATTTGAAATTTACAACATTTAAGTATGTATTTATAACAATTTAAAATTTAGAATTTTTTTACCACAAAAAAAATTTAATTGATTAAATAATAATAAATCAAGTTGATAAGGTTTAAAATAAACCTAAAACATGTCTAACTTTTATTTTTTTATGAGATTACAAACCTATATCATATAATATTCTAATTGAGTCATTTTCGGAGGATTTTAAGTGGGGTTTCATTTTATTATTAATTAATATTTTTAAGGTTTCCAAAAGTGACCTTATCCTCTCCTATATAAGGGAACCTCCTCCCTCTCCTCTTCACAAAACATTGAGCCTTAAAGCTCGAAAAAACCCTGTAAAGTTCTTTTATCCACTTCCCTATAAACATTATGGAGTTTCTGGTCTTCTAAAAAGACCAACTCTATTCCCTTAAGAGGAAGCTTATAAGAGGTGCGTCGAAGAAGAGGTAATCTCTTCTACTGATTTTTTCAAGTTTCATTCTTTTTCAACATACTCTTATTTAGTTGTTTCATTATAAATTAATACAATTAGTATAACTAATATACTGATATGATATTATAAATATGAAACCTCCCCATTTCACCTTCTATACATCCTACGGAAAATGAAATCACCACACGTGCATACATACAGAATCTCGTCTCCACACCGTGGTGTAATTAGTTTTTCCACCACCACCATACTTGGATGGGTATAATGGTGTAAAGAATAACTATATATGGTTATTATAACATCATAATTATTTTGAGATATTATATCATCCACTCCAATTCTATTCAATAATTACTGGAACGATATTATCGCTCGTGTGTACGTACGGACTACCGTCTACATGAACGCGATGAGATTTATTTTCCATAATTAACCATTAAAGTATTATTATAATGTATATATATAATAAATAATCATTAAAAATATTAATACTGGATTTATGTACATATATGTTTCATTTAATTAATTCCATTCAATTCAATAAGGAAACGAAAATAGCATTCATGCCTACGTACGACCTACCGTCTCCATGAACTGTGTATTTCACTCCATTTATCGATCTATCGTATATATTTATATAATGAATATATATTATATATAAATCATGTTTTAAATTCTGGAATTAATTAAATAAGTATATGAGTAATAATATCAAGTGAAAAAAATTGAAATACGTACAATAAAGGAAACGATTTTACACAAAACGCTGCTTTAACATGGAATTTACAAAAGAACGGGTAACATAAATTCATAAGTGAACCATATATGATATCATAAAAGTGAATATTGTTCTCTAATAAGTCAATGAAATTATTTAAATCATGATATAAGAGGTTCATATACATACGAAGCATATCAGACATTAGGTAAGGGATAACTTTTCCAAACTCGTTTTTCCCTGAGATTATTTATTCATAAGTATTTACTGGGGTATATATTTCATCCATGTCCACAAAATGTTTTTTTCATAAAGTCTTTAGTATTCTTCGATGTATTTTTAAAGTCATTTTTACCCCTCTTTGACTTTTACTTTATTTTATGGAAGGAATATTTCTTTCGTTTACCATACATGATACTTTTTGACTTTTCCATTAAAAGTACAAGGAGAATGTTTTTTTAACTTATACAGCATGAATGGATTTTTACGGTTTTATAACACCATATTTTCATGAAGCTTACACTACAATATTTGATGATTTTTTTCAATAAAATCTTTTTCCTTTAAAATTTAATTGCATTTTGTGAAAAGAAATTGATTTTGAAGAAGAAAGGATATTTTCCTCAAGAATTCATTTCAAGTGTTTTGTCAAAACTATTTTCCATCTAAAATGAAATTATTTAATATGTTTATGTTTCCAGAATAATTTCTCTATTATTTAAATGGACTGATTTTTCTTATGATGTAACGGTATCCATTTGTTTTATATGGATTATGTTATGATGAGATGATGTTTATAAAACCAATTTTATTCTTTGGATTATAATGAATGGTTTATGTTTATTTTTCGGGAAAAGTAAGAATGATTTCATTATGAGATGGGTGGGACCTATATCTCCCACCAATGAATTGGGTAAATATTTATATCACATGAGATAGACATGGTTGGAACGACAAGTTAATCTGGTTCAGTGATACAGGACTGGAACGTAGAGTGAACTCAATTTAGTAAGGGACGTTTTCCAATAAGATGGTCTTGGTAGAAATGAATTGGCTACTATGGAAATAATATAAAGCTCTTAATGGTTTTCCACAATTACATGTTTTATTCCCATGCTATTTTATCATTATTGATGTTCAATTATGATCTATGCCTTACGTACTGCCATGCTTTATTTCATTGCTCAAGATTTTGATGTTTAAACATTATATTCATGTTTTTAAGTTCAAATATATATGGTTTGTTTTATTTTCTCCATGGTTACCCTTACTGGGCATTTGAGCTCACCCTTTATATGTTTTATTTTCCCCAGGATATAAACAAAGGTTTTAGGTAAGAAAACAAAAGGGGAATATCTTTACGGGAGATGTGGAAGATCTTTCACCATGATTAAAAGATTATGTTCCGAGTTTCCAAAGACACTAAACTATTAAGGTCCTTGAGTGTTGGTTTTTGTTATGTATTAATTATTCTGAAAAAGTAATTTAATGTCCATTTATTTCATGTTTTGGGTCTCTACAGTGTACTTCATTTGTTCTTTTTCCAATCCAATTTTAGGGAATTGGTACATATTGAATTTTTCACCTATAAAAATGGGTTTTATACTTAGTTCATAGTATTTCATATAAAATATCTCTAAATATTTTTTAGTATAGATTTTTTTAGACAATCCTTCAATTACATTCATCCTATCACTATGAATCATTATGAAAATTAAATATGATGCATCACCCATATATTTCATGTTAATTATTTTTGAGAGAAACTATTATGAACTATATATCAAAACCTTATTATTGATATCGTGTAGAATATCAGATATGTATAATGAAGTAAAAATAATTTTCTCTTATTGACCAGATAGTTCATACATTGTTCTGTAATGTATTTAGTCAAACCAAATGAATTATGTACATCATCTAATCATAAATACCATTTTGGGGTGAATTTTTTTGAAAAATAGACTAACCTTTCAAGACATCATGCTAAATACTGACAATTATTGGAGATGAACCCTTTATCTTGACCCATGTAAACCTTAATGCCTATATTACACCTCATAAATTAATTTTCCACATGAATTTATTATAATTCCAAGTCAAAATGAGATAATAATTCCAAAACCATGGGAAAGGATTCCTTTTTGGATACTAGGGAAAATGTCTTGGTAAATTCAACATGATATAATTCTTGAGGTGGGTAAAACCATATTTTGGTGATAAAAATTTTCAATCCAAAAATTGTTCAGCTGATAATGTTATTCTCTTAATCATTGATATTTTAAGGGTACAAATTAAACATTATTCCAATAAATATAATCAATATTGTTTGGCTATACTGATTATAGATATTTCCCCAACCTATATAAACCAAATATTAAACTATATATTCATTCATAGGTTCTAGATCAATAATAGAATTACCATTTACCAAATTAATCATTATCCTATATTCCTAAAATTATGTTGATCTAATTTCAATTCATTATTCATGTAGATGACATGTTTTCTTGAGATTATTTGGTCATCATATTAAAAAATATTAAAATAAATATGAATAATTAAATATGTAACATAAATATAATTCTTCATGGGAAATGTAATTAAAATTAAGGTATATTAAATGTGAGAATACAGATGATATCTCACCAAATTTATTTTTTTACAATAAGATTCAATGGAATAGTGATGTAGATATACAACTTATAGTATTTGGGGTAATATTGAATATTTTTTTACAAAGAAATTAATCAATGTAACTTTCAATAACTTATATTGTTAAACTCAGATTCAATGACTATAATGTCTATCCTGATTTGATAGAGGGGTTGATAATATTTTACACTATTCCCCTTCATTTGTTTTTCCCACTAGGTTTTTCCAAAAAAATACATTTTAATAGTGTATCCAAAATTAAAAATGAATTAAATTATTTTCTTCACTTTTTTTTCACACAACTATTTTGAATTGAAAGATAAATAAAATTATATGAAATTGATGACATTTAAAAAGTGTTAAAGATAATTATGGGGGAATCAATTAATGGGGTTTTTATGATCATCATAGGTCCTTTTTCAATAGAGGATAAGACAAATAAAGGTAGATATATCATTCTTAATTAATGATTAAATAATGTTGTATAAACATTATACATGTAAATCACTAATGTATATAGTCTTATTTTACTTCGACAAAGAAGAATGCTTGATAAAGATCATGAAGCAATGAAAAAAACACTCTTCCTATGAGGGGGATACATCAAACAATGGATATTTTATTTTATCACAAGGATACCTAAATGCTGATGGGGTACTAGATCCTTCATCTCTGGAGATGAACATTAGTAAGATAGGAAGATATAATTAAAAGGCTTGATCGCAATCAGATAAACTCAACATGAGAGGTAACATTCCTTTATATTTCCATCAATGATGTGTTTCATTAAATGAAACATGTCATCCATATTTAGGAATCCAATACATTTATTCCTATTGAAAATATTTAATTCATTCATTTTTCAATGAATATTCAATATATTCAATACATTCATAAAATATTTTAATCGATAATTAAAACTTTTTGGGAGAAAATAATTTATATAATATGTATATATTTATTACTTCATGTATTTAATTCATGCATAATAATACATGAATTGGATTCATATTATTAAATATACACATACACATCTATATAATATCATATTATATATATAGTGAATATTATATAATCTCCCACATACACTAAAATCCCTTATTGACTTTGTGGATAATTTCATATCTTTTTTTGAATACATGAAAACTCATTTGGAGAAGTTTTTTTATGAAAATCCTTTTATTTTGATAAAACACTCTATCCATTTTTTTATATATGTGTCTAAAAGTGTGACCCTATGGGGCTAAAAAGCATTGAATTGACTACGAAATATATATTTAACAGAAGTTACTGAAGAGTGACCTCTATCAAAACATCAATCCTACACATGCTACTAATGGGTCCACTGTGATCTCCATCAAACATACTCATATCTCTATATTAAAATTTACACTACAAGATGTATCATATAAATCATATATATCTTATATAATAACTTTTTTCATTACATTGAGAGACATATAGAATTAGAAAATTTCAATTTATTATAATCCTCTCATCATTTTAATGTTTCTTTGAAAAAGACAGTGTAAGTGGATGAATACATCAGATTTCAGTCATCTATCTGATAAACATGTCACATGTCACTTATTCTAGTAGTGGAATACATTATATGTGAAACAACTAATCATGGAAATTAATTTCCTTTGTTTTATTCTATCAAGGGACAAATGTCTTTTCTTGTCATACAAGTGGAAAAATACCATCATGGTTTCACTCCGACTAACGACATGATCAACAACATACCCAACCACCCATTCATTAGCTATGTTCATATGTTGAATTGTGTATGTATGGTATGGACCTTTAAAGTATCGAATTATATGTATCTTTCCATCATCAGTTAATTAGGATATATAACATTAATACATCGTTATGTATATTCATGACCATATAAAATTCTGTGACATATAATTTAGAAGACCTGTCTAAGTAATAACCCTCTATTTATTGCCTCAAGTACATTTTCTTCAATATCTTAGATAAATCCATTTTTAATGAATATAATATTCTATTTAATCTAATATTCACATGTCATCACAACCCATTATACTCCATGATGATCATCATTTATGGAAACCTTAATGTTTTTACATTTGATGGGATATTTATCATTTGTCCGTTCATATAAAATAAATTACAACACACATAAATGAATGATAAATGGATATTTTCTTTATTTTAATAATATGATACATTTAAATTCATTAAAACTAATCCCATAATATATTCTAAAGGAACCTAATGTTATTTCTGTAGTAATGGATTAATTTTCGTAACAGTACATCTAAATGAAATTTCAATCACATCCCTATGTGACAATATAATAAAATAATATCTCTAACCTCGTAGTAGGTTACATTTGTAAATAAATAATATCTGAATAATAATGAGACTTAGGAATAATATTCCTTATGTCAACTCTTTAAACTTACATTCAAACTCCATAACTTCATAACATGAAATTTTGTAGTGGTTTCTTGTTGTCTACTTGGAACTATTATGTACATTAACATCATTCATGGAACCCTTTATATCAAACTTTATCACTTAAATATTTTTAAAATAATGTAACCATTTGCATTATCACTACACTATCACATCTTAAAATCTTTTGGGATAAATTTATTTCAGCTTTGTTATGTTAACGTATGTAAATATTTACATTTTTCATTACCACCATACCCTAAACTCATTTATGAGAAATTGATAACACATTGTAAGAGTAACTAATATAACTCTTTACATTTTTAGTTACTAATATACCCTAACTCTTTAAGGATATATAGTGTAATAATTTTGACTACTAACTAGAATTATACATTATAGAATAGTGATGTTCACTTATTATAAAAAATAACTGTAACTCTTTACATTTTTCATTACCATTATTTCCTAAACTCTTTTTAGATATCAAATTAATTTCACATTCTCATAGTGACTCATGTATCTACTTACATTTTTAATTTCTATAGTATCTTAAAACAGTTTTTTGGATATTAAGGGTAATTCAATTTTTTACCATAACTAAATATAAATATTTATACTTATTTATCTTCATATGTCTTAAACAATTTAGACATTTAGGGAAGAGTCAATATAATCATATACTGGTATAATCAATTAGTTAAAAAAATATTCTCTTTCTCATGGTAACTAAATTTAGTTATTTAAAATTTTATTTACTGTCAGATACCCTAACTATTTAGGATATTAAGTGAAATTTTAGTCAAACTCATATCATAATAATATTTTATTTCATAACTATGAAATTTTTCCAAGTCCATACATTCTCATACTATCTTCTTAGTCATCATATCCTCCTCCAAATATCATTATAGGATTTATAAAAAACTACTTTGTGTTTTTTGGAAATAACATTTATTTCTTTTATTATCAATATTAAAAAATAATTTCTTATTTCCATAATATATATGGTATTCTATGTGTTTGAAACCTCTTCTTTTGTAAAGAATATATTATTAAAATATCTCATCAATGGATGGTGAGAACAAATTCTCTCATATTTTAACATATATTTGAATATACACTTAGTTCTTTGATTGACACTTTTATCCAAATAATCTCTCAAAACATGATACAGAAATCCATTTAATCATAAACTATATGTACACCTTTTCCATAATCTCATAAAAACCAATTTTTATCTAACATACTCTATTTTCATATAATAAAAGTGAGATAAAGATGCCTATGATTTAATTAGACTCATTTTATCTTGAAAATTTTCTTTAATTTCTTTTTTTATGTAGTAAATAATTAATTAATCTCATGAATATAAGCTATAATATTGATCAATTATTCCTTTAATTTTTATTTCTGGTATTTTTAAAAACATTATAAATTATGCATTTGGAATCACATTCCATTTAAAAATAGAAGCACTAATTTCTTTAACAGCAAATACTAATTTGGTCATTCCATGGAGTTACAGAAAATCCTTCAGTTATATCCTAGATAATCCAATCATATTGAATTATTAACATTCCTTATAGATATCCCATATTTTAAATGGCATTTATTTTCTTCATGAAGAAACATTTTTGAAATTTTAAAATAACTTTTATTCTTCTAGTTTGAAATTTTACCCACTTGTACTATCTATATAGTACCAGAGTATAGACATAATATACCTAGTTCATCCCTTGTCAATAATTTGATAATATAACGTAAAAATATTCATTGAATTCAATCATATGGTCATAAAATATCTATAAATGAAAATAGGATTCATTCCCTAACAAGAATCAACCATTTAAGAATCCCCGTTAAAGCATGTTATGAAAATAAACTAATCACAAACCATGGGTAAATACACTTATCTCATTTCATTTGAACAACCATTATTAACAATATATTATCAAGAGATAAATGAGATAATGTAGACTTATTATTATGAGTTTATTTAGTCTTGAAGTAGTAAAAATACCCTTCCCCGTTACTTGAAAACAAAATTAAAGCTACAATTATTTTAATATTTCTGACCTTTTGTAAATATATAACACTTTGTAAAACATATTGTTGATATCATATATCTATCAGAACAAGATAATTTATTTCTATAACCAATAATGAATTAAAGAATATTTAGGTGTTGCTAAGTCATTAATATATTCAATCATATTGAAAATTATTTGATGTACGCAATCATATTGTTTATATGAGACTAAAATTGTTGATTTACCCAATCATATTTAGGACAATAGAGTAAAGTAATCTTCCTATGGTCTTTTCGAATTTAATTTATTTTTATCCATAATAGAATCATTCCACACAAACATAAGAATATATATTCACTTGTTGAATATTTTCAATAGTTATTTACTTAGGAATGAACTTTTCCAACATATAGAATATCTCACTTGCTCAGGATATTTTCATAAGGTAGCAGTCCTAGTAGTTGATTACATTAAGATTCATATTTAATGGACTAATAAAATGATTAGTTTAATGATGATGATGAATTTATCAACAATAAACCCCTTTATCATAAGAATATGACATCTTATTTATTTTAGTAATGACTTTTAATGAAATTTCTATCACTATAAATGATGATCATAGATATCATATCCATTTAGTGATCCATGATTCACATTTTACTGTGTAATGAGTATTCTTGGGATTTTATCTCACTACATAGTTATTTAGGTAGGGTATCATCACAATCACCGTAGTTCCAACTCTTGGATAATTAAATGAATTACGACTTATAAAAATCCATTATATTGATATACTCAACACTATTCATCTGGTACCCTAACAGTTATGGGTTCCCAACTAGTATTACCCAAAGAAGACATCCAAAAGATGATAAAAAAGGAAAATCTAGGGTAACCTAACGCAGTCTTTGATCTATCCCAAAAGTAAATATAGAATTTATCATTACATTATTTCCTTACATAAGATAATCCAATAGAACCCAACATTGGAATGAAACTACCTGATTGGATGATCTAGGTATTTATAAGTGTTTGTTTGGAAGGAATATCACACATAGTATTTTAGGGGATTTATTCATCATTAATGTCTCATCAATTTAATATACATTGTATTCATGTTTAATTAAAAATTAATAAATCCTATATAATAATTATTTTCTCATGTTTTGAATAGATTATTTGTATGGATGCTTCTAATGTTTTAGTTTTGGAATCCTAATTCCAACAACAGACTTAATGTGTTCATGCCACATTAATGTGTAACTCTTTATCCAACACACAATTCCCTGTTAATCAACCAAAATTGAATTCAATTATATTCATAAATATCAAAATTAATCATATGCATAATTTATAAGAACATTTAACATTAAGTCACCGAGTTGTTTGAGTTTGAAAAACTCCACATGAGTAAGACCATAGTGACAGATATCCAACCCAATTTTATTTCCAAGACAAATAAATCCTCTAGTAAAGAATGTAGTTTGACTCCAAGACCCACTACCTAGGGATTTATTACTCCATATAGAATTCAATTAATTATATCCCTAACACCTAATGTGCACAACCGATGCCCAAAAACTATTCCCATCCTTATGAATCCAATTAAAAATTGAGGTCGAGGTAGATGAAAATTTAGTTTTATAATATGAAACCTATCATGATATGAAATGCTCTATCCTAAAAGAAATTAATCATATAAATTTTGGATTAATGTTATTCATAATATAAAATTTTTATAACTATGAATAAAATATGGAATAAATATTAAGTAAATAAACAATTAAAATATTTAAAAATGTGATAAATATTTATTAACTATTTTATACATAAAATAAAATCATAAACCCTTTGGATTTTTCAACTTTAACATTATGTAAACTCCATAATTTTGAATATAAAATCTCAATATTCTTCTGAATATAAATTGTTCATATTTACCATTTTATGGACTTTCCTATTTAAATATATGGTATTATATGAATTATAAACTATTCATAATTCAAATTTAGTTATTTAAAACATTTACATGATCTAAATATCACATACTTAATTAATATTTAAAAATTTATCATATCAATTACAAAATCATATTTTTAAGTGGATTAGATAACATCTTAGTAATTCCCATTTAATTTTAAAAGTTTCAAATTAATTAATTGTGAATGAAACAATAATATTAAGTAAATTTAATGTGTAGTAAATTTATTTTTCTTCCAAATAAGATAAATTTATAAAATATTAATAAATGAATTGTAATTATACATTTTTTATGAATTATCAAGAATATAAAAATTTTATATTTTTTCCACATGAACACCTTCATATTTTACAATAACTTTTATTTATATGACATTTAATTAGTTATAAACATTTCATATTTCAATAACTATTATATAATTTTTTTTACATAATCAGAATTTATTATATCATGGAATTTATGAACACTTTATAAATAGTCTTTTCTAATTTATAATTAAGGAATTAATTTATATATCAAAAAGTATTTCATTTAAATTTTTTGAAAATGTATTGTTTTTTTTAAATATCAATTAATCATAAATTTTTTATAGTTAATAATCATATAAAAAATCCAACGCCCCGACCGCAAAATCCCAGAGCTGATTCATTATTACATTATATTGGAATTTTTACAAGGAAGAAAACCTCAAAGGAACATTCAGTTTAAATGTCTTGGAAGGCCATATTACATACATGACACTGAAAATACACTGCAAAAACAGAATAAAATATGATACACAATAACAGAAATAAACTACATCCTGGAAAGGTTAATCAATGTTCTCTTCTTCATAACATGGGAAATAAACATAATAAGGGTGAGATCAAATGCTCAGTAAGGGTAAGTAAAATAGAATAAATATTAAATAAATCTATATTTAAAGGTATATAATTGAGTAAAATTTCCATTCATTCAACTAAATAAGTCATAATAAATATGGAAAGTTAGAAAACAGAAACACATTCCATTTTATCAATGAAAAAGAAATGAAATGTATCCTTAGATATATCGATACAAATATCATGGATAAATAATAACATAATATAAATGAAGGAAATGATATATGAAAAATATATATAACATATACATAAGTCTTAACGCTATGGATATAATATTTAAAGGCTTCATGCCAAGAATCTATTACTTTTAAGGATTTATGCCATTAATCTAATACTTTCAAGGCTTCATTCCTAGAATATAATAATTTCAAGCCTTCATTCCATGAATATAAAACTATCATGGATTTATTACATGAATCTAATTCATTCAAGGAATCATTACAAGAATCTAATACATTCTTGTCTTTATGTTAAGAATCTATAACTTTCGAGGCTTCATGTAAAGAATCTAATAAAGCTTAATAGAATACTCTTTGAAAAATGGTACACGGTTTTGGAAATATATATATCCCTGAAAGATTATATAGATGTTTATGAAACTTTCTAATTAAAATTGATTATAATAAAGTGATTTTTTTAGATAAAGATAATAATCACAAAAGGAAGGGAGATTAAGAACATTCTTGAGGAGAATAAAATTAAAAAATTCCAAATTCACCCATACCACAATTAAACATTTGAGTCATAATCTCCAGAAAGGTATGAAATTAAATGAATATTATAATATCATGAGAATAATAGTATTAATGATATAATATATCAATATTGGAAGTATTTATTGTACACAAATATGTATGTAGTGAATATGAAATTAATCTCATAGCTTTAAAAAGTGAGATGAAAATCACTTACTACTTAAGTAGATTTTGAGTCAAGGGTTACGTGAAAGAGTAAAATTATTTTAATTGCTTAATATCATGAAATAAAGGGAAATAATGTTATAATATATCAAAATGTTTAGTAGTTATTTCACCCAAAATAAGGGAGAAATGAATATTACAATAATCTCATTGATTTAAAATGTAAGATGAAAATCCCTTACTACTTGAGTTGATTTTGAGTCAAGGATTCCTCGAAGGAGTATAATCAATTAAAAATTTTAATATCATGATATAATTTTAAATAATTTTATAATATATCAAAATGTTTAGTAGTTATATAACACAAAATAAGGGATTAGTGAATATGACATTAATCTCACAGATTTAAAAAGTGACATGAAATTCGCTTACTACTTGAGTAAATTTTGAGTCAAGGGATACATGAAAGAGTAACATAAATTTAAAATTTTAATATAATGAGATAAAGGGAAATAATGATATAATATATCAAAATATTAATTAGGTATAATACATAAAATAAGTATGTAGTTGATATGACACTAATCTCACAGATTTAAAAAGTTAGATGAAAACCCCTTACCTTATTCTTACTTTTTGTTTTGTGGTGTTTAACATATTTTATAGTGGTTTAAAATATGTTAATAACTAATACCAGAACCAAAGTCATGTTTATAATACTATATATTAACTTCTTAAAATAGTTTATTACACGTTTGTTAACACTTTTTCATTATTTGAATTATTTCAGGTGTTAATTGCCTAGTTTTCTCAAGTATGTTTTGACTTGTTATTTGGTGTTATTACATATGATGGTTTCATAATATATAGAATTTAAACCAGGAATAAATTATTTTATATATTCATTAAATATTAATTTATAATAGTACATAATATATGGATACTACAAATGAAGTGCACCGTTCATGGAGACGGTAGGTCGTACGTATGAATGAACGCTATTTTGATTTCATTATTTCATTAAAATAATTAATAATAAAATATAAATATGTATATTAAAATTAAATTATCATATTTTTATTATATATTTTATATATTATTATTATAACTATCCATTATATGTTCCATGTAGGGAATCAACGAGTCATATCGCTTTGAGGGGGCGGTAGTCCACACTTCCTGAAACGAAATTATCATATTTACACAACTTGGAATGTATAATGGTCTGTTAAAAATAATAAATAAATAAGAATACAGAAATTATAAATTATTTGTATATTATATATAAATATAGTTTCCCTCATAATGGCCACCATGAGAGGTGGTAGGGAAAGATTGAACATTCATCTTTTCATGAGGTAGTAGTTCATTATACACAGAAACATTATGTTTGTTACCCATTAGATGATGGTGAATGTAATTTTAGGTCTAAATATCAGCATAAATAAATCCTAGTATATTGATGATACTTTGTTTACAAAATATCTGAATAATGAGATTTGAGGGCTTGTATAATGTAAATGAAACAAAAGCGATTGAGAAAAGTAATTAACTTTTAATAAGGTAAATTCTCTTGGTTTAACCAAAAGGATTTCTTCGAATGATTTCATCAACATTGGATGATACTAAGTAGAGGTGAGTGATTTTTTAAGATTATTTGTGTAGGTCTTGGCCAAAATTAGGTGGTTCTATAGGTGTTAGGAATGGGGATAGGTGGTGGCCTTTTATATTGAAGGTGGAGTTTCACTTCTGTAAATACTAAATGGTATTCAATAATGGGTGGTCTCTATTACCTAAAGATCATAAAAAATTGACTAATAATGGGATAAAGGAGAATAATTTTCTATTAAATCCTCATCCACACAAAAATATGTGCATTTTAATAATTTAGTTCCTTAACTTCTAAGACTCCCCAATTTTATCATTTTGGTTTTTATTAAAGCATCTAGTTTTCTAATCTAATTAATTTAACCATTAAGAATATATTAAAATATTATTTACTATAGAATTTAGATAGAATAAATAATTAATATTATATGAATAAAATTCCAATGTGTTTTTGGAATTAATTTTAAGTCAACAATATGTGGTGTGCTAAAACGCCGCTTGAACCCGGACAATGTTAACAATGTTTTTAAAGTATAAGGTTCAATATGATAAAAATATTATATGAATTGGTCCATTAATAGACCATATTTAATATTTTCTAACACATAAAAATAAAGTGTTATAGTATAGGTTTTTTTATTAATTTTAAATCATTTAATAAGATTCATTTAATGTAAAATAACAGTAATATCAATTCTGACAATATTTATTTACTGTTAATTTAAAAATATAAATAATTTATTAGAATTCAAATATATTAGGTTAAAAGGTTTTTAACATGATATAGTTATCTATAAAATTAAATAATGATAATAATTCACTCAATTAACTTCACTTTAAATATTTATAGTATAATTTATTGTAGTTAATTATTAACTAAATAATCACTATGTTGATGTTTATTAAGCATTTTAAGTACTTAAACCATCTCTAATAATTATTGATAAGTTATTATGATAAAAATATACAATATATTTTACCAAAGGATATATATAACCAAAAATATTATGTTTTTTACATATCTAAAATGTTTATAAATGTTAAATTTAAGGAAAGTTCTCTTTTTCTATTTTTCCTCTGTTAATCTTTTATATAGGGAACTTCCATATATTAATATCACAATAACCCTTATATATTGAAAAAAGTGGAGAAATTGTCAAATTATTGGAAAAATATGTCTTTTGGAAAGGTTTCCAGGTCATTGTGTTCCTTAATATTAAGGTTTAGTCTCTTGTTAAGTATAATCATACCTTAATCACAATAATTAATTGTAATCACATTCACTAATCATTTTGGTCCAAAAATTAATTTAATATTATTAAGCCAAAAATATCATACTAATTATATTAATGTATGTCATATTTTCAGAATTAAAATCACAAATGTTGGAAAATTAAGATTAATGCTAATCCCATAGATGGGGTGAAAGAATGAGTTTTTAAAGAAGAAAAACGATCAAAAATATGTTAGGTTTTTATATTCAACTTTAAATAAAAATTTATTATAATGAATATAATTGTATAAATCTATGTATAATTTATCTAATTTAACTCTTAAACAGATCTAAAATATAATTTATCATTAATAATTATTTAAACGAAAAATCTATTTTTAACTACATTACTGTAATTTTCACTATTCACCAAAAAATGACGTTTCCCAGAAAAATCTCAAAAAATCACCCTATACTAATATTAACAATATGAATTAGAAATTTTGTTTATTTTTTAAAATAAAAATAATAAAATTGTCAAATTTTAGTTTTAAAATAGTTTTCCCATTAAAAGGATGTTAAACTCAGTCTCGCGTGTAACAAAAGATAATTCAGTGTCGTATGTAATGTAAGTTTAACATTATGTATAAAGAATTACAAAAAATATTTATTCTAAATGGAAAATGTTTTAATTTCTTGGGGTTTCACATTCTCCCCCTTAATTAAATTTCATCCTTGCAATATTTCCATGACCTCAATAATCTAGGGATTGAAAATAAAATATTTTTAAAAGACCCACATAGTAAAAAGGATTAATATAAAATTTTCTTAAAAAGTGAGAAAGGAAAGTAAAATGGTCATTTGAATGGGTTCCCTAGTATAGGAACATATGTGGTAAATGAAAACATGGATATATAAGAAAAACTTAACCATCATGTTCTAATGGAGTGTGCTAGAGAACATGTCCAGATGAATGTTGTTGACCACAAATACATAGACCATAGGTGTGAATAAAGGTCATTGATATCATCAAAAATGTTCATAATAGGACAAAATGTTTGTTTTAAAATTATTTTTTCAACAGTTAAGGGATTTAATCACTATATAAGATTATAAGTAAATATATGTTTCTATAAAATAATCTTTTCCTTTGATTAAGCCTTGAACTATTTCTAATTCATCTCTAAGAACATGATGTGGAATATAATGAAGTAATACATTACCCTCTATAATTTTATCCAATTTATAATAATCTAGATCTTGATTTTTGGTATAGATCTTGATTTCGGATGTTTTTGAGAAAAATCGGAGTTTTGAAAATTTTATAACATCATGTCGTGTACTTGGGAGTACACGCCGTGTACCTGGTTGCCACAGGTAGTCATGTACTGGACATATAATGGTAGAGACATGACCGTGTAGGGTGACTAGAGACCGCCTAAAGTGGTGGCCGGTTAATTCATATACACGATGTCTACATTAAATTAATAGGTCATTTAAATTTCATTTTATATGTTATGTTGGACCGAGGTCACGTCTAATTCCTATAATTGTCTTCATATAACCCTGTCTCGTCCAGGAGCCACCATGAGTGATGATTATTCTCTAAGCCTCTGACTCATCATACGTTCTCTGAATCAAACACCTTCAGTTGTGTTGTAATTCCCTTGGTGAGTTCATCCTTCTTCAAGAGCCTCTCATCCCAATTTTCCTTCACTCATGAGATATTCAAAGTTGATCATTTTTGAAATTTTTGTAGATATAAGACATTCTAGGTCGATTCAAACGATGAGGTTCAACTATATCAATTGTACAATCATACAATGTAAAGGTAAGTAGTTTGTGACTTTATGTAGTTGTCTTTGGATTATATAAGCGAAAAATTCTGAATACCCTAGTTTAGGGTATTACATGTTTTGGAAATTTGACCCTATTGATTCCTATAATGGATTGTTTTCTTGAGTAGGGGTATTGATTATGAATAATTTTTATTACTTTAATATGGATATGTTTTCCCATGTTTAAATGATATTGGTCGTTGGGTCTAGAATATCCTGTTATACTGTTTTGTTTTCTATGCATAGCATGGTTTGGATAGAGTTGATATTATATGACATGCTTGTGATATGAATTGTATCTTATTAGCCTTATAGTGGATTAGATTACATTATATTCTAGATATATTTTGTGCACGATTGTATTACACATGGCTGTGATAACCTGGTGTAGTTAGACCATAGAGGGAATTGATGTTGAGGGCTTCTCAATAGTTCCTGTTACAATTTTTACATTGCGAGACCATAGGGGGGATAGATGGGTAGTGCTCCCTCAAACTGTCTATAGTATATCATTACAAGACCACAGGGGGAATGGATGTTGAGTGCTTCTTAAAAGAGTCTATAATTACTATTAAAAGACCACAGGGGGGAATTGACGGTGAGGGCATCCTCAGAGAGTCTTTGTTTTTGTGAAACCATAGGGTTTAGACAATGAAAAAATTCCTAGAGTGTTTCTTGTGAATGATTTGTAGAATAATTAATAAATGTAAATGAATGTATTTTTCAATTGTAGGACTGTTTACTTGGGAGTACTTCCTTGTTTATTACTTCATTTTACATTTTTTCAGCTATATATATTCACTGATAGTTAGGAATAGATCTTTGGGTGGTTGCCTACTTGGATTCGTCTCACATCCTATTGGGTTCATGCTTTTGGGCCAAAATAGATTATGTTATTTCAGATATAGATAAGGGTAAGCACCCTTCTACATCAGGTACTTGATGGTTGTGGAGTTGGAGAGCATGGGACTAAGCTAAGACTTATGATGCTTTTAGAGTTTACTTTTTTCTTTTTAATTTAGTTTAGTACTGTATTTATAGCATTGTGACATGATTGGATTCTTTCCTAGCCATATGTAACATGCATCACTTACATATGTGCTCTGGTTGTTTATTAACTTTTAGTCTTTCGTTGTTAGCTTATTGTATGGTATTACTGCTTCCACTATTGTATATTACTGTTATTCCACTATGTTACTCTCCCAATAAGAGAATATTCCCCACTATCACATAAAAGGCCCTCTCTGCTAGTCGGAAGCCTCTGGCATTCAGGGAAATGTTCTTGATGACATGTGACCAACTGGGAATGGGGAACCTTTGGGCAGCACCCGGAACTGGAATGTTACAAAGTGTTATCAGAGGGAGGATCTTTTCTGCTTTTCTTACTGTTTGGAGACTATAGATAGGGATAAGAAGGAATGGGTAGTTAGTAATATGTTGTGCCTGAGAGTAGCTAACCCATGTACACGAAAATTCCAATTGACCTCGATTATTTTAATTTTTCTGGTTTTCTAATTGTTATAGTTGGTTTGATTCCACCATTGGGTGATTCACATGATTTTTTATGTTATGATTTATATCATTGAGGTCCTATTTTTTTGCAACCTGCTGGGATGAGGTTATGTCATCTCATGCATCATATAGGCACTTGATAGGGATCACATGTCTTGCATTCTTGTCATGTCATTTAGGGTGCATTACTAATTTCATGATGTTGTGATAGATTTTTTGCAAGATATGCATGTTGTTGTGATATATTCCTTAAAAAAATTCCTGATATTTTGATAGGGTATTGGGAAATGTAATGTAAAATTTGGATGGATGTCAAACTCTGGTTCCTGAGGTGTTTTGTGCCCTCATCGATCAGAATTTGGTGGATCATGTGATTGATTGAACTATTATACTTTGTGTTATACATGATTATGATTCCAATCTATGATTCTTAGGAAGTATTGTCCCCCATGGATCGGAATTTGGAACTTTAATGCCTGTTTCAGCGTTTTATGGGGTTCCAAAGTAGTTTTTGGGGCTTATTGTCTGAAAACCCCATGAAAACACGTCGTGTGATGATGAATACACACCATGTATACTTCTTTTCAGGAAGAAAATTTTATTCTTAATTACATTCTATGTACAATATATACACGCAACATAGTCCTTATATGTGTGATTGAATGTGTGAGAAGAGATGCGGAGTTTGAAAATTTGGGGTGACACACATCGTGTAGATAGAGTACATGCGATGTTGTAAGAGTCATGTATCCAGCCGTGTGACCAATGACATGGGTGGATGAACCTCCAGTTGAACAAGACGTGTTCTGTTATTGCACTCCATGTAGAGTCGAATATTTCACTAACCGTGTGACTAACGGCACTGAGGGTTATAACTTAAGCGGTACACGCCATGTCAAGGGCACACACACCATTTAGTGTTACCGAGGAAGTAACTATGTGTTTAGCCATGTAGAGGAACTCGGGTAGGGGGGAAATAATTCAAGTACATGCCATGTCTGATGGAGAACACTCCATGTGTATGGGTGTTATACGACCATGATTGGAAGAGGTAAACCCCATGTTAAAAACCAAGGGAAACACACTTTGTGGAAGGTATACACGCCATGTAACCATGTTTTAAAAAACCTTGAATGTTTTCTTTCTCATGTTCCATTCTTTATCTTCTATGATTTAGTCCCTAATAATCATGAACATAGGTGTGTGTTTGACCTTGAATAGTCATGCCACTGAGACGTCCTCTGGTTTTATGCCAGATATAGGGCAATGATCAGACAATAGACATGGTAGATCAATGACTACCAGTAGATCCTCCCATCATTCTTATCTTGGCACCAGCCATCATTCCGGATACATGGGTCAATGCACATTTTCAAGAAGGATTCATGAGGTTAATCCAAACCATCCAGGGAGAACCACATCATTCCCCCTCTATGGCAGTGTTCATGCATGTTTTTTAACAGTATCGTCCTACCACATTCTTAGAGGATGGATGACATCAGGCTGCGGAGTCATGGTTAGAATCCATGATATATATCTTTGAGCATATAGAGACACCTCCAGTGAGGAGGGTGACACTCCCTATAAACATGCATCGAGATTATTACAAGAGTTTGTGGGATGTGATATCATATGCGGGACTCCAACAGGTTATTGTTTGGGATGAGTTCCAGCGTACTTTCTATGAATACTTCTACCTAGAGACCTTGAGGGCCGACCGAGCCCAAGAGTGCATGATTTTGGATCATGGTACACTCTTAGTCATGGATTATTCTTCTCGCTTCATAGATTTGAAGCACTTTACACCCATTCAAGGGGGGTGATAAGTTATTTATGGTGAATAATTTTGAGGATGGTCTCAGGAATGACATTCGATCTCATGTGAACATCTTCAGGATTACTTCCATAACTTCTATAATCAACCAGGTGCTGATCAAAGAGCACAACCTGAGGGAATTTGGAGCAATGAGCTATGGTGGATTGGAATATGGATTTGTTATTCCTCTGTATGATAGTAGGAATCAATGTAGGGAGTCTATGCGTGGAGATCTAATTAGGAAAGATATTTCTTCAGGTAGCTAGGTGGTATGGTACCAGTGCGGGAGGAGCAGAAATACGAGGACACATTCCCCAAGAGACCTAGTTGAGTGACGATATAGAAAAAAATGGTCATCTTCAACCATTCTGTTAGTTTTTCTCCCTGGTATCTGGTGATATGGGGTTCTTTTATGACTCCACATTCAGAAGTAGGATGACCAATTTCTTATAACTCATGGAACTAGAGTTCATATGGTAATTTAAGCCGAGGTGGAGGCCATTTTCACAGTGGTGAGACACATGTTTTTCGATAGCCACAGGGTGGATCAACTTAGGGATCACAGAAAGCTTCATAGGGGAATAGTGGAGGTCCGGATTTTGTGTTGTAGTAGACCTACCATGAGTAGGATCTCAGAACCTCTATGGTTAGATGTACGATTTTGGTTGCCTCAATTTTAGCTTCGGCTCTTTTCAACACAAGGTATTCCGATAGTTTCATATCATTAGTTGTTGTGGAGAGACTTGGGATCTGTATCTTTAATTATGTTTTTATCTTGATGCTTGACACACCATTGAGCTTTATAATGGCTAGTGGGCATTAGTGTAAGGATTTACCTTTTATGTTTGGTGGGTGTCACTTCTTATGGGACCTTCATATCTTAGAGATGATAGAAAATGACGTCATTCCTAGAATGGACTTCTTAGTTCCCTTCTAGGACATTGTTTATTTCTATCACTTCAGGGTGAGTTTCATGTCATAAGAGGGCAGATTGTTTCTCCATAAGGGTGAATGGTATTAGCAGGCGAGAAGAGCTGTACTCGAGAATCATGGGGTGGGAGGAGTTACAGCCAAAATTTCTAGTTTTCATTTGGATTACAAGGGGACTTCACGGATAGACATTACTCTAGTTGTGTATCATTTCAGGTACATCTTTCTAGAAGACATTTTAGGTGTACCATTTTTGAAAGAGGTACATTTCTCTATTGATATTGTTCTAGGAGAGGAACAAGTTTCCAATACTCTATATATGATGTCTATACTAGAGTTACAGGATCTCAAGAAGTATTTAGAGGAGTTACAGGAAAAGGGTATCTTCTGATCCTGTACTTCTTCTTGTGGTTTACCTATCTTATTTGCGAAGAAGGCAGACAGCGGCCTCAGACATTGTGTGGATTATCGAAATCTAAACCAGTTGACGGTCAAGAACCAATATCCCTTGCTGAGGGATTATGATCTCTTTGATCAACTTAGAGGATCCATGGTGTTCTCGAATATTGACTTGAGGTCTGGTTATCATCAGTTTCATGTTAGACCATCAGATATAACTCTTAAAGCCTTTTGTAGAAGGTATGGTCTATTCAAGTATGTGGTTATATTGTTTGATCTCACAAACACTCCTAGAGTTTTTATCGAATTGATGAACTGGGTGTTCCATCCATACTTGGACTCCTTTGTAGTGGTTTTCATGGATGATATATTGGTTTAATCTCACACTCTACAAGACCATGCTACCCATCTTGAGAATTATTTGGGTAAACTGAGAGAGCTTCAGTTATATGCTACTCTCTTAAAATGACACATTTGGATGGACCATATTCAATTCTTAGGTCATGTTATATCAAAGACAAGAGTTTCACTAGACCCAGAGAAAGTGAGACTAGTAGTTTCCTAGGAGTAGCCAAAGTATGTCTTTGAGGTACAGATTTTTCTAGGGATGGCCGGTTACTATAGACTTTTTATACAATACTTTTCATAATTAGTAGCGCCACTGATGGGCCTGCCTATGAAGGGTACAAAGAACTTGCGGACAGATTCCTGCGATTCAGCCTTTGAGGTGCTGAAAGGGAGACTGAATTCAACAATGATACTAGTTTTTTCCAGATCTGGAAAAGATTTGTACTATTTACTATGATTCATCATGTAACGAGTTGGGAGTAGTTCTTATGCATGGAGAAGGCGTCATTGTGTATGGGTCTTTGTATTTGAGGCCACATGAGAAGAATTACATGACTCACAGTCTTGAGTTGGCATCAGTTGCAAATGCCTCGTGTTTTTGGAGACATTACCTTCTAGGAGAGCATTTTTTGGTGTAAACTGACCACAAAAGTCTCAAGCATATCTTTACCTAGTGTGACCTAAATTTGAGACAACAAAGGTGGGTTGAGAACCATCAGTCCTTTGACTTTGAGCTTTCCTACACTCTTGGGAAGTGCAACGTAGTGGTTGATTCATTAATAAGGAGGACACAATTACAGGTAGTTCAAGAGGCCATTAGTGAGTGGAAACATGTGTCTCTATTCTTTGAGACACATTTGGAGGTGCATGACAGATATTGGTAGACATTTATTTCTTCTGTAACTGTTAACTCTAATCTACTTGATCGAGTGTGAATGAGGCACCTATAATATTTTGAAGGTCTGGTTCTATATAAGAGTGTATCAGGAGAGGACCCTATTCCTAGCACTACTGGAAAAAGGGCCT
This sequence comes from Viscum album, assembly GCA_963277665.1. Lineage (NCBI taxonomy): Eukaryota > Viridiplantae > Streptophyta > Magnoliopsida > Santalales > Viscaceae > Viscum > Viscum album. The sequence goes on from OY728130.1 coordinate 303,139,814, forward strand.
ATACCCACGGTTCTCGAAAACCGTGGGTATAGAGATAATATGGGGACCTATATCCACGGTTTCGGAAAAACGTGGGTATAGTTTAATTTCAAAGACCAATACCCACGGTTTTGTCCAAACCGTGGGCATAGAGTTTTTTTCAGATGACCTATACCTACGGTTCTTTAAAACCGTGGGTATAGGGGTATTTTTTTTGAAGACCTATACCCACGGTTTTAAAGAACCGTGGGTATAGCTTTCCCGCCATAAGGCGGGAAAAAATATTACGCGGGACAATGAAAAAATTTGGTGGGAATACATTTTTTCACGGATAATATTAATATATATATGCAGCTGAATGTCTATATATAAATTAAAACATTTAGCTCGGTTGGTTTATCAGTCAGTAGAGGCGCGAAGTGTAACTATGAGACCCCAGTTCGATTCCCCTTGCCTGAGAATTTTTAATTTAAATACCGCTTTTATTAATATATATAATAAGATATATGATTTTATAAAAATTTAAAATCACAGATCGGTTGGTCATTCCTGGGGTGCGGGCACGTTGCGCAGACGGCAGTATGAGTTCGAAACTCGATGGGTGCGATTTTTGGAATATGCGAATTTGGTTATATTAATATATAGGAGCAGATATATCAATATATAATATATAAAAACTGCAGCTCGGTTGGTGCGGTTGTGTGGTATAGACGCGAGGCGGAGTGGGAGGTACGGTTTCGAAACCTGCAGGCTGCATATTTTTTGAATTTAAATACCCCACGGTTTTAAACTGTGGGGTATGTTGTGTGCCATGCTGGAATGCATGGTTTGCCACATTTGACTCACCTATACCCACGGTTCTCCAAAACCGTGGGTATAGGCTGAGACCCCTATACTGACGCCTCTCCAGCCCTCGGTTCCCAAAACCGTGGGTATAGGCCTTTTTTCCAGTAGTGTAGATTGACCGTATATGAGGATGAGATCAAGATTTTTCATGGGGATGTGTGTGTGTTAGGAGACATGTGCAACGAGATTTTGTGAGATGTTAATTCCACGATTTGGGAAGTTCATCCTGGTGTCACCAAGATATATTTAGATCCACACCGTCAATATTGGTGGCTCGGTATGAAGATTGATGTTTCTGGATTGGTGGTGAGGTGTTCCACCTATCAGTATGTGTAGGCAGAGCATTAGAGACCATCAAGTATCTTCCAGCAGTTTCCCATTCTTGAGTGGAAGAGGAATGATATCATGATGCACATTGTGATAGGTTTACTAAAGTCACTTCATGGGAATGATTTAGTTTCAGTTCTCAATGAAAGACTCGCGAAGGTTGTTCACTTCTTACTGATCAATGAAAACTTCATTTTTGATGCGCTTAGAGGGATTTACATTCGAGATATTTTACATTTAAATGGGGTTAAACACTCCATTATTTCATATATGGACACCCATTTTACTTCTCGATTCTGGAAGGGAATACATAGGGAGTTTGGTACACAGGTACTTCTGAGTACATCTTACCATCCCTAGATTGATGGCTAGTCCGAGGTTACGATTGAGGTGCTGGAGGACATGCTTCGAGCATGCCTCCTAGATTTTGGAGGTTCTTGGGAGAAACAAATACCTCTGGTGGATTTTTCCAAAAATAATAGTTTTTAGGGGACTATTCATATGGCACCATATGATGCTTTTTACGGTAGGCCATGATGATCAACTCTATGTTGGATGGAAGTAGGGGAGGCAACTATGTTGGGACCTCATCTTGTCTAGGAGACCATTGAGTAGCTGGAGTTGATTCAAAAGTGGGTGGATACTACACAGTCATGGAAAAATTCATATGCCAATATATGGAGATGACCTCTAGAGTTTGAAGTTGGAGATTAGTTTTTCCTATGCATCACACTGAGGTTGGGACATAGGAGTATTATGAGATAGGGAAAGAATACACCGAGATATATCGGGTTGTTTGAGGTTTTGGAGGGAGTCGGGAAAGTTTCCTATCAATTGAAGTTACCTCATAGGTACCAAGATATGATGGACTTATTCTGGGATTCATATATATGATGTAACTTCTCAGACAGGTCTCATGTTTTTCAACCTGAGGATGTTAAGTTGGAGGTGGATGCATCATTTGAGGAGTATCATATCTAGTTTTTTGATCGTAATGAAAAGGTTCTCTCTGTCTAGTCTGTTCCTCTGGTACAGTTTTTGTGGCAGCATGTGCGGGTACATGACTAGTCTTGGTAGAGGGAGGCTGACGTGCGATGTTAGTGGCCCGAGTTGTTCAAAGATTATTCTTCAGCACCTCCCCCTTAGTGAAGTTTGGGAATTAATTTCTTCAAGGAGGGATATGTTTAAGAACTCGGATCTTCATTTTAGGTATGGATCTTGATTTCAGGTGTTTTTAAGAAAAATGGGAGTTTTGTAAATTTTAAAATTACACGCCATGTACCTAGGAGTACACGTTGTGTACCTGGTTGCTACAGGTAGCCATGTACAGGTCATGTAACGGCCTAGACATGGTCATGTGGGGTGATCAGAGACTACCTAAAGTGGGGTCTAGTTAAGGCATGTACACAACATGTACATTAAACGAACATTCCATGTACTTTTATTTTTTATTTTTTTATGTCGAACTGGGATCACGTCTAATTCCCATAATTGTCTTCTTCTAACCTTGTCTCGTCTAGGAGTGACTCTGAGTGACGATTCTTCTCTGAGCCTCTGATCCATTATCAGTTCTCCAAATCAATCACCGTTAGTTGAATTAGATTTCCCTTGTAGTGTTCTTACTTCTTCTAGATCCTCTCCTCCCGATTTCTATTATTTAGTGAGATATTCAAGGTTGAGCGTTTTTGACATTTTTTTAGATCAACAACATTCTAGTTCAATTAAAATTTTGATTTTCAACTATATAGATTATACAACATCGATGTAGGAGGTTTTTCCTTTTCACAGTTTCTTTTGGATTATATATGTGAAAGGTGTTGAATACCCTAGTTTAGGGTATGGAATTTTTTGGAAATTTAACCATCTTGATGCCTGCTATGAATTTGTTTCTTGAGAAAGGGTTTTTTATTGCAAATTATTTTTATTTGCTTTTTATAGATGAGTTTTCCCATGTTTGTTTGATATATGACTTTGGGTCTAGAACTTCATGTTATGCTATTTTGTTTTCCATGCCTAGTGCAGTTAGGATGGACTTGATATTATATGAATTTATTCTGATATGCATTGTAGCTGCTTAACCTTCTAGTAGATGAGATTACTTTGGTTTTTGGATATAGTTCATGCATTATTATATTACATAGGGAAGTGATAACCTATTGTATTTAGACCATAGAGGGAATTGATGTTGAGGGCTTCTCCATAGTGTCTGTTATACTTTTTACATTTTGAGACCATAAGGGGGATGGACGGGGAGTTCTCCCTCATAGCATCTATAGTATATCATTATGAGACCACATGGGTAATGGACGTTGAGAGCTTCCTCAGAGAGTTTGTATTTCTCATTAAAATACCATAGGAGGAATTGACGATGAGTGGTTCCTCAGAGAGTCTTTTCTTTTGTGACACCAGAGGGGTTATACTGTAAGAACATTCCTAGAGGGTTTATTGTTAATGATTGGTTAAATAATTAATAGATGTAAATTCATGTAGTTTTCAATTTTAGGACTATTTACTTTTGAGTACTTCTTTGATTTTTACATCATTTTACATTATGACTGCTATATACATTAATTGATAGTTAGGCACAGATCTTTGGGTGGTTTCCTACTAGGATTCATCTCACACCCTATTTGGGTCATGCTTTTGGGCCCAAACCGATTATATATTTGCAGGTTTAGATAAGGTCAACTGCCCTTCTACTTCAGGTACATGATGGTTAGGGATATGGGGATCATGGGGCCAACATGAGGATTACGATGTCGCGGGATTTTACTTGAGTACTTTGTTCTTTTGTTTAGTATTGTATTCCCAGTATTGTGACATGTTTGGATTCGTTCCTAGAAATATGTGACCTGAATCATTTACATATGTCATCCAGTTTTTTTTCATTATTCTGGACTTTTCATATTGTATGGTATTACTGCTTCCACTATTTTATATTACTATTCTTCCACATTGTTACTCTAGCAATGAGAGAATAGTTTCACCAATATCACACCCAAGGTCCTCAATTCTAGTCGGCATCCTCTGACGTTTGGGGAAATGCATGTGAGGCCATGTGAACAATTGGGTACGGGGCACCTTTGGGTGGCACCTGGAAATGGGACGTTACACAATGATAATCATAAACTATTTTAAAAATGGTGAACCTTTCCAACTGATTATGATCCAATCACTTTTGAATTATAGTCACTGAACATTTAATGTGAAATTATCATTAGTGTTTAGTCAATGTGAAGAAGATTTTAATTTTCAAATTCCAAACATGTGAATAAATTCATAATGTATCCTTTAGAAATATGGTAATAACTCAAATTACCATAAAACTTTATCAAAAACATGAATTATTCCTTATTCCATAAGTAAGACACAAGTTATTGGATATATTCTAGAAAACCAAAAGTGTTGTAAACTCCATCAGTGATATTGTATACCACTTGTTGATAAGTCTTTAATCAATTCCAAGGTAGTTAGTACATATCAAAATCAATCATTTCTTTATCATTATCTTAGCATCTAGAATATATTAAGGGGTTTTTTTCCCTTAAACATGTTTTTTCCAAAAATTGTAACTTTCTACTAAATAACTTTTCTTTGTACAAATATGCATATGATCTCAAATTTTTAATAAAAAAGTACTGCAGTATAATACTCATATATTACATAATTATTTTAACTAGTACATTGATGATAAGATATTAAAATGAAATAATTTTTGAATAATCATATTAACCATTGCAATTCATTTGTGGATCTATCATAACATCATCACTATCCAATTGCATCATATGGGGTATATTCCTTTGACTCTTGAGACATTGATCTACATAGCATCTCTTCTCCTTGTAGTGGAAGTAATGAACATTGGAAACCTTTTTCTTTCCCTTGAAATCATGAATTTGGTGTCCTTTTTCTCCACACTTACAAAAAAACTCATTCCCTTCAAGCACTTACCAGGGTGAATCTTTTCACAGTTATCACATGTTTGAAAAATACTCCTTTCCCTTCTTCCCTTTATCAATTTTTTCTTTTCCATCCTCTTCCTCCCTTTATATCCATATGACTCAATGAAATATTTACTTATCTTATTAACACATGATACTTTATACATATATAATGACAGTACTTAGGAGACTATCTCCCCTCGAAATGATTGATTAAGACAATGAAAGATAAGATCCTTATTTCCCTTTACATCACATGCACTAGTGCAGTTCTCATTCCTTCAACTAGGGGTCATTTATAAATAATGGAATATACTAGATTAGTTTAAAAGGTTATGGAATGTTAGAAAACTAAAACACATGACCTTTAATCAATGAACTAAAAATGAAATGTATCCATAGATTTTGGGAAAAATCCCTCAAGGAATACTATCAGTATGTTTGCGGTGTGGTTTTGTTTGTTGACAACGATATATGACCACAACTGAGTGTGGTTTGTTTTTTCTAAAGACAGGTTATTAAGGTGGCGTTGTTTCCTATTGTTTGCAAAATTGTTGGGCCTCAAAATCGGGAGATTGATGTTGGAAATGGAAGGATTTATTCATAGGAGTTAATTATATGTATAAAGTTGAAGAAAATTGGCAAATGGTGAGAACCGTGTACCATAATTCATGGGTCGTGTACCATGTTCCAGGAATGGTATGTAGAGCGACAGGAATGATACGCGGATACAGTTTGTGAAATCAAAAATGGTTTGCGGCTGAACAACATTGTATTATGTGTATGGCTTGATGTTGGCAGAGGTAATCGACCGTGTAAGATTAAATGTAGTAGGCGGATGGCTTGAAAAAATGGTTCGCGGGTGGCTTGTGGTTCACGGTGGCAGAAGGATCAGTAAGCAGTGGAGGTGGAATCGAAGATTTTGTTAATCTTGGGATAGCGTTTTTTGTGGGTATCTTTTCTTATATAAGAATCGCTAATCCCACTTATTACTATGGAGATCTAATATCATTAGAAAATATTTTTGATCTAGGATTTCGACAATGTGTGATGGTGGTTCGCAGGGGATAATATAGTCAAAGATAGAGTGGTTCGCGTCGAATAATTTCCACTAAAGAATTTAAGTGGAAAGATGTATCCACTTTAGACTCAATAAGTAGAAGAGGAATCTCTAGTAGGCGAGATAGTGAATTATGAAATCGGTATACAGAGGGAGAGCTCCAGTACGCGGAAGCAAAGGTAGCCTGCAAACAGCAAATAGTTCATTGGCAGCGGGTGATTTGCAGAGGAGTTTCATGGAATCGGTATGCAGTAGTAGTACACGATCGCGAAGGCATATGCAATCAGTCAGTGAAGGGTGGTTCATAGTAGCAGCAACAGTATGCAGAGGAGGTTTTCTGCGTATCAAACCTGTTACACAGTACGCAGGATCAGGTGGTTCACAATTTTCACAAGGAATCTTATGAAAGCTTCAAATCAGTTTGCAAAAGTATTTTCCGATACCCAGCAATACTCGGGAAGGTGGGATTTATCTACACGTGAAAACTGAACTTCCACAGAGCATCTACCTATATTTGAGGATGCTTGAATTCATGTAAATTATGGGACCTACATGTACACAAACTATGTTTCACCTACAAGTCCATAAACTATGAGTGGATTCTTTTCCAAGAGCAGTGACCGAAGGAAGGGGAAGACAGTGACCCTTTCCACCAGTAGTGAGCTAGAGAAAGAGGAATAGGGAGTGACCCTTGGAAATGTAGTGATTAAACCCTAAATATTATAAAAGCAGTGAACCTGGGCATAGACGGTTTTCCCAAATCATTGTATTCTTTATTAACAGTGAGCCTTAGTGAATTTGGAACATCAGCACATTGTCATTGTATGATCCTTGATGTAGCCCGGTGAGGGTGAACAAAGTAAAAATTGATGATTACTATGCATGATTTCATATCTATTCATATATTTTTATGGTAGGAAGAGAGAATTGTGTTTTTTAATAATGAAACAAGATCTAATAGAAAATAGTTTCATTATTTTATACCCTGATTCACCCCTCTTAGGGTATTTGACCTAGTGGACCTAATAATAGATATGTCAACAAAAAATCTCATTGATGAATAATAAAAAAATATAAATTAATGAAATGATAAATTATGGATATCTATAACATACCCCCAAGGCTACATTCAATGGATCTAATACTCTAAAGGCTTCATACCAAGAATCAATTTCATTCAAGGATTCATGCCATGAATCTAATACTTTCAATGTTTCATGCCAAAAATCTAATAATATCAAGGATTCATGATATAAATATAATACTATTATGGATTCATTATATGAATCTAATTCTTTCAAGGCTTCATTCCAAGAATCTGATACTATCGAGGATACATTCCAAGAATCTATTACATTCATGACTTCATGCCAAGAATCTAATACTTTTAAAGTGAATAATATGTGAAAAATGGGCTTTAGGAAATATTCATATCCATGAAAGATGATATGTATTTTTAGGTAAATTTATAATGAAAAATTATTATAATAAACTGATTGTTTTAAGATAGAGTTAAAATCACAAAAGGAACTGAGATTAAAAACATTCTTGAAGAGAATAAAATTTAAACATTCCAAAGTGTCCCATACCAATTTGAAACATTTGAATCACATTCTACATAAAGGTATGACATTAAATGGATCATATAATATCCTAATAATAAGAGTATTCATGATATAATATATCAAAATGGTAAGTAGGTATAGAACACCAAAGAAGTAAGTAGTCAATATGACATTGATCTCACAGATTTATAAACTGAGATGAAAATCCCTTAATAATTTATTAGATTTTGAGTTAAGGGTTCTATGAAAGAGTAACATAAATTAAAAATAATAATATCCTGAATCAAATAGATATAATGATATAAAATATCAAAATGGGTAGTATTTATAGCAAACAAAATAAGGGATTAGTGAATATGACATTAATCTCACACATTTAAAAATTGAGACGAAAATCCCTTACTACTTGAGTTGATTTTGAGTAAAGGATTACATGAAGGTGTAAAATTAATTTTAAAATATTAATATGATGCGTTAATATTAAATAATGTTATAATATATCCAAATGTGTAGTATTTGTAGAACACAAAATATGGGAGAAGTGAATATGACATTAATCTCACAAATTTAAAAAGTTAGATGAAAATATTTTACTACTTGAGTAGATTTCGAGTCAAGGGTTCCATGAAAGAGTAACATAAATTTAAAATATTAATATCACGAAATAAATTTAAATAATTATATTATATATCAAAATGGTCAGTATTTATAGAAAATAAAATAAGTAAGTAGTTGATATGGCACAAATCTAATAGATTTAAAAAGTGAGATGAAAATCCCTTACCTTAATCTTTATTTTTATTGTGTCATCTTTACCCTCCTATATAGTGCATTAAAACATGTTACTAACTAATACCATAACAAAACTCAAGTTTATAATACCATATATTAACTTCTTACAATATTGTATTACCTATTTGTTAACATTTTTTCATTCTTTTAACTATTTCAGGTGTTAATTTCCTAGTTTTCTCTAGTACACTTTGACTTGTTATTTAGAATTATTATATATCATGGTTTCATAATCTTCATAATTTAAACCATAAATAAATTATATTATATATTCAGTACATATTTATTTATAATAGTCTATAATATTTTGGGATTTGAAATAAAGTGCACCGTTCATGGAGACGGTAGGCTGTATGTACGCATGAATGCTACTTTCATTGATTTGTTCAATTAAAAGAATTAAAATTAAATGATACATATGTAAATTATAATTACATTATAATATTTATAATATATATGTTACATATTTTTATTAACACCATCCTTTATATGTTCCATGTATGGAATGAATGATTCATATCACATTGAGGGCGGTAATCCACACTTCCTCAAACAAAATTATCAAATTCACACAACTTGGAATTCATAAATGTATGTTATAAATAAAATTTACAGAAGAATAAAGATAGTATAAATTAAATATATATTATATATAATTATATTTTCCATCATAATTTCTACCATGAGAGGTGTTATGGAATGATTGAACATTCATCATTTTGTGAGGTAGTAGTTCTCCGTACACAGAATCATTTTGTTCGTTACCCATTAGATGGTTGTTTGTGTAAGTGTAGGTCTAAATAACAGAATAAAAATATACTAGTATATTGAATATACTATTTTAATTAAACAATATAATAATAAATAGATTTTAGGTGTTGGATAATTGAAACGAAACTAGAGAAATTGATAAAATACATTACCTTTTAACCGGGTAACTTCTTTTGGTTTAACCAAAAGGATTTATTATAAATATTTATACCAAAAGAGATGCTTATTGGTATAGGGGGGATGTTTGGAGAATATTTGTTCAGGGAATTTATAAACATAGTTGGTTTTAGAGGTTTCAGAAATGGGGACAGGTAGTGGCATTTTATAGGGAAGGAGTAGTGGCACTTTTTTTAATACAAAATGGTATTCATGAATGGGTGGTCTATCTTACCTAAAGATCCAACAAAATTGACAATTAATTGAATAATGTATAATCATGATATCAAAAAACCTCATCCATAGAAAAATATATTCATTTTCATAATTTGGTTCCTTAACTTCTAAGATTACACAATTTTATCATTTTGGTTTTTATTAAAACAACTAGTTTTCTAATTTAATTAATTTAACAATTAAGACTATATTAAAGTAATATTTTAATAAAATATAGATCCAATGATTTATTAATATTATATTTAATTTTTATAATAAAATACCTATGTTTTTTGGAAATTAATTGTATGACAAGGGCATGTGACGCACAAAAAGGCTGGTTGAACTATGACCATGTTAACAACGTTTTTACAATATATGGTTCAATATGTTACTTATAAAAGTTTAATTGGTTCATTAATAGATCATATTTAATATTTATTTACACTTAAAACTAACTTTTCATAATATATTATTTTGTTAAATTTAAATCATTTAATAAGATTTATTTATTTTAAAATAACAATAATATCAATTTTGACATTATTTATTTAATGCTAATTTTAAAATATAAATATTTTAATGGAATTAAAATATTTTAGTTTTTTAGGTTTTTAACATGATATATTCATATAAAAAAAATAAAGACAATAATTCAATAAATTAATTTCACTTTCAATATTTATTGTATCATTTATTTTAGTTAATTATTATCTAAATAATCACTATAATGGAGTTTCTTAAGCATTTAAAGTACCTAAAAATATCTAAAACTTATTGATAAATTATTATGATAAAAATATCACATATATATTACAAATGGATATGTATTGCCTAAAATATTATTTTTTCAACATATCCAAAAAAATTATAAATGTTAAAGGAAAGGAAAGTTCCCTTGTTGTCTTTTTCTTTAGATAAGATTTTATATAGGTAACTTCCATTTAATCATATCACAACAACCCATAAAGTTTTAACCAAGTGGTGACATGGTCAATTTATTGGGATCCAATGGATTCTGGACAAGTATCAAGGTCATTTTGTTCCTTAGTAATAAGGTTTTGTCTCTTATTAAACTTAATCGTACCTTAATAAACGTAATTAATTTTAATTACATTCACTAATAATTTTGGTCAAAAACATTAAGTTGATCTAATTGGACCAAAAATATCATACTAATACATATGTTTATTTCAGATTTTTAAAATTAAAATCACAGAAGTGGGAAAATTAATATTAATCCTAATCCCGCAGACTTGGTGAAATAACGGGGTTTAGAAGTAGAAAAACATTAAAAAGTATGTTATGTTTTTATATTAAATTTCAAATTAAATTTAATTATAATGAACTTAATTTTATAAATAGGTGTATAATTTATCTAATTTAACTATAAAGCAAGTCTAAAATATATTTTATTATTAATAATTTTTTAAATGAAAAAGCTATTTTTAACTACATTGTAGTAATTTTCACTATTCACAATAAAATGGTGTTTCTCAGAATAATACATAAAAATAATAATAATATAATTTCAATATTCTGAATTCCAAAATGATTTTTATTTTTTACAATAAAATTCATAAAATTGTAAAAATTTACTTTTAAAATAGGTTTTCCATTAAAAGGTGGTAAAACATGGCCTTGCTTGCAACACAAGCTAATTCAGTGTAGTATGTAGCATATGTTTAACATTTTGTATAAAGCATTACAACAAAAAGTTTAATTTATTCTAAAAGGAAAATATTGTAAATTTTTGGGGTGCCACAAAATAAATTTATACATGTATATAAATACTTCAAAAATAACTTTTTCATTAGTTATAAATATTTTGAAAATAGTATAATTAAATTAAAAATCGAATTATCTTTATTAAAATAATTAATTTTTTTATTCTCATAAAAAATTGTAACTAATAAAAGCTTTTATAATTTTTTTCAAAGCTGGAAAATTATTGTTTTACTATTAAAATTTATTTTAGATAAATTAATAAACATGTTAATTTCTCAAATAATCCTCCCCTATGATACAATTGGTGGGTTTTTTATGATCATTATATGGACATCTCTAGCCGTATAAAACCCAAACACAGATATATCAATATTTCAAAATTAATGTGTAAAAAAAATAGTATAAACAATGTACCTAGAAATCGCCAATGGTGGTGGTCATCTTCTTCCTTGGTGAAAGAGAATGATTGATGAAGATCACAATGCAGTAAACAAAATCACTCTTCCTCCATGGGTGATACACCAGTAAATGGATCTATTCTTGTATCATGAGGATAACTGAATAAATAAGGGGTTTTATTACCTTTTTCTGGTATGATAAACAATAGTAACAGAGGAATAGTGAATTTAGAGGATTTCTCCAAATTAGATGTACTCAACCGGAGGGATTATATACATTTATATAGCTAACCATGATGTGTTACATTAAATGAAAATGTATTCCATATTTATATATCCAATACATGTATTCCAATTGACATTAATTCATTGAATCATATTCAATGAACATTCAGTCCATTCAACCAAATCATAATAGATTATAAATTAAAATTAAAATCTTTAAGTGAAAATAAATATATTTAATATATATATATATAATTATTTATTATCACATGTATTTAACACATGCATTATAAGTCATGAATTATTTTTAAATATACACTTACATATATAATATCATATATATAAATATATTAGTGCATATTAAACATAAATTTCCCATGGTGGGTTATTCTACTAACCTCCATACCTATTATTGTAGCTTTTAATTTTTTAATTTCCATCAATTACCCCATATCATTGATTACACCCATCACTTCCTTCTTAGTTAATAGATAATAATCCACATCATTCTTCATATGTGATTATAACATAAATATATACTGAAATAAAAATGAAATAATAAATTTTGACAACTATTTTATTTATTACTATTCTATTTGGACTAAATTTATTATTTTTTTCTCATTTCATTACATTCTTTCCATAATTCTATAAACAAATTTGAGTTATTTTTATTTTAACACGGAAGATACTATGTTGTTTGGGTGGGTCATTTTTGTATATAAACCCATGTTCTTATTTCTCTATGTAATAATGTAGAGGGGAATTCGTCTTTATATCCACCCCAAGCCCCTAGCCAATAATTCTAAATTAAGGGAAAATGGATCCACTTCTATTATATATTCCCCAATTACATCCTTCATCTCCGATTCCAACTCCAATTTAAATTATGATTCATCACTGGAAAGGGTTTTAAACCACTCATGCATGTAGAGACCCATCATAATTCCTCTATATTCAATGAACATGGTTATAAAATTTATTGTTTTTTTGAAAACCCCCTTGGAGAAGAACAATTTTACCAAGTCAAGAGTGGCTACTGCACCGGTGATTCCTACCACTGAAACCAGGCGGCCTGTGAAAGAGAGGTCTAATGGGAATGATTTGAAGTGTTTGAAGAAGAATGTTTTAGATTTATAATTAGTTGATGTCAATGAAAAATTGGTGGAAAATTCTAAGGAAACTATGAATTCATCTCACAGGCTGTGGAGTGACAATGATGAGATCTTGATCCTGATGGAAATGCTCAATTACATTAACATGAATTGGGAGGATTTTTATGCTGAAATGAATGTGTTCCAATATTTCATCTTGAAAAATATTTGAATTGAATTATCCATGGAAGAATATAATCAGCTATAAAATTTGGAAGAGTTCCAATGAAGATTTGATAACAAGGATCTACGAGTCATACCTCTCCAACAATAATTAGATGTTTTCAAGGGAGTACTATAATAAAATCACTGGTATTTATAGGATGTTAAAGACAAAGGTTGTGATGTTGTTGATTTCAAGATAGAAAATCATCATCTTTCTAATAAGGTGGACTGTTTTAATTATATTATTATTTAATAGAGTATCAATGAATCATGAGTATATATATGGTAACTCTAAAACTATATTGAAGAAATATTGTGGTATGAATGTTTAGTAAAGAGAGAGGGTTAAACTTCTAGATGATCCTCTAATTTTTGATCCATAAATATAAATAATCAATTTTTGTCATGTTCTCTTAATCTTGTCTTATTTACCTATATGAATGTTCAACTAGATTAAGAGTAAGGACTCACAAGAGTATAATAATAATTAATGATGATGAAAAAATAATCCACTATCAAATAAAGGGGTATTCTCGGAGAAGGTTGGCTATCACCACACTTAGTATATCCCTATTAATAATTTCTATAGAGAAAAACTAAATGAAAAATATATTCGAGTTTTGGATAATATTGAATCAGACATCTGGAATAAGATATAGGCTCATGGGGAATATGAATGCATTGTTTTGGATATCATCTCATAGCAATTGTATCATCGGTGAGGACGATTAGAAAAACATTTGAGTGTTTAGAATAAATGTTTTAAATCATGTCTCAATATTATCATATCTATGAAATTGATATGGGTAGGTATATAAGGTATTACCATGTTAACTTTTGAAAGGAGGATTTTTTCATGATTTTATCAGAGAATAAATAGATAATGGTATTTTCTCCAGAGGATGATGATTCCTCTCTTTGACATTCCACATTAATGGTGTATTTTGAAAAGCCACATTGGATGAATAATATGAATTTTCAAAAAAAAGTATTCCTTATAAGTCATATTCTTAAATCATTTATTTCCAAAAATATATTAGTGAGGATCATAGAGTCTCAAAAAAATGAGTTTTGGTTTATTAAAATAATATATTATGAAATCATAATGGATTTATTTTTAATTATATCGACAATGAATGGACAGTTACAATCCCATTGAGATGTCAATGCCAAATTTTGTGTGGCTCTAATATGTACCTACATTCATAGATCTAGCCCCAAATCAAGGGGAAATGGAATTTTTTATATTCTGGTTGAGCCAATATGTAGGGTTTAGTCATCACTACATATCTTACTGAATGGAGAATCAACTCGTACGTAGTTCTAGAACAATTTTTGTTAGGAGAACAACCCCAAAGGTTGAATTCCACTCGAGTGAGGATTCAAGGAAACAATGGGGCATTGATTTTCAGAAAACCTAGAGGTGAGATAAACAATATATATATTTAGGTTATCCTATGGTTAGTTGTATTTATTTTATGGTACAAATGCATGGACTAAGGTTGTATCTAGTTTAAGGTCAAAAATATTAGACCAAGGGGTGGTAATATAGGATGATTCATGTTGTGACAGAGACATAAAAACCATAAATAAATTCAGTCTAAAGAGTTCATAGCGCCCAATGCATAGTTATTTAGTATGTTGTAAAAAGTTTAAGGTTTTTATTTTTGAACCACAAGATGGACTGGTGTGCCTTAACCATTTGGGAATTCCCTACTAAGATTCCTAAGCTCGTGAAGGCCATGATCAGTTTGAGGAAAAAGGACTAGTGGGGGTTTCCTTTTCCAAATATAATTTCTTTGGTATGTGAAAAGAATTATAATTGGGGGGTCCTTTAAGTCATGGTTCATAACAACACAAAGTATTACATCTTGTGAAAGGGAAATGAATAATGCAGTTTAACATCTTTTGTCAAGGATATTAAATAGATAGTCTAACATCTTACAGTAAGGAATTGTGTTTTGAAATAGTTTTTGGTCACATATATTTGACCAATGAAAAGTGGGAAATGAAAAAAAAGATATTGTGGTCCACAGATGTTCCATCATAGTCAGGAAAAAAGGGGAGGAGTAGTAATCCATGATCGTTTGGTTCTTGGATCTGACGAAATGACATGGGAAAAGTATGTAATGGATGACCAAAGGAAATGTTTTAAAGGAATCCTCTATTATGACATTATAATAGAATAGAGTAACAAAAGAAACTTCTACTATGGATGAATATTCCTATGGTTAAAAGCCAAATTTGGGGTGTATTGTGAAGATCTATATTGGGGTGTAGTATGCATATTAAAAATAAAGGTTCCCTTTATATTCAGATTCTATTATCACTGATAACCAACGCCGGTTTGTCGGGATCAATGTTTCATGAGATAAAATGTGTTATTATAGAAAAAAATATGTCTAAGTATGAAGAAATTATTTAGAATTGAATTGACCATTAATGAGATTAAAATAACCTACATAGATCTGGAACATATGCCAAAAAATAAGTGATTGGTATTTGGTTCTTGGATGGGTCTAGGCCAGAGAAAATGGATGTCACAATGTATCTAATTGAGATTAGAATCATGAAATATGTAGTTATAAGAATTTGGATTACCATAATAAAAATGTTATTTTATGGGGAAGAGGTCATTTTTATCAAATGGTGGCTAGGCTAGAATATAGGATTCAAGATCACTGTATATCTCAATGGAAGTAGAATCATGTCACATGCAGTTATAAGATTGCATTATGGTATGAGACTAGCATAGAGAATCAAGGGTCCCCTCCTGTGAGGTCCAAAGTATCAAATAGTTTGTATCAACATTTTTAGGACTTTTATGTTTGTGTGATAAGGAATTTTTTAATAATTTTTATGTTCATGTGACATGAACCATTTTTATTACATATATATTCTTTCGATAAGGACCATTTTTCATGGATTTTATGGCCATCCGATAAGGAAAATTTCTCATTGATTTCATGAAGTTGTTTTGAGAAAAATTTCATTGGTAGGGGGAATGATATGATCACCATCCATCATAATCAATGAATATGAACCATTATAGTATAACTTATATTAAACCAAGGGTACCTTTATTTTTGGCTCTTGACTTTGGGGTTTCATCAATGGTATCATCATGATGCTGAGATCCAAAACCTATTCTCCTTGGAAGATTTATCATAGGATAAAATTCACGGTAAAAGACCATGTTATTCTATTTTAATAAACTTCATAATGATTCATGGTACATATTATTTTCTCATTGATCCATTCATGTTCTACTAATTTTTTACTCAAATTTTTCATTTATAGATAGATAACCATATATGGAAATGGGATGTGAAGGGAAATGGACCTCAATAGGTAGGACTACATATTTAACATATACCAGAGAATATGGGGTTTTCTATGTGGTGGTATGGGTTATAGTATGTTAATCCCAAAACAGATTTATAAGTTTATTAGGCCGTCTCTTATTTTTATTCCACCACTTTCTTGATTACGTTTGATTGAGTTTTGTTCAAAACCTATATATATTAGCTCACCACTACATGATTTTGGGATGAATGGATATAATCAATGTTCTACTCCTGGTATATAATTTTTAGTTATGAATAATAAAAATTAGTTTTCCTTTATATCATTATTTCATGAGGGAATTTAAATCTGATGATAAAATTAGACTTCAAAAAATAGATGATTCTATTTGTCCTGAAATCATGTTGGTTAATTGACTCATCCCATTTGAAAAATAAGTCTATATATATTAGGACATACTTGAACTTTTTAGATTTAGTTGGGGGATATGGCCACACCACATAAATCCCCCACATGGAAAATTACCATAAGTATTTCGTAGTGTGGAAACCTCTATGGATTGATGGAAACTTATGACATATAGTTAAAAGTAATGGAACCTCTTAGAAAAGTTCATGTAATTTTACATCATTTAAGGTCATATATATCGAGTTCGCATGATTTAATGAGGAAGAAGGATTTTGAGTGGTGGTAAACACAAGTGCTAGTATGTAATTCTCACATAACGACAACTATCTCTTTTTTATTAATACACCAAATAAGGAATCCATCAAATCAAAATTTTCAGAGGGTGTTATAATTATTTGGGATATAATAAATATTATATTTAACTAACTATCCTCATATTTTTTCATTTTGGGATTTTTAGGATGGAATAACCCTATTTGAGAGGTAGTACAGTATGGGAATCATCCAACCATTTATTGGACTATCTAGTTCAGAGGTGGAATTAACCTCACCAATCTCTTCCATGCTATCATGGGTAGATGGTGATACCATCCTGCAGTGCATACTGATGATGAAAATTTCTTCTCAATTTTCATCAACAGAATATGAATCCATATTTTATAACATATCCACCATGGCATTCTATGAGTGAATAATGTGAGTAAATTTTGGATCTGGAGGGAATTATTCCATCAAACCTCACATATAGTCACGAAGGGGTATCATATCTTCAATTATAATAGTATAATATTCTTTGATATTCTTTATCACAAACTATAAAACATCTTTAACCCTCAAGTGGTCTACTAGAATTTGGGGTGAAAATTTTCAACCTATGATGGGGGTATGGTACTCTACCTCATTGTTAGTAAAACATCCTAATAGCTCGGAAGGAAAATGTCACGACCCATCCTTGGGGCCCGTTCCGTGACTACCCCAAGCCCGCCTTCCATATGCCAGGGGCTGGAGACTAGCACCAAAGGCATAAATCCCGATAACTGGGAAGGTATTGCCTTTATAAAAGTAAACAAAACACCACAGAGTAAAAGCGGGAGTAAAACACTAAGTACAAAAGAAAGTGTTGAGAGGTAAATGGTCCAGAATACAAACCCCAAAAAAGTACAACTACAACTGAACAAAGTACAACAGAAAAAGACAACAGTTGGAAGAACGGAAGCGGCTCCTGGGTCGTCCTCCTCGGATCCTACCTGAAGGGTAGGTACAGATGGCGCAGCTTCTGGATCATCCACCACGGATCCTACCTGAAGGGTAGGTACAGATAGCCTCCACAGCGCTCTCGCTCGTCAACCTCCTCTGTGTGTCGTCTCGTCGCAAAGTCCACCTTTGGATTCTGACTCGTCGTTTAGTCCACCTCCGGGTACTGACTCATAGTGTATTCCACCTCCAGGTATCGTCCAATCCTTGAACACTTGACCTTCGTCAGCACTTCCCATCGTCTACAACCAACACAACGAGGTGCGGGCATAACCCGTTCAGGGGTGAGTATAACGATACTCAGTAGGGACCCCGAGACCCTCAAGGTCTCACTAAAAACCAACAAGTATAACCACAAAGAAGATCTCAACAGATAACCTCTACTTAGGTATATGCCCATGCATATACCTAAGTTATCAATTAACCCATCTCAATCATGAGGAAAACACCAAGATCATGAAATCAACGGATAACCACTGCCCAGGTATATTCCCATACATATACCTAAGTTATCAAGTGACCCATCTCAATCATGAGGTAAACACGAAGGTCAAAAGTCTCAACTCAAACCAGGATTTTCATTATCGAAACCGTAACTGCTGAAGAGCTCCGTCTCTAGAGTGTACAGTGGTCCTGTCACGACTCCGAGGTACTGGTCACTAACCTAAGACTGCTGAGGTACTCCTCCTGTCGAGTACCGCGGGTCAGCCACCCAAACACAGTAATGCTTCCCGCCGAGGTATGTCACCCAAACACAGTAGTGCACACCCTCTAGTAGCCTACTGAGGTACTCTCCGGATGAGTACCGAGGGTCTGCACTGTCACACAGGTAGTGCTCCGTCCGACATGGGTCTGCACCTCACAAAGTAGTTCTCCATCCACTAGGCTAGTCAACTCACTCCAAGTCAAGTCGGTCAAGTAGTCGTCAGGTCTCAGTCGGCTACACGGTCTCCGTACACCGCACGCTCGTCTCCGAGAGGGTCCACTCCACGAGCTATAGGTTGATACTCCAATTATCTCAAAGTACCATGAAGAAGTATCTCAAAGTACCGCCTCGTCATAAGGGTCTCAACGCAACAGACAGCGCGTCAATCGGACGCCCGGTCTGTGAGTTATTAGCCTTTTCATCCTAAGGGCCCGGTTGGTTTCGTGTGCGAACCAATCCGGTCGTATCTCAACTGTACCCTGAACTCTCATAGGGTATACTCATAGGGACCGTTTCTCAACGTGATCACCAACGCCGCTAGCGGTTCGTCAAACGGACGTCCGGTCCAAAAGATATCAGCTTTTTTGTTCAAGGGGCCTGATTGGATTTCGGGTACAATCCAACCCAGCCAATATCCAACAGTAATCAAAACTCGGGCGAAGTATGCCAAAAGTTCCATCTCAATAAGAGGAAATCAACGAGACAGACGGCGCGTCAATCAGACGCCCGGTCTGTGAGTTATTGGCTTTTTCGTTCCAGGAGCCCGGTTGGTTTCGTGAGCGAACCAACCCGACCGCACTCCGACGGCATCCAAAACTTGAGAGAAGTAAGCCAAAATATCCGTCTCACTTAGTGGAATCCAACAAAGTTGACGGCACATCAATCGGACGTCCGGAGCTCAAGATATAATCGTTTCCACTCTGAGGGCCCGGTTGGTATCGTATCTGAACCAACCTGGCCGAATCCAAAGTAATCCGAAACCCTAATTGTGATATACCGAAACGACCGTCTTATTCCAAGGATCTCTACGCAACTGACGGTGCGTCGTTCGAAGGTCCGTAGCCCATGTTATGGGCAAAAGACCGAAAACGGTCTGAAAACGGGGGTTTCAGGCCCGGACCGACCCGGCCCGAGACCCCCCAGTCGGCCCAAACCGGACCGACCCACCCCGGGTCTGGGTCGGCCTGGCCCGGCGCAGCCCTGTCCGGCCGGCGCGGCCCGGCCCGGCCTGGGCACAGCGCGCCCAGCGCGCTGGCCAGCTCGAACTTTGGCCGCGCCGTTGGCAAAAAGGGGGGGGGGGGCTGCCCCCCTTGTGTAACCCCCCCCCCCAATTAAGGGGGCCATTTTGTAGGGCTGGCTGGGAAAATTAATTCCCCCGGTTCTGCTGACAAGGACATGCGACGGCCGGTCCTTCCTCCATCACCGACACCGGTGGCCCGGAACCGGCCGCCGGTCACCCTGCTTCGCTGCGGCCCAGAACCGGCCGCGACTTGGTTCTTCTGACGCGGTGTGACAGCACCGCACCCCACCGCCGCGGCCCCTCTCCGGCCGCGACGTCTTCGGTTTTCTTTGACACGGCGCGACGGCGTCGCGTCCTTGTTCATCTTCACGGCGCGGCGCGACGGCGTCGCGTATTACTTGTCGTGCGATTCCCGCGTGGTGCGACGGCACCACGCCATTCCATCCCAAACACAAAGAATCAAACATGGATAAAGGAGGAGGTTCAACCGTCTTTGTGCGGTCCAGCCCCCTCTCGTTAAAAGATAACTTTTAGTCATATATCCACGAAGATCGACAAACCAGAATCATGAACGGAAATAATTAAATAAAATAAATCCCCTACCTCGAGCGTGGCTTGAACGAGGTTACCGTCGCGGAGAAAAAGACATCGCGTCGCGGGTCGGTGTCGCGGAAGAGGATTCATAGATGAAGACGGAGATTGTCCGAGGTGGAACGACGTCTTCCTTCCTTTTTCGTGGGAAGAAGAACGAGGGATGGCGCGTCGTCGTTCTTCGGAAGAAAGACTTGACGGCGTTCTTCGTCGGAGACCGATTCGTTCTTCACGTTCTTCGTCATTGGATAAGATGTTCTTCAAGCCTCCCAAATCCTCCCAATGCGACAAGACTCTAACCAAAAATAAAATAAGCCCAATTATTATTTTATTAACACAATATAAGAAATTTAAATTCAAAAGATTGAATTAATTCCACTTAATTAATTCAAGCCAAGTTGTCAACATTAAAGGGGTGAGTTGAGGGAGTTAGGAATTTGAAGGGGTGTGGTTTGTATGGGCCCCACCTCACCTTAAATCCACCCATGGGTGGTTGACTCCAAGTGGGTCCCACCCCTAACTCCCTTACATAGATTAAAACCACCTAAGAGAGGGACAAGTGTTGTAACACAACACTTAATCTACTTAACAAGAAAATAAAAATTGTAGATAAATTATAAATTAAACTTCCACAATTTTTATCATCTTCTCTCGGGTAAACGCAACTCCGAAAATGGCATTCATAAGAAATTACCGGCACTACAGTTCCATCAGTTCCCTCAGAAGTCGATTCCGAGCACCGGTACAAAAGATAGGAATTCCCGCTCGTTCGTTCACTGAACGTACCCGAGCCAAACTTCGGAAAATGATTCCGGGCACACCATGCCTCGGAATCAGGCGCCGTCAGGAACTACGTTCATGTAAAATTCCAAAGCAAATTAAGAAAAAAATTTCCTTGAAATTTCCGGGTCTTTACATTACTCCCACCTCAGGGCTTTACGTCCCCGTAAAGCTTCAACACAAACTAGGGTCACAAAAGCGGTATTGAGCACGCATCTGAGCTTTCCGCTCCCATGTGCTTACCTGGAGGTTCCCATACTGCCAGAGAAAGTGTACCCGAGGAATCGATCATCCTCATAGGATCTGCTCCTGTCGATCCTCGATCCCCACTGGAACCTCCGTGAAAGTCACCCCATCTCCATCGTCCTGCTCCTCATGGTCGATGATAAGCGAAGGGTCGAGCACGTATATCTTCAGTTGAGATACGTGGAAGTCGTCGTGCACCTGGTGCAACTGAGGTGGATAGTTCAAGCAGTAAACCACCACGCCTACCCAGCTGAGGACCTAGAAAGGTCCGTTGAACCTCGAAGATAACTTGCTGCCTTGGCCACATCTCCGTAAACTTAGTCGAGGTGAGACCCGTATAAGGACGTGATCATCATCATGGAACTCTAGAGGTCTCCAATTCCTGTTAAAACTGGAACTCAAAACGACTGCTGCCACGAGGGTAAGGTTGACCGACTCAAGAGTGATTGGTCACACCCTCCTGTGAAAGAGTTTATCCTATGCTTCCTGGGGTTTCCTTTTCGCCGACCAAGGAAAACCCATCCCGACGTTTTCCTAAAACCGTCAATTTGTGTATGAATAGTTATTGCCCATTCCATACTCAAACTGACGTCGTAAGGCCTCGACGCTGCCACCAAGAGATTCCAACCGGAACTCTCGCCTCAAGGGTCTTACCACACCGTCGGCATAAGTGTGATTATCGAGTCTCCACCCATGGTATCTCCAGACGTGAGGGTCAAGTCCACGACTTACCGGAAACTCTAGGTTTAGAACAAGATTTGTGAAAGTAAGGAATGATTCATATCGACGTCCATTACTACAGCAGCCAGTAGTGGACACATATTGTCCCTTGAATCATCTCTAGATCCATTGGGTCACACTCTTTGACCGCATATAGCCGCACTCTTCCTCTTCCCTCCAGCTCCCTGAGCCTGGCGGGGATAACTAAGGCGGGTGGTTGTAGAATGATAAGATGTACACCACCTCATGCTACTCTCCTAGCTCTGCCTCCACGTCTACTGCTTCGTAGACTCATCTCTCCTTTAAGCTTCCTCTTATGGAAACATTTAACATTCCTGAGTCTCCAAGACTGGTGCTAGTTTCTTATTTCTTACTGCACTGTGTAGTCTTCATCCTCTCCTGGATGATCGGAAGGAGCTGCTAAAATTTCTCCTTCGCCGAAAAGAGAGACTCGGTCTCATCCCCTGGATGAACCACGACCATTGACTAATACAGTCAATCCTGATATGAATGTTGTATTCATGCCATGGATGACGTTGTAAGGCCTCGACGTAACTACTAAGAGATCCAACTGTCACTCTCGCCTCCAAGGGTCGAGTCACACTGTCGGCATCAGTGTGAGGTCACTGGGTCTCCTCCAGTAGAAATCTCGAAAGTGAGGGTCAAGTCAACAGTTTTAACTAGGACCACTCAGTATCAACCAAACAAAAGGACAGGAAAGAAAACAAAGATAAGTGTCTTTTTATTATTGCATCTCATAGTACAAAGACACGAATACAACAACAACATGGAACTAGAAGTACAAAGGACGTATCCACTAGTTCCTCTTCTGTCCACCTGCTCCCGGAGATCTACTGCCTTGTCCACTTCTCGGCTGTTGCTCAAGCACCCACCACTACTTCTACCTCGGTGGATCCTGCAAAGCCAGCGGATCAATTGTACGAGGAGTCAGACAGTCACGTGTCAGGTGACCCTTCCCGCCGCAGGAGTAACACTGTCCGTTTCTGGCACGCCTGGCTCTGACCCCACCTCGGGTGCCTCGCACCACCAGTCCTAAAACCCGAGATCGTCCAACTGCTATTCTGCTCCTCCTGGACCTCTGCATCATCTGTCTACTGCCCATAGATGACTCGGCTACTGATCAAAAAACACGCGGAAATGGCATAAGCTCATGTACACGCTCGGGGTGTAGAGCTACTAGCACAAACGCCAACCTGAAGAAGGTCTTGAAGTATTCCCATGCGAAGGTCATCCCTTCGCAAAACTGAAACAAGTGGCTCCACCACCTACCTGCTGCTTCCTGAAGGAGGTTGGCAGCAAAGATCACCATGAAGTCTGCAGGCATCCCCACTAGCCTGAAGACTCTCACCACAGCCTCCAGCCAAACCTCAGCTGCCTGCGGGTCCGTCTCTCCCCGGATCCTGGGTGGCCTCTGGTGCTGGAACTCGTGCAGCTCACTCAAGTGGCGTGTATCGCCTACTTCTGGTGCTGGTGGCATCGGTGGCCCAACATATGGTAGTACCGCTGGTGCCTCAACTGCAAGTGGTCCCTGTACCGAAGCCTCGTCGCGCGACAGGCTGTCAGTACGCACATCCCTCTGGGCTCTAGCTGGTCGTCCGTGAAAAGGCATCCTGAAAGAAACAACGTGACACGGTCAAATGATTATACCTACTGAGCTGACCTGGTTTGAGCTATTTTATGGGAAGACCTTTGAAAGCACACATGAAATCAGTGTTTTCGTGCACAAAGTCGGAAATCAGTTGTCAGGGTCCTGGTGTATGGATACGTCGGCCGCCCGCACCAACACTGGACTCCCTGAACTGAAAACCACACTCGGTACTCTTAACATTATTGCTTCACAGAAAGAAAAAAATATTAGAGTTATAAGTTCTATGGTAGAACCGACTCCTCTGATACTTATTGTGACAACCGGGTCCCAGTACCAGCACAACCACTCCGCCTTAACATGGTCGTCGGGTAAACACAACTCCAGAAATGGCGTTCTTAAGCAATTATCGGCGCTACGGTTCCATTGGTGCCCTCAGAATTCGATTCTGAGCACCGGTTCAAAAGATAGAAATTCCCGCTCGTTTGTTCACTGAATGTACCCGAGCCAAACTTCGGAAAATGATTCCTGGCACACCGGGCCTCGGAATCAGGCACCGTCAGAAACTGCGTTCTTGTAAAATTCCAAAGAAAATTAAGAAAAAAATTTCCATGAAATTTCCAGTTCATTACAGAAAATGTAGAATAACATTTTATGTATGGATAAGAATGAATCATAACCCAAATTTTAATAGATTTGGGTCTTCCATTATCATTCATGTTGGGATTTTTGATGCACCATCAAGATATATCTCCCATGTATTGGGTTCACCTTGAACAAAAAAAATTGCAATAAAAAAATTTGGCATTTAATTTCATTATTTCCACATAGGGATGATCGTCATGGAAATATTATAGCTCATAGAATTTTACCTTAACTTTTTTTAAGAAATTAAACTTCTACAATATGACTAGCCAACATGCCAAGCCCCCAATCAGAAAATGATACCTAAGGATGTTTTTGAGATGGCTGTCACAAAAGACCAAATTAACCTCATAATTCTACAACCAATGTTTCATTTTATGAACATAAAATATTAGTGTTACGAAACTGTTATAAATTTTTCAATATTGAGTCTTAGTATCAATCATTGATCTAATGAGATAAGACAGTTTTCTCTCACTTTTGGTTTCATTATTGTTCATGAGGAATGAACCCAATGGTCGCTCTAAGGAAGTAACATACAAATTTAGTGACTTTCCTTTGGTAAGAATTTTTAACACTGATGGGATGAAAATATACTTCTTCATATCATAAAAGGATTATTTATTGTCCTAAATCCACTAATAAGTGAGTCATTTCATTTTTATTATGGTGAATGGTAGAAAATTTCATACCATACTTTCTAAAAAAATCATTTGTATGCTATGGTCCCCTAAAATCCACTAAAATCTATGATGTTTTTTGGATTTTGTAATTAATGGGTAGATTTTTTCTTCTTATGATCTACTTTTATGTTGTGATCGCATACCATGAAGCTGTAAAACATTATTTATGTAACACCAAAATCACATTTTAGGGGAATCATTTTTATGATATATTCATATAAATTGGTGAAAATTATCATATGAGCAATGAGATTATTTGAGAGCTACCTGTATTTCACCACAAAATATTCAATGTAGCATTCGATGAAATTTCATAGGACAGGTTTAAAAATGCGATTCATGTCACATTATTATTTGGTTTCATAATTCTTCAAATTTAAAGGCATTACTTTGTAATAGTATATCCCTTGGGGTTCCCTATAAGAAGTTCATTCTACATCATCACACATGTTATTTATTTTATTATACCTTGAATAGACATCCATGAAAAAGAGGGCCCTATATCTAGTAGTTGTGTTAATGATATTTTTTTGTGATAGATACCAGAAAACCATCTTTCAAAAAAATTTGGATAATATCCCTAAAATAAATCCAAACTCTAATATTCCTTTTCTTCTTCTTGAACAAGACAATATTGGAAACACACTTCATGTACTGGACCACCCATAAAAGGTTTTCCTTGATGATATAATCAACATTAGAATTGGGATGTGGGTTGGTAGTGTTCTTATAGAAGCCTTCTTTTAATCACAGTGGTGTTGCATAAGACCCAAGAGTCATAATTTCTATGAAGTTCTACAAAAAAATCCTAGTGTTTTTTTAGAAAAGTTTTATACATCCCTTGTACATTATAATTCATGGATGCACTAATCGTTGTAGGTTTGGGAAATTATTTTGTACCTTGTTTTATCTACTAGAACACATCAATATTAGTATAGTAACATTCCATTAATGCTGGAGGGGATCCTTTGATATCCTCTTCCTCATCATATTCCTCTTATGCCTCACCCTTTGTGGGGTTATGTGATGAATATATTTCTTCTAATGTAGTGGAGCTTTCAACATCTCAATATTCAAAAGATTAAGTAGGGGTATCCCCACCCCCTATGGGTGGTGAGAGAGTTATCCTAATTCACCCTTAGATATAAAATATTTCTAATTCCATGAGTAAAAAATGGTGGAATCTCCCACTATGGTTCAACCATCATTGTGGGGGATGAATATCTATTTAGTGTTTTTAGATTATTTTGATTTAATTGATATCAACAGAGTTGACGAACATGCACCCAGATCTTTAATTTTCATTCAAACATAGAAAATTGGTAGTACGTATTCATCACCAAGCACATTGAATGTGTTTCTTGGGGTCATATGTAGAACATTTAGGGTGGTGACATGAGTGATGTTATCAACCATGGGTCATTTTTCCTCTCCTGTAAAATCACACATCAATGTATTGTGATTCAAAAGTATCAAATATTGATTTTTCACTATTAAATGTCATGATTTTTCAATTGATGTAGTATTTGAGACATTAATGGTATTATGAAGGACCTTATGCATGTTGATTCATCAAATTCCTTCCTAACTGGATGTTGAAAGTTGTATCATATGGAACTACTAGGATTACGAAGTTTGGTAGAAGGTTCTTGAATTGAGTTCTAAGATTGACCCAACTAAGGTTCCTTTGATGTCTTTTTTCATTAACATTGAGTGTATTGGAGGATCTATGGAAATCATCTTCACTATCAACTGATCGATGAAGTATTTAGACTATAATGATGTTGAATTGTGAGCCATTATAAATTAATGATCAACATATGTTAATGTTTTCATGATTTTCATGAACATATCATGGTCTAATGTGCCCCTATATAAATCTATTCTTTTCCTACTTTGTGGAAGATATAACCATATTTCCTTATACATCATCAATATTTACAGGGTACAATTCTACAGTCATGACCTCATCTTTGAAATCTTGAGGGCTCATAAAGGCCCCAATGAGGTATTTTTAGAGGGATTTCGAAAAATTTAGGGCATCTAGGATTAATAACTTGGTCGACACATGGTCCAATTGATTATGGATGACAAAATTTTCATTCAATGATCCGTGATTCATGGAATTTGGATGATCCATGTGAGAAACATTATGAGATAGTGATATTTAGGTAGTATAGTAGTACCCTTGAATAGAAGTTGAAGGAACCCCCTTCGATGGTAAATTAGGCTGACTTGGTCAACTAAATTACATGGGATAATGGGACTATGACACCCCCTCTTTCTGGTCTTCCATGCCAATTTGTTCAAAATGAATCTTATAGAATTAGGGATCATTTTAATGAACTTTCTAGGATTGTTTTATGTTTGTATCCTGAGTTTCAGAAGAATAAATAGATCTATAAGAGACATGGCTGAAATATTGGTTTGGGAAATGACTGAATCTACCCCTAACCCCTCTGTTTCCACGGCCTTTTACATTTATTCCAAAATAATACATTGGAAACTCAATTTCATAACCACATTCATCATCAGAGAAGGGTTATATTATATAATGAAATTAATGGAATTGAAGAACTATTTTTCATTTAATGGTGATTCTATTTGATGGGTTGGATCCTAAGGTGACATAACTAGAGGCATGGAGTCTAAAAGAGTTATGGTTGGATTTACCACTAACATGGGTTCATATTTTTGTTGGGGACCATTTCTTTCTGATTACACCATCTTTTAAAAGATAAAATATTGGAGGATTTTGGATCCAATGTGGTTGGTCATGTTGTGGACGAAGTGATGGTGGGAGGTATAATTGGATGGTTTAACTATGACATAAGGATAACTTGATACTGACTGATCGTCTTTCTATTCACCCAGTCACTGAACTTCTATTCACCCTTACTAGTAAATCTTCCCATTCAACTTCTTCCTCTGTGGCGATAATTATAACCCATGCCACTTACATCATTGGATTGCATAAATTTACTCCCCCAGAATAAACCATTTTATTGAAAATATATTTTAAGAAAAACCAATATGTAATAGTGTGGACCAATATTCAAGGGAATGGTAAACGATTAAATCAATCACCAATACAATCCTGATTAGATAACTTCTACGCTAGAAATTTTAATAATATGTTCTTTATAGCTTTTATAAAGTAGTTGGGGACTTGTTTTTCTTGAAAATAATAAACTTTATTCTTCTGTTGTTCAAATGTATTTCTTCTATACTCATTCACTCATTCTGAGGAATAAAGTGATATTTTTATTTTCATTAAAGAGTAGGTGTCATGTGATAGGGTGTGGGCTTCAAAGATAGATTTGGTGTAGGAGATAACATTAGAGTGATATTCCCAGTCTCTACTTTACCAATTGACATTCCTTGAGTTTCCATGTTGGGTCAAGACTTTTCATTGGTTTTCAAGATTGATTCTTCTGATCTTTGGGAAACTATGTTAATTTCTGGAATCCCATAAGTATATTTGACATTAATGAGTGATTTATTTACATCATCATGGAGGTTATCTATAGATAGTGCTAATAAATCATCCCAAGGAAGTTGAATGTTTATAGAGTAACTTAAATCCTTCAACCTAGAAATTAAATATGAGAATATCTCATTCTCCCTCTATTTACAATTTTAGTGGTTGGGGATTTTTTTCATTCACATTATTGAGATGAATTGAAAGAGGATTTTGTGACATATATATTCCAATTCATTGATCGATTGGGAACTTAAACTAGTATACCCTAATATTGATGGTCTTTCCAATGTAGGTATAAAGCACCTATGTTTAGCCAATTATTTCTATTCCAGGGTCCCCATCATGGGACCAGAAATGGAAATGAAGTCTGTAAAATGTTTCTCTAGGTCCCCTGAATAATTGAATGTTGGAAACATATGATGTATAATTTTAAGTGGGGGAAGAGACATATCTACCCATTAGTGGTAAATCATCCTCTTTCACTTCACTAGTGAATGTCATTCTTCCATGGCTTCCAGTCAATATTTTAATGAATCAATAGTGTCAATGAGATTTGATGGTATGGGAAGATGAAAGGTATATTGAACAAGGGAATTGATGGGTATGGAATGATGTGGTGGATATAGATATACATGTGGTTGAGAAATGGAATGTGTTGACCTCTGATAATTGTTTTGAAAATTGAATGGTTTTTTCCATAATATAGGGAAGTCGTGATATCCCACCATTATTGGGCCAATATTTTTTTTTCCAACACCTAGGTTGATAGGATGTTCTGGATATACTCTCTTTGGAATGATGGGATCCTCTTATTAAGGGATGTTATCTAGAATGGAAATATGGTCCTATGCATGATGAATATACCGGGTGGGGATATTGCCTTTTAGTAGTTATGTATTGTGTAACTTCACCTCGATCATCTCTACCTCATAATAATGTAATATTTACTCAAGTGCAAGTGGATCATGTTCTTTGGGAAAAGGGTATATAGTTCCTATGACCTTACCCATTTCTCGATTGAATCACATAAATTAAATGATATCAGGGCATTCATGGGATCCCCCAAATATTTAACAACCCTTTTATTATTATTATGCATAACTTCCTCATGAAGTTTAGTGTAGGACATGTTTCTAATAGAAACATACTCCTCTTATTCCCTTCATTGGTTTCATGTTCTATAGAATCTACTTGTCTAGTGATAGTTACATTTACTAAAACATAATTCATTGATGCTATTGTGTTACCATGGGGAAAATAGGGGGTTAATTGTCTTTTGGATATATATGGGAGAGGTTGTGATCTTCAAAAGTGGTTATTCCCTTACTAGAATTCTTCATATTATCGAATTTTCAGGATTTCATACATTTTCATGGGGATAACACATAGGTTTTCTTGTGAAGGGTGACTCGAAGAGGGTCGCTAGAGAACCCCATTGTATGCATTCTCCTAGAAGGAGGTAGGGTAATAGATAAATCACACTATGAGGACCTAGTTTGTAATAAACATCCAAGATGAGAGAAGACTGTCCTCCATGGGGGTGATTGGTTTAATAATTCTCTATCCCTCTGGGATGAGGTTATACGTAATCAACTTTTGTAACACTTAAAGCTATATTTTCCAATCAGGATGGTAGTTGTTGTGGTAAATGTTCCACTACACCTATGGTCTAGGGATGCGCTCGTATCACTACATCCACATCTATTGTGACTACTCTCTAAATTTTGAAAACCTTGGTTGGGAATTGAACTAGGATAAATTTAATATTTGAACATGAGATATTTTTTTCTGAATACATAATTGTTACCTAACAATTGTATTTTCTCAAGTTGGAGTCCATATCATTCATTTAAGATGTTGTACACAAGATAATATCAATGGATTTCTCTCTCCAATCCTAACACTTCAAAAATTTAATCATGGTTAACACTTAGTTATAATTCCCTCTATTTTATCCATATCCAACTAATGAGTGTCTAAAAAATTAATGACATTGTATGAATCCAATTCTAGTGGTAATTTTTTATAGGAGAGAAAAATGATATTCAATGCTCCAAGATTTCTCCATCGTCTATTTGGAAAAAAGATGGGGTATCAAAAATCAGTTTTTATAGATTTAAGAAATTATCATGACCTATGAATTGGAGAATTTCACACTACTTCTCCCATTTTTTATTGTGAATATGAAAGGGATGCTGAGTCAGTTTGAGGATGATGGTTTTTTATTGCATTAACATGATTACTATATCCTTTATAAGAAGTTATTGTTTTTTAAATGTAAAAGTGGCATCCTTAGATTAAATTTAATGTGATGTATTCATCCCTATAATAATATTTTCATAATTGTTTACTAAAAAGTGGCCATGGGCCAAAAAATGGTCAGTTCATTTTCTTTGGTCAGTTATTTTCTCATGAGAAATATATTATCTTAATCATCCCTAGGATATTCCTCCACATGATCAGGTCAATTTGGGAGTTTCCCAGTAACATTATTTGTTAGTGGAAGGATTTTTATGAATCTTCTTGGTTGTACTAGAAACAAAAAAAATCCATGGGGGATTTGGACAGTGATCATTTCCATGGTTTCTATTCTAATTGTGAATGAATATCACATGTCAATAACAAGGCATAAAACATATCTATCAATTTCTTCCAAAGTGTTTCAAATTATTAGGCCTTCTCACCATTTATTCTGTAAGAAGAGTACCTTATTAATGAAATGAAAGTTCACTATGGGTACGACCTTCACTAATAACACCATCATGGGGAGGAATTCAATTATGGATTAATGTATGACCATAGAGATAATTCATGTGGAATAAAACCTAGGGAGTACATTCAAGGTAGAAATTGTAAAGGGGTACAAATTCATGTCGTTTCAAATTCCAAACACATGGAGGGTTTCCATGGTACACATCCAGAAAAAAATTCTCATGATCAGTCATATTGTATCCATAAAAGAGATCTTCATGGGGAATTTCCCAAGGATGACCTCCAGAGTTGTCAGTTGTAATGTTTTAGGGAGGACCTTCACAACTACAAATTATTCTTCCTTGAATTGGATATACGTTGAAAAATATCTTTTGAATCCATTGATAGATGTTTTAGGGACTCATAAACATTAGCATTGAGAATAATAGTGTTGAGTCAATAAGGTTTACTTATGACTTTTCGATTCCTCTATGTTTTTTAATTTTCAAAAACATTATCTTAAGAAAATTTTCATTTCCTTAAGAATTATTTTCTTAATGAATGTTTCCCATCCATAACGAAATTTTTATCCTTACATGTTTTCATTGCCTCATTTTTTAATCTCTATAAACTAAACTCATTTTATTACTATGTAATAAAATTTGGATTCTATTCTAAAATCTCGGAATCTTATAGTTCCTTAGATATAGAGTCTTCTATTTTTAGATTCCAAATTCTCTAAAATTTAGACTCCAAATTCTCTAAAAATCAGACTCTAAATTCTTTGATATTCTAACTCCAAATCCTCTAAAATTCAGATTCTAAATTCTCTGACATTTAAACTCTTAATTCTCTAAAATCCATAGTATGCTTTCCTCATAATTAAGACTATGAATTCCTCAAAATTTAGACTCATAATTTAGACTCTGAATTCATTACTTTGGAATCTATAGAATTTAAATTCTGAATTCTTTGTCAAATAGAATCCGAATATCCATGTTGTTTATATGATTAGACTCTGAATTCTATTTTTTCATTAGAATATGAATTCTATTTTTTCTTAGACATTGGATATTCAGTTTTGGTTAAGCTAATAAATTTTCCTTACACATGTTATTATTATGAAATGATATCATTAAATCTATTTCTAATTAACCGTTTGTTGAGTGACACATGTACATGTACCTCTGAAATTCAAGGAAAAATATAACTATTGGAGGAGTGAACGGACCATTAAAGTGTTTCCAATAAATAGTAGATCATTTGAATGATCTCATTATTGTTTATCAATCATTCAAATATCCTAGATATTACATGTTGTGAAGTGATTTCTAGAGAGAGAAAGACTCTCATGCCTTATTCATTTCTGAATATCTTGTTCAGCCTGCTTCATTCGACTCTAGTTGTTGCTGAGTACAATTGAGGGATTCGATGGATAGGAAGACAGTGGTTCCGACTACCTTAAAGATCAAGAGCTTGTGGAGATAGAAAGATAGATTCCAATATTTTTATCGAGGGCTTACTCTAGTGTGGGTAAAATATAATTTCATGAATGTATAAATCAAGGGACCTTTATCCAAGGTTGTTGGATACCATACTCTTTAGTTTAAAATATTTCCTACTTGTTACTTGTTTTTGTTTCAAGTTTTTATTTTTTCTGTATTTTGATAATGGGAGAACGTATAATTTTCTTGTACTTTTTTGTTGTTTTATTACTATGATAAATGTGATTCTATTTGCTTTAAGGTAGAATCTTACTTTATGAATATTTTTTCTTAAGTTTCATTTCCAAATTCATATTTCTAGTACCTAAGCAGGTTTATATAGTAGAACTAAAAGAGTATTGGGGAATTTAACCTATTTAACTTTGTTAAACATCGTTTTCCTTAATGTTAAGAATGAATGTTTTTAAACATACAATTCACCCCCTCCTCTTGTAATTGGGAATCTACATATACTATTTCGATCCTCGAATTGGTATTAGAGGAGGTCTTTGAAATAATTATACTCTAATATATGTTTTCTTACTCAATTTATGCTAGATATAAATTCTTCATGATTAACTTTCCTTTGTTAAATTTTTTCATAAATATTTTTATCTGTGTTTATAAATTTTTTCTATTAACAAGTTTCTTTGGAAATGTATTTTCTTATAGAATGGAAGCAATGAATATTCGTTCCATTGATAATCTAAATCATTAAAAACCACTACTTTTTTATTGTAATGACTATGAGTACTAGAGAGATAAGATGAAGACCATTGTCATTAACACTAGATTATAATTTTTTATGGTTATTGGTGATTGCATAATTCCAAACAAGGAATTCAAACCCTTTACCAACTAGGAAAGATGAGAATATCATCTAAACTACAAGGTATGCAATACTTTGTTGTGTTCCATGACCAAGAATATATATAGTCAAATATATTCTTGTGAAGGTTCCAACTGCATCTGCAAGAAACTTGAAGTTACACATTTTGGGACTTCCAAAGTGATAGAAACTAGAAGAGCTACGTTGAGAGCTAAATATCATGGATTCATTTTTACATATGGAGAACGAGTTTTCAAAGTGAAACAAAGATCTATGACCATTGTAAATAGTCTTAAATCTATTGGAGAGAAATGCTTTGATGATGAAGTGCTTATGGACATGATAATTGGTATCATGCCAAATGAGTGAGAATCAAAAAGAACATCTATTGATGAGAATAGTAAATTATATCAAATTACCCTTGATGAGTTATTTGGTACTCTATTACAACATGAAACAACAATGAAGAGATAAGCTGATATGAATAAGAAAAATAATCGAAATGTATGTTTAGCCTTAACTACTACCAAAGTCAAAACTCCAAAAAGGGATACAAGATATATGTATAAGAAAGTCAATGTTCTATCTAAGTCATGTGAAAGTGAACATTTTGAAATTGAGTTAGCTAATCTTACTCGAAGGATAAAAAGGATAGTGGGAATAATATAATTTCAGTATAAATATAAGATGAAATATATAAAGGACAAGAAGGATTCTGAAGTAACCTATTATGAATGTAAAAGGTATGGACACATGAGACCCGATTGTCCTATGATTAAGAGAAAAGACATGAAAGAAAAGCATTCTCGGAGAAATAAAAATAACTAAGGCTAAGAATGTCTTGAAATAAAATGATACATGGAGTGCCAGTGGTGGTGAATCTACTGATGAATCTTCGGATTAACAATCTTCTGGTCAGAAGAATATTGGTCTTATAGCCAGAGTACCTATTGAAAATCATTGTCTTATGGCTCCGGTACAGAATATTGAATCATTAACCAATTTGTCTTTAAATGAAATTTTTTCTAATAATGAATATTATGAATCTTCATATAATGAATCTTCCTCATTAGAAGATAATAAATTACCTTCATTTGAATATGGATCAAGATTTTCTAAAATACATGAGAATTAAAATTGTGATATAAAAAAGAAGTTAGAGAAAGAAAATTATAGAATTTCTGTTTTAACAAAAAAAAGTATCAAATCATTCTAAATATCGTGATCAGAAAACTTTTTATTTTGAAAGAGTTTCCAAAACTACTAGAGATATAACCTTTAGCGACCACCAAAAGCAGTCACTAAAGGGATTTAGATACTACCACTCAACCGCTTTTGGCAGTCGCATTTTCCCCGTCGCTAAAGGGAAATAACGACCCCCAAAAGTGGTTACTATATGTGTTCACATTCCAACAGCAGTAGCAGATTATGGTGTAGGGTATAGAGACCACCTATGGACGTCGCTAATACAACCAAGGAAAAAACATATCAGCGGTTGCCTATGGAGGTCTCTACAAGAATGAAAATCTGAAAGTACTTCCCCTTCACATGAAAATTATTAAATTTTTTAAAAGTGGAGAGGTTATAATTTACAGTAGTACTACTATAGAAGCAAGCACATGATTCTGTTAGAAACAAAAAAAATTAAAAAGGGACTTTTCAAATGACTATAAAATGATAGACTGCTTGCGATAGAATAAATCAGTTCAAGGAAGTTCTAAAAAATAGAGAATCAGTATAGAATGAGAAATAAACATCACATTAATGGATCAGGAGACTATCCATGAGATTAAATACCATCTAATATATAAATAAATACATTTGTTCCAGATCAATAAATCAACAAACCACAATTCAATGTATCATAAAAAAACCTCTCCATTTGTACACTGCCAATGAAAGCCACCATATTTCATTCTTACTATACAACAAATTTTTTATGAATCTTTCATCTAAAAAACACTAAAAACCTCTATTCATAAATATAACCACACAAATTACCTCATCCCACACCTTCATGTCGCATGAATGTCGATATATCAACGTTTCCAGCTTTCATGGTCTCTAAAAACATCATAAGGTTAAAGCTTCATGCAAAAAATATAAAACATTCACTTTAATAAAAAGTTGAAGACTGTATACATAGAATAATATACTTATAATCAGAACATATTTATTCAATGACCATAATAAAATTGATTTAAAGATAATTTCAAACGATTATATCCTGATATAAATATCTATGATATCCCCATAGTACCTCCACAATCCTACCGCTAAATCATTTTTAGTAAATATATGATTTGTAGAATCCCTTAAATGATTTCCACAGCATATGTACTTAAAAGATAGTGAAATTCATTGACTTTAAATTATTTCCACAGAATATGTCTTTGAATTACTCTGGATATTTCGAAGTAAAGTAGAAGAAAAAATACCATTGGCACTAGGTATATAAACTAACAGATCTTAAGAATATGATAGAACAATATCCTTGGCCTTATATCTTTGATCTCTATTAAGAACTACATATTGAAAATTCAAACACAAAACAAAAAAAATTAGGTTTTAATCAAATCACTTTCATTGCTATTGTCTAATAGATAGATGGTGTCAATATTTTCATTAAAAAGATATGCAGTGACATGGAATCACACAAGACACAAATTAAAATAGAGATATATGAACACAGGCATGAGATGGAGTCTACAAATAATTTTGCCACAGATTTCTATTTATTAAATAACTATAAAAAAATTCTATCAACTTCTAGGATGTCCTAGTTCTCATAATTACCCATTTCCTATTTATCAATGAAGCTGAGTATCAAATCAAAATTAGAGACGTATTCATAGAAATTTACAAGAAAAACAATGTTCAGTGAATACACACACTATGAGATAAAATTAGCAATGCATAGGAGAACATCAACCCTAATGGTAGCACAAACCAATATTCATTATTGGAAGAGTCTGCAAAAGAATTCCTTAAATTTTGAACAAAAAAAACAAATAGATATTCATGGGAATCAAAGCATTAAAATGAGATACTTGGTTAGTGAGTCAAATTATATTGTTCAAGATTCTTCAAATGATTAAAGTTAACACTAGGGGCAATTGACTCAATACTACAGCCACAAAATGAAAAAAATAAAACAGCCAAAAAAGAACCAAAACAACATGTTTGACATAAAAAAGATAACCTAAGTAAAACATTAATGAAGAGAAATAATCATTCCACTTTCACATATATAAAAAACCAATTTTTTTTATCAATTAAGACAAATACCACATATCTTTTCCTATATTTTTTCATAAGTAGTTTTTACATGTGATGTCAAAGAGACCCTGCATCATAAAATACCTTTTCATCATATATCATGGAAAATAATAAATAACATTTTAACTCTAAAATATCATTACATAATTTCTTCCAATAATAACTCTAACATCATCATTCATTATAGGGTGTTCATAATCATCCAAAAAACAGGGTAGAGTTGCATTGAGCAGTGATCATACTATTGAATAATTTGAGCATTCTTTCCCAAAAAAATCCATTTACTTTAAAAATCAAAGGTCACATATCATTTCAAACTCATCCAATAGAAGGTATTCAACCCTAAAAAATAAATATTCAAACCACAACCTTTGGAAGATAAATATAAAAGTGGATTATTATTTTTATATCAATCACAAGGAATCTAATTCTACACGACAAAGACATTATGTAAAGTTCAGTCTATAGTATGTGATGAATACACTTTGACTTCCAATTTAAATTAAAAATCTTTCACTTCATGATGTTTCAATATTTTTAGTATCTAAAAATCTATTCAAAATTAAATACATTGAATTATATACACAATAGACTTCATTTGTCATATGGAGGTTAATCCAGCAATTTGGAAACAAATGAACATAATAAAGGTGGTAAAATAACAATAAACTCATATCACTTTTAATGTTAATGATCAAAACCTATTTTGGAAACATATAAGGCCAGATGATCTCATTTTCAATTTGGTAGATTTGGTTCGAGATGGGCGGCAGTGGCTACAGGTGCATCAACGACGACTCTGATTCGATATAGGGAGAACTAGTCCATGAAGAGATAGACAGTGAAAACTAATTCATGATGCCAAAAACTTGTTTGTGATAGGGAGGGTTTGCAATGGCATTGGATTTGATTTGAAGTGGGGAGGGATGGTTCATGAAATTGAGGGGGTGACAGCATCTCCAATTGACGATGGGAGGGGTGGTTCTCAGTGGAGAGGGTTTACGGAGGGTGATTCGGAGGCCATTCGAGAAGAAAAGGAGGGGCGGCGACATCGGCTCTAGGTGCGGAAGCAGTGACTGGTGAGGTGAGAGGGAGGGTCGGCAGTGGCGGCGTCGAGTTAGGCAAAAGGTAGGTGTGATGACCTCGAGGTGAGGCGAGAGGGGAAGGGTCCGGGGAAGGATAGGGTGCAGAAGGGATTGGGGGGGTATTTGACCCCCCCCCCCCCCATTTTAATTAAGGTCAGTGACCCCCTATGGTGGTCGCTCATGCCTACCAATAGTGACCACCATTGGAAGTCGCCCGTTATGCCATGCACGAAAACCCAGATTTCTAGTTGTGCAAAAACCTTAATGAAGTTTATTCTAAGAAGGATATACTTTATAAGGATCATAAAGATGTTATCTCTAAGAAAAATATTTTAGAGGCTAACCGAAGTTATTAAACTAGTAACTTTGAAGATAAAAATAGGGTTATTAAACTAAATCCAGAAATATATTGTTTATGTAAATGCCTATCAAACTTTACCTCTGGTAAGGAAAACATTGACAAGATGTATTCCCAAATTCATCCTTTAAGGAATAATTCTGGATTTGGGTATACTCACTCAAATACAGTTTTTACTAATAACTATTTTGTTCCCCTAAGTGCTCCATTTTGTACTAAATGTCAGTGTGGTGGGCATTGGGAGAAAATATGTTCTTTAAACAAAACCCAATATTTAAGTTTTCATAAAGCTTATTTTTCTAATAAAATGTGGATTCCTAAAATTATACTTTCTGAAATGTCCTGATCCATGAAGTTTTGGATTCTTAATATCTAACTACTTTATTTTCAAGAAAATAACGAAATTACCAAAAACTACACATGGTACATGGATAGTGGATGTTCTTAGCACTTGACTCATAACAAAAACTTATTTGAAAATATTATCAAGACGAAAGGTGGAAAAGTAACTTTCTGAGATAATGTTTAGAGAGAAGTTGTTCATATAAGTAACATTGTTCTTCTTGGAAAATCTATAATTTCAAATTTTTTATTTTTTAAAGGTATTAATCACAAACTTATCATCATAAGTCAATTATGTGATGAAGTTTACCTTATAAATTTTAGGAATGAAAAATTCTTAGTACACAATTCCAAGTAAGCGTTTATCCTTTTTTCCCATATCCATGATAATGTATACACACTAAACATTGAATACCATAGAAGTCATGATATACCTTGCCTTAGTGCAATGGAAGACCAATCTTGGCTCTAGAATAGTAGGTTAGGACACTTTAACCTTATAAACCTATGAAAACTCTCAATGAAAATAATTTTTTAGGATCTACCAGAGTATATATTTGATTATTCAAAAGTTTGGGAACTTTGTTAATATGAAAAGAAACATAAATCATGTTTTAAATCAATCGGCAGAGTCTCAACTTCTGATGCATTATATTTAGTGAATATGGACCATTTTGATCTAACACAAATGGGAAGTATTGGATAACAATATTATGTATTTGTTTTAGTTGATGATTACACAAGATTTACATGGGTCTATTTTCAAGCAAATAAATCTGAAGCTTTTTATTATTTCAAAACTTTTAGATCCCAAGTTAAAAATGAGAAAAACCATTCTTTTATAACTATTCATAGTGATCATGAAGGATAATTTAACAATTCATATTTTGAAACCTTTTGTAGTAAGAAAGGAATTAATCATAACTTCCCAGCTCCAAAAACTCCTCAACAGAATGGTGTTGTTGAAAAAAGAAATCAAATTATTCAAGAGACAACTAGAACTATGTTGGGTGAATATTCTATTTCCAAACACTTTTGGGATGAATCTATTAGTACTGCTTGTTATACTATAAATTGAGTTTTAACCATAACTTTTCTTAAAAAACACCTTATGAATTTTGGAATGGTAGAAAACCTATAATTATTTAATTCAAAGTATTTAGTTTCAAAGTATTCATCTCGAATACTAAAGATAACATACATAAATTTGCACCCAAATATGAAGAAGGAATATTTCTAGGCGACTCCACTACTTTTAAGTCTTTTAGAGTTTTTAATTAAAATGATTGTACTATTGAAGAAATAGTGCATGTTAAATTCGATGAAACCAATCATTTTTTTTAAACAACCCCAACCTACGTCCTCTTATGTGTTTTAAAAAAATGATTGTCAACCTTTGATAGAAGATTCTTTAACAAGGAAAATGTTCAAGAAAATATTTCTGAATCATTTACCCTAGAATATTTTCTCTCATGTATTGATGAACGTGTTTTAGAAAACCCCAATAAGTTGTTTATTAAGAGTCATCCCAGTGGTAGTATCATTGGTGATGTAAATGAACTAGTTAGGATGAGAGGTTCCTTATGAAATGAAGTAGAACATCTACCATTCCTTTTCCATTTAGAACCGAAAAGCACTGATGAATATTTAGTTGATGATGATTAGATTAAATCCATGCAAGATAAGATAAATGAATTCAAAAGGAACAAAGTATGAACCTTAGTTTAAATACCTACGAAAACTTCTGTAATTTGAGTAAAATGGGTCTTCTGAAATAAGTGTGTCGAAAATGGAATTTTAGTAAGAAAAAATGTTATATTATTTGCTAAAGGCTGTAATCAACAAGAAGGAATAGACTATGAAGAAACCCATGCTCCAGCAGCTAGACTTAACTCTATTCTCATTTTACCTTCCTTAGTAGCATTCTTTAATTTCAAACTTTTTCAAATGGATGTGAAATGTGTTTTCCTTAATTTATATGTTCAAAAAGATGTTTATGTTTAACAACCTCCTAGTTTTGAAGACACAAAATACCCCAAAAATGTTTTCAAACTTAACAAAGCTTTATATGGACTATAAAAATCCCCTAGATCTTGGTATGATAGACTTACAGGATTTTTGTTACAAAATAATTATGTTAATGGAACTGCTGATCCAACTCTTTTTATAAATAAATATTAGAAAAAATTTTTGATTGTTCAAATTTATGTTGATGTCATTATATTTAGTTCAACTCTGCAATATTTAACTGATTTTTTTTCAAATCTAATGAAATATGAGTTTGAAATGAGTATGATAAATGAGTTAACATTTTTCCTTGGTTCTCAAATTTCTCAAAAAACCTGAAGGAACATATATATCACCACATAATTATATTAATGATCTTCTTAAAAAGTATGGATATGACAACGATTAATGTATAAGCACTCCAATTGGTACCTCAAATTTTCTTGATCTTGATGAAGTTGAGAAACCATTAGATCAAACATCATTTAGAGGTATGATAAGAAGTTTACTATACTTAACAGCTAGTCGCCTCGACAAAAAGTGTTCAGTATTATTATGTGTAGGATATCAAACTAATCCAAAGGATCATTTAAAAGAAGTGACAATAATGTTTCTCTATTTAAAGGGAACCATGGATTTAGGACATTTCAATACATCTGAAAATGATTTTGTTATAAATAGTTTTTCGGATGCTGATTTTAGTGGATGTAAACTGGATAAAAAAGGTACATCCGGAACTTTTCATTTCTTATGAGATTCATTAGTTTCTTGGTCATCAAAAAAGCAACACTCAGTAGCACTTTCCACTACTGAAGTTGAATATGTATCAGCTAGAAGTATTTATGCCCAGATGTTGTGGATGAAACACACACTCATAGACTATGGCATGGGTTTTACCAAAACACAAATATTGTGTGATAACACTGGTTCCATTGCCCTAATCAAGAACCCAGCACATCAATCCAATGAAAAACACATAGATATTAGGCATCACTTTCTTATGGATCACAAACATAAAGGAGATATCATTCTTCAATTTATCAGAATGATATATCATCCTGATGATATTTTCACAAAATCTTTACCCATAGATATATTTGAATAAATTAAACAAAATTGAGGAATGATAACCTTAAGGTAATCTTTTATATTGACTTTCTATTCAACCATAACTTCTTACATTAAGTAACTCCTTCTCATAGGAGGAGTACATTTTCTTGGTAACCCAACTTTTTCCTTCATCAAATTTTTTCCTCACAAATTTCTTTTTCTTAAACAAAATTTTTCAGAACCCAAAATTCTAGAATCAAAAAATTTTCTTTATTTATTAAATTTTCCAGAATCTAAAGTTTTTTAAGAAAAATATCCTTCATTACTGAAAATTTTCCTACCAATATAGAAAGTATGATATTTTACATAAATTGTCATAAATGAAAATTTTACTTATTGTTAATTTTGTCTTGTTTTAAGAAAATATTTTTGATTAACTTTTGTTAAATCCTAATTTTTACCATAAAAACTCAAAATATCAGAACCTACCAAATCCTTTTTCGGATTTTATATCAACCGTTAGATCAGATTGTGTTTGTTTCTACTGTTGGTTCAATTTTTTAATTCAAATTGTCACTACAACACCTATATAAAGTCACCTTATTCCTCATAACACATTAATTTTCAAGTATTCTCATGCTGAAGCTATGCATCTCTTTAAAAAGCTTGTTCAACTTTTCCAAGTTGTCTTAGACTACAGATGTCTTTGTAAGACTCTCCATAGAATAAAATGTCTTCAGTTAAGAAAATCATAGAATGGAAAATATATAGAGAAAGATTAGATGATCCGAGATTATTCAAAAAGAATAATTCCCTGATTTCGAAAAATATTAAGCTAAATGGATGGGAGAGCCTCTGCATAACTAAACTAAAAATCCAGGATCTAGTTTATCCAGAGCTGCTTGTTGAATTTTATGAGATAGTAAGTTTTTATAATGAATGTGGAAGAGAAAAGTATTTATTCAAGAGTAATGGGAAAAACTATTCCCTTTCCTTCTGCATGGAAACAAGTATTATTGGAGTACCGTATGAAAGAGATGTGATTATCTGCACCCATCAACTGCCATATCAGTGAGGAAGCTTTGAAAAGGAAAATGTAATAGATTCCCTGGGCTCAAAAGAGTAAAAACAGAATATATCAACCATCTCTCAATGAATTTCAGGATTCTATAATTATGGGTTCAAGTTTTTATAATTCTGAGAAAAGGAGACAAGGACTCCTTAAAGAAAAGTGACATCTATGTTCTGGATTTTTAGGTTAACTTGAGGGAGCTACACCTAGTGAAGTAGAAACTTATGACTAACACCAATATCAATAATGGAACTCTAAAATCTTAAATCATTATGTTTTCAGCTATTTTGTCTAAGATCACAGTGTTATGAAAAGATTCGTTCAAAATCCCACGTAGATCTAAGCTATAAACATTCATGATTATGTTTCTATGTGATGGCACCTTGAGGAGAATGAATGTTGGTTTCAATAAAAAAATCTAGATATTTTTATGATATTTTATAAAGTGAAATTGAATAACTTGAAATGAAAGTGGATGTAGAAGAAACTTCCAAGAAAACACAGAAGAATAGAAATTAGAAAGAACCAGAAATCAAAGAGAAGCCTTTAGTTCTAGAAAGTCAGTTAGCACCCCCAAAACCGAAGAAGAAAAAAATTCCCTAATGAAGTTTTTTTCAATGTCGAGAGAAGATAAGAAAAATAAGTACTATGGAGATCCTTGTTTTGGCCTAGATACTTATAAAGAAAAGGAACTTATAATTTAGGTTGCTGAGTAATATGATATTCAAGAAAAACAAAAGAAACAAAAGATGAAAATTTATGAAGTATAAATCATTCAAGATCTTCTCAAAGATATTGAGAAAGCCTCTGAACATATTTGGGTACCAAAATCCTTTCTCAAATAACCAGTACCAATAGAGACACTAGGAAAGAAGATGTTAATTCTAGAACCCAAAGTATAAGACGTGATAGTTCAGGAAGAGGAAGTAGAATAAGAAGATGAGGACGAAGAAGATGAGAGTGATGATTTTATAAGGAAAGTCACGGTATATCATTAGAAGGAAATCCTTCTAAAAATATTTGAATCTTGACATCTTGGGATAAATCAATGAAACTTACTTCTCAAGGAAAAGAAGATGAGGGTAGTGAAGAGGTTAATAAACCTTTTGATGATGAAAGAAGCAATCATGAATTCATTCAACATCATGATCTTGAGGGATATGCTAAGAAGGCAATGGTTGATGAAGTTAAAATCATCCATGTTTTAGAGAGTGTTCATGAATGTCCAAAGGCTGAATAGACCATATTCATAATAGAAAATTGAAGAAAGGTGATATTTGACACACTTGATAGGTTTGTGGTGGTTAAGAAGGATGTTGGTGGATCATCAAAGAGGAAGGATGTAGAGATAGAGAAAGAATCTTCACCAGTAATAAAATCAGATTCTGAATTATCTTCCATGGGTCAGGATGTTGT
Organism: Viscum album; assembly: GCA_963277665.1. Taxonomy (NCBI): domain Eukaryota; kingdom Viridiplantae; phylum Streptophyta; class Magnoliopsida; order Santalales; family Viscaceae; genus Viscum; species Viscum album. The sequence goes on from OY728130.1 coordinate 303,184,422, forward strand.
GGTATAGTCCCTGAAGAAATTAGTAGACTCCATACCCTTTTTTTGAGTATTGATTCAAGATGTCAGTTGCTTCAACACACTTTTAATCATAAGTCAGATTCCGTAAGTATGCTCACAGAAAAATACACCTTGCTAGAAGCTAATTTTAAAACCTTCTATATTGGTTATGATTCGCATGGAGGATCTTGTAAGGAAATTACAAAATGGAACGATCAAATACATGAGAATATTTAATGAATTCCAAGACTCATTGAAAGCTGCCTTTGATAAGTTTGATGGAAGGATAAAAAACCTAACAAAAAAGTTTTACAGAGAATTTAAAACTTGAACCAGTAGCCTAGAAGCCAGAAGATAAAGATCTTAGTGGGAACCAAAATTTAGTTACCTTAAATTTGAAGAGATAAATAGATCTCATGATAGAGTTTGAATATAAGTTCAATCAATAAGAAGTGATACTGACATATTATTTAGAAATCCTTAATTCTCAGGAAGAGAAAATCAAGTCACTAGAAAATAAAAAACAGGATCTGGAAGAGCTACTCAATAAGATTGAGGAAGATCATAAGGAGCATAAAAAGTTAAAGACTATCATTAAGAAGATCATTTTGGTAGAAAATAATGGTGAATAATCTTTCCTATCAATTCCTATCATTTGTTTTATTTACATTCCTATATCAATTTTTTCCAATCATAATGAAAAAAATAGGTTCTTTATTTTTGTTGTTGTGTATTGTTATAATATTTATGGTACAATATTCTTTTAATTTTATCTATTCCATTTTAAAAATCACAAAGGGGTAGAAATTAATGATAAATAAGAATACTATGTATAAATAAGAGAATTCCAAGAGTTAGGGGGAGTTTAACTAAGGGGATCTTACTTAAAAAAGGATTTATAATGCAAGAAAATGTAAAATATCTCTAAGGAATTCAAAAATACAGTCCATAGATATTTCAGAACTTATGGGGGAGTTATTCATATTCATCAAGATTCATAACTAAAGGGAAATAATTTTTCTTTTAAAGTTCATAATGAAAATTCATAGTCCTTGTATTATTTTTGAAAAGGATGTCTGTGCTTTCAAAAATGGGGAGATTGTTGAGACAATAAGGCTTCTTTGTGACTTTTCCATTCCTCTATGTTTTGAAAATCAGAAACACATTATCTTAAGGAAAATTACCTTTCCCTAAGAATTATTTTTCTTAATGAAAATTTCCCTTCCCGAAGGAAATTTTTATCCTTACCGTGTTTTCATTTCCCCATTTTATAATCTCTATAAACCAAAGTAATTTTTTTTCTAAGTCAAAAATATGGATTATTATCGAAAATCATAGAATATTATAGCTCCTTAGATATAGAGTATTATATTCTTAGATTAATATTTCCCTAGAATCAGACTCTGAATTCAATAAAATTTAGACCCTTAATTATTTGAAATTCAAAATTTGAATCCTCTAAAATTCAGATTCTGAATGCTCTAAAATTCAAATTCTAAATTCATTGAAATTATGATTCTAAATTCCTTATAATTCAGACTCTGAATTCCTCTAAATTAAGACTCCCTATTCAATAGAATCCTGACTCTAAATTTCTTAGAATTCAAAATTCTAATTTCACGGAATTGATACTATGAATTCCTCATAATTCAAACTTTGAATTCCTAAAAATTCAGACTCTCAATTCATTACTTTGGAATCTATAAAATTTAGATTCCAAATTCTTTGTAAAATAGAATCTGATTGTCCATGTTGTTTATATGATTAAACTCCAAATTATATTTTTTCATTAGACTATGAATTCTATTTTTCCTTGGACTCCAGATATTCAGTTTGGTTAAGCTAGTCCATTTTCTTTACACAAGTTATTTTTAAGAAATGATGTCATGCAATAAGTTTCTAACTAACCGTTGGTTGAGTGAAACGTCTACAGGTCCCTCTAAAATTCAAGGAAAAATATGATAGTTAGAGGAGGGAGTTGACCATTGAAGTTTTTTCTATAAATAGGAGCTCATTTGAATGATCTCGTTATTATTGATTAATCATTCCAAGATCCTAGAGATTACAAGCTATGAAGTGATTTAGAGAGATGGAAAGACTCTCATGCCTTGTGCATTTCTGAATGTCTTTTTTAGCATGCATCGAGTGACTCTGATTGTCGTTGATTACAATAATGGTCTTCTTATTATTGGAAGATAGAGGTGCTGACAACCTTAATGTTTGAGGTCTTGTAGGGATAGTAGGATAGATTCTGATATTCCTATAGAGGGATTACCCTAGTGTGGGTAAGACAGAATTTCTGGAAAGTATAAATCAATATAACTTTATCCAAGGTTTTCGGATACCCTACTCATTAGGTTAAAATATTTCCTACTTTTTACTTGTTTTTTTTTTGAAATTTTATTTCCGGGGGTATTTTGATAATGGAAAAAAGTATAAATTTCTTATACTTTCTTGTACTTTACCTACTCAGATAAATAAGATTCTATACTCATTATGTTAGAATCTTCATTTAAGAAAACTGTTCTAAAGATTCATTTCTAGATTCATATTTCAATAACCTAAGCATGTTTTTTATTATAACTAAAAGGGGATTTTTGAATTTACCTTGTTTAACTATTTTAAACATTCTTTTCTTTAAAATTAAAAACGAATGTTTTTAAACATACAATTCACACCCCCTCTTGTAATTAAGCATCTACATATACGATTTCAATCTTAAAAATGGTTTTTTTATCCTACAACTGGATTTCCTATCACTTTTGGTATGATTTATTTTTTTATATTCTCTATTATATGATATATGTCGCATATTGTAGATACTTTGATACGCAGGAGCCTATCTGAGGAACCTCATGCTACTGCTGGAGTTTGTTGATATTTTTCTCTATTTTCGGAAAAACTTTGTTACTTATATGGAGTTTTCATTTAAATATACCAATAATCCCTAGTTGAAATGGGTATTTTTTTCCCAACCATAATTTCCATTTATCACAATAACTTAGTAACAACACGCCTATATGGGAGCAGAAATACATGCCTGCCATTGGGTAGCATTCTCATTATGATGATGAGATTCCCCAAGCATACTATAGAGGGGATGTGTGTATTCCATTATAAAACATTTACTTTTATCACTATTTCTTGGAATTTCTGTAGAAAGTAGAAGAGACCAACACCTATCCTTCTATTACTAGAAGGATGTGTTGTGTGACATTTGCAGCTAGAACTGAAATCTATTCCCATTTTGTGGTTGGGGTAGGGTTATAAGTCTACACCTTTCTTTAATTTCCTTAAAAAATATTATGTAAGGGGTTTTGTGTGGGGGTAAAAGCATAGTTACCCTCTATTTTTTTCAATAATATCTTGATGTTCTTCTCTTAGGGTTTTCAGAGTGTGTTTTATGGCATTCTAGGAAAGTGTGTTGATATTGGCCTACTCATTTATTACCATTTTTTATTGGTGGTATTCCATTTTGGGAATATAATTATGTGCCTAGTACTAGTCAATTTGTTTCCTCCCATGGAGTGCCTTCCTCAGCACATGAACCTAGGTGTCCTGATTTGGGGACTTTTGGTGGCACCTCATCTTGTTGAGGACTTTACATTGTGTGGCCTTGGTAGAAGAAATTGTAGCCAGGATCCCTTCAGTGGAACACATGTTCAAAGATCATAAGGATATCATTAAACTATGAATCCACCTACCTCGGATATGAGAAGAACTTTTTTTGTTTTCTAGGGAGAGACACCCAAAATAATTTAAAATGATGATGGGTGTTGCTTGTTTTTTTAACCACATACATTGTTGGGTATTTGGTTGGAAGGTATTCATGTCTTGGAGGGATTCATGGATATCCTATAGTGTCAGTATAGTAAATTCATATGGTACTCCTTGATTAGTTAATTCACCACAATGCACTGAATCCCCTGAGTGGGTGATAATATCCTATGAAATGATGATGATCTTTCTCATTCAATCACTAATGCATAAGTATTTTTCTATTTATAGTACGTCATTTTAGATCATATATAATTTGTTTGAACGTTCTAGAATAAACTAAACATGAAAGAAGAAAGTAAAATTTCATATTATAATCAATTGTATGAAAACCCATGTTTATTTATTTTTGGAATGATCCATGTTGGGCCAACTTTCACATCATATTAATAAGTGAAACAAAGTGGCCTGACACATGGATGATGGAGATATTCTATCTAATGAATGTATACATGTTGGATTCACTATTTTTCATTTCACACACCTCTCTAGTAGGATTCCAATGTGGTTTATTAATTGAACTATAAACACCCAATCGTTCCCATATTCGGGGTACAAACCAAATTTCTAAACACATGAGATCACTAGGAACTTTTCCAATGACACTTAGGGACACCCATTTTTCGATCGGATGGGAGTTCGATCTCATCACACCCTTTTGAAGGGAATGGTTTCGTACTCCAAGAGTATATTATATATATATATATATATATATATATGTCATTTTCATGAATCATTTATAAAACCTAACATAATACTAGTCTCTATTTACATTTGCAAAAAATCATATACATGTTTGAATGCGAACATATGTGTGTGTCTGAAGTTCTCCATCAATGAACTCATCTTTATGAATATGAGTTTATCCATTGATGGTACCATGTATATGTATCAAAATTTTCCATTATTATCCAATTTTTTATTTTTTATACTAGTTTTAATCCACAAGACTGAGCACATTTGAAATTATCATAATCCAGTTAAATAATTGTTGTTTTGATTTTTGGTTCAATACTAGGAAAGGGATTCCTACATATACTTGTAGATGGAATCATAACCCATGTAGTTCAATTTCACTTAATGGGACATGAACTTACTTTTACTGTAGTGTAACAAGGACCAAATCATTTAGTTTAATGTCATGTGGTGAGGATGTTTAAGTGAGAGATTCCCTATAAATGTTGATACCGGACTTGTTCTAAAGGGGGGCCTTTTTGTTTGACCCCATGGGGAATATAGCCCGATAGTAGTGGACTAATCTTACAAGGGATATTTCCATTTTAATGCATCTCTCACTAGGAATATGGAATAATTAATATGACATAGAGAATGACCTAGATGGAACACGACCTCCCAGGTGAATTTCAAATTTTGGGTTTGACCCTCATGGTGGTTTCCTATATATCCCATCAATATGTAAATAAAATATCATATTTTTGTATTTTTTTCATGAAATATAACAACCTGGGAGGCCCATGGATTCTTCATTGTGAATATTAAACTCTAAAGGTTTGTAACACAGGGAATATGTCACTTTTTGAATGTCCATATGACCCTAAATACAATAGAAGTTAAAAGTGGGGCCGTCTTTTACTAAGGGAATCCATGATCAAAAGGAAATGATGGTGCATCCTCACCCTACTATATATATTTGGTGGCCATGAGGGTGGCCAAAGACATTGTATTTTTTTTATGGGAATCCTGTATCAAATGTGGAATTACCAAGGATAAAGTAAGGCGAGTTGAAGGGGATTCACTCAAGTGAGACGTGGGTAGTTTGTAGGAACTTTACCCAAAAGATACATGGGAATTAGAAAGGGAATTCACCCAAGTGATACTTGGGTGGTCATATTTAGTTCACCTAGTCCATACCTATATTGTTTGAAGGGATCTCTCCCAAGTGATTTTTCGGTGAACAGATTGATCCTAGTGACATGACTTGGATGCGGCTTTTCCTTGGTGGTAAGGGGAATCCTTAGATTCACATGGAAGGATGGAATGAAATTTTTAAGTTAGGAAGTGGTCCTTTAACTTCGTATGTTTTAACTAAGGGAGAGTGGTTAATTGTTCAGGTATTTATTGTTTTGGAACTTTGTGGAATTCGATGACCCAATCCTTTTGTTTTTTCACTCGTATTTTTAATTATTGGGAATCCACATCAGGGGATTGAAGACATGGAAAAAGATGTTGGGTGAGAACAGTTTCAGCTATTACTGGCACCGAAATTTGTTCCAAAGATGGATCAAAGAAGGTCCACACTATTTGGGATATCATTGGACCATTACGGGCCCAAAAATCATAAGAAGGATCCTTCCCTGTGAAGCTCTCTTTCAAATCCCCTCATAACCACAAATGGTGTGAATCCATTATAATGGAATCCTCTATGACAATCATGGAGCAGTGAAGGAAGGATATACAAGTTTTACGAGCAATGTGACCATCGCAGAGTAGTGACAAAAGGATCCACGAGTCCGATAGAGTCTGATGACGCATTTCAACTTCACAACATTACCTTTTCTTCATAGATAACACTATGAGCATTGTGAATTCCCTTTTCCTATAAATAGGCAGCTCACCCCCCACCCACACCCATAACCATCATTACCCTGACCATTCACCTTTCGAGATCCCATTTCACGAAGCACCCTTCACTCTATGAACCAGTGATAAAATTCCTCACCCATGGTACTTGATCATCAAGTACCATCAATCCCTTTGTTCCATTTTTCCTCCACTTTAATAGGGGATGACCTTCATGATGCCCAACTACCATCGCAATGGTAGGAGTCCTTTTTGGGAACTCAAGACTTCAAGAACCACTTAGAATTCATGAATAATCCTTCAAGAACATTTAGACTCCATGCCCTAGTAGGGTTATCATGATTTGTGATGATCCTCCCTTCACAAAGACCCCTTTTTCCATTATTCATAAAGCATGTTCTTTAGTGAAGATTCCTATCTTCACAAAGCACCAGCTCTTCGTGGATACCCTCTTATTGAGGCATCTTTCTCTGAAAACCCGTCTTCTGTGTGGCCCTCTAGGATCATACAAAGTAATTTCCTAGTCCCCCAAGTGGTGTTCCATGTTGTGTTTCCCTGGCTTAAGCTTCTTCACATAGTCACACTAACAACTATTTCTTCTTTTCATAACCACAATAACATGATCCCCTAGAGTGAACACTCCTCTCTATCACTATTTTCTAGCATTTCTTAGGCCTTCCCTCCCCCATGTGTGGGTTGGTACAGCTTATGTAAGTCCAATGGGTGAGGAGTGAGTCCTCGTCATCTGAGCGGCAGGATGTTAAACTTCCAAGAACCCCTCATCCTCAACACATGATTTTCAACTATGATCACCAAATATGTGATAGGCCTAAGAGAATTCCAAGGAGAATGAGCATTAGAGATATCTAGACTTAATTTTCCCTTTTGTCTTTGTCTCCATGTGCACCTCATAATGTCTTTATGTATGCTCTGACATGCCTTGATAGTGTGTTCCCTGTACGATGGCTATATCCTCCCTGTACATCAGGTCACCCTCATCAGGCTTCCCTCCTATATTATGTCCCAGTCTTCACCACCCGTGTGACCAAATATTTCATGAAATAATCTTCAGGTCCATTGCAACCTCTTGTTTTTCACACTGAGCATGACTCATGTGGACTTAGAGAAAGTACCGACCATGAAAATCTCTTTAGGTTGCTAACCATGTGTAAGCCCCAACTAGTCTTTGGGCCGCTAACCAAGCATAATCCCCTACCACGTTTTCATTCAGAACTATATGGAATTTTATCCTTTTCTTCCATAGGGTATGTAGAAAGCCTCTTTAAGGTTTAATCCTAGTATCCATATATATGAACCACTTTTTATCAGTTCACTTTCTTCCCACATGATGTAAAACTATAGGACCATTTCTCCTTATGAAATACAAGAGTTTTGATCCCTGTCTTCTACACGGGGTATGTAGGATGACACTCCGAGACACAATACCAACCAGTAGTAAACTCTATTTCTCCCTCCTAGGTATGTACCCTCATGATGTGTCATTTTCCCTTTTTAGGACACATCACCTAGATCTAGCTCCCTTGGGTGTTTTGATCCATCCATTTTGGTCCACTAACCATGTGTCAGCCTCACCATTTGTAGGGTTTTTTTCTTTTGTTCCCACCCTAGCCAAACGTATTATTTTCTCGGGTAGCTAAACATGCATAATCCCCACACTTCACCATACTCCTCCAACCATGAGTGTCCCCATTTCAATGGGCTTATAACCATAAGTAAGCCCCAACATGTCTCTGGGTAGTTGTCCTTTGTGTACACCCTGATTATATACCACAATATGACCTATGTGGACATTGATTCACTACCCCAAGGATAAATAGGAAGCCTCCCTATGTTTCAATCCCATCAAATATGTCATATCATGTTCTCTCCCTTAATCTAATGTGTCTCAGGAAGGTCGTTCCCCAACCTAGAGGTTTTACTTACTTCAAGTCCCAATCCATGTGTCCATCCTCAAAGGTGGAATACTTGGGTGTCCCATTTCCCCACCAAACTATATGTACTTTGATTCCCATCCACGGGGATACATAGGAAGCCTCTGTGAGGTTCAATCTCAACGCCACCTCTATCTTCACAATAGTTCCTTCTCATTCATCTCATCTAATTAATTAAATTATCCATCAACCATACTGATTTTTCTCTAGGCCACCACATCTTGATGGGATAATTCCATTCATATAGGCAGCTAACCATGCATAAGCACCAAATGACCCTTTTGAACTATGTTGGTATTGATCCCTATATTCTACACTGCATAAGTAGGATGCCTCTTTGAGGCTCAATCCCAACCGATGGTAAAATCTAGTGCTCCCTCCTTGGGATGTACCCTCTTCATGTGACATCATCCCTTTTGGGAAACATCTCCTAGATCCACCTCCCTGGGGTGTTTGTATCTATCTATTTTGGGATGCTAACCATTCATAATCCTCTCCATGTGTAAGCTTGTTGTCTATTGTGTACACCCCAACCACATGTCCCATTTTAGCGGGAAACTAAACATGTATAATCCCAACACTTCACCATACTCCTCCAAGCAAGAGTATCCCTCTTGTGATGGGCTACTAACCATGTGTAATCCCTAGTGTGTCTTTGGGCCATGGTCCTTTTTCTACATCCTAATTCTATTCCTCATCCTAAACATTATGGACTTTGATTCCATTCCATGATGATACATAGGAAGCCTCACTGAGTTTCAATCCCATCAACCATGCCCCTTCCCAGTCTCTCCATTAGGCCTTTGTGTCTTGGGAAGGTCACAACCCATCCCAATGATTCAACTTCATTTGGATCCCAATCCATGTGTCCCTCTTCATGGGCCACCTCCATAGTTGTCACATTTCCCCACTGAACTATGTGGACTTTGATTCCCATCCACGAGGATACGTAGGAAGCATCCCTGAGTTTCAAGACCAACACCACCTATATATTAATGTTGGTTACATCTCATTCATCTGATCCACTACATTAAATCATCCATCAATCATACTAATTCTTATTCAAGTTTCCACAACATGGTGGGATCATTCCATTCATATGGGAAGAAAAACATGAATAATCCCCAGACCACCCTTTCGAACTACATGGGTTTTCATCCCTGTACTCTACACAGGGTATGTAGGAAGACTCCCTAAGGTTCAATCCCAACCAACGAAATCCCTTGGTGTCCCGCATTGAGGCACCCAAATCTTCTAATCCTCCCGTTTAGTGTTCCTATCAGCCTTCACAGTGTGTAACCTTCCCCTTTTAGGAGACACCATTCTGGATCCATCCTCATTGGGCATTATGATCCATCCATCCATCCATCCAGTAAACCTTCCTAGTGCTCTCGCCTAGGGACATACCCGTCTGATCTACTCTCATTAGTTTTCTGCTCATCTGAACTATCTCTACTAGATGTTAAAATCAATGCATACCCAGTGTTAAACATGGGAAGATGATGAAAAACACAGAGACATTCCTATGTCATAAGACACCCCACGACCGACAAGGTAATCCTTGTGTTTTTACGCCCTTGAGAATCCCTCTAACAAGGAATAATATAGGTGTTCTGGTGTTTCACCATCAATAAATTCCATAGATGCCTCAATGTGACTACTCCTTTAACTGAAGGTTGCTGCCCCGACTTGACCCCTTGGAATGTCCTGGTAGAATAAGTGTAATTAACTAGAATCCATAAATAAATGGATCCTGTTTACAAACAAAGTCTTAATCATTGAGTGAGACCCGAACTTGGAAACAAGTTATGAGCAGGAATCCGAGGAAGGAAAAACCAACATCCCATCATCCCATTTCGATCAAGGAGAAAATGTCCCCGGAGAGGTGATGGATGCCTTTCGCCTTTGGAAAGTTGGAATACAGGGTACAATGACACCGCCAGCAAATATCAGAGAGACTACACAGCACGTTGTGCCCCAGTGAAAGCATCAGAAATATAAATGGTGAAATTTACATGAACTAGTTATCCTACAATTATAATAATTAGTAATGCTTGAGACATCAGTAGGTGAGTGTGTAACCAGATTTAGATATCGGGTGCCAGATCCAACTAAGAAAATTGTGGGCTGGTCATGAAACTCACTAGAATTTGGGGCAGTTGATCATGGGTAATTCCAGTCAATGGTACTATCAGTGTGGATCTATCTCTCCAACCATGGTAGACTGAATGGTGTTTTGTAATTTATAATTTATTTCCTAACATTTGAGTTGATCGCTAAATCTTTCTTCTTTACAGGACCCAATCTTCAGCCACAAAAAACCAGTCACCTCCCACCCACAGATGTAGGGAAATAGGAAATGTCAACATGGAAACTCTGTATGAATATGACTTTTCCACAATACCTTCCACGACCATAGAGGTTGGGTACCCACACCCCATCTCACCCGATGAGATCATCCGTAGGAGGGTGATTGATACTCTCATTTGTTGATATGAACGGGAGGGGTCATCCTAATGAGTGATATGGACCGCCAACATCTAGAGGCTTATATTTATCGTTATTACCATGACCCCAAAGGGCCGCGTAAGGAGATGTTTCTCCCCACTTTAACACCCAACTATTTCGGGAGCCTCTCCCTAGAATGATCATATGATTTAATCTCCTATGCCGACGATGTGAGGGATGTTTGACCCATTCCAGATTTGACCACCCCCATGGAGTCACCAAGGAGGACTCCTAACATGCCACATCAAAGCAACCATTTGGTTACCCAAGCCAAGGAGTAGTTTTTTTACATCCATGCTCCGCCTTCCCCAGTCTGGCTAACCCGGTGTCAATGTCAGGTGCGGGATCAGGAAGATGCACGTCAAGGGGTGTCATCTTCTACAAATTCATTGTACAACTCCACCAACAACAAATAATATCATTTACCTATTATTATAGAGAATGATAAAATATATCCCTGATTGGCATTAGAACCCCATCCACCCCATAGTCAGGCTAGACTAACTCTTCTTGTCGCTGGTGTGAGCAGTAGTCATCACTGGCCGACCCATGATGTTGACATTCAGTAAGTAGGTTCTCCCTGTAATGTTTTTATCTAGATCAGAGGTCTAATAAATTATGTTCTACTGTATCCAATCGACCATTCATGGTTTTAGTGCTCTACTAATGTGTATAGTAGAACTCAGGTCGAATCCTCAGCGATAATACTTTTTAATAGTCGATATTTTTTAGTTGGGTGTATTTTGATTGGGGGTTTGTTTGTGGAGATTTATTGAAATGATTGATTGATTTATATTGATTTAATAATTTAATAAATATTTGTGTGATTTCATCATTAGAGAGTTAATTTTTTAATATCCTTGATCTTTACTTTATATTTCATTAAATTAACACCCACTTCACAAGATGACATTGATTGGAATTCCCAAGTGTTAAAGCTTTAATCCAAGCCTTAACTTAACATTGGGTTCTAATATTAATCAGATATTGTTTATAGTAGTGTATATATGGTTCCAATAATCTATGGAAACCACAAGTTAAACAAATCATGTCATTAATCCATGAATTTTTTTGTTTTACACACACAATGATAATTTAAAGAATTTTCATCGAGCAAAACCTATCGACCACATAACATCTCAAAAATTATAACTCATCCCAATAGTAGATTTACTCATTCATTGTTTTAGTGAATAATATGGTTGTAATTTTTATGATGATTAATTATAAATTGAACCAAAATAACAGGATAACAAATATTTGTGCGTCGAACACACACACACATGAACGATGATGAGAATTAAAAACAGACTTTCGATTGAATGAGGAAGAAAAAGAAAAGAAGGGGTTTCCACTTGATTTTAAATATTTTAGGATAATTAATATTTAAGAACAAAGGTTGGATGATTAAAAGAAAAATGAGAAAGAAACATGCATTAAAATATAATCACTACACAAACACTTATGAGATTACAAACAAAGAAGAACATAAAGGTAAATAAAAAAGAAAGGGGGAAGAGTCTCTCAAGTGAAAACATGGGTATGGAAGGTCCTCCCAATCCTTTTTTAATGATTTAGTGGTGCCAATGTATTGTCCTGTATTTTTAAATTCCATCCCCATCTAATGATAATATGTGGATTCATTTATTAGCGAAGGTGTTGGACTATTTTCATTCCAAATATACCCGTCCATTTCTACCGAAAATTTCTCCATACAGATAGCTGAATATCGAGATATTATATTCTTAGAAGTTCTATATTTTATTTTACTATCATCCATAAAAATTATGCAGCCATTTGAATTTTGGATCCACATATATTGCTATTTTAAAAAATAGTGTTCACCTATCCATTTCTATCACCACCTTTTTGAAGGCCACAATGTTAATGGGTTTATGAATAGGAAGATTCCTTCAAATTCAAAAAATTTCTAAAAAAAAGTTGGCCTTCTATATCTTAACTTTTAAAATGAAATATCTCATCTTTCATGGATTTCTATATCAAGAGAAAAGTCAATAAATATGTGATGGTTTTAATTCCCAGACCGAATGGTGGTCTAGAATTGATAAAATCATCTGGGCCCCTTTTTAGATAATTTGGGTTTTTAAATTTGTATCCAATATGAATTGTATTGTCTCCATAATTTTGGTGGATAATAAAAGAATTTGAAATTCTAGATTGAGCCCATTCTTTCAATCTTCAAGGCTGGCCCAATTTCTTTACAGATTCTATGGGCCTCCTACTGTGGTCCATATGACCCTTTAAATAACAGAATTGGGAAATGATTCCTTCTAATGATATGTTGGAAATTGAATAGTTCATCATAAAAAACAAGAACCATGAAAGTTTTATAATCATAGTGATATTTATAATTAAAATATTAAACTAACTCGATTAGACTGGTGAAAATAATTCTCAAAAATTATATTTAGTATTAAAACATGAATATCTCAAATCAATTATGAACTTTTACATGAAATTTAAAAAAGGGAGTATACAAAAAGATATTAAAAACATCAAATCCACCACACATAGTCTTGTTCATATACTCGTGTGTAGAAAAAAACATAACTAAATAATTATCACTCACCAAAAAATATTAAAATTTTATTTTCCCTAATCAGGGGAGGTTTAGAGAATTTCACTCATCCATGTTGAATTACTCCAAAAATTGTTACAAAAATAATGGTCCAAAAACAATTCCATTTTCATGATCGAATTTATAAATGGAAAATTTAGGCACTCAAAACACACTCCTCTCAAGATGGTAAAAATTTATTTTAGGAGGTTTACTCATTCACCAACCAAAAGTGAAAATCATAGTGTTTGAAAGATATCTAAGCATCTATTACCTATCCTAAAGTGCCCAAGAATAAATATTTATTTTTAAGGGGTTTTTATGTGGCTATGGGATTATAGGAATATAATGTCCAAGAGAGAGGATAATAGGTGTAAAACATTATCTAGGGTAAAATAATGAAAATTTGTTTTGAAATGAAACATGAAAGGAAATGGAAACACATATTTATAAGGGGATGATTGTGTGAATAAAGAAAAAATAGAGGAAGATAATTTTATGTGTATGAGAATATTAAATGTTTAAAAAAACACAAATATTCTCCCAATTAAATAAGAATATATAATGCAAGTGTCCTTTTTTATTTTCTTTATTTTCTTTTTATTGATTTTTTTCAACAGTTGAACTTTAAACAAATCTCACACTCATATCTCAACCCATGTTTGAACTTATTATGAAACTATATTGTAATAGTTATAATATGATCAAAGGTTGAGAAAGAGTTATTTTGGACCAACTGAAGACACAACCATTTTTTATTTTATTTTATTGATTTTTTTGATTTTTTTGAACACTTTACAATAACATTTTCAAAATTACATAAATGAAAATAAATTCCCCAAAACTCATGGAATTACAACCTATCCCCAAAACTAAAAATGATTCTTTCCCTCATGAATATTATAACACATTGAAAATAAATAAATGGGCACCCCAAAATGAAATCCATTCCCCCCACACTTAAATTTCAATATATAATGAAATGTAAATCCATGTAGATTTTTCATGGGATAAGTTATTAGGATAATAATGTAGTTATCAAAGAAAATGTTTTCATAGGATTAGAGGGGGTTTCAAAAGAATGATTAATGAAAGGGTAATGGGAGTATATTTGGCTATTGTGATTCTCATGAGGTTTAGAAAATGCCTCTATCATATTAATGCACACAAAAGTATAAAATTCAACTCAAAGGTCCAAGAACCCAAGAATCATAATAAGGGGTGAAACCTCATATATTTAAAAGATTTCCATAGGTTTCCTTTGCATGAAAGATAATGTTGTTTCTCATGGTTGGGGAAAATCATTTACCGAATATAATATTGGGCATTAAAAATTTGTTAGTTTTGAAAAAAGATTAATTATCCAAATTTATGATGAAAATAAAAAAAATCTAGATGAAAACATGTCTTTTGACTCCCCAAAATGGTTAAATAAAAATTCAAAACTGGATGGTGAGTAAGCATGACCCTTTGTTTTTTATTGAATTTTTTTTTGTTTTTTTTTTGTTTTTTAGTGTTTTTAAAATAAACAACACCACAAAAGAAAAAGATAAAAAAGAAATGGTTTGATAAAAAAATTGGTAAGAAATGAAATAGAGAAGAAGAAGAAGAAGAAAAAGGGAGATAGAGAAAGGGAGGGAGATGGAGAGAGAGAGAGAGTTAAAGGGAAAGAGGTGCTCGTAGTTCGTTATAAGTGGGTCTTCACCTCCATCCATTGGTAGGTCTATAGAAGTCGATTGATTGTTTGGTAATGTGTCCTCTCTAATGATTATTTGGAAAATTTCCATTACCTAGATGAGAATAAAAAATAGGAAGCATTATTTATTTAATAAAAAACTAAAAAAAATTAAAATTTCATAAAAGTAAAAGAAAAAATGGGTTGCCTCCCAGGTAGCACTTAATTTATTTTTCTATAGCTTGATAGTTGCTGTAGAATACCCATATTATGATGGTGGCCACAATATTTTTTCAACTCTAGAGTACTTCTAGAAAAATATCTCTTCTGAGAGTCCTAATTGTTCATGGTATAATTTCTTCCCTTTCAAGTTGTTTCTCGTGCAGTTCAATGGGGGTGTAAAGAGAATGTGTTTTTTATCCCTTTGGTGTTCAACTTTAGGAATAATATTTTCCACAAACTTATGGATTTATATTATTATAAATCTAGGAAGGTGTTTCAATTATATTGGTGAATTTATGTAAGGTTCATATAACACAAAATATGAGTTGGAGATCCCAATTATTTTTAACTCATTTATTTCATCACATACCGATGTAAATTAATGAGGATCAGTGGAGTCAAAATACTGAATAAATTCTTAAATATCTTTTATAACAAAGTTTTTCGTAAAAGAATGGTCAATTTCAACATCACCAGTGATCAATTTATTAATTAAGGAACATATATCATCAAAATCACTACCATCAAGACAAGATAATCAAATTGGTTTAGGGTTCACCTCACATATAACAGAATTTTTAGAATCATGGATATGAAATGATTAATGTTGTATAATATATTCTGAATCAATAAATGATCATGTTAGTTCATTTTCCTTGTTATCATCCAACTTGGAGCAGTGGAGATCAGAGGTGATATGTGATTCCAAATACTTTTCAAGATCATTTAGATCGATGGAGTTTACATCTGAAATGTCAACATAAACTTCTTTATTTATGACTTAGTTAATGTGGATGCAATATTCACAAACTCATATATCATTAGAATAAAAAAAACATGATGGATCTGGATTCAACACACTCTAAGAGAGATTTTTAGAATCATGGATAAATAATGTATATTTATTATCTGATGGGTATCACGTGGATTAGAAATATTGAACTTGACAAGTTGGTGACCAAATTCCACAGATAAGATGCCAGCATGAACATCAATTTTTGTTATATATGTCATTACGAAAGGACATCCTCAAATTAACAGATATCGAGAAGATTTGATATCACCTTCCATGTGAAGGACATTGAAATCACCTGGGAAAATTAGAGCATTGACACGAACTAGGTCATCCTTAATTATTACCTTATGATTTTCAGTGCTTCAATTAGCCAATTAAATGACAATGCCTATTGTATAAAAGGTAACTAGAACAAGGTTGGAGAATATGGATTTGGCCATTACATTAATTTAGCCTCCTAGGTCTATGAGTGAATCATCAAAGTTGGAACTTCCAATTTGGCATTGAAATATAAAGGTCCCTAAATCTTTTCACTTTATAGGAATAGACTACTGGGTGGAAACATTTTTTAAGGTCATAAGTTGCCTTTATGGTTGCACAATTGAATAAGAAATTTGGTGTAATTAAGGAATTTTTTTATGGTAACTAAGAGGATAATGTTGACTTCAACACATCTAAATATGTCGAGCATTTCAAGATTGGGATCAAAGGACTTCCATGGCTTTGAAATGGATTGAGGAAATGGAATTTGGTTCCTAAGTGGAATGGAAGGAGGCGAGGGAGTGAATTTAGGTTCCTTTTATAATTTATTTTTTTTCATTATCTAGGTCAACATTCAATGTTGAGTTGAATGACTCATCATGAGGCATAACAATTTTATTTCCCGATCTAAATGAAATTTCACTTACATTACCCTTGGGGATGGATAATGGTTGAGTTTGGAGTTGGGAATAATTTGACTATTATTGTTGGCTCAGGTGGGATTCCAGTGGACCAATTTGGGTTTCAATACTTTTAAGGTTGGAATGGGTGAAGGAGGAAAGTTCTTCCACATCACTTTCCCATGATTTATTGGAAGAAGAAAATTGTTTCGGATTGGGATTTCCTTGATTTTGGTTCTTTGGAAAGAGATTGTATTGGGTTGTGAATTGAGAAGTATCATTAGGATAGTGGAATCCAGGAGGAGAAAGAAGAGGATTGATTCTTTTAGGTTGAGGAACAAAAGGGTATGGTTTTTGGAAGTTACCAACACCTTGACCATATTATAATTGCTTTGTATTTTGAGGAAGGAATTGAGGGGGGTGAGAAATGGGATTACTATACCTTAAGCCTTGGTTGAAGGTATAAGTGAAAGGATTAGAGTGGGGTTGGTTGAAGTTACTAATGAACTGACCTGATTGTTGAGGGTTGGTTTTCTTCTTAGAATATACTACATTGATCTCCATCTATCTAGATGAATCAGAGGGATCCTCTTAATGTTTTAGACATGTGTCATTTGGATGGGATGCGGAGCTGCAGATTCAATATGTATTGATAGGTCTAGGTAATATAAATTGTTGAGAATATGAGGTTGGGGAATTGGACACTATAGCTAGTTGTCACACAAGACTCATAAATTCACTCATCCACTTGGTCATTTTATTTAGCTCTACTGATTGACTATCTTGGGCTTGTTTTAATTGAGGATGTGCTTGAGCATGAAATTGTTGTGTGTTTGTATCCATGTTGCTTATGATATCTCTTGCAGCAATGGGAGTTTTACCAATAGGAGGAACGCCACTTGCGGCATCAATGAGAGTTCTCTCCATAGCTAGTAAGCCCTCATAAAAGTATTAGATCAGGAGATGGTCAGGGATTTGGTGATGTGGGTAGGTTGTCATAATATTTTTGAACCACTCCCAATACTAATGGAGTGACTCATTTAAGTATTTTCATATACCACTTATTTCTTTTCGGATGGAATCATTAGAAGAAGTAAAAAATAATTTTTCTACGAAAAGATGCTTCATGTCATTCCATGTGGTTATGAAAACATGAGGGAGGTTGTAAAGCCATGACTTAGGAGTGTCATCTGGGGAGAAAGGGAATGCTCAGAGTTTAATTTGTTCCTCAGAAACCCCTTTAGGCTTCATGGCAGATCACACCACTTGGAACACTTTAAGATGAAGATGTGGATCCTCACCGGCTTGCCCATGGAAATGAAGAATAAGATGACTCAAACCTGAATTGAGTTCGAATTAAACCTCCATTTTTGGATATTGAATACCAAGGGGTTGGTAATTCATATCAGGGGCAGCAAGTTATTTAAGTTTTTGTTCCATAGGATTAGCCATATCTAATTCAATGGTTGTACAAGTACTTGTTCTTGAATGATTTGATTATCTATAATGGTCATCCTATGTTGGAAAAGTTTTTTCTCAATTTTAGTGTCAAAAACATGAGGGATTTATTCGGTAGGCTACAAGTCATTCAGATATATTTTTTAAGAAAGATCAAGTTAGGTGTTTCTTTTTTTGTTTTCCTTTTATGATTTTTATGTGAATATGTGTTTTTCTTTGTGTTTTTTTTCAATTTTTTTTTAATTTTGTTTTGATTTTTTACAATAACAAAAAACTAAAGAATACTTAATCCACCATCCCTATAAACAGTGCCATTTTTAGTCTGGAAAATTATCATCTATCGACTGCTCAAGGTTTTGGTGCACTGCTTATGTGTATAGATGCACTCGGGTCGAATCCATGTCAGTGATACTTTTTAATAGTCAATAGTTGTTTATTGATTGTGTTTTGATTGGGGGGGTTGTTTATAGAGATTAATTGAAATGATTGATTGATTTATATAGAGTTAAAAATTTAATAAAGATTGGGGTGAGTTCATCAGTAGAGATTTAAGCTTTCAATATCCTTGATTTTTCATTATATTGATTTAAATTAACACCCACTTCACAAGATGACGTAGATTGGAATTCCAAAGTATTAAGTCTTTAATCCAAGACATAACATAACTTAGGGTTCTAATATTATTCATGTATTATTTATGGTAGTGTATTTATTGTTCCAATAATCCATTGAAACTGCACAATAATAATATCATGTCATTAATCAACAATATTTTATGTTTAACATACACAATGTTAATTTAAATAATATTCATCAAGAAAAAGATATCAATCACTTAACACCTCAAAATTATAACTCACCCCAATGGGAGATTTACTAATCCATTGGTTTATTTAATAATATGGTTGTAATTTTTATGATGATTAATTATAAATAGAATGAAAAGAATGGGATAAGAAAATAGTTGTGCATCAAACACACACACACACAAACGATGATGAGAATTAAAAACAGACTTTCGATTGAATGAGAAAGCGAAGGATGAGAAGGGGTATCAATTTGATTTAAAATATTTCAATAGAATTAATATTTAATAACGTAGGATTGATGATAAATAGAGAAAATGAGAAAGAAACATGCATTAAAACAGAATTACTACACAAACACTTCTGAGATTACAAACAAAGAAGAAATCAAAAATAAATGAAAAAAGAGTGGTGGGGGAGTCCCTTTAGTAAAAAATGGAGTACGGAAGGTTGACAAAAAAAATTGGAAAGGATTTTTTCTTGCCAAAGTATGATTCTCTCTTCTAAAATTTTAACCACATGGTAAGATGAGCGGGGGACGCATTTATAGCCCAAGGTGGTGGATTTTTTGAATTCTAAATATTCCCCTCCACTTGTATTTCCAATTTGGAAATCCAGAAAGCTGGATATCGAGATATTATCTTAATACAAGTTGTAGATATTGATGTTTACTATCATTAATCAAAGTATAGTGGCCATTTATCTATTGGAGCCCAATATATGGCTATTTTACTAAACATTTTTTACCTCTCCATTTTTATCAACACATTTTCGAAGGAAATAATGTGAACGGGTTTTTGAATATGAACATTCCCTCAAATTAGAACAATTTCTTCGACAAACTCTTCTGCCTATATCTTACCTTTCTCAATGAAAAATATAAGTTATCATGGATGTCCATACCAGAATAAAAGTCAATAAATGTGTGTTGTTTTTAATTCCCAGACAGAATGGTGGGATGGATTTCATAAAATCATTTGGACCCTTTTAAGTGGATTTGGGCCTTGAAATTTTTATCCAATATTAATGGTATTCTCCCAAGACCTTTGATAGAGTATAATAAATTTTGGAAGTCTTCATTGAGCCCAGTAACTCAATCTTCATGGCTGGTCTGTTTTTTCTTCATAGATGTTGTGGGCCTTCTTGTGTGGTCCATATGACCCACCAAATGATAGAATTGGACAATGATACCTTCTAATGATATGTTGGAAATTGAATAAGGAAACCTAAAAAACAAGATCAATTTAAATTTGATAAGTAGGGTGATATTTATAATTAAACTAGTAAACTGACTCTATTGGACTACTTCAAATAATGCTCCAAAATTATATTTAGTATTAAAACATGAGTATCTCACACCAGTTATGCACTAATACATGAAATTTAATAAATGGAGTATAAAACAAGATATGAATAAATGAATAATATAATCTACCCTGCTTCCATGCTCATCATGGAGGTCCTCCCTATACCACCAGCACCAGTCTAGGAAGAATCATTCCTCATCTTATTGACACTTAGTATGATGGTCCTCCCCATGCCCATTGTCTAGGGTATGAATGTTTTCCCCATATTTCATGTTATCAAATTGAATTGCCTCCTCGCATCATCACTAGATTCATATTAGGTCCTCCTTTCTTCATCAATGGTCAGTAAGGAGGTCCCCCCCATGTTCGGTTCCACCAGTATGAAGGCCTTCCATGTGCGACCATTGACACCCAGCATGGAGGTCTCTACCATGTTCTCACTAGCTCTGGCATAGCACATCCTTTCTCTAGAGATCCCTACCATGGGGGTTACTCCCTGTGCACCTAGAGTAATACACAAAGTCCCCCTCATGTTCTATTAAATATATTCTTGGGTTCTCCTCACACCACAACTCATCAAAGTTTAGGTCCTTCCTACTTCAACAACAATCGATATGAAGGCCCTACTCTTATCCCATCCAGCACAAGCAGAGGTCCTCCCCGCTCTAACATCAACCTGCAAAAAGGACCTCCCTGGGTCAAAGATCTCTGTTTCCCTAAAGAACCATCTCACGGTGGGATGGTTAAACACTTCCACTGAAAGAACTAGCTTGAAAAGTATTAGGTCATGGTCAACCAAGTTTTCTTTTCAGATTATGAAGTAGAACGTGACTCGGTGATGGAGCTATCACCCCAATCCTCTATATCAGGGTCTATGGTTGGAAACTAGTACATTAGGCTCATTATCCCAAAACTAGAGATGCACCAGATCCCCTAATTCCTCCATAGGTATATGTAAGAGGAGGTATATTTGGGTCCCTTCTAGGGTATTGTTGTACAGTCATCTCTACCATCTCCAAACTCACTCTCAACCTCAATATAAGATCACAGGGAGTTGTTATGGGTTTTGGTAGATGATAAACACTAGCCCGATCCACCATCAATGATCACCACCGTTATATCAGAAGAATTTGATACCCCATCCTAGTGGGATGTAGTGATGCAATCAGTACCGTCTCTATGATATATCCCTATATGTAGTGGCTTGTCAGTTCACACACTATTCTCTCAACTAGCCAGTCTGCCACCACAACGGTCCATATCAGTTTCCTTTATAGTCCTGCAGCCATCTCCATTTGAGGAATGGGGAAACTATATGCCGGATCTCAATTCTGAAAGGAGAAGCTTATGGGATATCCTCAAAATAGACCAATCCCTGAGATGTTGTAGTTGATTGCTACACTAGACTTCAAAGCTATAGAGACCCTTGAGTAGGACGAAGTCACATATTTCCTACAAACTCTCTGGATGATGCATTTCTATATCTATCATTATTAGTTGTTTTATCCAAATATCTAGGAGAATTATGATGTTATCATTATGCAGTGTCTCATTGTTGACCTGGTCATGATTCCCATTGCTCAGCACCCTACATCATCAGAAAATCACAAGATTCTCTAGAAATGATGCATCCAGAGCATTAATTATCTCTATAGGATTATTGTTGAGGCATCCCCACATGTTCATATAATTGTCTAGGGGTCGTATTAAGTTTTAAATTTCAGTTTGATTCGGCACCAACTTGATACTTCAGGTGATATAGAGGATATTCCTCCATGTGCAGTCATGGTAAAGATGGATGCACTCATAAATAAGGATTCTGAGATATGGATCATTTCAGAAAACCAATTCCATGTGGTAGTACCACCTATGTTAGATCCCCCAGGAATTTTCACTCACCAGCAAATACACATCATTGGCCTCAATATTCCCAATGAGGCAATGCATTTTTGATGGGATCCCAACAAGGGTAAAGGACCCCCTGGGGTCGTTAAGCCCTCTAACGTGTCTGGTTCATTATAGAAGATAGAAGATGACCCTAAAAAGGTTACATTGATTCAGCAGCTCATAGAATCAAAAAAGGAAATTGACGATATCCTTTCCCAGTATGCTACAGAGTGATGTCTAGATTATGGTGATCCCCAATATGATCTCATCCATCCTCCATCGGGGTAGTAGGGGTTGCCACAAGTTTTTCTGGATGAGCTACATCCCGTTGATCCCACCAACCCTACTCATATAGATAAGATAGAGGTTAGTGCCTATGGAAAGTGGCCATAGTATGCATCACTATACTCTTCTGAACTGCACAAGACCCATCCTCAAGCAGCTATTTAGATTATTCCTCCAGCTGCTCCATAGGTCAGCCCTCTAGTATTTCCTCGAGTTGTTCCACCAGCTCCTCCACAAGTCTTTGGGCCAAATTTTCATATTTAAGAACCCACCAATGTAATAGTTGTTAGAAATCCTCACTAAGATAGGAATCTCCCTATGGTTGATCTGATGGACACTCTCATTTCCCTCCTTGAGGATCTTGAGACCCAACAGGTGGAAATTATTCCTGATGACAATCTGTATCCATCATGTGTAGATGACATGTTGGAACCCTCAGAATTTGGAAATCATACCTTTCCCCCTTCAACGGGATGGGAGACCCATTGCAGTATCGTAACCACTACATCAATGGGTGTGGACCAATGCAAGGAACTCCAGTGTAGTAGAAATCTTCTAAGCTCTAGTGCTTCGTACAGACACTGGAAGGGCATGCATTCATCTTGTACAACCATTTACCCTTCAGGTTCAAATCCGGTTGGGAGGATCTCAACATGCAATTCTTATATCAGTTCAGCTCCACCACTAGGAATACTAGTATTTCTGACCTCTTCAGGTGAAATAAAAGGCTAGATGAGCATGTTTCTGACAAATTCACCCATTGGAAGTGCCTCACACAATCACACGACATGTTGCTGACTCAAGAGAAGTTTCTAACAATGTGTATGGGGAATGTAAAGACATAATTAGTCCCCTCCCTTGTAACTCATAATTTCCCTGGTGTATTTTGGGACTTCTCTAAAAAGGATCAATGCCTAGAGGAATCATTGCAGCAAGCCAAGAAGGAATATTCATCGGCTCCCACTTCACCTACAAGAGGAGATACCAAGGATGAGGAATCTATAATTTCATAGTTTGAATCCCCTAGCCTCTTGTGTTATTATCAGTGGAGCCTCAACCATAGCCACATAGAGGGAATAAACCTCAGGGTTAGCTTTAGGGTTATCATTTCCAGCCTCAGAATCAGTTGGGATCACCCCATCGACCACCACAGCCAAGAAGATATAATAAAGTTCCACCTACTTGATGGAATCAAGCCCCTCTTCTGGGATAGGTACCCAGAGTCCCTTTCAAAGATAAGAGAAACTTCACCTACTCCTTCAATGTGGTTCAAGTCCCAAAATATTTTTTGAGTGCTCTAGATTAGGGAATCTTGAGGTTGCCTGCATGTATAAATCCCGAAGAGGCTAATCTTAATGATTGCCCCAACTTTTTCCCCAATCAGTGGTTCCTTGGAAATACCCTCAAACACTGCTATGTGTACAAGGAATAGCTCTAGGGCCAAGTCAAAAATAAAATAGTCAGATAGGGTCTAGCCTCGTCATATGTGTCTTCTATTTCTGTAAATCCAGATAGTGATGTCGATCATGAATTACAACAAGTATCCAGCCATGGGTCTCAAAATTATGATAACTAGACAGCATGTTCAAATTATCATTCATTCCATCTAATTCATCACGAGCCTTCTGAATCCACCACACATCCTCCCACTATAACATCTACATCCGCTTCTCAGTATTCCACCTCTTGGAGGAGCAGTCACCGACAATACATCGGAAACAAAAGTCCCCTGTTGGGGCTGATGTAGTCCCTCACTCTTGGAGTGTAACATACAAAGTAAGTAAAGAATATTATATTTTCATATCTATGTCTATTTATGAATTAGATAGTGTTTTAGAGGCTTAAAATGAGAATAAATCCAATCTTAGGCATATAATACTCTAATATTTTTAAAAGATTGTTTTACCGCCTTTTGATGGAAAACCATTGTTAAATATAAATTTTGACAATTTATATAAGCTCTATTTGTCAAAATAAACTTATTCTATAGAATTGGGACAATGAAATTTATTTTGGATAAATTTTTGGTATTTTTCTGACAATGTTCATTTTTAATGAATAGGAAAAAATACTGCATTTTACTTCAAAACAGCTTTTTCATCTAATTTAATTGTAGGATTAGATTTTCCTTTTAATTGTTTTTAAATTTTAATTAGAATATATTTTTACCATTTAATCCAATGGTGGTCATTGGAATTAATTTCTTTTTGAAATTGGACATAAACAACTGTCAATCTTTTGAAGGATATTGTTTCCTAAAAACACGCTATTTGTTTTGACAACGGGAATTAATATTAAAATTCATTGTTCCAAATTATATGTTTTGATTTTTGTAAAATAGAAATAATTTTTGAATTCATAATATCGATTATATCTTAGGGTGAATTTTTGGTATTGTTCTGAAAAACTTCAATTTTGATGAATAGTGAAACCACTAAGTGGTAGTTAAAAAAACTGATTTATTGTTTAAATGAAATTTTACTGCTTCTTTGAATTGGATTTCAAAAAGCCAAAATACATGGTTTTCATTAGTATGTAAATTCTGGTTCAATGGTATGAAAAAAAAATTTGGTTAATAGTAACTTTTGAGTTTTATTAACCGCCATTATAGGTAATTAGGGTAATTTAAGGTACAAATAATATTATAACAATATAAAAATACCTTGACACATTTCATAGCCTTATTGGATGAGTGATGGCCGACCTAGAAAATCCATGGGTCAATTTTGGGACCCTATTGAGCAACTTGGGTAAGATAATGACATTAATAACTTTTTATTTAAAATAAAAATAAAAATGTCACAAACATGTATTATTTTACTAAAACAACTTGTACATGGGGTTATATATTTGATATATTTGACCATAAATTTTAATTATAAATCTAAAAATATTTCCTACATTATGGTAATTGATTTATAATTTTTAGACATTAAATAAATAAATTTATTTATGACACCATGATGATGCAGTGATTAGCTCATTAATGAACAATTTAAATAAAATGAAAGGATAAGGTAGAATATATAACATACACTTGTCAAAAACCTATTGTATGGGTGTATTTATAACCCTTATCACCTTATCCTCTCAATATATAATTTTGGGACCTTTAAAATCCGATAACCAATTTATAATAAAGTAACATTTCAAGACTTTCCCAAAGTGACCTTCCTCCCTCTTATAAAAGGCCCCGACCTCTAACCCTTTACCCACACCTCTCAAGACCTTGGATCATCCATTATATGATAAAATTATCTCTCCAAACCCTCTTATTAATCCTAGAAGCCTTAATTTGGGTAGAAGTATTTCCAAGGAAGCCTTTGGCTCAAATCAAAAAGAGTTACCCGATTTAGAGGTAATGTCTTCTCTCGAGTTTCTTCCTTTTATATTCCTTCTTCACTCACCACTATATTATTATTATTTGATCCCATAATAACACCAGTATCATCAACATACTAGGATTCTGTTATGATAAGATTATACCTACACTTACACACACCTCCGTCTAATGGTTAAAGAACATACTGTTTCTGTGGATGGTGAATTACTGCCTCATGAAACGATGATTGTTCAATATTCTTTTAACACCTTTAATGGTGGCCATTATGATGGCACTATATATTTATATGATATATATTATATATATGTCCTCTCTATTATTCGTTATTTTATATTTAAAACATACCTTTATGCTTTTCATGATGTGAAAATGTGATCATTTCATATGAGGAAGTGTGGACTACTGCCCCCTCAAGTGATGTGACTCGATCATGCCAAACATGGAATTTATAAATAATGTAATTAATGAAATCATGTTACCTATAAAAAATATATATTATAATGTAATTATAATATATATACCTCTCATTTAGTTTTAATTCCTTTAATATGACAAAGAAATGAAAGTAGTGTTCATGCGTACGTACGGCCTACCGTCTCCATGAATGGTGTATTTCATTTTTTTTATCTCCAAAATGTCATGGAATAGTCTAAAATTAATATATACTGGATATATATGATATTTAAATCATCAATACCTTTTCGGAGATGATTTACATATAACTACATGGGCAATTCTCTTCAAACAAGTTCATTTTTGACTCATGTACCGAACATCGACAAAACGTATTATATGAACTCACATAATTAAAAAATTATTATAAAATGATAATATGTGATATGAATTGAATAATAAAATTTAAATTATTTCCTTTATCAATTATAAATTGACCAAAGTTTATTATTCAGAAATATAAAGAAATGAACAAGTCAAGTCATACTTGAGGTAAGGGACTTCGTCTAAAAATCCTTTCGTTGAGGCATGCTTCAATTTATATACGACCTTCTTTTATTAGTTGTATAATAAACCCTTTTGAGTTTTAATTTCATTCAAAATTAATCTTTTTACATGAAGCGTTTTACTAAATAAAAAAATTGATTGGTTTTGTCTTACGTCTGCGGCGACAATGACTTCTCCACCCCCGTGACCATTATTTTAGTTTCGGATTCCTCTACAAGCCATAACGTTTTTTAAATGAAAATTAAATACCATGTTTTACTTTTATCTTATTTTGGTATTGAAAATGGTTCTGATAATGTTTTTTATTATATCAATGTGTTGTATTGATATCTTGTGATTGAAATGTGGAAATGTTTTGTTTACTTTATGCATGTTTTATGTGATACGATTATGTTATGGTTCTTGGGGATTGTTTATAATGTTGGGTGGTTCTGTGATAAACTAAGGGTGGGTGAGCACGAGATAGCTCCCCAATGCATTGGGTAACGCAAAGGAGTTAAACTCTAAGACTTATCTAAAGAAATTTATAGAATATACTATGATGGGTATTCCAAACATAACCATGAGGGTTACTCCCTACGTTAGAATGTTATGAATGCCTCAAGTTACCTTTTTGTCTTATGATTTCTATGAGTTATTCATAAATATTATTATTTCATGAGGTATGTTAAAGTTCATATGTTTTATGAGTAAAGTATGATTTCATTGATTCTTATGTATACATGGACTAATGTTTTCTTTTCGTGTTTTTATATCCCTTACTGAGGTTTTTATACTATCCCAAGTTTTTGAAATGTTTTTTCTAGGTCAAAGCAAATGTACATGATTTGATGATAGTGTCAAGGAATTTTTGAGAAAGAAACCATGTTTTATTTTAAATATGTTTCCTTTGGTGGAAAAAATGAATATTGACTTTGATGTAACCACATTGTTTAAATGTTGAATGTAATTCATGATTTATGATCTAATTATCTAAAGCTTTAAACCTGAAAAGATCCTCAATGTGTATTCTTGAAATAACTCAAGATTAAGTAATGTTTAAGGATAGGGCCTTATAGTTGCTATAAAAGGTTGTTTTAAATTACTTTAGGAGCTATAATTCTATTAAATGATTATCCAAATATATTTGTTTATCATTATGGTCAAATTGAAATGATATAGCATTTGAAGATTACTATGTTGCTTCATGTAAGACATGTTTGTTCATAATGGTTTTCCACAGAGGAAACAAGGAAGCAATGCTAGGAAGGCATACAGAAGGAAATGACCTTCCAAATCAGCATCCTGAGATGGTCAGAATTGGAACTGAATAGTTTGTTGCAGTAATGGCGCATTTGACTCAAGAGATAAATAGTGGTGGTATCCATGCATGAGATCTGCCAGATCAACCGCAGAGGAACATGTAGTGGTGTAACATTTCATGAGGCAACATCCCCCATCATTCAGAGGATCATCTGACCCTGTGCTAGCTGAAGGGTGCATTAAAGCACTGGACAAGATTTTTGATGTCATGGGGTATTCAGACAATCAAAAGGTTAGTCTTTCTATTTACCATTTGGTGGTTGAAGCAGATCAATGGTGGTCGATGGTTAAAAATATCTGGGATGCTGATGAGATTGATTCTCTTGAATGGGATGAATTCAAAGGTATGTTTCTTGAGAAATATTTTCCTAAGCCTGTATGACTTTGGATGGAAAATCAATTCTTGGAATTGAAGCAAGAGGACGACTCAGTGGCTGCTTATGAAGAAATGTTCACTCGAATGGAATGGTATGATCCAAATTTTATATGAGACCTTGATAGTAAAATTAATCATTTTTAGTTAGTATTAAATCCAAAATATCAAAGTTCATTAGCTTCTCATGAGTTAAAAAGTTATGAAAAGCTTGTTCGATGTGCTACGAAGGGGGAAATGGAGTTTTCAAATGATCAAGTGTTCTATGACAACCAAAAAAATAAGAGACTGAGGTGGTAGGAGAAAGGGACGAATCCTTAAAAAAGGTTTGATGGTAAGATAAATAAGTTTACAGTATGTGATAATTGTGGTAAAATGCAAGTTGGGGAATGTCTTATGAATTCTGGAAAGTGCTTCTGATGTGGTAATATGGGACATAAGGCTCGTGATTGCACTAGAAAAGATTAGGTTAATGGTAAGACCAAATTTGATTTACAGTTAGTGAAATTTTTCAAGTGCAATGAGATGGGTTAGTATGAAAATGAGTTTTCGACAAAGAGTTAGAATTATGGGAAGCAGTCAGACTACAATCAGAAAGGTGTGGGTAAATCCTTTGCAACTACTTCATTAGATGTTGGGTGATCAAATGAAGTGGTATCAAGTACTTTGTTTGCTTCTTTAGATTATTCTAATGTGTTGTATGATTCAGGGTCTACGCATTCTTTTATCTATGAAAAAATTTCTAGTAAATTGGGAATTACATCTCAAGAAATAACTCCTAAACATGTGGTAAAAACACATGGGGGAAATGTTGAGGAAACAATAATTTATAATAATTTCCTATACTTATCCGTGGGAAGAATCTACTTGCAAACCTTATTTTTTTACCTCTAGTAGAATTTGATGTTATCCTGGGTATGGATTGGCTCTCTGTTTACCATGCTAATATTGACTGTAGATCTGAAAAAATTTCTTTTCAGAAAGACTCTCAATTTGTGTACAAGAATGAACCATTACTATTGATAACATATCAAGAGGCTGAGAAACACGTAAAATATTTAAATGAATGTTACCTTGCAAATATTTTTGAAAACAAAGGAACCATTTAGATTAATGATGTGCCAGTGGTAAATGAGTATCCTGATATTTTTCCTGATGAGTTTCCTGGAATAATACCAGATCGGGAAGTTGAATTTACTATTGACTTAGTTCCTGATGCTAATCTAATTTCAAAACCACCTTATCAAATGTCTCTAATTGAACTTTTAGATTTGAAGGAGAAATGACAATATTTATTAGAGAAACGTTCCATTCTACCTAGCATATCACTATTGGGTGTTCCTGTATTATTTGTTAAAAAGAAATATGGTTCAATGAGACTTTGCATTGATTATAGAGACTTGAATAACATCACTATTAAGAACAAATATCCTTTGCCTCATATTTATGATTTGTTTGATCAGCTCTAGGGAGCTAAGTATTTTTCAAAGATTGACTTGAGATCAGGGTACCATTAGTTGAAGTTAAAGGAATAAGATATTTCGAAGCCCACGTTTCTTAAAAGATATGGCCATTATGAATTTTTAGTTATGCCTTTTGGGTTAACCAATGCACCTGCAATATTCGTGGACCATATGAATAGAATTTTCCATGATTTCTTGGATAAGTTTGTGGTTTTTTTCATTGATGATATTTTGGTGGTTTCTAAAAGTAAAGAGGAGTGTGAAAGTCATTTAAGGGTTATTTTTAAAACCTTAAAAGAAAATAAATTGTATGGGAAATTCATGAAGTGTGTGTTTTGGTTGCAACAAATTTATTTCCTTGGTCACATTGTTTCTAAAGATGGAATAACTGTTGATCTTATAAAAAAAGGTTGTTGAAGAATGGCCAAGACCCACAAATGTAACCTAGAATCGTATTTTTCATGGTTTTTTCGGGCTATTACCGAAGGTTTGTTAAAAAGTTTGCACGGTTGTCCAGCCCATTGACTAAGCTAACTCGGGAGGGTGTTAAGTTTATCTGAACAAAATAATGTGATGATTGTTTTCAGGAATTGAAAAGAAGATTGGTAAATTCTCTAGTATTGTCACTACCTTCCAGGAATGGTGAATTCGTTATCTACAGTGATGCTTCATTAAAAAGACGTGGTTGTTTACTAATGAAGAATGATCGGGTAATTTCTTATGCTTCACGTTAGTTGAAAACTCATGAGATAAATTACCCTGCACATTATTTGGAATTAGCTGTTGTTGTTTTCGCTTTAAAAAATTGGAGGCATCATTTGTATGGTGTAAAGTGTGAAATATATACTGATCACAAATGTTTAAAGTATATATTCACTCAGAAAAAATTGAACATGAGGCATAGGAGATGTCTAGAATTAATCAAAGATTATGATTTTACAATTCATTACCATCCGGGAAAAGAAAATAAAGTGGAAGATGCTTTGAGTCGAAAAAGTAATGCTTCCTTAACCATGCTACGTTTGGAACGAGATCCTTTGGTTTTTGATTTGATGAACTTTGGAATAGAAGTTGATAGTGCAGGAAGTTCTTCTGTTTTGTTTCAGGTATCAGTTAAATATTTTATATCAGACAGAATTAAGCAAGCACAGAAGGAAGACAGTGAGTTGCAGAAAAAGGTAGAGCTGGTTCAGATGGGTATGTTACTAGAATTCAACATTCATAATGATTGTGTTTTGAGATTTGGGAAGATATTATGTGTGCCTTGTGATTCAAAGTTGAAGAGAGAGTTGTTATGTGAAGCTCATAGTTCTCCATTTTCAGTTTATCCTGGCAGTACTAAGATGTACAGAGATCTACAGGAGTATTACTGGTGGGATGGAATGAAAAGAGATATTGCTGATTTTACTGTGATGAGTTTGACTTGTCAATAGGTTAAATCAGAGCGGTAGTTACCAAAAGGGATGCTTCAGCATTTACCAGTGCCAGAGTTGAAATGGGAGAATATATCCATGGACTTCGTTGTGGGATTACCGAAGACACCTCTCGGTAATAATGCAGTATGGGTTGTTGTTGATCGCTTGACTAAATATGCTCATTTCCTTGTATATGAGATACTTTTTCCCTAGATCAGCTTTCACGTTTGTATCTTAAAGAGATAGTTAGGTAACATGGAGTTCCACTCTCCATTGTATATGATCGTGATCCCAGGTTCACTTCTAACTTTTAGAAAGTCATTCAGAAGTTGTTGGGTACTGAATTAAATTTTAGTACAGCTTTTCATTCACAATCATATGGGAAGTCAGAACGAAAAATTCAGACTTTGGAGGATATGCTAAATGCTTGTTCGATGGATTATCAGGGAAGTTGAGACAAACATCTTTCATTGGTTGAGTTTTCTTATAATTACAGTTTTCATTCCAGTATACATATCGCACTATTTATGGCATTATATGGGAAGCAGTGCCGAACTCTAGATTATTGGGATGAAGTGGGTGAAAGGAAGTTGATGGGACCAGAATTGGTAGAAGAGGTGGCAGAAAAATTTTAGCTGATACATATACACATGAGAACAGATCAGAGCAGGTAGAAATTTTATGCAGACAACATGATGAAGGATCTCTCTTTTGAGGTAGGTGATCACATCTTCATGAAAGTTACACCATGGAAAAGTGTGATGTGATTTGGTAAGAAAGGAAAGTCGAGTCCAAGGTTCATTGGACCATATGAAATTCTGGAGAGAGTTGGATCAGCTGCATACCAAGTGGCTTTACCTCTGAATTTATCTCAGGTACATATTGTTTTTCATGTTTCAATGTTGAGGAAATATATGCCAGATCCATCTCATGTTTTGAGTCTAGAGGTATTTCAGTTGGAAGAGAATCTCTCTTATGAGGAACAACCAGTCTAGATTCTTAACCACATGGAGAAAGTTATGCAGAATAAGGTGATTCATCAAGTAAAGGTTTTTCGGAAAAACCACATGATTGAAGAGGCAACATGGGAATCTAAAAATGCTATGAAGGATAAATACCCCCATTTATCTGATAAGTGAATAAAATTGTGAGGATGTAATTTCCTAATGGGGGGAAGGATGTAACATCCCATGTAAGTAAAGAACAATATATTTTCATATCTATGTCTATTTATGAATTAGATAGTGTTTTAGAGGCTTAAAATGAGAATAAATCCAATCTTAGGCATAAAATACTCTAATATTTTTAAAAGATTGTTTTACTACCTTTTGATGGAAAACCATTTTTAAATCTATCTTTTTGAAAATTTTATATGCTCTATTTGTCAAAATAAACATATTCTATAGAATTGGGACATTTAAATTTACTATGGATAAATTTTTGGTATTTTTCTGACAATGTTCTTTTTTAATAAATAGTGAAAAATACAGCATTTTACTTCAAAACTACTTTTTTATATAATTTAATTATATGGCGACATTGTACTTTTAATTGGTTTTAAACTGTAATTAGAATATATTTATACCATTTAATCCAATGGTGGTAATTGGAATTAATTTCACTTTGATATTGGACATAAACAATTGTCAATCTTTTGATGTATATTATTTCTTAAAACACGCTATTTGTTTTGACAACAGGAATTAATTATAAAATTCATTAATGTAACTTATATGTTTTGAATTTTTTAAAATAGACAAAAATTTTGAATTCGGAATATCAATTATATCTTAGAGTGAATTTTTGGTATTGTTCTGAAAAAAATCAATTTTTGATGAATAGTGAAACCACTAAGTGGTAGTTAAAAAACTGATTTTTCGTTAAAATGAAATTTAACCGCTTATGTGAATTGGATTTCAAAATATCAACATACATGGTTGTCATTAGTAAGTAAAATTTGGTTCAACGGTATGAAAATAATTTTTGGCGAATAGTAACATTTTAGATTTATTAACCGCGATTAGAGATAATTAGGGTAATTTAAGGTAAAAATAATATTATAAAAATATAAAAATACTTTAAGACATGTCCTACCATTACTAGATGAGTCATGGAAGACCAAGACAATCCATGGGTCAATTTTGGGACCCCATGGAGCCACTTGGGTAAGATAATGACATTAATACCTTTTTATTTAATGTAAAAATAAAAATGTCACAAACATGTATTGTTTTAATAAAACAATATTTACATGGGGTTATATCATTGATATATTTTACAATATTAATTATATAGATAAAAATATTTCCTTCATGATGGTAATTTTTTTATAATTTTTAGACTTTAAATAAATAAATTTATTTATGACTCCATGATGATGCATTGACTATTTCATTAATGAACTATTTAAATAAAATGAAAAGATAAGGTAAAATCTATGATTTAAACTTTTCGAAAACCTATAGTATGGGTGGATTTAGAACCCTTATCCCCTTATACTCTAAATATATAATTGATTGTGGGACCTTTAAAATCCGAAAACAATTTTATAATAAAGTAACATTTCAAGACTTTCCAAAAGTGACCCTCCCCCCTCTTATAAAAGGCCCCCACCTCTACCCCCTTACCCACACCTCTCAAGCCCTTGGATCATCCAAAATCTACTCACATTATCTCTCTACATCCATATATTACTCATATTAGCCTCACTTTGGGCAGAAGTATTTCCAAGGAAGCCTTTGGCTCAAATCCAAAAGAGTTACCCGATTTAGAGGTAATGTCTTCTCTCGAGTTTCATCCATTTATTTTCCATATTCACTCACCACTATATTCTTATTATTTTATCTCATAAAACACCAGTATCCTAAATATACTAGGATGTTTTTATGATAAGGATTCTACCTACACTTACACACACTGCTGTCTAATGTTTAAAGATCATAATGTTTCTCTAGGTGGTGAATTACTACCTCACGAAATGATGATTGTTCAATCATCCTTTAACACCTTTCATGGTGGCCATTATGATGGAACTATATCTATATATGATATATAATATATTTATGTCCTATCTATGCTTCTGTATTTTATATTTAAAACATACCTTTATGCTTTTCATGTTTTGAAAATGCGATAATTTCATATGAGGAAGTGTGGACAACCGCCCCCTCAAGTGATGTGACTCATTCCTGCCAAACATGGAATTTATAAATAATGTAATTAATGAAATTATTTTACCTATATACCATATATATTATTATGTAATTATAATATATATGTCTCATTTAGTTTTAATTCCTTTAATAAGACAAAGAAATGAAAGTAGCGTTCA
This sequence comes from Viscum album, assembly GCA_963277665.1. Taxonomy (NCBI): domain Eukaryota; kingdom Viridiplantae; phylum Streptophyta; class Magnoliopsida; order Santalales; family Viscaceae; genus Viscum; species Viscum album. The sequence continues at coordinate 303,219,279 of OY728130.1, forward strand.
TGCGTACGTACGACCTACCGTCTCCATGAATGGTGAATTTCATTTTTTTATCTCCAAATGATATGGAAAAGTATAAAATGAATATATACTGGATATATATGATATTTAAATCATTAATACCATTCTAGAGATGACGTACTTATAACTACATGGGCAATTCTCTTTGCACAAGTTTATTTTTGACTCATGTACCGAACATCGACAAAACGTATGATATGAACTCACATAATTATCTAATTATTATAACATGATAATATGTGAAATTAATTGAATAATAAACATTAAAGGAAGTCCATAAGAAATTATAAATTGACAAAAGTTTATTATTCAGGAATATAAAGAAACGAACAAGACAAGTCGGACTTGAGGTAAGGGACTTCGTCTCAATCTTCTTTCATTAAGGCATATTTCAATTTATATATGACCTTCTTTTATTATTTGTATAATAAAATCTTTTGACTTTTAATTTAATTCCAAAGGAATCTTTTTACATGAATCATTTTACTAAATGACAAAAGGGAATGTTTTTGTCTTATGTATGCGGCGACAACGACTTCTCCGCCACCGTGACCAATATTTGAGTTTCAGATTCCTCTACAGGCCATAACATTTTTTAATGAAAAATAAATACCATGTTTTACATTTATTTTATTTTGGTATTTAAAATTTTTTTCATAATGGTTTTGATTATATCAATTTGTTGTATTGATATCTTGTGATTGAAATGTGGAAATGTTATGTTTCGTTTATGCACGTTTTATGTGATACGAATATGTTATGGTTCGTGGCAATTTTTTATGAAGTTGGCTGGTTCCGTGATAAACTTCGTGTGGGTGAGCCCAAGATAGCTCTCCAATGCATTTGGTAACCTGAAGGATTTAATATCTAAGGTTTCTCCGAAGGGATTTAGTTAATATACTATGATGGGTATTCTAAACATAACCATGAGGGTTACTCCCTACATTAGAATGTTATGAATGCCTCAAGTTACCTTAATGTCTTATGTTTTCTATGAGTTCTTCATAAATCTTATGATTTCATGTCGTATGTTAATGTGATTCTCTTTTATGAGTAAAGTATGATTTCATTGATTCTTATGTATACATGGACTAATGTTTTCTTTCCGTATTTGTATATCCCTTGTTGAGCTTTTCATTCTCATCCCCTGTTTTTGAAATGTTTTTCACATGTGAAGAGCAAATTACATGATGTGATGATAGTGTCGAGGAAGTGTTAAGAACCAAACAGGGTTTTATTTTAAATATGTTTCCTTTGGTGGAAAAACATGAATAATGTCTTTGATGTAACCAACTTGTTTAATTGTGGAATGTAATTCATGATTTATGATATAATTCTCTAAAACTCTAAACCTGAAAAGATCCTCATTGTGTATTCTTGAAATAACTCAAGATTAAGTAATGTTTAAGGCTGGGGCCTTATATGGACACTTCATGCTATTAGATATGGGGATTACCCCTAGAATTCACCATGAAATGGATGATTATTAAAGTGATGATCAGGAGTACATCTCAGTAATTACTGTCGAGCTGGTGGACCCTTACATGGTTCCCAATGACATGAAATTCCAGAAAACTCCTACAAATGTCCCTAGCATGTGCAATCATCGATAAAACATTGGGTATGTAAACTATCATAATGCACCATCTAGTGACTATATCCAATCCATGCACACCACTGAGACCAGACAACATGCTCAGCATAGAGAACAACATGCACAGTCCTCTCACCCTTTCTCATCAGGCACACTTCCAACACCGTTTGGGTTGGTCGATCAAGCAGAGTCTTTGGAGCCATGCTATGATCATCCACGTTCATATGTGGATTGGACTCGGTCTTATGGCCATCATTCGGTAGTCATTTTGATTGGTTTGACTAGTGAGTAGTGGGATATCTCCAGCACAAGAAAGAATTTGTTGGTTCGACCAGACGTACCAGTCATACCCCCAACCATAGTGGAATCTCATATCGATAGAAATATACTCCTGATAGGAAATTACGAAGTTCATAAGCACATAACAAGTATTCATGTGAATCTATCGATTATAGAGTATCTCTGCCTATCAAAATATATGTGTGAATCCCCTATAGAGTCTTTGAGAAGCCCCCTCCAATTATAAAGAGAGGTAGCAGCAGAAAATTCCATTCATGCTGAGGAAGTTGAGCACGTAGAATTTAATTCCATCATATCATTTTGAAGGGAAGATGAAGGTTCTCCAATTCAGGGGAACATGTGCCCATTGTATATCATCAACCAGTTTAATGGTGTGGATGTCCGAAATTTTCTTGTCAACAAATGTTCTGTGATCAATCCCATCCTGACCCGAATGCTCAAAAAAATAGTACTAACTGAAGAAGATCTAAGTCCCTCTGAAATTATGATTCAAGGACATGAAAAGATAGAGCATATTCTAATCATAAATATCCACCAAAATACTGAATTTTGTGGCCTGACATCCAACACAGATTTCATGGTCATTTCGCAAGATACCGCCTACAATGCACTGATGGGTATACCCTATCTCAATTTGTATACCGCATTGCCCTCCTCATATCACATGTTCCTCAAGTACTCCATTAATGGTCGAGTGGGTGTACACTAGGGTGATGTTTCCCCCTTTTTCTACATGTGAATACCTATACTTATATGCCGACTATTAAATACCAAGGACAATAAGGTACTGGTTAATAAGGTTTATCTGACTCCCATTATGGTCGAACCATGGATAGACTTGGATGATTATTTCATCCTCCCAATTCACAGACTAGAGGCTACAACCCCAGACATAGGGCATTGATTTGTTAACTCTATATGGAGTGTGATTTTCATTCTTAGGAATAACTAGAATCATAAGATCAATTTTTACTCCTACACGAATCAAGATCGAGTGAAACCAAATCCCCATACCTTTGTTAGTTCTTGAGATGCTCTCCCAATATAAATGAAAATATACCATACCTACATATTTTTTTGGGCAGGGTTGAACTGACTCAAGCTAATGTGTCATTACCAATTTGATATTATAAAGCTTGGACACCACAATCGAAGACCTGAAGGAGTCATATCAACAACCTTTGTCTCCATGGTTTCAGTGGTGAGATAGTCTTCTAATAAGGATTGAACCTCCACAACGGTTGGCACCAGCATTCTTTCAGGGTCATCCAATTTTGAATAGTTTCTTACTAATGGTCCTCTCATCGTGGATGACGAAGAGGATTTATAGGAATCCCCTCCTGCATTTGAGGATGGTGTCTCCCCCACTGTTGATCAGTTGACCCTGGTAAATCTCAGTACTGAGGCAGACCCAAGACCAACACTGATCAGCACATCTACGCCTATTGAAGAGCAGTAGAAGTATGTGGATTTCATGAAGTGGCATTGATATGTATTTTCTTGGAACTATGATGAGATACCAATAATAGATCCTTAGTTCACCATCCACCACCTTAGTCTTCCAATAAGTCATCGAAAGTTAAAACAACCTCCATGAAAGATTCTCCCTTCTCACAACACTATGGTCAACTCCGAAGTTGATACTCTTGTCAAATATAACTTCATCAAGGAAGTACAGTACCCCAGGTGGTTGACCAACATCATTCCTTTTAGGAAGAATAATAGATATAACAGAGTCTGCATAGACTTTATGGACCTCAACCATCACTATATGATGGCTGGTTTTTACCTTCCTGTGATAGAGCTGTTGATCGATGACAACACCAGATTCGAGGATCTATCCTTCATGGATGGGTGTTCCGGATACAATCGAATCTGAATTCCCCCTAAGGAAGAAGATTCTACCTTCATCAGAGCACCACAAGGTACATTCTGTTACCAGGTAATGCCTTTCAGTCTAGATAATGCAGGAGCTACCTATCAGTGTGTTATGCACTTTATATTCAAACTGATCCCCAAAACATTGGTGGAATGTTACATGGATAATTTGGTGGTCAAATCCCTCCAATGTCAGGACCATTTTAGATATATTGTGAAGGTATTCATATTCCTCCACTCCCATAATCTAAAGATGAAACCCTTGAAGTGCGCCTTCGAGGTTACCTTTTGGAATTTTCTAAACATCATCATCAGATACAGATCCATTGAGATCAATCCAGAGAAGATCAAGGCTATCAGTCAGATGACCCCTCTAAGAAAACTATGAGATATCTGAGGCATTCAATGCCGCTTAGCATAAAAATGTCGATTCATTGAGAACATAGCTGGATTGTGTAATACATTTTCCCATGTTAGGAAGAAAGGTGTTGTTTACCAGTGGGATGAAGAATGTCAGACCGCTTTTGAAGTGATTAAGTAGTATATGCTCCATCCTTCAGTTCTAAGGTCACATATCTCTGGAAAGTTGTTGTTCCTCTATGTGACTACCCTGGAATGATCCCTCGTCACCCTTATCACCCATAAAAATGACGGGATAGAAAAATTATTATACTATCTTAGTCACATGATCGTCGATACCGAGACCAGATATACCTCCACCAAGAAGAGATACCTCATGTTGATCTTTTTAGTATAGAAAGTACATCATTATATACAACATCATGAGAGACATATAGTATCCCATGTGGATCTGCTAAAAAATATTCAGATCCACCTTATGCTGACAGGTCATCTAGCCAGGTGGGAAGTGATCCTTCAGCATTTCTATATTAGGTTCATCCGGAAAAAAGATGTAAAGGGTTAGGCACTAGAATATTTTTTGGCCACCCATCGATACCTTATAGAGAAATCTCTTAATCATGACTTTCCAGACGACTCCATTCTATTAGTGTACCATACCATTCCATTTTGGCAGATTCACTTTGATGGCTCTTCCTGATTTACAACCAGCAGAAGGCTCAACGACCCCCGACTCAATAGAGTAGGCCTAAGTATCATCTTAACCATGCCTCCAAATGAAGTCTTTTCCTACTCATTATTACTATCATAAGTCAGCACCAACAATGAGGATGAGTATTAGACCCTCGTCACTAGTCTAGAGATGGCCATCAAGAATGATCTTCCACACCTACACATGAAAGGGGACTTCGATATGGTCATCTAGAAGATCAATGGTGACTATGTCGTTAGAAATTTGGAACTCGTGCCCCTATTAGAGTGCACTCACAAATGGATTTCCAAGTTACCATCTCCACTAGAGGATACTCATGATTTTGGGTTAGATAATGGTTGATTGATTCCTTGACCATCCTTTTTTCTTCTCTCACAGAGCATGACCAGGATGATCTGATTTTCCATGTGGCGCATTAAAGGGTCATGACTCTCATCAGTTTGAACAATGATGATAACTAGTAGGTAAGCCATATTATCTCTAATGTAATCACATATAGACCACTAAATCCCACTTCCATGATAGAATAGACCCGTTATTGGATGACTCCTTTTGTTCAGTATCTCCAACATGTTCATCTCCAAACAAAAAGAGCTAAACATGAATGAATCCATCGGCGTGCAGTATATCTCACCCTCCAGAGTGGACCTTGTCATGATAAGATCATCTAGAAACATGGATTTTATGGATTTAATCTCCACTGCATACAAGGAGATGATATTACGTAGGTTATGCATGAATTCAGTGCTGGTTCTTGTAGAGTTCATCATTTCAGGTCGAAGCACTCTCATCAGATCCAATGATTAGGCTACTTCTGGTCGTCTATAGTTCATGACTGTATCATGTTCTCCAAGATGTGTCACAAATGCCAGATCCATGCCCACTTTTTTGAAACAACCACTGGATCCCTTTTATACTACCAAGTACTCCTAGCCTTTTTCAGTATGGGGACTCGATATCATGGGACCATACCCACCAGTAATAGCTCACCAAAGTAGGTTTATCTTGACCACCACAAATTTATTTTCTAAATTTGTAGGAGAGATATTGTTCAAGGAATTCATGGCCCTTTATATCATCAAGTTTGTGAGATCCAACATCATTCACTGATTCAGAGTCCCTCACACCATTCTCACTGATAACGACATCGACATCCACGTGGCTGAGATGAATAAATTGTATGCCAAGTACCACATTTGGTATAACCCCACTTCTAGATATCTTGCATAAGAAAATTGGTATATTGATTCATTCAAAAAGTCCCTCTTTAAATTTTTTTAGAGGATGGCTATTCAGAACAAGAAGAGTTGGCTGGAAAATCTCCCCAATGCTCTTTGGGCGTATCGGTTGATGACTCGCAATTCCACATAGGTGACCCCATGTTCAATTGTGTATAGAATATAGGTAATACATCCCATTGATATTCAGTTATCATCAATTCCTATGGCTATTTATGATTAGCATATGTCAGACCTGGTAGATGAAGTTTTTCTAGATAAGCTGGAAGCTCTCGATGAGAATAGGCTCTAGGCCTTGCACAGTCTAGAGAGGAACTAGAACAAGGTAGCTAGTGATTTAAACAAGAAGGATCATCTCCAATCCTTCCTCTAAGGTAACAGGTTATTGGATCTGAGAACGTCCATGATACTCGGTAGGAATCCACCAATATTGGTGCTCAAATGGGAGAGACCCTACATTGTTTATAAGGTGTTTCCCGATGGTGCGTACTCTTTTGTCACTGTGTAGAGTGAGTGAATAACTCCTCCGACCAATTCCAAATTCCTCAACCAGTAATTCACATGAAGAATCCCATTATTTGGGCTGCAAGATGTAAAAATTCCTTGAATTATCATCCTAAATGATGCTAAATTGTACTGGAGCATCTTGTCTGATGTTAAACTACTCACCCCCATATGAGTTGTATGAAATAAAACTACCAGTACTATCATCCTGTAAGATTTTAGTCATCCACATCCTATATAATTCTAAACTATCATTTCATATTAGTCACCTTATTATAAACTATAAAAAATCTTAGCATCTTCATCTAATAGGACATCATTCCTTCACCAAGGTTTCCCCTTGGAAGTACATGGTGTGGTGTTGAATTATTTTTTCCTCATATATGACATGTTTTTTTACCACACCATGAACACCCCCTTTGGGAAATTATTTCCCTCTTTTGTCATAGTTGTATGACAATAAAATATGTCTTAACATACATCCTTATAGAGTGACTTTAACCTTAAAATTATTTTTAAACTATGTGGGGCTTCATTCTTTACCTTGAAGGATTTCTAGGAATGCTCCGACATTTTGTCATTGGGTCTAGCCCAGGTACTACAAATCTTTTCATTCTTTCACCCCCATGACTTGAGTTTCCTAGGATTACATTCTGCAATGAAGGTTTCTCCTATCCTCATTTGATTTGGGTTTATAATATTCGCACCATATAATTTTCCCTTAGGGGCCTCCCATTTCTTTTCTTCTCATCCAGGCTGCAAGACATAAAATTTCCTAGAATCACTGTCCCACATGATGTTAACTTGTGCCCATCCTATGTCGTTAGCACATTATGTAAAACTGCACGACATTTCAAAAATATGTTCGGCTCGATTCTTGTCCTCACATGATATGTAGAATCACCCAGACATTTTTTCTTCGGGCCTAGACCCATGTACCATAAATCTTGTTGTCTCCTTCTAGCCTTCTAGCCCAGGTTCTCTCTGAGAATGCACATTGTGTGGTGTGGACTTTCATTGTCCCCATTAACATTAGGATTTTTCTACCACTCTATGTCCATCCCCCTTGAGATATCATTCCCCTTCTTACCTCCTCACTACATGACACTAAACTGCACAGCATTCCAGAACTATGTATGGCATGATTCCTTCCCTTGAATGATATGTAGAAATTCCCAAACATTTTATCTTTGGGTCCAAACTAGGTTTCCCAACATCTACATTATGGTCAGAGTTCTACGACCTTAATCTAATGTCTTATCCATCACACATGATGTTACACTGGTTTGTCATTACTGCATGATGGTAAACTGCACAGAACCGAGTTGTAGTCCCCTTCTCTCGACCCTTTGTCCTGAGTCCTCTCTTGGGTGTACATGGTGTGGTGTGGAATTCTTTTGTCCTCATTCATGTTGGGTTTATTTTACCATGCCATGAGAATCCCCTTTGGGAAAATATTTTCCTAATATTTCCTAGTCGTATGACAATAAACTACATGGTAAATTACATCCTTACAACATTATGTTAAAATGCATGACATTTCAGAACTTTATATGGGTTGATTCTTACCCTCTCTGGATACATAGGAATTCCCTGAAATATATCTTTGGGTCCATCCTTGGGTTAATCCACATATTATTCCTCTTTCCTCTAGTCATCCCCTCTAGTTAGTAGCCCCTAATCAGATCCTTCCATTTGATTTGCCTTATTAGTTTGATCAAATCCTCTATGCTAGGGGAATTAGAGTGTTGGACTCCACATGGACATTATTTCATTCCATTACCATGATTTTCATGCTCTTTTTTTGGTTCATAATCATATTTCATATCCAAAAATGACCCCAAAATGGTAGGGATTCTCGACCTTAAGGATCGATTACTGTTCTAGGCCAACATCCTAGAGGATCTTGAATGGAATCTTGAGACATGTTATGCCTGTGTTTTGAATATTTCCAGCGGACAACCCTTATATTTTTTCCCATCATAGGCCACATGATATCGATACTGTGTTTTGAACATAGTCAATAGTTATCCCCCATCATCACACCAATCCCCATGTATCCCAAATGTCAGTATCGGGATTCACATTCCTTCTCACATCCTTATGTCCAGATGGAACTTCAATAATATCAGTGTCAACCCTCCTTGCACATTTACACGTGGAGTGGGAATACCAGTGTCATGGGGTTTCCTTCGGCTCCACCCCTCTATTCCCTTATTGTGTGCCTCCATGTGTTTTAAATATCATATCTATCCATTATTTCCATCACTGATTATGGATTACAAGGGATGGGGAGTTCTTGATAAGGTTTATACTCTCATGGAAGAGTCACACACCCTGTGGTCCAAACTCTATGACTATAAACTAGGAGTTCATGGTTCAAAACTCATGATCTTAAACTATGTGTCGGTTTTCCCCAATAATGTGTGATGCGATGTCAAATTCTTTTGTCCTCGTTCATGTCGGGTTTCTTTCCACCATCACATTACGTGTTCTACTTTAGGAAGTTCCTTCTCATGGTATGACTCTATGACCTTAATCTAAGATATTTAGTGTCCAAGTTCACATGACATTTTACTATGTAACTATCTCAAATGTCCTCATTTTGAAAGTCATTATCCCTTTTGGCATTTTCCGCATTCCATGCCATCCTTCAGGAACTTTGTTTGGTTTGATTCCTTCCCTTGAAGGATATATAGCAACACCCGGACACCTTGTGCTTAGGGACTAGCCATAGAGTCACCCATTCACCCATTCTAGTCTCTCTCAGCATTTGTTTCTCATTGAGGTGTGGGGGTATGGTGTGGACTTCTTTTTTCATCATTCATGTCAGGTTTGTTTACCACACCCCACATTTCTCTCATGTCCCAGCTGCATGACAATAAACTTTGTGACATATTCATCCTCACCGCATGACATTAAACTCCATAGGTATATCCCACGCTGATGTGGCTTTATTTTACATAGTTTTGCCACATCTTTTACTTTAATATTTAACAATTTAATTAAATATTTCCCCACTTTTTGATTAATTTTGGAACATTTTTTTTAATTAATAAATTTATTATTTTATAAATTTTTATAATTAATCATGTATTTTTTGCTTTAAATTAGTTAATTTATGTTTCAATTTATTTTTATCTCTAATAAATTTTTATTTAGTTTGGTGTTTTTTATCTGCATTTTTAATAATTTCACATTAATAAAATAATTAATTAAATGTTCTTTTTCACATTAATAATGTAGTTTTTAATGCAACATTCCATGTATTAAAACATAGTTAATTTAAAATAACATAATATAATTTTGAGATATCTTTTTACAAATTCATTAGTTATAAATTTAAGATTATAAACTTATTTCTTTTATTAAATCTTTTTAATTTAATTTCAAAAATAAACTCAATTATTCGATAAAGAAATAACTAATTGTCTACTTTAATAAATTTAATTTTTTTTAAGTAGACTATTTTATGTAATTTAACTTTGTTATATAAATTTTTAAATTTTATATTAACTTTTAATAAATTAGTTGCTTTTTAATTTTTTTTAGTTTAGTAACAATTTATGTATTATAAATTAAAGTTAATAATAATTTAACACAAATTTAAATGGTTTTATATGTTTATTAAATTTTATGATGAAATTAATTTGTTAATTGTTTTAATTAATTTTTAGTTTTAATTAATTATCTTGTTTAGATTTTATTTATGTTTTAATTTATTTTATTGTTATATTCATTTTGTAGTGTTGCGGAGACAATGTTTTTTCGAGTTTTTTTATGCATTTATTCAAAAAAAAAATTGAAAATACAACTCTGTTAATTTTTTTTTTTATTTTTTTACCCCCCAAAGGCGGAACCTGGTGTGCCGCCTTTGGGGGTTTTTCCTCCCAGGTTAAGGCGGCACATGGTGTGCCGCCTTTGCACAAAAATTAACCGCAAATGCGGCACACCAGGTGCCGCCTTTGCATAAATAATTTTTTTAAAAAAATTTATTTTTATTTTTATTGTTTTGTTTTGTTTTGTTTTATATATATATATAACAAAACTTTTCAGCAGAATTTTTCTACTATTTAATATCCAGCAATTCTGCCATTACAGCAGTCTGGATTCTGACTGATACCCTCACCCAGGACTCCCTTTTATAAGGGGATTTTCCCTGAAAACAATACTGCATTTCCGATGTGGGATTCTGGTTCTCCTTTTCCTGCACAGTACATTCTGCGTTTCCAATGCGTGATTCTATTTCAAGTACGCGACTTTGAAAGACAATAAAACATAAAATATAAGACAAATATAAATGAAACTTAAAAAACTCATTAAACATTTATGAAATAGTTGAAAACAAAAATAATTTCATAAAAAATGTTGATACAGATTAATTTATAAGCTTTCAAAACCACATACTTGAAACTTAAACATATTTCAAGTATGTGACTTTGAAAGCTTATAAAAGATAAACTATATAACCAATACAAATGAAACTTTAAACATTGATTAAACATATAAGAAATAGTTGAAAACAAAAATAATTTCATAAAAAATGTTCATCAAAAACAATTTATAAGCTTTCAAAACCATCAACATGAAACTTAAAAATGTTTCATGTTCCCGACTTTGAAAGACTATAAAACATAAACTATAAGACCAATAGAAATGAAACATTAAACATCGATTAAAAATATATGAAATAGTTGAAAACAACAAAAACTTCCTAAAAAATGTACATAAAAATTAATTTATAATCTTTTAAAACCGTCTACTTGAAACTTAAAAATGTTTCAAGTATGCGAATTTGAAAGACTATAAAACATAAACTATAAGACCAATATAAATGAATCTTTAAACATTGATTAAATATATAAGAAATCGTTGAAAAAATATAATTTAATAAAAAATGTTGATAAAAAATAATTTATAAGCTTTCAAAACCGTCCACTTGAAACTTAAAAATGTTTCCAGTGCGTGACTTTGAAAGACTATAATTATATTATTAATTATCTAATTAATTATTATATAATAATTAACTAAATAATTATTATATAAGTAATAATTATTGAGTAATAATTAATAATTAACAATTAATAATTAATAATTTAATGAATAATTATAATTAATATTTATATTACTAATTAACTAATTTATAATTAATAATTACTTATTAATAATTATTAATTACTAATTAATAATTATAATGAATAATTAAAATGAATATTTATATTACTAATTAACTAATCAATAATTAATAATGAATAATTACTAATTAATTACTTATAATTATTAATTATATTACTAAATAATTTTTATATAATTAATAATAATATTACTAATTAACTAATTAATTATGACATATTTAGTTATTAACACTTATATTTAATTATTATATTACTAATTAACTAATTAACATTTATATAATTAATAATTATATTACTTATTAACTAATTAATTATTATATAATTAATATTTATATTAATAATTAACTAAATAGTTATTGTATAAGTAATAATTAATAAGTAAAAATTAATAATTAATAAATAATAATTAATAATTATAATTGATAAAAAAATATTTTATAACAATTATATTACTAATTAACTATTATATAATTAATAATTATATTACTAATTAACTATTACATAATTAATAATTATATTACTAATTAACTAATTAATTATTAACTATTCCTTATATGTTTAATCAATGTTTAATGTTTCATTTATATTGTTCTTATATTTTATGTTTTATAGTCTTTCAAATTTGCGTACTTGAAACATTTTTAAGTTAAGTAGACGGTTTTGAAAGATTATAAATTAATTTTTATGGACATTTTTAGGAATTTTTTGTTGTTTTCAACTATTTCTTATATGTTTAATCAATGTTTAATGTTTCATTTCTATTGGTCTTATAGTTTATGTTTTATAGTCTTTCAAAGTCGGGAACTTGAAACATTTTTAAGTTTCAAGTTGATGGTTTTGAAAGCTTATAAATTGTTTTTGGTCAACATTTTTTGTGAAATTATTTTTGTTTTCAACTATTTCTTATATTTTTAATCAATGTTTAAAGTTTTATTTGTATTGGTCGTATAGTTTATCTTTTATAAGCTTTCAAAATCACGTACTTGAAATATGTTTAAGTTTCAAGTACGTGGTTTTGAAAGCTTATAAATTAATCTGTATCAACATTTTTTATGAAGTTATTTTTGTTTTCAACTATTTCTTATATGTTTAATCAGTTTTTAAAGTTTCATTTATATTGGTCTTATAGTTTATGATTTATAGTGTTTCAAAGTCGCGTACTTGAAACAGAATCATACATCGGAAATGCAGAATGTACTGTGCAGGAAAAGGAGAACCAGAATCCCACATCGGAAATGCAGTATGGTTTTCAGGGCAAACCCCTTTATAAAAGGGAGTCCTGGGTGAGGGTATCAGTCAGAATCCAGACTGCTGTAATGGCAGAACCGCTGGATATTAAATAGCAGAAAAATTCTGCTGAAAAGTTTTGTTATATATATTAACAAAACAAAAAATAATAATAATAAAAAATTTTTAAAAAATATTTATGCAAAGACGGCACCTGGTGTGCCGCCTTTGAGGTTAATTTTTGGGCAAAGGTGGAACACCCTGTGCCGCCTTGCCCTGGGCGGAAAAATCTCTAAAGGCGGCACACTAGGTGCCGTTTTTCGGAGGTAAAAAAATAATTTTTTTTAACCTTGATGTATTTTGAATTTTTTTTTTTTTGAAAAAATGCATATAAAAAAAAAAAAAAAAAAACTCTGTTTTTTCCCTTTTTGCGATGCCACCACTCTCCTCTCAGTTTCTTTCCCCCTCCACCGTAACCTCTCCTGTGGCCGTTTATATTTCTGATACCGTGAACCTGTCACGGTCCCACAACAACTTAATTGCATCCACTATTTTTCTTTCACTCAATCTCACTATGGCACCGCACCTCACTCACTGTCTCACCGATTCCAAGCTATCTCACCACTTCCCCATGCTACTATATCCACCTGTGGCACTGTTTAGCCTTCAACCATTCTCACCAAACTGTGCTACCAGTTCTTCAATGTGTCATTGCTACTGCTTCTTCAGACTGACCCAAACTCGAAGCCAACCCGAGTCACATCGCAGGAGAAGGGGACCTTGTGTCACCGCATCACTGATCTGAGGTCGATCCTCAGCCGACTTGTTGCCGCTTGAAGTCACTACTAGGGAGGAGAAGCCTTGCAGCAGTGTGTGTCGTCGCCGCTGAAACCAGATGAAGGCGGCACCGCGATTTGTATGCACCTCTAGCACTGCGCTTCCGAGACTATATTTCCGAAGCCATGCAAGCCGGTTGATGCCAATGAAGATGAGTCGTTTCTGTGGAAGTCTGCTACTCATCTTCGTTGCATTTCGCTGAATCTAGAGAAAAACCTAGAGCCGATCCCAGTTCTGATCGTCGGTACTTAGGAGCTGTGCTAGCTGAAGCATTCACGCCATATTCCGAGCAGGGGACTTGTCATCTAGAGGAGAACTAGTTGAACCAAGAAGCCTCTCCACACTGGGAGATTCACTACAAGACCAGTTCATCGTGTGAGCTGTGTCGTTGATAATAATAAACTTTATATTTATAATTAACATTAATAGTGTAAACTAATAAGAAATAATAACTTAATTAAGCTATATCATTAATATTTATAATCAATTTATAATTAATAATATTTCTAAAATCTAAATGTTGATAATAATTTTTAAAATTAATTATTTTTTAATTAACTTGACAATACTTAAATATTTAGTTCTTTATTTTAACTTATGTTTTACAATTAAATAATAACTATTTTAATAATAATAATTATTTTATTAATAATAATCTAATATTAAAATATAGTTATGATAACCTGTTATTAATAATAATAATGAAATGACTTATTAAATAATATCTAAATTAAAAACTTATGAATTATATCAAAGTCTAATAAACTAATTGCTTTAATTAAAATTATTTATCAATTTATTTCCTTCATTTTTTAACTGTTTTGTTTTGTGTTTCTTGTGTAAGTTCACACAGGAGTTGGAAACACATCTACATACATTCAACTAACTCAGTTGGGGTTAGTTACAAGGGAAAAGATAGCACGATGTGTCAGTCATGAAAAAATTCACGTGTGGTGCATAAGTGGAGGATCCAGTTTATGTCGATGGAGCAAGCTGGTGACGTGTAGCAAATGACAGTGGATATTTAAGGAAAAGGAACAAGAGAATTTGTTGGAATCTAATTCAATTTTATGAGATGATATTTTGGAGAGGAGAGAGAGACTCTCATTTGACTCCAAAAAACACATCAGATTTGAGAGTGGACTTCCAGGAGCAGCATATGAGCAGAGCAGGGGACGAAGGAGCCTGAAAGTAGTGCTGTGCTAGGGGAGTTCTTCTTCCCTCTATCCATCATTCTTGTACTATGTTTTTGGTTGTTTTCACTTCTTTAAAAAATATGATCATAGGTTGAACTTTCTCAGCTTGGGAATTTTAAAACCTTCTGGTTTATGTTCTATAAATCTTCATTTTCTTTTCTTTTTATGAAATCAGAATCAGTTGGTGGGACTCACTCTATTTCTAATCTTTTGATCATTCACTCTTCAATGTTTTCAATTTCAAACTTCATTATTGACTGGAGAGGTTGATATTTAATGTTTTTTTCAAATATTTAACATCTTAATATTTGGAAATTTATGGAAAGTTCAATTCCAAATGTTAAGTTTTTAATCTTCTTTGTGGTTTGATTAAGTTTTGGTGTGGCGAACTTGAAGACTTAATCCGCTACCAGTTGAATTTTGAAGAGAGGGAAATTTTTTAGTCTTCCCTGATGTGTGATTTGATTTCAAGCTATGGAGAGAACATCCATTCATACCAGTAGTTTTGAATTCTTGGGAACTTTGTTGATCTCGCTTCTTTTTCTTTGCTACTATTTTTGTTGGTTTACTTATTTTCATTCAGCTCATTATTAGTTAGTGTTAGGTTATGTCTTTACTCAAATACTTGTTTTCCTCATTCCTGTGTATAAGAATATTGTAAAAGAAAATTACATAATCAAATGTATTTCCCAACTGCTGAAAACAGTGGGGTTTGTTTTCAATAAAATCTTAGTCTTCTCACCGGCCTTCCCTTGGGTTAAACCCTACACCCTTGTGCTAGTATATGAGTTATAAATAATATTTTGAGGGTCGTGAATAACTCTGGCTTCATCAAAATTTGGTACCGTTGCTGGGGAAGGCACACGTTGATTGTTCTAAGGTTTAGAAAATTAAAAAAATCATAAAAAACATTAAAAAAATCATATAATTAATCTGCTAAAATAATAGTGAACGTTTGCTGCTTTTGTTTTCTATTTTTATTTTTCATGGATTTGAAGGTGTTTAATTTGTACATTTTAAAAAAATGGAATGTTTTAAAGGCCCATGTTTTCACATTGGTCCTTATTGTGTATGTTGTGAAGATTATGGACATACTTTTTGGCAGTGTGTTTATAACCATCCATAATAGCTCCATCACTTTGAAGTTAATGAACATAAATTTGAGCTTAGTCTTGACATCCTGAAAAAATGTGGTCAAATATTATCAAAATTAGATGTTAGGGAGGATGTTTGGAGTACTCAGTTAAATAAAACCCAAGAAATTCAAACTAAATACACTCGAGAGAAATATCAAAAAATGAAAACATTTGAAAACATACTCTTGGAGTTACAAAAAAGTGTTAAAGAACAAAAATAATTTGAATAAAATGAAAAATAAAATGTTTATAAAATATTAGAAAATCAAATTGAAGAGGAGAGTGACTATGAAACTGGGTAACAAAACATTCTTTTCAAAAATATGATTATGTTAAACTAAATCTAGAAATAACCAACTCACTGAATCAAGAGAATAACATTGAATACCCCAAAAGGAATATTAATGTTGTTCAGATGGACAATTTAGAATATGAATTGAAATAGATTAAAAAGGAATGCCCAGCTCTGTTCATAATTCTTACATTGGAGAAAAATCATTGTTTTAGATGTTTTGAGAATGAAGTTACTCAAGATGAAGTCAAACTTGTAACTGAAAACTTGAATGTCCAAAACCCTTCACCCAATTATTCTTACTTTGAGAAAAATGAGGTAGAAATTGATATTGGGTATAATCTGGATGAGAATATTAAACTAGATAATATAGAATCTGAAAGTTTTGAACTTGAGATTAACACTTCTCTCCCATGTTTTGAACCTTTAAACCCAGTAATTTCTGAAATATTTTTAGATGATGAGGATGAGATAAATATATTTTGAGAAATATTAACTGATGAGTTTTAATTTCACTATCCTCATAGTAATGACTTTTCTGAAACTTTGTGTACTGAAATGGAAAGCATTGTTATCATTTTAGGGGAAAATTGTCTTAATTTGAACATTCTAGAAACTCTACTTATTGAAACTGAATTGTACAATTATTCGCTTAAAATTTAATTGCAACACACAAATGACATGGTTTTATAAAGTGATCCTTTTGAACATGAACATGAAAGAGAGGTTGATAACACACTAGATCTAGGAAAAATTTATTTTTTAGAAGCAGTAGATGTTCAGTGTGAGTTAATAGATGAGGATCTTTTGGAAGATATTGACAACATTGTTAGACCTGAATCTGTTTGTGATAAAATAAATTCTCTTCCCTATCTATCACATTCAACCCTAATTGTGTAGGGTGTTGACCCTTCTCATGATACTGATAGTAGTCTAGAGGGGTAATCACACTTGTGTTCCATTGTACATGATTCTGTTTATCACTTTATTGAATCCATATTTAATCCAAATAATCAGAATTTACCAATTTTCACCCTTGAATGTGAATCTTATAGTGTTGAAGGTGAGGTAGATAAAGATAGCTTTGAGGGAAATGTCAGACCCCTAGGAGCACCTAAAATAATTCTTTCCATTCATGTGAACTAAAATTTTGAAAAATATGAACTTAATCTATAAGTGGACAACACTATGCTTACCACTATCAAGGGGTGTCTCTTAGTGGTTATTTCAGGCTATGAGGGTTTAGTAATTGTTTTATTTTATTTAAGTGCCCGTAAATCTTGTTGTTCGGTTAAAATTGTTTGGTCCAAACACATTTGGTGGTCCCTATTAAGGAAAACACATCCACCTTGTGACTATGGTTAGTTGCTAGGTGAGGCCGGCTGGGGACTTAAAATCTAGCACTGCATGGGAGGCAACCCATGTTTTTTTTGTTTTCAATAAAAAACAAAAAAACAATAATTAAACAACTCCTAGATAAAGACTTTAAACTCAGTGTTGCATGGGAGTCAACCCATAGTTCTTATTTTGTGTTTACTTTTGTTTTTGTATTTTTTTCTGAATAAAGTTCTTCTTTGTTGTTTTTTGTATGCCCTGTCTTTACTGGATTTTTGTTCCTAGTTGACATGCTCTGTGTTTTTAGGATGTTGTTGTTGTGTTAAAAAAGGAGTGGAATTCCCACATTGAAGGACTAATGAAAAAATCTTAAGTCGGCGAAGTACCTTACTATTAATTTCTATTTCATTATTCTTCTCCTTACTACTTTATAAAAATATGTTGCATTTTTTTCATGAAACTATTATTCTTTATATGTTGCTTCTTTAAAAAATTATGCTTATATTATAAAATATGCCACATGTTTGCTAGAAAAGTTTCTACATGTCTTTCATAATAATTTTTTTTGCTGCATGTCACTAAGTTGAATAAAATAATTCTGCATGTTCCTCCTTGCTAAAAAAATTGAATTTCATAGTTTATTAAAATCATTTCTTTTATTGAAACTAATTGTGGGGGGTACATGCATACTTGTTGTGTTTTTTTTATTGAATATGCTTTAGGTTGGGGTGTTTTAGAATTCATTCATCTTCTCTGTTAAACATATTATTCGAATCAATCTATTAAAATGATTACAGCAATTACATTGTGCACTTATAAGTTACATGCCATGTTTGTACTTTAATGGAAAATCTACGTCACTAGAATTAAATGTTAATGCATGTACTTGATTTAGAACCTGTTGTAAATTAATATTTGCGGAAAACAATATTTTTGAACTTTAAAGAGACCCCTTATACATGTCATCATTATATTAAATTGAAAATATATTTTGAACCTTAATTTTTTAATTGTTCTTCTCCACTACAGAAGTCAAATTTGGGGACAAAGTTGGGTTTTATGTGTGGGGGAGGGGGTTAATTCTTGACTGTGTTGAACTGTTCTTTAATGTGATTCCATCAATCCCACTACGACTTAATACTTTTTTAAAAAAAATGGATAAATATTTTCAAAATTATTTTAATGATTGTAGGATTTACACTTTCTCAAATGGGTCTTTCTTTAGGAGAAGTACCTTTATGGTAGTTAATTTTTTTTTGAATCTAAAATTATTGTGGTTGAATGATTGCTGAGTGGCCTTGCTTAGTGGTTTTAATGGAATTTTGTTTTAGGAAGTACTTTTGAGAGTGATGTAGGTTACCCATTTGTGGAGTCATGATCATAACCCTTAGGACACGAAGTTTGATTTTTATCATAAGGGACACTTTATAATTATTAAAGTAATAACCTTAATGAGACAATGTAAATGGTTTTCATTTAAATCATTTGAAACTAGAGTATTTTGGGCATCTAGGATCCCACAGTGAGTCTCTGATACCCTACATGAGACACTTCCACAACTAGGTAGTTCACATTGGTTTATCCTATGATAATCACAAGAATGAAAAACAACCATTAGCCAGAGTTACAAATTTTCCGATATATTGTACCCTTTGGATCCTCATTTATTAATTTTTGGAATATAATAAGATGACCCGAAGCTCTGTAGTCCCCAGTCTCTCACCCAATTCCTAAAATCTCCTAAGTAGATTATTTAATCCCTAATATGATGGTATGTAAAAAAAGATATTCAATTTATGTTTCCAAAAGTTGTAAAACCCGAAGAATCTTTGTGAGTAATCACTTCCTACCTAGTACGACAACACTATGGAGAAATACCCTTAAACAACCAAACTCTGCTCTTCCAAAGGAATCAATAAAGACCCCCTAAAACTAAGGAATTCTTTGACTTGACCTAAATCTTATAGAATCACTTATCTATATTGTCAACTGGGAAAATCCCTCATCACTTCTCCCTAGTACCATCATTGAAAATTCATAACCACTTTTCCCTATCATCCCTTGGGTAAATATCTCATTCCTTCACCCTAGTGTCACTTGGTCAAATTATTTTCTCTCACCCTAGAAATATTTAGGAGAGGTGTTCTTAAAGCCCATTACAATAGGGAAACAAAATCCCTTTTCTCCCACTTTATAAAGATTAATGAACACCATGGATTTGATGCTAGAGTATTCCATCACCCAAATATTCCATTTGGACATCAAATTATTAGGGACTTCTCCAAATCCACCTAATTCGTGGATATATCTTATGAACAAAAGAGTTCCATTCCTTTAATCTTGCATTCCCTTAATTAAATGTGTCTCTTGTGGATATTCATTTCTAGGTAGGGTCTCCATGGGTTTTTCAATCATGGATTCCTTTGATAGTGGGGGTCCTAACCATAAGGATATCATAGGTAATTCCCCCAAAACATGTAGCATCACTTTGTCTACCCATATCTATTCTTGATCGGTTTGGGTTCCTGGTGGACATCTAATTCCACCTGAGGATTGAGGTAGACATAAGAGTTATAATGACTAAATATACCATTTTAGACCTCTATCTAGGATTATTCCTCTCTCTTGTTTCCTGCTATGTGTGGAATCTTCTCCTTCTTCTTTCCAATGACACATGTACCGTGGTTGTGTATGCTACAATGAAAACACTATTAATGGTGAATACCATATAACCTTCTCTATTCCTTTGATCTTTTTAAAATGAAAGCATCATACGTGTAATCATTTCATTATCATTTATTGTCATAACTTCTATGACACATTCATCCATAAAACATGAAGTAAAACAGTGTTGATTATGTTTTAGTTACAAGAATTTAAACTTCATTACAACTTTCTCACCGTAGGATATAAAATTTAATGTCTTCATCATGTCATATAACCTTAAACTATGTTTCCCCAACAATATTGGATTGGATTCTAGTTTTAATGGGATACATTGGACTCCTCTAGGAGGTGAAAACCCAACCTTATCAATATTCCAATCCCATCCCCCATCGATCCATATTTTTAATAACATCATACACCCACCAAGATGGCCACAATCCTTACTGGAGACAATTATATCTTTCTTATTCGATCCATAATCCATATGAGACCACACTTAACCTAGAGTGGGATTATTAAATTCCAAAATAACTCAAACTTTGAATGGATTTATTGGTTATAATTCCCATAGAAACCATTTCTATGAACCTTTCACTTAGTTATCCTTAAAATATGACATTAAGCTATATGGATCAATAATTTTCATATTTACTTAAATGGAACCACATGCTGCATTAAGTGGAACCAAATTATATCATATCAGATTACTTTCACAAGGATACATAGGATGTGATGTGTTTTGAATGATTATCTAATGACCATAAATAGTGAAAGACAACCCAAAACACATGAGGACTATTTTCAAAAAATAACACATAAATAATATTATAAATAGAGTTCCTATAATTCAAAATATGTATAAAATTCCATATCACTTATTTGGATAGTACGTGAGGAAGATCATATTGATCAATGAACAAAATAACCATTCCTATGAGGGAATACACCATCCACATGAATCCATGCTCCTATCATGTGGATACCCAATATTCTAAGGGGTGATACAACCTTCTCAAAATGAGACAAGTGATTCTTTATATGATGATAGTTTTAACCAAAAATCACAAATATCACTTACAACACCCCAATAGGTGGATCTCAACTCATTATATTGTCAAATCCTGGGGATCCTCAAATGCATCATATGCTTTTCTTCCAGTTGGTATGTAATTCATTGAACGATTTAAATAAATTAATGAACATACCTTAATCCAATCATAAATATAACTTAACAGTTGAAACCATTGGGGTTAAAATGAATTTTATGTAATATATATATATATATATATATATATTATATTCATGCATCGCATGAAAGAAAAACACTTCCATCGAAAGCATATATTATATGTAAACTATATATAATATCATATTTTATTTATTTATATACCATGTGTCATTTTAATGATTCGTGAATATAATGAATGTACATTTTAGAGAACATCTAACAATCTACCACTTGCACTAAAAGTCCTTAATGACCTTATGAAAAACATTAAAACTCCTTATGAATCCTTCAAAACTCTTTTTGATGTAGTTTTCATAAAACTCTATTCATTTTGAACAAAAAGAATTTCCCAATATTTTATAATTATCCAAGGGCCTATGTTTGTAACCATATAGGCCTTAATAGCATTGAAAATAACTATTAAATCCCAATTTCATAAATATGACCAAATATAATCCTCTTTCAAAGCATCGGTGCTACTCAAGCTACTAAGGTTTCTTGTGTGCTCTCCATAAAAATATACTCATATCTATATACACACATGACCCCCACCATATTAATCATATCAATCATAAATATACCTATATTATTTATTTTTACACTGCATCAGGCAACCACTAGACATGGAACATGTTAATTTTGTACCAGAATCTCATTATTTTTTGATTCCCATAAAAATACTGACCATGTAGATGAATACACTATATTTCATTCATCTATATGATAAGTACATAACATGTCCCTTATCCATGTAGTCAAACAAATCATATGTGAAAAAACTAAAAATTTACATGTATTTTCTTATTCTAATTCAATCACGGTTCAAATTCCTTTTATCATCATATGAGTGGAAAATTCCATTATTATTTTGAATACTACCAACAACATGACCACTAACATACCCAACCACCCCTGATTAGCTAAGTCATTTATTGACATGCATAAGTAGGATATTAAACTATGAAGGTTGCAATTCTAGGTATCTCAACAACATCAAGTTCAAAGGATTGATAATAAGAATACATCCTATAGCATCCCGTCTTTTTATAACATAACTTTTCATTCCATTACACGGAACTGAGGATCTTTATGGTTTAGTGTCTTGGAAACAAGGAACATAAAACATGAAACAAAAAAAAACATTCTTCTTAAACACTTGAAAGGCTTCTCCTCATGTTCACCCTAGGCTCATTACTGCATCTCATAACCTGGGGACATACATCAAAAGGAAGGGTGAGCAGAAGGCCCAGCAAGGGAAACAAGTGAAACATTTTACATATGAACTTGAGATACATCAATAAAGTCATGAAAAGAACTTTAATGCATGAAAATGAAATCATGAAGCATATCATAATAAAAATAAAACTTTTTCATAACTTGAAGATGTGGCTACATCATTTAACATAGACAATCATGAACATATCACCAAGGTCCATCCCCAAGGTGTCATTTTAAAATTACCAAGGTTATTCACCAAGGTATCGTGAAAATTGTAATCTCTAGTGGTTACATCATTACCCAATGCATTGGAGCGCTATCAGGGTGCACCCTTAAATTTGCCTTTATTATCATGTGAGCCACATATATAATCATCAAACATTTCATAAATAACCCATATAGCATAATATAAATGGGTTTCATTTCATAATCACAACGTTTTAAAACTGCTTTAAAGACATGATCTTTACATCACTTTAAAACCCACAGAAAAGGAAGGTGGGTCTCATGTATGTAAATCCCAGAATTTAAAATAGAACATTTTGGTATATATGTGAATAACCCTTTAGAAGAAAGAGCTTTGATTATTCACTTAATAATATAAAAGAACTTTAGAAAAAGAGAGAGACATTTTGAGACGGAAATTCTGCAGCATAATGGCTATGTTACGAGGTTTTAGAAGACATTAAAAAGAGAGGTGAAATGGGTCAAACATTCATAAATGACCCATAAAATAGTATATGTACAGAATAAGAAGGATAAATGATCATGGTAATTAAATTTTAAGGACATACCATTTGAAATGAAAAACATGGAAGGAAGACAAATTTAGATTTCTCTTATGCAAGTTCGGCAGCCTAACGGCGTTACTTAAACCTCAACAAAAATGATTTGAAAAGATAAAATAGGGTCTCTCATCATGTGAAAATAAGAGTTCAGTATGATAGATATAGAGATAATTCCCCAACATAACAAAAAGGAACTTGAAAGAATTGACATGAAAGTAGAAATTCAAAACGAGAAGGGTGAAGAACCACTTAAAAATTCGGCAGCCTAACAGCGCCACTTAAAACTTCAAAATACTGAATTGAAGAGATCAAATGGGGTCTCTCATCATATGAACATAAGAGTCCAGTATGATAGATATAGAGATCATACCCCAACATAACAAAAAGGAACTTGAAAGAATTGACATGAAAGTAGAACTTCAAAACGAGAAGGGTGAAGAACCACTTAAAAATTCGGCAGCCTAACGGCGCCACTTAAAACTTCAAAATACTGAATTGAAGCGATTAAATGGGGTATCTCATCATATGATCATAAAGGATCAGTATGATAAATTTAGAGATCATACCCCAACATAATAAAAGGAACTTGAAATACTTTACATGAAAATAGATCTTGAAAAATGAGGAGGGAGAAAGAATCTGTTACAAATATTTCGGCAGCCTAATGGCGCCACTTAAAACATCATAAAACGAAATAATGAGAGCAAGAGGGGATCTCTCATTATATGAAAATGAAAAGGGTAGTAAGAGGAGTATAAAATAACATCTTCCAAAATAAGAACATGGAGCATAAAAGGAATGACATAAAAGAGATTACTTGAAATGAAAGAGAGAGGTCGGATCCCTTACCTTAAAATGTAACTCTTAAACCTCAAAGGTTGGGACCTTGAGGGCTTGTGGGCACCTTGGGAGGACTCCTTGGGAGGTAATGAGACCAGAAATTAGTTGGGAATGAGTGGGGAGTCGAATGGATGAGGGGAGGGCTTGGTATTTATAGGGAAAGTGAGGGGACAAGGCATTAATGGCCAAGGGACACCTCACATGTGCTTTTCTCAAACCCATGTGCTCTCCCTTGTCATTTATCATGGAGTTAGGCCACATGGGGCCCCCAAAACAATAATTCATCACCCTTGGCCGGACAACCCTCAAAATATCTCATGACATCATCATGACACCGTTATGATGTCATTAAACATACCGAAACCCTAAAACTGTATTTTTACTATTCACTGAAAATTCAACTTTCTCAGAAAAATCCCAAAATTTCACATTAACCAAATATCAATGCTCTGATTTCAAAAATGAAATCCATTTTATAAAAATAATTTTCTAAATATTTTTAATTTAATTTTTAAATAAAAACACTATTCATCGAAAATTCATCTTTTTCAGAAAAAACCCCAAAAATTACCATAAAATAATATCGATGCTCTGAGTTCAAAAATAAAGTCATTTTTATAAAAATAATTTTCTAATTATTTTTAATTAAAAAACACTATTCACCCGAAAAAACTAATACTTGAATAATAATTTATGAAACCATTATTTAACCATTTTATTGAATCACATTACTTAATCAAGGCGCCTAGATTATTTTAAAACTTTCTTTAAGTTAGATTACTAATCCATTTGGTCATATTACTAATCCTAATCATAAAATCACTATTCATAATTTACTATTCATCAAAAATCAAGTTGATCTTATTAGACTCCAAATTTCGTACTGAACATAATTGTAGAAGACCATTTTTTGAAAATCATTACACACCTTTAATTATTTAAGGTTTACACAACCATTTTTAAAATATCCTTTTTTCTAAAATTCATCAAAAATATGCATACTATATTTATCCGGTCATTTCAAAATTCATAAACTTCATCATAAGAAGAAATCCCAATTTTTATTTAAAACAAGGATTACACAAGGCAGTTACAGTCTCGTTACATAGCCCCTTATAATACCAGCATAGGACCTAAGAGTAAGGTGTGCTAGGGTGATAGAATCTTGGGGCGGCTCGGTCAACATTGCCCGAGTAGTAATTTCTATCAGTTTGAACTTCTCGCGAAGGCGATTCCGTTCTAGCTTCACATGATGAAGTTCGGCTTGGATTTGATCCAGAGCAAATCCCAATGGTGCTACCTCCTTCCCAAGCTCTGTTAGATGGGCTTCGATCGGTCCAAGACTACTAGGTGAGGCCATCGAATCTTCTTTCTATAAAAATTAACCAAGATTACTTGTATTTAGAGACAATAATCAAAACATTTTGTTCACAGTGGTCATATTGACCGATGGTCATATAACAATCAAAACCCAATGGTCTCATTTTAATTATAATCATGTTTATCAAATAAAACATTTTTGTTGAGTATAAAAATAAAATAAAATAAAATAACACATGAAATTAGGAAACAAGATTTATTCAAAATTTCGGGCCGTTACACATCCATAATCATATCTTTGAAAATATTACATTCTATGTGATATACATTAGCATAACACTCCATGTAATAAGTTTCTACTTATTAACTAATTAATCTATTCTTTGTATCTCATATACAACTATTTGTAGAAAATACAAGACTTGTTTCATGATAAACTTATCATATCATTACAACCCATAATACTACGCAATGGTCATTGGTTAGGGACACATCAGTTTCATACATGGGGGGGATATTATCATTTCCCCTTTCAAGTGAAATAAAATTTTATTACACATACATGATCGAAAATTGGAGATTTCATTTCATATAGTTACATGATATGTTTACAAACATTGCTACCAATCTCTTAAGTGTTAAATATCCATAAATTCTACACCACTCTCATTTTTTCAATAGTAATTGTTTTTAAACATTATATTAATATGAAATTCTTATCATACCCTATGTAACCATATGATAAAATACTCCCACTAACATCTTAGTTATTATAAACTATTAATAAAGATAGTTTCAATAATTATGAGTCTTAGGAATCCCACTCATGATTTTGAACTCTGGAATATATATTCAAACTCCATGACATCATAACATTAATGTTATAATATATTCTTCATTTGTATAATTAGAACTATTTCTAAGTACATCATCATAATCTTTGGAAACCTTTCCATCAAATGTTTTTTTTGAGATCAATGTAACAATTTACATTTTAATCTAGAATATTCTAAACTCTTTTATGATAAATTGATATTCACTTCACTATGGTAAACTGATGTAACCATTTACATTTCTCTTTACCAACACAACCCAAGATCTTTCTGAGTATAGTAGCATCCAATTCAATATTGTAACTACTATTACTATTTAAATTTCCCTTTACCACCAAATCCTAAAATATTTTAGGATACCATATTATATATGTTTTGTAATTAATGGTAAAAACCATTATGAAATAATGGTGTTCATTTTTTATGGTAAAAAAATTTAACCCTTTGAATTATTCTTTACTAGAATATATCCTTAACTTATTTAGGATGTCACATAAAGAATCCATCAATCTTATACTGGTTCAATCCTTTAGTTAATATTGGTATGCAAATTCTCAAATTGACTTATTGTAATTTTTTACATTATTATTTACTATCATATTTCTTAACTCTTTATGATATAATGTAAATAATCACTTAAACTAAATCTAGTAAAATCATTTATCTATTAACATTAAACTTCACTATGTTCAATCATACTCCTACTAGCATCTTAGACACTATATTCTCTTTATAATATATTTCTAATATTCAACACAAACTTATTTATGTTTGGTAAGAACACTTATTTCCATTTAGTAGGAATATCTAACAACTAAAATATTGTTTATATATCTCATATGTGGTTTTCTATGTGTATGTAATACATTCATTTAAAAATAATAATTTATTAAAATATACCATTGACGGGTGGAATAAACATATACTAGAATAATTTAACAAATTTATAGATAAACACTTCTATTTTGGATTATCACATTTATCCATTTCTTCTTCTCCGATCATGTTACAAAAAGATATGAATCATAATTTTTTTTATTAAATTAATCATCTAAAACTTGTTAATAAAAACTATTTAGAATCCAACTTATTCTCTTATCTCATATGATAAATGAGGCAAAGATACATATCTTTTACATTGTTTTATTTTAGATTGATAAAATACATTACATTCAAGTCCTGAATGTAGTAACAATTTACTTCATCTTATTAATTTAATATTATGTCTTAATAAATTCTTCCTTTGTGTTTTAATTACTTTATATTAACAAAACTATGTAACTTATAAATATTGTATCATATATTATTCAAAATACAATAATTAATTTCTATAAAATCTATATATTACATGGAAATTCCATGGAGTTTCAAAAACTCAATCAGTTATTTCCTTGATATTATAATCAAATTAATTATTAGTCTTGATTCCTGATAACTCTAGTTTTCAATAAAAATTATTGGCTTCTTGAAGAATTTTTTTGGAAAATTTCGACTAACTTTTTGCTTATGTTTTGAACTTTTACCCACTTCTACAATCCATATAGTATCAAAAAACAAACATCATATGCCCATTTCATCCATTCAAAACACATTTAGAACACTTTGTCATTATTTTGTGAAATAATTAACTATATAAAAACATTTCCATAAATTACAATAGTATGAATTTTCTGACCAGAAAAAACCATTTTAATATTCCTTAAATTATGTTATAGAAATGAATCCAAACATGAATCATTCATGTTATTAATGAAACAACACATTTTTTAGTTATATTAAAGGCTTCATAAAGATATGGCCTTCAATTATTTCTCATATTATGTCATTTATGTGTTTTACAACATTTTTGCAACATAATGATGATATCATATATCTTTTAGAATAATAGTGTTAAATTCTACAAAAAAAATCAATAATGAAATTTTGAGTCAATAAAATATTCAATCATACTAAATATTATTTGACAAACCTGGTCATATCGATTATATGAGATTAAAATTCCTATGGTAATTTTGAATCTAGTGCTTTTTATACCGTAAATGAATCCTAACATGCTTCCATAAGAATCCTGCTCGTCTTGGTTAATAACATCAACACTTTGATACTCTGGAAGGATCTATTCTAAAAAAAGAATATTTCTCTAGCACAAATTGTTATCTAAAGATACCATAATTTATAGTTTCCGACATCATGATTCTCATTTTAGTGATTAATTTAATTTTTAATTTGATGTTGATAAAGGATCGCTGACAGATTGCTGTGTCGAACCATCACTGCCAGGTCGTTACCCTTTGGGACACTCTGCCATCTCGGCTGGCAATGACTCCTTCCCTGACAGGGGAGCTGCATGTGGGTATTACCCCTTCGTGGGGGAAGGGGGTTTCTCTGTGTGGAGGGTTCGAAAAGGCTACACTAGAAAATTCCCTTTTCGAAAAAAAGGATTTATCAAAAATAGAAATTTTTATTAGATGAATATCATTTTTGATACCATTTCATTCATTAATTTTAACAAAAGTGACCCCACTAAAAATGATGACCCCTTACATCATATCCAATTAGTGATCCGAGATCAATATTTCACCTGGAAGTGATTCCAATTTACTATGTCTCCCATTAATAAGATATTTTGGTAGGGAATCATCCCAATAATAAAAGTTGTGATTATTGGATAATTGAGTGGATTCTATTTTATTAGAACTCATTATATGAACTCAATCAACATTATTCATATGGAAACCTAATTCAATCAGGATATCCCGAATAGTGTAACACAATGAAAATGTGAAAAACAAGATAACTAAGATGATCCAGTGGAACCCATTATTATCATGGCCCACCCAATAGAATAATCTGGCGTCACTACATTCTTTCCTTACACAGGATAATCTAGGGGAACCTAAATTTATTACGACATACCAGGTTGGATGATTATGGTACTGAAAAATGTTTCTTTAGAAGGAATCTTACACTTAGTATTTGAGTGGTTTTAGTCTCACCAAATTATTATATATCACAATAATATTAAATTCATAACTATTACATCATATGTAATCATTATCATCCCATGTTCTCTTAATTTGTTTTTGTGAAAGTGATTATAATGAGTTACTTTTTGGATCCCTATACGAACCAATAAATTAATGTGGTCAAACAACATTAATGTGTAACTCTTTACACAACCCATATGTATATATTAATATTACAAAAACAAAAGTCATGTA
Source organism: Viscum album (assembly GCA_963277665.1). NCBI lineage: Eukaryota > Viridiplantae > Streptophyta > Magnoliopsida > Santalales > Viscaceae > Viscum > Viscum album. The sequence continues at coordinate 303,249,156 of OY728130.1, forward strand.
TATTCATATATATATATATATGCATACGCATCATATGAATAAGGCACATGAACTCTTAATGTAAAGGCATAAAGTTATATGATATTTACGAGCACTACATTAGTAAGAACGAAGAGACATATAGCCATCACCATTCACATTCTTAACCAAGGTACACCTCATGGAAAGTAGTCTTTCTGAACCCAAGACCTCTACCAAGGAATACATAACTCAAGATAGAATTTAGTTCATAAAAAACTCTAAAACCTAATATGAACATACTATGACCAATAAATATTCTCATGTTAATTACTAAATGGGAAATCCAAGGTCAAGGTAAATTAAACTAAATTTTATGGTTTCAATCCTAGCATGATATTCATGGTTCAATACAAGAAGAAATTTTTCAAATAAAGGGCTTACAAAATATTCGTATTTCATAAAAATATAATACACATGAATATCAAATAAATTTAAAAGATAAATAAATAGTTTATTTATTTTCCAAAACCATGAGGAATTTCTGATCTAATCATAAATATATGTTAATTTTAAAAATTTTATATTTAATTATGACTATAAACATTTTATAATCAATTAAATATGAACCCATTCTTTTTTATATGAAATTGAAAATATATGACATTTAATGAATTATAAATAGTTTATAATTCAATATCTATTATATAAACAATTTATATGATCTAAATATAATAATATTTATATTTTAAAAAAAAATTTATAAATCACCACTAATTATTTACAAATATGTAATTTATTTCTAGATCATTATGCATTTTGATTTATTTGGAAAAAGGTATTTTAAAATATTATCCTTTTATATTTGGGGAAATTTTTTCATAAAAATTTATTGAATTAATTAAAAACTATTTATTATTAATTAATAAATTTATCAATTCCCTATAAATTAAAATATACCCAAAAACTATTATTATGATTTATAAACATTTTATGGACTATAAAAATCACAAAGTATTTTTTTTTAAAAAATAACAATATTTTTCTTAGTTATACACAGAACCCCTTTGTTGACTAATGGTATCACCATATTGCCCTTATTTTTCTTAGTTATACATAGAACCCCTTGGGTGTGGTTTCCTCACCCTGAACCACCCTCATAGATCCTTGATGTGGTCGCACATACCATCACGCGACCCTATTTGGAAGTCATTCTAATCACAGGATTGAAGGAGCCTCCTGTGAACCCTCTGTAGCGCGAGATGCCCTTATGAACCCATGATCATGCCTGATTCCACCATTAGATTTGGAATCCCAAATAGTTATCCCCCAATGTTTCTCTCCAGTATTGTGGTGTGAGAAACATTTGGGTATCATGGTGCCTACATGCGTCCTCGAGAGTAACTGCCTCGACATGAATCATCCCCATAGACACCTTCTCCATGAAAGATAATCAATTATGACACGCGACACATGTTTCATGAACCCCCTCTATGCAATGTGAACACCTGTCCATGCATATAATTTCCTTAATACACAAATCCTTTTCATAAGAACCAAATCCATCACATGACCTCTTTGAGGTCATGCGAGCCACATACCCTCATGGGAATCCATCATGTGAGACCCCAAGAGGTGTAGTTTAGAGAAAACCCTTTGCAGTGCATCCTTCTACTTGGAGAAATTGCTGTCCATCTGAACATGAGGGGTGATAATTTTTGGAATTCATGTTGAAACATGGATGGGTGAAAATTCATAGACATGTCTGCAAGACCCCACCATGTGAGTAGTATAAGGACATGTGATTAGAAGGCTATTTATTGGTCTCACAATATCTTTAACCGACCTAGATCATGTCAATTGGATTGCAAGACAATCCTTGGACAATTAAAGTTGATCCTATGATAGCTGAAGAACTTTTCACCATTATCATGTGGTAGTCTGAATGAGAGACAAGTTTATCAGGTGAGGAACCCTTGACATCTCTACATTGTCAAACAAAATGTTAAATACAAGTAATGTTAATAATTTGAAGTTTCTTAGAATTGTCTTCCTTTATTTTGTGAAGATAACCTAGATGTTGTACTTTGATCATGCGAAGGAGTTATTGACATGCTATTATGGTCATGAGATGGTCTATAGACATATATTAATTTACATACGAAAACATGAAGTAAATTTATGATGATCATATGAAAAAATATGGTAATGTCCACTCTAATTATATAGAGAAACCTAAGACAAGTTAATTAATTAGGAAGACACCATTAGACATGTCTACCATGTCCGGATGATTCCCCAACGTGTTGGGTAGACAATCTAGAAATGTCAAGTAGACAATCATGATATGACAGGAAAATATCCTAGGACATGCCAACATTATCCGGTAGACCCATGTGGACTCCTTCCATGAGGATCTTGACCAGGAACCTTAAACCACATTCCCCTTTTATGAGGGAAGTGTCTTTAATTAGCTAGGGTTAATCACTCACACAAACCTATTAGTATCATGATTTATAAAAAACCTTTTATTGGTTCCACATATCGTTATCCATTAGAAGATAAAAAATGATAATATGATAGGGAAGCCACAGTGTGTATGCCTCGATCAATAGGGAAGACTCAGCGTGTAAGCCATGATCAATAGGGAATCAATCCTGGTATAATCTCTTAAAATTCCAAAAAACCTCAAGTATAATAGTAATAATGTATCTGAGTATGACCATTGATCTTATCCCATCAGTGGGTTAAGGGATTAATTAACTACGAGAGGTCTGATCCCCTCCATATTTGGGATATGTAGGATGCCTTCCTATGGCCCGAGCTCTAATGGTAATCCACATTGGTGTAATACCCCACAATTAATTGAAATTTTGACCATCCCATGATCCATCACTCTTCCTCTTCCATCAAAAAATAAGAATTGGGTTCATACACTATCTTTATTTTAAGTATTACCCTCGACCATTCCCTTTATCACTTCTAACCCATCAACGGATTTGGGATGTATTGAACTATGATTACTCAGATTCTTATTAAAAAATAGGACACTTAGGACACTATAATAAGGTTTGGGTTCCATATCATATACTCCTTGAGATGGGTAATCATTCCCTTGAATGTGAAAATTTAATGTGTAAGCCACGTAGAGATATTCTCTCATTCAATGTGTCCAATATACCACTATCCATTATTTCTCACATCGATCATGGATTACATGGATTTAGAGACCAGTGATGATTGTATCAAAATCATGTTGAGAATTCCCCTAGTACGGAACCATAATTAGGATGAAAGTTTGATTACATCCCATCTTTGATCAAAGGCCCATATTTCCAACGAAGTAATCCAGGGCAGTCCTATATGCACATGTCACGTCAAGGGCCTCTATTATCATATCTCTCAAGAAACAAATTCCCATAAAAAGAACCACATAGACTCTAATTCCTACTTTAAATTAGATACATAGGATTCCTCTTTGAGGTTAGAGCCCGATATTCATGTCCTTACCACATGACGTTAAAATTCATGAATGGTTCTAGTCACACAAACTTAAAATATGTTAAATGAACTACATGGATTTTGATTCCAATTTTCATAGGATACGCTTGAAACCTCATAGTGGTTAAATCCCATATCCAGGAAACTCACAAGCTCCCTTGATTGAAATAAACTCTAGAGTTATGAAATATGTCTGTATCTTGAAGCATCATAACTATATAAAAGAGCGATAGAGAACCAATGACAAGAATTTCATTATTCATATTGATACATGTTTGTAATAAATTCATTGACACTAGGGTAGCATGTCCCATGTCAGGGTATATAAAGGATTCCACAAACATATCTTAAATCAATATGAGAGTCCCAAAATAGGAAACAATTCATCCCAAAAGGGTGTGATGATCGTGACCTCCCATTTTATCGACAAATGTGTGTTCCTAAGTGTCATTGTGCATGAAACCCCAAAGGACCACCTACCTTTGGAAAGAAGTTCTATACTTAGATATGGATGTGGGAACTGTTGGGAGTTTCTAGGGATGACTGAAAAATGGAAAATCCGGATGCGAGTCCTTAAGTGAGGCCTTAAACCCCACACAATCAAACCATCAGGTGAAACCCATTGCACATCCATTTTCCCAATGAAAGGATGGTGAATCTGAATTGAATCCTTTAACTATGTCATCCATTTCATGGGTCAAAAAATGATAGACTGCCAAGTACATGCCATACTAGTTAATGTCGTGCCTATTCCACAACAAAATAGTGAACCAAAAACATTTATTTTAACCACATTAGGCCTTGTGTGAAATTAAGGGAAGACCTATTTATCTTATAACTATGAATTCTTTTGATCAAACATATACTCTTATATATGATGATGAACGGATAATGTTTATTTTTTGCTTTTAGAGGACTTCAAAATATTCCTTTCAATCAAAATGACATCATTGAATGTGCTAATAGATTCTGAGGTCACTGGAAAAGTTGCATTTCACATAACCCCTTAACATACATTGTGACCAACACAACACTTCCAATATCATTTGGTGAATATATTGGTCCGACAATACCATATCAATTGCTCCATCAAGACTCTAGAATCAACTCATGAAATCCTTCATAGGATGAGTTCCCACTAGCCTCCTTCCCCATAAATGGTCACAAGAAGGAAAGTGGCCCCTATTTCCATATTCAATGACATTGTAAGCCTATCACAAGATAAAAAAATTCATACATTCCCTACCGCATGGGGTTGGATGAGGACAATCATCAGTTCGACATAATCACTCAGGTTCTACCTAGTAGAGAAACTATATGTTCTGATCATCATCATTCACATGTGACCATGATTCCACAAGGAGTTATAGAAGAAGTTATACGTAGACAAACTATCCATGTTGGGGAATCTAATAGGAGTTCCCATCAGGGATATCCAGATGATTCAACTTTAGATCATTCTGATATCCCTACTACCATCAATTTTTCTGAGGCGCACCATTTTATCCTGATTATGGTACATAATCAGTCTCATATAATCGCTATCCAGGACCCTCTGAATTCAACATAGCTATCCTTATTGACATCAGATTCCCAAATAGAATCCCAACCCGTAGGTCTAGGGGTATTTTTATCATATTTTACCTTGGTATTGTGTATAACATGGGCACCGATCCCTCAAATGGTACCATGGGAACTAACCCCTCAAACGATACCATAGGAACTAACCCCTCAAATAGAACCTTTGGATACAACCCATAAAATGGTTCCATGGGAACTAATCCTTCAAATGATACCATGGGAATTGATCCCTCAAAAGGTACCATGGGTATCAACCCATTAAACGGTTCCTGGGAACTACCCCACCAAACGAGATACACCATGAAAGAGGATCACTATCCTACCTGTGTCACAATCCATATGATATCAATCATATCTGAATACTTCTCATCAAATACAGACAAGAACATTCTAGAAGAGTATGGTCACACCCTCCTATTTTAATCTAATTAATGATAGTTTTTCCTACCTCCTTCCACTTACAGATTGAAAAAAGGGCCCAATAGTGTCTTTCAGGCATCTGTAGTTGATCGTGTTGGTATTTTAGAGGGTAATTTTAATTGAGAATATGGACTTTGGTGATAGTGGATTTAGTCTCTGGGGTCCATGTCAGAATTCCCATCATCATCCACTCACCCTACCACTGATAGAAGAGATTGTGTTTTCATGACTCCTTCCATCCAACCCCTCAAAGATGACAAGGTAATTTATACCAAAGAACAAATCACCCAACTCCAACAAGAGAATAGAGGTCTCTATGAAATAATCCTGGGAATACTTCTATGATCACTTCCTTGGGATGATGTTCTAGTGTATTCCCATGAAATCCCTACCTATATTAAATTTCCTCATCCCATAGGGTTGGGAAAATTTTCATAGTTTTATTCCCCTCATCGGGAGAAATCCAAATATCATTCCACCTCACCCCAGCCATAGGGATGGGGGAATTTTCATATTTCTAAGATACCTAACCCTCATGGTTGGGGGAATTTCCATATTTTCCACCTCCTCATAATGGATATTTAGGAAACCATCTACCCTCATATGTTTCCACAAAGGCTCTAGGAGAGTGTGGGTCTTTTAATTAATGGAAGAATCTATGCCATCCAAGACCCCCAATGCTTCAGCACCTACCCCAGGACCAATAAAAACTAGGGATCTATGCCCCAAGATCCAACCTCAACCATGAACCCACACTAATGGAGGTATAGATAACACGAGGGAGAAGCAACATGCTCACCCATCTCTTGAGGAAAAATAGATAAAAGTGCATTCCTTCCCACTGAACGTGATGCTAGGTATTTTAACCATTCAATGGAAAATGTATTTATAGGGCTTCTAACAATGAGAAATCCGTGTGAGGCAAGGATGGTGTCCATGAAAATCATTACCCCCACCAGTGACGTCTCATGAACAAGATAGAAGGTTTTTTCCTTTAAATACTACCTTCAAGTGTAGATGGACATGAGGATATTGTAACCATGAAGACTTGAATCCCCACTATAGTAATCATCCCACTCTGAAAAATATCTTCCAGTTTTGTAGTGGGGTAGGATCCAGATTTCTTATATGGATAAGTGACCTTCTTTCAATAAGAAATTTATCAATTCCTATTACTTCCAAACAAAACTTGTTCCAAGGTATTTTGACTAAGCCTTCGAAAATGGTTTGGTGGAAATCCCAACAATAAGGAATCCAAAAGATTTGGGGTTGATAGGTCATGAAAACCATTTCCCCTACCATTGATGTCTTGGACGCACAATTTATTGTTAAATTTTCTTAAAGGATTGGTTGTAGATATATGTAGGTGTGGGAATGATAGAATTAAAGGATCATATAACTCATGCAATATTCATAAGAGCTGTCCATTATCCATTAGACAAAAAAACTCCCAAGAAAGGATTTTAGCATTGTACTTACCCCAAGACGTTAAACCACATGGCCTTCATCTATATAGAATGGAATTAAACTCTATGGTTTATTTCCTTATAGTAAGATATTAAACTTTGTGGACATCATCCATACCACAATACATTAAACTACATGGTTATCATCATTACCGCATGATATTAAACTGTAAGGTTGATATCCTTATCAAACGACATTAAACATCATTGATCACATCCTTACCACATGGTGTTAAAACTATATGGCAGAAGTCCTTACCCCATGATGTTAAACTACATGGAATATGTCCTTTTCACATGAAACTAAACTGCATGGGTTTTCTAGAACTGTGTATAGCTTGATTCTCATCCTAATGAGATACATAGGGATACCTAGATCCTATATCCCATCCTAGCCACCAATATCCTATTCCTTACCATGTGACATTAAACTTCACAATAGATTGCCTTTTCGTATGATGTTAAACTGTGAAGGTTTTCTAGAACTATTTATGTCTTGATTCTCATCCTAATGAGATAAGTAAGTATTACTGCATCCTATATCTAGGACCATCCATATATATTCATGTCCTTACCAAAATATGTAAAACTTCATGGCTAGTATACTTTCTACATGATATTAAACTACATGGGGTACAACTTGATTCTCATCCTTATGATATATAAAGGGATGCATGGATTATATATCTTAGACTATCCACCCATATTCACATCCTTTCTGCATGATGATAAAGTAAACCAAACATGTCCTAGTACCAATACTATAAACTATGCACCATTTCGATCTCTGGAAGACATCGTCATCATCAAGGGGAAATTGTACTTTCCAGAAGCACTACTGATACAATACAATCTCGATCCCATCTATATCATAAAATCAACAATACCTCTTAATAGCCTAATAAGGGTATTCTTTGACATGTCACCTCCCCAAACACTTAGATTGGGGAATCTAGGTCACCTAGTAAGAATGTGGAAAGCTGTGTACCAGAGAGAGCGAGCTCATATCCCTAATCACTTGGAGAAAGTCTACAGGAATATTTCTACAGTAGGCATGGGGGAGACACATATCCCTACCCCCTGCATGAAGTATTCCAAAATATTCCAATGTAACAATGAGGATATAAGTGGGATTATATCACCACATTTATTAAATGCATTGACCAAAATATAATGGAACTTGAGAGCATACATGCATATATTCCCGTACTTACCCTGTTGAAGTGCCTTACATTGTGAAAGCAATAGAGGATCTCTTCTAGAATATTCTGGTTAAGATATAGAGAAATGCATATATTCCTATCCCCACATCTATGGTAGATCAAAACTCTAATAGTTGTAAAAAATTGGTTTCCCCAAAGTAAGAATATATTCTTTCTCCCATCCGAGAGGATTGTCAGCATATCTCAGTAAAGGATAACTCACGAGATCAGGCTCATATTCATGTTCCAACTAGGGATCACCAGGTGAGAGTGGAATATGCTGCAGGACGACATCATATCCATGTCACAAATGTCTAGTGGAATATTCCAAAGGATTGGGATCAGGTTCATATGTATGTTCCGGTCGCGGCTAACCATTTGAGAATGGCCCGACCCTTGGGACATGCTTATATTCAGGTCAAATAAGTACATCGGCGGACTTAAAATTCCCATCATCATGCTTATATATATATTATAGATAGGTCTAACCATGTGAGAATGAAACAAGCCTCAGGATAGGATCATATTACTATTAGTGAATCTACCTGGGATATTCTAGTAGATCAGGGAAGCCAGGTGCATATTCCATCATTCACCAAAGAACAGCTGCACCAACATCCTTTTAAGGAAGTATAGGAGTGGGATCATATCCCTTCTCCCATTTAGTAGGTCTATTGGAATATTTTGATAGAGAATTTTTATCTGGACTAGGCTTATATTCTAGATCAAATCGGGGCTCACCATGTGAGAGAGGAACATGCCTCAGGACATGCATATACTCTAGTCGAAAAAGACCAGTGGCACATTTCAAAGGCCCAAGATCAGGCTTATATCCCCATTCTAGCCAAAGACCACCATGTGAGAGTGGAATATTCCTAGATAAAAGATCACATACCTATCATATTATCCCATTAACATACTATACCAACTTTTCTGTAGTGGGAACATATTCTCGAATCACCTGCTAGTTGTCTATGGATTCTAGTAGATGCCATAGAGTAGGATTATACCCCTTCTCAAACCCAAAAGGAAAGATATCATATTCTTACCGTGATGTAGAGTGAGGTTTATTATCCTAACCTGCTCAATGCCAATTGTCCTTGATGTTGTTTGAGAAACATTCTTATCACCCCCAGGGTCTCTTGACTATTCAACCGAAGCCGAAGGTGATCATTACCATGATATCCCTCCTCGTGGTAGTGTGGAGATAGATCATGGATTCTATACTCTAGATATTTACCATGGTTAAACTCTTCATGGTGATATCTCCCACAGACAAAAAAAATCCCCCCCTTTCCTAGACACATTCGTATAGTGAGGTGATTAAAAATATCAGACACCTTCATATAGAGGGGAGATCAAAAGTACTAGGAACCTTCATATAGAAAGATGCTCACAATAATAGATTTAACCATATATAGTTCCATTATAACCGTCATCAACAGATCACCATGGTCATCAGGCAGCCTAGAGGGGCAACCTCTATGGTCTGACCATGTAATGAAATATAGCTCTGATGGAGAAGCTGTTGATGAGGAGATAAAGAGAGTGTTATACATAAGTATCCTAAAAAACATGACCAAACCCATTTCCATTTCCATTAATGAGAACCCAAATAAGTGAAAAAAAAATAAATTCATGAATTCATCTTAACCACATGACATTAAACTGTATGGAGTTAATCTTAACCACATGATGTTAAACTGTATGATGTTCTTCCCTACCACATGATGATAAAATATATGGTGTTTTTCTAAACCCCAATGGTATTTTTTTATCCAAGGTGTTGATTTTTTTATCCCAAATTGAAATACCCAAACTCATTACTAGTATAGTGCAAGTATGGGGTTGATCCATTGGAAGAGAGAGTCACTGCATTCTGTTTCTCTAGTTTGTGATTAATTAGGAGAATATTAACTAAATTTAGAGTATATATAAGATGTTTTGATGGAGTAATAAATTATTAAATTTCATTGATGAGTTACTTTAAAGGCTATGAAAAATGTAAAATTGATTTTGACAACAAATAGGATGAATGCATCAAGGGGGGGGGGGGGTTTAATGTCCTTAACAGATCAATCTTCTTATTAGGATATTTTGTTCATAATAACAAAAATCTCTAGATTTTGAGTATAACAGGACCCCTTGGTCTTGTGATTTTACTTTGAACCAATAAAGACCAAATCCTTGTTCTGGAATTTGATTCCTATTAATTTTGTTAATTGTATGCCATTTTGAGATGATAAGTGTACTCAATGATCATGGGTGTACTTTTTCATTTTTCCTATGAAGTTCCCTATAAATTCTGTTCTTAGTCTGATACGGGGTTTCCAGTGTTATTTAGAAATATATTTTGAGGGATTATGAGAGAAATGTAAATAACACAAATACAATATGATAGTTGATTAATAACAAAGAATAATCATCCAAAACCCCAACACATGTGGGATTTAGCACTCATGGAATATATAATGACTAACAGACTCTTAATACCTAAAATAAACATCATAGAAGCTTCAGATTGAAGATCATCGGGAATTTAGAGCAGAATCACCTCTTTGATTCTCTTCTCTCTTTCTCTTATCTTTCTTCTTCTCCCTCATTTCTTCTCCCATTTTTTGTCTATATTTGTCCCCTCCTTCTGGGTTTGAATTTGGAGGCTCTAACCTCTTATTTATAGTATTTAAAAGTACAAAATGTGTACCATAAAGTACACATTGTGTAGTCACATCAACTTGACGTGGCTCCTCTTTCACCGCCGGTAGGTGATCTTCCATGCCTCCCATGACTTTAAAGGCATCAACGGTCAGTTGGTGGGGGTACACAGTGTGTATCGCCACCCCACATGGCGTGTCGTTTCAAATTCATCCAACAAATTCTTATAGGAAGGGGTACATGACGTTAAAATAGATTTTACATGGTGTGTGAATCTTGTCCGGCAACATGGGTGTGTACTTGGACCGATCGATACATTTCAGGGAAATTGTACACATCGTGTGTAAAAAGTACGCGTTGTGTATATTTGAACTTATGTTATGATCTTTTTTGATTTGTAACATTGAACAGAAAACATCTAAAAATTACCATGATCACCAATATAATGAATTTTATCCATAGAATGAAAAATATTTAGTGAAAACATGTTTTTATACTTAATAATATGTTTGAAAGGGGTATAAACAATTTGGGCACATAAATCCCCCCACACTTATTCATTAGATTTACCTCAATAAAAATATCAACATTAAATTAAAATAATCTTAATCCAATATAATGAAGTATTCTACTAATTATAATAATAAATACTAAAGTTATATTATAATATTTTAGAAGGGAACACAACATATTTCACTTGCAAAGATATTTTAATCATCCCTCCTTTATAATCAAATTAAATATTTTCATTCTATTTTATCGAAATTGTTTAACTTTTCATAAATAAACATGACACGTGATGACTTACCTTGCCAAAATGTACCACACTCATCACTCAAGATCATTTAATTAGAGTTATGCTCAATCATATGTATATGCGCTCTATCCATAGTCATGAAAGTGTTCTCATTCTACACTTAATAAGTCAAATCACAAAAATTATGAGATATTTCAATAAGGTTTAGATGTTTCTGAGGCAATGGGTTGGTAGTTAATGATGTGAAAAAAATCTCATTGGCTTGAGAAGTAGGTTGAATTCTTACACAATATTGTATGATATTCAAAATAAAGATTACGTATCCCTGAAAAGATATCTGAGAATATACTCATCACCATGATGAAACTTCCTTGCCAGTATGGGTCCACAACCATCAAGAAAGTTCAAGGACTAAATAAAGTACCTTCTTACTTTATTTATGGGACCACTAAGAATACGATGAATAGTGGTTGGGAACCCTTCTGTCCAAGTGAACAAGTGACATTCCCCCACACTTAAATGCATGGGTTTTCACCAAAATATACTATGAACGGCCAAAAAACCCTCATTAAAACTCAAATGAATAATCATGAAAAATTATGATAGAATTAGGGAAGTAATAGAAAATAGGGTTGTAATGTAGCTTCCTAACAAGGCAGTTCACGATTTCTATGGGTTTTACGAAGATCAGATGTAGGGTAGGTCTCAAGGTCAAAGGGGTTGAAAAACAATCAATTACCTCAGTCATTTTAATGTGATTCAAAAATCATCATGTTTTTAAGAGAAAGACTATAATGTTCTGGTAGTTATGTATATCCCAAGAAACTCTCAAGAAATATGTTATAAGAAAGAATATTTCATAATTTCTGAGAATACCTCTCGAGAATGAGCAAAAATAAAAGGGCAATCATGTCATGAGATGAATACAAATGATCAGTCTAATAAATGTAAATATACAAGAATTTAAATCAAGAATCAAACTATATTAGAAATCATTTAAAAATACTTTAAAATTTAAAAGAAGCATGTAAATTTTAAAATAACATTGTGTATCTTTACTATTTATAATTATAATTAATCAAAAAAATCCACATTTTATAGTATTTCAAATTTTAATGATGTCTCCCTGATCAGTTTAATGGAAAAGACTAGTTTAGTAAGATACTCTCTCCCATACATAATATTAAACATATTCCTCCAATTGAAACACCAAGGAAGAGAATAGGATGTTGGAAAAAACACAAATGGGCTAGGATGAGGGAAACCTATGAAAGAAGTAATGCCAAAAATAATAATGAAAATAAGTGCATAAATAAAACTCCCCTCGTGGAGAGATCAAAAATCTGTGAAGTGGTCGAAAAGAGATGCCTAAAGTACTCTAAAGTACCTATAACTTTCGATGAAATGGAAGAATAATTCTACATGAACATACACCAGCACATCACAAGCATAACACAAAAAAGATATATATAATTAACCAAGTGTGAAAAATCCAGTCATGGGGTTGACTTAGAAGAGGAATCATCAGAAATAAGAGGGTCTAGAAGAGAAGGATTGGATTTAGAGGAAACTGGAGGCACTGGCTTGATGCCCTGAGTGGAAGGAATAGCGGTAACATCTGGAAAGACCGTAGTGGAAGGAGAATCTAGGCCAATAGTGGATAGGAGAATAGAATTGGGGGCCAGATCCATCATATGTGGTCGTACTCTGGAAGGTTGAGGATCAAATGGAGGAGCAGGTGTTGGAGGAAACTGAAGATCTTGATGCTAAAGGAGAAGCCCCATCACTTTCTCATGTCGTGCCTAGGAATATAGGTTGGTAGTTTGATGGTTCTCAAGGATGTCTAGACGATGGTTGATCACATCCTAGTAGAGGGTGATGGGGAGATAAGCTGAGGGGGTAGGTGGAAGTGGAAATGTGGACGGAAAAGAAAAAGATGTAATGATGAAAGGGGATGAAAGGGAAGAGGATGTGGGGTGAGGTGGTGAATGAGAATCCACTGGTGGATGGGGTGGGACCTTCTCAACAACACTATCTGGAGTAGCTTGCCCATCTCTCGCCCCCATGGGATCTGGGGCTTCCAGCAACAACACATAGTCATCTCCCCTATGCTTGACCATCCTCATGCAGATAATCATGAGAAAGTAGAAATGTTGAGGAGAGCCTAAGGGGTTTTTAGGGAGAGAGGTCTCAAAAACACCTAGGCGGTGTTCCAAGTGGGTGGCATAGAATCTGTCATACCAGTTTCCCTGAAGTCCATGGATCGTGGAACGAAAATAGGTGGCCACAAGATAAAAGAGTTTAGGGTAATTGTGCCAGATGATACAGGTGAGAAGCTCCATGTTTCTCCCAGACGTGACACCAATATCCTCTTTGAGGGGAAAAAGAATGGATATGAATCATTGATGGAGGAAATGAAGGGGAGGGAAATGATGTGTGTGCTCTATTGGGATGTGGGGGTGTACCTGTGGTCAGTCCTAGTAAGATCCTTCCACATAGAGATGAAACCAGAGCACTTAGGGAAGTAAGGGTGGAGACAAAAGGTGGGGTGGAAGGATGGGTGGTAGAATCTGCACCCTCGACTAAACATAGCCATGTTTAGCGAAAAGGGTTGGCTGCCCAACCAAAATCTAACTGATGTGGTAGTATCGGTGGGAGTCTGGAGGTAAGCTGGTCCATTGAACCCAAAGGTCAAGATAAAATCCAAAAATAAATCTATATAGGTCATAGTGATGACCTGGAGTGTCTCCAGAAAGTGTAAATTCCCTTGGAGCTCCTCAATCTCCTCCCATATGCCGAGACGTTGTGGAATTCTCACATATATGAAATGTGAATTCAAATGTATCGTTCATCATGAAAATTATTGCAACATGTCTATGATAGGGTGGCCAAGAAAAAATTAGGTAGGGATATGGCTGAGGTCTGGAAGTGGCATGAGCACTCTGAGGTGGGGATGTAGCTTCTGGCATGGCTGGGCTAGTAGTATCCACTGAAGGTGTAGCAGCCGATGCCGGAGCTGGCTCAAGTGGGTCTGCTGAAGAAGTGTTCAGCTTAGAAGGTATGAAGATAGAAGATGGAGCTGCAACACCTAAGATCATAGCTATGGTGTATGGTGTGGTCGAATCCATAAAAGGATCAATTGTGCTAGGGGTGGGTGTCACTGAATCTATCTGACCGGTAGATGTTTCTGATGGAGGTGCTGGTAGAATAAGGGGCAGCATCGCCAACACTGGTGGCTGGAAAAATAGAAAATTAAATATTGGTCTCTCAGAATAACGAAGATGAATCTGATAGCGGGGGGGGGGGGGAGTGGGGGTCTCTCGCCCTCAGTATAAGAAGTGGTATTCTTGCCACTCGTGGGGCCATCACCTTCCATAGATGAAAGAATGAAAATAATAGAAGAAAAATAAAATTAAGAAGAAAGAAAATGTGAGAAATTAGAGAATGAAAAGTATATGATGTGTGGATCCAATATACTCAGCATGTAGTGAGATCTGGGTAATGAAACATATACTATAGATAGGCACTTCAAGTAGCCATGTGTTTTGGAAAATATAGTACATGTTTTGTGAAAGATCAAACATGTCGTATATCAAAACATGGGGTGGATCCCATGTAGGTTCCCAAAAAGGGCTCGCCTCTGAGGGGTCATATAACACAACTCACATTGTGTGGAAGGGATACATGCTATGTGTGAAATGGTGTGATACAGTGTGTACTCCATCAACAAATATTCCACTGAATTGATAGTGGCAACGGTGCCTGTTGAACATACATGTCATCTGACAAGACATGGGATGGGGGTCCTATGTCAATTACATGGGCTGGGCTGAAAGGCCAGGGGAGGCACTTTACATAACATGTACTAAAAAAACACGCCATGTATATTTAAAATTATGAAAATGTGAATGTGTGGCCATCCACAAGATGTACCTGATGTGTGTTCTTCCTATACCCTTTGTACTACTGGTCGAAGCTGAATAGTAGGATGATCCATAAATCGGCCTAAACGCTGCCAAAAATTTGAAATAAAGTGTATAGAATGGAATACCATGAGTGAGGACCATAATTCAGAATAAAGTAGGACCATAAACACACAAAAATAGAATATTTTAGGAGGGGTAGGTGGAGTGGCATTCAACAGAAGAAAACTGGAAGGGGGGGGTGCGACATGGGGTCAGGCTGGGTAGGGTTCCTTGACTTTATACTCTAACCACATGGCCTGTGGTAGGTCCCACAAACCATGCATGAGTGTTGTTTTTTTAATACAATATTTATTTAAAACCGAATTTTTTTAAAAAAAATGTAATAAAAAACAAACCTATACATGTATTGTATCATAAGATGACATGTCGTGTGTTCTAAAATTTAAAAATCAGAACTAAAACCTTCGATCTGGTGCTTGGGGCACGATTTGAACCAGCAATTAACCAATCCAAATGTAATCTCTCAACCACTAGAGTGAAGCTTGTAGGGATGAATGTTTTCATTAACTTGTAATAATTATATCATAGGTGTAGTTATACATGGGATGAATAAAATGAATGGTGTTTGGTTTTAATTATTGAATGATTCAGATAAAGTTGTAAGATTAGCCGAGTTCGAACCTAGCTCTTTTGAATCTTGGGTCAAGACTTTTCCAATCATCCAACATCACCCACATGTAATTTCTTATTTTGAAAAATATTTAAATTATTAATAAAAACATGGAACACGCAATGTATATTGAAATGCATGTTGTGTAGTTTTATTAATTTGAAAAATTATGGAACTAGGCCGGTTGTCAGGATTCGAACCTGGGTCTTTTGGATCTGAGGTTTACGTCCCTAGCCAGCCAGTCCATCCCCATCATAGGTTTTATTTCATTTGGAAAATACAATTATTTTTTTATTGAAAATACCTCAAACACTGTTTAACTAAACAAGGGTTCAAAATGGATGAACCCTATAACAAATATAGGTATGGAGTGATTCGAACTAGATATGGCTAGGATACATTTCAACGACCTTACCAATAGCACGGAAATAATCCCTATTTATTAACACAATTAATATATACTTTTACTACTAGTTCTATTAGAATATACATTAAAAAGGAAAGTACATGATGTGTGAAAAGGTGATACACGACGTGTAGTCTATAGGTTGCATCCTATGAAGTTCCATTGTTTTAGGTCTTTGGCTCGACCTACCTAAGACTCTTGTTATCTGAATTTTATGGTGGAGATCGTACCCACAATGTCCTCTACGTGAATATAGGGTTTGAGATTCTTCCCATTCACCGTAAATGGTTGACCATCTGCTCTAGTTACTTCCACCACAACATGGTGGAGGGCCTTGATCACCCAGAAAGGTCTTGAACACCTGGACTTTAATTTTCTAGGAAATAATGTGAAATGGGAGTTAAACAGTAGTACCTCATCACCGAGTTGGAATGAAATTCGGGAGATCATGCGGTCATGGATCGAATTTTTCATTTCTATATACTTCTTGGAATTCTCATATGCCTCCCCCTGAATTTCATCGAGCTCCATCAGTTTAAACTTTTTTTTCTCTTCTGCAGCTTTTAGATCATAAATCAAGTCCTTAACAGCCCAATAGAATTTGTGCTCAAGTTCCACCAGAAAATTTAATGGAGTTCCATATATTTAATGGAATGGGAACATACCCATAATAGTCTTCAAGGTGGTATGATATTCCCATAAGGCATCATCAAGATTCTTGGACCAGTCCTTCCTTGAGGCTCCCATAGTTTTCTCCAGGATTTACATAAGTTATTTTTTTGATACCTTCACTTGGACACTATATTGGGGATGATAGGGTGTCCCCATGCTATATCTCACCTCAAAATTTATGAGAACATTCCGCATCAATTCATTTTCAAAATGTGTCCCTCTATCACTTATCAGAACCCGTAGAACTCCGAATCTGCTCAAAACTTTCTTCTTCATGATGGAAATGATGACCTTTGCTGTGTAGTGTGTCCTACAAGCTCCATCTACCAATTTTTATACATAATACACATAGACCAGAATGGGATGTTAAGGAATTTCAGCTCGACACCCCATGTTACCAGTCTTCTAACACATATCACAACATGCTGCAAAATATCGGGCATCCTTTGTGCATGGTGGGCCAGAAAAAAATAGATTGCATAATTTTCGCTATCCTTCGGTCTGGCATGTGATTCCCCCCAGCTAGGGAAGAATGAAAAAACTCCAAAATTCCTTTAATTTTTTCTTCTAGGATGTAGAAACAGATCACCCTATCTCTACATGAACAAAAGAGTAGTGGGTCTTCCTTGAAATATATTTTTTTACTTTGGATAGAAATTATTTATTCTGTTGAAAAGTAATATTAGGATGATCGGATCCTATAAGAAAGTAATTGGTGATGTCGGCATACCATTGGTGAGGTGTAAATTCAACTGAGAAAATATGATCATCTAAAAAGTCCTCCTTTATTTTTCTGTCATCATTTCTTTGAAAATGTGGTAATTCCAATCAGGAGAGATGATCAGTGATGATGTTCTCACTTCCATTCTTGTCACAGATTTCCAAGTCAAATTATTGTAGTAGAAGCACCAAACGAATGAGCCATGGCATTACATCCTTCTTATTCTGTAAATATTTCAGTGTTACATGTTCAGTATAGACAACAACTGTTGAGAGTACTAAATATGAGAAGAAACTGTCGAATGCAAAGACCACAACCAACATCTCCTTCTCAGTGGTGGTGTAGTTAATATTTTCTTTATTTATGGCTCTACTGGCATAGTATATCGGCTTGAAGATACAATTGGTTCGTTTTCCATGAACATTTCCTATAGTATAATCACTTGAATCATACATAATTTCAAATCACTCCTCCTAGTTTGGGGAAATATTGACAGGATATTCAACTAATTATTTCTTCAAGAGTTGAAAGGTTGTAGTGCATGTTTTTTAATATTTGAAGATATCAACTTTTGAAAGAGTTTGGTTAGTGGTAGATATATCTTTGAAAATTCACAGATGAATATTCTGTAAAAACATTAAATTCCTAGAAAACATCAATTTTCTCTAAAAAAAGTTGGAATGGGTAGTTGTGATATGACTTCAATCTTTGAAAGGTCAAATTCAATTCCTTTCATAGAAATCTGGTGGCCTAAGATGATACCATTCTGCTCCATAAAGTGACATTTCTCCTAGTTCAAAACTCGATTGGTGTGTCCACACCATTTGAGGAACAATTCAAGATTTATCAAACAGGTGTTGAATGATTTTCTATAGACTGAAAAATTGTCCATAAAGACATCCAGAATTTTATATTCCATGTCATGGAATATTTCCAACATGAACTGTTGGAAGGTGGTTGGAGAATTGAACATTCCAAAAGTCATTCATTGATAAGAAAAATTCCATTATGGTCATGTGAAAGTTATCTTATCTTGGTATTAAGGGGAAATAGAAATTTTGTTTTATCCATAATAACCATCTTGAAACCAATAGAACTTGTGCCCTTACAATCATTCCAACATTCAATCTATGAAAGTAAGTGGGAATTGATCTTTATGCGTGGCTTCATTAAACTTCCTATATCCCACACACACTCTCCATATCGTGACCATTATTTTAAGAATGAGTTCATTTTTATCATTTTTAATCATGGTGATACCCCATTTTGGGGACCACTTGCAAAGGACTCACCCATGGGCTGTCGAATATTGGGTAGATGATTCCCGCATCTAATAGCATGATCAATTATTTCTTCAATACCTCCTTCATTGGAGTGTTTATTTGTCATTATGTTTCCAATAGGGCATGGATACTTACTCAAGTATCAACTTATGGGTTCAAATCATCATACTAATCCCTTTAAGATCAATGAATGTCCACCTAGTAGCCTATTCTCATCACTTTAGAACCTGTAGAAGACCGTATTATTTCTCTTGTGAGAGAGATGAATTGAGTATAACTCTAAGCGTGAATTTATCCCCAAAGTAATAATATTATAATGAAGATGGGGGAGGTTTCAGTTTTTTTTGGTATTTAAGAACTTACGGGACAATTGGTTCTACCTTGTCTCGCTCTAGAATATCTGGAATAAGTGGACGCTGCCAATAATGACTACCATGGCCTACGATGAATCACAGCTCCTCTAGTTCACAATCAGGCTGGATTTCCTTGATGAGTGGTTCATCAGTGATAGAAAAACATCCCATTTCATCTCCCATGTATCCAAATTGAACATTCACTATAGTCAACACATAACAGTCCTCATTTTTCATAAGTGAA
This sequence comes from Viscum album, assembly GCA_963277665.1. NCBI lineage: Eukaryota > Viridiplantae > Streptophyta > Magnoliopsida > Santalales > Viscaceae > Viscum > Viscum album. The sequence continues at coordinate 303,268,971 of OY728130.1, forward strand.
ACTTTATTAAGAGATTTGAGGATATTGTAGGATATCTTTACATTTCTATCTCTGAATATCAATTATCCTTGGTGAAAATTGATCAAAACCCCCAGTATCCATGAAGGGTCTTCCTAAAATAAGAGGTTCTTCTTGGTCTTCCTCCATGTCATGTATAAAAAAATCAATATGAAGAACCATCCTTCCCACTTTCACTAGCACATCGTCAAGTATCCCTTCATGATATTTAATGGAGTGATTTCCTAGATGTAATTCCACCCGAGTTGGTTTTAGATTGTTCAGCCCCATATTCTTAAATAATTCAATGGGTATAAGATTGAAACTATCCCCCAAGTCACAAATGGATTTCTCAAACTCAGAAGATCCGATTGTGCAAGGGATTGTAAAACTTCTTGAATCTTGGAGCTTTAGAGGAAGAGAGTTTTAAACCATTGTTGATCATTCCTTAGTTAGAGGAATGGATCCCAAATCCTATATATTCCACTTTTTTAGAGGAATTACTTCATGAAAATGGTATATGTTGGCATTTGAGTCAATGCCTCTGCAAAAGGTATGTTAATGTGTTGTTTTTGGAGTACCTCCATAAAATTTGCAAACTGTTGATCCAGCTTCCTATGCATCATTCATGTGGGAAATGGTAAGGTGGGTTTATAAGGATTGACCACCTCTATTAATTTACCATTTATGGCCTCCTTCTCTTTTTATATGCCTTATGTTGAGAGGGACTCTTCATTATCCCAAGAGGGTGCAGGTGGAGGTGGATTTTTGGCCTCACCTTGATTTGTAGTTTTTTATGGGGTAGCTCATTCGCACTTCGTCAAGTAAAAGCATTGGCCTCCTCATGTGGGTTCTTATCAGTGTTATTCGTTAGTGTTCCTGATTTCCTTGAGGAGATATGATTAGAAAGATTCCCAATTTTATTCTCAAGGCTTCGAATAGAGGCTGCTTGATTCTGAAATATTGTTTCAATAGTTGTAAAGAATTTTGACATCATTTCTTATAACTTTGATGAGTGTTGTTGCTGAGGTTTTTATGCAACCAGTTGAGGTTGTGTCTTCCATGGTTATTTCACCAAATGAGATTTTTTAAACCCTTTTTTTGGGATATGTATTTTGATACTACTATTGACCATAATAGGTCTTCCTTTGGGGGTGGGGTTGGGATTTTTATTGTTGCTACCCCCAACCCATGTTCTCATTATCTTTCCAAGTCGGGTATTGGTATTGAGGGTAAATTATTGGCCCTTTGATCTGGAAAAAATATCTTACTTCACTTAATTAAGGACCGACACTTGTCCCCGGGCATTCACCCAAGGTGTGATTGTCACAACATTCACTGCATTCTGGGTGTTTTACCACTTAAACATGAGATACATTTTTCAAATTCAAGGCATAAATCTTCTTGGACACAACACTGAGTTGGGAAATAAGAATCATAGTGGCATAAATGTTATTCATTCCCATATTTTGAGTACCCCAGTCAAAGTTAAATTGGAATCTATTTGCTGACATATCTTCTAGTCGAACAAAAAGTTCCTCTAGGGATTTCCTCTTCACTATTCCTCCTACAGCTGCTCCCACCACTGATTTGGTGTTTTTAATAAGACCTACATAAAATTTTTGGACTTGCATCAACAATAGAATGCCATGTTGAGGGAAATTCCTCAAAATTTCCTTGAAATTCTCCTAGGATTCATACAATGCCTCTGAATCATGTTTTTGAGTGTTCTGAATTTCATTTTGCAGTGTCACCATCTTGAATGGTGGGAAATATTTTGACAAAAATTCCTAGGACAATACCTCCCATGTGAGGATGGAACATTGAGACAAGCCTTTAATCTTGTCTTTTTCTTTACCCCATAATTATATGAGAAATAAACTGAGGTGAACGGAATCCTTGGACACCCCATGGAAACAGAATGTGTCATAAATCTTCAGAAAATTAGTGAGATGAGCGTTGGGCTCTTCATTGTGTAAACCTCCAAATTGAACTATATTTTGGATGAGTTTCATGATGTCCATCTTGATCTTAAAATGATGGGATTGCACTGGTGGTCTAACAATACATGTATCTTCTTCATGGATAGAAGGAAGACTGTACTCCATAAGGGTACAACGTGGGGCCGGTTTTTCTTGAGATCATGGGGGAATAGATTGAAACTCATGATTAAAATAAATCCCCTGATTTGGATGCATGTACAGAAACCTCTATGGTGGTTGATACTATTGTGGTAGCTTCAGGCCATAGCCCAGAAATAATTGAGCCTTTTGTCTTTGCTGGTTCTATGGCATGAACTCCATGATATTGGTTGGTGGAATCTAGTTCTGCTCATCCTCAACCGTGATCTATTTATTTTGGTTGTTATCAAGCTTGATTTTCTTTCCAACATCTAGGAAAACAGTCTTTTATCTCTCTTCCATGTTATCCATGGGTTCACTTGGGTTGTGCTTGGATATAAGTGTATTTCCTCACCTCAAGATAGTTAATTCGATTTTTGGATAAAGAGGAAGGACTTTTGATGACTCGGCACTCTTGGAATGATTTATTCATACAATTACGACCATATGATCCCACATAACACTAATGAAACACCAATATTAACAGAGGAAGAGTATCATAATGAAAAATAGAAAGGAGATTCAAAACCTAATTTTTATAATTTGTGATTTTTATTTTCACTTAATTAATGAAAACATGATTTTTCAAAACTCAGTTAATTTTTTCTCCACATAAATGACTCCATAATTTGGTATTGTTTTAACCAAAGTGTTAAGTTTGGCACCCCATATTGAAATAACCAAAATTATTACTAGTATTGTACAAATATTGGGTCGATTGACAAGGAGAGAGAGTCACTCCATTCTGTTTCTTTAGTTTGTGATTAATTGGGTGAATATTTAACAAATTTAGAGTCAATATTATATGTTTTTATGGAGTAATAAATTATTCAATTTCATTGATGAGTTACCTTACAGACTGAAAAAACATAAAACTGATTCTGACGATAAATGGGAAAAATGTTTCGGGGATGAAGATTTTTAAGGACATTAATAAATAAATTTTCTTATTAGGATGTGTTGTTAATAATAGCTCACATCTCTAGGTTCTGAGTATAATAGACCCCCTTGGTCTAGTGTGTCTTGTTTGAATCAATAAAGACCAATTCCTTGGTCTGGAATTTGATTCCTATTAATTTTATTAATTGTAGGCCGTTTTGAGATGATAAGTGTACCCAATTATCATGAGTTTACATTTCCAAAATTATTTGAGGATCCCTGTAAATTCTGTTCATGGTCTGATATGGGGTTTCTAGTGATATTTAGAATGATATTTCGAGGGATTATTAGAGGAACATAAATAACACAAATATAATAATAAAGTTTATTAATAACGAACCATAATCATCCATTGCCCCAACACATGGGGGATTTTGCTACACATAGAGTAGATAATGACTAACAGACTCTTAATACCTAAAATAAACATTGCAACTGCTTCATATTGAAGATCACCAGGAAGGTAGAGTGGCATCACCTCCTATATTATCTTCCCTATTTCTCTTCTCTCTCTTGTTTTCCCTCCTTTCTTCTCCTATTGTTTGTACTATGATTTCCCCTCTTTCTGTGTCCAAATTTGGAGGGATTTCTCCCTTATTTATATTATTCAAAAATACACAATGTGTAAAATAATGTACACGATGTGTAGTAGGATCAACTTGACTTGGATCCTCTTTCACCATCAGTAGGTGATCTTCCGCACTACCCTTGAATTTGAGGGTGTCGACTGTCAGTTGGTGGGGGTAAACGACATGTATCTCCTCCCCACATGGCTTATAGTATCAACTTCAGCCACCAACAACTTATGGAAGGGGGTACATGACGTGTAAATAGATTGTACACAGTTTGTGAATCTTGGTCGGCAACATGGGTGTGTACTAAGTTTGGTTGATCCGTGTTGGGGAAATGGCACTCCTCGTGTGTAAGAAGTACGTTTTGTTTATATTTGAACTTATATTTTTATCTATCCTGATTTGTGAATTAAAAAACACCTAAAATTTACCATAATCACCAACATAAAGGATTTTATCCACAAAATGAAAGATATTTAGTGAAAACATGTTTTTATGCTCAATAATATGTATGAATGGGGTATACATAAATTGAGGACATCATTAAACTATATAGATTTAATCTGAAACACACGATATTAAACTATACGGTGTTTATATTAAGAACATTAAGTTAAACCATAAAAAGTTCATCTTAACAACATGATGTAAAGCTGTATAGAGTTTTTCTTAACCTCATGATGTTAAATTACAAAGTTCATCTAAACCACATGACATTTTATGGTATGGAGTTCATCTTAACAACATGACATTAAACGTGATAGAGTTCATCATAACCACATGACATTAAATTTTATGGATTTTTTCTTAACAACACGATGATAAACTATACAGAGTTCATATTAAACATATGAAATTAAACTACATGAAGTTCTTATTAACCACATGACTTTAAAATGTATGAGGTTTATCTTAACCACATGACGTTAAATAGTATGGAGTTCATCCTAACCATAGTATGATAAAATGTACGGGGTTTATCTAAACCACATGATATTAAACAGTACAGATTTCATCGTAACTTCATGATGTTAAACTATACAGATTTCATCCTATCGACATTATGATAAATTGTATAGAGCTTTTCATAACCAAATGATGTCAAATTTTATAGAGTTCATCATTGTTACATGATGTTAAACTATATTAGCTCATCCTAACCAGATGATATTAAACTGTACGGAGATGTCCTTTCCCCATGGCGTTAAACAACACATACAGTCAAAAACTATGTGTGGATTGATTCCTATCAAAATATAATACTTAGTGGATCCCTAAACATTGGTTTTTCACCAATCTGAAAATATTTTTCATGCCAGGTGATCCTCATCCTCACTGTGTGATGTAAAACTACAGAGATCTATAACATCCCTCCTCTTTCACGTCGAGTCACCCATGTCCTTACTACAAGATGTTAAAATGCACAACCAATGTACTTTCTGAATGATGTTAAACAACTTGGGTTTTCTAAGAACGCTGTATGGATTGATTCTCATTTCCAATGGGATATGTAGGGACACCTTGATTCTATATCATTGTACAGACACTACATGATACAAAATGCCATTTTCATGTCCTGATTGTTGATACATGGTGAGAGGAACCCTTTCAATTCCTTGTTTATGACAACGAGCATGGCTCGCATGAAAATAGGAATTGGAGTAATGGATTACCCACCAACAAAAAAGTCATAAATGTGTATGATAGGTTCATAACATTCCTAAATAATTGACCATAAAAGGAATACCATGAGTACTTGCCTTCTGATGTTACACATCACAGTTAATATCCTTACCGTAAGACATAAAAATGCTTGTTTCCTCGAGAACTACATGTGGTTTGATTCCAATCATCACATGATACATAGTTACTCTGGGATCTATATCCCTGGTCCCATATTCAAAAATAAATGGGAATAACTCCAAGCTCTCCATATGATTTAGTCCTGTGAAGAGAGAGTTTCTTTTTCAACAACTATGTATGACTTGATTTTATGTCCTTATGCGATATGTAGTGATGTCGGGACATCCAAATTTGGGCCCAGTCACAACAGATAAGTATAAGAGTTCCCCCCTCTTTACATATGTGTCAGACCTGTATATGAAAATCCATTCAAAGGGATATGTGGCTTCATTCCCACCACCATGGGATACATAGTGACAACAAAAATTCCAATTCATGGGACAAATGACAGTATTACCATTTCACGTTAAGGGACCCAAGTCCTCACAATATGAAGTTAGACTAAACAGACCTTCATGACTATGTGTGTTTTGATTATCATATTCAGGAAATACATAGTTATGCCTAGACTTTCACCCTTGGCCCCAATCGGAACATTCTTGTTCTTTCACATTGGTTTATCTTCCTCCTCACCGCATGACGTTAAACTGCATGGGATTTCAAGAACCACATGTGAATTGATTCCCATCATCACAAGATATTTAGTGACATCTCGATCTCTAATTCTAAGACTAGGAATAACAACTCACACAAAATGAACCCCAAGTATAGAGGAACCAAGTCCTAGAAACTCATTTTGGCTACATACAAACCAAATCTATGTACAACCTTCCTATGTACATAATATATGGTGCATAAAATTTTCACATCATTTTCCACATCCTTACAACATGAAGTTAAATTTATAGGTGAATGTATTGGTCGCATGACATTAAAAATGAACATTAAATTCATCCTTACCACATGATGTTAAATTGCATGGAAATTTTCCTTACCGAATTACATTAAAATACATGTAGGAAAGTACATCCCCACTACATAACGTTAAAATATGAAGGTCATCACCCATAATAATCCAATATCTAAGGAACACAAGGGACTTACCCTGGTCAACCAGAGTATAGGTTATTCCTTCCATCTTTTAAAACACTTCAATCCATAAACCACACTTCATGTCTCGAGCACCTCATGTCACCATCAACCTTTCATACCCCTTGGAAGGAAAAACAGTTCTCTTGGTTCATACATGATATTGATGCAGAGGGGATTAGACTCAAAAAATAAAGACATTTTGTCCCAATATAAAGGTTTTTCTAATCCTTTTGAGCATAACATCATGATGGATGAACCCAACACCTTAGTCTATTTTGGGTCATCCATGATATGATTGTTCCATCTCATTACTCATGACCGAGGAACATTAAGACATGATTTAAAAAATCTTCACCTCATTCTTAGAAGGATGTTGGAGTACTATAAGCCCTAGATATCATAATTGGGCTCTTGTGTAACATCCCCCATATTATGTCGACAAGTGTCACGACCTTAGACTGTATACACTAGATGAAATCTATGTGACTTTAAAATATATATTATGATGGTCCAAATCATAATATATTAAAGTGATAGTGAAAGAGATGCAAAACACGTCAGTTTGAAAACCAGAAAAAGGAGTCCTAATAAAAAGTCATGTCTTCGCTCACTAAACTCTTTATCTCTAATGTTTAGGAAAAATTTATGGATCAAATAAATATAGAATAACTCTCATTGGGACTACTTTGTATCCCTATTAAAATCCAATGTATTATCACTAGACCATTATTCCAAGAAAAATTTATAGTAATAGTTATTAAAATATCCTCTCCATGAGAATGTTTTCATTAAGTGATGGCACAACTTTTAGGGTTCTTGAACACTTACCGAATCTTACATTTTCTATCAATTACACTTCGTTATTTAATGTGATTGGGGTTTTCATAATACATCCATATCCCTTGGAATGTAAAATAGATATCTATAATTTTACATTCTATTAATGAAAAAGGTAATAGACCCACCAACTAGTGACATCTTGTCCCAATATAAAGGTATTTATAATCCTTGAGTGCCCGATGTCACTATGACAGAACCTAGTACATCCGTCAATTTTGGGTCATCCCCGATATTATTGTACCATATCATTACTCCTTACCCAAGAAATTTGGACCATGATTATCAATATATGTACCATAATATTGAAGTGGATTCAACACCCTCAAGGTTATGTCACTGTGTTTTGTGCCCACTATCAGGTAAAGAGTGTGACACTCCATTCCCAAACTTTTGATGGACCACAACTCATGATTTGAAACCATATGGTGTAGGAACTACTACAACAATGGCCATTAGCGACCGCCAAAAGTGGTCACTATAGGACTTTAGAGACCGCCTGGAAACAACTTTTGGTGGTCTCTATTGCTTCGTTGGTAAAGAGAAACAGCGACCGCCAATGGTGGTTTCTAAAGCCTCTCTCAATATACTGCAGATTTGCACTTTCAGGGACATGTGTGGAGGGTATGGATGACAAGTGGACTCAAGTAGGGGTGATGAGGGATAGTGAAGCTTTGACTACCAGTCATGGCGGATCTGCGGCGGCCGGAGGGAGATGCGGTAAATTGATGGTGCTTGTGGATGGAGGTCCGATGATGCGGGGGATGACGGGGGTCACCTACGAGGGGGTAGAGGAATAGGGGGCTGAAAAAGGTGGTGGCATGGGTGACAAGATGAGGCGGTGCATCGATGATGGAAACTTTGGGTGGCAGCCTGGAGTTGCATCTGTGAGGAAGGGAAGTGTAATGACAGGGCGGGAAAAATCCCGCGTTTTTTAGGCGGGATTAGCTACCACTTTTGGCGGTCGCTAATAGTATTAATAGCAACCTCTAATGGCAGTCTCCCATGTCCAGGGGCGTAGAAACTCAATATTCTATTAGTGAGGGATCAAGCTTCTTAATATGGAGCTCAATTTCCCTATTGTTATAGAGCCCTTCAAAGATATTTTTCATTCCATACCCAAAATCATTGTCCAGACACATGAGTCTTCTCAATTCTTTCATAGCCCATGGAAAGGAAACACGGTCTCTTGGTTTAGCCATTCTATTGATGATGATGGGATTGAACCCTCTAACTGATGACATCTTGGCTCTATATGGTGGGAATTCTAATAATTCTAAGCCTCGGTTACACTATGGTGAAACCTGTATCACCCTGATCCCAGATGGATCAGATCCAAGGTCTGTTATCAATTACATTGGAATGATTACAAGGAATCAAATCCTGAAGGATCAAGAGTTTAATAGTATTGGTAAACTAGATACACACATGAATCTTGTATTACAAATGAATACACAAATTACAACATAATTTTTTTTACCTATTTATAAATAACTCTGAGTATAAAAACATTATTCCACATATAGTATCCTTTCATATCTTTCTTATTAAACTTTATGGATTCTTAAAGAAAGAAACATATTAAGGGCGAGATCACATTAATAGCAAAGAAAAAATATAGAGGAATAAATAATGAATCAATGAGCATAATTAGTATGAAAAGGTAATAAATATAAGAAAAATCCATTAAAATAACTGGATAATGAAGAATGAATATGGAAAGGTAAGAAAGTAAAACTCATTTCATTTAATCAATGAACTAAAAATGAAAATTTTCCATATATATTTCGACAAAAAATACCATGGATGAATAATAACAAAAACTAAATGAGGGAAATTATTGATTATTGGATACAATGTTTCCAATGTAAGCGATACCTTTACCATCAAGACCATTCATAATAGGGTTTACAATATATCAGGTAAAAACCCATCTAAAGTGGCTAGCCAACTATTTCTACATATGATACTACCAATTCATTGAGGGGATATCTGTAATAGGGCCTCACCCATGTTTTACCAGTCCAAATGATTCCATCATATATCGAATAATTGATTTAATAATGTGCCTTATCAAATATCCTTATGAAGTAAGATATATAGATTTATCAATATTTAAAAAAATATTCAAATAATTGTCAAAGTTTACACTGTATGTAAAATGGTACACAATTTAAGAAATAGTATTATCCCTGATAAATGAAATGGATAATTAAAGTGAAATTCAATGTTCAATAATCATAAAAATTTGAATTTATCATGGGACCAAAAAGAATCAAGGAAGATAATGTGAATACTATCCTTGACCAAATCCATAATTAACTAGCCAGAGGAAGAATAAGGTTGATATCAATACAACAAATCACAATTAGAGTAAAAATAAAGGTATTTTTTGTTGATGAATAGAAATACTACCAAAATATATTTTAAAATAATTCTTTAGGACAATTTTTTTTAAAAAAAACATTAAAAAAATCATCAAAAATTTCTTTTGAAAATATTTTCTTTAAAAAGTAACCTTTTAGAAATTCAATAGAAGCTTCAAACAAATGAGGATAACTAAATCTGTACTTTCCATATGAGGTAAAAGAATATTCCCTTTTCATGGAACAAATATTTAAAAGGTGACATGTTGGTAAAGGGGAAATAATATTCCATTGAGAACATTTGTAAAATAAACAATGGGTAAAATGTATTTGCCTTATCATTTTAAAATATTTTTTTAAAACTTTTTAATAAATCATTTTTTTAGAATAAAAAAGTTTATTTGAATAAAGTGATAAATAAAGTTGGGTTTTCTTAAAAACTTTTTCTAAAACATTTTTAGTACCAAAGAGTAGCAAAATGGTAATAACACTTGTAAAAGTTTATGAATAGCCATAAGATAGAAAAATGAAAGGTCTTATTGAAAATTTTCATATAATTTCCTCGAGTGGAAATAATATTGAAAGATCATTAAAGTTATTATTGAGGGAAATAATAATTAAACATTGAAAAGTGTTCGATACCACATTGGAACATTTTAAATCACAATCCTCATGAAGAAATATAATTAATTGAATATTTAAAATATCACCACGATAATATAACTAATGATATAATATAACAAAATGGGCAGTAGACACCACAAAAAAATTAAGTGGTGAAAATGACATTTATCTCATGAATGTAAAAAGAGAGATGAGAATCCCTTACCTTGAATTTACATTATGGTAAAAGTCATTTAAATTCCTATATAATAAATTTTTGTTAATTATTTACTTTTTGGAGAAATATTTTCATTTTTATCATTACTTGTATTTACTTTTTACTATATTGTATACAACCAATTCAACAATTCTGTTTACATCGGGTGTTTAGACTATATCCGGTTTATGTGTCGAAAACAATTTTTGTAAGTAAACTATTGTCAAATGGGTCATTATATAACATATAAAGAATACTAATAGTGAAATAACTATTATATTTATACATTAATAATACTTTTAAAATTCAATCATTATGTACAATTATGAAAAATGAATCTACATTCAATCATGGAGACAGTCGGTTGTATGTACATATGAGTAACGTTTTTATTTATCCATGATAGTTGTGGAAAGAAGGTAAGTAACGCTGTATATTTATAGAATGATAATTATATAATAAATACCATATTATTTAAACATATATACTTATATAATGAATTCTTGTGATGAAAAAGGAATCACATCATGTCAAGGAGGCAGTAGTCTACATATCTATGAATAAAGTTATCGCTTTTACGTGTGTGAAGGGGTAATAAAGAAAATGATATATATATATATATATATATATATTCAGAAAGGAAATTCTATCATTAATATCATTAATATTTTTTTATTTCTCATATGTTTAATTATAATCTTTTTTTATACATTCCATATATTGTGGGAATGAATCGCATTACATTGAGGGGGTGGTAGTCCACACTTCCTCAAACGATGTGATCTTATTTTTTTAAACTACGATGCCTTGGTCAAAAGTCCAAATAATGATAATATATAAAGATGTAAAACAAGATTACAAAATTTTAAAAGTGGTAAATTTATTACAATATTTTTCAGGGAGTGGGATGAGATTTGTCTGAAGGTCATCTATCCATGTAATATCATTGTTAAATCCTTTGTTTGAAAATCCATCCTCTACCCTATTCTCCTCGTGGTAATAATGGGTGATAATATGATTAAGCTAAATCAAACGTGGGAGGCACATCAACTAACTTGTTCTGAGGGGCCATGCTATGTGAACCAACCCATGTGGAAGAGCTTGAATGATGGTAGTGGAGTAACTTTCAATCCATATGTTATTCCAACCTTTTTTCTTGATGAGACTGAAGATGATAATTACACTGTACATTTCAGCTTATGAGGAGGAGGCAAAACCACACGTGTCATAGCCACATCCAAAAATATTCCCATTTTAGTTCATTCAAACATCGCCATTACCGTCGTGGAGAGAGTTTCCTTTTGAGGCACCATCCATAGGTATTTTGATCCATCCAGGGAGATGGGGTTTCCAAAAGACTTCCAACATACCTTTCATCTGACAGAATATTCCTTTGATTCTGTTCTGATTAAGAAAAATAAGATCCTTGAAAGAGTTATGGCCTTTAACTTTTTGAATCATTCCATCTTCCTTGATAGCAATGAAGATCTTCACCTTATTTTCATGAAGATTGAAAGTATTAACATTGTTAATGGTATAATTCCTCTAATACCAGATGACATGTATCAAATATACAACATCAGAAATAAAAAGTTGTTCATCTTGAGAAGAGGAATCGATAGATATGCATCCTTGAATCTGTGACAAAATGGAGTCATAAACATTACATTTGGGATAAAAAATGTTTAATAGATATTTCCATAATTCTGAATCAGTATCACAAGATAAGAACATGTAGTCATAATCCTCTCTGTGTTGATTACACTGACTGAAAGTTAATTTTTTTTATTACTCTTTAGAAGAGAACAAGAAAACCAATGGACAACCCTTCAAGGAGGACGAAAGTAATGAAGTTCAAGGTTATCTCCTTGTACCATTGTATAACACTCAAGGGGAAGAGAGTGCATGCTATCGTAGATCATAGGTGACTCCTACTGTCTACCCAAATGAGAAAGTGAATCCGCCACAAAGATATATTCCCTCCAACTATGGTGAATAATCCTTCCATGAATGGTCTCTGGGTTGCACCTTCAGATGAGGTATATCAATTCCAAAAGTGCCTCATGTTTTCTCTGTGTTTATTACACATAAAACATTTAGATCATAGTTGAATTCCAAAAAACATAATATAGAAATCGGTGGGGACTTTATTGTGAGATATTCTCTAGAACAAATTGAATCGGTAAGGTCCAAACCGAGGCTTGTTAAAAACTTTTATCCAAGAGAAATCATGGATACCATTACCAAAATTATGACTATAGTAGAGTTTAGAATTTATAACAGCATTATGAGATGGTTCCCATACCTAAAAATCATCAGTGTTTATAAAAGGGTAATTGGTTAAGATGTCATTGATCTCATTAGCTAAATCAATATCTAAGAGAGAAGACATTTATTTATAGAAATATTAATATCAGTTTATAATTTCATGGAATCAATCAAAGAGGAAAGAGGGAACCCATTATAGTTATCCATCCAAATTATCAAAGAAAATTCTTTATTGACAATCCATCTAGATCGGGACATGATTTTAGAAAAAGAGTGTTTAATGGAAGTCCAGATAGAAGATTCCATGTGCATGGTGCTACATTTTATTAGATTTTTTTAAAATCTACCTCTAAGAAAATTCATAGTTATGGAATTGTAATTTATAAGGTTCCACATGATCTTAGATTGAAAGGATTTATTATAGATGAAAAGGTTCTTAATACTGAGACCACCATTGTCAAGGGGTTTACAGAAATTATTCCAAGGGACATTGACATGTTTCCTATCAAGAGTTCTTCCACTCCAGACCAAGTTTTTCATTAAACTGTTATGATTTTTAATTAATTAAATTGGCTATTTATCCATCATGGAGTAAACAATTTTAGAAGAAATGGTATATTTGACAAGACAAGTTTGGCCTACCATGGATAAGGGTTTTCTTTCCCATGCAGAGAGTTGAATATTAATATGGTTGACTATATCAGAGAATTAAGTTCCTTTAGTATTTCCCTAGAATATGGGAACTACAAGGTACATGAATAGGATAGATCCTTCTTTTAATCCATGACAAATTATTATAAAATAATTTCTGGTTATTAAAAATATTTTTCTAATGAAAATGGATTATTTTCTCCAGTTTATGTATTTTCCTATACCTATTTGTAGTGAGTGAGGGAATCTTTGAGATTTTTGAGGTTTTGTTTTCCCCTTGAAGGAATAAAGTAATATCATCTGAATATAAGAGATTACAGGGAACGATCAGGTTTCTAGTTGAATTAATGGGATTTATTTTACCATGGTTGACCAGCTTGGTGATAAGTCTGTTGAGGTAGTCCTCAATAATAATGAAAAGGATGGAAGAGAGATGGTTCCCCTATCTGATTCCTTTTTTATAATTAATTTATCCCTTTATAGCACCATTAATGAAAACTAAAATGTTATAAGAACCAAAATGAATTTTAATAATGTTAATTAATGTATCACTAAAATGAAACTTGGTTAGAACATTAGAAATAAAACTCCAGTCCATGGAGTCAAAAAAATTTCTAATGTAAAGTTTAATAGCAATGTTTCCTCTTATATTATTCTTTTTCAGTAAATTAATATGTTCAAATGCATGATAGATGTAGTCTTGGATGTTTCTTCCCTTGAAGAAATCCAAACTAGTTCCAAGAGACAATTTTGTAAGCAATAGGATCAAGCATATTGGATAAAAGTTTTGAGATGGTGTTACAGATTGTCTTAATGAGAGCAATGGTTCTGAATAGATGAATTTCTGAAGCATTCTCCACATTGGGAATAAGGGAAAGTAATTGAGCGTTAATCCAATAAGGAATGTATCCATTAGTGAAAAAGGATTTAATCAGTTTACAAATATCATAATAGACAATTTCTCAATAGTTTAGAAAAATTGAATTTGTGAAAGCATCAGGACCAAGGGAATTGTATTTATTTAAGCTAAAGACCACCTATTTAATATCATGCTCTGTGGGAACACTGGTCAAGAATATGTTTCCATTGTCACCCACTATAAAAGGAATTATATCCTGATTTATGTCTTTATTAGGATCAGGACCACTAAAGATATTGTAGAATTAGGATAAAATATGATTATTAACACCTTCCTCATTGTCAATGATGTTATCCCCATCTTTATGGAAGTTAAGGGGTCTATAAGATTTCTTAGATCTTCACAGAGCATTGTAGAATTTAGTGTTCCTATCACTATCTTTGATAAAATTAATTTTAAAAGTCTGTTTTTTTCAAATTATATTTTAATGTGAGAAGAGAGTTTAGTTTAGTGAAAACATCAATTTCTTGTTTGGGATCATTATAAAAGTCATTGTTCGTAGATTCAATTTTAATTTGATTAAGAGTGGTTCCCAGATAAGAAATTTCATTATCAGTTTGGTTGACTCTTTCATTTCACCATGACATTAGATTTTTCTTTAAAAGTTTTAATTTCATAAAAAATGAAAAAAGATTCATTGTTATAATTAATAGAATTCCAAGTGTCTTTAACAAGCTTATCACAATCTATCAAAGAGGTCCAAGAATTGTTAAATAAAAAGCTAAGGATAGGATAAGAAATTGTAGAATTTAGACTGATTATAATAGGGTGATGATCCAAGTGATGATGAGGTAGGGTGATGCTAGAAATATTATCCCAGTTATCAAGGGTGTGAATGTTTGTAAAATCTCTAAAATTTTAGTAGACATTACCCGATTTTGACGTCTTATATACCAAGTAAACTTGGTTCCTAAAATATTTATCTCCAAGAGGTTGTTATTTTCAATACCGGATATAAATTCATAAGAAAAAATGTTAGAGTGAGAAGGACCCATTTTTCACTAGGTCAAATAATAGAATTGAAGTCTCCAGAAATGATATAAGGATCTTGGATCTTGTTGTTTAAAAGAGACAAGTTTTTCATAAAGAAATCCTATATCAAAACCTATTATTATCATAAATAAAGTTACAAAAGATATGTAAGGTTTTCAAAGTCAGTTCACAAGTGAAATATTGGGTGTCACTATTAAATATAAGCACATTGCTTAAAGAAGAGTGAGCAACGATCCAATGAGAATCCACAGAAATATTATTAGAAGTATCACTAATAAAAATGTAAATCTGTTTATCTAAGATAGTAAAAATATAAGGAAAGTTAATTTTAGGCTCAGATATTGAAAATTTATTGGTTTATATGTGAATAAAAGTCTTTTTAAAGTTGTGGTGGTGTCAGAGTTAACAATACCCTTAAAGTTCCAATAGATAATATTCCTTTGGACCTGTGTTTGTGGATGGGCCCCTTTCTTCTTACCTATAGAGTTATTTTTCCTTGTGGATCTCCTAGTTGGTTTGATCGATTTATCCTTTATTTTTGGCGAGTCACTAACCAACTTGATCATGGGAATGTTAGGAGAAGCAATATTATCATGTTTACTTAATTTTGTCTTCTGTCGGATTTTTTATTTCTTCATCACTGACATGATACTTGGAGACATATCATTTGAGTTTTAGGTTCTATTTCCCACAATAAACAAAGTCTATTCAGGTAAATTGTGCCTTGTATTATCTTCATGGGGGCCTTTTTCATCTATTCTTTGAACAGATGAGCCAACCACTTCAGAAAACCCCTAAAAATTCTATCCAGAAACTAACTTCACAAGATTAGAATGTCTAATTTTGTTCCCATGAATCTCCCCTATAGGTTGTATTCCAATTTTAGAAAATATAGTTCTTAGAGATGATTTTTTCTGCCCATGGTTTGAGGCCTCTGTCCTATTTTTTGTGTCAGCCTCTTTTGTTAAGTGGACTTTGGGAGACTCCTTAGTGCTCTAGATCATCGAGGTCATAGATATGTTTCTATAGGACCCCTGGATCTTCACTCCAATACATTGACTGTTCTATATTGAGATGAAATATTTACTTCAAATTATGGTTTCTTTCCATCCATGAATGTTGTTAAATTTAAAAAAAATCATTGTTTCGGGAGGCAGTAGTTCACTGTACACAAAAATAGTATGTTCATTTCCCACTATATGGAAGTGTGTGTAAGTGTAGGTTGAAAAATTATCATAAAAACATCCTAGTATGTTAATTATTATGGGTTCTTTTACAATAATATAATAAGAATATTTTAGGGGTTAGAGAATGGAAATAAAACTAAAGAGCTTGAGGATGTTCGTTACCACTTAATTGGGTAACCACTATTGGATTTTACCAAAAGGATTCCTTGGTTTTCTTACTTCACAAGGGGGGATTATAGGATGTGGGTAGGGATTCTGAGGAGCCATTAGGTATGATTTTGGTCTATCCAAAGTGGCTTTAGAGTTGTGAGGAAGGGGGAGAGGTGGTGGCCTTTCATAAGGGAGGAAAAGGACTCACATGGTATTTTTGAAAAGAAGTTAAGTGTACCTAAATGTTTACATAAAAAGTCTTAAAAACAAAATAGAATCAATAATGTAAGTATAATGGTAGAATTATGGCCATAAAATGAGTTTCGAAAAGTGGATCAGTTATTTTGGCCCTTAATATTGAGGTTTAGTCACTTATTAAGCATTATTTTACCTTAATAATTATAATTAATTTTAATTACTTTCACTAATAGTTTTGTTCAAAAACTAATTTATACATAATAGAAATTATAAATTATTTTTATTCCATATATGGAATCTATTTTTCAAAATTAAAATAACATATGAAGCAAAAATTAATTTAAATTTAATCCCACAGACAGGATGACATTGGAGGTTTTTAAAGTAAAAACGTTCACAAGTTGGATATGTTTTTATAGTCAATTTTAAATATGAAATTGATTACAATTAACCACATTGAATTTATTTATAAAAATATTTATATTTAAACTTTAAAACCAATTAACATTATAATTTAACCATATAAATAAATTACATGAAAAAGTAGTTTTATATAACATTCAGTATTTTTAACAATTCATTAAAAAATGAAATGTTTCGGAAAAATATCAAAAATTCACCCTAACCTAATTTATTTTGTTAATATTTAAAATATAAATTTTATTTTTACATATTAAATGAATTAATGTTAAAAAATAAAGATTCAAAATGGGTTTTCCTTAAAAGGTATTAAAATTTCCTTTATAAAAATATAGGTTTTACATGTCAAATATAGTTATTTATTATCTTATGTCTATAAAAACTAATAGATGAATATAAAAAATATTTTATTGAATATATAATATATATATTTAATTAAAATTATTAAATAAATTTTATTAATTTTTTTATTGATACAAAACTTCTTTGGAAAAATAAAAATAAAAATATTTATTTTTATATATAATTGGTTTTTATTTTTTTTTTATCATTATTTGGTAAACCATGAATTTATTTTATATTTGTGTAAACAATAATTTTTATAATTTATTTATTAATATTCATAACCACTATAATAAGAGCTAGGTTATATACTTTTATATTAAATAATAATATTTTAATAATATATTGTTTTTTGATGAAACTCATTCTTCCGTGTAATGCAAGCTATCAGGGATGGTTTATCTTTTGTTTAACACAAGATATCAAAGATGGTTGCTCTTTCATGAAATGAAATATAACCTACTATTTCTTTCATTTTTATCTATATCATGTATTAAATTTATTTAAAATAGTAAATATATAATAGAGTTTTGGGATATTAAATTCCCTTTCATGCTTGGTGATGCATGTCATACAAACTATCAAATAAAAAGTTGTATTTTATAATTTGAGAGAGTTATATTCACCCATTCTTAATTAAATTATATCCTCAAAATTCAAACATGATCTTAGTAATAGATTGTTTGATATTTCCCACATTTAAATCCCACATCGTGATAAGGGTTCGTAAAAAATCCTTTAGAAAATATAGAATGGGAAGTACATATGTCACATGGACTAACATGTAACTAGGTTTCTATGTAGGATAACATCAGTGTGAAGTATAAATAAATACATGGAGGAACATAGTAAATATTGTTAGGGATTGAATGAGGTCATTAATTACAAAAAAGTTAATGAAGAATAAAATTTTGAGTATCTCAAATCCATAAAACATTGATGATTTATAATACTATTGGTTCAAAATAAATTAATGTTTTATGAAAAAAATTTATTTTGAAGTCATTTTCATAATGTTGGGTAATTATTTTAATTTCCATGAATATAACGAAATATTCTTACTTTATAGGTTTCAATTTCACGCGACCTATCCTAACATTTGGTTATGCTTCGATCAAATTCGAATTCATCCCTTTACTCTCAGAAATTAATTAACAATAATGAATTTTTTTATACCTAAAGCATTAAAAGAAACTTTTAAAGGGTCAGAAGTCATATAAAAGAGTGAAAAGTCTAACTATATGCCTTTTTCTATCATCCAAATCCAATATGGTTTATATATTAATCTCTAATCCTTAAAGTGAGACTATTGGTTAATCATTAACATTTATTCATCAAATAGTTTAACTAAAAACAATGAAAATTTTACAAGGACATTGCGTAGGTTAGTGGTTGGAATGAAACCCTTATCGTCCTTTGGCCATGGGTTCAAGACCCATGGCCTTGGTGTTTTCACTCGGATTATGGTTTTTCCTTTTCTAAAAGTAAATCAATATATTTTCCAAAAATAAATCTAATGGTCAACCATGAAATTGAATAATTAAATAACCTATTGAATATGGCTTTCAATACATCCTCAATACATATCTATTTCATCTACTTATTTCATATATACATCCTTCCATGGTCTAGGGTTTGTCAATAATATCATTAGTTGGATTTCTAAATCATGACACCTTATTTTTAAATCCAAAACACCTTTATTTTAACCATGATTATTCATTTTCCTTGTCCATTAAAAATATTCATAATGTATTTTTAAGGAAAAGTGGACTATCCTAAGAAAATACCCCATTACTGTCAAACTTATTACAAAGTAAGGCCCACTTTTGGGTAACAGGTTATCCTGAGTCAGGCTTAGAACACCTTGTCAGAGTTATTAATCCTAGGTAAATCTATTCTAGAATGACATCCACTTGAAATATCCAGATAAGGATGTATTTTTATGAATACCCACATAATTTATACTTTACCAAAATTCTATGGTTTTCATCTATACTTATCCTCAAATTATACCATATGGTTATTTTTTATAATATTATTTTTCTTAATTCTTGTTTCCAAGGGTGATACTAAACTTCCTTTGATACCAACTGTAGCTCCCCGACCCCAGATAGAACAGATCTGGTGTTTGCTATCAATTACATTGGAATTATTACAAGGAATCAAATCCTTAGAGAATTAGAGTTTAATAGTCTTGGTAAACCAGAATCAAAAATTGTCTTGTATTAAAAATAAAAACAATAAGTACAGCATAATTTTTTTCTCTTTATTTATAAATAATTTTGATAATAATAACATTATTGCCTTTAGAATATCCTTGCATATGTTTCTAAATAATCATCTCGGTTTGTTAGGGAATGAAAAATTATAAGGTTGAGCTGATACACTAAGAAAGGAAAACATATAGCATAAACAGTAATGAATTAATTAGAATAGTAAATATGGAAATGTTATAACTAAAAGAACATTCCATTCAAATAACTAGATAAGAAAAAATGAATATGGAAAGGAAAAAACTGAAAAACATTCCATTTAATAAATGAACTGAAAATGAAATATATCCATATATATATCGACACAAAATCACATGGATGAATAATAACTGAAAAAATAAGGGAAATGTTTGATTATTGGATGCCATGTTTCCTAGTCACATTGTAGATTTATCATCAATACCTTTCATAAGATAGTTTATAACATATCATGTAAAAACCCAACTAATGTAGATATCCAAATGACTCATCCTAGGAGACTACTGATGCATTGAGGGTATTTCTATAATCAGGCCCCAGAAATGTAATACCTATCCAAAACATTCCTTATATATCGAATAATCTATTTTACAATGTTAATTATCAAATATATTTATACATTAAGAGATATGGATTTATCAATATTTACCCAAATAATCAAATAACTATCAAATAAAATCCACATGATCCCTAGAAACACCATAGCAGAACCCAGCACCCCAAAGTCTTTTGAGTCGTCACTAGTCTTACTTCCCCATATTCTATATTCATCAAGGTCCAAGCTAGAAAAATTCAAAATAAAGCACATAAATTTCCAAGATAAAAGACTAGAAAATTCAGCACATTAAAGGTATGAGCTAAAAGACCCTCAATAATAGCATGAAAAGGTCCATGATAAAAGACCATACACTACAACATGATAAATGTATGATCTAAAAGACCCTAAAATACAACACAAAAGATTTCTGAGTTAAAAAACCCTAATCTCCATAATGAAAAGGTCTAGGATAAAATATAGAAAACTATAAAACATCAATGATCCAATATGAAATACCTTAAACTATAGTATAACAATGGTCCAAGTTGAAAAACCTTAAACTACAACACAACAAAGATCCAAGATAAAAGTATCTAAAATATAGAACATTTATGGTCTAGCTTGAATGACTTTGAATCAACTGACCAAAAGAGACATAACACATTCCAAGATGAAATCCCAATAAGGTCATCCTTGTAAAAAGTTTCCGCTCACTAGACATTCACTTTGTGTGACCCACGAAATATTTACCTTTTAGAAAATGAAAGAGGCACAGAATCATGTCAGGTCAAAAACTTGTACGAAGGTGCCTATCCAAAATCCAAGTCCATGCTCGCTAAGTATTCCTTCATATAATTCAAAGGGAAAATTTACAGAAATACAAATAAAGAGATACCAATCTTTTGGGGACCACTATGCGGCCTTAGAAAAAATCAAGTTATGTTCTTTAATTACCTTAAGTTGGGAAGATGTTAGAGAATTATCATTCCAGGAGGGATATAGTACCTGAATTATCCATGTAAATTTCAAAATCTCAATTATAATATAATGGGTGCATTAATGATAAATTTCATGTCAATGGGAATTCAATAACATTTCTCAAAGGGTAACCTGTTGTAAGTCAAGAACTCAAATCCAGGTGAGGAGATTGGATCAGTTTGATATTACAGATAAAGGATGGGTATGTAAGATGATCTACGAAATGTCTCCACTAAAATATGGACCTATACATGGGATGTTGACACAAAACAGTGAAATTACCCTTCTTACATATGAGCTAGATCAACGTATGTACATTCAGTACATATTTTTTTATCCACAGACCAATACTCCATATGCATGAGTTTGATCTGCACAATGTTATATTTCAAATCTACATGTGACTTATTTCACATATTCATGGGATAAAAAGCAACGTCCAAATACCTTACCTTAGATCCAACCACAAGTTCCATTCAACCCAATCCCAATTATAGTCTATAATCCATGAACATTTCAAATTTTGGGTATCCATTCTTCAAGACAAATTCACTTCTTATCTCGGATTTAGCCAAGCACCTGTAGTCAAAAGTCTAATCTGGATAGAACTTCAAATAACTTAGTGAAATACTCCGGATACATCCTATCAAGTATCCCAATGTCAATGCTCATCAAATATTCAGATGTGTAGAAATTTTATCTACATTTATCTGAGAATCATATTATTTTTTTCCCAAAAAATCTCATTCTAAGGGGGAATTTTATTGGAACCCATAATTGTGCATCTTTCACATTATCATCAAAGATTTGTGGAATATGAAGTTTGTAAAAAACATTGAAGTAATATCCATAAAGAATATATAAATGGAATGCATGATGGCTTGTTCATAGTTTAAGGGGATATACCTTGGTCCCTTATCATACCATTAGAACTTAATTTTACATAGTTTCACACTTAAATTTTCCAAAAAAGGCTAAATGATGGCCAACCTGACCAAAGATCGACCACCAATAACATGTGTGACTAGGGTTATCCATTCCTAGTGGGAGCCAGCTCAAACTAGCCAGTGGATACCAGGATGCACATCACCCACAGGAAGCGAGTGGGGTCATGTATAGGTGTAGATACCCTGCCCCCAGTTCCCTAGAGTCGGTGCCTTACTTCATTACATTGGTATAATAAACAATAAAGTCACATCTCGAAGGACTGAATAGTATAGTAGTTTGGAAATACCAGATAAAAACATAAGTTTTACATTACAACTTTAAAGGGAATAAAATATTAAAAAATCATTGGAAACATCCACAACTACTAAATTATATATGAAATTCATTCATAATTTACATCATAGCATCCTGGGGAAACGTAAAACATAAGAAAGGGGTGAGCTCAAATGATCAGTAAGGGTAAGAAAAATAGTATAAGATAATATTAACAATACGAAATTATGAAATACTAAAAAAACACATTGTTAGAACAAAAAAATGATCATAATACGACCAGAATAAAAGTTGAATAAATAATGCCATAAAAACAATCACATGAGAATGAAGCTTAACCATGGATATTCTACTACTCGAATATTCACATGGATTATCAATTATCAATATCATTATGAGTGAATTCATAATGTTAGAAATATGAAATATACCATTGATTCCCTGACCAAGACATCTAAAAATAAATGTTTAAGGCCTCGTCCAAAACCATATCTGAAAATGGGAAAGGCCACGACCAAGTCCATATCTATTTTCCATCATGAGACCTACTGATGAATCGAAGGGATATAGAGGTCCCCAAACATCACATAATACATCTAATTCATTTCTCATATGAATAGGGATAAACATAAAAAACATATACATATTAAATTTAAAAAACATTCCCCAATTGTTAAACATAATCAATAACTATTCTGAGTAGTTTGGTGAATGGTTTTTAGATAGCACATCCATAATAAAACTTATTATAAACCATTTAATAAAATATGGTACAAGATAATAATAAGAAATAAATATAAATAAATTATAAAATTAAATATATCTTTTTAAATAAATGAAAATACTTAAATAAAATTATTGATGAATTCTTGAGAGAAATACCCCTTTTACATTGCCAAGATGAGTTCTTTTGGGAAAATAATTTTTATTTGTCGTAATTGTTTGTATAAAACCTGCAATGAGAAAAATAGTTTTTCATTGATAAATTAGTTATTTTAGATAATAATGGTGCCTTATATTAGATTATGTATGATACTTGAAAATGGTTTAGAAATCGAGATGTTCTCTATAATCAGGCTTGCGTATCAGGATGAATTGAGAAGGGGACTTTATAAAATATATATTTTCCACAAATGAAAGATGAAATTATCAGAATACATGAATTTGGAACATATTATTAGAATTTAGAAAAATTATATAAAATAAATTAATAATTAAATTTGTGTAAATAGGGAGAAATAAAATACAGAATGAAAATGGAGGTTCGAGAGAAACTCTTACCTTATATCCGAATGTGTTCTGAACATGACCTTAATGTCTGGGATAATTGTATTAAATTGATTAATTAATTAATTAATATCCTTTAATATGTTTATTTTATTCATTATAGTTTTTTATGTTCATTTATTTATTTATTAATTAGTTATAGAGCTTCATTTCATCATCTGGGAGCATTTTTTTCTTGGTTTTCTTGAAGTGTTTTCTTGTATATAAGTAATGAAGTTTATGTAAAATGGAAATAATTATACAGAATTGGAATCATATGTTATTAATGGGAATATATAAGTTTAATTGGTTTTATATATTATTTTTTCCCAGATATTAGGATGAATCATTAGATAACATGTTAATGACAATCATTTAGATTAATTTTAGCGGTTTTAGATCACAACAGACTGGTTTTGTTTTTTCAGTTAGTATTATGTAAATATGATTCTTATAGAAAAAAATTGTTGTAATATAAATTTTAAAATCAATGTAAAACATTAAAATTATTTTATGAATATCCTTGAATATGGTGACGGAAAATGAAAACATTTCATCCTTAAAGGTGATAAAACAACACCTCACAGAAAAAATTTCCCTTTTTAGAATAAAATGGAGAGGAGAGTGGTCTTGATGATGGATTATTACATTTGAATAATACAAATATAGTATATATAAGGTACTGTATTTTTAATTATATTTAAATGAGTGGAAGAAAGGAGATAATTGGAAAATAATATAACTTGAAAATAAATTAAAATAAAATAAAGAGGATTTTTACCACTTGAATTATCCCCCTTGAGAACCTCATTAAGGGGATTGGTTTTGGTATTTTGTTAAGACCAAAGGATCCTGGATGGGGGAGAGGTTCTTGGAAAGATTATTGGGAATAAATTTGATAAGGATAAAATCTTGGAAGGTATGAGGTGAAACGGTGGTGAGGGCAGTATTTATAGTGGAGGGGAGGGGGTTTTTTGAATATTTAATCAATTTGTTTAGTATTTTGACTCAATACTATAACTCGATTGATAATTATCACCAAATATATTACAATAACATATGATATTTAGAGATTATTTGAATACATCATTCATACATCACCTATTACTCAATAATTCAGGTATTTAACATTTATCATAATTTATCTTATTTTACTATTCACCAAAAAATCATGTCTTGTAGAAAAATCCAAAAATTATTCCGAACCATTTTTGAAAGTGTCTAACTAATATAAATTGATTAAATTTTATGAAAATATTTTTCTAAATATGCGAAATATAATTTTAAATTAATACCATCATTTACTCAAAATATAATGATTTTAAATATATAACTAATTATATAACACTCAGAAAAATTAACTAAGGTCTCATAAAATTATCCAAAAATAATAAGAAAAAATGTAAATTTATGAATAAATTTTATGAAAATAAATTTTATTTTTAATACTTTTATTAATTATTGATTTTTAATTAAAAATTAATGACTTACAAAATCCTTAATAATTAATTAATAATTTTAAAATATTTATTTACTAATACTATGATATACTTATATCATATTTTCATTTATAAGATGAATACGTTTTATTTATACTTTCATAGGTTGGGTTATTTTTCTAATGGCCACATTACTATTCTAACGGTCACATTATTATACCAACAGTCACATTACAATTCTTCAAAAAATGAAACTTATCGGAAAAATACCAAATATTTTACCAATATAAATTTTGATATTATTCTTTCAAAAATAATGTTCATTTTTTAAAATATAATTTATAAAAATTTCAAAATTTAAATCTAAAATAATATTATTATTAAAACATTGTGATATTGCATTATGAAAAAAATAGTCTTTTATGGGTAAAATCAGATTTATTCTATCTTAGCCTCTAATAGTAATTTAGATGAATGAAAAAATATTTTATTGAATATATAATATATAAATTTAATTAAGATAATTCACTAATAGTTATTAATTTAATTTTTTAACATAAAATTTCATTTTGGGTATACAAATAGTTTTTATGAAAATACATCATTTACATTCAATTGGTTTTCATTTATAATTAATAGCTAACAAATGAATTAATTTTATAAACATATGTAATCTACATTTTCATAATTTAAATAATATAAATCAATCCCTACATTAAAAATATCTAAGAGATAAATATAACAAATAAATAATAATATTTAAATCATTTGTAAGCTTGTATGCTATCGAAGATGTTAAATTTTTAAATTGGCATACTGAAAACTCTTGGGGTGTTACATTCTTCACTCCTTTAATAAATAATTTTTAATCAGTTTTAAATTGTTCTAAGTAATCATAGGCAGATACTTGAAAATTATTTTGTGGGAAACCCACATTAAAAAAAGGATTAAAAAAATATCCTCTTAATAAAAGGGAAATTAGAATACATAGGTCACTAAAAATTTAGGATTTCGGGTAGGAAATAATAATTGGAAAGGGATAAAATGGACATGGAAGATAAATATAAATATAGACTTCGGATGAAGAGTTATAGATAAAATTTTCATTATAAATTTAACCATCATAAATCCATAAATTATGTGACCAGTTTAAAGACCATTTATTTATCAAAAGGAAAAGTATACAGATGTCATTTTTGTTCTAAAATCATTTTTTAAAGTTGGGGTATTATTTTACTCTACAGATAATAACTTGTGAAATAAAATTACTCGATTACTTTCCATATCATAAGAATAATCTTATACTTTGGTTTTGCTTCGATCTAATTTTACTGCATCCCTTACACCTGGAAATGAATGTTCAAGAATAAATTGTCATGATTGAAGCTCTTATAATAAATAATATGGTCCTTAAGTCATCCATTGGATCTATAAATGTCTAAAAAATCCAATACGGTTAGCATATGATATCAATGAAAAATAATTTCCAAATTTTAACATGATTCATTACAAAAGTAGTTAATCTTAAGAATTTTCCAAAACATGTTTGTCCACAATCAATGATCAAAATTTTTTAAGGAATTTCAATATTTTTCCCAAATCAACTTAAGATAAGATTCCCCAAATAATTTTTATCATTAACCCATATACCAAATATATGAATACCTTGATATCCTTAAAACCTTAATAAAAAATGCATGCTTTCAAATCCATAAAGAATAAATATTGTAGTAAAATCCTTATATATCTCTTGATTCTTATAATCATTAAATCATAACATAAGTATTGAATCAATAAATACAAATACATCAATTATTCCACTTCAACTGTTGTAACATCATAATATTGACCTTGATACATTTTATTTTTCGTAGCTATACTCCGTTGATTCTTTGGAAATTGATTTCCAAAGTGTCCCATCTCATTAAAGTTAAAGCATTGTACATTGGAATGCTTTTTATTTCTCTTGGGATCTTGATACATTTTATATTTCTAAGTATTTATTTCCATGATTTAATCATGAAAGTTCTTCATTTTCAAAATAATTTTATTAAGATAACATAACACATAAAATTTTAGTCAAATGAAACTCATAACTTCATCCATTTATTTCCACACAGTACCTTATTTGTTCTAGGGTTTATCCTATAGATGATGGAATTGACAAGGCTAACGCCCAGATTCTCCACATTTAAGGAAATGAACTAAAAATGAGTTCTTAAAAGGAGTTTTATTTCCTTCCATCATACTCGTCATTTTTTCAAGACAATTATTTGAGTTATGTTCTTCTTTACCACAAATAAATCATTTCTCCATTCTATTCAGACACTTACCTATATGTATCCTTCAAAATATTTTTCATTGGGGAAATAGAGCCATCATTCATCTATGATATCCACTACTAGATCTCTTATAAAACTCCATTCACATATTATTTGGTGAGTTCAGAAGTTGGTTAAGGTATATGTTTTTAATATTAGTTCTGGAAAACTAATTAGCATGAACACGATATCTTTCAATCCTATCAATACCGCATTTGGTCATTGGTGGAAAATGATTTATTGATGAACACTTTGGGGAGCCTCTAAGCGGTGTCGGTGGAGCTCTCCTTTATTGATCTAGGGTTTCACTTCGGTCTATATGACCTTCCCTCCTCTGGTGCATCTCGATGTGGCTTGGGGTCGGCATCATCGGCTTGGCGTTGTCGTGTCCCGATGATGATCTCCTCAGCATGTATTCTCCGAGACGGCTCAGGAGAAGGTCTGGTTCGACATCTTGGAAAGTCAGCTCGGCGATGGTAGTTCTAGCTTCGTCTCCTCCTGAATGCATAGGCATGGATTTGGCCAGTGTGTTGGCCCGATGTTGGTGTGGATCTATTCTTGAGTGAGGATATGGTGTGCGGTTTCTTCCAATTTTTCGGCCGACATGTTCCAGGAGAGACTCCCAAGGAGAAGCGAGGCCCTGACTCGGTGAGTGGCATAGAGGGGGAAGGTTCTTTTCTCTGGTTTCAGGTGTCTTGGGTATATTTTTACAGGTTTTTTTTGTTTTGAAGTGTTTTCCGGTGCCGCTACTAGCTGAGGATGCACTGAATGTGCATGATGATTTTTTTCGATGAGGTTTTCCGATGAGGCATGGATGCTTTTGATTACCGTGTGAGATGAATTTTTGGTTCTATGGTTCCTTTTTATGGTTATTTCGACGGTCCTGGTGGTTATTTGGGGATATGCCGGTGATGATGATGAGTTGTGCTGAGGGTTCCTCCCACATTGAAATCAGTGAGCGGTGTTGTTGCGCTGTTGAAGGTATTACAATGCTAGTTAAAGGGTTTTCTCCGAATTCCTAGGCTGTGACAGTGATGGTGGTTGTTCGATGACGGTACGACTTACGCTGTAGGGGTGTGGCTCATGGTGGCGTTCTGCTCGAGACGCCTCAATTATCGTGTTTGAAATGATGGCATGGTTTTTGAATTTTGAATTTGTATGGTTGAATATGTGGTTGGGGTGTTTGTTTATATTTTGGATCATTTTCTGTATGGTTATCGGTAACCCTTAAACCGGCTTTGAGAAAATGAAAAAAATGATTTCCTGAAAACCACATTTGGTTTCTCATTTCCACCACCTTGTCAGTCATGTTAAATGTTAACATGAATCCCTCGAGTTCCTTCCATTGAATAAAAGAAAGAATTGTGTGAGTAAAAATAATCATAGTGAATGAAATGTATAATAACTTATAAAATATCATGACACCTTATTTTCAATATAAAACACCTTATGTTTAACCTTGTAGTTGTTTCCCCTAAATACATCTATTCCATACCTACATCCAATTGTAGTATCTAGATAGGGATTTATTGCAAAGAAGACCCACATAATCTCTACCTCACCCAATTTCTAGGATTTTCTTCCATGATTATACTCAACATATATTAGGGTTATATTCCCTAATCTGTGTTTTCTAAATCTAGTTTTCAAGGATTCTACTAAACATCCTTTGATACCAGCTGTAGAGACCCCGACCCTAGATTCCCAGAGTCGGTGCCTAACTTCATTACATTAATATAATATAAAAGTAATTCACATCCTGAAGGACTGAATAGTTCAGTATTTTTGAAAAAATAGATAAAAATATAATCTTTAAATTAAAAAATAATAGGAAGTAAAATATATAAATTTCACAGGAAACATCTATAACTCCTAGATTATACCTGCAAGTCATTCATAATATACATCTTCACATCCTGGGTAAAAATAAACCATAATAAAGGTGAGATCAGATGCTCAGTAAGGGTAAGTAATATAGCAGAAGGTAATATAAATAATAAGTCATATTGAAATAATTAAAACAGATGTTGTTAGAACCTAAAATTGACTATAATATGGAAACAATAAAGGCTGAATACACAATTCAATAAAAATAATCACATTTGAATTAACATTTACCATGGATATTCTACAAGTCAAATATTTCCATGGATTATCAATTAAAAATATAATTATGAGGGAATTCATACTTTCAGAAATCTGAAACACACTTCCAAAGACTCAGTGAAGACATCTAAAAATAAATGGTTGGCCTCAGCCAAAACCCTATCTGAAAATGGGCAAGGCCTTAGCCAAGTCCATATCTGTTTTGTCTCATGAGACCTACTGATGCATCAAGGGGCAATAATGGGTCACACGCATCACCTAATAAGTCCAATGTATTACTCATATGAATGAGGTTAAACATAAAAACATATACATATTAAATGTAAATAAATTTCTCCAATCTGTAAACATAATCAATAACCATTCTGTGTAGTGTGGTGAATGGTATCATGATAACTCATCCATAGAAAAACTAATCAGAAACCATTTAATAAAATATGGTAGATGATAATAATAAAAATAATATATAAATATAAATAAATAAATAAAATTCAATATAGATGTTTAAATACATTAAAATACTCTAATAAAATCATCGAGGAATTCTTGAGAGAAATAACCCTTTTACTTTTCATAGAAGAGTTCTTTTGGAATAATAATTTTTATTCACCATAATTGTTTGTATAAAACCAATAATAAAAAAATATTTTTTCATGAAAAAATTAGTGATTTTAAAAAACAAAATGTTGTCTTATAACATATTATGTATGGTACTTCAAAATTATTAATAAATCAAGACGTTCCCTTTAATCGAGCTTGCGTATCAAGTTCTAATTGATAATGGGACCTTGTAAAACATGTTTTGTCCAAAAGAAGATAAAATGATCAGAATAAATAATTTTGAAACATAGAATAATAATTTATAATAATTATATACATGAAATTAATAATTATATTGGTTTATAGGGGGAGAAAGAAATGTTCGAATGAAAATGAAGGTTTAGGAAGAAAACCATACCTTATTTCCGAATGTGTTATGAACTTAACCTTAATGGCCTAGATAAAAAAAATTGAATCCATTAATTAATTAATTAATAACCTTTTTTTATATTTATATGATTCTTTATAACTTTATTTAGTTTATTTATGGTCTTATTAATGAGTTATAGAGTTTAATTTCATATTTTGGGAGAATTCATTTTCTTCATTTTCATGAGTAGTTTTCTTGTTTATAAGTAATTAAGTTCAGGTAAAATGGGTATAATTATATATAATTAGAATTATATTTTATTAATGAACATCTAAAAGTTTAATTGGTAATATATATTTTTTTTCCATGATATTATGATGATTCATTAGATAAAATGTAAATGATAATTGTTTAGATTAATTTTAGTGGTTTTATATCACAACAAACTTGATTTGTTTTATCATTTAGTATTATGTAAATATGGTACCTCCAGAACAATATAAAGGGTTTTCATATACATATTAAAATATATTTCAACCATTAAAATGGTTTTATGAATATCCTTGAATATGTTGAAGGAAAATGAAAACTTTTCATCCTTGAAGGTGATAAAACAACACCTCATAGATGACGTTTCTATTTTTAGAATAAAAGGGAGGGGAGAAAGGTCTTGATGATGGATTATTCCATTAGAATTATAATGAAAAAGAATTTATATATTTAAATATTACTTCAACATTTATGAATATTTATTACAAAATATCGCAAAGACGTAACATGACTATATAGGTACATGGTCTTTAGAAATTGGGAAACATAAAAAAGTGTTTCATAATAAATCTTCATTGTCTCCCACTTATTTTGTTATATATTGATCCATTTTGGTATATCTTACTTAATACCCTTCTTCATGAACTGGGGAATGAACCATATGAAATGATGAGCTCAGATGCCTAGTAAAGATAAACAAGGGAGATATAAATAATATCATAATAATTAGACATAAGAACATAACAATATAAAATCATATCCTATATATGAAATATCGTGATATCATGACATTAGATAAATCATAAAATATTACAAGAATCATTTAACATAATCTCAAAAGTCATAACATAAGACATTAAATTTTTAGGAATAAATATATTCATATAAAATCATTTCATATTAGTAAAAGGATCATTTCCTAGACCATCATAGCAGACAATGTCCATTACCGAACATAATACACTCCTCATTCCAACCCTATAATACTGAACCAAGATCATTTCTCATTCCATCCATGTCTATATAATGAGATATAAATATTTAACCAATTAATTGGAGTGATATATAGGCATCATCCATATCATAATTAATTTATTCCTACATATTCCACAATATCATAAATCATACATCATAACCAATGTAAAAAAATGGATTTCTTTAAACATCATTCCACAATAACAAAATCCATGTAAAAAAATGGATTTCATTTATAAAATTCCATAATAAAAAAATATAATCATATAGAAAATAATTATATTATATTTTAATCATAACCCTATTAAATAATTCACTATTATATGGAAAATAATTTTATTATAACATATGAAAATAATTGTTGAGGAAAATATACTTTCTTCGTAAAAAATGTTTTCTTTTCTCAAAATGCCACGTAATTTTAAAAGAAAATAATTTATTTGAAAGAAACATGCAGTCATGTAAATGAATATTCCTGGAAATATGGTGTTATGAAAATGTAAAAATATGTTCATGTCGTATAAGTTAAAAAACATTCTACTTGTACTTTTTCCAAAAAAGTCAAAAAAAGTACCTCATATCAAAAACGACAAATGATTCCATCCATGCGGTTTAATAAAAATTCAACAATGGGTAAAATTTATTCTAAAAATTGTTGAATAATATACAGAATATTTTTGTAATACATAATTTGGAAACATGAGCATGTATGATAAATATATCCTAGTAAATACATACACATAAACAAACTTGGATAATAATGATATTGCAAAATTATACCTTACCTTAGGTCTAACTTACTTTGTACGTATCCGAACCTCATGTATAATTATTAAAATAATTTCAATGAATTATTTCCAAATAATTTTTATTTTTATTTTATCATATATGATAACATTATTATTCATTTCTTAGTAACATTATTACTAATCTATTGGGTGTTAACTTCATTATTTTCTTATGCATGTTTTGTTAGATAAGTTATTGCTCCTATTATTAGTTTATAGTTATATCATTTAAAAAATTATATTAGTATACTACTGTTCATGCTTCTTTCTGTCACAAAGTATAAACGAATGAAAATAGAAATACCTTGAACCCAAAGTGATTCATCTTTTGAAGAAACATCAAAAATTTACAAAGGCATGAACAAAGATTCATTTACACTTGGGTCGCACAAGTTCCATCAAGGTTGTGCAAGTATACCTACGCGCCGCCCTTGTGGCCGTGTAGGTGACTTGCGTACCCTCTTTGAATTTCACCCAGGGTCTTCACCAGCTTATAAATACCCCCGGTGGGCCCCCCATTTCAAAGGAAAAATTCCAAAAACTCAGATTTTAGCTATCGACACCCTAGTCTCTTTTCGAAGCTTCTAAAAACATCTATGGTAATTTCTTACCTAGAACGGAAGATCTAAAAGGTTGGGGGGGAGGCCTAAGTATTGAAACTCATCAACACTTGTGCGCCTAAGTGTCCAGCCCTTAAGGGAAATGTACACACTTGCGCGCCGCCTTAATCCTTCAACAGAACTTGCACGTCACCCTTCTAGAAGCCTCTAGGGATATTACTAAGGGATTGAGCCAAGTATCTCCCAAGTATTACCTTAAGGGTTGACCGTTGCGTAAGTACCCATGTGTCGCGCAGGTACACCTGCACGACCAAGACTTGCGCACCCCTATCTTTTTGGGTGCCCTTCCTTCCCATTTCACCTCTCTTATGCATATCCACCTCTCCTATTAAATATTAAGCCTTAAAAACACTCTTCAAAGATATTTATGTCATGGTTCCTTTGCTGGCTTCCTTATCTGAAAGGAATTCTGTGGAACATCTCTCAAAAACCTTGTGATTTACACATCATTAAATCACTAAGGTTGGAGATTTGATTCATTCAACCTCATACTTTAAAGATGAGAGAATCCTCAATATGCACCTTCTTTTCATGAGTAATCCCCAGTCCATGTTCTCTTAATATGGTCATCCCTTAGGAATAAGCCCCAAGTCCTTTAACCTGGGCATCCTCCTTATGAGTAAGCCCCAATCATAATTTCCCAAATCAGGGAATCCTTTTCAGGAGTAATCCCCAACCATAATTCACTTTACCTAGGATTCCTTTTCAATAGTAATCCCCTGTCTCAAAGTCTACAAATATGGGAATCTTCTTTAGGAGTAAGCCCCAAATCCCTTAATTCTAAAATTCTTTTAACCGGGGCCTCCTCCTTAGAAGTAAGCCCCAGTTTTCAAATCCCTTTAACCCAGGCTTCCTTTTCAGGAGTAGGCCCCAGTCATAATTCCCCTTAACTAGTCATAATTTACTTTTGATTTGGGCTTCCTTCTCAAGAGTAAAACCTAATCATAAGTCCCCTCATAATTTGGGCATCTCCCTCAGGAGTAAGCCCCATGTTAGAGTATCTAAATCTCCATAAAGAACATATACCTTTATGGACCTTTTTTCCTGGGTTTCTTCCCTGAAGTAAAACCCAATCATCATCTATTTTGGGTAGTCATACATACATAAGCCCCACATCATTACATCATTCGTGGCATAATTGTCTAGTTTCACCAACACCTCCTGTTTCTCACACCGAGTATGACTCACTTGATCTTAGAGTGTAAAAGTAATCATGAAATCTTTCTTTGAGCCATCAATCATACATAAAAATCATACTCCCTTACTCAAACTACGTGGTTTATGATTCCTTTTCTAAATAAAGGATATGTAGGTAGCCCATCGGTGGGTACGATCCCAACTCTGAAATAATCCATGTCTTACTCAATGACAATAAACTTTAAGTGCCCCACTGAGTGGCTTTAAAACCAATTTGGTCATTATAATGACCAAAAGACTTTGATATAACTTATTAAAGGATACCATTGACTAATAATCTCTAACAAATACAGATGATTATCTATCGAGGAAGAACCTCGAATACATATAATAAGATTCTCTAAATCTCCTACATACTAATCATTGATTTTAACATCTAAAGGTAAGCTCATTTTATACTTGGTAATTTAATAAGGATTCAGGAACATAACATAAATTTATAAAGAGAGTCCCGGAGTAGACAATAATTCCCCCCAAAAGGGTGTGATGAGTCTGACCTCCCATCCTCTCGACCAATGAAAATTATTAAGCCTTATCAGTTCATAACTAGTGAGAACCTACCTTTGGAATGTAGGTCCAAATGGATATGGAATCATTGGATGTTTTCGATTCTATGAAAAAAAACCCATTGGAAACCACTTGGAATGTTTGAACCTTAAACCAATGAGGTCATCCCCAATTCTAGAGGAAAAACAAATGGTGAACCTGAAGTGAATCCTTATCCAAGTTGAAATAATGTTTTACCTATTTGTTAGGCCTCTATTTTAACTCAATGAGAGGGCCAACAAAACAATCAATAATATATGTGCTCATCCAAAAGATGTATTAGCCAAAATCAACTTGATTACTTCTGTTATATCAATCATGAACTATTTTCAAAGATCTTCTGCGTTACAGAAATGGCTTCTCTTAAATTCACACCCGTGAATACTTCAGCTATAAATACTTATTCTATGAAGGCCTCTGCTGCTACTCATGCTGGATCATCCTCCGCTCTGAGGAAAAAATAACATACTTAGCATCTTCAATGCTGGGTATCAAATGTTCTAGTTAAGGAGTACCTTCAAAAAGGTACTATTCCCACTCTGGAGGCCGCTCGACAAGACCTCCAAGTCAAGAATTCACCCTAGTCATCTGAACAGCGACGAACAACGATCAAGAAGCAGGTGGTGCCAACCACCGTCTCCAACCATTTCAAGTCGTTATCCTCGGAACACAATCACCATTCACTATCATATTCTAGGGAGGTGAATGAGCAGGTACCTTAGGGCCTTAATTCAAGGAGACATGAGTCCTTCCCGAGGGCTCCCATCA
This sequence comes from Viscum album, assembly GCA_963277665.1. Classification (NCBI taxonomy): domain Eukaryota; kingdom Viridiplantae; phylum Streptophyta; class Magnoliopsida; order Santalales; family Viscaceae; genus Viscum; species Viscum album. The sequence goes on from OY728130.1 coordinate 303,304,783, forward strand.
ACAATCGCCGTGAGACTCGTGCGGCAGTGCGCCCTCAACATGATGAGGGTATCGTCTCCAAGCATTCGGCTTAGGTTCCTCGAACCCGAGCAGGCAAGACGAACCACCAGAGGTGAAATTCAGTCAACAGTGCTTCGGTTCTCATCTCTGCCATCTCCGAAGAAGTCCACCAACCTAACTTGGTTGAAAGCAATGAACAGGCACACACACCCATCCGTTTTAATTCCACTATCCCGCAGACTCATCTGGAAGCAAAATGCCAATCCCACCAAGGAATTATAGAGGATTACTATAGATAAGAACATAAACCTGTTTATAAATCATCAGTTAGTCATTTTACTTGTCGGACTACATACAATGGAGCCCGCCAACCCAATGTGTTGACAACTGGTAAACATGCACATACATCTTCTTACACTCATCAATCCTGCTAGCAGCCTCGTCTATCAATATTGAAGGAAGCTCATAAACCATGTTCGGCGAAGTGTAATCAGAAGGCACATACACCTGCTAGTATTGATCAAACCTACCAACAGTCACGTTCAATAGCATTCAGAGAAGTCAGTTGGAAATCCCCAGTGACAAAGAAGAGGTAGACTCAACTCTCTTCCCCCATACATGAGTACTGTCAGAATTCACTGATAGGAAAAGGAGGAAAGGAGCAGGAACATACACCTACTCTAAGCATGGAATGGACGTATATCCACGTTCCAACCGCTGAAGTCACCAAGCACATTCTGTCAATGGTGAAAGAGCAGAAGAAAATCCCAGCTTATATTCTGTATGCCTGTTAGGATATTATAATAGATTCACCAGCATCTCAGGGAAAGACACAAAAATATATCCCCACCAGTGGAGTGACACATCAAAAGTTCACTCCGGAATAGACACACACATCTATTCCAGTCCAAGAGGGTTGTGGGGCGTACTCCCCCATATCATATGGACAGCCAAGTCAGGCACATACACCTGATTTGAGTGGATATAATCAGCCTAGCCTGATCATTTCTCCTGAGCAGACACATACACCTTCCCATAATAACCACTTTCATCAAAAAGTGGTTCCCAAAATGATTAAGAAGGCATATAAAAAAAAGAGCTACCCAACACAGTCAAGAAATAAAGAGCCAATCTATAACAAGGCCTTGCTCGATGCTGGAGTTCTTGATGCACTCAGACAATTATCTGTTACAACTCAAGATTCTACTCCCTCATTTCCCAATAGTGGGAACTTTAATTCTGAAGGTATTTATCAGAAAATTCCTCATGAAGGCTTTCTTCATGAAAATTCGGTCAATCTTGAAGTTTCATCTTCAGATGAGAGCTGCAAGAACCCTTTGTGTGTTCAGAAGACCAAGGAGCAAAATGTTTTTTTGCTATAACCCACATGGTGGTCCTACCCATGATGATGAATTTATCTGTGAAAGTCCTCTCTGCAGTTATAATTCACATTTCCTGGAAAATTCTCCAATGGACAATGTAGTGACGAGAAAGCCATCTTATCTTAAAGAACTTGAAAATGTGAAGCTAGTCATGTCTGATTCTTTTCCACTAGCAGGTGAAATACTTTCTCAATAAAAATATATCCCGAGGTGTAGGTAATTCTCTGAATCTCCCTTGGCTCGTTCATCTTATAATTTGATTAGTGAATTCTCTAATGATCTTGTTGAATCCGATGAAGCAACAAAGAAGAACCATCTCTGGTCTAATCAGGTAGAAGAATCTTCATTAAATGATAAAGAGGAATTACTGAATATGAGAAAACAACTAGCAAAAGGTGAAGTTCCTGTCATGTTTTGGCCTTTGGCTGACTCTCAGTATGACATTCCAGAGATTTTGATGGAAGATGAAATTCATGATATTCGCCTTAATATATGAAAAAATATTTGTCAGTTGAAAAATAAACTATTATCTTATGACGAATATGAAAATCATGTCAAGATAATAGAAGGGTTTCAATGCCAAATTGACATGGCATCTCTCTTAGTTTCTCAATATCCGAAGGCTGAAATGCAACAGAGAGCCCTTCAACGTTCATGCCTTGGCGCACTAAGAAGATTGCGCCAGTTAATTGCCAATGTCCCATCTAGTATTCATATAAAGGGATGAGGGGTTCATGGAGAACTATATTTCACTATACTCCCTAGTCATTAAATCTCGCCAAAAATGGTCTCATGAAATGTTATTTCCCATGGATGGTCACAGTCAATTGGCTTTTTTTGTAATCAAAGGCTTTCCCAAGAACATGCCTCAACTAGTTCTTCTCAAAATCAAGAATAGAGAGAAAAAGTTGCTCAATTACTCTTGAATCAAAAAAATGAGAATATTGAACAAGCCTTTTGTTTGGAGCAAGCACATCATCAAGTGAAAAAAGTATCAGAAATCATTCGACGGTCTTTTGAGTCGGGTGATAAGAGTGGATGTAGGTTGATGCATCCAGCTAATTTCCAGACTAAAGTCCGCAAGATCAGGAGAGATTTCAAAATAGTATCAGATATATAATGTCAAGAACCACCCCAGGTTTCCATACTAGGGACTCTTTTAACCCAACCCTTAGAATCAACAAATAGGATTCGAGGAGTTGAGCAGGAACAACAGGAACAACCTCAGTCCACCGGACTGAAGACTTTTTCAAATCCTCAATATCTCCCTCAGAGAAAGTCAGTATTCTCTCGATTAGGGAATAAGCCTCAAGAGGAACGAAGAGACAAACTATCAGGAGCTTCCCTCCAAATTATGGTTCATCAAGAAGTTCCTGAGGTATCAAATTGACAAAAGGCAATGTCTCATCAGGGACATGGAAAAAGGCAATATCGCAGAAATGCCGATAAAAGGGATGCAATGCATTTTGCATCAATTAATGTAATTAATGATGTTGCTACTAATACACCATATGAGGATCACTCAGAAGGATCAGATGAAGAGGTTCCTGCTCAAGAGGTTGTACGCAAAGACACAAATGAAGTAGGAGTGCGTACGTGAAATCAAAGGCTTACCCAGAATCTGGGTGTTCCTTCAAGTAACCCACTTCCCCCTCTTCAAAAGGGAGATAACAAGGGAATGTAAAGAATCAGGTTACATACCCTTCCTAAGGAGAATACCAATCTCTCTCACTAGAGAAAATATTTTCACAAAGAAAGGATAAAATGAAGGAATTACGGAGGTTAAATGCAGAACTACTTCAAGGTAGTCTTCCTCATAAGCGTACTAGAGTTAGTCAGCCAAGGGAATTTGTTGGGGGTACTAAAATGGATCAAGAATATCCTCCTCTTCCAGTACACCCTCATAGGTCTACTCCTACGGGTCAAGTGCAACAAAAATCAGAGGTGCTACCATCAGTTGCAGTACCAGCCACCACATCTGTCCAAGCTCCAGTCAGTGCACCTGTTTAGGTCTAAGCTCAACCGGATGTTTCTAAAAAGATAATATCTACTATTGAGTCTTTAATAGATGTTTAGAAGATATGGAGGGAAAAATAGCTCAAATTAAACCAGAAAAGAGAGGTTATCCTGAATGGGTTGATGCAATTCCTCCCCCATCATATTTTTCAGGTACCACATTCCTATTATTTAATGGTTCGGGAGACCCAGAGAAACACTTAACACATTTTGTTTGTCATTGCGATCCTATGATGGGAACCCCTCAGCAACAAGAAACAGTTAAGCTCAGGTGTTTTGTATAGTCATTACAAGGGCGTACCTTTGTCAGGTACACAAGCTTGCAATCCCGGTCAATTACCAAATAGGAGGATCTCTGTCATAGATTCCTTCTTCAATTCAGTTCAACATTGCCAAAGAAAACAGTTTTTGATCTTATAAATTTTAAGCAAACTGAAAATGAAAGGGTTTTGATTTCATGTCTCACTAGAAGGGATTAACATAATCCCTGATCTTAGCACTCCCTCAAGATGAATTGTTGCCAATCTATGTGGCAAATATACGTGATGAATTACACACGTGGTTGATCCCTGTGAAATACACAGAAGGGTTTCGAGACCTTACTTAAATCTCTCAATAGATTGAAGATTATTTTATAAAGACTAAGGATAAAACACATTTAATTCCATTAGCTCCAGGAATGAGAATGGTTAAAGTAGAGACTGCTATAGTTATGCTTAAACAAGCACGTGTACCTTCTTCTACTTCAAAAACTTCATCTTCTCGAAGGGCTCCGCCTCCTGAGCGTCAACAACAGAGGACATTTGGTCAAGATGATCAATGATATCAAAGAAAAAAACAATTTGAGGATTTGAAGTGAAAATTTTACTCTTTCTGAAATGAAAAAGTTCCTTGCTATTTCATTTCGGATCTGGGAAATAATTTGGTCCAATTACCAAGGCCCAAAAGGCCGAACAAGGAAGGAGATGAAGACCGTCCCAATTATTGACCCTTTCATCAGATGTTGGGGCATCCCATTCAAGATTGTTTTGTCTTCAAGGACCTCCCACAAAAAATGGCCGACTCGGGAAAATTCAAATTGAAAGGTTCTTCAGCTCAAGTAGCATGTGTTTCTGCTACAAATCCAGAGGAAGAGGGCGAGTGAAAAGAAGTGAAGAACAAAAATGCGCAAAAATAAGATGATTGGATGGTCAAAAAAATGATCAATGGAACTCATGATATTTTTGATCAAAATTGAAGAAACCAATTGCGCATTCTTCCAGGAATGTCATAACAAAACCCTCTTCATCAGAGGGAAAATCCTCAAAGAAACGACATAATTCAAAGAAGGAAGAGCAATCAGAAGAATATGAAATCGTGTCAAAGTCCAAGTTGTCTATGACTCTGGAAGACTTTATGTCATCTACTTTGAAGAAATGGGCACCATCCCACCAAATGAAACAACCTAAATTGGCTAGTCAGGTAGAGTCTTCATCGGATGAAGAGTTAATCTTTGGTTCTGTTAATATGATTCACTTTACAGATCCTTATGCCAGTCACCGTTTCTAACTCGATGAACCTGGGTTCCCTATATCAAACAAAGGAATTAGAGGGATTTCCAGAGGTCTGGGATACAGAGGAAGACGTGGATCTTTCAGAGGCCTCTATTCCAATTCTACCCCTGCTAGAACTGTGTATGCGGCAGAAACTTGTGGTAGAGCCCTTCAACGAGCTCAATAAGAACAAGTATGTTCTTCCACACAGGGCAGATTCGGTCCTGGCACAGTTATTCTGGAAGATCGGTTAGAAGTTCCACCTTCTTCCTCTCAGAAAGTAAATAGACCAAATCGATATAATCTTCCAAATCCAATAGTATTTCCAAATCCTACCCTGATACAAGATGAATCAACTTCCAAAGCATCAACATCTAAGGCACCCGCGAAACCACATGTTCCTGTTGGGAAAAACAGAACTTTGGATCAAAAATATCATGTATTGAAACACATGTCCCAAGTACCAACCATGTTATCAATTTTTGATGCCTTGAATCTATCAAAGGATCTTAGGGAGGCACTCATCGAGGCTTTGTCAAGTCCTTAAGAGTTTGAAACTGACATTTTAGTGGCTGAAGCCTACCATGTTGAGAATAATCCCGCAGAATGCCATGCGATGATATCTTTCACAGATGAAGATGAAGATGATGTCGTGAATGGACATATTAGACCTTTGTATTTATCTGGAAAGGTCAATGGTGTAGAAATCCAAAGAGCTTTCATTGATAATGGTTCATGAGTCAACCTTATCCCCGTTTGCACACTTCGTCGATTGGGCCTCATGGAATCTGATTTATCTCCTTCTACTATGATGTAACAAGGATATGATAAAAATGAAAAAGAACCACTGGCTGAGATTACACTCAGAACTCGGTTTGGAAATCTTGTATCCAATTCAGATTTCATGGTTGTTGATCAAGACTCAGCCTTCAACATCTTGCTTGGAAGACCCTGGATGCATCAACATGTGGCTATCCCTTCCTCATACCATCAATGTCTCAAATATTGTTTCGATGGTCAAATTGGGACATTGTATGGTGATAAGGCCCCGTTAATGTCATGTGAATCTCAATACATTGAGGCGGAATTTTATCACATTAAGGGAAAGGAGAAATCCACAACAAGGGAGGTTACCAAAGATAATGCTCCATAAGGTTTGGAAAATATTCCAGTAAACCCATTTACACATGTGAGTACAGATTATGTGTTTCCTATCAGTCCAATTGATAGGACAGACCCAAATAGAAATACTCTTATGGAAACTTCAATAATGTCAATTATGACAATCAAGCTAGATAGCATGGGAGAAATTGGTGATTCACCAAGCAATGATGAAAGCTCAAATGAGGATGTCTTCATTTCATCTGTTGAAATCCAGCAAGTCTATACTTCGCCAACAAGTCCAGAAGAAGTTATAGCAATGTTAGAGGCGAACGATGATGTCGATTCTAAATCCATCATCCCCTCTTTATTACCCAAGGAAGGCCCTTCATCATCAATCAGGTCAGAAATGGAAGCTTCTTCTTCATGATGTTCAAATATTAACATCTCTTCTGATCATAGAAATTCTACTTCATAATCTACTATGCAATTAGAAATAGAAGAAATTACACATGTTGAAGAAGAAGAGGAAGATCTTAGGGATGATCCTCTAGAATTTGAAGAAGTTATCTCTACCACCATGGATGAACTCAGAGAAATAAATCTGGGTATAAAAGAAGATCCACACCCCACTTTAATTAGTTCATCTATGAGTCTTGAAGAGAAAGATATGTATATTTATTTTTTAAAGAAAAATTGTGATATATTTGCATGGAACTATACAGAGATGCCAGGGCTCGATCCTGATGTTGCCACTCATCGGTTGGGTTTTCTAGAAGAACATCGAGGATTTAAACAAGCCGCGAGTAGAACACACCAAACCTATGCTTCCAATATTGAGGCATAAGTGGATAAGATTATCAAAGCTAAATTTGTCAGAGAAGTTCAATATCCCAAGTGGTTGTCTAATATTGGCCCTGTGAAAAAGAATAATGGTCAAATTAGAGTTTGCATTGATTTCAGAGATCTTAATCGGCATTGTCCTAAGGATGATTTTCCAGTTCCAATAACATAACTTTTAATTAACGCAACAGCTGGCTATGAAGCACTTTCTTTCATGGATGGATATTTAGGATATAATCAAATCCAAATGGATCCATAAGATGAGGAATCTATAGCCTTCAGATCCCCTCAGGGTGTGTTCTACTATCGGGCAATGCCCTTTGGCCTAAAGAATTCAGGTGCAACATATCAGTGTTCCATGCATCGTATCTTCAAACCTTTTTTAGGGAAGTTTGTTGAATGTTATGTGGATGATTTGGTGGTTGAATCCAGGAAACGTTCTGATCACTTGGATGATTTGGAAGTAATATTCCACAAACTTCGGCAACATAATTTGAAGATGAACCCCTTAAAATGTGCTTTTGGGGTAACCTAAGGAAAATTTCTCCGCTTTATTGTACGCGATCATGGTATTAAAGTAGATCCTGATAATACAATGTCAATCCTTGGTATGTCACCTCCTCAAAATTTGAAAAAATTGAGAGGACTTCAAGGAAACATAGCCTATATTTAGCAATTCATCGCCAATTTGGAAGGAAAAATTTTACCCTTCACCAAATTGATGAAGATGGGAGACAATTACCAGTGGACTAAAGAATGTAAAGATGCATTCGATATTCTCAGAAAGTATCTCTTGAGTACACCGGTATTAATGACACCTCTTGAAGGAAGGCCACTTATCCTTAATGTGACCACTTTATAGAAATCATTGGATGCCTTTCTTTCTCAAAAGAATTATGCTGGGAATGAAAACAACCTCTACTATCTCAGTCAGACTATGCTTGAAGCGGAAACCCGATATCCAAGTATTGAGAAGTGCTGCCTAGCATTATTCTTTACAGTTCAAATGTTGAGACACTACCTACAATATCACGAGGTCCAATTGGTATCTCGCAATAACCCGCTCAAATTCATCCTTAGTCGTCAAATGCTTACAGGACGTCTAGCAAGGTGGGCAGTTTTTTGGAAGCAATTTGTTATTCAATATGTGTCTCAAAAGGCAATAAAGGGCCAAGCTCTAGCTGATTTCCTTACTGAAAACCCTTCAGTGGATGATACATCTCCAGATATTGAACTTCCGGATGAGGAAGTCTTCTTTATTCAAGATAGTATCCAAACATTGAAAATGTACTTTGATAGTGCTTCCAGAAGTCCAACAGAGAGGAAAATAGAAAATACTAAATTCAACAAAGTTGGGTTTGGAATTATGCTCATTTCTCCTGAAAAGGCATTGTTACCCTATTATTTCTCATTGTTGGGAGGCGGTACAAATAATGAAGCAGAATACCAAGCTCTCATCACAGGATTGGAGTTGGCGCTTCAAGCAAAAACGAATCACTTAAAGGTGAAAGGTGATTCAGACCTGGTAATCAAACAAGTCAATGGGGATTATACCATCAGAAAAGAAGAACTAATCTCTTTGTTTGATTACGTGAGAGAGTTAATCACGGAATTTACTATGGAACCGACATTTTCTTATGTCCCGAGATCAAAAAATACACAAGAAGATGCACTGGCTAATATAGCCACAACTCTAGCAGATCCAAATTGGGACGTGACAACCATCAGTATTTCCCACTATCGTACAATTTCACCTTATGTTCATATTAGAATAGAGGAAATAAATGAAATTAGTCCCATTCCGGAACCATATGGTCATACTATAGGATGGATGACACCTATCAGGGAATACCTTCAAAACAGAACACTTCCACCTGATAGATCCGGGAAAGAACAATTCTGGAGGCGTGTGGTCAATTTCACTCTTTATGATAGCCCAGATCACCAAGAGAAATTTCTCTATAAGCATGGTTTTGATGGAGTTCTCTTCAGATGCATTGATGGTGAAGAGACAATGGCTATCATGAAAGAAGTGCATGCAAGAGTCTGTGGTGTCCATCAGTCTGCACACAGACTATCTGATCAAATCCGAAGGCTTGGATACTTTTGGACTTCAATGTTACAATATTGTGTTGATATCACAAAGAGGTGTCATTCTTACCATGTACATACCAACTTCATTCATCAACCCCGAGATTTTCTTCATACAACTAAATAATCGTGGACATTTTCCACATGGGGAATGGATGTAGTATGACCTTATCTGTCAGTTACATCCAAGCAGTTGAAGTATATTCTTACTGCCACTGACTTCTTTTCCAAATGGACAGAGGCAATACCTCTCAATGAAGTCAGTTCTAAAAGAATTGTTTGCTTCATCAAGTCTAACATCATTACCAGATTCGGTGTCCCTCATACCGTATTGATAGACAATGTCGCCGACTTCTGTTCATCCGAGGTGAGGAAGTTGTATCATGAATACAACATCGAATCAAATCATTCATCTCTGTATCATACAGTGAGCAATGGCCAGATAGAAGCTTTCAACAAGAATCTTTCAAATATACTGCAAAATATGGTGGATGAAGATAAGAAATCATGGCCTGATAAACTATTTCATGCTTTATGGGCTTATCAGACCACCACCCACACTGCAACACAGTCAACTCCATATTCATTGGTATATGGAACAGAAGTAGTCTTGCCCATTGAGGTTCAATTACCCTCGCTCAGAGTATCCATTTGTGATCAGTTATCTACAGATGAACAATCTCAAAAGCTATTGGATGAATTGGAATGGTTAGATGAGAAAATATTGTACACTTTTCACCACTTGGAAGTATATCAAAATCGAATATCACGAGATTTCAACAAAAAAGTTAATCTTTGTTCATTTATTCAGGTAGAATTGGTATTAGTTCACAGAACTCCAATGATACCAGGAAAGAAACCTCCCAAGCTTGAGCCAAAATGGGAGGGACCATATTCAATACATAAGGTCTACTCCAATGGAGCTTATTCTTTAATCTTAATGGATGGAGAACTCATCACTACTCCAACCAATGCTAGATTTCTGAAGAAGTATTTTTTGTAATAAAAATACCCTTATTTGTCCAGAAAGATGTTGAAATGCATCATCAGTTATGGTACATGCATATGACCTTAACATATTGGCACTTATGTCCAACATGACGTTAAACTGTGACGTCCTAACTACATGATGCTAAACTGTACAGATGTCCCTTACATCCAGCAGGATGTTAAACTGCATAACCAACGGTCCATGCATATGACCTTAAACTATTGGCATCCATTTCGTCTAAAATGATTTTAAACTGTGAAAAAAATCCTTAATACATCCAACATTACGTTAAACTGTGTCTTCTTTGTCTTTAATGCATGACATTAAACTACACAGTCCCCATTTTGTCCAATACGACGTTAAAATATATTGTCCCCATCTTCTAAGCTACAGGACACTAAACTGTACAACAACCTTATTGTCCAACATGATGCAAAAATGTGTTCATGTCCAAAATGATGATAAAACGGTGTCCCTATAATACTTCCAACATGACATTAAACTGTATTTTGTCCCTGTTACATGACATTAAACTATGCAGCCCCAATAGTCCTCACTGCAAGACTTTAAACTGCATAGTACCTTCATATGTTCTACATGACATTAAACTATGCATTGTTAGGGTTGTTGCTTCCTCTTGTTTCTCACACCGAGTATGACTCACATGAGCTTAGATAAAACATCAACCATAACACCCTCTCTGGCCGCTAACCATGTGTATGTCCCAATACCATTTTTTAGGTTGTTGTCCCCAAGAACAACTTGATCAATAACTCATTATTTAATTGAACTTCCCGGAATTTGATCCTTGCCTTCTAGGATGGGTAATTAGGCATCCTTTTAAGGTTCCATCCAAAAACCAATCTCTTAACATCGGTTCACCTCCATCTCATACGATGTTGATTAATGAATTCATTCCCAGAATACATATCTTTACATTGGTTCACCTTTGTCCTTGATATATGACGTTAAACTATACATCACTTTTGTCTTGTATGACAATAAACTACAAAATTCTTTGATACCCTCACCTAATAGGGAATCATTATTTACATTGATCTCCAATCATGTTATATTCCAAAGACTATGTGCATACATGGTAACGCCTGAACCTTTTTTCATGGGTCAAACCATCATTGCACTAAAGTCCCCTTCTCACCCTTTACTTATACGAACTAAATCTGTACAAAGGGTATTTCTAGAACTACGTGGGCTTGATTCCCATCCTTATGGGATACATAGGAACGTTTGAGTGTCCCTTGAATCCAGCCCCAAGTCTTTGGGCCTAACCCCAAATTCCAAATTCAGTCTCTTGACTTAAAATTCCCTATGAAAACACACACTATGTATTCATTATTATGGTATGAGATATATGACCCTATACTAAGATCTCTCATACTTTTTTCCCACACGGCGTTAAACTGTATTTTAAGAACTACGTACGGCTTGATTCCCATCCTTATGGGATACATAGTGAAGTCCAACATTTCAATTCAGGACCCAGTCACAACATTATTATGGTTAGCATTGATCTATGTATCTCTACATAAATAGGACAATACCCATTTTTATGAGTCATAATCCTAACCTTAGATATTTTCAGATCTTCATAACTCTTTTCTCGACTTCTAGTCCAAAAATTTTCGAAACCCGAGAGTTATTTTGCTTGACTATGCAGCATGTTCCCTTAGGAGGCCTTGCATAAGAAGTCTACATAACGGACCTGCCAGCCAAAAGATGCTATTATTTGACTATGAATCCAATTCCCTTAGGCGGCCCTACATAATTCAACCCCCTAATGGGTTTGTTAAATAATGGTAACTTCATTCTTGGGAAGAAGACCTCTTTTGTAATTATTGGTCTTATTAACAATATGTAAGGATCCATAGAAAATAAAAATCCTTAACATATTTTTCCCATGTTCTTTTACATTATCTAAAAGTATTCATGTCTATGGTTTATATTTCCCTTCTCTACGCTTGGGTTAGACCTTCGTAGGAGTGACATTCATCCTGTTCTTAGACAATATTGTTTGGAAATATCTTCTCCATATTCAAGTACCTCTCTCCATCTAGAAAACTATATGCTTTGAAAAAATTTGATCCCCATAAAATTCCACTAGATTTTTAGAAGTAGAAAAGTAAATTTCTGAGAGTTATTTTTCCGGACTATGCATCACGTGCCCTTAGGCGGCCTTGCATAAACAGTCTACATAACATACTTATCAGCTAAAAGATACTATTATTTGACTATATAACCAATTCCCTTAGGATTACCTGTATAATTCAACCCCCTAACGAGTTTGTTAAATATTGGTAACTTCATTCTTGGGAACTAATTATTCTAATTCCTTTTAGCCCTTTTTCATGTCATCCCTCAGATTCAATATTTCATAAGTCATAGTTTACAGATTTTCCCTCATACATGAGTCTGGTAATATGTTTTCAGATAAATTTTCAAGGAATTGAGTCAATATTAATCCATTCGGTCAAGGATATTTCGACCATAAACATTAGCCTCTTTATTTCCGATGTGCATGACATTAAACTGCCCACAAAAGGTAGGGGAACTCTGAACAAAAGTATAGTTCCAGCTCACTAAACATACATTTCGTATGATTTAGGGAATATTGAGTAATTAAAATATTCAGAGTTTGTAGGGTTATTGATAATAATCCTAGCAAAAAAAATCAAACTATGCTTACTAGACCTATTGGCTTAGGTAAAATATAAAGCAGGTAGCAGGAAAATGCATGCACAAATGATTGAAGATGAAAGTGTTTTTAATTTTATGCACAAATGTTAGAAGGACATCCAAAAACTGGAGTCTCTTATCTTTTCTAATAATTACAAAAGGCTTTCAACATAAGTCTTCATTTGATTTACAGCATCCCGAGCTTCATCAGCAGCCACTTGAAGCTCATGCACTCGACCCACTTTACTCTTTTTAGGTTGATGGAGTGCTTTCTTAGCATATTTAATGGCTTTCATAACATTCATTTGAACTCATTCCAATGAATTTTTAAGCTGGTCATGTTCCCCAGTAACGACATCTAACTGTTGATAAAGGTTCATTTTCTGGAAAACTTTCTCCTTGATCTTATGATTCATCTCCTTCAACTATGCAGTATGATCAGCCTCATCTCGGGACACCGCAACTTTAAATTCACGGAGATTGGCTGACAGCCTCACCCTAGTCAAATATTGGTGGCACTTTTGCTTCTTCTCCCTCTTTAAGATGAATTGATTCTCCGTGGTATGGATCTTTTGATATCTAAAACCGCCAATTCCCATCATGACAAATACAGATGATAGTCACAGTATCTTCGATGACACCTCTTCTAAAGGCACTTCAGATATGATCTTCCATATGTTCTTCCATGCCTTGCATCGTGAAAATTGAAGTGCCTTTTGTAATTTAGGATCTGACTCAGCATCACTATCACTGGGGGGAATGTAATCTTGGATTAATGCACTTAGGGAAGTGCCCTGTTCTTCTCATTCCCCATGAACCGTGTTTCTTCACTCTCTATTCCCGTAGGGGCAGATGCTGGGGCTTCACCTCCAGATCTAGCCACTGAAATTGATGGACCTGCATAATCAATTGAAAGCTTTGGTTAGTTTCAAAGGATAAAAAAATTGATTAACTATCTTGAAAATTAAGTACAGTTGCAAAAAAAATTGTTATCCCTTACCCAACGGTAGATCAGTAACAGGAGAAGGATCCTCCCTGTCTTTTCTAGCTTCAAAAGGATTTTTAGGGTGAGTTTGAAGAAGCTCTATGGGGTTCAGCTCCACTTGAGCTAATGTCTCTACAATATTAGGGTTTTTTGTACCCCCTTCAGGCATTGGTAGTTCAGCAGCTTGCTCAGATAGAACTGCACATTTCAAACGTTCATGATTAGAGATGTAATAAGAAGTTATTTTTAATAGGACGAAGGATAACACTCATGTCAATAATCTTCTAAATTACATGGTAATTTACAATTATCTGAAAAATCTTCAAAAGATGCTCCAATTCCCATCATTTCATCCAATGTAATCTCATAATATGGGTTAATCTTACCAATGGGAGTATTCATTATATCTTCTTGGCGACCTTCATCCTGCCGCCTCTGACCCTGGAGAGCATCTTCAGAGAAAATAGTGGCATTAGTTGCAATGTTTTCCAAAATATCTAACGCAGGTGTTGAACCTAAAGTATCACAGAATGGAAGTCAGTAGATGTTTCATTCAACATTTTATGAATCATTGTTAACTTACCAGAAGCAGGATCTTCTCTCCTTGCAACAAAAATAGGAGGGATAATGGGAACAGACGTTGGGTCTTCTCCAGGAGCAGCCAAGTTAGCATGAACTTGTGATTGTTCCTCAGCACCCTCCGTTGTTCTTATAGGAAGTTAAATCCTCTCCCTCAATTGGGAAATTGAATAAGCCCCTGCAATCCTAAAAATTATGAGCAACCTTTTCATGGGTTAAGACTCATGATTATCCGAAGGACTTACCACTACTGATGAAGCGTTTACCTGTGGACTTCCTCCTTCAATGCTTTTACTTCTTTGGCCTTTTGGGAGTGATGGAAATATCAGATAAATGTACATTAATTGGAGAATGGAAATCTATGTTCAACTCCTCATCCATGGCTTGCTGTCCTGGAGATATCTCGCCAGACTCATGAGGAGATTCATTAACCCCAATGGCAGTACCACCAGGGCTATATTGTGAAGAAGGAACCTCAATAGTTCCTTTCATTCCAAGCTACAGGATGAAGAAAATAATTTCCTTGAGTAAAAAATCTTTGAAAGAAGTCAAGTTGCAAAGCAAATAAGGAAAGATACTTACATCTTCAGGAGTCACATAATCGTTCCACTCCTCATCTCTAGAACAACCAGTTCCCTCAGTGGAACCATGATCAATCATTTCCTTCACCCATTTGGTGACAGGAATGGAATCATCGGTGGCATATATGATCATTTCCATCTCTCTAATGTAAGCCCGCACTTCATTGGGGTTATCCTTGTAATGGATATCTGTAGAATCCAGAAGATTCCTTATTCCAGGGATGTGTAGCCCCTCGCACAAATCCAGCCAGGCAGTTTCAGCACCATAGTATATACTCTTCCATGTCTGTACAACCTCTGGTTGTAGATATTCAGTATGTGTACCAGACGGCTGTGAGGAAGGTCCTACAATCTTGGACTTCAGCTTCTTACCAGCTCCTGCAACTACAGATAGAGAATAAGAAAATAAGACTTGTTTCTCTATAAAGTAATGGTTATTAAATTGCCACAATGAAGTAACTCACTAGGAGTTGATGGAGTGGGTATTTTGGTTCTGACAGGAGGATTATATTGGGAACGAGGCCGCTTTGCCGCTTGTTGTGCCTCATCGTCCCTATTCTAGGAATCCGATGAGTCAGTCCAAGATGAGGAATCCGGCGAATCAGCTCTAGGCGGGGAAGCATCACCTTCCTAAGGAAGGGTTTCTATATCTACATTTCTCTTCCTTTTAACCACATGATAAACCGGGTGATTCATCACCCCTCTAGGGTATGATGTTATCCAGTTCTCGGCATAACATGTAGTCAAGTTATTTTCCGCTTTATCAACTGGTAGATCAAACACTGCCCCAGTCTTCTCCCTAGATGTAAGCAACCATAGTTGCCAGGAAACCATTGGGTGTTCCTCTGACCTGACATGCACAGGGGGAGATACAACTGTCTGCTGCAAACACATGAATTGACGTGGAAATCTTTATGGAGCATAGGTCTCGCATATAATCTCTCTGTTGATCTTGGTCACCAGTACACCATCTCTGCAGGCCAGCATGTATTTCCTTAATTCCAGACTGGCTGTTTCATCATCAACAAACCGCCTAGATGGCAGATTTCCATAAAGAAAGAAATTGAATTCCTTATGCATGCTCAGCCTCACCTTCATGTCATAAGAATTGAGTGCTAGTAAAGCAATTCTATAGAATTCCTGCACTGATGGCCTGAAAGAACATCCAAGAATCTATAATCCATTCTGTACATTATACGTCCTGATGTGAGTGGTGATCCATCCCCACAAAACATGGAATGGTCGCACTATTATCAAAGGAGACTTACCCATGAAGATATGGATTAAGATCAAGTGAATCTTTGCTAAAATGGGAGTATCCAACCCAACAATTTTCCCATCAACCAACTTGGCATCAATAAAAAAGGTCCCTGGCCTGATGCCTCCCTTCGAGTCCCTGACTGGAAAAAGATAGACACTGAGCCACAAGGCCAGGAAGCCCACCAAATGAGTCTTCTTTGGGATTTTATGATTTACTTCATATCCCCATTTATCAAATTCTCCTACTTCCAAGGTCGGCCAGAATGTTCCTGGATCACCACTCTTCTGTTTTGGGAAAGGTGGTAGGATGAGTGGGCCCCTTCCCCTTCGATCCCTCTCCTTCGATCCCTTCTCCTTCGGCTCTTTCTCATGCTTCTTGGTAAGAAAAATATTCATCCACTCCTCTGGATGAATATCCTTTCTAGAATGAGTTAAGGAGTTCTCTAAACTCTTGATCTTGTGAATGATTTTCAATAATTCCTGAGACAAAGTCGGGGTCTTCCCTAAATCATTCCAAGTCACCTTGGGAGGGATGAATTCATCATACATATCACCCAAAATTGGAGCCCCTGAGATCTTGTAGACATCCCAGAGACTGATGCCTACTTCTCCATGAGTCAGATGGGAAGAATTGGTTTCTGGGCTCCAATGGATGATTATCTCCAGCATGAAGTTATCATTCCTGTAAACATATGTTTTCCAAGCCCAGAAGGCTTCATATATCGCAACTCCTTTCAAATCCTTGAAAAACTCTGCGCAGGTTTGTCGCACCCAGTATGACCACATCCAAGTTGGCTTCACACCTCCTCTAGGAAGAAAGTCCCAAATCTTCTTCCATCCTTTGGATTGAAACATCTGAGAGTTTCAGAAGATTGAGGAATAACAATGTGGTTGCAGCTCGGGCTTATGAGGTTTCAGATCTGGCGTACAAGGGCTATGAGGCATTATGTAGGCCTTCTCCAATGTTACAGCATTTGCAAATACTCCTCAACATGAGATATTTTCTGAAGAAAAATTGGTGTAATTATGAAACCAAGACTTTGGGAGATAATTCCTTGCCTCCCGAATGGTGAATTCTTACAGATGACCATAGCCATACAGAGGTAGATAAATGCTCTATGGGAAGTCATGATGATACTTCTTCAGGTACTTTTCCAAATCCGGGAGAGTACTGTCGCATAAATTATAATAATAATGGCCAATGATGCTCATCATATCATCAAATCACTTTCTAGCCAGTTCATCAGCTGTTCCAATTCCCATGGGAGCCATTTAATCTGCACAAAAGTTGAATAATTAACTCTTACGTAAGTTTATTTTTCATAAATTTTGTGAAGAAAAGTGAAAAAATGGGTAAGGCATTAAGGCGCGCAAGTCCCAAAAATGGTGTGCAAGTATAAGTGTGTCGCGCAAGTCCTGGAGCGCAGGTATCACCGCACAAGTCAAAATACCTCTACAGCAGCGCGACAGCAAAGAAGCAGCAAAAAAAGAGAAACTTGCGCAGCGAAGGCAACTTGCGCGATGAGAGCTCGAAATTTTGAAATTCGATGCTTTTCGCGAGGAATGGCCGCATATATATAGGCCATGACTCAACGCTGCACACCTAAAGCTAGTGCATGCAACCATCTGTGCTGACACCTACACGACTCGCACTTGCGCAACGCCATCTGCACGCTCAGAACCGGCGCACCGCCTTTTCTTTGGTTTTCTTCTTCTCTTCATCAGAGTCACATCCTTATTTCTTTCGGTTCCAACTCTGAGGGGGGACTTTTGTTGACACTCCTTTCCATCAAAGAGTCTAAACGAATGAAACGAAAAATACCTTGAACCCAAAGTGATTCATCCATTGAAGAAACATAAAAAATTTACAATGGCATGAACAAAGATTCATTTGCACTTGGGTCTCGCAAGTTCCATCAAGGTCTCACAAGTATACCTACGCACTGCCCTAGTGGCAGTGCAGCTGAATTGAACTTTGAATTTTTCCAAGGGTCTTCACCAGCCAATAAATACCCCCAGTGGGACCCCAATTTCAGAGGAAAAATTCCAGAAACTCAGATTCGAGCTCTCGATGCCCTAGTCTCTTCTTGAAGATTCCGAACACTTCTAAGGTAATTTCTTATAAATAACAGAAGATCTAAAGTTGGGGGGGGGGGATAAGTGTTGAAACTCATCAACACTTGCATGCCTAAGTGGCCAGACCTTAAGGGAAATGGCCACACTTGCACGTCGCCTTACTCCTTCAACAGAACTTGCGGGTCACTCTTCTGGAAGCCTCTAGGGATATTACTAAGGGCTTGAGCCAAGTCTCTCCCAAGTATTACCTTATGGGTTGACCATCGCGCAAGTAACCATGTGTCTCGCACGTACACCTGCGCGACTAGGACTTGC
Source organism: Viscum album (assembly GCA_963277665.1). Classification (NCBI taxonomy): domain Eukaryota; kingdom Viridiplantae; phylum Streptophyta; class Magnoliopsida; order Santalales; family Viscaceae; genus Viscum; species Viscum album. Next base: position 303,323,229 of record OY728130.1, read on the forward strand.
ACACCCACACAGGACTTACGCACCCCTCTCTTTTTGGGTACCCTTCTTTCCCAATTCACCTCTATTATGCATATACACCTCTCCAATTCAAGATTCATCCATCAAAACCCTCTTCAAAGATATTTATGGTATGGTTTCTTTGCTTTATTCCTTATCTTAAAGGAAATATGTGGAACATCTCTCAAAAACCAAGGGATTTACACATCTTTATATCACTAAGGTTAAAGATTTCATTCATTCAACCTCATCCTTTAAAGATGAGAGATTACTTAACCTAGGACTTCTTTTCAGGAGTATTCCCCTGTCCAAGTTCTCTTAATATGGGAATCCCTTAGGAATAAGCCCCAAGTCCCCTAACCTGGGCATCCTCTTTAGGAGTATGCCCTTTTCATAATTTCCCAAATATGGGCATCCACCTCAAGAGTAAGCCCCAGTCATAATTCCCTTAACCTAGGCATCCTTTTCCGGAGTAATCCCCAGTCTCAAAGTCTAAAAATATGGTCATATTCATTAAGATTAATCCCCAAATACCTTAATTCTAAAATCCCGTTAACCCGGGCATCCTCCTTAGGAGTAAGACCCCGTTTTCAAATCCCTTTAACCCGAGCTTCCTTTTCAAGAGTAGGCCCCAGTCATAATTCCCCTTAACCAGTATTAATTTACTTTTGATTTGGTCTTCCTTCTCATGAGTAAAACCCAATCATACGTCCCCTCATAATTTGGGTATCTTCCTCAGGAGTAAGCACCAAGTTAGAGTATCCAAATCTCTATAAAGCACATATACCTTAATAGACCTTCTTTCCTAGGTTTCTTCCCTGAAGTAAAACCCATTATTCATCTATTTTGGGCAGTCATATATACATAAGACCCAAATCATTTCATCTTTCCTGGAACAATTTTCTGGTTTCACCAATACCTCTTGTTTCTCACACCGGGCATGACTCACTTGATCTTAGAGTGTAAAAGTAATCATGAAATCTTTCTTTGAGCCATCAATCATACATAAACATCATACTCCCTTACTCAAGCTACGTGGGTTCTGATTCCTTTTCTAAATAAAGGATACGTAGGTATCCCATCTGTGGGTATGATCCCAACTGTGAAATAATCCATTTCCTTCTGAATGAAAATTAACTTCAAGTGGCCCACTGAGTGGCTTTGAAAATAGTATGGTCATTATAATGACCAAGAGACTTTGATATAATTTTTTAATGGATACCATTGACTAAGAATCTATAACAAATACATATGATTCTCTATCGATGAAGAACCTCGAATACATATAAAAATATTCTCTGAATCTCTTACATACTAATCATTGATTGTCAGATCTAATGGGAAGCTCATTTTATACTTGGTAATTTAATAAGTATTCATGAACATAACTTAAATCTATAAACAAAGTCCCGGAGTAGACAATATTTCCCCCCAAAAGGGTGTGATGAGTCCAAACTCCCAACCTATCGACCGATGCAAATTCTTAAGCCTCATCAGTTCATAACTAGTGAGCACCTACCTTTGGAATGTAGGTCCAAATGGATATGGAATCATTGGAAGTTTCTCGTTCTACGAACTCACCCGTTGAAAACCTATTGGAATGTTTGAACTTTAAATCAAAGAGTTAATCCCCAATTCCAAAGGAAACAAATATATATCATATTTATTCATTCAATTCATTTATATAATCATATTTTAATTAACATCATGTAGAATAAATCACATCGCATCGTGGGGATGGTAGGTCGTATGAATGCAAGAGTGACAATATCATTCCATAATTGTTGAATGGTATTGAAGTTGATGGTGTATCATATTTAAGAATAAATATCATGTTATAAAAATAATATATAGTTATTATTTAAATCATTATACCCATCCATGTAATTGGGTGGTTAAAAACATATTACACCATGGCATGAAGACGGTAAGTCGTACGTACACACGCGTGGTGATTTTGTTTTTCATATTATGGATAGAAGATGGAATATGGTTAATTAAAAATCATAATAACATCTCATTATATATGTGATAGTGTATTTATTAATTTATAATGAAACAAATCTTCAATATAATGTATAATACAAAAGAAGTTTGAAAGAATCGGTAGAGTAGATTACATCTTCTTCGACGTGCTCCCTCTAAATCTCCTCTTAAATAACTAAAATTAGTCTTTAATGAGGACCAAAACCCCTATAATGTAATGAGGGATGTTGATAAGGGAAATGGGTATGGTATGGATAATATTTATGGCTAAAATTTAGGTGAAGAGGTGAGGGAGTAGGTTCTATTTTATAATTGAGGTGAGGGGAACTTTTGGGATCCCTAAAAATACTAATTGATAATAAAATCAAACCCCATCCCAAAACATCCAAAAACATCCGAGTTTTGTAGATGAGATTATAGAGGGTGTAATATCATCAGAAAATAATGTTTAGAAAATTTTCCTTATCAATTTAAACCTTATCATTTTAATTAACACTTAGTTATTCTATTTAATTTTTAACTAGGGTAACAAATATTACAATGTTAAAAAGGTGAAATATTTAATTATTTGATGTCAATTAAAACATAAATAAGTACCTTAGAAAATTTTAAGCCATATCATAATTAGTATATATTTTTAAAAATGAATTTATGATTTTTAAATAATTTAATAAATAATTATTTTGATAAACAATCAATAGTGGCAATTTCGACATTATTCAATTCATTGATTTTTAAAAATAACAAGTTAACTTCACACCAAATATTTTTTAATATTTATAAGATGTCAAGTTCATATATAAAAATCACTTGAAATACTAATTATCCCAAAATATATTTATTTTAATATTTATAATAACATTTATTTGATAATTTCCTTAAATAAAATAACTATTATAACAATTTTTTGTAATTATTTAATATGGTTATTTTATGAATAAAAATTAAAAATAAAATACTATGATAAAGTTAAATCCTCTATAATTCATATTAATACTTATAATCAAATATATATTTTGTATAATTCATCATTAAAAATTTTGTACTTATTATAACATGAATGTGAAAAGTTTTTCTTCACCTTAAATAAAATAATATAAGTGTCATACTCTCTCTTATAAGGATTCAAATGGTCCATAACTAGAACCTTAGATGATTAGGGTCGAGATATACTTCACCAATAAGATTTGGTCATGTTTTTTGGTCTTTTAATGTATATCATCTTTTTAATAATAATTATTTTATTGATTTATCATCAATTAAATAATTCTACCTCATTAAAGGATAAGTCTTTAAGGTAATTATTTATTTCCTAAAAATTAAAAATAAAATATCTTGATAAAAAAAATTGATGTAAAATTATTATATATAATAAAAATTTTCATATGTATAAAATTATATTAAAAATGATATAGTTGTTAATATTTGATTGAGACATATTTAACTTATCCTTAAATAAAATAAATTATATGTCCTAAACTCAACCAAGTGGATTCCATAGGATATAATTTAGACCCAAGTATGATTTAGGTCGAAAAAAATCATCCAATGATATTAGGTCAGGTTTTAGGGCAATTTCATAATATTATTTTTTCCCTTAATTACACGATTTATCATTTTACCATACTACTAAAAAATATAGAAGTTAATATTCATAATTCCCAAAAATAAAAGTAATCTATTTACATAATTTGGAACTATTGATTAAAAATATGGAATCCATTTTTAAAATTTCAAAAAAAATAATTTTTAGTAATTAATTTAATATTAATCCCATTTTTGTAAATAGATAACAAGTCTTAAATGTTGAAACATTAAAAAATATTGAAATGTTTTTACATATGAATTCAATGTAAAATTAGTGAAAATGACATAAATTATATTTAATTATAAAAATATATTCTGTTAACCATTCAAAATTATAATTTAACCATATAAATTATTTTGATGAAAAAAGTTATTTTCAATTAAAATTTAGTGTATTTATATTAATCATCAAAACATGAATGTTATCAGAAAAGTATCAAAAATTGATCCAAAGTAATTTTTAATATCATGATTCCAAAAAAATTATTTATTTTTTCATATAAAAATTATTAATGTGTCAAAATTTTAATCTAAAATTGGTTCATCATTTAAAGGTGGAAAATTACCCTTTTCAAAAATCTAGGTTTTTATACATCAAAGTGGTTTTATTCAAACCCTATGGCTGGAATATCTATTTGATGAATATCAAAAATATTTTATTAAGTAGACAAAATATATATTACATTAATTTAATTTAAGAATAGTAATTAACTCAATTTATTAATACAAAAATACAAATATAATATTGATTAATATTTTTCATAAATAATTGGTATCCAATGAATTCACCATACATTTTCATAAGTTAGTTATATTTATTCTATCTAAACTAACAGCTAGGATAAAATAGTTATTTTATACTAAGGGTGTCTTATGGTGCGTTTAAATTCACAATTTTGTCCATTGTAATTTATTGAACAATAAATATTATTTATAGAGAATATTTTATAAAAACATCTAGGTGTTACGTTTTACCCCCCTTAAACAGAATTGCACCCTCAAAATTCATTATTTAGAAACCAAAAAATTAGGATACATTTTCCTCATAACATCCTCAAGTTCCCACATAACTTCCTCAAACTGTTGGTTCCCCCATAATACTTTATACAAGAAAGTGGTCTTGTTTTGTAGAACTTTTTCTCTATGATCCAGAATTTATATTGGTTGTTCATTATAAGAAAGATATTTCTCCAGAAGTAAGAATTATGAGTTTAGTACATGTGAATAATTAGGTATTTAATTTCACAAGAGAGATATATAGAAAACATCATGAACTTAAGAAATATTAGTTGGAAGTTCCAATTAGTAAGCTAGCTTCCAAACATGATACATAATTTCAAAAGAAATGATATACCTAGGGATTAGCTTTCCCTTCTTTAAAAATCACATTAATCTCATCCAATGAGATATTCTAAGAAACACCTTGTCATACTCTTCAAAATCTTGGTCTTTTCTTTGGTTGTCATCATAAAATTTTTGTCGACACTGAACAGATCTTATGTGTTGTTTAATATATCCGACCATTCCTTCCATTTTTTCAAAAATATCAAGTCCTAATAGATTTATTTCCCCAACATCATCCCACCAAGATAGAGTTTTTAACTAATATCTAAATAGGGCATCATAAGAAGCCATATTAATACTGTAGTAAAATATATTTTTGTAAGAAAATTCAACCAAAGGAAGGTGTTTATCCCAACCATCTTTTAAATTCATAGAGAAATATCTCAACTTGTCATCATGATTTTGAATTTTCCTCTTAAACTGATTGTCTTTATGAGGATGATAAGTAGTTTTGAAACATAACTATGTATCCAAAACCTGATGAATATTTTTCTAGAACTTCAAGGTAAACATCAGATCCTAATGTGATATAATATAATGTGGTACTACATTCAATCTTATCACCTCATGTACATATATACTAGAATGATAATCAAGTGATAAATCCTATATAATAACAATGAAGTATGAGGACTTCATAAAGCGATCAACTATAACACTTATAGAATTATGGACATTAGATGTTTTGGTATGTATGATGACAAAGTCCATAGTAATGTTTTCTAATTTCTATTCTGGTATGGGTAATGGTTGTAACATACCCTTAGACCTCTATCTCTCAACCTCAAATTGACAACAAACCAAACATTTAGAGATTCATTCAACAACATCAATTTTCATGTAATCCCATCATAAATACTCTTTTAGGTCCCTGTACATCTATGTTCTGTTAGGGTGGATAGAGAATGAAGAACTATGAGTCTCATCCAATAGAATATTCTTTAATTCTGGTATGGGAGGAATACAAACACAGCTCCTGAACCTTATTATTCCATCATAATAATATTTGAATTCAAGAACATTTTTCATTTTCTTTTGCAGCTCTACATATTCTTTATGCACCTGCTTATTCTTCACATGTATATATGGTTGGAAATTCATTTGAAAAAGATAATATTTCTCAAATTATATTAAAATTTCAAGATCCATCCTTTGAAAATCCATAAATATTGTATCTCTTGTGATCCTTGTTGTGGATAGGATAGCATGGTCCTTTCGACTCAAAGCATCTGCCACCTTGTTCACATTCCCTGGGAGGAAATTTATTCAGAATTCATAATCTTAAATCAACTCAAACCATCTTCATTGGTTCATATTCTTCTCCTTTAGGGTGAAAATATACTTTAAACTTTTATGATCTATATAAATATCACAACTTTACCATAAAGATAATACCTTTATATCATTAATGAAAATATTATCAAAGCTAACTCTAAATCATGAGTAGGGTAATTTTTCTCATGGATTTAAAATTTTCACAAGGAATAAGATATCACCATATCATTTATAATGAAAATCCAACCCAACCCCTCATTGGTTACCTCATTATAGATCACAAACCTTTCCCCACAAGAAGGCAATGTGTGCACATGTGCACTAGCTAACCTTCTTTTTATCTATATGAAATTAACTTCACAATCCACCATCCACACGAACATAAGTCCTTTCCTAGTCAACTTGGTTAGTGGATTTTATTATTGTAAAAAATATTTGACAAAACGTCGATAATATCCATCCAAACCAAGAAAACTTCGGATCTTAGTTACCATTGTTGGTCTCAGACAAATTTTAATAACATCAATTTTTACTAGAGCCACATATATCCTCTCTCTTGAGATTATGTGATCCAAAAATGAAACATTCTTGTTCCAAAATTCATAGTTGGAAATTTTTTCATAAATATTTTCCTTTCACAGGGACTTCAGTACAATTCTCATGTGATCTTCTTCTTCTTCCTTTATCTTACAATAGACAATAATATAGTCTATAAATACTACCAAAAATTGATCAAGATAGTCTCTAAATACTCTATTCATTTGAACCATGAAGAAATTTGGGGCATTAGTAAGACCAAAATGCATAACTATAAATTCATAGTGTTCATACCTTGTACATAATGTCATATTTGGTATATCCTCCTTCTTGAACCTTAATTGATGATAACCTAAATGAAGATAAATCTTAGAAAGGTATTGAGCTCCGTGTAGTTGGTCGAATAAGTCATCAATGTGTGGAAGATGATATTTTTTCATGATAGTGACCTTTTTAATATTTCGATAATCAATGAAGAGTCTCATTGATCAATATTTATTATTAATAAAAAGAATAGGTTCCCCCAAGGTGACTCACTAGTGTGTATGAATCCCTTGTCAATATTCTCTTGTATATTTTTATTCAATTCCTTAAACTCAATTGGGACCATTCTATAAGGTTTATTTGAAATAGGCATAACACTCAGTATGAGTTCTATTGAAAACTCAACCTCGCAATTTAGTGGAAGACCTAAGAATTCTTCCAAAAAGGCATAATCAAACTCCCGCAAAAAAGGTGTATTCTAAATGGTGGGGTTCTCCCCATCAATTTTAGATTGATAACCTTCATTTATAGGAATCAAGACCCCTAGGAAGGAAATAGTTCCTCTCGAAGGTCATATTCTTCCTAGCATCGATAGGTGATCATTGATTGATCCAAAACATGAAATGTGAAATCCTTTCTATAACAACCCAATATTTCATGGTACATTATCTTCAATATCTTGTGTTTCATGCAACACCAACTTGTCTTGTATAACATGCAAGATTAAATTTCTATGAAACAAAACATTAACATTAAAATTATTTAAATGATATTTTTATTACTTATCCTTCAAATATAGTAATATAAATAGTAATAAATAATTTTTAAATTTTATTTATAATATTTTCACATTAATAAAATATATTCATAATTAAATGTATTAGTTTCGATAAAATATTTATATGTTTAGAAATACTATATTCTTAAAGGAACTAACTTTTATATCCTTTTATGAACAATAATAAAATTAATTTTACAATCTTTTAGATATTTAATTTGGTAAAATAGAATTTATTTTTGAATCCATAATATCAAAATTATCTTCGGGTGATTTTTTGGTATTTTTTGGAAAAATTTAAATTTTTGATAAATAGTGAAAATAGTTTATTATTGTTAAAAAACCGACTTTATCATTTAAATAATTTTTTTAATTTAAATTGATTTTAAATTAAAAATAGATAAATAATAAATATATTAACGCAATTTAGGTCATTGGAATCATTTTTTGTAATATAATTAGATATAAATCTTCATTAATCCTTTTAATGCCTTTTTACCCACATTCTTGCCACATTTTCATATTAGCATTAAATGTAATTTTACCCCTAATGTGAATTGAATTTACAAAAAAGAAAATATATGGTTGTAATTAATATTAAAAATTTGGTCTAATAGTATCAAAATAATTTTCAGTTTATAGTAACTTTTGAATTTTATTTTCCACAGTTAAAGGTAAATTGGGTGATTAAAGGTAAAAATAATATAATAATAATATAAAATTACCATAACACGTGTACTAATTTTATTGTATAAGTATATTTCGACCCAAATAAAACTTAGGTCATAAATATTATCCCTTTATGCCACTTTTTCAGATTAGAACATTTATCATAATTTATTTAAAGAAGAGTTAAAATTTTCATAATCAAATTCTAATAAATATTTTATTTTTAATATGATGTTATATAAGTGATATGGTCGACTATAAATATTTTATAGAAATTTAAGATATTTATATACATCATTATAATCTATTAGTAATTTTTATACATTAAATAACTAAATTTAATGGAAACACAATGATGATGCAGTAATTTTTTAATAAATTGAGAGATCAAATAATTGAGATTAAAAATATTAAAATAAATATAATTTGAGAAACGTAAATACATAAAATAATTTTATATGTAAAATATACATGTTAGAGACATATTTTAATTAGTTTTTTTATGTTATCATGTTGGTTTCATATTTTTAAAAATGAAAATATTGAATAGTATTAAAACTGATAGAAATGATATTTTAAAATAAATACTATTTTTTTAATGATATAAAAGTAATAAAAATATAGGCCGGGGAATAATATATTTTATAATGTCACATATATAATAAATGATCCAATTGGGGTTCGTTTTTTATTTTATAGAAACTATATTAACCCTATAGTGTAAGAATACAAGAGTACACGGTAAGAGTTAAACTGTTTAACTAGGGGTAAACATAAAAGATAGTGTTAATTTTTTGACCTAAACATTTCTAAAATTAATTGGTTGAGGATATTTAGACCCATAATCATAGAATCCTCAAAATAAATCACTTTGTTTCTATTTTAAACTAAAAATCAATTTATAACAAATTAATATTTTAAGAGTCTCCTAAAGTGACCCTCCCCTCTCTTTTAAAAGGGAACATATCCTTCTCTTTAATTCAAAAATCTAAAGCCTTTTTTATGAGAAAAAAACCTTTCCATTTCCATTCCCAACATCCCTCACTACATACTATAGTAAATAATTTGGGAATAAATCCATCCTAAGAATTCCTTTTGTGCAAATCAAAAGGAGACACTTGAATAAGAGGTAATCGTTTTATTAACTCTTTCAAAGTACTTTGATTAATCTATTTCCACTTCTTATATTGCTTCAATAATAATATAATAACTCCATTATGATATAAATTGTGAAATTTTATTATGATTATGGGACAACCATATTCCCCATTTTACCCATTCCATGAAAAACAATATCACCATGCGTGCGTGTGTACGTATGGATTACCGTCTCCACTCTATGGTGTAAAATATTTTTCATCAATAAATTATTTACATGGGTTTAAATTTGAATATAAATAATTTAAATAATAAATATAGAATTATATTATTTCTTTAAAATTCATATTCCATTCAATTATATTACATTTAACCATTATAGAAATGATACTGTCTCTCATGAGTACGTACGACTTACCATCTCCTCGACATGATGATATTCATATTCTATGTTCACCATTCAAGAATGATTATAAAAATATATAATATGAATAATTATTAATTATATGACATAATTACTATTATTTAATAATATATGTTATTATGTAAATATATTTCATTCACTTACTCCCATTCAATACGATAAGAAAACTGAAACATCATTCATGCGTACGTACAACCTACTGTCTCCATGAACCGTGTATTACATTTCATATATCTATCTATCATGTATATTTATATTATGAATATATATGATATATAAATTGTTTTATACATTCTAAAAGTAATTAAATCATGATCAAAGTAATACGATAAAGAATAATAAATCAAAACATGTATGATAAAGAAAACAATTATTACCTGAAATGTTTCTTTAACTTGGACATTATTAATAAAAGGTTAATATAAAGTTATAAATGAATCATATATGATATAATAAATATTATTATTATTCTTGTAGAAGTTAATAATATATTTAAAATCATTATATAGGATTTTTGGGTACTTATGGATATTATCATACCTAAGGTAAGGGGATTTTGTCTCACTTTTAATTTTGATAAGATATAATTCATTTTCACCACCTATTTCTTGTGTGTGGTTTATGTACTGCCGCTATTATATTTTATATCATGAATATTTTTTTCCTCATGGTATTTAAATATTAATTCGAAGATATTGGTTTTTTATTTAAACGTTAAAAGTGTTATGAGATGCTTTAAATGTTTGAAGAATTAATCCTTTCTCCATTTCAAATTTCATGACATTATAATACTAATTTATTTATATGCATATAAATTATTATAAAGAAAATTTTATGTCTTTTTTTAATTTCATTAAAAAATTCAAAAATAAATATTTTTATGGGTTTTACATATTGGTTAATTTCACAATCTCATTTTTATTCAAGGTTGTTTATAGTAAGTAATCTACTGGGACAATATTGTCATCAATGTCCATGTTTCTTAAAATGTAATTTGAAATATTTTATTCATTTTTTTAATTTCATTTTTACCCATGTTTGAATTTTTATAAAATGTTTTGAAATGAATATTTCTATCATTTTCCAAATGAGGTACTTTATAAAAGTTTCTACAAATTAAGTAAAGAATGTTTTTCTATATTATACAGAAAAAGTGGCTATTTTTTATGTTAAAATGAATTAACATTTTGAATATTTCCTTTCAATATTACAATGTTATTTTCAAAAGAATTTTTTATTTTATAATTGTGCGGCTTCAAAATGATTTCAATGTAGAAAAGGAATATTTATCTCAATAATTTTTAATTAATTTATTATATTATTTTCATCTATGTCAATATCCTTTATTGGATTGTACACTTAATTGTGGTTGATTTATTATAATACAATCTTCCATATTTTATTGAAGGGTTTATGATATATTTGACTATGGATGTGATATTTTATTATCATTAATGGTTTATGGTTAATGTATTAACATTTCTTATGCTAGTTTTAATACGAATGTTTATGCTATGTTTTACCTCATTCATAATAGGAATGTATTGGACATAGTAAGTGACAGGTGGGGCCCGCTCTAGCCCCTCGATGCATCAGAAGGTATCATGAAACAAACTAGTGTATTTCCATGATGCCTTGATGGTATGGTTATGTATGGTCTTGGCATGATTCCTTGACGGTATGATTATGTTGTTTGATATTATGTATTCCTTAATTATGAGATTAGTTATTGATATTACATGTGGTTATTAGACTAGTATAATATCCATGTAAATGCTTAAATTCCATTATTTTATCTATTCAATCCATATTTTGAAGAATATTATATTTAAAATACTTTTATTTTAGTTTTATACCTTTCCTTAAATGTTTTTGATTATTTATGATAGATTCTACTATATTGTATACTGAGCATCTGAGATCACATATTTCTTATGTTTTATTGTTCCAGGATGTTAAGAAGTGTTTTTTGATTGATATTCAGGGTTAAGCTAAGAGTATAATGTCATTATCAAAGGATTATCTATGTTTTATTTTATGTTAGAAATTGTAATGTATTGTTTATGTATGTAATCAGTTTTCCAAGACTGCTAAACTATTCAGCCCTTTGGGATTTGATTCCTTATAATCATTCCAATGTATTATAATTAAGTACTAGTTCCAGGATTCTGGGGTCGGGGCATTACACCTTCCTTGGAAATTGATATGAGCTCCATATAGAGAAATCCAATCCATTCTAATAATCACATCAAATTCCACTATAGAAAGGATCACAAGATTTGTAGGAAGCACTTTCCCACAAACTTCAACTAGAGAAGAATTATAATATTTTGATGAAATAATTGTGCCATTAGGATTTTTCGTAACTAATTGAAAGCATATCCAAATTTCGCATATCGACCGGTCAAAGTTTTGGTGCTCTGCTAATATGTATAGTAGCACTCGGGTCGAATCCTCATTGATGATACTTTTTAATAGTCGATTGTTTTTAGTATATTGTATTCTGATTGGGGGGTTTCATTGCAGAGATTATGAAATGATTTATTTATTAATATTGATTTAAAAATTTATAAATATTATGGTGAGTTCATTTTTAGGGATTAAATTTTGTGATATCCTTGAGCTTTGCTTTATATTGAATTTAAATTAACTCACACTTCACAAGATAACGTTGATTGGAATTCCTAAGTGTTAAGGATTTAATCCAAGACTTAACATAACTTAGGATTCTAATATAAATTATAACATGTTTATGGTAGTGTATTTATGATTCCAATAATCCATTGAAACCACTCGTTAAACAAATTATTTCATTAATCCATGACATTTTAATTTTATCATACACAATGTTAATTTAAACAATATCCATCGAGTTAATTCTCTCAATAACTTAACATCCCCAAATTATAACTCACCCCAATGGTAAATTTACTCATCCATTTAAATGATTAATAATCTGGTTATGATTATTATTAGGATAAATTAATAAGAAAATAAAAAGAAAGAGATAAGAAAAAGAGCGGGTCTTCAAACACAGACACAAACGATAGTTAGAATTAAAAATAGACTTTTGATTGAATGAGGAAGAAAAATAAGGGAAGGTGTTTTAATTTGATTTAAGCTATTTTAAGAAAATTAGTATTATAATACATATGGTGGATGAGAAAAAGATATATTGAAGAAGAAACTTGCATTAAAATAGAATTACAAAAACAAAGACTTACAAGATTACAACAAAGAAGAACACATAGGTAAATGAAAACAAAGAGAGAAGGAATGGTATCTCAAGTAAAACATGAGTATGGAAGATCCTCCCACTCCTTTTTCAAGGATTTTGTCGTGCCAATATTTTCTCCTCTTTTCTAAAATTCCAACCCCCTTGAAGGAGAGGAGGGGGATGAATTTATAGCCCAAGGAACTAGACTTTTTGTATTCCTAATGTTTCCCTCCACTTTCATCCCTATTTTGATAATTCAGATAGCCTAATATCAAGATATTATCTTTTTAAAAGTTTTAGATAAATATATACTATGTCTACTCTGAAAAGATGGTGGCCATTGGACTTAAAGAGGAAACATTAAGGTTGGTTTACTAAATAATATAAATCTATCCATTTTACTCTATACTTTTTAAAAGGACTAAATGTGAATGGGTTTATCTATAAGAATATGGATTCAAATACGATTACTTTATTCAAAAAATCTATAAAACTATATCTCCTATTTCACACTGTACAATATCAGCCTTATTGGATGATTAAATCATGAGATATGTCATAAAAACTATACTGATTTTATTTCCCTTCTAGAATGGTAGGCGGAGTTAAAATGAATCATTTGGGCCCCTTGAATTTGGATTTGGGCCTTGAAAGTTTTATCCAAGACTCGTTAAATTGTCCCTAGAACCTATGATGATAAAGAATGAATTTACACTTCTATATTGAGCCCAGAAATTTAATCTTCATGGCTGGTTTAGTTTCTTCACACATTTTGTATGCCCTCTTGTGTGGTCCATATGGGCCTTCAAATGAAATAATTAGCCCATGATACCTTATAAAAAAATGTTTTATATTTAATTAGGAATCTTACAAAATAAAAAAACAAAATTTTGATCATTATGGGGAGAGTTATAAATAAAATAGTAAATCGACTCAATTGGACTACTTCTAAAAATTCTCAAAAATTATACTTTGTATTAAAACATTAATATTTCACACAAATTATGCACGTTTAATATAAAATCAGTAAATGTAGTATAAAATAAGTGATAAAAATATTAATAACATCAAATCCCCCACACATAGTATTGTTCATGTCCTCATGTGAAACAAATATAAAAACATGCCAAAAATCATTTTCACTCACTGTCAAATATTAAAATTTTGTTTTCCCCGATCGGGGAGGTTTAGAAAATATCACACATCCATATTGAATTACACCAAAAGTTGTTACAGAATAATTTTTTTTAAAAATAATCATTTGTTTCATGCTCAAATTTAGAAATAGAAAATGGTGGCACACAAAACTTACTCATCTCAAAATGATAAAATTAATTTATGGAGCTTCACTCATTCAAAAAAAAGTGAAAATCATAGAGTTTGAAAGATCTATTAGCTTCCACTACCTATAAAAAGTTCACAAGAATTAAGAGGTCTTTTAAGGGGGTTTTCTATGGCTATGAGATGATAGGAATATAATTTCCAAGAAAAAATAGAAGAGGGGTAAAACACCAACACAGAAAAAGAAATGCACATTTTTTTTGAAATGAGACATGAAAGGAAATGGAATCTCATATTTATGAGGGAATTAAAATGTGAAATAAGACACAAATGTGGAAGGAAATATGAAGGGAATGAGAAGATAGAATATTTACGAAACACAAAAGTTCTCCCAATGAAATAAAAATATAAGGAAAGTGTTCTTTTTTTCTTCTTTTTTTCCTCTTTTTTCGAAAGTTGAACATGAAACAGATCTCACACTCATATCCCAAACCATTATTGATATCCTCAATACACTAATTGTAATAGTTATAATAAGATAAAATGATGAGAAATTGTTTTTTTACCTACCCAATACACAACCCAATTTTTTCTTTTTTTGATTTTTTTGAGTTTTTTTTGTTTTTTTTAATTAATTTTTTTGAACACATTCATTTAAATTTGAAAAATATGTCATTAAAATATATAAATTCCTAAACCACACTGAAGGAAAACCTCTCCCCCACCCTAAAATTGATTCTTTCCCTTAAGCATATGATAACTCGTTGAAAATCAATAAAAGTGCAACAAAAAATGAAATCCATACCCCCCCACACGTAAATTTAAAAAAATTATGAAATGAAAATCCATTTGATATTGGGTGGGATTTGGTATTAGGCTTGTAATGTGGCTATCAAAGAAAATGTTTTCATAGGCTTGAAGGGGCTTTCAAAAGGAGGATTAATTTAAAGGAAATGGGAGGCTATTTGGCCATTGTGATTCTCATGTGGTTCAGAAAATGCCTTTATCATATTAATGCACACTAAAGTATGAAATTCAGCTCGAAGGTCCAAAAACTCAAGATTCAAAAATGGTTGTGAAAAAAACACTCATTTTTAAAATATGACCACATGTAGCCTTGGAATGAAAGCTAATTTTGTTCCTCATGGTTCGAGAAAATAATTTTATAAATTAAAAATTGAGCATTAAAAATTGGTTGGTTTTGACACAATATTCTTTATCCAAATTTATGAAGAAACCACAATATTATTGAGATGAAACCATGTCTTTTGAATCCCAAAAAAGGTTGGAAAAAAATCTAAAATTGGATGGTGAGTAGGTCTGACTCTTGACTTTTCATGTTATAATTATTTTGTTTTTTTAGATTTATATGTTTTTTTAGTTTTTTATAAAGACACACCCACACAAAAGAGAAGAGTAAATAAAAAAATATTAGGAGGAAAGTGGTAAATAAAATAAAATGATGAGGGAGTGAGAAGAGATAGAGATAGATAGAGAGAGAGAGAGAGAGAGAGAGTTAAAGGGAAAGAGGTGCCCCTGGTTTGGATTTGGTGGGTTACCATCTCCATCCAGTGGTGGGTCAACTGCAGAAGTTAGGGATTCGAAGGAATTCAATGTGGTTCCAGGATTGTGTGTCCTCTCATGGTGATTCTTTAATCGATGTCCATTAACCGTGAATGTCCTATTGGAAAACTAGCCATGGACATGCACTGCACCAAATGGGTAAACACGAGAAACAATCAAACGACCTTCCTAATAAGAATTAAGCTTACTAGGGTGAAGTCAAAATTGAGAATTGAAAATCATTACCTTTTCATATTCATGAAATATATTTCACAGGATGTGTTTGTCATGGAATGCCTTGGTTTTTTCTTTGTAAATATTGGAATTCTTAGAAGAATCAAGTCGAAGCTCCTCCAGTTTAGCCAATTGCATGAATCTTTTTTCACCAGATTTTTCAATATAAAAAATATAGGTTTTCATAGCCCAAAAAGGCTTATGCTGGATTTAAAATGGTAAAAGACATTATTTATCAGAAACTAGCCTAAAATTAGACATCCCAATGGGTGTATTATAGGTATTTTGATAATCCCAGAGTTCTTCATCAAGTCTTTGAGGCCGGTCTTTTCTAGTGGATTTTACAATTCTCTCAAGCACTCTTTTCACTTTTGAATTTTCAGCCATGTCATTTGTTTGGGGGTGTTATGCAGTTGATGTTTTACGTACAACACCATTCTTTTTTAAATGATATTCCATGGTTCTATTACAAAAAATGGGTTCTTAAGTCACTTATCAAGGCACGTGGTGTGGCAAACCAGTGGAAGATGTGTGTCTTTAGGAACTCACAAATAGTTTGTGAGTCATCCTTTCTAGAGGGTTTGGCCTCAACCCACCTAGAAACATAATCAACCACAAGAAGAATGTAAGAGAATCCATTGGAAGGGGGGAATGGTCCCATGAAATAGATTCCCCAAACATTGAAGATCTCACAGAAAATTAAAGGCTTTTGGGGTATTTAATTTATCTTTGAAATTGTGACAATCTTTTGGCAAGAGGTACATGATTGAAAGAAATCATGTGAGTCCTTGAAGAGTGAAGGATGGAAGAATCCAGAGTCTAGGACCTTTCTGGAGGTCCTTTGTGGTCCAAAAATGGCCACCACCATGCATTGAGTGAAAAAATTCTATGATAGAGGAATGTTCATTTTCATAAACACATGTCCTAATTACCATGTCTACCCTATATTTTCTAAAGTTTATTATCTTCCCAAAAATAGAATTTTGAAACACTTTTCAGCTTTATTTTTTGTTCTTTTGAAAAAATTTCAGGAAAAACACCAGAAACCATGTAATTTACAATTGGGGCATACGATGGTATTTTTGGAGTGAGAAATGAAAGGTACTCAGTTGGAAATTTTGGATCAATTATTTTATAATTAGAAGAATTAGAAATTCTATTCAAGTGATCAGCTATAGGGTTTTGTTTTCTTGGTCTACCTCTAATTTCAAGGTCATACTCTTGGAGAATTAGTATCCATCTTATTAGCCTTGGTTTAGAATCACTTTTCTTAAGTAAAAACATTATAACAGAATGGTCTTTGAAGATGATGATTTTGGAACCCAATAGATAGCTCCAAAATTTATCTATGGAAAAAACCACTAAAAAGAAGTTCCTTTTCAGTCACAGTGTAGTGATATTGAGTTTCATCCACTGTTTTTGAGGCATAATAGATAACATGAGGAATTTTTTCTCTTCTTTGACCAAGAACAACCCCAACATCTCTATCAGAATCATCACACATCAACTCAAAGGGTATGGGCCAATCTAGGGGTAAGATTATTGGGGTAGATGTAAGTGCAGTTTTGAGTTCAAAAAAGGCTCTCTTGAAAACCTCATAGAAATGGGAATTTGCATCATTTTGGGTCAATCGAGTGAGTGTGAGGGAAATCCTACTGAAGTTATGGACGAATCATCGATCTAAACTAGGATGACCAAGGAATGAACAGATGTCTCGAACAGTAGTGGGTTCATAAAGTGATTGGATCACTTTAATTTTGGCAGGATCAACTTCAATACCCTCTTTTGAAACTACGTTCCCTAGAACAATCCCATTTTCAACGATGAAATGAATTTTTTTAAAATTTAACAGGAGGTTACACTTGACACACATTTGAAGAACTAGAGAGAGAGAATGGAAGAACAATTCAAATGACTCACCCTAAATGGTAAATTCATCCATGAATAATTCCATGCAGTGTTCAATGAATTAAAAAAATATACTCATCATACACCTTTGAAATGTTGCAGGAGTATTGCAAAGTCCAAAATGCATTCTCTTATATGCATATGTTCTAAAGGAGAAAGTGAAAGTCGTCTTTTCTTATTCCTGACGTGCGATTGGGATTTGGAGGTATCTGTTGTATCCATCAAGATTGCAATAGTGTGACTTTATGGCTAATCATTCTACAATTTGATCAAGGATTGGAAGAGAGTAGTTATCTTTACGTGTTTTAACATTCAATTTTTAGTAGTGGATGCACACAAGCCATTTGTTCTTCACTCGACTTGTGATTACCTCCCCATGTTCATTTGTGACAATAGTTATCCCACCATTCTTAGGTAAAAATTGAATTGGACTATCCCATTCACTATCGGAAATTGGGTAGATAATACCAGCTTTAAGAAGCTTGGTGATCTCTTCCCTAACTACCTCAAGTATGAGTGGATTGAGTCTTCTTTGAGGTTTTATAATTGGTTTGGATGATTTCTCAAGATGGATGTGATGCATGCAAAGAGAAGAGTTGATTCCTGCTATGTCATATAGGGTCCGACCTAAGGCCTTTTTTTCCTCTAACACTTGAACAATTTTGGACTCCTCAGTTTCGGTAATTGAAGAAGAGATAATGATAGGATAAGAGTTATCATGGAAAAGGAATGCATATTTCAGGTGTTTAAGAAGAGGTTTCATATCATTATCATCATTCATTTGTGTGTTAGACAACTCAGGAATGGAATAAGGGACTTCAATTTCATTAGATTCATTTTCCATAATACTATCCATGGTGGAGCAGTAGAGATCAGAGTTGATGTGGGATTAAAGAGAGTTTTCCAGTTCCACTAGATTTATTGGGTCTATGAATGAGAGGTCCAAATCAACTTCACCATTTATGACTTGGTTAATAATGGTGCAGATTTCACATGATCCATTATCATTTGAATATTAATAACATGATGGATTGGGGTTCAATTTAATCTTAGAAGTGTACTTAGAAGCACATATTGAGAATGCAGAGTGATCCTCAGATTGGTATCGCATGGCTTAGAAAATGCTGAACTTGACCATTTGGTCACCAAATTCCATGGATAAGATGCCTGAATGGACATCAATCTTAGTTCTACCAGTCATGAGGAATGGTCTTCGAAGAATTAGGGTAGATCGAGAAGATTTTGTCTCACCTTCCATGTTAAGGACATAGAAATCGGTAGGGAAGATAAGATCATTCACACGAACAAGGACATCCTCAATTATTTCCTTAGGACTAGCTTTACTTTGATTGGCTAATTAAATGACAACACCAATTGGATGTAAGGTACCTAGACCAAGTATGGATAATATGGATTTGGGTATGACATTCATTGAGGCTTCTAGGTCTATGAGTGCATCATCAAAGTTGGAACTTCCAAATTGGCATGGAACTGTAATGGTCCCTGGATCTTTTCACTTTATGGGAATGGATAGTTGGGTGGAAACATTTTCAAAGGTCCTAAGTTGCATCTTATGGGTGTACAATTCCTTAGGAAACATGATATACTTAGGTATTTGTTTTATAGAATCTAAGAGGGGAATGTTGACTTAAACACATCTAAACATGTCGAGCATTTTATGATCAGGATCAAAGGAATTCTTTGGATTAGAAATGGATTGAGGAAAAGGAATTGGATTCCTATGTGGAATGGAAGGAGGTGAGATAATGGATTCAGATTATTTTTATATTTATTTTTCCATTCATTTTCTAGGTCAACATTCAAAGGGGGATTGGAGGACTTATCTTGAGGCATATCAATTTTCATTCCTGATCTAAGAGAAATTTCACTTACATTACCATTGGGGTTGGGTAATGGTTGAGTTGGTAGTTGAGAAGAATTTGATGGTTTCGTCTGACTAAAGTGGGATGCAAGTTGACCAATTTGGGTTTCAATGTTTTTAAGACTAGAATGAGTGAAGGAGGAAAGATATTCAACTACACATTCCCATGGTTTCTTGTAAGAAGAGGCTTGTCCCAAATTGGGATTACCATGACTTGGGTTCTTGGGAAAGCGATTGTATTGGGTTGGGGATTGGGAAGGCTCAATAGGATAGTGGAATCAAGGAGGAGGAATAGGAGGATTGATCCTTTGAGGTTGAGAAACAAAAGGTTAAGGTTGTTAGAAGTTACCAGCACGTTGACCATATTGGAAATGGTTATTGTTTTGATAATGGTATTGAGGGGGATGAGAAATGGGATTACCACATCTCATGTTAGGGTTATATGTATAATATAAGGGCTCCTAATGGGGTTGGATAAAATTTACAACAAACTGGCCTGATTGTTGAGGGTTGGCATTCCACTGAGCATATGTTGCATTGAGATCCATTGGTTTAGATGAATCAGATTGATCCTCTTGAAATTGTGGACATGTGTATGTTGGATGAGCTAGTTAGTTGCAGATTCCATAGTTTTTGATAGGTCCAAGAAACATTTATTTGGGATAAGATGAGGTTGGTGCTTTGTAAGCAACAACTAGTTGTCACACAAGACCTATAAGTTCACTCATCCACTCAGTCATCTTTTTCATCTTTATTGACTGATTTTCTAGGACTTGTTTGACATGATCATGCTCTCGATTATGGAATTGTTGTGTGTTTGCAGCCATGTTGCTTATGAGATCTCTTGCAGTTGTAAGAGTTTTATCAAGAATAGCACCGCCACTTGTGGAATTAATGAGAGTTATCTCCATATCTAATAACCCCTAATAGAAGTATTGTATCATGAGTTGGTCAGGGATTTAGTGGTGTGGGTAGGTTGCGTGAAGCTTTTTTAACCTCTATATGTATTCATGGAGTGATTAATTTTGGAATTGATGGATATTGTTTATTTCATTTCGGATAGAAGCAGTACGAGAAGCAGGAAATAATTTCTCTAAGAAGAGTCGCTTCATGTCATTCCATGTGGTTATAGAACAAGGAGGAAGGTAGTAGAGCCATAACTAAGTAGTGTCTGCTAGGGAAAAAGGGAATTCTAAGAGTTTTATTTGTTCCTCAAAAACCCTTTGAGGATTCATGGTAGAGCACACCACATGGAACTCTTTAAGATGAAGATGTGGATCCTCACTGGCTAGCCTGTTGAAATGAGGGAGAAGATGAATCAAAACAGATTTGAGTTCGAAGTCAGCCTATATGTTTGGATATTGAATACCAAAATTTTGGTAATTCATATCAGGGGAAACAATTTCTTTAATTGATTGTTCCCTAGGATTGACCATATCTTATTCAATTGGTTGGACAAGGACTGGTTCTTGAATTATTTGATTATCTCTTATGTTCCTCCTATGTTGGTGAAGTGTTTCCTCAATTTCATGGTCAGAAAAATATAATGGATTTTTTGGGAGGCTACGGGTCATTCAGAGAGACGTTGGAAGAAAGATGAATATGGGGTTTTCTTTGTGTTTTTTTTCAGTTTATGATTTTTATGAGAAGGCGGGTTTTTCTTTGTTTTTTTTTTCAATTTTTTTTAATTTTTTTTTTAAATAACCTGAAAATAAAGACTATTTAATTACAACATCCCTGGAAATTGCACCATTTTAAAGCATGTATTATTTTCTCTTATCTACTGGTCAAGGTTTTGGTGCTCTGCTAATGTGTATAGCAGCACTCGGGTCGAATCCTCGGTGATGATACTTTTTAATAGCCGATTGTTTTTAGTTTATTGTATTCTAATTGGGGGGTTTTATTGCAGAGATTATTAAATGATTTATATATTAATATTAATTTATAAAAGGTTTTGGTGGTCTTTTAATGTGTATAGTAGCACTCGGGTCGAATCCTCAGTGATGATACTTTCTAGTAGCCGATTGTTTTTAGTTGATTGTATTCTGATTGGGGGGTTTTATTGAAGTGATTATTAAATGATTGATTTATTAATATTGATTTATCAAATTGATGAAGATTTGGGTGAGTTCATCATTAGGGATTTAGGTTTGTTATATCCTTGAGCTTTTCTTTATATTGCATTTAAATTAACACCCACTTCGCATGATAATGTTAATTGGAATTCTAAGTGTTAAGGATTTAGTCCAAGCTTTAACATAACATAGTGTTCAAATATCAATTAGATCTTGTTTATGATAGTGTATTTATGGTTCCAATAGTCCATAGAAACCACACATTAAACAAATTATGTCATTAATCCACAAAATTCTAAGTTTAACATACAAAATGTTAATTTAAAGAATATCCATCGAGCTAATGCTCTCAATAAACATAACATAACCAAATTTTAAATCACCCAAATAGTATATTTACTCAGCTGTTTCAATGAATAATAATCTGTTTATAATGATTATGATGATAAATTAATAATAGTAGAAAAAGAAAGAGATAAGAAAAAGAGTGGTGCGTCGAACACAGACACAAACGATAATTAGAATTTAAAATAGACTTTCGATTGAATGAGGATGAAAAATAAGGGAAGGGGTTTTAATTTTATTTAAAAATTTTTACGAACATTAGTATTATACTACATAAGTTGTATGAGAAAAATATATATTTAAGAATAATCTCTCCTTAAAACAGAATTACAAAAACAAAGACTTACAATATTACAACAATGAATAACACAAAAGTAAATGAAAACAAATAGAGGAGGAAAGGTCTCTCAAGTGAAAAATTGAGTATTTAAGGTCATTAAAAGCCTTTTTAAACGCTTTGGTCGTGCCAATATGTGATCCTATCTTCTAAAATTCCAACCCCTTGAAGGAGTGGAGGGGGATGAATTTATAGCCCAAGGAAGTGGACTGTTTGCATTCCCAATCTGTCCCTCCACTTGCATCGCCATTTTGATAATTCAGATAGATGAATCTCAAGATATGATCTTATTACATGTTGTAGAGAAATATATACTCTCTCTACTCTGAAATGTGGCGGCTATTAGACTTAAGGATCCAATGTTATTGCCATTTTATTAAACAATGTAAATATGTCCATTTCAATCCATACTTTTTAAAAGGACGAAATGTGAATGGGGTTATCAAAAAGAATATGACTTCAATACGAGTACTTTATTCCAAAAAGTATGTCGCATATATATCCTCTTTCCCACTGAAAAATATCATCTTGATTGGATGATTATATCATGAGATATGTCATGAATACTGTACTGATGTTATTTCCCAGACAGAATGGTGGTCTGAGTTTAAATGAATCAATTGGGCTCCATGTATTTTGATTTGGGCCTTGAAATTTTTATCCAAGAATCCCTAAATTGTCCAACGAACCAATGAGGAGAATGAAAGAATTTTCATTTATAGAATGAGCCCAGTAATTCAATCTTCATGACTGGTCCAGTTTCTTCATAGATTCTGTAGGCCCTCTTGTGTGGTTCATATGGGCCTTCAAATGGTAGAATTGTCCCCTGATCCCTTCTCATGAAATGTTTTATATTGAATTATTAAACCTAAAAAACAAGAAATAGACAATTTGGATCAGTAGGGGGAGAGTTATAAAAAAATAGTAAACTGAATCAATTGGACTACTTCTAAAAATGCTCAAACATTATACTTAGTATTAAAACATTAATATTTCACACAAATTATGCACATTTCATATAAAATCAATAAAGGGAGTATATAATAAGTCATTTAAATATTAATAAAATCACTAAATCAACATGTAATTGCTGAGGAAATATGAAAATACCCATATAAAATTATTGAGAAATAATAGATTTGGTGGATCCATAATCAAATAAAACATTTTCTACATTAGAATAGATGGTAAATGTACCTTTCACCACTTCATTTTCATTCTCCACATCGCCGATAGTGATCGCATTTTAATTTCCATTCTCTTTGTCCTTAAGAGTTCCCTTAATTTGATCATCATCAATAACCCTTGGATTAGGGAATTAATTGGCATAATTCTATGTTTCCTTGCACTTGTAACATTGAAGTGTGAGAGGTGCATTATTTATATCCTTTTCTTTATTCAGATCATTAGAAATATTTTTCCATCACTTTTGAATTCAACTTCCATATGACCTTATTTTATACACATAAATAATTTTACATTATATTTAAGAAAATTTCCTCCATGTTTCTTTGCACACTTTAATCATAATGGAAGAGTTATCTTCTTTTCAGTGTGACCTTTATATTCCCCCTTTCATTCAATTTTTCTCTTCTAATCATACCTATAGGATTGATGGGGGGCTTCAATATCTATCTCAACCTTAAGAGAAAATCAAATAATTTCCAAAAAGTTATGGAAGTAACTTATGTGTAATTCCCTTTGGAGACGTGGTTTTAAGCCACTAAAGGATAGATCAATTTTACTCTCTAGTTGGATAATAAATCCATGAGCATACCTTACAAGTCTTGTAAAATATTCTTCATATGTAGCTACGGATTCATCATCCTTTTGATTAAGCTCATGAAATTTCTTATCCATCTTTGTGAGAAGAATATGAGGAATGTACTTAGTGAAAAATAATTTATTGAACTCATCCCATTCCCTAGAATCAATTTAATATCATTTCCTAATAATATTGATAATTTTTCACCATTGATCAGCTTCACCAACCAATATGACTTTATCATGTTCTAAACAATAGAGAATGGAAAATATCTTTTCAGTGGAACTGATCCATTTTTCAGACACTAATGGATCAGAAGACCTGTTGAAGGAAGGTGGATGCTGCCTCACTAAACAAAATTTTGTTCTCTTCTTTAGTTGTTTGGAATTCTTACATGATTCATAGCTTGAGAAAATTGTGTGACCATAGCTACATGATTTTTCATTCTATAACCCATAACATTTGGTTTCTCGGGAGGGAAATCATTGCATTTCCCATCAAATTCATCATTAATGTAGTTCCTTCCGGTTCTGTCCATTGACTAAAACCAGGAAGCATAATATGAGAAACACTAATCATAATGGAAAAAACATATAATTAAGAAAATAAATTCAATTTCTGACACTTTAGGCTTTATCCTGGGTTAATCATGAACATTTCTAAAACACTAGTATTGTTAAATATACTTAAATATATTCTTAGGGTTTTTTATAAGGTTTTATCATCCTTTTTCCAATGGTTTGTAACACCCTAATCTTCTACGGTACGCTTCTTTTTGAATAATGCAATAGCATGTGTTGTACGCAACATCGAGTTCTAACACACTACAACCAATCAAACTAGCCGTTATGAATAGTAATACCCAATTTTTTAAATTTAAAAATTTTATTCTTCAAAATGGACTTCATTTTTGGATTTGAAATATCTAAATTATCCTAGGGTGAATTTTTGGTATTTTTCTGAAAAACTTCATTTTTGAGGAATAGTGAAACCACTAAATGGTAGTTAAAAAAACTGAATTTTTCATAAAAATTAATTTTACCGCTTCTGTGAGTGGAATTTAAAAAATCTGAGAGACACGGTTAATATCAAGGAGTAAAATGTGGTTCAATGAGATGAAAATATTTTTTTGGTGAATAGTAACTTTTTACTTTTATTTACCACGGTTAAAAGTAAATAGGGTAATTAAGGGTAAAAATGATATCAATATTACCCTAAAACATGTACTAATTCTATTGGAAAAGTGTATATCGACCAAAAAAACCTTAGGAATAAAATATTATCTTTTAGGTCCACTTGGATTAGATTGGGACATTTATTATTATTTAATTCAAAGAAGAGTTAAAAGAGTTAAAATCAAAGTTTGTTTACTAAAACATTTTTAACATAGGTTTATACATAATATAAATTCTATTTTAAATTTTCATTATAATGATAAAATTATTTCATACATAATGATATTTTATTTATAATTTTTAGACATTAAATAATTTAATTTATTTATGACACAATGATGATGCAGTAATTACCTAATTAAAGAAAAATTAGAATAATTGATATTATAAATACCCAAATAAATATAATTTGAGACTTTTTATGAATTAAACTAATTTTATAGGTTAATATGACATGTTAGTATTGTATTAAGTAACTTTTTTAGAAGTAATAATTCTTTTATGATTTTCACAAAAATCAATTATTGAATAGTGTCAAAATTGACATAAAAGCGTTTTTAAAACAAATATTATATTATTAATTGATATTAAATTCCTAAAAATCTATGGTTCGGCCAAGAGACTTATATTATGATAGGGGTATCATTCATGGACCAATTGGGGGTCTCTTTTATGTATATAGTATGTTTATTAACCATATAATATAAAAATACAAAAAGACATTGTAAAAGTGAAACTAATTAACTAAGAGTTAATACTTAAAGATAAGGTTAATATAGTAACCCAAACCTGTCTAAATTCCTTTGTTTGAGTGGTTCTCAACCCATACCCACCTTAAACTTTGAATAATCTACTTTTTATCCATTAGAAACCGAATATGAATTTATTATAAAATAATATTTCTAGCTTTTCCAAAGGTGCCCCTCACCCCTCTTATAAAAGGGCACTCTCCCTTCTCATTAACTCACACCTTAAAAGCCTTTTTTTTCTACCAACCTCTACCCAAATACTATCTCCACTTCCCTCACTTCATCCTAGAGGACTTCCTTTAGTCAGAAAGCCAACTTAAGGAGCCCTTTTGATCAAATCAAAAGGAAGAACCCGAAGAAGAGGTAATGATTTCACCACCCTTTTTAAAGTTCCTTTCTTCTTCCACTTCTTATTTCTTTGTTATTACCATTATAAAATAATAACTCTAGTATATTATATATACTTTTATGTTGTTATAAACATTTTACAACCATATTTCAGTATTCTATCCATCCTTTAAATAACATGTCACCATACGTGCGTACGTACGGCTTACCGTCTCCACGTCATGGTGTAATTGTTATTCAATAAATTATTATTTGGATGGGTATAATAATGATGTTTAATTCATGTAAATAATAAATATAACATGATAATGATTCTATATATATGATATACCATCCAATTATATATTATTTTAATATCAAAATAAGGATATTGTCGCCCGTGCGTACGTACGGACTACCGTCTCCACGAACGCGATGAGATTCATTCTCCATCGTATCAATTCAAGTCTAAATATCATTTGATGATTAATAATAGTATCTAAGGACTTGATATCATTCTCGATATGAACAATATACAACATATTCATGACAAACATGTCCTACATAACAAAACATATAAAAGAAAACGAGTAAGTCAACACCCAAAACAATGATAATACTAAGATATTATTAACAAATCAATGTTAAAATATCATATAAGATAACATATTGATGTATATGATTCTTATATAATTTAATAACAATTATTTCACCATTATACAGGAGGTTAACCTAACCCCAACCAAGGAAAATTACAAGTTAAGGGTTTATTTCGCAATCTCTTCATTATCCGAGGTTGTTTATACGTAATAATCTACTGGGATTTCATTATCATCCAAATCCATGTTTCTTAAAAATGTATTTCAATTTTTTTTTACCATTTACAGGAATATGTGTTAAAGTCATTTATACCCTTTTTTACTTTTAATAAGAAGTTTTTTAATGGATTCTTTCCGTCGTTTTCCAAACAAGGTGATTTTTAACCTTTTCGACAGAATTAAGGTAAGAATATTTTTTTTAACTTATACGGTTGGTGCGGCTATTTTCCACCATTATAAAATCTTCAAAGATTCCCTTACAAGCTTATAAGAATATTTTAAAAGAAAATGTTATATTTTATAAATATATGGCTCTTAAATGATTTCAAAATAAAAAGAGATATTACTCTAAAAAGAGTTTTGATTTCATCTATGTCAACATCCTTTGATGGATTTTACTCTTATTTGAAGTTGATTTACTATGATAAAAAACTTCTATATTTTATTGAAGGTTTTGTGATATGTTTTACTTTGGATGTGCTATTTTTATACCATTCTTGGTTTATGGATGGAGTATTTACATTTTGTATGCTAGTTTTAATACGAATGTTTATGTTATGTTTAAACCTGTTCATATGAGGAATGCATTGGACATAATATGTGAGGGGTGGAGCCTGCTATAGCTCCTCGATGCATCGGTAGGTATCTTGAGACAAACTAGTGTCTTGGCATAAGGCCTTGACAAAATCTTATTTGTAGTCTTGGCATGAGGCCTTGGCTATGTGGTTATGATAGTCTGGCATTATGAATTCCATCATTATGAAAGTGGTTATTGATATTGCATGTGATTATTCAATTAGTAGAATATCCATGTGAATAAGTAAATGGAATTATTTCATTTTATTTTTTGCCATACTATGTTGAAGTTCAAGTTTAAAAGGCTTTTGTTTTAGTTATACATTGCCTTAAATGTTTATTCTTATTTATTAAAGATTCCTCTATATTGTTATCCTTACTGGGCATTTGAGCTCACCCCTTTCAATGTTTTATTTTTCCCAGGATTTGAAGAAGTAATTTATGAATGACCTGTAGGGATAGTATGTGAGGATATGAGTGTGGACTATGAAAAAAATATGTTGTTGCAGTTTTCATTTTTATGATGTAATTCAAGACTTATGAATATATCTAGTGTTTCCAAGGCCACTAAACTAATCGGTCATTCGAGACTTGATCTTTCTTGTGATCATTCCAATGTTATGTAATAATGCACCGACTCTGGGCAACTGGGTTCGGGGCGTTACAGTTGGTATCCGAGGAAGTTTAGTACAAACCTCGGAATCTAGATGTAGATAAACTTTGATTAGATCACATAGACCTAAGATGGGATTTGAGGATTAGTATAGAATAACATCCTAAAATTTTGGTATTGTAGAGATTTTGTGAGTTTTCCGAGCAATACATCCCTGTCTGGATACGAACAGGTAGAGGCGGCTCTGGCACAGATGTACCTTGAGATAAAACCCGAAAACACCGATTCGAGCTAGAATCGAACGGGAACTGGTGCACGACAACGGGCCTTGCTGCACTCTTGGTTACGACACTCCCGGGGGATATGCTTAGGATAACTGTGATTTTATTTATAAATCATTATAAAGGGTTTATGAGTATATACTTCCTCAAAGAAAACATTTTTTATGACTATGGATTTTATCCATAAATAGTTCAATTTATGTTAAGTGTTTTATCAGAATGGGATTATGTATTTTGATTCATAAACTGATCTAGTTTTTTCCATTGTTTAGAAATGGCGCCTAGTGGAAGAAATGGAAACTGTATCAATGCACTCACCCCATGTAGGGATTTTCCTCCGGCTCAAGATAATTATAGTGGAGCTGGTGATGCAACTGGTGCCGATCAGCTAATCACTATACTGGGACAACTCACTCAGGTTATGAATAATAACCTTACCCATATGGAGCACCCTGATCCACAACATGGAGGATCAATGTTAGATCGATTCATGAAGAAACAACCACCAACGTTCAATGGGAGTACAAATCCCTTAGTAGATGAAAAATGGATAAATTCCCCAGAGAAAATATTTTAGGATTTGGGGAGTAGTGAAAGGGAAAAAGTTATCATGGCAGTTTACCGCCTCACTGGAGATGCTGATCAATGGTGGTCATTGATTCAAAACACAAAGTAAGATGATGAAGTATCAAATATGGAATGGAGGGAGTTCAAAGATCTATTTTTAGAAAAATACTTTCCTCGTGACCATCGAGCAGATATGGAAAGTCAATTTCTGAGTCTGAGACAAAAGGAGGATGAGAATGTCGCAAAGTATGAGGCTTACTTTACATGGTTAGCAAGGTATGCTGGAGATTATATATGTAACCCAATAAGTAAGATTGATCATTTCATTGATGGGTTAAACCCATTTCTCCATCGAGCATTAGTCTCACAATCCTTCTCGTCATATGAAGACATTGCCTTAAGTGCTATCAAGACAGAGAAAGAATTCTCAATGTCTTATGACTTTAAAGAAAAGAAAGAGAAGAAGAGATCTGTTGATCAATTTGGGAATGGAAATAAGGGGAAGAAGGGAAAGGTTGAATATCCATCATGTGGTAAATGTGGGAAGAAACACCCTGGTACTTTCTTGAGGGGAACGAGAGTCTATTACAAGTGTGGTGAAAAAGGCCACCAAGCTCGTGATTGCAAAGGGAAGAAGAAAGCTACCAATGTTCAATGCTACAATTGCAGGGAGATGGGACATTATGCAAATGAATTTCCTAAGCATCAGGGGAACTTACCTCAGAAAATACCAAGGGATCAAGGACAAGCTTATGCTATCACTACTGCTGAGGTAGAAGCTCCGAAAGACGTGGTGGTAGGTAATTTAATGGTTTCCTCAAGTTTAGAAAATGCATTATTTGATTCTGGATCATCGCATTATTTCATATCTTCCTATTTTTCTAAGAAAATTAGATATTTTCAATTTGATTTAACAAGGGCGTTGTCAGTTAAAACTCTTAAGGGAAGTATCATTGCAACAAAGTTTTGTGAATGAGTCCCCATTAGTGCACAAAAATGTTCTTTATCTGCTGATCTCATCGTCATACCTATGGTTGAGTTTGATATAATCCTCTGTATGGATTGGCTTTCGAACTATGATGCGAAGATTTATTGTATGAAGAAGGAGGTTACGATTTTTGATGATGATGATAAGGAACACCTTATCATTAGAGCAGAATCGTCACCACCTAATTCTTATCTAGATCCACCCACAATAGCTCAACTAAATTCAATTATTTGGGAGGAATAGAAAGAAATGACTGTGGGTGAGGAAAGGAATGTTCAAATATAGGATGTAACTGTTGTGAAAGAATATATAGATGTATTTCCGGAAGATTTACCTGGACATCCTCCAGAATGAGTAGTTGAGTTTTCCATTGATTTAATTCCTGGATCAAGGCATATATCAAAGACCCCTTATAGAATGGACACTGTGGAATTAGTCAATCTAAAGAAAAAACTAGAGGAATTGAGTAATAAAGGATTTATTCACCCTAGTGTTTCTCTATGGGGAGCCCCTATTCTCTTTGTTAAAAAGAAAGATGGATCTATGAGGTTATGTATCGACCACAGGGAGATCAATGATATAACAATAAAGAACAAGTATCCCCTACCTCGCATTGATGATTTATTTGACCAACTGCATGGAGCTCAATACTTTTCAAAGATTGACCTTCGATCTGGATACCATCAGTTGTGTGTGAGGAAGGAAGACATTCCAAAGACAGCATTTCGAACCAAGTACGGGCATTACGAGTTTACAGTAATGCCTTTTGGATTAACTAATGCACCATTTGTATTCATGGATCTGATGAATAGAGTTTTCAAGGAATATCTTGATGAATTTGTGGTGGTATTTATTGATGATATCTTGGTATACTCCAAAAGATACGACGATCATGAAAATCACTTGCGCATTATCCTGAAGACTCTGAGAAGACATGAATTATATGGGAAGTTTAGCAAGTGTGAATTCTAGCTTCAGGAGATTTCATTTCTTGGCCATATTGTCTCTAAAGATGGAATCTCTGTTGATCCTTCTAAGACCAAGGAAATCCAAGAATGGCCAGCACCTACAAGTATAACTAAGGTACGTAGTTTTATTGGTTTATCAGGTTATTGTCGATGTTTCGTCCATAATTTTGCCCGATTGGCTAACCCATTAATGAAGCTCACACATAAAGGGGTTAAATTTGTTTGGACAAAAGAATGTGAAGAATGTTTCAATGAACTAAATATAAGATTAGTATATGCTCCTCTATTGACACTTCCATAGGGTAATGATGGGTTCATTATTTATAGTGATGCATCGAAGAAAGGACTTGGTTGTGTCCTTATACAGAATGATAGGGTTATTGCCTATGCATCATGAAACTTGAAAACTCATGAACAAAACTATCCTACTCATGATCTCGAGTTAGCTACTGTGATATTTTCTTTGAAGATATGGAGGCACTACCTCTATAGTTAAAAATGTGAGATTTATACTGATCACAAGAGTTTGAAGTATATTTTCTCACAACAATAACTCAACATGAGGAAAAGGAGATGGCTTGAATTACTCAAGTATTATGATTGTACGATACACTACCACCTAGGGAAAGCAAAGAAGGTGGTATATGCTTTGAGCAGAAAATACGATGGAGTTTTGAACATGATGAAAATTGAATGGGATCCAATTTTCATGGATCTAGTGAAGATGGACATAGGAATAACCAGGGAAGGTGAAACATCAATTCATTTTCAAATGGTTGCCAAACCATCTTTACTAGAAATGATTAAGAGTTCTCATACCGATGATGAAGAATTTCAAAAAAATATTAAAGCTGTGAATGATGGGAGATTGAGAGACTTTGTGTATAAAGAAGGAATTTTGAAATTTGGGAAGAGGATTTGTGTTCCCGATATACCTGATCTAAAAAGGGAATTGCTGGATGATGCTCATAGTTCCAATTTCTCAATACACTCTGGGAGCTCAAAAATGTATAGATATTTGAAGGAACATTTTTGGTGGGACAACATGAAGAGGGATATTGCTGATTTTGTGTCAAGATATATGGTTTGTCAATAACTGAAAGCTGGAAGGCAACATCCTGGAGGAGTCATGCAACCTCTTCCCATACCAGAGTGGAAATAGGACAATATTACGATGGACTTTTTCACGGGGCTACCAAAGACTCCTAGAAGGAATGATGCAATATGGGTTATAGTTGATCATATTTCCAAGTCAGCACATTTTCTTGCTATAAGATAAGATCTACCACTGGAACGTCTAGAAAGACTATATATTAATGAAGTTGTGAGACTTTATGTAGTACCCCTATAGATTTTTTCTGATAGTGATCCCCGTTTTACTTCAAGATTCTGGAAGAGTCTTCAAAAATTCATAGATACTGAACTTAATTTGAGCACTGCCTATCACCCTCAAACTGATGGACAATCAGAACGAACTATTCAAATCTTAGAAGACATGTTGAGATATTTCTCACTTGATTTTCAGGGTATGTGGGATCAATATTTACCTCTGGTAGAATTTTCCTATAACAATAGCTTCCATTCGAGTATTCAGATGTCCCCATATGAAGCGTTATACGGAAAGAGATGTCGCACACCAACCTGTTGGGATGACGTTGGTGAAAGAAAACTTGTAGGTCCAGAACTGGTGGAGGAAGCAATGGAAAAGGTGAAGGTAATCCAAAATCACATCAAAGCAGCTCAAAGTAGGAAGAAGAGCTATGTAGATAATCGATGGAAGGATTTGGAATTTCAAGTCGGTGATCATGTTTTCCTGAAGGTATCTCCATGGAAGGGATTCATACATTTTGATAAGAAAGGTAAATTGAGTCCCATGTACTTCGGACCTTTTGAAATTTTAGAACGAATTGGGGATGTAGCATACTGATTGGCAATGTCGCCAAGTCTCTACAAAGTTCACGATGTGTTCCACGTATCTCTGTTGAAGAAATACATGTCTAACCCAACGTATGTACTCAACTATGAGGAATTAGAATTGGAACCCGATTTGTCTTATTGGGAAGAGCCCGTCAAGATTATTGATACCAGAGAACAAGTACTGAGAAACGGGACGACTCGTCTGGTAAAAGTCTTGTGGGGAAACCATAAGATGGAAGAGGCAACGTGATAACCCAAGGAACTTATGATGAAGAACCACCTGAGTCTTTTCATGCGGTATTAATCTAGAAATTTTGAGGACAAAATTATTTGAAGGAGGGGAGAATGTAACACCCCAAGCTTCTATGGTACGCTTCTCTTTGAATAATGAAATAGTGTGTGTTGTACCCAACATCGAGTTCTAACACACCACAACCAATCAAACTAGCTGTTATGAATAGTAATACCCAATTTTTGAAATTTATAAATTTTATTCTTCCAAATGGACTTCATTTTTGGATTCGGAATATCGAAATTAGCCTAGGGTGAATTTTTGGTATTTTTCTGAAAAACATCATTTTTTGATGAATAGTGAAACCACTAAGTGGTAGTTAAAAAAACTGAATTTTTCATAAAACATAATTTTACCGCTTCTGTGAGTGGAATTTCGAAAATCTGAGAGACATGGATAATATCAAGGAGTAAAATTTGGTTCAATGAGATGAAAATAATATTTGGTGAATAGTAGCTTTTTTACTTTTATTTACAAAGGTTAAAATTAAATAGGGTAATTAAGGGTAAAAATGATATTAATATTACCCTAACACATGTCCTAATTCTATTGGACAAGTGTATCTCTAACAAAATCAACCTTAGGAATAAAATATTATCATTTAGGTCCACTTGTATTAGATTAGGACATTTATTATTATTTAATTCAAAGAAGAGTTAAAAGATTTAAAATCAAAGTTTCTTTACTAAAATATTTTTAATATAGGTTTATACATAATATAAATTCAATTTTAAATATTAATTAGAAAGATAAACTTCTTTCCTACATAATGATATTTTATTTATAATTTTTAGACATTAAATAATTTAATTTATTTATGACACATTGATGATGCAGTAATTACCTAATTAATGAAAAATTAGAATAATTGATATTATAAATACCCAAATAAATATAATTTGAGACTTTTTATGAATTAAAATAATTTTCTAGGTTAATATGACATGTTAGGATTTACTTAAGTATCTTTTTTCGAAGTAATCATTCTGTTATGAGTTTCAAAAAAATCAATTATTGAATAGTGTCAAAATTGACATAAAAGAGGTTTTAAAACAAATATTAAATTATTAAATGATATTAAATTCCTAAAAATATAAGGTTCGGCCAAGAGACTTATATCAAGATAGGGGTATCATTAATGGAAAAATTTGGGATATCTTGGATGTATATAGTATGTTTATTAACCATATAATATAAAAATACAAAGAGACATTGTAAAAGTGAAACAAAGTAAATAAGAGTTAATACTTAAAGATAAGGTTAATATAGTGACCCAAACCTGTCTAAATTCAATTGGTTGAGTGGTTTTCGACTCATCCCATCCTTAACCTTTAAATAATCCACTTTTTGTCCATTATAAACCGAATATGAATTTATTATAAAATAATATTTCTAGCTTTTCCAAAGGTGCCCCTCACCACTCTTATAAAAGGGCACTCTCCCTTCTCATTAACTCACACCTTCAAAGCCTTTTGGTTCGGCCAAAATCTTCCCAAATAGTCTCTCAACTTCCCTAAATTCATCATAGAGGCCTTCCTTTAGTCATAAATCCAACTTATAGAGCCCTTTTGATCAAATCAAAAGGAAGAACCTGAAGAAGAGGTAATGATTTCACCACCCTTTTCAAGTTCCTTTCTTCTTCCACTTCTTATTTCTTTGTTATTACCATTATAAAATAATAACTAAAGTATATTATATATACTTTGATGTTATTATAAACATTTTACAACCATATTTCAGTATTCTATCCATCCTTTTAATAACATGTCACCATACGTGCGTACGTACGGCTTACCGTCTCCACGTCGTGGTATAATTGTTATTCAATAAATTATTATTTGGATGGGTATAATAATGAAGTGTAATTCAAGTAAATAATAAATATAAAATGATAATGATTATGTATATATGATATACCATCCAATTATAAATTATTTTAATATCAAAAGAATGATATTTTCGCTCGTGCGTACGTACGGACTACCGTCTCCATGAACGCGATGAGATTCATTCTCCATCATATCCATTCAAGTATAAATCTCTTTTGATGATTAATAATATTATATAAGGACTTGATATAATTATGGATATGAATAATATACAACCTTTCCATGACAAACACGTCTTACGTAACCAAACATATAAAAGAAAATGAGTAAGTTAACACCCAAAACAATGATAATACTAACATATTATTAACAAATAAATGTTAAAAGATCATATATTATATCATATTGATGTATATGATTCTTGTATAATTTAATAACAATTATTTCAGCATTATACAGGAGGTTAACCTACCCACAACCAAGGAAATGTACAAGGTAAGGGTTTATTTCGCAATCTCTTCATTATCTGAGGTTGTTTATACGTAATAATATACCGGGATTTCGTTATCATCCACATCCATGATTCTTAGAAATGTATTTCAAAACATTTTTACCATTTAAAAGAATATGGGTTAAAGTCATTTATACCCTTGTTTGAATTTTAATAAGAGGTTTATAAAGGAATCTTTATATCTTTTTCCAAACAAGGTGCTTTTTAACCTTTTCGACTGAATTAGGGTAAAAATGTTTTCTCAACTTATACGGCAGGTGCGGCTATTTTCTACCATTATAAAATATTCGAATCTTCCCTTACAAGATTATAAGAATATTTTCAAAGAAAATGTTATATTTTATAAATATATGACTCTTCAATGATTTCAAAATAAAAAGAGATATTACTCTAAAAAGAGTTTTGATTTCATTTATGTCAACATCCTTTGATGGATTTTACGCTTATTTGAAGTTGATTTACTATGATACAAAACTTATATATTGTATTGAAGGTTTTGTTATATGTTTGACTGTAGATTTTCTATTTTTATACCATTCATGGTTTATGGATGAAGTATTTACATTTCGTATGCTAGTTTTAATACGATTGTTTATCTTATGTTTAAACCTATTCATACGAGGAATGCATTGGACTTAATATGTGACGGGTGGAGCCTGATATAGCTCCTCGATGCATTGGTAGGTATTATGAGACAAACTAGTGTCTTGTCACAAGGCCTTGAAAAAATATTATTTGTAGTCTTGGCACGAGGCCTTGGCTATGTGGTTGTGATAGTCTGGCATTATGCATTCCATCATTATGAAAGTGGTTATTGATCTTGCATGTGATTATTCGATTAGTAGAATATCCATGTGAATAAGTAAATGACATTATTTCATTTTATTTTTTCCATACTATTTTTAAGTTCAAGTTTAAAAGGCTTTTGTTTTAGTTATAAATTGACTTAAATGTTTATTATTATTTATGAAAGTTTCCGCAGTATTGTTATCCTTACTGGGAATTTGATCTCACCCCTTTCAATGTTTTATTTTTCCCAAGATGTGAAGAAGTAATTTATGAATGACCTGCAGGGATAGTATGTGGGGATATGAGTGTGGACTATGAAGAAAATATGTTGTTGTTGTTTTCATTTTTATGATGTAATGTAAGACTTATGAATATATCTAGTGTTTCCAAGGCTACGAAACTAATCGGTCTTTCGAGACTTGATCTTTCTTGTGATCATGCCAATGTTATGTAATAATGCACCATCTCTGGGTAACTGGGGTCGGGGCGTTACATGGTTAACTTTATATTTCATTTGATACCAACTATAATGACCCATACTTTACATACATAGATATTACATTATAATTCAAGAATATTCATTAAAAGCTATAACGAATCCATGAAAGGACCATATAGGTATAATGTATTTAGAAATTTGGAAATATAAACAACTGGTTCATAAGACATCTTCATTATCTCCCACTTATTTCATCATAACTAGACCCCTTTTGACATATCTAACTTAATACACTTATTCATGACTTGGGGAAAAGAAACATATAAAAGGGTGATATTAGATGACCAGTAAGGGTAAATTATAGAGATATCAACCATATCATAATCATAATACATAATAATATAACATTATAAAATCTTATCCTACATATGAAAGATTGTGATATTAGGCCATGGGATAAATCATAAAAGTTCATAAGAGTCAATGAGGGTAATACCAAAAGTCATAACATAATAAATGAATTTTGTTTCTTATACATAATCATAGAAATTCATTTAATATTATTCAAGGCTCATTGCAAAGACCATCATAGCAGACAAAGTCCGTTACTGAACTGAGTTCACTCCTCATTCCATCCCTGTACAACTGAACCGAGATCATTTCCCATTTCAGCCATGTATATATCATGAGATATAAATAATTTCCCAAATCATTGGAGGGAGATATAGGTATAACCAATTTCACAGTTAAATAATTATTAAGTGTTCCAAAAAAACATAAATCTTTCATCATAACCCAAGGAATAAAATGGGTTTCTTTAAACTTCATTCCACCATAACATAATCCATCTAAAACAAATGGATTTCATAAATATAATTGAATCAAAAACACAGTAACACCATTGGAATGATAATTATAGTACATTTTAAACCTAACCCAATTAAATAATTCTACATTACATGGAAAATAATTTTTATGTAACAATTGAAATTAATTATTGATGTCCTTTCTTCTTCAAAAACGTTTTTTTCTCAAAATACCGTGAGATTTTAAAAGAAAAGAATTTATTTGAAAATAAAAATGAAATAAATTAAAGGATGATTCATGGAAATAATAAGTTATGAAAACATAAAAGTATGTTCATTCTGTATATGTTAAAAAACACTCTCCTGATATTTTTTCTGAAAAAGTCCAAAAGTACCTCGTATCAAAAATGAAAATAGATTCCTTTCATACCATTTAATAAAAATTCAAAAATGGGTAAAATTGTATCTAAATAATTTTAGAAGAGAAAAAAGAATATTTTCTGAATACATAATTAGGAAATAGGTATATGGATGATAAATATACCCCAGTTAATACTTACATATAAACAATCTTGGATAATAATGGGTTGGCGAAATTATCCCTTACCATTGATATGATTTCCTTTGTATGTATTAAAATATCAATTATAATTATTTAAATAATGACATTTAATTATTTAATAATAATATTTATTTTTATTATATCATATATGACCATATTATCATCTGTTTGTTAGTAACATTATTACTCATCCATCTGGTGTTCACTTCTTTATTTTCTTACACATGTTCTGTCAGAAAAGATATTGTTAATATTCATAGGTTATAGTTATATCATTTAAAAAATGATATTAGTAAAATATATATCCTATCTATTCATTAAATTAATCTATATAATTATTATTTAGTGGAGATCATGTAGAAAGAAACATATTTCATCCTGGAGACGGTGGGTTGTACGTACGCATAAGCCACGATATAATTCCCTTATCTGTTGAATGGTATTGAAGTGGATGTTTTATAATATATAAAAATAAATATAATGTTTTAATAATTATTTATATTTATTATTTCCATCATTACACCCATCCACGTTGGGTGGTGGTGAAAAACAGATTACACAGTGTGGAGATGGTAAGCTATACGTACGCACGCTTGGTGATAAAGTTTTTCATGGGA
Organism: Viscum album; assembly: GCA_963277665.1. Taxonomy (NCBI): domain Eukaryota; kingdom Viridiplantae; phylum Streptophyta; class Magnoliopsida; order Santalales; family Viscaceae; genus Viscum; species Viscum album. The sequence continues at coordinate 303,362,619 of OY728130.1, forward strand.
TAGATTGAAGATAGAATATGGTTGTTTCATGATCATAATAAAATATCATTATATAAGTGATATTGGATTTATTACGTTATAATTAATCAAATCATGAAGATGAATTAGAAGAAGAAATAAGTTTGAATGAATCGGTAGAATAGATTACCTCTTTTTCAACGTACTCCCTCTAAATGTCCTTTTAAATCCTTGGAGTTAGTATTTAAAGAAGAAAAAACATCTAAAATGTAACTAGAGAAGTTTATAAGGTAAATGGTCAGGGTATTTCCAACCTTTAAGGCTCAATGTTCTGTGAATAGGCGTGGGAGGAGGTGCCCTTTTATAATTGAGCTAAGGGGCACTATTGGGATCTCCAAAAAATACTAATTTATAATAAAATAAAACCCCATCAAAAACCACCAAAATATCCCAATTTCAAATAGGATATAAGATATTGTTATAATATCATCATCCAATAAATTTTAGACAAGTTTTTCTATCAATTTTTACCTTGTAATTTTAATTAACAATGAGTTATTCTATTTAATTTTTAAATAGGGTAACCATTATTTCCATATTAAAAGGGTGAAATATTGAATTATTTGATTTCAATTAGACCATAAAAATACCTTAGAAAATTTTATACCATATTATAATTATTATATATTTTCTAAAAATGTTTTACTATTTTAATGAAATTTAATAAAACATTATTTTCATAAACCATCAATAGTATCAATTTTGAAACTATTCAATATATTTAGTTTTAAAAATAACAAGTTAATTTCAAACCAACTATTTTTATTATATTCAAAATTGGTCAAATTTATCCATATAATTCATTTTACACATTAATTATCCCAAAATATATTTATTTTAATATTTTTAATAATGTTTGTTTGATATTTCCCTTAATAAAATAACTACTACAATAGTTTTGTGTAATTATTTAATATTATTATTTGTTGGCTAAAAACTAAAAATAAAATAAGATGACAAATATAAATAATATATATATCATAATAATAATTATAATTTAATATATATTCTTTATAGTCCATTATTAAAAATGCGATATTTATTAAAACATGAATGTGACAAGTTTGTCATCACTTTAAATAAAATAATATATGTGTAATAATCTCTTCTATTATACTCAACATGGTAAATAACTAAACCGTTGGATGATTAGGGTTTTAATATAACTGACCAATAATATTCGGTCATGTGTTTTGGTTTTTTACTAGTTATTTTCATTTTAATAATTATTATTTTATTGATTTCTAATGAACTAAAAAATTTATGCATCATTAATGTATAAGTCATTAAGGTAATTATTTATTTCCTAAAAATTAAAAGTAAAATATGATGATAAATAAAAATATTTTATATTTCAAATGAGTATTTATAATCGATTTATATTTTGTATAACCTTATATTAAAAATGATATAGTTATTAAAATTTGAGTGAAAAATATTTAAATTTTCCATAAATAAATGGAATTAAATGTCCTAATCACGTCCAAGTGGAATTTAAAGGACACCATTTTGACCCAAGTATTATTTAGGTCTAAATAAATCATCTAATGATATTAGAAAAAAAAATTTAGGGTAATTTCATAATATTATTTTTACCCTTAATTACCCGACATTTTGTTTTATTATATCAATTAAAATCACCAAAGTTACTATTCATAATGACCAAAAATAAAGGCAGGGTATTTACATAATTTCGACCTACAGATTCCAAATATGGATTCCATTATTCAAAATTCCAACAAAATATGTTTAATTAAGTAATTTAATGTTAATCCAATTGTCATAAAGGGGGAATGGGTGTTAAAAGGTAAAACATTGCAAAAGATTGCATTATTTTCACATATGAATTCAATGTAAAATTAAATCTATTGATATAAATTATATTTAGTGATAAAAAAATATCCTATTTATACTTTAAAACCACTCAATATTATATTTTAACCATATTATTTATTTTTATAAAATAATTTGTTTTCAATTAAAATGTAGTGTATTTTCACTATTCATCAACTATGAAAGTTATCAGAAAAATATAACATAATAATCAGAAGTAAATTTTTATATCCATATTCAAAATAAAATATTTCTGTTTTCATATAAAAATTATTATTGTTTCAATATCTTAATTTAAAAGGGGTTCTCCATTAAAAGGTAGAAAACTACCCTTTTGAAAAATATAGGTTTTTATACATCAAATAGGGTTTATTTATACCCAATGACAAAACAAATCTATTTGATGCATATAAAAAACTATTTTATTAAGTATATAACATATATATTTCCCTACTTTCAATTAATAACTATAATCCACTCAATTTATTAATACAAAAATAAAAATATAAAATTGATTTATATTTTTCATAAATAATTGGTAGTCAATTAATTCACCATAAATTTTCATAAGTTAGTAATATTTATTTTTTCTAAACTAATGGCTATGATAAAATCGTAATTTTATTCTAAGGGTTTCTCACCGTTTTTTTAACTCACGATTGCATACAATGGAAGCTATTGAAGAATTAAAATTATTTAAAGAAAATATTTCATAAAAACCCCTGGGTGTTACAAGAAAAATAAAACTATAGTATATGTAAGGTAATGGATTTATCATTCTATTTGGATGAGGGGAGGTGAGGATATAAAAATAAAAGATAAGATATTTAAAAGAAAAAGATGTAAAGAAAGATGATTTTACCTCTTGAATTCTCCTCCTTGAGAACCTCTATAAGGGGATTGGTTTTGGATTTTGTTTTTTTGAGGCCAAAGGCTCATGGACATGGTGGAGGGGCTTGGGATAAAGATTATTATCGATCAATAATATGATTTGTTTGAGTATTATCACCAAATATAGTTAAATAATTAAGGAGAGTTCTATATTACTAGATTACATCATCCATGCATCACCTCTAAGCCAATAACTCATGTATTTAATATTTATCATAAATAATCATATTATACAATTCACAAAAAACAATTATTTTAGACAAATCCAAAAAATTCATTCTAAACATTTTTTAACATGTAGAATTATAAAATGGACTCCCTTTTATAAAAATAATTTTATAAACATGATAAATTTTATTTTTAATTGAAACCTTTACTTATTCAAAAAAAAATACATAATTGAAATTTATAACTTGTTTTATAACACTATAAAAAATTAGCTAAGGTCTCATAAAATTTTCCTAAAATCATAATACAATAAAATTTTAACTAATGAATAAATTTTTTGAAAAAAAACTTTCTTTTAAATATTTTTATTAATTATAAAACTATAATTAAATATTTATGAGTTTCAAAAATATCCATACTTAATTAATAATTATTAAAATATTCATTTAATTATACTATGATATAATTATATCATATTACCATTTATAATACTCCAAAAAAAATTATACTTTGATCAGTGAGATTATTTTTCCAATGGAAACATTAATATTCCTAATAGTCACATTATTATAATAACTATCATATTACTATTCATAAAAAATTAAACTTATCAGGAAAAAACAAAAAATTTAACCAAAATAAATTTTGATATTAGGATTTAAAAAATAATGTTTATTTCATTTAAATATAATTTACAAAAATATCAAAATTTATATTTAAAATATGTTATCTGTTAAATGGGGGTGAATATAACTGTAAATATATTTTATTAAATATATAACATAAAAATTTCATTAATATCTTTCCATCATAGTGAGTAATTTAATATATTAATATAAAATTACATTGTGGGTATAAAAATACATCATTTATGTTCAATTAGGTTTCATTTCAAATTAATTTGTAACCTGTTAATTTATTTTATAAACATGTGTAATCTATATTTTCTTAATTTACATAATCTCATTCAATCCCTTCATTACCAATATCTAGAAGATAACTATAACAAATAAATAATAATATTTAAATCATTTGTTAAGTTGTTGAGCTATCAAAGAAGTAAAATTTAAAAATAAGGATAATATAAAAATTAAATAATAATATTTAAATCATTTTTAACCAGTGGATGAGGCCAAAACCATGAAAATACCATAGGATTGATCCTCGGGTGGAGGTGTTATTAGTGGTAGAGGTGTCGAACCCCATTTTTTGCATGATCCAATAGTAGTCAGGGCTTAATTTATATTATGGAGGGAAGGTGATACATTATTTCTATCTTGGACAATTTTTTGCATGTACTATTAATGAGAATACAATCATGACTATCTGATCATGACTTCCACCAATCCCAGCCATCCGCCTCAATCCCATCTATTACATGTTCAAAAGAAATCATCCTATGATGAAAAAATTTGAAATCATCTGGTCCTTCACAAAACAAGGCATCATCATTGTTGAGGAAGTGGATTGTCAAAGCAATTAAAATGAACACAAATCTGAATAATGAACTAATCAACACGAGGAATTAATGTGGTTCGGTAGTGTGCCTACGTACATGAGAGAATGGGGCCTTGTTTTTATTTCTCTCTCCAGATAATAATTTCATTGGATCCCAGTATAATTACAAGTTTCAATTCATGGTATTCAATAATGTTTAAAAGAAGAATGATTCAACCATGTTAAGAGTTGGTTCAAGTGGTTCATCAACCCTTGACAATCTGCTCATCATTGGATGTTCATCTAAGATGGCTGTTGAGCTTCGGTTATTGGCGTACAAGGGATATGGTGTTGCCGATTTTTTTCTTTTGTTGATTACTCTGAAAATGGAAGTGGTCCCCTAAAATATCCCCCTCAAGACTAATATGTGGTAGAATCTAGGACCGTCATCTCCTTACAAGTGTTTAATTTCTCTTTCTATAGAACCTTCTTCATCATGTCTGCCCCATTATCATTGATGTGGATATTCTCAACTTTCAAAAATTATTCTTCCATCAAATTTCAGATCCAATGATATCATACATAGATGTCTTTAGACCTAGAATGAAATGCCAGGCTCTTAATGAGATGAATATCACTTCAATTGTCATAATAGAGAATATAATTCTCCTAATTCTATCCCAAATCCTATAAAAAAATCTTCATCCACCGAATCCTTGTGTATCCATTAGTGACCAAGATGTATTGTACTTCTATAGTGGATAAGGAAACACACTTTTTAAGTGATGATTTCCATGATACTTCTCCCCCTAAAAATGATATAAGGTACCTAGATATGTATTTACTTGTGTCTGCATCTCCATCCATATCTACATATGTGTATACTTCCCAAACTGGGTTTTCTCTTCCAAAACAAAAACAATGACTAGATATACCTTGGAGATACCTGAATATCCATTTAACCATTGTTGAATTATCATTTCCTATATCTAATAAGATTCATATCACAATGCCAACAGTGTGATCATTTTATGGCCCGGTGAAAAACATGGCATACATTAGACTACCAAATGATAACGGATATAGAACTTTTCCATGTCCTCTTTCTCCTCTTCAGTCAAAGGAATCAGACCTTTATGAGCCTGAAATGAGTCTCAAGTGGAGTTCTGAATGATTTATCCTTTATCATTTTGAATCGTCAAGAACCTTCTCAATGTACCTATGAAGATATATCCAAATCTTATTATTCCTCCTATCATGAGTATTCACCATACTAGAAACCGGAGTTGTGTCTTCCAAGTCCTTCATTTCAAAATACATGTTCATATAATTTTTTATCCATTCAATCTTGGTAATATCTCTACCAATAAGCAGCATATCATCAACATAAATCAACCAAATAATGAATTCCCCGTCAAAAAACTTCTTGATAAAAAAACAATGATCCATAGTTGTCCTCATGTACACGTTTTTTCCATGAATGAGTCAAATTTTCTATACCATTGCCTCAGTGCCTGTTTGAAACCATATAATTTTTTATGAATCATTGTATACAGGGTTTTCATTTTTTTCCATTCACCTAAAATCCCTCAGGATGCTCCTTGTAAACTTCCTCATCAAGATAACCCTGTAAGAAAGATTTCTTTACAACCAATTATTTAACCTCAAGGTTCAAACTAGCCGCCAATCCAATATAAACTATGATAGAATTCATTTTAACAAAGGAGATAAAATTTCATCAATTTCAATACATTTATTTTGTCCGAATTCCTTCACAACTGTTCTGGCTCTGTAGTGCAGAGGTCAGTTTTCACCTTCTCTATTGACTATGTATACCCACAAGTTCTTGACTGCCTTCATTCATTATGGTAACTCCACCAAATAAAATGTATGTTTCTTGTTAAAGTATCTCATCTCCTCTTATATGGACTTCTTCCATTCCATCATCAGATGAATCCTGATCACATCGTTATAACGATATGTCTATCCCCCGTTTGTGAACATCACATACTCATGTGGTTAGTATCTGCGACTCAGTTGTCATTCTTTAGTAGAACTCATCAACTATGCTTCGAGGGGAATCTATTCTGGAATATAATATGATGAAGACATATCTTCATATTGATACATATTACCTGGTAGTGATGTATCATCAGTTTCACATATCTCTATTTCACTATCTAGTACTGATGGTGGTGAGACTGGTTCTAGACGGACTGGAATTTCCTCAAACTGTGACTTCTCTGCATTTTTTGGCTTCTCAAAATCTTCAGTCTTCTTATCTTAAAGAAACACCACATCTATAGTTATAACGATCCTCCCTCTAACAGGATCCCAGGGTTAGTATCCTAAATATCCATGAGAATATCTCAAAAAAATGCACTATTTTCTTTTTCTATCGACATTTCCCCCTCATCTTTTGAGATGTGAACAAATTCCATACAGTAAAATACTCTCAAATTCTTGTATGAAACATATTTACCTATCCATAAAATTATTAGAACATCATAGTTCAGTGGAACTGATGGAGAAAGGCTGATAAGGTCAATTGTGGTCATCATTGCCTCCCCCCATAAGGTGTTTGGATGCTTTGCATTTGAGATTAAATATCTAATGATAACAAAAATTGTTATTTTCATCCTCTTAGAAAGACCACTATACTGAGGAAACATCAGTATTGATTTTTTAATCCATATTCTAAAACTCCGGTAGTACTCCTCAAATGGATCATGATACTCTCCTACATTGTTTGATCACACACATTTTAATCATCTTTCTATTTCTCTATCCAACTTTACATGAAAATTATTGAAAACATCATGAACAAGATCTTTATTTTTCAATGAAAAGGCCCATAATTTTTTAGATTGATCATCTATGAATGTAACAAAACAAATAGCTCCTCCCATAAACTTAGTGATCATCATGCAGACATCAGTGTGAATCAAATCTAAAACATTTTCTTTTCTGGATTGTATATAACCACAAAATGATACTCTATGTTATTTTCCAATGATGCAATCAAAATAAGTATCCAAATATGTACGTTTTATTCCTGGAAAGAGATCATTTCTGGCGAGAATTCTGATTCCTCTATCACTCATGTGACCAAGCCTCCTATTCCAAACTTCTGCAAGATAATCATTCCAATCTACATTGATTTATCCTCCACATGGTTCAGAATCTATGATATAAAGAGAAGTTACTTTCGTGCCTTTAGTAATTAAAAAGTTACCTTTGGTAAGCTTCCATTTCCCATCACCAAAGAAACTAGCATATCCATCATCGTCAAGAATTCTAGTGGATATCTGATTAAGGGGTATATCAAGAACATGCCTTACATCCTTCAACAATAACCTGCATCTAAAAACAGTTTCCAGAAAAATATTACCAATACCAGTAATTTTTGATGCACCATCATTTCTCATCTTCACATTTCTGAAACTCCCTAAAGAGTAAGATGAAAAGAAATCTTCTTCTGATAGTGACATGGTAGGAGGCACCGAAATCGATCCTCCATGTCGAGTCTTGACTTGCAAGATGGACCTGATTGTCTTCCAGAAAAATAATGATTTCTTCATTGACAACTACAACATCGTTATTTTGGGTCTTACCTTTCTGATTTTTTGTTATGATTTCAACCATCTACACACCCAGATGAAGTATCTCATCTTTCCATAATGTTTGTAAATCATGTCATATCTTCATCAAGATTTTCATCGATTCCTTATTTGAAAACATTGAGTATGATGTTCTCTTACTATCCTTCATCCCTGCCATTCACACTTTGCTTATCATTATGTGAAAGGATCCTCTAATTTAGGTGTATCCCCCTCATCATTTCTTCTGGAATCTTCATTCACAATCTTGTCTTTCAGAATCTCCATGTTGAGATTTCTATTTAGAGTTGAATTGTTGACCGACACAACTAATGTGTCCCACTTCGTTGGTAAAAAAATCAACAACAACAATGCTTATAACTCATGATCAATCATTATTTTCATGGAATTCAACTGATCAATAGTTTCTTTTAACTCCCTCAGGTGCTCTGATATGTTCGTCGCGTCTTTGTATTTCAAGTTGACAAGATGACATATCAGGTTTTCATTGTTTTGTGAAGATGTTATTGCATACATATTTTCCGATTTTCACCAAATTATGGATGCATTGTGTTCGTTGTAAATGTTTTGGAAAATACTTTAATAAACACACTGTCGGATTTGGGTAGCACACTTTCTGTTGAGCACGACCCACTCTGCATGAACTGGTGGGGTACCAGTGCTCTTCTTCTCACCGGATTGACAGCTTGTTGATGATTCCTCCACTTGCACTGTATTAGGCTTAGCGATCTCCACTATTGGTTTCCACAATTTCATAATATATAGAATAACCTCCAATTTCGGTTTCCAGATAGAATAATTGAAAGCAGTAAGCTTAATCATATTACTGGTTTTTTCATCCATTTATGGACTATGAATATCAAAAATATAAAAATAGGGATGTGTCCAGAATGGTCAAAATACTTGGAATCGACTCCTAGATCACTAAAAATGGACCCCGATTGGATGAGATATTGTCAATACAATTTCAATGGTCTGGATTGACCACTGACATGGTGCTAACAAGGCTTGTTGGACCAGTGGTGGGAAAACTCGCCAGAAAGTTACTACCAGTGTGAACAGCTCTGTCTTCTCCAACATGAGGGTATGGTAGTACTAACACTCTGACCAGAACTTTTAACGAATCTACCTTCTTCCTTTATGCTCCATTTTGTACGCCGTTTTAACTATTGGAATCGGCTCTCCATACTCTTCGCAGATTTGGGATAAAAAAATTACATGCAACTTCAATTTTACGGTCGCTAGAAAAATCGTTTCCACTTTTCCATTTCGATTCTGGACCGTTTGATACCGCTTTATTGGGGAAATGGAGTGTTGCAGCTATGAATACAAACACAAAATAAAAGAAAAAACTAATCAATACAAGGAATTAACATTGTTCGGCAGTGTGCCTACATCCACGAGAGAAGGGGGTCTTGTTTTTATTTCTCTCTCCGAATAATAATGTTTGAGGATCACAATAGGATTACATGTTTCAATTCATGAGATTCAATCACATTTTAAAGATAAAGGATTCATCCACATGAAGAGTTCGTTCAAGTGGTTCAGTAACCCTTGACAATATGCTCAACTTCGGCTGCTCATCATAGTTTGGTGATGTGCTTGGGTTGTTGTCGTCCAAGTGACTTTTTTTATAATATATTTTTTCAAATTTATTTTTATTAAATAGGTTCATGTTAAATTTAATTTTAATATTGTGTACTAAAGGTGTCAGCGGCACTCCACCTTTAGGTTTCAGGTGAAAGGAGACATTCGTGATGCCGCCTTTATGCTAAAATAAAAAAATATTGTTTATGTATTTTTAATATTTTTTTTATTTTTTTTATTTTTTTTCTTGTTTATATATATAAAAAAATTTCAACAATATTTGTCTCTTATTTAATATCCAGCAGTACTTCCATTACAGTAGTCTGGATTTTGACATAAGGCCTCACCAAGGGCTCCCTTTTAGAAGACATCTTTCCTTGGAAATTATTCGGCATTTTTGGTGTGGTATTCTTGTTCTCCCTTTCCGGCGTAGAACATTTTAAATTTTCGATGTAGGATTTTGAATCGTTTCGAATAAGTGGCTTTGAAAGACTATAAAATATAAACTATAAGACCAATATAAATGAAACTTAAAACATGGATTAAACATATAGGAAATACTATAAAATAAAAAGAATTTCGTAAAAAATGTTGATGAAAAATAATTTAAAAAGTTTCAAAGCCACCAACATGAAAAATAAAAATGTTTCAAGTATGCCACTTTAAAAGGATATATAAAAAAAATTATAAAACCAATATAAATGAAACGTAAAACATGTATTAAATATATAATAAATAGTCAAAAATAAAAGGAATTTGGCAAAAAAAATTGATGAAAAATAATTTATAAGCTTTCAAAATAACATACTTGGAACTTAAAAATGTTTCAAGTATTTGAATTTCAAAGCCTATTAATTATAAACTATAAGACCATTATAAATGGAAATCGAAACATAGATTAAATATATATGAAATAATTAAAAATAAATATAATTTCATAAAAAATGTTGCTGAAAAATAATTTATAATCTTTCAATGACACTTACATGATACATAAAAATATTTCAAATATGTTCCTTTGAAAGCCTATAAAATATAAACTATAAGACCAATAAAAATGACACTTAAAACATGGAATAAACATATAATAAATAGTCTAGAATAAAATGAATTTCATAACAAACATTGAACAAAAATAATTTATAAGCTTTCAAAGCCACCAACATGAAACATAAAAATGTTTCAAGTATGTGACTTTGAAAGAATATAAAATATATACTATAAGATGAATATAAATGAAAATTAAAACAGATATTAAACATATTAGAAATAATTAAAAATTAATTAGCTAATTAGGAAAATAATTATTAATAATATAATTATAAATTATTGATTATATAATAATTAATTAGTTAATCAGTAATATAATTAAAAAATTTTAATTTTTAATTACTAATTATGTAATTATTTATTTAATTAGTAATATTATTATTAACAAATATAATAGTTAATTAGAAATATAATTATGTAATTATGTAATTATTTATTATATAATAATTAATTGGTTAATTTGTAATAAAATTTTAATTATATAATAATTATTTAGTTAATTTTTAATTATATAATTATTAATTAGTTAATTAGTAATATAATTATTAATTATAATTATTCGTTATAATTATAAATTATAAATTATTATTTATTATTTATGTAATAAATAATTAATCATTAGTAATATAATGATTAATTATATAATAATTAATTAGTGAATTATTAATATAATTATTATTTAAATGATTAAATAGTTAATTTATAATATAATTATTAATTATATAATAATTAATTACTTAATTAGTTAATTAGTAATATAATTATTAATTTTGTAATAATTAATTAGTTAATAAGTAATATAATAATTAATTATATAATAATAAATTACTTAATTAATTAATTAGTAATATAATTATTAATTATATAATAATTAATTTGTTAATTTGTAATATAGTTATTAATTAAGTAATAATTAATTTGTTAATTAGTAATATAATTAATAATTAATAATTAATAATTAATTTGTTAATTATTTAATTTGTAATATAATTATAAACCATTAATTATATAATTAATTATATAATTAGTAATGTCCTTATTAATTATATAATTAATAATTACTAATTCAATTATTTATTATATAATTATTAATTATATAAAAATTAATTAGTTAATTAGTAATATAATTATTAATTATTTAATAATTAATTAGTTAATTAGTAATATAATTATTTATTATATTATAATTAATGAATTCATTAGTAATATAATTATTAATTATAAAATAATTAATTAAATAAATAGTAATATAATTATTAATTATGATTATTTATTATAATAATTAATTATAATTATTAATAATGAATTATAAAATAATTAATTAGTTAATTAGTAATATAATTATAAATTATTATTATTATTTATTATTTATTAATTAATAATTATATAATAAGTAATTAGTTCATTAGAAATGTAATTATTAATTTTAATTAATTGGTTAGTAAGTAATATAATCATTAATTATAATTAATAATTATATATTATTAATTATATAATAATTAATTAGTAATTTAGTTATAATTAACTATTAAAAATTATAAATAATAATTAAAAATTATAATTAATTATTTCTTACGTATTAACTAATTAACAATTATATAATTAATAATTGTATTACCAATTATCTACTTAATTATTATATAATTTTTATTTATATTACTAAATAAATAAATAATTATTATATAATTAAAAATTATATTACTAAGTAACTAATTAATTATTAATTATTAATTAAATTACTAATTTACTATTTAATTATTAAATAATTAGTAATTATATTGCTAATTAAGAAATGAATTATTATATAATTAGTAATTATATTACCAATTTACTAATTAATTATTATATAATTAATAATTATATTTCTAATTACATAAATAATTATTATAAATTAAATTTATATTACTAATTAACTAATGAATTATTATATAATTAATAATTAATTTTAATATGTAACTAATTAATTATTATATAATTAATAATTAATAATTAATAATTAATAATTAATAATTAATAATTAATATTAATAATTAATAATAATAAATAATAATTATATTAGTAGTTAACGATTTAATTAATATATAATAAATAATTATATTACCAATTAACTAATTAATTATTATATAATTAATAATTACATTACTAATTAACTGATTAATTATTAAATAATTAATTATTATATTAATAATTAGAAAATTAATTATTAGAAAATTAATAATAAAATAATAAATAATTATATTAATGATTAATTATTATATAATTAGAAATTAAATAATAAATAATTATATTAAAAATTAATAATTATATAATTAATAATGATATTACTAATTAAATAATTAATTATATAATTGATAATTAATAATTAATAATTACTCCAATAATGCAGACCTTGGAAGACTCTAGGATCCCCGAAATTTAATAAATAAAATGTATATTAAGAGAAACATAGAGAGTGCATGGTAAGAGTGATAAAAAACAGTACCAAAACAGTATAGGGTTGTCCTTTGTTTCTACCACCCCTCCCATGAAATCTACCAGGACCTCTAGGGTGTCTCCCTCACATCTGTAGCTTTGGGGTCTTCCAATAACCATCTTGCTCTTCTGAATCCATATCATCAGCCACTACGTTGCTCTGGCCGTCAACATCTTTATCCTTAGTAGGGTTCTTTCCATCCATAAAGTCACTAATGAAAGGATTCCCAGACTCAAGCTCATTCATCCACTCATGTGTAGATGATGGAGAGACATTAGCCATAATTAGTGAGAAGGTTTTTTATACCTTTTCACTCCCAGAACACTTTGTAAATCACATCAAATTTCTGAGAATTGATGGACTGAAACATCATGAAGAAGTTATATTTCCCATCACCATGGTATTATGAAGTAACAATTAGACCATGATCACTGGAAGTCACCACCACGTCTGCAGAAACAGATCCAGGGGAATGTGAGAGCTCATGCCTCTTAGAAGCCCACCGCTGCACATGTTCAGAAGGGGGAATCACAACTGTTATGGGAGCATCACAAGTAGTTGCAGCTACTACAATATGACGAGGCACAACAACATCACATATAGTGTCAACAGGGGGAACACCCATGCCTGCAGCATTAACAGCTTAATAGAAAACCACCTCCCCCACAGAAGCAGGCACAATTGCTTGGGCAGATTGCGAACATACTTGAGTTCCTGTGACAGGAAGCTCAGGGGCATGCACTTGCTACCCAACCGTAGAGCTAGAGTGATGTTTCCCTTAAAAATTGATCTTCTAATAAAATTGTAGGACCTGGATCATCGATACTAGCATGACTATCAACATCGCCCCCTTTAGAAGATGTTTCCTCAATAAGTAGAGTGGACAGTGTATTCAAGCTTGAAGGTAGAACACCCCCTCCACCATCAACATCACAATGAACCTGCTTGTTCCCCGCAACAACAACAACAAATGAGGGAGGAACCTCAACATCACAGTGCATATTAGAAACATTCCCAAGCAACAGTAGCAGCAAAAGAGGGAGGGCCCTCTTTCACAAGATTGATGTTATGAACCAGGATCCCTTTGATGGATGAGGATGGATCCATTATACCATCAATGGTATCCTCCTTCCCCAAAAAAGGCACAAGATCAACAATGTATAGTAATTTAAGCTTACATTTTTATCAACATGTCAATATCATCTAAAATTAGAGCATCTTATTCCTTTATGACATTTTTCCATAAAATTTCCTATGGTTGAACAATTCATACAAAACTCTCACACATATTCAAATTTAATGTCATGTTCAAAGTTGAATTCACTATCAAGAAGGTGCACTATCTCAATAAGGGGTGGGGACTTATCAAATTCAATCATGATGCGAGAGAAATGATCGTACCTAATAGAGATAGTTTTTTGCTGAGTTTTATGGGAGTTCCAATGTCCATTAAAATGTACCAAAGTATAATCAGAAGCCAAAATATCAAATTCAGACCCTCAACACAGATCTAGGTTTAAATAACAATGTTCTTTGCATGATAAGGTTCAGACCATGGATCCCAGTTTTGAATCCTCAAGAATCCATGCATGAGATTAACAAACCCACAACTCCATGATTTCAACTTCATTTAATTTGAAAGAATGGTAATTTGGTAGAAGTTCATACCATGCGAGATGACGCGCCAATCACTTCTTCCCTATAGCTAGAGGAGACACTCTCATAGATCATCAAGCCTCCACGATTTCATCGATGAATTGTTGGAGGTGATGATTGAGTGTTTACAGGCAGTAATTCGGTCCTGAAACATGAATGGATTGTCCTAGACAACCGAAAGTGGTCCATTTCTCAAAATCCTATTATGAGGGATAGATTCGCCACTCCGAGATCCGAGGAAGAAACAATCAGTAACTCTATCCAGGTCTGTTTGAGAATCCAATTTAGGGCATTCCAAGGGTTCATCCCTGATCACCATCGCAAGAGTCGGATCCTCAAATTGCTTCGAACAAGATCCCTTATACTTCAAGGGGACAACGAATGCATCCACAGGATCGAAGTATTTAGACACAGATAGATTCCTCGCAGAAGGAAGAAGACCAAGATGCCATGGTCAAAGAGCAAGAGTCTCTCAGCCCGCAACATCTCTCCTTATCATTCATAATTATATTACTGATTAACTAATTAATTATTATATAATAAATAATTATATAATTAATAATTATATAATTAATAATTATATAATTAATAATTATATTACTAATTAACAAATTAATTTTCAACTATTTAGTATATGTTTAATCTATCTTTTAAGTTTCATTTATATTCATCATATAGTTATATTTTATAGTCTTTAAAAGTTCCATACTTGAAACATTTTTACGTTTGAAGTTAGTAGTTTGAAATCTTATAAATTATTTTTGATCAATGTTTTTAAATGGAGTATTTTTTATTCTAGAATATTTTTTATTACTTTAATTGTTGTTTTAAGTTTCATTTATATTATTCTTGTAGTTTATATTTTTTACAATTTCAGAGTCACATAGTTGAAATACTTTTATGTTTGAAGAATGTGGCTTCGAAGGATTATAAATTATTTTTCATCCACATTTTTTACAAAATTAATTTTATATTCTTCTATTTATTATATGTTTAATTAATCTTTTACGTTTAGTTTATATTGGTTTAACAGTTTATATTTTATAGCCTTTCAATTTCACGTACTTGAAACATTTTTAAGTTTCAAGTAGGTGTCTTTGAATGCTTATAAATTTTTTTATTAACATTTATTAACATTTTTTTTATTTTCAACTTTTTTTCATATGTTTAATCGTTGTTTTCAGTTTCATTTATATTGGTCTTAAAATTTATATTTTATAGTCTTTCAAATCCACATATTGGAAACAGTTCTGAATCCCACATTAGAAATGCATAATATTCTGTGCAGGAAAGGAAGAACCAGAATCCCACATTGGAAATAGAGAATGATTTCCATGGAAATACCCTTATAAAAGGGATCCATGAGTGCGTGGTTCTGTCAAAATTCAGACTGTTGTAATACCATTACTACTGGATATTAAATAGCACATAAATTCTTCTAAAAATTATATATATATATATATATATAATAAAAAAGAAATAAAAAGAAATAATTTTAAAATAAAAAATTGTATTTTTTTATTTTAGTGGAATGGTGGCAGTGCCAATGCTTCCTTTCACCTGAAACCTATTTTTTTTTTAAATTTTTTTAAATAAAAATTTTGACCTAAACCTATTTAATAATTTTTTTTAAAAAAATTTAAGTTATACCTTTTCAATTTTTTTTGAAACAACATATTAAAAAACCTCTCATCTAAGAAATATGGTGTTTCCAACATAATTTTTAAATGTGTTTTATGAAAAATAGTTTTAAAAAAAACTTATGTTAATTTCTGAAAAAACATATGCCTTAAAGGCGGCATTACCGATGTCATCTTCTATTCCCCCCCACCCTGCATTTGGCTCGAATCAATGACAAGGAAAAGGAGGCAGTGTCGATGATACCTTTCACTCAATGACCTATAAAATGTAACCCCCCTTCTCCTCACTTACATTTTCCCCCTTTCTTTTCATTCCAAAGCTTCTCCCTCTAAAAAGTCGTTTTCTATGCAGTGGATTTTGTGGTCAAAAAGAAGGATCGGTTTTTTGCAAAGCAACATTTGGAGGTATTTTTTTATTTAATATAATTTTTTTTATTTATTTATTTGAATTATTTTTACTTCTAAATACTTCATTTTTTAAGTAGTTAAGTTAGTTCTAATTATTTTTTTTTATTAATTTGTTTAATTAGTTAACTATAATTTGGAATAATAATTGTTATTAGTAATGATTAAGTATAGATTAAATATAAAATAACATTGCATTAATAATTGTAAAATTTGGTAGCATAAAGATTATGTTGTTCTCTAAGCAATAAAATCCATGCCAGGATACAAACAAGTGGATGTGCCTCTAGCACAGATGTACCAAGTGGTAAAATCCAAAAACATCGTTTTCAGCTAGACTCGAACGAGAACTGGTGCACGATAACGAGTCTTTCTGCACTCCTGGTTTGACACTCCTGGGGGATATACTTATGATTATTCATATTTTCTTTAGAAACTGATAAAATATCCAAGAAAAGAAAAATCAAATCAGTGTACTAATCATTGATAAAAATGATAATTATGATGATATAGAATGAAGTTGACAAGTAAAAGGCATTAAATAATGATTGTTATTATTAGTAATTGAATTCTTTTTTGGTTAGTTATAAAGATGTTATTTTTTAAGTATTTTAATTAGTTATATATAGTTTAGAAATAATATTTATTTTTATGAATGATTAATTATAGATTAATTAACTAATAAATTAGGATTAAAAATGAATACATATGATTAGTTAATTATAATTAACTAATGAATATCATATGATTAATTTTTAGAATATAAATAATTATAGAATAACATAATAATGTGTAACTAATTATTAAAGAATGATTGATTAGTTAACAAATGTACTAAGAAACATTAGTATCAATTTTTTGATATAACAAGATGTTCTAAAATTTTAGTATCATAAAGACTATATAGTTTAGAAATAATAGTTTTTATTTTTAATCATTAATAGATTAATTAATGAATAACTTAGGATTATAAGATGAATACATGTAATGATTAGCTAATCAAACTTATCATTGATAAAATGAAAATTATGATTATATAAAATTAAATAGAGAAAAACAAACATAATAAATTACCCTAGAATGTTTTACAACATACAAGAAATACCTGGAAATTTTTCAATTATACATGGTTTGGATGAGATGAGCGAGACTTCAGAAGTGAGGTAAAATCCAGTTTATTTTTATTTGGAAGATTAATAACATCATCTAATGATATATACTTAATAATATATGTACATACATGTAAAATATGTTATTAAACTGTCAAATAAAAATTAGTTGGGTTTAACTCACTTCCAAAGTTATGATCATATCATCCAAACCATGTTTTTTTAAAAAATGTATGTATTTATTGTATGTTTTAAAACATTCATGTGTTATTATATATTATTATTCAACTCTTTTTTAATTTATATTATCATAATTGTAATTTTATCAATCAGACACAAAATAATTTAATGTTTTCTCTTCTTTGTGACCTCAGTTTCCAAAACATTTTGTGACTTATATTATAATTAACATTAGTATAAAATTTTAGGGTATAAAAATATGTTCTAAAATAGAATTCTAATAAATATTATATAGTCAAAAATTATTTTCACTATCATAATATTAATCAGAAAAATACATATTTGACACAGAGAGTCCTGTTTGCCTGTGTGTACTACTATGGGGAGGATATTCAAACAGAGAAAGTAGCTTCTTACATTGCACAACCAATATAAGTGTTTAGTACAACTGATTGTGTAACCCTAAGTGAACTTAAAAATAGAATTTTTGTTCATTAAATCTAGGACCTGATCAAGAGATCAAGTCTATGAGCTGTAGACATTTGTAATTTTCGACAGCATTGTGGGATCTAACTTGTCCATTGGTTACTGATGCGCAGTTGGTCCAAATAATAAATGTATTTTCTCAACATTCAGATGGTACCATGATGGAGTTATATGTTGATGTTTCTACTGTACAACTACAATGTCCAGTTTTATGAAGATGTATAATTAGAAGAGTGGTTGAGGATAGTCTTCCCCATGAAATTGAGCATATTCCAAATGATATAGAAGAGAACAACCTAGATGATATCCCAAATATACATGTCAATCTGAATTCTGAGGAGGATTTTTGTAATGATGGAACAAATGGTGAGAAAACTTTTGATGGGGAGGGAGCAACTAAAATTAGGGAAAAAGTTTCGAGAAATTTATTAGTTGTACAGTATCCTTGAACCATAATAAATCATCCACAACTTTTTCATTTGGGTCAGAAGCAATGAAACTTGTGCCTGATTTTTACAATAATGTTCTCTCACCTACCACTGAGTTTCCATGAGTCTTACCAGATAGTTATACTGAGCAGGAAAAAACCTTATATGTTGTAAGGAATATTCCAAGTAATGATTCATTAAATATAACACTAAAGAAATTTCAAATTTAGAGGAACTATAGATATATAGTTCAGGAATTATGCTATAGTAAATATCTCATACAGTGTGAGATGTATGGGGATGATTGTATATTTTTATTTATGGTGATTATGGATATTTCATTTGGATGTGGGATAATATCAAGGATTGAATAAGCTCATACTTTCATTTATCCATGCCGGACACAAGATCATACCTCATTGGATGCATAATATTTGTCATCCATTTTTATTGAGATGATTAGGACATGGAAAGATTTTCTGATAAGCCCATGTGTAATAGAGTATTTTACAAACATTCAGTTATAAGATTTCCTATTACAAGGAATGGATGATGAAATCGTGATGGTCTATGGTGATTGGGGTGACTCGTATCAGGTGTTTCCAAAATTGATAACCATACTGATGCAAAATAACCATGTTGTCTTCCATCTTGATACAAACAAACATGTTTCTCAAGACAACTAACTTGATCCATCTTGTGTTCAATTTCATCAGTTTTTCTAGGAATTCCTCCCCTATATCTCCAAATATTGTGTTGGAAAATAGTTCATTCAGATTGATGAAATGCTTCTATATAGAAAATACAAGGGCATATTATTGATTGTGGCATCCCAAGATGGAAACTATTCACCTCTTCATATTTCCTTTTCCATTGTTGAGAAATAAAACTATGAATCATGGAGTTGGGTTTTGGAATGTATCAGCGACCATTTCACCAACATTTTCTGTGTTTTTTTGATATCTGATCAACAGCAGGAAATTAATGAGGCAATCAATGCAGATCATAAAACATAGAGATACCGAAATTCACATCATCGGTTCTGCATTATAAATATTGCTATAAACGTGTATAAAAAATTCTACAATGAACTTGTGAATAAATCAATCACGAGGCTTGGTACACGTTGTCTTTGTTAGTTTTAAATATTTTAATATAAAGATAAAATCAATTTATGTGAAATATCATCTCTTTTGTGTAGCATACGATTTGGATCAATTGTTTTTTTAAGAATATTTCAGACAAATCTATATGGCTAATCTTGATTTTTATGATTATATGATGCTGATTCCAAAGGAAAAATGAACATTGGTATATGAAGAGGGAAGAGGTATAGAAACATGAACACAATCATTGTGTAGTGAATTGATGGTGTCTTTTAGGGTATTCACATGTTACCTATAATTTCCCTTGTTTAGGAAGCATTTTATCGTTGTGTGAAGTACATTTTTGATAGAAAAAAACTATCATCAGATAGAGTACAGTAGGGAATAAGGTACCAAATACACTTTTAATGGAAGATTGAATAGAATATTGAAGAAGATTATGGTTATCATGTCTGCCTTTTTCGATGATAAAACTCTCAATTTGAAGTTCAAGATCATTTGGATCCCATCACAAATAGCATCAATGAAAAAATGGTGGTATTATAGGAAATAAGGCACTGTTAGTGTAGAAACATTTAGGCATTATGGTTTCCATACGCTTAGGTCATTGCAACATATGCCTCTATGAACCTATCATGGGAATAATATGTTGATACATTTTACCATATTGACACCATTGATAATAGTTATTGTGAACCATGGATGTATATTGGAGAGCTTAGTTATTTACCAATTCCTGAAGGCTAGATGATAGTGATACCTAACATTAACCGGTTGTGTCCCTGTGGGAGACCAAAGGACAACAGGATGTAGAATGAGATAGAATGGCCTCCAGAACAAGGGATGTGTTTGAGATGCACCATATGTCATCAAGAAGGTCATAACAAAAACAATTCCCTATCATGTTTTGGTTGAGTTCACACTCTCAGCCACAATGATGTATTTTCATAATTTTGATATTCTTATATTTTAAATTATATGTTGTTATCTCTTCTTTTTACCTCGATTTTCAAGACATTATGTGACTGATATTTTAATAAAAATTTATATAATGAAATAATAGGATCATATAATATGGTATAAGAATATGATCTAAAAATTCAGTATAATAAATATTATGGGATCTACCATCTTTTTCAATATTAGTTACACTATCATAATCCTGTTCAGAAAACATTTTCAACATATAGAGTCTTGTTTTACCTATGTGTACCAACGAAAAGATTATAAAAACTGAGAAAAGGTTTTTTAATATAGGGTTTTATATATTTATATATATAAACAATTTGTCTTCGTTATGTAAATGTTTATTAAAAAATTGTGTTCTTTTTAATTTATGTATGACTGTCCACATGATGGTATGTTTTATGATTATTTTCTCACATGTACAACTAATTATGAAAAAGTAATTGAACTTCAAGAAATAATTAGTTGGAAATAAACCACGACGCAAGACGAATAATGACAACGATAATGGTGATGGAATTAGTTTACATCATCACCGTCATTGTATTCACTGTTCCTCCTGTGTCGTGGTTCATTTACCACAAATGATTTCTTGAAGTTTAGTTAGTGTTACAGAATGTGTAGTACATGTGAGAAAATAATCATGAAACATACCATCATATGGATAGTAATACATATATTAAAAAGGACACTATTTTAAAATAAACATTTACATAACAAAGATAAAATTATTATATATATAAATATATAAAACCATATCTTACAAAACACACTTTCTAGGTAAAACCATGTCTTAACAACACATTAGTAATATGATCTGAAAAACACCAAGACATGCCCTTTTCTTTTGGTCAAAAATAACTTCATAAAACAATGTGAATAAACATGGCATTTATTTCATTATATATGTTATAATATTATGCTAACCATAATATTACGAATCATTTCAATTGATTATATAGTGATGGATGATACTAGACTACTCAGTCAGCAGGATAGCCACATTTATCAGGTCATTCTAGACGACAGTGAGGATTGATCGATCAGGGTGATTCGAGTGCACCATGTTCATCATAATGAGCATCCACATGACATTAGACCATAGGTGTGTCATGTTGGCTACTAAGGAATTTTCATATCAGATTTCAAATTTGTCAAACATCATGTGCTTTCTGACCTCGTGATGAGTTGGAGACCAAATACACACACATTCCACCTGCCTGTGTGAGAGATGACCATCACCCTCCATGATGTGGCAGTGCTTTTCAATCTTCTTATCTAGGAGGAAGCAGTTATTGGACCCACCCATGCATCTTGGCCCAACCATGCTTAGTGATTATTAGGCATATACATTTTGTATGACTGTTGGGATACAGATGGAGTGTTGATATCTATTCCTTGGTTGGAGGATCAGATTCCACATTTACCCGATGATGCTGATGAGAATAATCTCATGTGTTATGCTCATGCATATATACTACGGCTCATCGGAGGGACCATGTATGCTAATCACTCGATGATGCACTTAAACATGATGTATCTACCCGTATTAATAGACTTTGATCGCGCCGGGATGTACAGTTGGAGATTGTCCTGCTTGGATTACACGTACAGAGGATTATACAGGCTTTCCCACAAGGACAGCATAGATATTGGGGGATGTGTATTCCTTCTTCATATGTGGTCATGGGAGCGCATCCCCTCATTCTGCCCTGAGCATGTTGGTCCACCGATTTATATGGAGCTGCTTCATGACACTCCGCATGGATGCTAGTATGATCTTTCATCTCTATTGGTTTTTGATGCAATTAGGATTTATTGAATTAAAGTTCTCATTATTTTTCATTATCAATGTTTTATTTTACTAGTGGGGTGAGAGTCACTATTTCTACACGGTTCTGAGACACCATTTGGGTGCATATCGACTCAAGTTGGGATATATCTTACCCAACCAGGGATGTATATACAATCTATCATTGTCTAAAAAATTCAATAATAGCATCAATTTTGTTTTTTAGTAAGGTGTTTTTTTTTGAAAAAGGTCATATGTCATTTCAGATTTCATGGCTTCCATAATGGACTATAATGGAACAGTTGACACCATACAACACTATTGGGCTTGATGACCCAATGGCTATAGTTCCCCTCATTCACATCTATATTATTGAGTGGGAGAAACCTGATAGATTCATGAACCAGTTTTGTTGTGTTCAGCCAATTCCATTGCTTCCGAGATAGACAGAGAAGATTCATGGAGTGAAGCTGACAGGGAAGTAGGATGAGAACTGGCACTGAGTAAATACTGCATTTCTTGACTACTAGCATAGAAATGCATATTTTTTTATTCAAGGTGTAACTACAAATCAATTCTTTCTTTTAGAGAAGGTCAAGTATGGGCCATGGTATTGAATAAAGCCTATACTATGTCATACTCGACATAGCAGAGAGATTCATAACATTGTAAGTCAGTGAATTTATATTAGATTGTTTATTGAACTTTTTTCTAATACATTTTGAATCTATTTACAGGGAACTCACTCAGAGCATCTTGTTCGCATGAGTGATGAAGATGAGGAGGTGGTCTTTATCCTGGAAGTAGTCCATGATGAAGTTCTAGAGTTGATGTCATCCTATCCTGTAATTTTTGAGAGCATCTTTGATAGTCCAACCCGAAGAGAGGAGGTTCATGCCCCATAGGAACACCCTACAATATCTTCTAGTATAGAGGAGTCATGATGATGATGTAGACAACGTCATCCTACACGTGAGGCCTCACATGTTTGGCAGGAAGAGGTTGTCCATATAGCAGTCCAGCCTTAGCCAATTAAGGATGTTCCTCAAGTGGCATGAGATCTATATTTCTTGATAGGATATAAATAGTTCTATCCTGGTTGGGTTCTAGATCCATCAAATCCTTGAGTTCTTGATCCATCATATCCTTGGGTTCTATCTCCATCGCAAGTTTGGTTCCCCACTACGATTATGGAAGGTCCTTCTACTGCCCTAATGAGAGACGGATCGGGAGCGTAGTATGACATGAAGTACGACATTGAATTAAAAACTCCCCAAATTGACACACAGGTGGAGGATATGACCATTGAAATTCCAGTGCCCAAGGATCATCCCTTTCTAGGTCATCAGACTCCACAAAAAACTCAAAGCGGATGTCATATTCGCAGACCACCATGTGGGATATAATCTCCTCTCCTCTCCATAGAAATAGACCTTGATTTTTCTTGTTCGTTTATATGTTTTAAGTCTATTGAAATGAAGATATTGTTATTACTATCATCCATTCTTATATGTTTATGTAGGGTTTCAATTTTCATTAATATTTTAGGCATAATTTATATTTGACATCTTTCAAAGTCAACTACTTGAAAAAAAAGAATGATTATTAAATTTCATGTAGATAATTATAAAAGCCTATAAATATATAGTATAAAAACAATCTAAATAAAATTCAAAGATAGCCTAAACATATAAAAAGTTGTTCAAAATAAAATGAGTTTCATAAATATGCTTTCAAATGGTTCACCAATGATTTCTTCCCCTGTAAACACCATTTTATCACTTTGGTGCAAATGTGTGGCATATCATGTGCAACTAAAGTGCCTGGATCATGGTTGTGGAAATATGTCAGATAATATGGGATCAAAATTGATTCTCTCAAGGCTTCAGATGAGGCCCCTCAAATATCCTCCACACAACATTGGAGCTTGTGAAGTTCACATAAGCATATCCCTTATTGCACCCACTCATGAGAAACAAAAACATTAACATTAACTCCATAAAACAAAACACAAAGAACCCTTAACAAGTAAAAAATGAAGGAATATCCCAGTCATGACATCCTTGAATGCGTTTCTCACTTGAAGTCAATGGGAAAGTACACAAAATCAAATGATGACAGAACACTTTTATCTCGTTCTCTGTCAGTAACAATACGACTATTCTCCTCCATGTAATGTTTGTCCAGGAACATTACCAGTATATCACGTATGTGACCACAAAAAAACACAAACAACCCTATATTTGTTCACTCGTCTAATTTGTGAAACAAAATAGTCTCCTCCATTTAATTGTTGGGTATATTTCTGATCATCGCAGTCATCTTCTCTGTGCCCGTCTCCCCCAATTAAACTGGATCCCTCTTCCCACCACCTTTATTTTTTGTTTAGGTTATTTCTAGGATTAAAATTGAGAGATGAAATGTCATTTCCACCGTCTGCAATCCTTCCATTCCTTGTATGAAAACATCTGAAATGATTATCCCTACAAATAGCACCACCCCTTCTCCTGTTGCTGCCACCATTTCTCTTACTACTATGAAACCACGAGGCATTGGATGTTGCCTGCATATTATAATCAAGTGGGGTTCCAAGCCCTCGATCTTTCTCTTGGATCCCCAATGAGTTTTTATGTGTTTTTGAAAAAACAATTAATGTGTCCAGGTTAAAAATTAATAATTATATTGATATTAAATAATTAACTATTATATAATTAATAATTATATAATTAAATATCATATAATTAGCAATGATATTTCTTATAACTAATTAGTTGAACAATTAATAATTATATTACTAAATAACTAATTAATTATTATATAAAAAGTAATTATATAAATAATAAATATATTACTAATTAAATTATTAATTATAATATATTTAATATATGTTAATTCAATGTTTTATGTTTCATTTTTTTCGTCTTATAGTATATATTTCATAGTCTTTCAATGCCACATACATAAAACATTTTTATGGTTTAGATAGGTGGTTTTAAAAGATTATAAATTATTTTTCATCAACATTTATTACGAAATACATTTTATTTTAGATTCTTTATTTAATGTTTAATCAATGTTATGATTTTCATTTATATTGGTCTTATAGTATATATTTTATATGCTTTAAAAGTCAAGTACTTGAAGAATTTTTAGGTTTCATGTTGGGGTCTTTGAAAGTTTATATATTATTTTTCATCAACAGTTTTTACGAAATTATTTTATTTATTTCTATTAATTAAATGTTTATTCCATGTTTTAATTTTCATTTATATTTATCTTATATTTTCTATTTTGTTGGATAGGAATGTCACACACTTGAAACATTTTTATGTTTCAAGTTGGTGGCTTTGAAATCTTATAAATTATTTTTCGTTATCATTTTTCAAAAAATTCTTTTTATTTTAGACTATTTATAATATGTGTAATACATATTTTAATTTTCATTTATATTGGCCTTATTTTTTATATTTTATATGCTTTCCAAGTCACCGACATGAAACATTTTTAAATTTCATGTTGGTGAATTAGAATGCTTAGAAATTATTTTTCATCAAAAGTTTTTATGAAATTATTTTTTTTCAATTATTTCTTATATGTTTATTTCATGTTTAATTTTTCATTAATATTGATCTTATATTTTATATTTTATAGGATTTCAATGTCATATACTTGAAACATTTTTATGTTTCAAGTTTGTGGATTAGAAAGATTCTAAATTATTTTCATCAATATTTCTTAAGAATTTCTTTTTATTTTCGACTACTTTTTATATGTTTAATCAATGTTTTAATTATAATTTACATTGGTATTCTACTTTATATTTTAGAGGCTAGAAAAGACAGGTACTTGAATACGAGATCAATCATGTTGAAACATTTTATTTTATTTATATATATATAAACATAACAAAATTATAATAATAAATCAACATTTTAAATATATATAAATTAATAATTAAAATAGGAAAAAATTATTTTAGGGAAAAGGAATCATCACCAATGCTAATTTTATAGAATATTTTTGAAAAAATTAAACTATGATATTTTTTAAAAATAAATTCAGAAAAAATATTTAAAAAATTCCCATGATCATCCTTTCATCATACGGTTGAAGGGGAGATAGTAACTGTTGTTGTTGGAAGAAATTTATGACCGAGAGCCCTTCTGCCTCCTGAATCATTTTCATCCAAAATAATTTGTATTTATCAGATCACATGATATCACAGAAGAAACCCAAGCGAATAAAGATCAGTGAAGCCTCCTCACAGCTACATGAGTCGATCTAGAAAAGGAGTTTTTTACTCTTTTTGGAAACCATTTTTTTAAATGGCCTAGGTAATTTTTTTATAAAACACTGCTTCAAGGAGGCATTGCGGATGCTGCCTTTACCCTAAAATAGTAATTTTTTTCTATTTTAAATATATTTTTTATATATTTAAAATTATAATGTTTTATTATTATGTTCATATAGTTATATATATAATATAATGTTTCAACATAATTAATATTTTATTCATGTACGTTACTTTGCTAACATATAAAATATAAACTATAAGACCAATTTGAAGGAAATTATAAACATTGATTAAAAATATAACAAGTAGTGAAAAAAGAAAATAATACCTTAAAAATGTTGGTGAAAAATAATTTATAAGCTTTATAATCCACCTACTTGAAACTTAATTTTTTTTCAATTACATGCCTTTTCTAGCATATATAATATAAACTGCAAGAAAGATACGAATAAAATTTTAAAAATTGATTAAAAATATAAAACTTAGACCAAAATAAAAATAAAAAAAATTTATATGCTTTCAAATCCACCTACTTAAAACTTAAAAATGTTTGAAGTATGTGACTTTGCTAGCCTATATAATATGAACTGTAAGAAAGATGTGAATAAAAATTTTAACATTTCTTAATCATATAAAAATTAGTCCAAAATAAAAAAAAACTTAAAAAATGTTGGTTAAAAATAATTTATAAGATTTCTAATCAACAAACTTGAAACTTAAAAATGTTTCAAGTACATGACTTTTCTAGACTATATAATATAAACTGTAAGACAAATATGAATAAAATTTTAAACATTGCTTAAACATAATAAAAGTAGTTGAATTTTTTATTTTTATTTTTATGGGTCTTATAGTTTATATTTTATAGGCATTCAAAGGCAAGTAGGTGGCTTAAGATCCTCCTTGACATTCATTCTTTTCACTCTCACTTATGAGGTACTTTTCTTACTTTAATTTCATTATTATTTTTTATAAAACTCATTATTTTGAACAATGTTTTAGGTGATTTGTCTATTTTTTAAATATTTATTTACAACATTTTTATACAGAAATTGTGTTAATCTTTTAATGTTATTTACTTGAAATTTACTAATTATTTCTACATTTCATGTAGTTGACTTTGAAAGCTGTCAAATATAAACTATTCCTAAAATATTAATGAAAACTGAAATATTGGATAAACAAATAAGAATATATACTAGTAATAAAATTATTTTTTATTCAGTAGAAAGAAAATATATAAATAAACATTTACAATCAATGTCTATGTCTGTCGAGAGGAAATTCTGTCCCACATGGTGGTCTGTGAATATGATGTCCGCATTGAGGGTGTGGTGGAGTCTGATGACCTGGAGAAGGTTGATCCTCAGGCATTGGAATATTGACTGGCACATACTCCATCTGTGTGTCACTAGGAGGAGATCTCAACTGCATCTCATACTTCCCTCCAGATCCTTCTCCCACTAGGTTGGTAGAAGGACCTTCCTCCATCGTAGTTGGGAACCAAGCCTGTGATAGAGCTATACCCAAATACTGTAATGGATTTGGAACCTAAGGTTGCATTGGATCCCAATGTTGTGATGGATCTGGAACCCAATATGGAGAGAACTACTGATATCCTGTCTGGAAAGATGGATCCCATGCCACCGGAGGCACATCCTGAATCCACGGATCCTGGTCTACTAGAGGGGCGACCTCTGCCTTTAGAACATGTAAGGCCTGACATGTAGCACGACACTGTACATGTCGTCGTGGTCGTGTCTCCTCATCACAAGTACCAACTATAGTATGTTCCTCTAGGGTGGTAACATCCTCTATTTGGGCCATAAATGCAAAGATGCTCCCATAAAGAACATGAAAGGATTCCCTCACCTCCAGTGTTGTAGCATGGAAGGATGCCCGACTAAATAACCCCTCTTCCTGTTCATCACTAATGCGAACAAGATTCTCTGTGTGACTGCCCTGTAATGTGATTCAAATTGAATTAGAAAATAGGTCAATAAACAAACTGATGGAAACTTATTGACTTACGATCCTCTAAATCTCGATTCTAGGTTGGGTATGATACAATATAGAATTTAGTTTATAACATGGATCATACTCATCATACTCTGAATGAATGAATCGATTGATAGGAACAACCTGAATACAAAACACTTCAGGTCTGTACCAGTAGTCGATAAAGATGGCATGTACTTGGGACAAGTCATCATCCTGCCTCCCTGTCAGCATTATCCCATGAAGCTGGTCTATCTATATCGACCACAACAGATTCGGTTGAGTACAGAAAAAATTGCACATGACTATGTTAGGCTGCTTCCACTCAATAATATGGAAGTAAATGAGGGACACTACCACCATAACATCCTCAAGCCCAATAGTGATGTATGTTTGCAACTGGTCTGTAATACTCTAGTATAGAATCCATGAAATCTGAAATGACAAGTGATTTTGTGAAAAAAGAACCTAACTAAAAACCAAACTTGATTCTATTATTAAATATGTTAGACAGTGGTAGATTGTAAATACATACCAGATCAGGTAGGATACAGTCCAACTATAGTCGATATATGCCCAAATTCTATCTCGAAACCACATCAAAATTGTGTCGCTGACATCACTAGTAAAATATATCATCAATATTTACAAATAATGATAAATTAAAGTCAATAACTCATAATAGCTTCAAAAAACAATAGAAATGAGTGATCATACTGGCTTGTACAAAGAGTGTCATGCAACACCTACATCTCGACCAGTGGACTAGCATGCTCAGGACGAAATGTGGGGATGTGCTCCCATGCCCACATATGAATAAGGATGACGCATCCCCCGAGACCTGTGTGGTCTCTATGGGATAGCCTGCATAATGCTCTGCACGTGTATACCAAGCATGTTGATCCCCATATATACATCCCAGCCCGATCAAAGTCCTCTAGTAGGGGTAGATACATCATGTGCACGTGAATCCCCGAGTGATCAGTACACATGGTCCCACCAATGAGTAGTCATATATATGCATGAGCATAACCCAAGATAGTCTTCTCACCATCATCCTGTAAATGTGGAATCTGTGACTCCAACAAAGGCATAGATATGGATGCTCCATCTATATCCATACGGTTGGAAAAAATATCAATGCCTAACAAGAACTAAGCAAGGTCGGGACAAGATGCCCGAGTGAGTCCAATAAGGGGTCTCCCATGGATTGGAAGACAGAGAAGAATTTCCACATCCTAGAGGGTGATGGTCATCTCTCCCTCAGGCTGGTGAAATGTGTGTGTCTCTAGTCTCCACCTCTCAATGAGGAAAGAAAATAGGTAATGGTATTAAAATGTGAAATATGATACGAGAAGACTATAGAAGCCAGTATGGTGCAAGTATGGTATAATGACATGTGGTGTCTCCATGGGATGAAACTGGTGTTCTCAACGCTCCTTGATCAATCAATCTTTATGACCATCTAACACGACCTGCGACATATGGGTACACTACTGAGTGAGTATTATGGTATCATCCATATGAATATAAACAAATTGAGACGTAAGTGTAAAATGTAAATATAACGTTGGGGTTCAGAAAACCGAGAAAAAAAAGAGATAATAATATTTAATTTACAATATAGGTTAAGTGTTATGCTTTTGGATTTCTGAAATAAATTCAACTATCTAGGATTTTATTTAAAGAATAAGGAGAAAGTTATTTCATTAAAGCATGCATGTTTTTATTAAATATTTAATATTAATAGGGTATTTAGATATTAGGTATGTGTCACTAAGATATAAATTTTTGGAATAATGGCATACAGATTTGTAGAATCATAGAGACAATACGTCTAAATTATTAGGTCTTGAATTTAATTAGACATATTTTAGGGGAGCTTTAAGATTAAACAATTATGGATTAGATTAAGACAAACCATGTCAATTACTAATTATTTTTTACGAATTTATCTAATTTTCTATATTGAATAACTTATGTCAATAATTATGATGCTATTATTTTGTTATATAAAAGTTTATTAAAACATTACACATAATGTTATCAAAAACCATGGTAATGGGAAGATATTTTTTGGTTGGGGTTTAGGTTTGAGGGTTTAGGGTTTCGAATTTTGATTTTAAGGATTAGAAAAGATTTTTTTTGGGTTAGGTGTTATGATTTTGGGGTTTAGGAAACCCCAAAAAAAGAAGATATAACAAAATTTAATTTACAATATGAGAATATCACAATGAAGACAATACATCATTCCGGATGAGCTTGTGAACTTGACCCAACAACATTTGGGAAAAGTTTTCGGTTATGACCTTATTTATGAACTATCATTCGTCTCAAAATCTTCCATTGTTCTTGAGGCCAGTCCATCTCATTACCCATACTTCTGGTCTTCGGTCTCCCATGGGGACATAACCAGATGATATCAGGTATCTCTATCGACTGGCATTCGGGAATTGGGAAATAAAGATACTCCCCAATAGGTTTCCATGGTGCAACATAATAGTTAGCAATGGTATTCATCTGGTACACTAGATCAACATATTCTTCCCATGATATGTTCACAGAGTCACATTCTGTGATGGCGTGTGTGCATACAAACTGTACGGTCTGGAAGTTTCCACATTGACATTGCCATGTTTCCATTAATAACACCATTTTTTCACCGATGCGATTTGTGATGATGTCTAAATTCTCTTGAACTTCAAATAGGGAGTCTTCTCATAGATAATGGTATACGTGATAACCAGAAGCTTCTTCAATATTCTTTTCAATCTCTCATAAAAAGTGTCTTCCATACCTTAGCCCCTGCTGTATTCCATATGATGCTAGTTTTGGTCCATCGACCAAGTACTTCATGCATCGATATAATGTCTCCTGAACTAGGGCTGTTATAGGTAGCTTGCGAAGTCCTTTGAAGACACTTTTTATGCACTCCACAATGTTTTTCTCCATGTGTCCATACCTCTTCCCACCTTCATTAGCCAATGTCCATTTATCTTTGGGATACGAATAATATAATCATAAACTTCTTGATTAGATTGGAAGATTTTTTCAAAATATTCTTCAAAACTCGATTGGTCTGAATCATATGCCACATAGAATACATGATATTTCACCTAATTTGATTTTTTCATTATGTTGAAATAGTAAAAAATAACAAATACAATGCGTACCAATCCTCGTGATTGCCTTCTTCATCGGTTCGTTGTGGAATATTTTATGCACATTCCTAGAAACATGTCTAATGTAGAACCAATGATGTGCATTTTAGTATCTCCATGTATCAGGATCTTCATTGATTACCTCATTAATTGCCTGGTGGTGATCAGATATCAAACAAACACCCTGAATATTGGTGAAATGGTTGCTGATACATTCCAGAAACTAACTCTAGGATTCATAGATTTATTTATCTATAATGGAAATGTAAAGTGGAATAGGTGAACGGTTTCCATATTGGGTTTCCAAAATTAACAATACACCCTTCTATTTTCTATACAGAAATGTTCCATCAATCTGAATAAACTGTTTGCTAAAACGAAATGCAGAGACACATGGAAGGAATGCCCAGAAAAAATGATGAAATTGAACACAAGATGGATCAAGTTAGTTATCATGAGACACATGTTCGTTTGTATCCATATAGAATAAAAAATGGTTATGATACCTCGGTATGGATATCAATTGTGGCAACACCCGATATGAGTGATCCCAATCACCATAGACCTTTACAATTGACTTCTGTTTCACCATCGATGCCTTATTATAAGAAATCTTATAACAGAATGCATGTTGAATCCTATCTTCCAAAAGTGATATTAGAACATCTTGACATGTCCTAATCATCTCAACAACTATAGATGACACATATTATGCATCCAATGATTTATGATCTTGTGTGAGGCTTGGATGAATGCTTGTAAGAGCTTTCTCAATCCTCGAGATTCTCCAACTTCCAAATGTAATGTTCAGAATCGCCCTCAAGTGAAATCTACAATCATCCTCATACTTTTAACACAGTATGACATATTTAATATGTAATGATTCGTGAAATATATATTTTTAGTGCCTCTCAAGGTGAAATATATTTAGCATTATTTTTAATGCATCTTTACTTGGAAAATTCCATCCAATATATAAGGTTTTTTATGGCTCACTAAACCTATCTCGTACAACTCCAAGGAACTCATTTTCCAGTGTGATAACAGTATTATTGAATTCAGAAACACATTTCATTGCTTATGACCAAGATGGAAGGAGTGGTGGATGATTTATTGTAGGTCAAGGTTGATGTAAAAATAATGCATTTCTCAAAACCTCTTTCATAACTTCAGTTGATCTCTTTAATCATCACTGTTGCCACCATATAATCCATCATTTCAAAACTCCTCATCCGAATTAGGATTGATATATATATATATATAGTAGAAAATCTAGGTTTTCCTCTTCTGCTGCATCATTTGGAATAGACTCAATTTCATGGGGTGTACTGTCTTCAACCACTCTTGTAATTCTACATCTTCGTACAACTGGAAGTTGTTTTAGTATGGAAGAAACATCAACATATAACTCCATCATGGTACCATGTGACCATTGAGAAAATAAATTAATTTCTTGGACCCACTGCGCATCAACAACCAATGGACAAGCTAGATGCCACAGTGTTGTCGGGAATTGAAAATGTCCATAGCTCATAGACTTGATCTCTTGATCGGGTCCAAGATTTAAGAAACCATGAATTCTCTCTTGAAGTTTACGTATTATTACACAATCAGCTATACTAACCACCATTACCAGTTGTGTACTGTGAGAATCTCCTTGCTTAGTTTGAATAACCTCCCCATTACAGTACACAAAGGCAAACATGACTCTCTACGTCAAAAATGTTTTTTTCATCAAAATTATTATAGTGTAACAAATATTAACAATGATGGATGAACATATAATATTTATTAGAATGTAATTTTAGGATGCCTTTCTATACCCTAAAATATGCAAGTATTGTTACATTATATAAAATTTTATTAGAATGTAAGTCACATAACATTTTTGGAAACTGAGGTAAAAAGAATAGGAAACATCAAATTAATCTATTTATCATTTAGAAAATAACAATTCTGATTATATAAAGTGAAATTAAGAAGAAAAAACTTACTAAATAACACATGAATGCTTTATAACATATAATAAATTCATTGACATTTTTCAATTGAATGTGGTTTGGATGAGATGATTCTCACTACAAATGAGGTAAAATCCAACTTATTTTTTATTGACAGCCTAATAACACCTTCGAAAGATATATACTTCACTTTTTAACTTTCAAAATCTTTCGAACTTCTAATGACATATCTTATATTTCAATAGAAGTCCAAAAACATTTGAAAGTTCAAAATTTAGGTACATATCATTCGAAGATGTTATTAAGCTACCAATTACAAATAATCTGAGTTTTACCTCATGTATGAAGGGAGAATCGTCTCATCCCAACATCATTATATTGAAAAATGTCAACGAATTTATTATATGTCATAAAGAATTCATGTGTTATTTATTGTGTTTTTTCTTCTTCATTTAACTTTATATGATCATATGTATCGTTTTCTAGTCATTATATGGATTCATGTTTTAACCCCATGTTATTTATTAATTATTTTATAATTAATAATTTCTAATAATAACTATTATTTATAAACTATATAATCTTTACGATACTAACATTTTAAAACGTTTTCTTCTCCATTTTATTTTATATAATCATAATTGTCATTTTATCAACTGATTTTCTCTGTATAGTTTTTAACTAATCGATCATTCTTTAATCACCATTTAATCATTATTAAGTTATTCTTTAATTATTTATTCTTTAATCTCTAATTATATTATATTCATTAGTTAATTATAATTCACTAATCATATGTATTCATTTTTAATCCTAAGTTATCATTAATTAATATATAATTAAAACATTACTAATAATCAGTATTATTTCTAAACTATATATTAAAAATTAAAATACTTAATACATAACATCTTAAATTACTAATAAAAACGTTCATTAATTAATTATTTTGTCCTTATTTCATTCTATAACATCATAATTATCATTTTATCATTGATAAATATACTTATTTGATTTTTATTTTCATATATATTTTAGTAGTTTATAAAGACAAATATGAATCATCTTAAGAATATCCATGGGGAGTATCAGACCAGGAGTGCAGCAAGGCCCTTTTTCGTGCACCAGTTCCTATTCGAGTCAAGCTCAAAGTGGTGTTTTTGGGTTTTACCCCTTGGTACATCTATGCCAGAGCCGCATCCACTTTTTTGTATCCAGACAGGGTCTGATTTCTTAGATAACCACATAATATTTATGCTACCAAAATCATTCTATACTCAATACTAAGTTTATCCTATGTTAATCTATACTTAATCTATACTAATAACAATAATTATTTCAAACAATATATAACTAATTGCACAACCTAATAAATAAAATATTTAGAACTAACTAAACTACATAAAAATGAAATATTTAAAACTAAAAAGAATTCAATTATATAAATAAAAATCATTAAATTAAATAAATAAAAATACCTCTAAATGATGCTTCGAAAAATCCCTTACAGAAAATGAATTTTTTAGAGAGAGATGGAGAGGATTTAAGAGAGATGAAGGGAAATATTTAGCGAGGAGAAGGGGGGATACCCTTTTATAAGGAGTTAAGGAAAAGGCGGCATCCCCCCCTGTTGTTTACATTTCATCGATATGGGCCAAAGGTGGCATGTGGGAGCGAAGGCATCATCGCCGATGCCGCCTTTGTAGAGTTTTTTTAAAAAAAATCAACCTATGTCATTTAATTTTTTTCCTTCAGAAAACTTAAAAAAAACTCTATGGAAAAGAATCCAATGCCTCATCCCTATGCATAACTATAGAACCCATCACTTGATTCTATCCTTGATCATGTGACCACATGAGAAAACAAACACCATACGAGCCCTTTGTAGGAATGCGCATAATACAGGCCCTCAATCACACCAGATTCTCACACTGGTGTCCTCAAGAATAAACCAGTGGAAATGCTAATCCATGATCTCACGAAGATTCGAGCCCCCCCTCCTTAATGGTGCCTGCATACAACCTTGGCCTTGGTTTCCTTAGATCCTCATGTAGACCCTCTGTACCATGATATGCCCTCATGAACTCGTGATCAATCACGATTCATCCAAGGATTTGGATGCAAAGACAACAAGACACTGATTATTTTTTTTGGTCTTGCGGTGCAAGAAACCATTATGCCTCATGATTCCTTCATGTAGCCTCAGGAGTACCCACCTCGACATATAGAATCCCTACGAACAACTTCTCTACGAAAGGAAATCAATGAGAACATGTGACACATGTGTCATGCACCCACTCCATGTAGTGTGTACCCTTTTCCATGAATATAGAGGCTTTGATTCATAGATCCTATGAATAAGCACCAAATCCATTAAAAGAACACTTTTAGGTCATCCGAGATGTACACCCTCATGGGGATCTATCATGCGAGAACCTAGGAGGCGCAGTCCAGAGAAAACCCTTTGCAGTGCAACCTTCTACTTAAAAAAATTAGTGCCCATGAGAACATGATGGGTAATCCTTTTGGGTATTCACATCAACACTGGGAAGGGTCAAAATTAATTGACATGTATCTGAGACCCATCTACGTTAGTAGTTTATGGACACATTATTATAAGACCCTTCATTGGTCTCATGATACCCTTAGGAGACCTCAAACGTGTCAAATGGATTTCAAGATAATCAATGGAAAATTTAGGTTGATATCGTGACAGCTAATGAATGTGTCACCATTGTCAGGTGGAAGTCCAAAGAAAGGATAAGTTGATCATGTGACGACCCCTTGATATCTCTGTATTGTCACATGACAAGCTAAGGACAAGGCATGTCAATCATGCAAAGCGTTGTGGAATTTTTTACCTCGATTATGCAACGATAGACTTAGAAACTCACCTCAATCATGCAAAGGAGTCATTTACATTCCAACATGATCATGATATTATCCATAGACCAGTCTACATTGACATACGCTAGTCTAACGGCAAGTTAGGATAATCATACAATAAGGTACAGTCATGTCTACTCTGATTGGGAAAAGACACCAAATACATGTTAATTAATCCGACATATAGCCTTGGACACATTTGACTTGTCAGGAAGATAACCCAACACATTACGTAGAAAATCAAGACATGTACAGAAGGCAATCAAGATATGTCTAGAAAATATCATAGTATATTTGAAATTCATCAGGAAGGATAACTTGGAATCCTTTCATGTGGACCCTAGCGAGGAACCTTTTTCCACATACCCCGTTTATGGAGGAAGTGTCTTTGATGAGATAGGGTTAATCACTCACTTGGCCCTAATGTTCTCATGGTTTCAGAAAAAAATCTTATGGTTTCCACCTATCATTACCCATCAGAATATAAAGAATGAGTATACAAAAGGGTAGCCTTAGTGTCTAAGCCCCAATCAATAGGGAATCCTCAGTATTTAAGAATTGATCAATAGGGAAGCCATAGTTCATAAGCCCTGATCAATAGGGAATCCATCTTGGTATAAGCCTCTAAAATTCCCAAAAACAATCGAGATAATAATAATGTATCTTAGTATGATCATCCATATTATCCCATCAATGGATTGGGGATAAAATAACTATGAGAAATTTGAATCCCATCCCATCATTGATATATAGGATACCTTCCTATGGCGCGAGATCTAACAGGAATACTCTTTGGTGTAATTCCCCTCTTGTCTCTGACATTTAAACTATCCCATAAATCATCACTCTTCCTCATCCATCAGAAATTAAGAATAGGTTTCATACACACACATCATTTTAATTGTCAGTTCTAACAGTTCCCTTTAGTACCTCAAACCCATCAGTGGGTTTGGGATTGATTGAACTACGATTACTATGATTCCTATTATAAAACATAATACATAATATTCTTTACTATGTCTTGAGTTCCATACTATATCATCCATGAGATGGGTAATCATGCACCTCAAAGGGAAACATTAATTTGTAATCTCCATACATATATTCTCTCCTGGAATGTGTCCAATATTCTGTTATCCCTTATTTCTCACATTGAGCATGGCTCACATAATCTTAGAGCCCAGGGATGATTGTATCAAAATAATTTTGAGAATTACCCTAGTATGGGACCATCATTTTTATGTATGTTTTATTACATATCATCTCTACTCAAAATACAATAATCCCAATGTAGAAATCCAGGGTAGTTTTATATGCATAAGTCTGGTCTAGGGCCTCTACTTATTATCTATCATGAAACAGATGCTCCTCAAAAGAACATCGTAGACTATAATTCCTTCATTAAATTGGTTATATATGTAGCCTCATTGAGGTCTAGTCCTGATACTCACATCCTTACCACATGACGTTAAACAACATCGATGGGTCGAGTCACACGACATTAAACTAATCAAAATGAACTATGTGGGTTTTGATTCCTATTTACACAGGATATGTAGGAAACCTTGTATAGGTTGAATCCCATATCCAAGACATTGACCACCTATGTAGATGTAAATAAACTCTAATTTTCCAAAATATGTCTATAACCTAAATCATCATATCTAAATAAGAGAGTGATGGAGAACCTATTATATGCATTCCATTGTTCTCAATGATTCATGTTCATAATCAAGTCATTGAAATACTGGTAACTAACTAGTCCCATGTTGGGGTCTAGGAAGTATTTCATGAACATATCTTAAATCTATATGATAGTCTTGGAATAGGAAAAAATTCCCCAAAAAATGGTGTGATGAGCCGGACCTGCTATCCTCTCGACCAATGTGTATTCATAAGTATCATTTGGCATGAAACTCTAAAGGACCACGTTCTTTTAGAAAGAATATTTGTACTTGGATGTTGATGTAGAAATAATTTGGAGTTTCTATAAAAGAAAAAAATGGAAAATCTGATGTGACCGATTGAGTGAGGCCCTAAACCCCCAGCAATCAAACCATTGAGTAAAACCCATTCACTACTAGAAACATGACTTATACCAATAATTTCAAACCATTGGGGAAGGCCAGAAAAAAATTTCTATAAACTATACCAAATTTTTCTCAAACCATTGGCTAGTTAGCCATTGGGATAGACACATACCAATAATTATAGTATAACCATTGTTATATGGATCTAGAATGCACATTATACCATTATTTTCAGCTAAAGGTTGGTATATTTTTATACCAACGGTTGTTACCCATTGCATAATAATGAATTTTTGATCTATTCCAATGATTTTCATAAAACCGTTGGTAAAGAAAAATTATAGGGTCTGTACTGGTGGTGTTATAAACGTTGTTATATAGTTTTACCAATGGTTTTATGTAAACCATTGGTATAAAGTTACTTTTCACATATATACAAACAGTTTACAACCCTTGGTATAACCTTCCAGCAATTTCAGCAGCAGGCATGCCTGCCTCCACCTATGAAATCCCCTGTGAACCTACAAATTAAGAACCCAATTACCCTATACAATAAAGAATTTGGAATTTAATTCTCAATTGAATATTTCTGAATTATGAATGAATAACGCATAAAAATGAATTATGAATTAAATACCAAATTCTGAATTACATATAGTGTATTCAATTCATAATTCATTGCATACATAATAGAATATGACATAAAAAATTGAGTTTAGAATATGGGGGTGTCCAAGGGGGTGGGGGTTTACAGGGGGTGGGGGTGTCTAGGGGGGGTGGGTGGGACTATCTGGGTGGGGGGGGGGGGTGGTTGTCCAAGGGGGTGGGGGTGTCCAAGGGGTGGGGTGGTGTCTAAGGGGTGGAGCGGTATCCAGGGGGTGGGGGTGTCTGGGGGGGGGGGGTTGTCCATGGGGGTGAGGGGTGTCCAAGGGGTGGGGTAGGGGGGTGTCCAGGGGGTGGGGATGTCCATTATGGTGGGGGGGGGGGGGGGGTATCCAGGGGGTGGGGTGTCTAGGATTTCCAAGTGGGGTGGGGGGATATCTAGGGGTGGTTTCCAAGGCGGTGTGGGTGTTCAAGTGGGGTGGGGGCTATCCAGGGGTAGGGGGGTTTCCAGGGGTGGTGGGTGTCAGGGGTGTGTGTTTGGGGGGGGGGGTGTCCAACGGGGTGGGGGTGTCTAAGGAAGTTGTTCAGGGGGTGGGGATGTGTATGGGTGGGGGATATCTAGGGGATTTCAATGGGGGTGTGGGTGTCTAGGGGGTGGGGTTGACTAGGGGGAGTTGGGGCTGTCCAAGGGGGTGGGGGTGTCCAGTGGGGTAGATCAGTCACACATATATTCTATCACAGTAAATCAGCAGGTCATGTTTTATTATTTGTTGATAATTAAATAAAGATAATGTGACCTACGTAATCACACATCTATTTTGGAACAAAAAATAATCAAACATAAAACGTGAGTAATATCAGTAAAAAATATAAGGGATCAATCTGTTCTTTATCACCATCACTATCATCACTATCATCATCAGCCTCATCCCCATCCTTAGCATCATCCCAATCATCTTACCTACCCTCCTCAACACCCTCCTCCTCGTCCTCGTACTCCACCTAATCCTCCACCTCACCCTCATCCTCTTCCACCTCCTCCACCTCATACTCCTCCTCTTCCTCCTCCCCTGCCTCAACCTCCTCTCCCTCCTCCTTAGCCTCAGCCTCCTCCTCGCCATCATCATCATCGGGAACAAAATCATCATGAACACCATTATAACTTCCACCTGGTGGACCAAATATAGAACACATCGATGAAATATATTTATCAAAATTTGTGATATCCTCTAGTGGAAGTGTTGTACATAAAACAACCATTTGTTTCATAAATGCAGTTTTTTCCCTAGAAAATTTTTATGCCATCTCTTTGGCCCTTTTTCATCCAGTTCTACCAGTGCCTTAACCTGTTGGAACTCGGTGGCACTACAACTCTTACCTGAGTAGGGCCAAT
This sequence comes from Viscum album, assembly GCA_963277665.1. Classification (NCBI taxonomy): domain Eukaryota; kingdom Viridiplantae; phylum Streptophyta; class Magnoliopsida; order Santalales; family Viscaceae; genus Viscum; species Viscum album. Next base: position 303,403,790 of record OY728130.1, read on the forward strand.
ACCTTGTCGGGACAATATTCTTCCTAGGTCGGCAGTGTACTCTGCCAGGGTGCTCATCTCCCAACACCTGATTTAAGTGATCATTTGGCCCAAAATTTCAAGTTCATGGGAATCAAGGGTCTCTAAAATAGCCTATTACAAATATTAATAGATTATAAATTTACAAAATAGATATAAAAATTTTAAATCAACAAAGTAACACCTAAAATTTATTACCGAGTCCATTCGTTAACCACACTTCCATCTTTCTTCCTTATACTCGAGTAAAACAGTTTTTCTCGAGGCACACATCCTAAAATATTCATTGGTTTCTTCTAAAATGACATTAAATATAGGATACCATAATTAAAAATAGGTTACCAATAATTAATTTCATAAATATAATTAGATGAAACCATTATCAATCAAATAAATTTTGGGGGAAATAATAGATAGTGAAAGTTGTAAAGAAAAATTATAAACAACTATTATACCTACTTCCTCTTATGATCTGACATTGTAGTATGCCCCAATGTGTGGAAGTATTTTTTTGAATCAATTTTTCTATTTCTTCTGTATGATTCCTAAATAAAAATCTAAAATCAAAAATATTTTATTAATTAAAAACCTGAAATTTTTCATTTATATACCCCAATGTGATTAATACCTTAAATTGGATAGTCATCCAATAAGTAATCATATGTTGATAATATTATATCAGAAAATCATCCAATACACCTACCACCTCTAACTCTATGCCAACTCAGACATGCCATCCAATATACAACTTGTGCTTATATGCTCTCTAAATCTCACCTAAATCCACTAGACGTGATGGTCGTCCACCCTCATCATTGGGGAAATTAAACAGACGCTGATAAAAAATATTAATTCATATAAATAAAAAAATAAAACATTGCATTAAATAAAATAATTTTTTTACCCATATCTATTCCTAAGGATTATCCTTGACTAAATTTGGAAATTTTCTCCATGAGAGAGGGCTGACAGGAATGATGTTGGAGTATTTGGCAAGCATCGCCAAAAAAACTCCGACATTGTTGCCATATTTTTTCATTCATTTGATTATCATCATTGTAGTCCACCATTTACTACATGTGGGAGTTTCACACCGAACACATTCATGTACACCCCCACCCCCACCTCCTATCAGTAGATGTATATGTTATGAATGAACAAAAAATATCTTATCAATACATGTTATAATTAAAATAAATAATGGTATAAAAATTTGTTAGGGTTCTATAAATATACCTACGACAGTCTAATCAATGGGTGGTGTTGGTTCTGTAAAACCTGAAGGAACACCCTATACAGGTGGAGTGGGTCACAATGTATGCCTTGTAGGGACAGACAGTGGTGGAGTAGGAGTCAAAGAATATGGAATATAGAAGCTCAAATATAATGAAGTATAATTAAAATAAGATGGCATATATGGTTGGACAAATGATGGATGGGGACATAGAATCATCATCGGATATGGTAAACTTGGGTGAGGAGAATCAAGTGTAAAGGGTAGTAAAAACATGGGATGGATAAAAATCTCTTGTGTCCCTAATGACACACCGAGACCAGAATGTGGGATATATGGTATGTTAGTTGGAGGGGAAGGGTCTAATCAGGTATGCCAACTAGATCGCCTAGCTGTCGTACCACCCACTCCTACTAACACCATGAGTTCTGGGACAACTACTAGGCTGATCATCAAATAATTTTTGCCTAAGAGGTGGATCCCAGAAAAATGTTTAAAAAAAATTAATCAAATGATATTATATATTATTTAAATTTATATATTTGAAATAAAATACTCGCTACAAGCACTAGTGGTGGAACACCCATCTCAGCCATGTGATGATTATTGTCCATCTTCTTTTTCCATCACCTCTCTTCAATTTGTTTCATTTCCATCATTTGTAAACAAATATGGAATTAATTAGAAAAGGATAACTAATGTGTCATCCAAAAAACAAAATATATGAGAGGGAATAGGGGGATTCATGGATAATTTAACTATCCATTATTTTATGTGAGATTGAATTCATATATAATGAATTCAATAAATCATACATGATATAATAAAGAAATTTAATTTTGAGTGGGATGGTTATTAACTATGTGTCACCAATCTATTAAAATCACGGAACATTGATTCTGAGGATTTATTTCACTCAAAAACCAAGAGAGAGTGCATACTGAATTATACCTCTAGAAAATTCAGAAAGGTACATATTATGAATGATTCAACCCTTAATATAGTTGAAAATGATGATATAAACATATGAAAAAAGATAATATATCTACCAGATTCATAAGGGGTAAATCACTTGTCAAAATTAAGGAAAAATTTAATTTCTTTAGCCCGGGTAGATGATGTAGGTTTCTATACTTCTTTTACAGATAAAGAAAAACCATCATGTTCATTATCTGGTGAAAAGATAAAGGGAGGTCTTAGATTTATACAAATTTTATACATGGTCAATAAAGCATATAAATGTTCACCATGTCAGAAATGTTGGTTTTATAGGTTTGTATACAGTTTAATTCAAAATAAGAAAATACCATTCAAATAAAATTGCAACCAATAAACATTGAAAATTAATATAATGGTCAAGTCAGATACAATATATTTTTAATCAATATTAAATCATTTTAATAGTACCAACCTTAACAACCCAAGTCGAGCTAATCCAAAAGAATTGATAACATGGATGGATGATTCTATATATTTAACACCATAACTTCAGGTTCACAATCAACTATAAAAATTGAGCTATTGGAGTCATCAAAAGTAATAAATGGATTGTTTCCATTTTTAGTAGGGATGATGTCAATTCCATAATCACCATCATCAAAAATATGTCTTGTAATTACTTCAATAATTACACCAAATTCAGGTCGAAGATGGTCTTTGGCATTGAAAAATTGTTTCTCCATTGATGGAAATATAGACGGTTCATCACTAGTAAGAGTGGGAGTCATATAAATTACTCGAAATCTACAATCATCAATGAATGTGCCCTGCCATGTCATCAAATCAAACCACTGGCATTCCATCATCCTTACTCATCCATGAGAGTAATAATCCAATATTATTTTTTTCAATGACTCCATAATAACCTAAATTTTCAAATCGCGGTCTACTATCTGATGCAGTAGCATAAAAGTATGTTCTAGAAGTAACTATAACACCATCGTGTTGTGTTATCATGTTCTTTTCTTGTTCTATGATAATAAATCTGTACCCATTGATAATAATTGATTTATAGTCACAAACCATGGTATTATGACCAGAAGCCAAAAATATTATTTCTTTAGAGATAGAGTCTGCAAGAAAATTCAATACCTAAAATATAAATTGAAATTAAACTTAATTAAATATTCATTTAATTATATTAAACATTAATATTTTTACCTTCAATTTTAACCACGCAGAAAACTCTTTGCAATGCAAAGTCTACGTCCTCAAAGATAAAGAATGATGCTTTCTATTTATCATTACTTTATGTTCCCTATTGGAAAAAATAGGAATAGTTTAATATATATATATATATAATAGATACATATTCAATTTACTTTCATGATGTAGTCATCAAAACAATCATAGTGGAACCAAACTGTACGATGTACCATCTCCTGGTCTTCGAGAATTAATTTTTTCAATGTATATGATCCAAGAATTCCACCTGTTTGAGAAAGTGATGGAAAATTGGGTTTAATTTTCTCATACTATTCTTCTTCATTTATCATTGGTCTGTTCATTGTTTTTTTAGTATCTAGAAAATACATAGACCAGAAATCCATACATTCTTGATCCAAGTAACAATTTACGATAGAACCTTCAACATGATTCATGTTTTGGAAATAAGACTTTAATGTGTTCATATTTCTTTTATTTGGATACATACAATGAAAATAAATAGGTCCATTGAGAAGTATTTCAGTTGGAATATGGATAGTCAGATACAACATGCATATGAACAATGACGGAGGAAATATTTTCTCTAACTCACACAAAATTAATGGGACATCTGCCGACATGTTTTTCCAAAAATGACATGGAAAACATATTATCAGAAATATCTCTAAAAAAATGGAACATCTAAATAAAACCCACCCTTACATTATTCAACAAAAGATGAAAATTTTCTATTGCAATAAACTCATGCAAAAGGATGTGATAATCATGAGTCTTCAATGATTTTAGCTACAACTCTCCTATGTTGACCTGTTTAAATATGATTCTTGAATAATCATTAAGAAATTTAATAGTATCTAGTACTTCCAGAAATTGCTTTTTTTATGTAGGTTTCATCACATAAGAAGAACATGGAATTTCCCATTTATTTTCATTGATACACACATGAGGCAATTCTGGTCTGATTCCCCAATCCACCAAGTCACACCGATATTGTAAATCATCTTTTGTCTCTACCTTAACATTTATAATAATATAAGGAAACATTTCAAATATATTTGTTTAAATGTTAATTACTTTTAATCAATGTCGTAACATATTGGTTGACCAATAAGGAAAATCAAAAAAGATACTCCTCTTCTTCCAATTGTAACAAGTTTCAGTGGAAACATTTTTTCTCTTTCTGGATTTCATTTGATCCTTCCCAAATGAAAATATGAAATCCTTAAATTCATTAAGCACATCAATTCTTGACATATGATGAGGTGGATCATTAGTCTCCTTGGTATTTTCAAATCTTTGACGATTATTTCTATATGGATGGTTCATTGGTAAGAATTGTTGATTTCCCATAAAACTGAAACTACAACAATGTTTCAGTCTTCTTGGATCATGTATTCTTCATACAAGCAAGACATGATAGTTTTCCCATCATGATCCCTCCATAAATCATTGAATAAGTAGGAAAAACGTCGATCATCCACATAATAATATCATTCATATGAAATATGTATTTCGAACATGAATTGTAAATGTTCACACACAAACCCCAAAAAAGTTTCAACTCTTTTATTAAAGGTTTCATGTATACATCTATATCATTACTGGGATCAAAATATCCAGATATGAGTATACTCATGAAAGTGAAAGGTTTTTTCATACACAACCCTGGGGGGAAGGTTATAATTGTGTATAATAACCGGCCATGTGTTGTGAAAAGTAAGAATATTCCCAAATGTATTAAAACCGTCACATGAAAGGCCTAGGATCACATTACACATGTCAGCTATAAAATCAGGATATCGAGCATCAAATATCTATCATTCAAATTCCTCAGCAGGGTGAACCAACTCATCATTAGTCTTTTTTTTATCTCGGTATCATGCCATCACATTTTTATTGATATTTCATCAGAAATAAATAAGTTCTGTTGTATTGGGATCAATTGGACATGCCACATTACTTTCTATGGCACATGGGATGGCGTTCCATCCCCTTTTGGATTCCATAGTAATGTGCCCAATTTTATACAATCATTTCATTCAAAAGTTTCCTCCTATAATAAACTACAATATTTCAGGAAAGCATGAATTTTGTTCCATGAAAATCAGTGTTTCCCAACTAACTTCCATGCCATATAGTTGTTTGATGGAATATATGCATCATCTGGAATTAATTACTTCATTGAAAGAATGTAATTGATGGAAGTATTAGAAACCCCATAAATAGTTTTCCCATGAAATAATTGGATTAAAAATTATAGCCTTCTTATTTTACCTGATTGTCGATATATGGGAGTCATGGAAGTGTCATTAAATTTTTTTTACCCTAACAACATCATCATTTTCATTAGATGCATCATGTGTTCTCATATCAATGTCTTCTTGGGTAGGAATCCTTTATATTTCATGATGAATAATAAATAGAAACCATTCATATAAACAATTCTCCAATCCAGTCCTATCATTTGGATCATTATCCATTTGAGATTTCATTTTCTCCCCATTGTGATACCACACATAGTCATTTTCTTGAAAACCATATTTGGTTATGTTGTCGCTGACTTCTTCATGGCTCAACCAAGGTTATATAACAAAATTGTAACATGGGCAGTTTATGTTACCACTCTCTAAAGCATTGTGAAATGAAAATCCAGAAATCTCTCCAAATATTTTTAATGATTGTTTGAGATCCGATCAGTTTCATACATCCAACTTCTATCCATTATGTAAACAAATTATAATGAGTCATTTCATCAAAATAAATTCAATAAGATTCATGTTTAATTTTAAAACGATGGTAAAACATTACCTAGGGATTGAAACATCATGGTCATATATGTGTATCATGATCCAAGAATGATTAAATAGAACTAAGAAGTGTTTGATGTAATAGAATGAAGGTTCCATGGGAAAAGAAGCCCGATTCCATGTACATGGAGATTTTTAATGATGATATTGAACTTTATTTTCCAAATGGGATAATCTATCCTCATTTTAGATATCCATAAAGGAAGGGGTTTCTTGTTGATGTAGCGAACTATTCCTGGGTAGATAACTTATTATTAAAACAATGTGAAGATATACTAATTCAGTTATATGTGCCTAAATTTAAGGTGAAATGTGTTTTGAGATTTTTTTCAATTATCACATACAAGAGGGCACCATGGACCGGATAGATCATTGTTCAAGATATTACAATGTGAATTATTTTCTTCATAGATGCAAAATGTCTAAAAAGAGTTTTCGAAATAAGTTATTGATGCTAAAAATAGAAATATTTTGAAAAGTTAGGAGATTTCAAAACACCCAATAACCAAAGTCTATGTATTCATTATGTCGGTGTGTCCAGGGGGTGGGGGCAGTCTAAGGTGGAGGTGGTGTCCATGAGGGATGTCCAGGAAGGGTGGGGGGTGTCCAGGGAGTGTCGGTGTCTAAGGGGGCTATCCTAGAGGGTGGGGTAATGTACACGGGGTGGGGGTGTTCGGGGGGGGGGGGGGGTAGGGTTGTCCATGGGGGTGTATAGGGGGTGGGGAATGTCCAAGGGGGTGGGGTGTACATGGGGTGGGGTAGTGTCCAGGGGGCTGTCCAGGGTGTGGGGGTGTCCAGGTGGTGGGTGATGTCCAGGGTCATTGTCCAAGGGGGTGGGGGTGTCCAGAGGGGTGTGGTGTCTAGGGGGTGGGGGTGTCTAGTTGTAACGCCCCGACCCTAGTTACCCAGAGTCGGTGCATTATTGCGTAACATTGGCATTATCACAAAAGATCAAGTCTCGAAAGACCGATTAGTTTCGTAGACTTAGAAACACTAGATACATTCATAACTGTTACATTTCATCATAAAGTAAAAAACTACAATAACAAAGTCTCCATAGTCCACACTCATATCCTCTTCTGACTATCCCTGCAGGTCATTCATAAAATACTTCTTTACATCCTGGAAAATATTAAAACATTGAAAGGGGTGAGATCAGATGCTCAGTAAGGAAAACAATATTGTGGAAGCATTCATAAATAAACATTAACATTTAACGCAATGTATAACTAAAATGAAAGACTTTTTAAACATTAACTTAATCATAATATGGCAAAAATAAAATTAAATAATGCCATTTACTTACTCACATGGATATTATACTAGTCGAATAATCACATGCAATATCAATAACCAATTTCATAATGATGGAATGCATAATGCCAAACTATCATAACCATGTAGCCAAGGCCTCGTGCCAAGACTACAAATAAGATTTTGTCAAGGCCTTGTTCCAAGACACTAGTTTGTCTCATGAGACCTACCGATTCATCGAGGAGCTATAGCGGGCTCCACCCGTCACTTATTAAGTCCAATGCATTCCTCATATGAACTGGTTCAAACATATCATAAACCATAACATAATTGTATCACATAAAACATTCATAAAGGAAACATAATATTTTCACACTTCAATCACAGGATATCAATAGAACACATTGATATAATAAAAACTTTATCAAAACCAATTTCAATACCAAAATAAAAGAAAAGTAAAACATGGTATTTATTTTTCTTTAAAAAAAAGTTATGGATTATAGAGGAAGCTGAAACTCAAATAATATTCACGGCGGCAGGGAAGTCATTGTCATAAGAAAAACATTCCTTTTATCGTTTAGTAAAAATGATTTGTATAAAAATATTCCTTTTGAATAAAAGTAAAAGCCAAAGGGGTTTATACACCGTATGAATGATAGTTGTGTATAAAACCAAATATGCCTCAATGAAAGGAGATTGAGACGAAGTCCTTACAAAGATCATTATAAAATAAAATAGATCTATTATGTGTATTTACTATAATTACACATAAAGAAAGTATAAATACAAGATAGGATATAATAATATCATGACATAATTTTAAAGTAGGAGATTAACCCAATGAATGGAAATTGGGTTAAGAAATCCCCTTACCTCGTGTCCGACTTGACTAGACCGTTCTTTAACCGCTTGAATAATAATCTAGAGTTAATTTATAATTTCTTAAGAACCTTTTTCATGTTTATTATTCCTTTTATATCAATTATTACCATGTTATGAACATTATGTAATTATTTATGTTTATAACGGCTGTTTTGTCGATCTTTGGTACTTGAGTCAAAAATAAACTTCTTAAAATTAAAGGTTATTCATGTGGTAAAATATCAATTATATCCATAATTATATTCATGATTCAGATATCATATACATCATATATATCCAGTATATACATTCATTTATAATATTACATAACATTTAGAGGTAAGAAATGAAATGCACTGTTCATGGAGACGGTAAGTCGTACGTACACATGAACGCTACTTTCATTTCTATTTCGTATTTAATGGAATGAAATTATAATTATATAAAGGTATAATATAATTATATTATAATATAACTTATAATACCATTTACTCCATCCTTTATACATCCCATGTATGGCATTAATGATTCAAATCACTTTGAGGGGGCGAATGTCCGCACTTCCTAAAATGAAAATATCACGTTTACCCATAATGGAAACCATAAAGGTATGCCATAAATGAAAAATAAATAAGATTAAGGAAAACATAAATGTATTATATATAATATATAAATCTTGTGACATCTTAATGGACACCTTTTAAGGTGTTATATGAGTGTTGAACAATCATCATTTCGTGAGGCAGAAATTCGCCATCCACAGATACAGTATGTTCTTTTACCATTAGATGTAGGTGTGTGTAAGTGTAGCTCGAATAATTCTTATAAAAACATCCTAGTATATTTAAGATACTGGTTTTGTTACAAAGTAATGGAATAAAAAGTTTTTATGTGGTTGGAGAAGCAAAATAAAACAAAATAACATAAGAGAAGACATTACCTTAAAATCGGGTAACTCTTTTTTGATTTGAGACAAAGGCTTCCTTGGGAAGAATTCTGCACAAAGTGAGGCTTCTAGGAGTAAGAGAGGGAAGTTTGGAGAGTATTTGGGCAGAGGGTGGCCGATCCAAAAGGCTTTGAATGTGTGAGTATGGTGGTAGTGGTGGGGGCCTTTTATAAGAGGAGAGGAGGGGCACTCTTGGAAAGTCATGAAATGTTACTTTATTATATAATGAGTTATGAATTTTAAAGGTCCAACACTTATATATTTAGAGGATAAGGTGATAAGTGTTCGAAATATACTCATCCAATAGGTTTTTGACAAGTGTAAGTCTTAGAATTTACATTATCTTTTTATTTTATTTAAATGTTTAAATAAGGAGGTAATCACTGCATCATCATGGTGTCGTAAATAATTTAATTTATTTAATGTCTAAAAATTATAAAAAAATTATCATGATGTAGGAAATAGTTTTATATTTCTAATGAATATTTATAATAAAAAATAAGACTTTTATAACCCCATTTAAAATTTTTTTAGTAAAACAACTCATGTTTGTGACATTATTATTTTAACATTAAATAAAAGGTTTTTAATGTCATTTTCCTACCAAAGTGGCTCCATGGGGTCCCCAAGTTGACCCATGGATTGTCGTGGTCGGCCATGACTCATCCAATAGGGGTAGGACATGTGTAAAGGTATTTTCATATTTTTATAACATCATTTTACCTTAAATTTCACTAATTATCTTTAATCGCGATTAATTAAACTTAAAAGTTACTATTCACCAAAAAATTATTTTAATCCCATTGAACCAAATTTTACTTTCTAATGAAAACCATGTATGTTGGATTTTTGAAAATCAAATCACAGAAGTGGTAATTTTTCATTTAAACGAAAAATCAGTTTTTTAACTACCACTTAGTGGTTTCACTATTCATAAAAAATTGAAGTTTTTCAGAACAATGCCAAATTTCACCCTATGCTATAATTGATATTTCGAATTCAAAAATGATGCCTATTTTAAAAAATTCCAAAAATATAAGTTGAATTAATAAATTTTATAATTAATTCCCACAGTCACAACAAATAGCGTGTTTTTAAGAAATAATATATATCAAAATATTGACAATTGTTTATGTCCAATTTCAATGTTTAATTAATTATAATTACCACCATTGGATAAAATGGTAAACATATATTCTAATTATACTTTAAACCACTAAATAGTATAATTTATCACTATAAATTATTTTGATTAAAAAAGTTGTTTTAAGTATTTTTCACTATTCATAAAAAATTGGAAGTTCTCAGAAAATTACAAAAAATTCAACTTTGGATAATTTCGATATTACGAATACAAAAATGAAGTCCATTTTGAAATATAAAATTTCAATAATTTTAAAAAAGGTTATTACTATTCATAATGGCTACTTTGATTAGTCGCGGTGTGTTAGAACTCGAACATGCGTACAGTGCAAGCTATTGAATTATTGAAAGAGAAGCGTATCGTGGAAGCTTGGGGTGTTAAATTCTCCCATCCTTTAATAAATTGCGTCCTCCCAATTTGAAATTTTTCATTGAAAATAAATGGTTGACAATAGAAAATACCTTTGTGGAAAACCCACATCGGAAATAAGGTTAATAAAATTTAGCCATAATAAGAGGGAAAGGGAAATGAAAAAGTCACCACCAAATTATGATATCGATAAGGAGAAAATTTGTGGAAATTAGAGAAATATAATTGGAAGAGAAACGTAAATATTTGTAGGGAGTGATTGAGGTCATCAATCACAAAGAAGTGTAAAATTGAGGGCCTCAAAGCCTTCAATCTACGTTGATTTAAAATATTATCAGTTGGACAAGACATAAGGTATTAGGATAACACATTTTTTGTTTTAATATCCCTTTACTAATGTTTAAAAATTAATTTATTCATAGAGATAGGTATATATATATTTATGCTTGACAAGTAGAGTTTCAACCTTCAACTAATTTCTACCACAAACTCATCTTTCACTCAAAAAGATAATAGCACTCAAAAATATTATATTTATCATAATCGTATAGGGTTGAAAATATTAACACATACCATTTAGATTAGGAAAACTATTTTGTAATAACAAGGGACTTCTTGTAGGATAGTGGTAGGTAATAAAGGCCTGTCGCACTATGGTTGTGGGTTCTATTCCTACAACTTTGTCCGATGCGACGGGTTATCCCCCGACCTATAGGTTGTCCTTTTCCTAAAACTATAGTATTATAATATTCCAAAAATAATAATCAGAAATGTTTTAACATTAAACAATACTATCCAAGGTTCAAATTAATCCATTCCAACCTTTATAGTTATCCAAAATACTTTTGTCCAACTCACAACCCAAATTTTATAAGGAAGGTAAACATAATGAAGATCCTTTTTTCCACATAACAACATGTGAACACCTTCATCATGTATTATTTTAAAACACTGATACATCCTAAATTACCATAAATCCTTATTGATTACATTCATGATCCCTTATTCCTTATATAATACTAGATATACTCCTTCTATCCAAAAAACGTATACAAATCATTAATCAGTTTCAAGGATGATAAGAATATCCAATATAATTTATTCAAATCAATCATGTATTATTCCAAAATCATTATATAGATATTAGAAACAAATTATGGTTTATCTTTCTCTCAACCATATATTTTCCAAAAATTTAACCTGTCGTGGAGTCACTTTTCTTGGTTCCACACAATCTCAAGTCCTTGATGAAATAGTACTTCATTACAATCCTTATATACTCCATAATTATTATAACCAGTACATCATTGATACAACACTCAAATGACAAAATTCTTTAATAACAACATAAGAACTCTAATCATTCCTCCTCATATGTGGTAGTATCATAACATAATTATTATCCAATAACATCATTTGGGGCATACTCTGATGATTTGGACATTGGTTTGCATAGTGTCCCCACTCCTTACAAATGAATCATTGTACATTTGAAACCTTTTTCTTACCCTTGCAATCACACACATGGTGTCCTTTTTCTCCACACTTATAACAAACTCTCATTCCCTTCAGGCAAGTTCCAAGGTGTTTCTTCCCACAATTATCACATACTGGAAAATTCTTCTTTCCCTCATTCCGTTATCCATCATTCTCTCTTCCATCCTTTTCTTCTCTTCCTTCCCTTCAAATCCATAAGACTCAAGGAATTATTTAGTTATCTTATTAACACATGATACTATTTCTTCATATGTTGAGAACACATGGGAGATTACTTCCCTTCTAAATTTTGGCTTAATACCGTGAAAGATATGATCCTTCTTACTCTTTGGATCATACGTATTGCTGGAGTTCACATTCCTTCCACTGGGAACCATTTCTATACAATGGCATAAATTAGTTTAGTTTATGAATTGCAATGAATAATTCCAGACTTGTAAAATACTTAATATAAATTGAACGGTTTATAGATATAATCCATAATCATAAAAAATGTTTTCTTTGAGGAAGTATATACTCATAAACCCTTCATAATGGTTTGTAAAAAAATTATTACTATCCTAAGCATATCCCCTGGGAGTGTCGTAACCAAGAGTGTAGCAAGGCCCGTTGTCATGCACCAGTTCCCATTCGAGTCTAGCTCAAAGTGGTGTTTTCAGGTTTTACCCCTAGGTACATCTATTCCAGAGCCGCCTCTACCTGCTCGTATCCAGACAGGGATGTATTTGCTTGGAAAACTCAAAAAATCTCTATAATACCAAAATTCTAGGAAGTTCTTCTATACTAATCCTCAAAGTCTATCTTAGGGATATGTGATGTAATTATATTTTATCTAAATCTAGCTTCCAAGGTTAGTACTAAAGTTCCTCTAATACCAACTGTAATGCCCCGACCCTGGTCACCTTGAGTTAGTGCATTTTTGCATAACATTGGCATGATCACAAAATCTCAAGTCTCAAAATACCGATTAGTTTAGTATCCTTGGAAACACTAGATACATTCAAAACTATTACATTAAATCATAAAGTGAAAAAATACAATAATAAAGTCTCCATAGTCCACACTCATATCCTCGTCTGACTATCCCTGCAGGTCATTCATAAAATACTTCTTCACATCCTGGAAAATATTAAAACATTGAAAGGGGTGAGATCAGATGCTCAGTAAGGATAAAAATATTGCGGAAGGTTTCATAAATAAACATTAACATTGAAGGCAATGTATAACTAAAACAAAAGCCTTTTGAAACATGAACTTCAGCATAATATTGTAAAAATAAAATTAAATAATGCCATTTACTAACTCACATTGATATTCTACTAGTCTAATAATCACATGCAATACCAATAACCCCTTTCATAATGATGGAATGAATAATTCCAGACTATCATAACCACGTATCCAAGGCCTCGTTCCCAGACCCTAGTTTGTCTCATGAGACCTACCGATGCATCGAGGACCTATAGCGGGCTCCACCCTTCACTTATTAAGTCCAATGCATTCCTCATATGAACATGTTTAAACATATCATAAACCATGACATAATTGTATCAAATAAAACATGTATAAAGAAACATAAGATTTCCATACTTCAATCACAAGATATAAATGTTGGGTCGGAAGAACACCCCAAGGAGGGAAATGATGGCAAGATGAGGGGTGAATTGCCTTTTAAAAAAAGATTCACAAATTAAAAATCAAAGTAAAGATGCTGCGGAAATAAAGAAGGCAAGACACAAGAAATTTGATAACGGAGTTCGGCCAAAACCCGGCCTACGTCTCCGCTCCCAACTCAACCGTTGAGAGATTCCTACCGCTTGCTTTTCAATGGTTATAGCAAGAAACCCACTAGGCTTTGAGGTAGCACTAGGACCTATTACAGCTTTCTTTTATTGGTTAAGCAAGAACCCAATGCTTTTAATGGTTAAGCAATAACCCACTAGCCTTTTTAACGGGTGAAGGCTAGCTCACCGACAACTCAAGCCCTTTAAAAGGAAAGGCTTGAAAAACCTCTTCACACCTTAGTGGTGGTGTGAGAACCCAAAGAAAGGGAGATGAGGAAAGAGTTTGGGGTTTGTAGGCACAAACCCAATTTTAAAGCTCAAAAAGAAATAAACAATAAAAACCGTTATTTAGGAAGACTTGGGCGCCAAATGATTGGTGGAGCTGATGTAGCGTGCTTCTCCCAAGCTTCTTGAGGTGCTCCTTGGATTGGAATTGGATTGAGCACTAGAGGATCCTTTGAGGAAGTCCACCGGAGGTTGGCCAATAGATGGAAAATGAGTATAGTGGCTTTGTAAATGTTCCGGTGGGTGTCCGGGGCTTCCTTGGCCTTTATTTATAGGCTAGGATCCTTTGGGGAGGCTTCGGAGCCGTTGGAGAAGGCTTTGGAGCCGTTGGAGGCCAAAAGAATGTTGACTGGTCAACCCCAACGGCTAGTTTGACTGGGCTACCGGCTGGCCGGTACAGTCCCACCGGTTGGCCGGTGCCTTGGATGAGAAGAAGAGTCTTGGTCCAGGCTCCACCGGTCGACCGGTGCAGAGCCACCGGCTGGCCGGTGGCAAGACAGTAGCAAACACTATTTGAGCTGGGTGCCACAGGTCGACCGGTGGCAGAGCCACCGGTCGACCGGTGGGGAGGCAGTAGCAACCCCTTGAGTCTGGGTGCCACCGGCTGGCCGGTGGTGAAGCCACCGGTCGGCCGGTGGACTGAATTTCAGTCCATTTCTGCCTCTTCCTTGGTCAACTTCTTGGCAATCAAATGCCTATCAACACAAACACTTAAAACACAATGTTAGAAACATAAGAGGGTGATTGTGATCATGAAAATCAAACCTCGAGGGGTTCGAGAGGTACAACAATCTCCCCCTATTTTGATGATCACAATCACCAAAACAATTAAAGTAAAAATGAAATTAAAAGGAAATGCAAAGCATGATGAAAAAGGATTCTCCCATTCTCCCCCAATCAATCAAGAAAATTCTCCCCCTTTGTGATTATCAAAATAGCGTGGGGCATAAAACTTGATTGAGGGAAACATTGAAAATCAAGATTTGAAAAAAAAATTGAGATTTGAAAATCAATTGAAATTTTGGAAATTAAATGAAAATTTGAATCAAATTTTGAATTGAAAGTTTTGAATCAAAAATCAATTGAAATTTTAAATTTGAAACCAAATGAAATTAGAATTGAAAATTGAATAACAGTTTGAATTGAAAGTTTTGAAATGAAAAAGAATTCGATACCAACTGTTGGAAATTTAGAAATGAAAATTTAATAGAAAATTTTGAATTGAAAGAATTGAAACCAAGAGTTGAGTTTGAAAAATTTGAATACACAACAAGGCTAAAAGATCCTAACTCCCTCTAAATAAAAACAATGAATCATCGGGGAGAGGGATTTTGAAAAGAGACAATTTTAGGTCCGGAGAGACTCGTCAAAAGGGATTTTTCAATCCAAATTTGTCTCATAGCGGGTCTTCTCCTATAGAATTCATCGGAATAAAAAATCGATTTGGGTTGGCCGTACCGGGCGTTTTTGCAATTACACTCATAAATGAGGTGCCCGGTTTTCTTGCAATAATTACAAAATTTAAAGCAAGAGCTCCCCCTTACAAAAACAGTGGGTGCATGGGAGGAGGAGGCTTGGTTGGTATAGCCAAGTCCATTGGTGGTTCTAGAAACCCTTTGGGAACCTAGGAGATTGTTCAAATTTTGTTCCCCATTGGTGAACTTAGCTAGGGTCTCCCTTAGGTTTTTGATGGTTGATTCCATAGAATCAACATTTGGAAAATTTTGGATTTTAAGGGAGAGTTCCTCCTTCTCTTTGAGAAGTTGGTCTTTTTCGGAGGAAAGTTTTTTGAAATTCTTTTTCAAAGCGACAAATTTTGATGAAAGCTCATGAAAACCTTTTTCGAGTTGGTCTCTAGCATGTGAGAGTTCTTCATAAGACAAATGATTCAAAGAATTTGAAGAACTAGAGGAGAAAGAGGAGGAAGAGGAGGAAGATACCTCATGTTTTGCCATTAGGCATTTGTTATCGTTGTCGCTTGAGGGGAAGGAGGAGAATGAAGAGGTGGAGCTATCACTCCATGTTGTCTTTGAAGCCTTCTTCTTCTCCTTTTTCTTGGCCCTTTTCTTGTGAAGTGGGCAAGCGGGTACGGATTTTGCATCGGGTTCAAGCTTTTGAATGGGTTCTTGCTTTTGAGCCATGCTAGTACCTTCATGGGTTAGTTCTAAAAGCTTCCAAAGATCGTAAGAAGTAGTGCAAGAAGAAATACAATTAAAAACATTTCTATCTAACCCGCAATGAAGAGCATTCATGGCTTTGCCATCAAGCTCGAAATTTGCAATGTCGGCGGGGGTCCATTTGGATTCATCGGGAGAAGAAAATGAATAACCATGCATGACAATTTTAAAAATAGGATAGCCAATACTTTTTAAAAAAGTGGTCATGCGGGTTTTCCAAAAAGAATAATCGGCTCCATCAAAAAATGGAGCACGATCCAAAGAATGACCTTCGGGGGATTGGGAGGAAGAAGCGGTAGAAGCCATAAAAAAAAAATAGGATCTTTAATTTGAAACCGGTTTAGGGAATTATTCAAATACGCCCTCTGATACCAATTGTTGGGTCGGAAGAACACCCCAAGGAGGGAAATGATGGCAAGATGGGGGGTGAATTGCCTTTTAAAAAAAGATTCACAAATTAAAAATCAAAGTAAAGATGCTGCGGAAATAAAGAAGGCAAGACACAAGAAATTTGATAACGGAGTTCGGCCAAAACCCGGCCTACGTATCCGCTCCCAACTCAACCGTTGAGAGATTCCTACCGCTTGCTTTTCAATGGTTATAGCAAGAAACCCACTAGGCTTTGAGGTAGCACTAGGACCTATTACAGCTTGCTTTTATTGGTTAAGCAAGAACCCAATGCTTTTAATGGTTAAGCAATAACCCACTAGCCTTTTTAACGGGTGAAGGCTAGCTCACCGACAACTCAAGCCCTTTAAATGGAAAGGCTTGAAAAACCTCTTCACACCTTAGTGGTGGTGTGAGAACCCAAAGAAAGGGAGATGAGGAAAGAGTTTGGGGTTTGTAGGCACAAACCCAATTTTAAAGCTCAAAAAGAAATAAACAATAAAAACTGTTATTTAGGAAGACTTGGGCGCCAAATGATTGGTGGAGCTGATGTAGCGTGCTTCTCCCAAGCTTCTTGAGGTGCTCCTTGGATTGGAATTGGATTGAGCACTAGAGGATCCTTTGAGGAAGTCCACCGGAGGTTGGCCAATAGATGGAAAATGAGTATAGTGGCTTTGTAAATGTTCCGGTGGGTGTCCGGGGCTTCCTTGGCCTTTATTTATAGGCTAGGATCCTTTGGGGAGGCTTCGGAGCCGTTGGAGAAGGCTTTGGAGCCGTTGGAGGCCAAAAGAATGTTGACTGGTCAACCCCAACGGCTAGTTTGACTGGGCTACCGGCTGGCCGGTACAGTCCCACCGGTTGGCCGGTGCCTTGGATGAGAAGAAGAGTCTTGGTCCAGGCTCCACCGGTCGACCGGTGCAGAGCCACCGGCTGGCCGGTGGCAAGACAGTAGCAAACACTATTTCAGCTGGGTGCCACAGGTCGACCGGTGGCAGAGCCACCGGTCGACCGGTGGGGAGGCAGTAGCAACCCCTTGAGTCTGGGTGCCACCGGCTGGCCGGTGGTGAAGCCACCGGTCGGCCGGTGGACTGAATTTCAGTCCATTTCTGCCTCTTCCTTGGTCAACTTCTTGGCAATCAAATGCCTATCAACACAAACACTTAAAACACAATGTTAGAAACATAAGAGGGTGATTGTGATCATGAAAATCAAACCTCGAGGGGTTCGAGAGGTACAACAATAAATACAACACATTGATATAATAAAAACTTTATCAAAACCATTTTCAACACCAAAATAAAAGAAAAGTAAAACATGGTATTTATTTTTCTTTAAAAAAATGTTATGGCTAATAGAGGAAGCCGAAACTCAAATAATTGTCACGGCGGTGGAGAAGTCGTTGTTGAAAGAAAAAACATTCCTTTTGTCATTTAGTAAAAATGCTTCATATAAAAAGATTCCTTTTGAATAAAAGTAAAAGTCAAAGGGGTTTATACACAGTATAAATGAAAGTTGTGTATAAAACCAAATATGCCTCAATGAAAAGAGATTGAGACGAAGTACTTGCAAATATCATTTTTAAAATAAAATAGATCTATTATTTGTATTTAATATAAGTACACATAAAGAAAGTACAAATACAAGATAGGACATAATAATATCATGACATAATTTGAAAGTAGGAGATTAACCCAAAGAATGGAATTTGGGTTATGAAATTCTCTTACCTCGTGTCCGACTTGACTCGACCATTCTTTAACCTCCTCAATAATAAACTAGAGTTAATTTATAATTGATTAAGAACATTTTTCAAGTTTATTAATATTTTTATATCACTTATTACCATGTTATGAACATTATGTAATTATTTATGTTAATAATGGTCGTTTTGTCGATCTTTGGTACTTGAGTCAAAAATAAACTTCTTAAAATTACAAGTTGTTCATGTGGTAAAATATACATTATATCCATAATTATATTCATTTTTTAGATATCATATACATCATATATATCAAGTATATACATTTATTTATAATATTACATAACATTTATAGGTAACAAATGAAATGCACCGTTCATGGAGACGGTAAGCCGTACGTACGCATGAACGCTACTTTCATTTCTATTTCATATTTAAAGGAGTGAAGTTATAATTATATAAAGGTATAATATAATTCCAGTATAATATAATGTATAATACCATTTAATCCATCCTTTATACATCCCACATATGACATTAACGATTCAAATCACTTTGAGGGGGCGGTAGTCCGGACTTCCTAAAATGAAAATATCGCGTTTACCCATAATGGAAACAATAAAGGTATTCCATAAATGAAAAATACAGAAGCTTAAGAAAAATATAAACATATTATATATCATATATAAATATAGTTACATCTTAATGGCCACCTTTTAAGGTGTTATATGAGTGTTGAACAGTCATCGTTTCGTGAGGCAGAAATTCTCCATCCACAGAAACAGTAAGTTCTTTAACCATTAGATGTAGGTGTGTGTAAGTGTAGCTTGAATAATTTTTATAAAAAAATCCCAGTATATTGAATATACTGGTTTTGTTACTAAAGAAAGTAATAAAAAGAGTTTATGTGGTTGGAGATGCAAAATAAAACAAAATAACATAAGAGAAAACATTACTTAAAATCGGGTAACTCTTTTTTGATTTGAGACAAAGGATTCCTTGGGAAGAAATATGCCCAAAGTGAGGCTTCTAGGAGTAATAGAGGGAAGTTGAGAGAGTATTTGGGAAGAGTTTGGCCGAGCCAAAAGGCCTTGATGGTGTGATTAAGGTGGTATTGTTGGGGGCCTTTTATAAGAGGAGAGGAGGGGCACTCTTGGAAAGTCATGAAATGATACATTATTATATAATGCGTTTCGGATTTTAAAGGTACCAAACATATATATTTCGAGGATAATGTGATATGGGTTTGAAATATAATCATACAATAGGTTTTTTACAGGTTTAAGTCTTAGATTTTACATTAAAGTTTTATTTTATTTAAATCGTTAATTAATGAGGTAATCACTTCATCAACATGGTGTCAGAAATAATATAATTTATTTAATTTCTAAAAATTATAAAAAAATTATCATGATGTAGGAAATCATTTTATCTTTATAATTAATATTTATAGTAAAAAATATGACTTGTAGAACCCCGTTTAAAAATTGTTTTAGTAAAACAACACATGTTTGTGCCATTTTTATTTTAACATTAAATAGAAAGTTTTTAATGTCATTTTCCTACCAATGTGGCTCCATGGGGTCCCCAAGTTGACACATGGATTTTATTGGTCGTACATGACTCATCCAATAGGGGTAGTACAAGTTTAAATGTATTTTCATATTTTTATAATATCATTTTTACCTTAAATTTCACTAATTACCTTTAATCGTGATTAATTAAACTTAAAAGTTACTATTCACCAAAAAGTTTTTTTAATCCAATTGAACCAAATTTTACTTCCTAATGACAACCATGTATGTCGGATTTTTGAAAATCAAATCACAGATGTGGTAATGTTTCATTTAAATGAAAAATCATTTTTTTAACTACCACTTACTGGTTTCACTATTCATAAAAAATTGAGGTTTTTCAGAACAATGCCAAAATTTCAACCTAAGCTATATTTGATATTCCAAATTCAAAAATGATTTCTATTTTAAAAAATTCCAAACATATAAGTTGCATTAATAAATTTTATAATTAATTCCCGCTGTCAGAACAAATAACGTGTTTTTAAGAAATAATATAAATCAAAAGATTGATAATTGTTTATGTCCAATTTCAATGTTAAATTAATTCTAATGACCACCATTGGATAAAATGGTAAAAATATATTCTAATTATACTTTAAAACAACTATATACTATAATTTATCACTATAAATTATTTTGATTAAAAAAGTTGTTTCAAGTATTTTTCACAATTCATAAAAAATTGGAAGTTTTCAGAAAATTACAAAAAATTCAACATAGGATAATGTCGATATTACAAATACAAAAATGAAGTCTATTTTTAAATATAAAATTTTTATAATTTTAAAAATAGGGTATTACTATTCATAACGGCTACTTTGATTAGTCGCGGTGTGTAGAACTCGAACATTCGTACAATGCAAGCTATTGCATTATTGAAAGAGAAGCGTATCGTGGAAGATCAGGGTATTACACTAGGGGTGGGGGTCTCCAGGGGGTGAGGTGGTGTTCGAGGGGGGGTGGTGTCCAGTGTGGTGGGTGGTGTCCAGGGGGTGGGTTTTTTTGAGGGGGTGGGGTGATGTTCGGGGGGGGGGGGGGAGTGAGGGTTGTCCAAGGGGGTGGGTGGTTTGTCAGTGGGGATTGGGGTGTCCAGGGGTAGGGGTGTCCATGGGTGTGTCTAGGGGGTGGGGGTGTCTAGGGAGTGGGGGTGTCTAGTGGGGGTGGGGAGGGGAGGGGGTATCCATGTAGGATGAGGGGTGTCCAGGGGGTGGGGGTGTCCAGGGGG
The DNA here is from genome assembly GCA_963277665.1 of Viscum album. NCBI lineage: Eukaryota > Viridiplantae > Streptophyta > Magnoliopsida > Santalales > Viscaceae > Viscum > Viscum album. The sequence goes on from OY728130.1 coordinate 303,425,223, forward strand.
TGATGGGTGTCTGGGGGGGGTTCCAAGGGGGAAGAGGTGTCTAGGGGGTGGGGTGTGTAGGGTTGGGGGTTGGGGGTGTCCAGTGGTGGGGGGGGGGGGTTATCTAGGGGGTGGGGTGTCTATGGGGGTGGGGGTGTCCTGGGGTGGGGGTGGGGTGTTCAGGGGAGGTCGTACCCATAAAATACCTTGAAAATTACCTATAACCAGTCCATCCAACATAGAAATTTCAATCCAACACCCAAACACCATATAATTCATCCTAAATATCACTACCCATCCCATTATTTCTTGATCAAAAACTATAAATAAAAAATGAAAATCCAATTTTCAACTAAACTAAAGTCCATATAAACTACCATGTCACCCCACTAAAAAAATGGAACACCACCTACACCACTACCCAAAAAATATCCATTCTCTTCAAATGAACCATCCTTATATCCATTACCCACCTTGTGACAATATTTCTAAATAAACCATTTACCATCTTTGAGTGGGTATACATCTCACCGGAACCTCCATTAGTTCACATGGTTCACTAACTCTGCAAATAATTAGTGTCTATGAAGACTTCAAATAAAGGCGATTCACACAATTGTGACACTTTAAGTGTTGAATAAAAACATGAAACCAATCAAAGTTCACTTATTGGGTATACCTTGCCATAGACCGCATGGACCTCTAGTTTAGGACAAAACATAATAAAAAACAATAAAATATATGAAGAACATTAAAAATAAGGTAGCACTTACAAATTTTAATTTTAGAACTAAAATATTTCTTTATTTAAAATGGATCTATTGGGTTGAATGAGTTTCCCAATCTAGTGTAAAATAAGATCTTCAAGAGAGCTTCAGTTTAGGGATGAAATCTCATGGATGGGGGAACCAAATCTGCTGTGTTTTTGGGAGAAAACATTCCCATAGGTTTTAAAAAACAATTGGTAAATATAATCTTTACCAACGGTTTTAAAAAACAATTGGTATACATTGGAAAAATGAAAGATTTCCCAACAGTTTACTCAAACTATTTGGAACGATTGATTCTAAATATAGTATACCAATGTATTGTTCAAACCGTTGGGAAAGGTTGATCAAAAACCACTATACCAATAGTTTTTTCATACCATTAGCATAAAAGTGTTGGGAATGACTCCATTTCCACTAGTGATTCCACATCCCATTTCTTGATGAAACAGACCCTTATGCAGACCCCTTTACATAATTGTACTACCACTATGAAACTCATTATCATAAAAGTAATAAAATGGATTACCCTTCCACTTAACTTCTATTTAATGGAATCATGAAAGGGTAACTTCATATATACCTTTAAGTATAACTACTTCACTACTGTGTATAGGTACTACCTTTACCAAACTCATATGTATGTAGATAATATAAAGGATACCCTTAAACAAACATTATACATATTTGTAAGAAATTTACATGGTTGACCTCTGTAAGAGTATATCTAATTTACCATTAGGGATACCACGTATGGGTCTTTATGATTTTATAGTATTTCAAATTTTATTCATTTTCTATTTAAAAATAAGTGAATGAAACTTATTAAATTCATCAATAAACTTCATCTGATAAAACTGATGGGTTTTGTAATATAATTCTATAAAAAGAAATATCAAAAGACAAAAAAAATAGGAGATTTATCTACATAAAATAAGACATTAACAATACTATAAAAAAGTTTCTTTTATTCAAAATATTCACTAGCTTCAATCTTCCTTCAGCAGAGAGAACTTGTGGGAGATCAGGAGGAGTTGTGAAAAAAAGTACCTTGACTCCAGGGTAATTCACCAACCACTTGAATCCACGATCACATGATAAGGATACAAAATATGTTATGGGGTTCTATATACTTCTCAAAATTAGATAAATAGTGCTCGTTAAGATGGTAGTTTAATATAGTCTTATACACATTGCATAAAACACACCAAAAATTGCATGACATCCTCTTTAATAGCCTAAGCCCAGGGATCCCTCAACACATCATATGATTTTATTTTTATTGGTATATACTTAACACAATGTTTTAAATGAATTAATTCAATGAAGTTAATCCAATAATAAATGCAATGTAATTGGTGAAATCATTTAGGAGAAAATAAATAATATACATATATATATTTATTTAATTCATGCATCACATGCCTGAAAATTACATTAAGCTAATGCATATATTAAATGTACACTTTGTTTAATATCATTAAACACACACAAACACACACACATATATATATTTACACATAAATATGTATCAAATATGTCATATGTATGTGTACATGCATCTCAAGCATATACATTTTGGTGTGCGTCCCACATGATGCCTCTCCAAGGGACTAATCCAGACACAATAAACAACCACTGCCTTCATTGTCGGAAATAAACTCCAGAACAACCATATGTGTGTCTTTAAAAAATAGTGACCAATAAATTAGAAACTCTATATAATAATAAGATAAATATGCATAACATTTGATTCATACAGAAGATTTCATCAATGGAGAACCTCATATACCTATAGATGTTCACATATACGAGATACCTCTATTATGTAGAAACATTCATACTAGAATATACTAATAATTTATTTCTACCTCTAGGGTAAGTAGTCTCCAATTGGGATTTGGGAATGATTCTCCAACGTGACATAAATCTACAGGTGACTCCCAAAGTAGGCAGTTTTCCCCCAATCAGGTGTGAGGATCCCAACTTCTCATCCCCTCGACCAATATGAGATCCAAAATATCATTTGTAAGAATCCTCAATGAATGAATTAATTTAGAATGTTTTCTTGTAACTTTTCATGGATGTGGGAGTCATTGGGTTCTTTTGGACATGTGAATAATCCCCATTAGAAGAAATTTTAGATAGGAGTACCGAATCAATGCAATGATTGTGCATCTATACACAACCCCTCTCAGTCAAGCATTGTGACACCGCATACAAAGTCAAAGTGTTCATATAATTGACTCAATATATCCAATAAAATGGTATTTATTTTTTATACTTCATGGTGGAATCATCACTTTTATGATCAAATATATTTTACAAAATTAATTTTACTACCAAAAGTTAGTAAACAATGATCATTGTTATAAATAGAATATGCGTTTTTTCACAAAATAATCATTTTTATTAAATAATTAATATCTAATAATGAAGAAACAAGCTAAAATATTTCTCAAAATAATTCATTATAATGGTAATTATAATTTTTTATGTCATTCCATGAAGTGAATGATTTTTTATGAAATATTTTGAAACATTTATTTCACCAACCAATAATATTTGATAATTCATATATCTTAGTCAACTAATTTTTCCTTAATCCCCTGTAGTGAATTGAATAAAAAAATATTTTTTTGATTTATAATCATGGTCATGATGTGGAATGTTATATGAATCCATTATATTTATATATTACACTTCTTAAACCATTTTTCTACCTTTAAATAAATTGGTCCTTCTGTCCCTAGTAGGCACATTTTAGAATCATTTGGTTCAAAAGATGAAATGAAAAACAATATATGGTGGTTAATGGTCCTTATCCTATATCATTGTATTAAAAATTAAATATTTAATGATCAAACATCAGAAGTGAAAATAAAAATTATTATGATAAATGTGGTATTTTGAGGTGTCATTACAAACATTAAATCTATTAAATATCCAAAATGGGAAATCGTGAAGATCTTATATGTCTATCTTGAATTATTGTTTTTATTAATATTATTTTAATTAAATGATTTAATAAAACTCATAAATGTTTATTTTTTATCAAATATCTTGAAGATTTAGTGCATTCTCATCTCAGAACCTAAACTAGAAGTAAAATATTTATTAAAAGCTCCAGAAAAGTTAATATTTGTTTACCTAGTGGCATGAAATTTTTAGTAAATAATTATTTATTATTATTTTCTAACAAGATATGGGAAGCCCCCCCAATTTTTTTTTAAAAAGAAAATCCTCTTAATTAATGGCTTGATAGGAACCCATTACATTTCACTGAGGCCTAGGGACACAAATAACAAATAATAACTACCCCAAATCCCTTTCAAATATTCCAAACATTAGCATATTCCTATCAAAGAACCACACAACATGCCCATCTCATGCCCCAGTTTCAGTCAACTATTGACCACTAAACCACATGTTCTCAATCGAGCATTCTGCTTCCACTACTAAAAACCCTCTTCCAATATTACGGCTCACCTTCACCATTTTAGGCCACCCAAAATCATCCTGGATCACCTCTGCCACTGTATTGTTCACCCCTCCCAATTGTTGTGATGAAGACCTTTCAAATTGTTAATCATTCAATCACCGCCATCAAGATTTCATTATTCCACTTCCAACACTATCATTGACACCCCTGACGTAGAATAAACTACCAGTGAAGATACTAAAATTAGGCCAATCCTAGATTGAAACTGGTACATGATGTTGTATTTCAGGGTTGACTTATTACTCAGCCAACACCCCAACTACAAAAAAAAATTCTATATTTTTTTATCTAATTTCCTTATAAAATCCATTTGTATTTAAAGATATTATTTTAAATGAATAACATATAATTACCATGGATTAATTAGGTGTTAAATGACATTATACATTATAATAATTTATAACAGAAAAAAAATATTCGGTATAATTGTTCTGTTTTTATGGTATCTTGATGTAGGTTCATTCTATATAGGTTTGGTAATATAATTTTATGAGGGAGACCACATTAGATTTTGTTCCATTGCTATTTTTCACCAATTTCCCTCTTTGATGTTAGTTAAAATCTATAAATAATTTGTTTCTATCATTGTGTTTAGAGTTTATGATAATGTTGAAGTTGTCGATGATGATTGGTGGAAACAAAAAATACATGTTGTGGTGAATTTTAGAAAAATATTGACTTAGAATCGACATATTTGGTGAAGAGATTGAGGTTTTAACAATCACTACCATTCTAACTGAAAGGCATAAAGTTTGAATTTTTGATTTTTAAATTTCTTTTTTATTGGTGAACGGGATGGCTTCAGGATTTTCCCATTTAATGTTTGAAATTTAATTTTAAAAATTTAAATATGGTTTATTAGTATGTGTTTGGTTATATCATCTTATGAGATTTATTACATTATTGATGTTTCACAGTCATTAGAAAATAGTGATTCATTAAAATAAAAAAACATTTATTGGTGTTGGATCAATTATATTAAATAATAATTTTAATGCAACTAATAAATTAATTATATGACATGATTATCTGGGTCACCCATGATCAATTATGATGAAAAATTATTGATAAAAATATAAATCAATGCTAACTTATTGATAAAATTATAAAAATTCACTAGGGGGACATTGAATTTATTAAAAGGGAGTATATATAAAAAAAATATCACTTATAATAGAATTTTTCATTCTAATTATGATATTATGAATGGTCCTATATGAAAAATACCATATATTTTATATTATTGAGATAAATTATTAATATCCTCTCTATCTATATTAAATTAAAAATTTCAATATATATATGAAGTATCAATTTTCAAATATATATGAGTGTAACTACCTTCCGTGTGAACTATTTAAATATTATATGAGGGTGAATATATGAAATGGTCACATGTATTATTATTTATTGGTGAATATATATATCATATTTTTTATGTGTATTAATATAAATATTCAACATTAGATTCCTTATATAAAATGTTCCATTTGAATAATTTATAAGATTCTCACAACACTTAATTTAATAATTTGATATATAATGTGTCAAAAATTAATAGTTTTATTTTTTTATTATACAAAAGAAATGTGTGGAAAAACTGAATATACAATATCACTGGTCATCATGAAAAATAAATTAAAATATCTAAAATAAATAAATATAATTATATCTATAACAAAATGATTCTTTATATATTTGTTAACAAAACTGGAGATAGAACAAATTAAATAGAAAAATATAATTATATATTATTGATGATATATTTCAATTTCTGAATTCATACAAACTCGTCAATAATAATGAATTTTTAGAGATATAAATATCAAAAAAATTGGCTAAAATTAACCTATGGAAAATATAATATGTTAAACATATAATGTTTTTTATTGGTTATCCAAATTATTAAGACTTTTAAATATTTATGAGATTATATTAAAAAGGTTCCTCCCTATTTCATCTCAATAATTGTATTTATGGTAATATTGATTACAGTATCCCTATATCAATCCTTGAATGGTTCAAAATTCCAAAATATTATTTAAATTTTTTATATAATTAAAAATTAGATACATTATTATATGGGTTGAACTAAATAATACATATATGATTAACCAATTAAATAAATATTAAAATAAGGAAGAATATAATATTTATTTTTTCCATTCCTTGGTTTTTATAAATCAATTTATTTTTATTAATCATCATATTATATATATATATATATATATATATATTAAATTAAATCAAAGAGCTTGGGGATTTTATTATATTAGTGGAACATTTGATTACAAAATTACAAGGAATGCTATTTCATTTGGATTTAATCATCCAAAGGATTAAATATTTCATTTTTAAAATATTATATATATTTAAAAAAATATCATTAATTAATAATTTAATATATTTCTGAGAAGAGAGATATATTTTTTTATAGGAAAATTTAATGAATAATTTAATTTTCTAGAAGGATTGAAAATAAACTCACACATTATATATCCTTATTTAATTAAATATAAATACATGTGTCGAACCCCACCAAATTAGCATCGATAATATTTGGATCAAAGAAATTCCCAAAGTTAATGTATCATTTTCCATATAAAATGAAGGAAAGAGAAGCATGGATACATAGAGATCGGGTGACTAGTTTATGTGGTTCATGTGACCTCTAAGAAGTCACAAAATCAAATCACCATGGGAAGATCATGCGAATGAGTCATTTGATTCATGGGATCTATTCATTATCACATGAAACCCCTTTGAAATTCCCTCATGATTATGTGAAGGATTCTATATGAGTCCCTCTGACTATGCACCATGTTGTCTAATAGATTCCCGAAAATTACCCAAATCCCCTTATGAAATAAAATATGAAACATAAGTGGATACTTCGTGGGATGGATGTTTTGTTGTTTTTATTATGAAGGCCTTATATGGATCATGTCATTAGTTTAATTATCACATGATATCACTAGTGAAATCCCAACCATTCCACATGAATTCGAGTGGATATGTCAACTTCATCATGAAAAGTACCTTAGAAATGTCCATTTGATCATGTGACACCCCTTCAGATCGATAAACAAGCAGAGAGACTATAAATGAAAATGCATGCACAACATTGTGAGATATATTATTGATCATGTAATTACCTAATAGACATCCAGTGGTCAAAAGTCAATGGTTATGGAAAATAGATGATAAAAAGATTGAAAATTTGTAATGCTCAGTTGAACAAAATTTATGTCAATTTTCATGTGAATACCCTTGGACATGCCATCATGATTTAATGAAGGGCCCCAAAAAGGCTAGTCTTATTTCATGATGGTCCCTAGACAAAGACTTAATCATGAAAAACCACTTAAATAGGTGACCAGATCTATCGAAGGCTCCCTAACATGTCAGACAGATCTTGCAAAGTCCCTTTGACATGTTGATTTGATCATGCAAAAGACCATTGACAAGTCATGGGTCTAATAAACATGTTGACGATGGAGTGAACTCATGACAATTATTTATCAGGTAACATGAAGATGATTCCATGGATAACATGTGGTAGGTTCATGAAAAAAACATGATGATATTGTCCCTCTACCAACTCAAGACCATATATGAGATATAATCACAATGAAAGGAGGCATATAACTCTGATTGCGAGCCCTAGAAATCCCCCCTCCTAGGGAAAAATACAGTGACATATATGGGAATACACAAGAGAATATATTTGAGAGAGGACTTTTAAGAGTAGAAATCCATTAAATTATAAGAGTCTTACAATAGGAAACCTAAGGGAATGACCTAATGGTTTATGAAATATGTGTATACCCTTCATGTGATCACTCTATTAATCACATGAAGGAAATCCAGTGCACCAATCAGATTACACAATGATGTTTCTGTGTGTCGAATTGGCTACACGAGATCCCAATAAAAACAATTCCAATGAACATTGAGGCATTTAGGTAACAACGACTGAAAAATATGGAACTGTTCCATGAATAAAAATACACATATTATCATGAAAATCAATTCTAAGATTCTAATGACCTATTAATTAGCCATTCGACAGCCATCTTACAAGTTGGCCAGATCATGTGACAACACCCAGTAATGTCATCCATGTCACACAATTTCCTATAGACATATCATCTAAGCCATGCAAAGTCCTCAAGTCATGTCAACCATGCAACACGATGTCCTATAGACATGTCATAACCAATAATGGGACACCCTTGGAAGTGTCTGCTTCAATAACATGACCCAGACATGAAATCCTTTTCATACAGTGGCCCACAAAGATGACATATGGATCACACGAAGGAGACCTCAAACATGCCTACAAGATAACTAGGATATGTTCATAGGAAACCCCAAACATTAACACTAGAAATACTAAATAATTTCAGGAAAATATCCAGGATAAGTCCATACATACTAAAAAAATGTCAGGAAGACAACCATGACTTGACTAGACATACTGAAACATGTCGAGAAGATAGCGTAATCTTTTCTAGACATGATCAGACGTGTCAAGTAAATACCTCAGGCATATCCTCAGACATACATAGACAAGTCAGGTAGACAACTATGAATTTTTTGGTAGATGTACCTGATATGTTAACCATGTATGAGATAGACCCTCTGACATGTCATTCTTTTTAAGAAAACTCCCTGAGATATGATAACATTTTCCATCAAAAACACTTGTACATACACCCTTTTGAACAATGAGGACTCTGATTCTAGTCCAAATAAGAAATTTAGGACACATTCTTAAGGCCTGAGAACCAATTATATGTATAGAAAATTGTAATATCCTCCACTTATTAGACATAATAATCCATGGGACCCAAACACTCCTATGTATTAATCATTAGTCCTCATATATTAGTGTATTAAGAAGCTAATTGAACTAAAATGACTCTAATTCAGGCTATAAGAAGGATATATAGGATACATTCCCTAGGACCAATATCTCTATCAACGACACCATTAGGGTATCCCCAATTCATATGTCCCATATCCATATGTGGTGAGTCTATTAAATTGATATAAATTGTTTCTCACATTGAGAATGACTCATGAGTGTTACATCAGAACAACACAAATATACACAAGAGGGGGGGGGGGGTTGAATTGTGACATTTCATAAATCTTCACTGATTCTGGAATTTGACTCTCTTTGCAATTTATGTAGATATGTAGCATTTTATAACATATGTAATAAGAGAAGTGGATAAAAAAATAATGAACATAGAAATTTTATAGTGGATTATGGCGCACAGATCCACTATCACACTCCATGAATGCTCTCTCTATGATCTTGGTGAATTTCACTAGAAATGTCCTCTTATCATAAGACCTTAAAAACCAAAACTGAGTGAAGGATGTTGAAACCTTTACATCATGGATAAATAAATCCTTATGGTTATTTTTTGTGGAACCAGTTATCCACAGATTAGTACAAGAAACTGACACTTCACCATGAGTGTGTCCAAGTAGTTTAAACTCTAATAATTAAAAGAATTTGATTTTTTGATCATTCATGTTTTACATCACAATTGCAGCAGCAAAAAAGCGATAATAGATAGATATTCATCTTCAAAAATTAATATCTTCAGGAAATAATAACTCTAAAGAGATCCTGGATGAAAATTATCTTCGATACAAGTAGCAACAAATAAATAGCCACAATTATAGCAGAAAGAGGTTGAAAATGTATATCTTCAAAGTCTAGCCTCTTTCAGAAAATAATAGGGATGGTCTTTCTTTGAAGGAGATATGTATACCAAGGATATAACAAGTATGCAAAAATATTTTTATCATATCATGTAAAATATATATAAATCTCTTTCGATTTGAATAGATCTATGAAAATATCCTGATATATCATATATATTCATAATCAAATTGTCTAGGGGAGTCATAACTTCCCTAAAAAATAAGAGTTATTTTCCCCCTTGAATATAGTCATCTGAATAAATCATAACCATACTTTGAATTAGTCATACAACAACATTCAATCAATATTTATTTATTTTAAAACCATTACATAATTTTTGGATAAAATCACAGATTTAATTCTTTATTGATAAACATAAAAAGATAGGGATGAACTCCATAGATTAGAATAGGGTTCCTTTGCAAATCATATTTATTCTTTTCATATCTTAGGGTGCCTTTTTGTAGCGTAGGGTTCCTACCAATGCATGGTTCATGAACCACACTTTTATCATCTCCTAATGAAGGGATAAAAAGTAACATTGGGATGAGAATCCATACATTCATCCATTCAGTGTAAGGTTTATTAACCATACATTCATTATATGAATGTAGGGTATAAACAATTATTCTTCACTTCAATGTTGGGTTGATACACTATAGGTTTATCTAGAAATATCATTAATTATCCCTATGTAAATGTTGGGTTTATGATCCATATATAAATTGTTCAGCATAGGGATGATAAATCATACGTGCTTTTCTAAACATAGGGATCATTCCTTATGTTATGATTATCAACTTAGGGTATGAACAGTGTTTCCAGAAAAACTAAAATGCATTCTGAATGATTTGAAAAATATTCTTTTTAGATTAAAAATTTTAATATAATTCAGGAATAAATATTGTAAATAATATTAATTTCCTAAAACTCACTTAGAGTAATATCATTAGTAAAAAAACAAGGATATTTGTTAGAATCAAAATCAATAATATATATAGATTATTATTGAGAGAATACAGTCCAAATAATCTCCCTCTTTTTGATGATCAATAAAAAATAACATAATTCATAGAAAATATTGAAATTATAAACACTAATGAAATAATATTTTAATGAAAATACTTGTTTCTTTGAAAATTAATTTTTTAGTAGTATTTTGATTTTGTAGAACTATTTTGATTAAAAGAAAATAGATGCTTGAATAATTAAGAATGTTGTGTTTACCCAAATTTCTTCTATAGCGATCTGACCCCAAAAAAACTCAATGTTGGTGTCAACTATCAATTACATCGATATGATTAAAAGGAATAAAATCATGAAGGATTGAAGATTTTAGTAGTTTTATAAAACTCGATACATAAATGAGTAATGTATTAAAAATGAATACACTAATTACTACCTAATTTTTTCCCCTTTAAATAAATAACTATGAGGATTACTGGAATTCATCTATTATATCATTTTATATCATTCATTGTACAGTTCTTGGATTTATATGGAAATAAACATAGTAATGGTGAGATCAAATTATCAGTATGGGAAACATAAAACAAAATTAATAATTAATCAACGAGCGTAATAATTAAGGAATGGTAAATAACTGAACACACATACCATGTAATCAAAAAACAGAGAAATAAGTGTATAAAAATATGCAAAGGTAATAAATATAAGAAAAAATTAGTATGAAAAGGTAATAAAATTAAACACTTTAAATTTAATCAATGAATTTAAAATTATGTATCCATAGATATGTTGATAAATAATATCATGTATGAATAATAACTGAAACCACATGAGGGAAATGCTTTATTATTAGATTCCATGTTTCCTTGGTACATGGTACCTTTACCATGAAGGACTTTCACAATACAGTTTACAAATTATTGGTCAAAAAGCCATCTAACGTGGCTAATCAAATGAGTCACCCCATGAGATAACTGATTCATTGAGGGGCTATCTATAACCAGGCCCCACACATGTCATAAATGTCCAAAACATTCATCTTCTTTTGAATAATTTATTTAACAATGTACCTTATTAAATATCAATATGGAGTAGAAGATATAGATTTATCAATATTTCCTAAAATAATCAAATAACATTAAAATTATGCACCACATTAAAATGGTATATGGTTTAGGTAATGAACATATCCAAGATAAATTCTATATATAATTTGGGGAAACTAAATGTTAAATGATCGTAGTAAATTAAATATTTCAAGGAGGCTAACAAGAATCAATGCTGTTAAAGTGAATAATATCCTTGGACAAATAAATAGTAGACCATCTAGAGTAAGGTTAAGGTTGGTATCAATACAACATACCCAAGTGGTGTTAAATATGAAATTATTATCATCAATGATTAGAAATATTATAAAATGTTATTTTAAAAACAATCTTGAGGAAAATAAAATTTGGTTTTGAAAATAAAAATTCTTTGAAATAATTTTTAAAAACATTTTCTTTAAAAAAAACTTATAAATATAAGAAGTAATATTATAATGAATTAATATGGGTAAATCCATATATACCATATAAGGTAAAATGAACATTCCTTTTGCACAATAAACATGTTTGAAAAATTCCTTGTTCGGAATGTGACAAGAAGATTCCATTGAAAAAATTAGTAAGAGAAAACATGGGTAAAAATGACTTTACCAATTAATTTTAATGATTTTTTGAAAACATTTTAATAAAACATGGTTTTAAAATAAAATAGGTTCTCCGACTAAGAGAGGAATAAATTTAGGTTTTTTGTAAAAAAAATTCTAAAACATTTTTGAGTACTAATGAGAGGAAAATGGTAATAATAATTTAAAAAGTTCATGAATAAAAATAGGAGAAGAAAAGTAACGGTTTTATTGAAAAATGTTCATATTATTTCATCAAATGGAAATACCATTGAAATATCATTAAAGTTATTGTTGTGGAAAATAATATTTATACATTCCAAAGTGTCATATTCCACTTTGAAAAATTTTAAGTCATAAACAACACAGAGGAATAAAATTATATGAATGTTATAATATCATGATAGTAAGTATATTCATTATATATCATGTAAATGGTTACTACATACACTGCATAAAATAATCTTGGTGCATAACAACAAATAAGTATTAGTAGAATGTAAATTATGACAAAATCCCTTACCTTGAGTTTCCTTTTGGGAGAACGTCCTATAACCTCCTGTATAATAAACATATGTTAATTATATTATTTCTGAAGAAATATTTTAATGTTTATCATTACATTTATTTCACTTATTACCTTTTTTATACAACTAACAATTATGTTTATGCGTAGTGTTTTGACCGAATTCAGTTTATGTGTCAAAAAAAATTTTGGTAGGTCAAAAATGGTCAACAATGTCATTATATGACATGTAAACAATAATAATAATGAAATAATTATTATATTTATACATATATAAAACATTTAATACCAATTATTTAATATGGTTATGAAAAATGAAAACATTTAACCCTGATGGAGATGGTAGGCCATACGTACACATAAGTAACGTTCTCATTTTTCAATAATCGTTATGGAAAGAAGTTAAGTAATAAAATATATTAAATAATGATAATTATATCACACATTTAATTTTATCTAGTATTATATACATATATATATAATTCATCTTAGTTAAAAGGAATCACATTGTTTTGAGGATGTGTTTGTCTATACATCCATGAACGACATTATCAGTTTTTATGTGCAAGTGTAATAAAGAAAATGCTATACATATATATATATTATGTTTAAAAAATTTGATTATTTCATTAATATAATATTTATTTTTTATGTAATATATTTTTAATTAAATACATTCTTTATACATTCCATGTACAGTGTGAACGAATAACATCATTTTGATGGGGCGTTAGGCCACACTTCCTCAAACGAAATTATCATATTTACAAAAGATGGAGAAAATAAAGTATTGTTCTAAATAAAAACTAAATAAGAATAAATACATTATAAATATAATAAATATCATATATAAATATATTTTTCATCATAATAGACACGAAGAGTGGTTGAAAAGGAAAAAATGAATAATCATCCTTTCATTAGGTTATAGTTCGTCGTACATAGAAATAGTATGTTTGTTACCCATTAGATGGAAGTGTGTGTAAGTGTAGTTAGAAACCTTATAATAACAACATTATAGTATTTTTATGATAAATATTTTAATAAAATCATATAATAATAAGAGTTATGGTTTGAATAATGGAAATAAAAGTAAAGGGTTTGAGGAAGTGTATTACTTCTTAACTAGGTAACTTCTTTTGGTTTGTACCAAAAGGATTCCTTAGTTAGATTTCTAAAAATGGTGAGGATTATAGGTCCATGGGGGAGGATTTTTAGTATCTATTTGGATATTTCTTGGTCGATCCAATGTGGCTTGAGAGGTATGATGAAGTGGGAGGAGAGGAGGCCTTTTATAGTAGAGGAGGAGTGTTACTCTTGTAATATTTTTCAAAAATAATTACATACACATTTTAATATTATAAGAGGCTCCACTAATGGAAATATTAGATAAAATAGATTATAGGGTCTAAATATGTCAATAAAATGTATTTTTACATGTTTATAGGGCGTTTTAGGCCTTATGTTTAAGGTTTATTCCTTTGTTAACCATAATTTTCTCTTAATCATTGTAATTAATTACAATCACATTCGCTATTTTTTGGGTCAAAAACTATTTTGACCTTATTAGAAATTATAAAATATTATAATTCCAAATAAGGAACCCATTTTACAAATTAAAATCATATTAGTGGAAAAAATTAATTTTAAAAGCATCCCACGGGCGGGACGACAATGTAGATTTTCAAAGTAAAAACATCCAAAGATTTGATAAGTTTTTATAGTAAGTTTCAAAGTTAAAATGATTCTAATGACCTAAATTGGATCAATTGATAAATATATTACATAATTAAACTTCAAAAAAATATAATATAACCTTATAAATAAATCAAATGAAAAATTATTTTTGAACTAAAACTAAGTATTTTCCAGTATTCATTAAAAAATGAAACATAATAGGAAAATATATAAAATTCACCATAAAATAATTTTTATTATTAAATATAAAATTTTATGTTTACTGTTACATATTAAAATTATTAAAGGGTAAAACAATGGATTTAAAATATGTTTTCCATTTAAAGTCAATAAAATTGCCTTACAAAATATAGTATTTTATGTGTAAAATTGTGTTTGTTCATATATCATTCTTGTCAAAAATATTGGATGAATATAAAAAATATTTGACTGAATATTATATATATATATATATTTATATTACATTAATATCACTCACTAATTGTAATTAATTTAATCTATTAGGGTAAAACATCCTTTTGATCTTACAAATAATTTTCTTTAAATATATTCACTTTATATTTAATTTCTTCTTATATTAATTTCTAATTAATTTGTTACGAATTAAATCATTTTATATTCATTTAAACCATAATTTTCATTATTTTGTTATTACTATTCCAAAATACCAATTTAACAACTATGTTATAAAGAATAATATTTTAATAATATATTATTATTTGGTGAATCATTATCATGTGTGTAATGAAAGCCATTGATGAAGGTATACCTTGTGTGTAATGTACACGAGCTCGGTGTTTCATGCATTGAAATATATAGAATATATTTAATATATTTTTAATAGTAAATATATTATAACATCTTTGGATATTATATTCCTTTATGGGGTTGTCAAACATTTTTTCAAGGGTAGGACTTTTCCCCAAGGATTCATTGATTAGTTCATTTCCCTTATTCTAAAGGTCAAGAATGAAAGTGTGACAGGTTAATTCAGGCCATTTTCCCGGCTTAACACACTCCATAATGTGATTAAAAAAATTCCACTAGACTTACTCGGGTCCCAGAAAAAATTATCAATTGTAACTAGTTTGGATTTATGAAAGGAATGAATATTCCGGATTGTTTGATGACTGCCTTAGAGTGTATGAACCTTATTAGGAAACCCACATGAGAAGGAAACATTTCTCTCAAACTTGATATCAAAAAATCCTTTGACACAATGGAATAGGGGTTCATAGGCCGAGTTTTGCATAGTTTTGGATTTAGTATGATATTCATTCAATGGGTCAAGGTGATTCCTGATTTAGAACACATATATATCCTCATCAATGGGTCCCTGATGGTATATTTCACATTTTCAAGGGGGTGAGATAGGGAGATCCACTCTCAAAAGTTATATTTTCCATTGTAGAAGACTACCTAAGAAGACTTATACTAGATTTGGTATACATGGGTCACTTGAAGGTCATCAGAGCAGCCCGAGGTTCCTCTTCCCCCTCCCACCATTTATTTGCTGATGAAATTTTCAATTTCACATAGGGGTATAAGAGAGACACCAATTATCTTTGAAAGGCTCTCCAGCATTATGAAAATATATCTGGCTGATAAATCAACTGGAGAAAATCCTTTATTTTTGTTGGGAAGAACATTACACCATCTCTAAAGGATTGTCTCATTAATGAATTTAGAATGAAGGAGGGCTCTTTTCCTTTTGTCTACTTGGGTGTTCCATTATTCTGGGGAAAACCTCATTCAATTAACTTTTCAAATACACTTGATCATATCAAAAGAACTCCTGCTTCTCGGAAGGGGAAGTATCTCTCAATGGAAGGACAAATTTTCCTCTTCAAGAATGTTTTCATATCAAAACTTGTTTACTCATTTATGGTTTATCTCTAGAATTTATCTCTCATAAAAAAATTGAATAAAATAATGATAAATTTTGTATGGTGTGGAAGCATCATAGAAAAGAGAATCATCACTGCCTTGTGGAAAACGTTTTGTCTGCCTTACAGTCATGGAGGCCTGTGCATAATGAACCTGACGTTCCTCGACCAATACTTGTAGGAAATGTTTATATGGAAGTTGTTAAACAAAAAATCTCCTGATCTGGATTTTTTTAGAAGAAGATTCATTGATAGACTCCTCTTAGGAAACAGATGCAACTTGGAGTCCACAACTTGGCCTTGAATCAAACTTATCTTCCAAAAGATCATCAAAAATACCTAATGGATTTTTGGTATGCACTCTTCATTATTATTATGGTATGAAAAATGGATAGGTGAACCAGTTTTTAATAGGTTTATATATGAGGATAGTGGTATTAATCACAATATCAGCATAAGGGACCAACCTGAATGCTTGGACTTAGTCCAAACTAACATCACCTCTATTGGTGCCAACTATGATTTCATAAATCAATAGGATCTGCTTACCTGGGAGGGGTCTTAAAATGGATTCTTATACTCGAATAGATTCTATAAAAACCTGCTTCATGGTGGTATCCAGTGGATTGGTGAATGGAACAAAAATAAATGAGACCCTATGGGTACACACTCTTTTGAAGGATGATGTCGAACAAAATACCGGTTAATGTGAATCTTCAACGAGTTGGTATTTCATTGTGATATAAAAGTTTTTAATTAAATAAACATCAAGAGGATGTGTATCACCTATTCATGAGCTTAAAAATGGAATATTCGACATAGAAGAATGTTCTCCAGACTTTTGATATCAAGCTGTAGCAAACATACTCGATCTGTACTTTTCGTGCTGAAATTCATAGTACACTACTTTAAAAGAAGCTCAAGGTTCTCCTCAGAGTTTCCTTTACTGAACTGTTTCACATTATATAGAGGATTAGGAATGTATCTATCCATGATAGGGCACACTTCAATAAAGATCTCGCAATGGGAAGCATATATGATGCAATGAATTCTACTAATATTCAATAAACTAAAAAATTCCTTAACTCAGTTGCTGACCTCCTGATCCTAAGACAGATTCAGGTTCCAGGTAATCTCCCAACCCCCAATAGTACTTTGGAGGTTTTTTAGATACCCCTTTTTTTGTTTTGATAAAATTAAATACATACACGGCCTCTAGGGTCAACGTAGGCCCATAAGGTTTTTGTGCAATTTTTCGAGACCAACACAGAGATGTGATTGAATATTTTTATGGTTCATATAGAATTTCCACTGCATTGGAGGTAGAGATGACGATATTGATCATAGTTTTTGACCTTTATCGTAAAATATCATGGAGATGTATATGGATAGAATGTGACTCATCTAATCTTTTCCAAGCGGTAAGAGGAGTCCAGATGCACTTAGATTGGAAGTTGACTGCAAAATGGGTGAAATGCATGGAAAGAATTTCTCAGATGAACTACATCATTACTCATTCCTTCAGAGAAGACAACTATATTTATGATGGGATTTCCAATGAAGGGATCAATGCTTAAGGATGTCTTTATTCAACTAATATCCCTGGTAACATTCTACCCCTTTTATTCCATGACAAATATAAAATTCCCTCATTTCGACTTATGTAATCTTTCTTTGACTTAATACAAGGGCCCCTGAGACCACCTTTCTAAAAAAACATAGTCCCTTATTTGGTATAGGGTTTTTCCAAAATATAATTTATTGGATTTCTAAATCATGAAACATTATCTTAAATCTAAAACACATGACTTTCAACATATGTTACTTATTTTCTATCGAAATCCTTTATAATTGTTTGTAATGAAAATGTGAATTATCTTAAGAATATCCCCAAGGAGTGTCAAGCTAGGTGTGTAGTAAGGCACATTGTTGTGTACCATGTTACACAGACTTAAGCTCAACACACCATGTTAGATTTTTTACTCCTAGGTACATCTATTCTAGAACTACTTCCACTTGTAGTACCCTGACATGGATGTATTGCTATGAAAAAAACATAATCTATATGTAACTAAAACTTTAGGATGCTCTTTTATACTTATTCTAAAATTATACCTTAGGGATATGTTCTCTAAATGATTTTTTCCTAAATATAGTTCCTAAGTTTTCTAATAAACTTTATTTTATACCAACTGTAGCGAACTCACACCAGAAATCCCAGAGTTAGTTTCTTCTATCAATTATATTGATAGGATTACAAGGAATCACATCCCAAAGTATGGAAGAAATTTTATTCATGAAAAACCAGATTCATAAATGAGTCTTGTATTAAAAATGAATCCACTAATTATAAGATAATTTTTTAAAATTTAAATAAATAATTTCGAGAATAACCTTAAACCATCTCATAAATACCTACATATCTTTCATAGTAATATTCTTATATTCTTGGGGAAAGAAACATAATAAGGGTGGGATCAAATTCTCAGTAAGGTAAAAATATATCAGAAGAAATAATTAATTCATTAGAGTAATAATTATGGCGTGGTAAACAAATGAACATAGAAACCACGTAATTAATAAATAGATAATAAAGGTCATAAACAATATGGAAAGGTAATAACTGAAAACACATGACATTCAAATAACTAGATTATGAAAAAAAATGTTTTTAGGTAAGAAACTGAAACACATGAAATTTAATCAACGAACTGAATATAAAATGTATTCATAAATTTTTCAACATGAAATCCCATTGATGCATAATATCTTAAACTATTTGAGGGAAATTATTGATTATTGGACTCCATGTTTCCTAGGTACATGGTACCTTTAACGTCAAGAAGTTTTACAATATGGTTTACAAGATAACATGTAAAAACCCATGTAAGGTGGATAGCCCAATAACTCATCCCATCAGACTACTGATGCATCGAGGGGCTATTTATCACATGGACCCACCCTTGTTGTACTGATACAAAATATTCATTATCTATTAAATAATCGATTTAACAATGTGCCTTATCAAATATCTCTATGGAATTGAGGATATGGATTTATCATTATTTCCCCAAATAATCAAATTACTTTCAAAATATACATTGTATGAAAAATTGTAAACAATTTAGGTAATGAACATATCCATGATAAATGATATCGATAATTAGGGAAAATTTAATGTTAAATGACTATAGGAAATTAAATATTTTAAGCGGACTAATAGGAATCAAGTAAGTGAATGTAAATAATATCCTTTTCCAAATAAATCATAAACCATCTAGATGAATATTAAGGATGATATCAGTACAACGTACCCCAAGTGGATTAAAATAAAGGGTTGTTGTCGTTGATGAATATTAATATTATAAAATGATCTTCTAAAGACATTCTTGAGAAAAATATCCATTCTTTGAATAACTTTTTAAAAACAATTTCATTGAAATGAAGTTGTAATAAAATTTTCATTAAAAATTAACCTTTTAAACATTCAAAGGATGATTTGATGTAATGAAATTGGGTAAATCTGTATATTCCATACAAGTTAAAAACCATTCTTTTTGCAAGGTGAAAAGGTTTGAAAATTGTATTGTTCGGAAAGTGACCGGAAGACTCCCTTAAAAACGTTGGTAATAGAAAAAAGGGTAAAATTTTCTCTACCAAATCATTTTAAATTTTTTTTTGATTTTTTTTAATAAAACACGATTTTTATGAGAAAATAGGTTCTCCAACCATGAGATAAATAAATTATGGTTTTCTGAAAAATATTTTCTAAAATATTTTGCGTACCAAAGAGTGTCAAATTGGTATTAATGATAGAAAAAGGTAACAAATAACTAAATGAGAATAAAATTAATGGTATTATTGAATAATGGTCATATAATTTCATTGAATGGAAATACTATTGAAATATCATTAAAGTTATTAATGAGGAAAATAATCCTCAAACATTCCAAAGTCTATCATACCACATTGAAACATTTTAAACCATAATCCTAATGAAGGAATACAATTATATGAAATTTATCAAACCATGAGAGTAAAAAAATCATGATATATCATGTAACAGGGTAGTATACACACCATATAAAATAAACTAGATGCATTTTAATAAATAGGTATCAATAGAATGTAAATTGAGGCAAAATATCTTACCTCGATTTTCATTTCAGGTGAACAACCATTAACTTCCTATATAATAAAATCATGTTAATTATATACATAAATAAGAAAAAATTCCATGTTTATCATTAATTTTATTTGACTTATTAGAATTTTGTATAAAAAACTGAAACAATTATGTTTATGTCGGGTTTTTGACCAAATTCATTTTATGTTTCAAAAATAACTTCCATAAGTCAACTATGGTCAAAGGGTTCATTATATAACATATCCAGAATATTAATAATGACATAATTATTAAATTTATACATATATTATACATTTAAAACCAATCATTAAATATTTTTATGAAAAATGAAACAAGATTACACTCATAGAGATGGTAGGTCGTACGTACGCAAGAGTAATGTTACCATTTTTAATTATCAATAAGAAAAGAAGGTAATTAATAATATTTCATCAATAAGGATCATTATATCATAAATAACATATTATTTAATTATATATACTTATGTATATATATATATTGTGATGTAAAAGTAATCACATCATGTCGACGAAGTGGTAGTCCACACATCCACGAATGACATTATCACTTTATGTGTGAAAAGGTAATAGAGAAATGATATATATATATATATATTGTATTTATAGAAAGTAAATTATATAATAAATATCATATAGAAGTATTTTATGTCAAATATTTTTTACTAAAACCATACATTATACATTCCATGTATAGTGTGAATGAATCACAACACTTTGAGGGGCGGTAGTCCACTCTTCCTCAATCGAAATTAACGTATTTACCTAGGATGGTATTCATATATATATGATGTAAATAAAAATTATAGAATATTAAAGAAATTTTAAAATCATATATATCATATATAAATAGATTTTACATCATAATGGAAACCATGAGAGGTGGTAAAGTAAAAATGATCAATCATCGTTTCATGATGTCGTTGTCTTTCGAACATAGAAATAATATGTTCATTACCCATTAGATAGAAATTTCTATAAGTGTAGGTAAAAAACATAGAATAAAAGAATATTATTCTATTTATGATACTAGTTTATTTAAACAATCATAGAATAATAATAGTTGAGGGGTTGCATAATGGAAACAAAACTAAAGATCTTGAGGAAGTTTGTTACCTCTTAGTCGGGTAACTTATTTTCATTTGTACCAAAAGAATTCCTTTATTGAATTTATGACAAATTTTAGACTTCCAAGATGATGGTAGGACTATTTAGGATCTCTTTTATAAGATATTGGTTGATCTAAAGTGGCATGAGAGGTGTGATAAAGTGGGAGGATAGGAGGCCTTTTATAATGGAGGAGGAGTGGCACTCTTGTAATATTTTCACAAAGGAATTCCATACATGGTTTTTACATTGAATGTGGATCCAATAATAGAATAAATTTGATTCAATAAATGATAGGGTCAAATTATTTCCATAAAAGAGATTTTTCACAATTCTATAGGTCATTTTAGGCCTTATGTTTAAGGTTCAATCCTTTATTATGTTTTATTTTCTCTTAACCATTGTAATTAATTTTAATCAAATTCACTAATATTTTTAGCCCAAAAAATGTTAACATTATTAGAAATTATAAATTATTATGATTACAAATATTGAATCATTTTTTTAAAATTCTAATCATATAATTGGAAGAATTTAATTTAAAAACAATCCTGTGTGCGGTACAATAATGTGGGATTTTAAAGTAAAAACATCCAAAAGTCTGATAAGTTTGTGTAGTCAATTTCAAATTCAAATTAATTCAAATGACTTAAATTAGATAAATTGATAAAAATATGGTATGATGAAAGTTTATAACCAAATTTAATTATAATTTAACCTTATAAATAAATCATATGAAAAATTATTTTCGAACTAAAATTCAGTATTTATTCACTATTCATTAAAAAATGAAACTTGAAATAAAATTACCAAAATTTCACCCTAACCTAATTTTTATGTTTATATTTAAAATATTAATTTAATTTTTATATATTAAATTTTTAAAAGGGTCAAAAATTGTATTTAAAATAGGTCCTCTATTAGAAGGAGGTAAAAATGCCTTAATAAAACAATAGTATTTTATGTGTAAAATTCACTTTGTTCATACATTATATTTATCAAATACATAGGATAAATATAAAAAGTATTTTTATGAATATATTATATATATTACAAAAATATCAATCACTAGTTGTAATTAATTTAGATTATTAGGGTAAAATAAATTTTTGAGCATAAAAATAGTTTTTTATAAAAATATTTCCTTTATATTAAATTTCTTATTATATTAATTTCTAACTAATTTGTAACCAATAAATTAATTTTATATTTGTTTAAATCATAATTTTCATAGGTTAGTTATTACTATTCATAAATACTAATTTAACAAATATGTTATATATAATAATAGTTTAATTTTATATTATTGTTCGGTGAATATTGGTATTGTATGTAACACAAGCCATTGAATAAGATCTATCTTGCATGAAACATATGCTAACTTAGGGTTTAATTCATTGAAATATATAGAGTGTATTTAATCAATTCTAAATATTAAATGTATTATAAACTCTTTGGATATTATATTCCCTTATGTGCTTTGTGTTGCGTATCATGCACACTATCAAATACAATGTTCCTTCTTTAGACTTTCTAGGCTATACATCTCCCCCGTTTTGTGATATGAAAATGAAAGTATAAGAAAAGGGATTAAAACACATTAACCTTTTCCTCAAAAACAAGTAAATGATTTATTGTACTAATAAGAAAAAGAATTTAAGTGTTCTGGAAGTGTAAATGTGGAGATAAAAGAACAATAAAATTATAAAACTCATAGATAGAAAGATAATGTAAAGTAAATTTAATTTTAAATCAAATGTTTTTAAAATAAATTACAATCTAAAAAACATCATATGAATTTTTTTTTCAAGGATGGGAATGGGTCAGATAGATTGGATTGATCTTTTTTTTCTTCACTGGAATAGGATGTAGTAAGATGAGGAATGAAATGAACGAAATCAATAATTTGAGGTAGCTTCACGATCAAATTCTAAAAATTACAGTTGAAAAAACATGTCCATTTCTACAACATCTTCTTCAAATCTCGTACAATTCTCAAACTCTCAACAAAATTCACAATAAAAAAATTCTTTAACTAATTCTTTATACTGAATGAAACTAGTCAACTTATCTCTCACTAGATGAATAAATGGTCCCAACCAGGATTCATTAGAGGTCAGATGACTTATCATATATCTCTGATTCTATAATATAACATTCAGAGGAGTACTATCACACTAAAGAGTGTTCAGTCTATCATTGAAATTAGCTAACACTTAATTCATAGCTTCAAATATTCTGATTAAATCTAGATTAGTTTTTTCAGATGAGTTTTATTCTTGTTTTCCTCCTATGATAGAATAAAAGTATCTACCCAATAACTATTTTAACTCATAAAAATCATATTTATTTATATATTCCTACTTTAATTTTTTGAAATCATTGTTTAATGGTATTATAAGATCATCAAAACACCCAAAAAAACAAGTGTGTCTGGAATGTATCTGATTTGGGATTGAAGAACTTCAAACACATATATAATAATAGTATAACTTCTTAAATCTTAAACTTTACTCCTCTCAACATCAAAATATTTTCATTGTGAAAAGTTATCCTCATCTAAATAATTATTCTTATGAACAAAGTCTTCATGATAAGAGTCATAAGACTCTCTAGAAATTTCTCTTGAAGGTTGTCCTACCTCCATAATAGCCAACCTTGGTTCTCTCTCATAACCAACATTATCTTGAACTTATATTCATTATCTTATTGTATATTCTTATACATATATTGAATCAGTAAAAAAATGAAGGAATGGGAGGGGTGGATTCAATTGAAATAGGGACTACATCCCTAGCTATGTTCATTTTTCCATTGAGCCTCTTGTTCATCATTCTCAACCCCTTTAGATTCACCTCTACCTTCATTTCCTTCGCTAGATACTTTCATATCCTCATCAATGTATACAAAAATTATTCTTCTTCAATTAAGACCAACCTACTAAACTGTTAATTCATATTCTTCATATGGATTGGGACTCACGAAACCAATAGATTAATCCACTATTTACTCCCCCTTATGTAGTAGCCATCATCCTTTCAAGATATTGTGTCCCAACAGGTAACATAATACCATAATAATTACTCAAGAAAAATCATAACTTGTTTATAGTTACATCATTTAAAACATTACTGTGATGAAATCTCTAACCAAAAGTCACAACCATTATTTTTTACAATATAATTAGAAACATAGAAATGATACTTCCATAAGGATATAAGCGAATTTTTTCTTTTTTTTTTAACATCAATGATTCATATATAAGTGTATATACTGATAACAATTTAGCCTGATATTATTCAGTAAAAAATAGTAGGTATATATCTTGATACAAAGATTTTTTAAATTCATCTGTCCATAGAAAAATTCTAGATTGAATAATATTCATCAAGACCTCTTGATCAATAGTAAGGTTTTATTCATCATTAACTTGATATTTTGAGTTCCAAACATAGAAAAAATTATATCTTCTAACTTAAATTTCTTATATCCAATATTTTTCAAATCAAAAAATGATTCCCCCTCACGGGGAAACAAATAAAATTTAGATATTTTTGAAGAAGAAATATAAAATTTATCATAGGATATCATAGAAATAACAGAATCTTAATCATCCCCAAAACTGAATGAAGCATTCAGATAGTTTTTACTTTAATATAGAAAATAAGTGGAAAATTTCTATCTATAAAATTTAGTTCCAGAAATTGAAATCTAATTTTAGTTTTAAATTAGAAATTAATTTGGTTAAACCAATCAAAATCTATCAACTTTCCTTGAATAACTTTCTTATACATCACATTTGAGACATTCTCAATTAGATAATATTCATTAAGAATTCCTGAAGGATTCATTTGGAATGGTTCGAGGACTGAAGGCTTGGAGGTAAGGGTTTTAAATAAAAGATATGAGGGACGCTTTATAATTTGAAGATTCATGAAGGTAAGAAGGGTAAAAAAGATATGTTTGATGGTCTAGGTATGATTTCACGTGCTGATGATGTGGTGTAATCGGTAAAAATTTTAATTTTAAAGAGATGTGATTTTAAATCTAAAATCAAGATAAATATTTAATAAAATAAACTAATTTTTTTAAATAAAAAAATTTATAGTGAATTTATTAAAATAAAATAAATTCAAAATTGATAAAAATGATGAAAAATAATTGATAAATACTTCTTTAAAAGTAAATAATCAGAAATATCCCATAATAAAATCAAAACATGTAATGGGAAGTGGTTTAGTAAAAATATCAGCTAATTGAAATTTGGTTGTTTCCAATTCAAAGGATATATATTTTTAAGAACACGATCTCTTAAAAAATGATGTGTTATATAAATATTCTTAGTCTTAGAATGGTTTTTGGGATTTTTTGAAATATTAATAACACTAATATTATCACATAAAATAGGAATATAACAAAAATTTAGTCCAAAATATAGTAGAGTGTATTTCATCCACCACACTTGTGCACATAAAATTTCAGAAGATATATATTCTCTCTCGGTTATTGAAAGGTAAACGAAAGGTTGTTTTTTTACTAGACTATAATAGTAACAATTTCCATAAAAAGTGACAGGTTCCTAATGTACTTTTTTTATCTAATATATATCCCCCAAAATCATAATATGAATATGAAATTAAATTATAATCAAAATTTATGAGGGTAAAGAAGATATTGAAAAATAGTTTCTTTCAAATATATAAAAAATATTTTCACATCAGTAATATGATATTCTTTTGGATTTTATTGAAATCTAAAACATAGACATAAATAGAACATAATGTCTGCACTGATACAAGTAATATATAGTAAACATCCAATCATACCTCTATATAAATTTTTCCAATAGGTTTTCCAACTTTATCCAAATCACGTTTAATATTAGTACACATGGGAGTTGTATATGTCTTACTATTTTCTAGTCAGAACTTTTTCAATAAATAAATAATGCATTTACTTTGATTTGAAAAATTTCAATAATCGTTTTGGTAAATCAGAAATCCTAAAAAGAAATTCAATTATCTTAACATACTGAATTCAAATTCGTTTTTGCATTAGATTTTAGAAATCATTACAATTCTTTCATTTGTTGAATTAAAAATAACATCATCAATATAAATTTGTACTAATAAATTATTAGAACAAATAGTTTTCTTAAAAATTGTAGGATCTACTAATCCGGTAGAAAATATATTTTCTAATAAAAAATAGGTTAATATTTATTACTAAGATCTATGTACTTTTTAAGTCTATATAGAGCATTAGAATGTTTAAAAATATGATTTTGTTTATGAGGGTTTACAAAACATGGTGATTGTTCTACATAAACAACCTCCCTTAAATATCCATTTAAAAAGGTTGATTTAACATCCATCTGATATAATTTAAAATTCAAATGAGATATATAAGATGAAAGCATTTTGATGGATTCTACTATCGATACAGGTGCAAAGGTTTCATCATAATCTATTCCATCATCCTAATTGTATTCTTTAGTAACTAATGTAGCTTTGTTTCTGGTTATGATTCCCCAATCATCCTTTTTATTTCTAAAGATCCATTTAGTTCTTACTAATAGATAATATGATGGCCTTTTTACTTATTCCAAAACATAATTTCATCAAAATTGGTTTTGTTCTTCTTGTATGGCTAACAACCAACTCTCGTCATCTAAATATTCTTCAAAAGATATAGTTTCTAACTAAGATAGAAAGGAATAGAATTCAACTAGGATTCCTACATTAAATCTTGTTATTATTGTTGTGTTTAGGTCTCCTATAACAGTTTCTATAGGATTGTTATTTATGGTTCTAGACTGTCTAGGAAATACACTTTGAGGTTCTTCTGTTTCATGTTCTTATAAACTGGACTGAATTTCATCAATTTTAATTTCAAAATCATATTTTTCTGAATCAAGTATAAAGTTTTTAAAATATTTATAATTTTTATCTACATAATATTCCTCTTTGTAAAGTGGTTTGGTTTCATCAAACTTCACATGAAATGATTCTCAATAATCTTTGACTTATTAGTAAACATTGTTTAAGCTTTAGAAGTGGGAGAATATTCTAAAATGATTCCTTCATCGACTTTTGGATCGAATTTACCAATGTTACCCATATTATTCAAGATATATAACTTGAATCCAAAAACATTAAAGAACTTTACTTTATCATTTCTATTATTCCAATGTTCATAGGATGCCTTTTTAATGATTGGTATTATTAAAATTTTATTCATGATATAGAAAGTTGTGCTCACTTCTTCTACCCACAAATAGGTAAGAAGGTTGTATTCATTCAGCATAGTCCTTTCCACTTCTTGAACTGTTCTATTTATTCTTTTTATAATTCCATTTTTTAGATGTTATTGGTGAAGAGAACGTGTATTTTATACCTAATTTTAGAAAAATGAATTAAATTATTGATTTTCAAATTATCATTCATGATCAATTATCAATGAAATTAATTTAAAACCTTTTTCATTTTGAATATTTTTTCAAAATCTTTCATAAAATAGTGAATACATCACTTTTTAGTTTTTAAAAATATACCCAAGTATATATTTAAAAATCATCAAATAAAACATAAACATATAATTTACCATACAAACATGCTACACGAGATGATCAAAAAAAATACATATGGATAAGATGTAATGGTTTAGACGTAGAAATTTTGTTAATTGACTTGAATGATGATTTTTGTTGTTTTTTATGTGACATTCATAACAGAATCTATCATTTTCAATCTTAAGTCTAGGAAAATTATAAACTAATCATTTGTTACATAATTTATGTAAAGAATACATATTTCAAATTCCAAGTATTCTATGCTAGATCCATGACTCATTTGTCTTAGTAGTTAAACAATTCACTTTTTGTTTACATAATAAATTTATATCCAAAGTATAAAAAATTTCAGTTATGGGTGCTTTATATTAAAATCAATTATCTTTTAAAACTGAACATGAATTGTTAAAGAAATCCTAATAATATCCATCATCAAAAAGTGGATAAATACTTATCATGTTTTTATATATCCCTTGTAAATATACTAATTTGTTGATTGAGATTGAATTGGGATCTCCATGAGTTCCTACTTGAATAATATTTTCATTTGAATTGTTACCAAAAGTGACTAGATCTCCAACCATTTGAGTTAGTTCATGGAAATTTGATGATTATCCACTGATGTGTCTAAAACAACCACATTCCATATACCATATTTATTTTCTTTTTTGTTTCCTTTTTCCTCTTTTTCTTCATTGGTCATAAAGCATATATTGTCTTTGATATTTTGTGGCTCTATTTCTAAATCATATTTCAAAGAGCTGTTGGAGTCTTAGATACACTCCATGTATTTTTCATGGATCTTTTTTCCTTTTTCTCATAATTAATTTTTTTATAAATCTTTTCTATCCTTATTCTTTTATCCTTCAAATGGAGATAACCATGTTTGATGTGACCGAAATTTTTTCATTCGTAATGTCTCACTTCTCTCAGTTCTCTTTCATCCTTCATAAATGATATTTTGACGCCTATTTTCTTCTTGTTTAATTTTTTAAACTTTTTAGCTAGCTGAGCCAGTTCTATTTCACAGTTTGAGGAATATGTGTTTTTTATATTGACTTCTTGTTTGGATTTTCATTCATTCTTATGAGAATCCACCTTAAGGGAATAATTCTCCCTTTTTATGACAATATTTCAATCTTCAGCGTCATCTTACATTTCTTCTTCGCACATCATTAATGTTATAATTAGTTCATCCACAATTAAATTATTGATAGGCAATGATTTTGAAATAACTATAGATATTCCATTCCATTTAGAGGTAAGTACTCTAAATACATTCAGTTCTTGGTTATATTGATTGGTGGGATCTCCCATGGCAGTAATATTGTTGAAAATCTCTATAAACCAACCATTCAATTGTGGGATTCCTTCACTGTCGAACGTTATAAAGGTGTCAAGATTTATTCTTTCAATAGTATACATCATCTATCTAATATTCCTTATTCATTCACAAGAAACAATGATTATCTCCCACATTTTATAGGTAGTAGGGTGTTGTGATAATCAATTGAATTCTACAAGGTTTAAGACCACAAATTATAACATTCATTGATCTTGAGTTGATATCATATTCAGCTTTTGGTGAAGCATCCCAAGTCTCCGGCTTCTCAAGAATTTTATAGGGAGTAATGATCTTTAAATAAAATTATACTCCCATATTCTTTAGAAATATGAACATTTATAATTTCGAGTATCTGTAGTTGTCACCATTAAAATATGGATCACAAAACATATACATATCTACATTCAGATTATCCATTTCCTAATATTTTATATAAAACTTATTCTTTTAAGATTGCTATCGCTTTGTTTTCATTACAAAAAAACTCACCTTTGATAGCAATTTTTATTTCTAGATAATAGAATATACATACGAGGGGGGGGGGGTGTGATTTGTGTCTTTTCAAAAATATTCATCGATTCTGGATTTTGACTATCTTTGTGATTTATGTAGTTATGAAATGTATTTTTATGTATGTAATATAATAAGTGGATAAATACAAATAATGAAAATAGAAATTTTATAGTGGTTTGGGGAACAACGATCCTATAGTCCACTCCACCAACACTCTCCGTGAGTTTTGGTGAATTTATCTAGAAAGACCCTTTTATCATAAGACCTTCAGTACCACAACATTGTGCGTGCAGTTGAATCAATTACAGTAAGGATAAACATATAAATTTGATTATTTTATAGGGAACTGATTATCCACAGCTTAGTATAAGAAGCCAACACTTCAACATGACAATAAAAACATGGAAATTTAATGTAAATGTATTTCTTAAATACTTTCGAATTTTACGAGTCTTTGGTTTCTGATGGCACCTGATTCCGAGGCCCGGTGTGCCCAAAATCATTTTCTGAAGTTTTGTTTGGGTACATTTAGTAAACGTACGAGCAGGTTTTTCTATCTTTTGGACCGGTGCACAAAATTGCAATCTAAGGACACCGATGAACTCACAGTGCTGGTGTTCTCTTAAGGGGACCTTTACCATAGTTGCATTTTCATAGGAGGAGAAGATAAATTTTGGAGATTTATATTAAATTAAATAAAATTGTTGTACACAATTTTATTGTTTAAAGAGTTGGTTATTTCCTACAAGGGGGAGGTATATGTGCA
Organism: Viscum album; assembly: GCA_963277665.1. NCBI lineage: Eukaryota > Viridiplantae > Streptophyta > Magnoliopsida > Santalales > Viscaceae > Viscum > Viscum album. Next base: position 303,456,410 of record OY728130.1, read on the forward strand.
GCCCACACCCATATAACCTCCCATGGGAGGATTTAGTGTGGTGGGGCCCACATGAACCCAAACCCTTTCACCTCCCCTCAATTCCCTTAAACTACCCATTAACTCCCCTTTTTAATTGTGACTTTCTATCTCCTTCTCACTCCATAAATTTTGCCAACACTTTTTAATTAATGAATTGAACTCTACAATTAATTAATTAAAGTGTTTGAATTTTTGAAATTCATGTGTGAATAAAATAATATCCTTAGCTATTATTTTTTTTTCACTCGTTGTGTTGGGAGAACATTGGGAAATCTCTTGAGAAATAGAAAAATAGTGTTCTTCTTTCGACGAAGAACATTTACTCTCTCCGATGAAGAACTCAAGGCTGTGATCGTCGCCTTCTTCATTCTTCTTTCTCTGCGTCAAGGAAGAAGAATCCGCCCGCGAGGAATGTTGACTACGTTCCTCCTTGGACTCATCCCGATGTCAACGAATCGACGTCAGCTTCGAATCCTCTTTCCGTGGTACAAACAAATGAGAATCAGAATCAAGGTAGGGGTTTGTACAATTTTTTATGTGAATATTTTGTACCCCCGATCTTTGTTGAATTTCATGATTGTCATCGGCCTTATGATATCACCTAACGCGGAGGGCACATGCTAAACAAACACAGACAAACGATCCTCTGATGACTCTTGTATATTTTGGCGGTGGCAACGGGAGATGTTAGAGAATGGAGGCGGCGGCGATCAAAGGTGGCGGTTGTGCGCTGGCTGTGTGCGGAATAACCGCGGGATGCAACCGTGGGCCACTCGACCAAAGAAGAATCAGCCGACCATAGCTAGCCGAGCCGGTGGAAGCGTGGAACCACATGGCTCAGTGATGTGGAGGACTGCGGCCCGTGCTCCGCGGGCCTCTTCAGTGAGTGAATCGGCCGGTTCATCAGCCGGCCTGGTTGGAGGAGGCTGCGACACCCGCAAGTGCCGGACGAGAGGAAAGCGGCCCGCCCATGCGGGACACTTCTTCCAGGCTGACCGACTGGCTTCAGTCGTTTGGATAGGTGGGCGGCGCCTCTCGGCGCCGCCGGTTCGGGAAAGCGTGGGGCCTCGCCCCCCACACCGCTAGGCCATATGGGCCGAGCCGCGGCCCACCGCGGGCCGGGCCTTGCCCCGCTGGGTTGGTCCGTGCTCCATCGGGCTGGGCCGACCCCCTGCCGGGTCGGACCAACCGAACCAGGTTGGGCCGACCCACCGTCCCACTGGGCTTGACGGGCAGGGCCCGTTTCATTTAAACGTGAATAACATTAAGATTGAGTGTCCGATCGAAACACCCTCTATGGCACTAGAACCCTTGCGACGAAGCGGTTATTTTGGGGTACTCTAAGTGAGTTTTGGACGACTTTGTAAAATGGTTGGGTTTGGAACGAGCGTAATTCCAAATATGCCCCTGGAATGGAAAAGCCAATAACTTTCAGGTCAGGCGTCTGATTGATGCGCCGTCTATCGCATTGGGTTTCTTCTAATGAGACACATCTTAGGGATACATCATCTCTAGACTTCGTGATAGTTGATGTATCTTCCCCTTGGCTTGAGGAGTGGACCCTCCTATAATCAACTGTGCTGTGTGCGGGAACCCTAGAGCTAGCTGCGACTGTGATGACTATCGTACTAGAATCCTCCGTGGGTTTGAAAACGATGACAACTATACTAGAATCCTCTGTGGGTTCGACAATGATGACTACTGTAATTGTATCCTAAGTGGGTCCGGCAGTTTTACTTATGTACTTGTATCCTGAGTGGGTCCTACAGAGTAGCTGGTCTCGTATCCTATGTGGGTCAGATAGCTTAGATGGTCTAGTATCCTACGTGGGTCCGACAACTTAGATGAATCAATGAATACATCTAATCATCTCTTTTTCTATACGAAAGATGTATACCTGAGTCAGCTGAGTCTTGACTTTCAATCATTATCCTCGATGTGATTGACTTCTTTCCTGTGTGTACTGGATTTGGCTTGGGATCAAGAGTTGCAGCCAAACTGTGATTGACAACATAGGTATATGTATGGGTATATACCTAAGTAGGGTTGGTTGATACTTCATGATTGTATCTCTCTTATGTGGTTTATCCTACGTGGATTCTCAGAGACCTTAGGGGGTCTCGGGGTCCCTACTGAGTATCTTATACTCACCCCTACATGGGATATTCCCGCACTACGTTGTTTTGGATGCAGACGACGAACAACACTGATCGGGGTGGAGACTTGTGGAGATGGACGGTATGTGGAGGTGGACCACTTGGCAAGACGTACACGAAGTGACAGATGAACCAGGGTGCTGAGGAGAACATCTGTACCCACCCTTCAGGTGAGATTCCCAGAGGACGACTCAGTGGTATCTATTTTACTTTACTGCTATTGTAATATATTTTTAGTTGTGTTGTTCTTTACAGTTCGGTTTGTATAATGGCCCATTTACTTTCCAGCACACTCTATTGTATTCGGGATTACTTACTATTTACTTTCTCTTGCTTACTCTGATTTTTTTGTTTACTTTATAAAGGAAATTCCTTCCCATATTAGGGATTTACGCCTTTGGTTCTAGTTGCCAGCCCTTGGCCTATGGAAGGCGAGCTTGGGGTAGTCACGACACGGGTCCCAAGGATGGGTCTTGACAAATTGGTATCAAAGGAGTCGGTTCTACCGTAGAACTTAGGACTATAATCTTTCTTACAATGAAACAATAGTGTTAAGAGTATTGAGTGTGTTTTTCAGTTCAGGGAGTCCAGTGTTGGTGTGGTAGCAGATGTATACACACACGAGGAACCTAACCTCTGATTTCTAACTCAGTGCATGAAAACACTGATTGCATGTGTGTTTTCTTTGAAATATTTTCTTTGTTATTTCTTTGTGTCAGCTCACCGGGTATACTATTTTAACCATGATGGACCTGTTTCTTTTCATGATAGCCCCACGAAGGCAGCCTGCTTGGGTTTTGAGTTACGTACGAGATGGTATCCCTCTGAGCGTCGAGGCCACGGTGTGGGGCCCCATCACAGCGGAGGCACTAGCGGTACCTCTACACGCTGGGCCACTGATACCACCAGACCCAGCAGAAGAGAGTGCACGCCACCTGAGTGTGTTGCACGAGTTCTAGCACTAGATTCCACCCAGGTTCTGGGGAAGGAGGGACCCACATGAAGCTAAGGATTGGCTAGAGGCTATCATCAGAGTTTTCGGACTGGTAGAGACACCAGCCGATCTTATGGTGATCCTTATCGCGAGTCCCCTACACGCAGCAGCAGGTAGATGGTGGATCTTGATGCTCCGGGTTCATGATGAGGCATCTTCAATATGGACGGACTTCGAGAGTCTCTTCCACTCGGATTTTGTTCTAGCCACCCTTCGTGCAGTGCAGATATATGCGTTAATTCATCTGCATTAGGGTAGCATGATAGTTGCACAGTACTCAGTGAGGTTCACCGACCTCTCACGCTACTCCACACACATGGTACGAGACCAATTCTTCAGGGGATGAACCTTTGAGCATGGACTCAGACATGATATTAGGGATTCAATGATCTCCCTCAACATTCCGACGTAGGCAAGAGTGTTAGAGAGAGCCATTCTAGTTGAGAGCTTCCTCACTGAGAAGTCTCTAGTAGCGAGACCCACCACATGGAGACATGTAGTGGAGTCTTATATAGCCAGTAGCAGACAGTTGTCGCAGAGGTCCAAGCAGACCAGGACATCAGGTGGATGACCTCAGGATACAGGTTCAGTTGTGTGTGGCACACGGAATAGAGCCAACTATATAAGGATCATGTAGTTCTATGCATGCAGCGGGCAGGGTCACAAGGCTCGAGACTTTCTGACCCGCCATTCAGATGAGTAACAGACAGTAGAAGGACCTCCCAGTCAGAGGCAGTGGCTCGACTGTGGTGGTCCATAGAGAGCAGGCAGACGTGGCAGAGGAGCTGGCTGAGCAGTGGGTGGTGGACAATGTTTCGAGGCTCTACCACCACCACCACCAGGAGGACAACCCCAACCACAGAGAGTTGGTATACAAGATCAAGCTTAGCTCTAGGAAGTTGAGGCCTTTGACCACGGTGCACCTGAGATGATTCGATGTACTATTTATGTCTACTCCACCCTTGCTACAGTGCTTATAGACATAGGTGTGAGTCATTATTTTATTGATGTTTCCCTTGTTCAGATCTCATAGATTCTGACGGAGCCGTTGGCTAAATCCTTATGGCTAGAGACTCCTATGGGAGCAGACTCGACGATTATGCACTGGTGCCGGTAGTGTGATCTTACTCTAGGTGGCGAGAGCTTCGGCTGGGATCTTCTTGTAGTGGCGTAGAGGCCTTATGATGTCATCTTGGGTATAGAATGGTTGTTTAAAGTCCATGATCAGATCGTCATCATTAGGTGCAATGTGTGGTGTGTTCGCACAGATGGGAGCCGGTTCACCTTCACCAGCAAGAAGAGAGCCTTTGCAGCGCAGGATGGACTTACGTAGAGAAGTGGGCAGCTGATCACACAACAGTTGGCTAGTCTCATCCGTGGAGCAGTTGATGTGCAGAGTCCGAGTTTTCCTATTGTGGTGGATCCGTATGTGGACGTTTTTCCTGATGACGTCTTAGGACTACCTCCTCGTATAGAGGTAGACTTCTACATAGGCATGTACCCCGGGACAACACCGATATCTACTCCAGCATATCAGATGGCTTCCTCCGAGATTTGTGTGTTGTGGGTATAGGTGGAGGAATTTCAGGGGAAGGGATTTATCCAACCCAGTGTTTCACCCTGGGCATCTCCGATTTTGATATCCAAGAAGGCAGATAGGAGCTTGCGACTCTGTGTCGACTACCATCGCCTGAATCACGTGACCATGAAGAACATGTACCCACTCTCGAGGATTGACGACCTATTTGATCATATCAAGGGAGTAAATTGGTTCTCGAAGATAGACCTCAGGTCAGGCTATCACTAGCTCAGAGTTCGAGACGAGGATGTGTAGAAGATGACCTTCAGGTGTCGGTATGGCCACTACGAGTTCTTTTTTATTCCCTTCGGCGTAACCAATGCTCCAGAAGTGTTCATGAGTCTCATGAATAAGATCTTGCAGCCTTACCTTGATCTCTTTGTTGTTGTCTTCATCGATTACATACTGATTTACTCGACTACTAAGGAGGAGCACACCTACCACTTTCTAGTTGTACTGGATACACTTCGAGAGCACCATATTTATGGTAAGCTCTCGAAGTGTCAGTTCTGGACTCGAGAGGTTCACTTATTGGGACACGTCATTTGGAGGTTGGAGTTGCAGTGGATCCAGTGAAGATCAAGGTAGTACATTCTTTGGAGCCAACCAGGAGCGTGAATGAGGTACGGAGTTTCCTGGGTCTAGCTGGGTACTATCAGAGATTTGTGCCAGATTTCTACAGGGTTGGAGCACCACATTCATCCTTGAAAAAGAAGGGGAAATTCTTCCTGTGGTCAGATAGAGGTCAGAAGAGCTTTCAGGAGCTGATGCAACGGTTGACTAGTGTGCCCATCTTGAGGCTACAGGAGGAGGGCGTTGGGTAGGTAGTTTACTGCGACACATCAATGACGGGACTCGGGTGTGTCCTGATGCAGGAGCGAGCAGTGATTGCTTATGGTTCTCATCAGCTGAGACAGCATGAGAAGAACTACTCTAACCATGAACTGGAGTTAGATGCAGTGGTCTTTGCCTTGAAGATATGGATACACTATATGATGGGAAATCGCTTTACAATATAGTCTGACAACCAGAGTCTCAAGTATATCTTTTCGCAGAAGGAACTGAACCTGAGACAGTAGAAATGGCTCGAGTTCCTCCAGGACTATGACTTTGTGATAGTATATACTCATGGTAAGGGGAATATCGTAGTAGATGCTCTCAGTAGGAGATCAGGAATTCAGCTGCTAGGAGAGGCGATGAACCAGCTAGCTGCGTAGCAGATATCCATTTTGGATAGAGATAGAGTAGCTTTTATACAAACTCTCACAGTCACTCCTCCACTCCATCAGTGAGTAAGAGAGGCACAACGTGGGGATGTTGACTGTGAGACACGATGTTCTCAGATATCCTCAGGACAGGCACCTGATGGATTTTATGAAGGAGGGGAACATGTCATCCTCTTCAGGGGATGTACCATGGTACCAGTTTCAATACAAAAGGAGTTGCTGAGGGAGTTATACACTTCCCCTATAGCAATACATCCAGGAGTGGTGAAGATGTATCAGGACCTCAGCTGACAGCACTGGTGGCCGGGTATGAAGAAAGAAGTAGCAGATTTTGTATCACGATGCCTCACTTTTCATCAAGTGAAGGCAGAGAACAAGCTACCAACAGGCTTGGTACATCCCTTAGAGGTCCCAGATTCGAGGTGGGATGGGATATCCATGGATTTCATGATGGGGCTTCCACGTACATCCAGAGGACACGACTCTATCTGGGTGATCATAGACCGACTCACCAAGTCGGCCCACTTCCTACCGATCAGAGAGCAAGGCTCAGTAGAGTTATTAGGACACATATATGTTCAGGATATTGTACGACTTCATGGTGTGTCATCGCCTATTGTTTTTGATCGAGACGCTCATTTTTTTTCCTGGCTGTGGAAGGGCTTACAGGAGGATTTGGGGATGCAACTACGTCTCAGCACCTCCTTCCATCCACAAATAGACGTCCAAACAGAGAGTACCATTTAGATTCTTGAGGACATGCTTCGTGCATGTTTCCTTGACTTTGGTCATAGCTCAGAGGATCCCCTACCCTTGGTGGAGTTTGCGTACAAAAACAGTTACCACTCCACCATCGGGATGGCCCCTTACGAGGCACTGTAACACCCGATACTTTTATGAGAAACATTTTGTTTTTATGTTATATAAATCATTAAAATAATCTTTCACTACACACAATACTAGCTTGGCTTCCTTTACACGAAATCGCGACCTTCATCGATAGCTTGCGTCGTACGCAATACAGAGTTTCACTAAACAACAATATGCTATTAAAATATTATTAAAACTAGCCGTTATGAATAGTAATACCCACTTTTTGAAATTTTGTAAATTTTATTTTTCAAAATTTACTTCCTTTTTGGATTCAGAATATCGAAATTTGCCTAGGGTAAAATTTTGGTATTTTTTTGAAAACTTTCAATTTTTGGTGAATAGTGAAAGCACTGGGTTACTATTTAAAAAAAGGCTTTTTATTTAAATAATTATTTATTTTAAATAAATTTATTTTAGGTAAAAATTGATACATAATACCTATATAAGTTCAATGCAATTAATTGGAGTCATTTTATAATAATTTTAGATATATAAAAATTTTATTGAACTTTTGACCGTCTTTTACCCACCTCCTAGGAGAATTTTCAAATTTACATAAAACATAATTTTACCACTTCTGTGAGTGGAATTACAAAAATCCGAGAGACACGGTTGATGTCAGTAAGTAAAATGTGGTTCAATGAGATGAAAATAATTTTTTTTGAATAGTATCTTTTTACTTTTTTTACCACGGTTAAAGTAAATAGGGTAATTAAGGGTAAATATGTTATTATTATTACCCTAACTCATGTCCTAATTCTATTGGATAAGTTTAATTCTACAAAAAACAAACTTAGGAATAAAATATGACCATTTAGTCCCACTTGGATTAGATTAGGACATTTATTATTAATTTATTTAAAGAAGGGTTAAAATAGTTAAATTCAAAGTTTAATAAGTAAATAATTTTTAATATAGGGTTATACATAAGATAAATTAGACTATAAATATTCCTTAGAAACCAAAAACGATTTACTAAATAATGATATTTTATTTGTAATTTTTAGATGTTATATTATTTAATTTATTTATGACACAATGATGATGCGGTAATTATCTTATTAACGGAATATTGACATAATTGATGTTATAAATACACAAATAAATGTAATTTTAGACTTTTTATGAATTAAAATAATTTTCTATGTTAATATGACATTTTATTATTGATTTAATTTTGTTTGTTTGAACTCATAGTTCTGTTATGAGTTTCAAAAAAATCAATTACTAAATAGTGTCAAAATTGACAAAAAATAGTTTTTAAAAAATATATTATATTATTAATTGTTATTTTATTCCTAAAAATCTAAGGTTCGGAAAAATGACTTAGATAATGTTATATATATTAATAATAAACAACATGGGGTTCGTTGGGCTTGTTATTGTATGTTTATTAACCTTATAGTGTAAGAACACAAGAGGACACAGTAAAAGTAAAATTATTTAACTTAAAGATAAATCTAAATGATAAGGTTAAAATAGGAACCTAAACTTGTATAAATTATATTGGATGAGATGATTTCGACCCATCCATACCTTAGATTCAAAATAAATCAATTGGGAGATATTTAAAACCGAATATGACTTTATAATAAAATAATATGTTTGGTTTTTCCAAAGGTGCCCCTCTCCTCCCTTATAAAAGGGATCCTCCTCCTTCTATTCCTCACACCACTTTTAGCCTTCACTCTGGGCCAAACCCTGCCAAATTATCTTCTCCACTTCCCTATAAACATCCTAGAGGTCCTGATCTTCTTCAAAGTCCAATTTTAGTGCCCTAAAAGGAGGTTCAAAGAGGCGCTTCAAAGAAGAGGTAATGTCCGTTACCGATTCTTTCATCTTTATTTCTTCTTCCACTTATTCTCCTTTAGTTGTTTCATTATTAAGTAATAAAATAAGTATCACTCATATAATGATATGTTATTATAGGTATTAAACAACCCTATTTCACCATATATCCATCCTACGGAAAACGAAATCACTGTGCGTGCGTGCGTACGGAATACCGTCTCCACGCCGTGGTGTAATCTATTTTCCACCACCACCTTACTTGGATGGGAATAATGGTGTAAATAATAACTATAAATTATTATTGTAAAGTGATAATGATTATGAAATAGTATACATACACTCCATTACAATTTCACGATCATTGGAACGATATCATCGCTCGTGCGTACGTACGGAATACCATCTCCACAATGTGATGGGACTCGTTCTACATGATCTTCATTGGATAATGATTATATAAATGAATTGAATGAATAAATACGATATATATTACACTAATAAAATTCTGGAAATGAGGTATCTATAACCCAAAAATAAGAATAAGAATTTATTCGACAAAACACGCATAAGAACAAAAAGCAATAAACACCCGAATAACAAGTAACAATGAAATATTACTAATAAGAAGCTAAGAATATGAACATATATGATATCATAACAATGGTTCTGATTCTATAATAAGTCAATGATATTATTTAAATCATTATACAGGAGGTTCAGACACTTACGAAGCAAATCAGACCTAATGTAAGGGAAATTCTCGCTATCTCAATTTTTATCCGAGATTGTTTATACTTCAGAATTTACTGGGGAATATTTATCATCCACATCCATGTTTACTAAATATGTAATATTTATATCCTTCTAAAATATTTTATTTCCAATTTTACCCTTCGGTGAGTTTTTAGTAAAAGATATGGAAGGAATCTTTTGTCAATTTTCGTACGAGGTACTTTTTGAATTTTCCGACAAAAGTACGAGAAGAATGTTTTTTTAACTTATACGGAATGAATGGATTTTTAAAAAAAAATATTTCCAGAAATATTCCTTTACATGTTTCAAGTTTATTTTTAATCAAATTCTTTTAGTTTAAAATTTTATGACATGTTAAGAAAGGAAAAATGTGTTTCAAGTAGAAAGGATATTTTCTTCAAGAATGGAGTTCATGTGTTTTATGAAAATAATTTTCCATATAAGATAATATAGGGTTCTGTTTCCATCCCTATTATTACATTGATTTGACTATGTTGTGATGGAAATATATTTATGAATTACTTTATCTTATATGAATTGTTTTATGATTTCACGATGTTTAAGATTCCCATTTTTATTACATGGGTTATGCTATGATGTATGGTTTATGATTTTGTGGAACACATAATAATGGTATCATTATGAGATTGGTGGGACCTATATCTCCCTCCAATTCATTGGGTAAAGATTTTATATCTCATGAGATAGATATGGCTGGAATGGCAGGTTAAACCGGTTCAGTAAAACATGGCTGAAATGAGGAATGAACTCGGTTCAGAAATGGGCTTTGTCCACTAAGATAGTCTTGAAAATGAGTCTTGACTAATAAGAAATGATTCACTATGATTATGTGTGTATGCCACAAAGATTCATGTTTTATGTTATTATTATTGTGATTACATTTCACCACCATGATTTATCCCATGTTATGAAATTATGATCTCTTTTGCAGGGTAAGATTTCCAAATTGTTATGTTCTTATGAATATGATGTGATTTATTTTTCTTTTGTTTACCCATACTAAGAATTTGATCTCACCCTTTTTTATGTTTTATTTCCCCCAGGCCAGGAAAAAGGTTATTAAGTAGGATATGCCAAAAGGGACTCTAGATATGATGAAATAAATGTGAGACAATGTAGATGCTTTATGAACCAGTTGTTTATGTTTCCCAGTTTCTAAAGACACTATACCTATCGGGTCCTTTCATGGTTTTTTATATGTTGTAATAAGTGTGATACAATTTTGAAGTATTAAAAATGTATGTAAATTATGGGTCGTTATAGTTGGTATTAGAGGAAAGGTATAGTCAACCATTGGAAACTAGGATGTGAAAGCCATAGTAAGAATCATAAGGAGAAGTCTAAGCATAGAACACAATCATAGTGTTTTTGAAATGGCCATGAATAACCAAGGATAAGACCATAAGTGTGAAATTTTATTCTTGATTATGTGGTTTTCCTATTATAATTAGTGTTGCTCACACTATTCTTCTTGGTTTTAGTCAATGGCTGGAACCCGAAGGAACCGTGTTAATGCGTAATGTGACGGGGCAATGCAATTATTGTCCCCCTGAGCAACAAAAAGTTATGGGAGCTGGAATGAAAAATCTTGTAGCCATGCTCACACAACATTCTCAAGCTATGAATCATGCAAGACTTCCAAACGAGCAAAGTAAGGAGAAACATTCTGTTGAATCATTCATGAGGCAGCGTCCACCTTCATTTAGTGGGTCTACTGATCCATTAGTTGTTGAACAATGGATTAGTACTACGGAAAAGATATTTTCAGTTCTTCAATGTTCTGAACATGATAAATTCATCTTTATAGTGTATCGTTTGGAAGGTGATGTTGATCAATGGTGTAATCTTATCAAGAATATGAGGAAAAGAGATGAAATTGAGTCCATGGAATGGGACGAGTTCAAGAACTTATTTTTCAAGAAGTACTTCCCTCGCATTCTTCAAACAAATATGGAGAAGTAGTTTCTTGAACTAAAGAAAAAGGATGATGAATCTATTGGTACCTACGAAGCAAATTTTACAAGACTTGCAAGGTATGCTTCTGGTTTTATTATCCAACCTGCGAGTAAGATCGATCGATTCTTTAGTGCCTTAAAACCAAGTCCTAAAAGGGAATTAGACATAAGGGACATCAATAGTTACGAGGAAATCGTTCGATGTGCTCTCAAAGTTGATATGGAGATTGAAGTAACCCATTAGTCATATGGGTTTGATAAGAAGAGGAAAATGGAATTCAAAGGAAAATCTAAAGAGCACACTGAAAAGAAGATGAGTTTTCCCTTATGCTAAAAGTGTGGAAAGAAACATGGTGGGAGTTGTCTTAAAGGGACAAGTAAATGTTTCAAATGTTGAAAGGTAGGTCATCGGGCATTTCAATGCCGCAATGATGGGAAGAAGAAGTCTAGTGATTCGAACAAAGAAGAGGCTACACAGAGTTCACCTCCTACACTTTAATGCTACAAGTGCAAGGAGATGGGGCATTATTCCAATCAATGCCAAAATCCAAGGGTTGATGATGATGGTCGACGTCAACAAACTCTTAAGGCTAAAGACAAAGTAATGTCACATGCAATTTCTATCAGCGATGTGGAGTACGATAACGAAGTTGTGAAAGGTACAATTACTATCCACTCTAAAGTAGAAAATGTTTTATTTGATTTTGGATCCACCCACTCTTTTATTTATGAGGAATGTTCTAAGGGTATCACCGTATTACCTCGACAATTAGATGTTGAGTTAATTGTGATAACCCCTAATGGCACAACAGTCGCATCAAAAGTTTATAAATCTTCTTCGATTGAAGTTTGTGGGAAAGTGCTTCCTGAAAATCTTGTGACCATTCCTATAGTGGAATTTGATGTGATTATTGGCATGGATTGGATTTCTCTATATGGATCTCGAATCAATTTCCAAAGAAGGGAAGTCACATTTCATATTCTAGATCAATCTATGATCGTCTATCGATGCAAGGATGAACATAACCTTCCAGGGGAAATTTCTTCCATCTTATGGGTCTTGAGTCCACTAAATGAAGGTTATGTATCTCAAATGGTTAGTGATAAACTCACGATTAAGAATATGCCCATTTTACGGGAGTTTGACGATGTCTTTCCGGAGGAATTTTCGGGTCTTCCACCAAATCGTGAAGTTTAGTTTTCAATAGAATTCATACCGGGTGCTTTACCTATTTCAAAGACACCTTATAGAATGGCCCTAATTGAGTTGCAGGAATTGAAGAAGCAACTCTAAGAGAATCTTGATAAGGGGTTCCTACGCCCTAGTGCGTCACCCTGGGGAGCACCTGTTCGGTTTTTTATGAAGAAAGATAGATCAATTAGACTCTTCATTGATTATCGAGAACTTAACAAGATCACTATCAAGAAAAAATATCCTCTCCCACGCATTGATGACCTATTTGACCTACTACGCGGAGCTCAATACTTTTCCAAGATTGTTCTCCTTTAGGGTATCATCAATTAAGGGTCAAAAGGGAGGATATACAAAATACGACTTTCCGTACAAGGTATGGACACTATGAATTTATAGTGATGCATTTTGGTCTTACTAATTCCCCTGCTATCTTCATTGATCTGATGAATATAGTCTTTAGAGAATATCTTGATTAGTTTTTGGTATTCTTTATAGACGATATTCTTTTATATTCAAATGGCAAGTAAGAACATGAAGATCACTTGAGAATTATATTGAAGACCCTGAGAAAGGAGAATATTTATGCCAAATTTACCATGTGTGAATTTTGGCTTCAAAAAGTTGCATTTTTGGGTCACATAATCTCAAAAGAGGGGATATCTATGGATCCAGCAAAAACAGAGGTTATCGAAAGATGGTCGAGACCAACAACAGTAACTGAGATCCGAAGTCTTCTTGGTTTGGCTGGTTATTATCGACGTTTTGTGAAAGATTTATGACGATTATCTAATTAACTCACCAAGTTGACTCGTAAAGGAGTTAAGTTTGTTTGGACGGAGGAATGTGAAGAGAATTTCAAGGAGTTGAAAAGAATATTATCCAGTGCACCAGTACTCCCACTTACTTGTAGTGGAGAATGGTTTGTGATCTACAGTGATGCATCCAAGAAGGGATTGGGGTGTGGTCTCATGAAAAATGATATGTTTATAGCTTATACCTCACGACAGTTGAAAATCCATGAGCAAAATTACCCAACTCATGATTTGGAGTTAGCTGCGGTAATCTTTGCATTAAATATTTGGAGGCATTATCTTTATAGAGAAAGGTGTGATATTTATACTGATCATAAATGTTTAAAGTATATTTTCACACAAAAGGAGATGAATATGTGCCAAAGAAGATGGTTGGAGCTGATTAAGGATTACGACTACTAAATCCGTTACCACCCTGGGAAAGAAAACAAGGTGGAAGATGCATTAAGTCGACAAGACCATGCTAGTTTATCCATGATGGGGATAAAAAAAGATCCAATATTTATGGATTTACAAAGGATGGATCTTGGAATTATAATGGAAGGGGAAAAATCTTATCTTACTCAAATGAATGTTCAACCATCTATACATGTGAAGATTAAAGAGGCATAGAAATAAGATGTAGAGTTACAAAAGAAGATGAGAAATGTTCCCGAATTCAACCTTGATTGTGATGGGATAATAAAGTTCAGGAATCGGGTCTATGTTCCTCCCATCCCCGAATTAAAGAAGGAGCTGCTGGATGAGGCTAATAGTTCTTAATTTTCTATTCATCTTGGAAGAACGAAGATGTATAGGGACCTGAAAGAGTACTTCTGGTGGGATGGCATGAAAAGAGATGTTGCTGAATATGTCTCTCGATGCTTGGTTTGTCAGCAAGTTAAAGCTGAGAGATAGAAGTATAATGGAATGTTACATCCATTACCCATACCCGAATGGAAATGGGAAAACATCACTGTGGACTTTTTCACCGGACTTCCTAAAACATCCAAGGGCAATAATGCTATCTGGGTCATAGTTGATCGTTTTACAAAGTCGGCACACTTCATTTCTATTAGAGAGGATTTATATCTGGATCAGCTTTCTAGGTTATATGTAAAGGAAGTGGTAAGATTGCATGGAGTACAACTTTATATTATATCTGAACGGGATCTGAGGTTTACCTCAAAGTTCTGGCGAAGTCTTTAGCATACTCTGAATATAGATTTGAGTTTCAGCATTGCTTATCATCCTCAGACAGACGGTCAGTCTGAGAGGACAATTCAAACTCTAAAAGATATGTTGAGAGCTTTCTCTATGGATTTCAATGGTGGTTGGGATCAACACCTACCTTTGGTGTTATTTTCTTATAATAATAGATTTCACTCCAATATTCAGATGGCTCCATATGAAGCTCTCTTTGGAAAGAAATGCAGGAATCCAACTTGCTGGGATAAAGTTGGGGAAAAAAAGCTATTTGGACCTAATATTGTTGATGGGATGGCAGAAAAGGTCCGATCTATTCAACAACACATAAGAGCAGCTCAAAGTCGACAAAAAAGTTATTTCGAAAACCGAAAAAAAGACTTATATTTTGAAGTGGGTGATAATGTGTTCTTACGAATATCTCCTTGGAAGAGAGTAATGAGATTTGGAAGGAAGGGAAAGTTGAGCCCCAGGTATATCGGTCCTTTCGAAAAATTGGATCGTGTTGTGAAGGTAGCTTACCGATTGACGCTTCTACAGAATCTCTCTCAAGTTGATGATGTGTTCCATGTATCTCTCCTTATAATGTACATACCTAATTCTTCACATGTACTCAGCTCAGAAGTTGTACCACTGGAACAAGATCTTTCTTATAAAAAAAAGCCGATAGAGATTCTCGATCGTAGTGAAAAAGTCCTACGGAACAAGACCACTCACATGGTGAAAGTTTTATGGAGGAACCACCAATTAGAAGAAGCTACATGGGAGCTTGAGGATATGATGAGGAAGAGGTATCCTCATGTTTTTGTTACAAAGTGACGAATTTCGAGGGCGAAATTCATTTTAAGGGGGGTAGAATGTAACACCCGAGACTTTTATGAGAAATATTTTGTTTTTATTTTATATAAATCATCAAAGTAATCCTTCACTACACACAATAATAGCCAGTCTTTCTTTACACGCAATCACGACCTTCCTCGATAGCTTGCGTCGTACGCAATACAGAGTTTCACTAAACAACAACATGCTATTAAAATATTATTATAAATAGCTGTTATGAATAGTAATACCCACTTTTTGAAATTTTGTAAATTTTATTTTTCAAAATTGATTTCATTTTTGGAATCGGAATATCGAAATTATCCTAGGGTGAAATTTTGGTATTTTTCTGAAAAATTTCATTTTTTGATGAATAGTGAAAACATTGGGTTACTATTTAAAAACCGGCTTTTTATTTAAATAATTATTTATTTTAATTAAATTTATTTTAGGTCAAAATTTATACATAATACCTATATAAGTTCAATGCAATTCATTGGAGTCATTTTATAATAATTTTTGATCTATAGAAATTTTATTGAACTTTTGACAGTCTTTTACCCACCTCCTAGGAGAATTTGAAAATTTACATAAAACATAATTTTACCACTTCTATGAGTGGAATTTAAAATATCAAAGAGACACAGTTGATGTCAGTAAGTAAAATGTGGTTCAATGAGATGAAAATACTTTTTGGTGAATAGTAAATTTTTACTTTTTGTACAACGGTTAAAAGTAAATAGGGTAATTAAGGGTAGAAATGTTATTATTATTACCCTAAAACATGTCCTAATTCTATTGGATATGTTTAATTCTACAAAAAACAACCTTAGGAATAAAATATGACCATTTAGGCCCACTTGGATTAGATTAGTACATTTATTATTAATTTATTTAAAGAAGGGTTAAAATAGTTAAAATCAAAGTTTAATATGTAAATCATTTTTAATATAGATTTATACATAAGATAAATTAGACTATAAATATTCATTAGAAATATAAAATTATTTCCTACATAATTCTCTTTTATTTGTAATTTTTAGACATTATATAATTTAATTTATATATGACAGAATGATGATGCAGTAATTATCTTATTAATGAAATATTGACATAATTGATGTTATAAATACCCAAATAAATGTAATTTGAGACTTTTTATGAATTAAAATAATTTTATGTGTTAATATGACATGTCATTATTGATTTAATTTACTTATTTTGTACAAATATTTCTTTTATGATTTTCACAAAAATCAATTACTAAATAGTGTCAAAATTGACATAAAATAGTTTTTAAAAGAAATATTATATTATTAATTGTTATTTTATTCCTAAAAATCTATGTTTCGGCCCAATGACTTAGATAATGTTATGTATATTAATAATAAACAACTTGGGGTTCTTTTGGCTTGTTATGGTATGTTTATTAACCTTATTGTGTAAGAACAGAAGAAGACACGGTAAAAGTAAAATTATTTAACTTAAAGTTGAATCTAAATGATAAGGTTAAAATAGGAACCTAAACTTTTCTAAATTCTATTGGATGATAGGATTTCGACCCATACCTACCTTATATTCGAAATTAATTAATTTGGATCTATTTAAAACCGAATATTACTTTATAATAAAATAATATTTTTAGTTTTTCCAAAGGTGCCCCTCTCCTCCCTTATAAAAGGGCACCTCCTCCCTCTCTTCCTCACACCACTTTGAGCCTTATAGCTCGGCCAAAACCTGAACAATTATCTTCTCCACTTTCCTAGAAACATCCTAGAGGTCATTTGCTACTTCAAATACCAATGTTAGTGCCCTAAAAGGAGGTCTCAAAGAGGCGCTTCAAAGAAGAGGTAATGTCCGTTACCGATTCTTTCATCTTTATTTCTTCTTCCACTTCTTGTTCTTTAGTTGTTTCATTATGAAGTAATAACATCAGTATCAATAATATAATGATATATTTTTATAAGTATGAAACAACCCTATTTAACCATATATCCATCCTACGGAAAATGAAATCACCGCGCGTGCATACGTACGGAATACTGTCTCCATGCCGTGGTTTAATCTATTTTCCACCACCACCTTACTGGATGGGTATAATGGTGTAAATAATAACTATAAATTATTATTTTAAAGTTATATTTATTCTTAAATAGTATACATACACTCCATTAGAATTTCACGATCATGGGAACGATATCATCGCTCGTGCTTACCTACGGAATACCGTCTCCACGATGTGATGTGACTCGTTCTACATGATATTCATTGCATAATGATTATATAAATGAATTTAATGAATAAATATGATATAAATTACACTAATACCATTCTGGAAATGAGGTATCAATAACCCAAAAATAATAATAAGAATTTATTCGACAAAACACATATAAGAACAAAAAGCAATAAACACCCGAATAACAAGTAATAATGAAATATTACTAATAAGAAGCTAAGAATATGACCATATATGATATAATAACAATGATTATGATTCTCTAAAAAGTCAATGACATTATTTAAATCATTATACCGGAGGTTCGGACACTTACGAAGCAAATCGGACCTAAGGTAAGGGAAAATCTCGCAATCTCAATTTTTATCCGAGATTGTTTATACTTCAGAATTTACTAGGGAATATTTATCATCCACATCCATGTTTCCTCAATATGTAATATTTAAATCCTTCTAAAATAGTTTGTATCTAATTTTACCCTTCGGCGAGTTTTTAGTAAAAGATATGAAAGGAATCTTTTGTCATTTTTCGTACGAGGTACTTTTTGACTTTTCTGACAAAAGTACGAGAAGAATGTTTTTTTAACTTATACGACATGAATGGATTTTTAAAACATTATTTCCAAGAAGCTTCCTTTACATGTTTCAAGTTTATTTTTAATCAAATTCTTTTAGTTTAAAATTGTATGACATGTTAATAAAGAAAAATTGTTTTTGATGTAGAAAGGATATTTTCCTCAAGAATGGAGTTCAAGTGTTTTATCAAAATTATTTTCCATCTAAGATAATATAGGGTTCTATTTCCATCCATATTATTACATTTATTTGAATATGTTGTGATGGAAATATTTGTATGAATTCCTTTATCTTATATGAATTGTTTTATGATGTCACGATGTTTAAGATTCCCATTTTTATTACATGGGTTATGCTATGATGTATGGTTTATGATTTTGTGGCACACATAAGAATGGTATCATTATGAGATGGGTGGGACCTATATCTCCCTCCAATGCATTGGTTAAAGATTTTATATCTCAGGAGATAGACATGGCTGGAACGGCAGGTTAAACCTGTTCAGTGAAACAGGACTGAAACGAGGAATGAACTCGGTTCAGAAATGGACTTTGTCCACTAAGATAGTATTGGAAATGAGTCTTGACTAAAAAGAAATGATTCTCTATGATTATGTGTGTATGCCACAAAGCTTCATGCTTTAAGTTATGATTATTGTGATTACATTTCACTACCATGATTTATCCCATGTTATGAAATTCTGATCTCTTTTTCAGGGTAAGATTTCCAAATTGTTATGTTCTTATGATTATGATGTGATTGATTTTTCTTTTTTTTTTACCCTTACTGAGCATTTGAGCTCACCCTTTTGTATGTTTTCTTTCCCCCGGGTCAGGAATAAGGTTATTAAGTAGGATATGCCAAAAGGGACTCTAGATATGATGAAATAAATGGGAGACAATGTAGATGCTTTATGAACGAGATGTTTATGTTTCCCAGTTTCTAAAGACACTATACCTATATGGTCCTTTCATTGTTTTGTTATTTGTTGTAATAAGTGTGCTTCAATTTTGAATTATTAACAATGTATGGAAAGTATGGGTTGTTATAGGCACTGTACGACCAACCTTGAAGATCAACTTTGTGATGTATTGACCCTAGGGGGTCAGAACTTGTAGGACCAGAGATGGTTTAGGCTACAATGGAGAAGGTGCAGATCATCCCAGAGCAGATGAAGACTGCACATAGCAGACAGAAGTCCAATGATGATAAGAGACAGATACCACTGAATTTCAAAGTTGGAGACCACATTTTCTTCCGGGTCTCACCAAGACGAGGTCTATGGAGATTTGGTCGGGGCAAAAAGTTATCGCCGCATTTCATCAGACCTTTCCAAGTCCTCAGCAGAGTAGGCGAGGTGGGTTACTGCCTGGCCCTACCACCTCAGTTGCATCGGGTGCATGACGTCTTCCATGAATCTCCATTGAGGAGATAAGTTCACGACCCGTCCCACATCATCCACCACGGGGAGCTAGACATCGATGAGGGGGAGACTTTCACAGAGGTCCTGGCAGAGATCGAGGATCGATATGATCGAGCCCTACAAGGATGTTCGATTACTCTAGTGCGCATTCGCTGGAAACATGGGAACCTCCAGGAGAGCATAAGGGAGAGGGCGGCTCAGATGCGTGTTCAGTACCCCCATTTGTTTCCCTAGTGTCTGTTGTAGCTTTATAGGGACGTAAATCCATGAGGTGGGAGTAATGTAGTCACCCAGAAATTTATAGGAAAATGTTTTCATTAATACTCTAGAATTTTACGAGTATGCGGTTTCTGACAGCACCTGATTCTGAGGCCCGGTGTGCCCGGAATCATTTTCTAATATTTTGTTTGGGTACGTTCAGTAAACGTACGAGCGGGTTTTTCTATCTTTTGGACCGGTTCTTAGAATTGAAATCCGAGGACACTGATGAAATTGCAACTCTGATATTTGCTTAAGGGGAAATTTACCGTAGCTGCATTTTCTCGGGAGGAGAAGTTAAATTTTTTAGGATTTATTTTAAATTAAATAAAACTGTTGCGCACAATTCTATTGTTTAAATAGATGGTTATTTTCTACAAGGGGGAGTTAGAGGTGGGGCCCACACCCACATAACTTCCCATGGGAGGATATAGTGTGGTGGTGCCCACATGAACCCAAACCCTTTCACCTCCCATCAACTCCCTTAAACTCCCCATTAACTCCCCTCTTTAATTGTGACTTTCCATCTCCTTCTCACCCCATAAATTTTGACAACACCTTTTAATTAATGAATTGAACACTAAAATTAATTAATTAAAGTGTTTGAATTTTTAAAATTCATGTGTGAATAAAATAATAGCCTTATCTATTATTTTTGTTTTCACTCGTTGTGTTGGGAGAACTTTGGGAATGCTCTAGAGAAATAGAAGAATAGTGTTCTTCTTTCGACGAAGAACATTTACTCTCTCCGGCGAAGAACTCAAGGCCGCGACTACTGTCTTCTTCATTCTTCATTCTCAGTGTCAAGGAATAAGACTCCTCCCATGAGGAACGTCAACTACGTTCCTCCTCGGACTCATCCCGATGTCAACGAATTGACATCATCTTCAAATCCTCTTTCCGCGGCACAGACAAACGAGAATCAGATTCAAGGTAGGGGTTTTTACAATTTTTTATGTGAATATTTTGTACCCCATTATTCGTTGAATTTCTGAATTTGCATCGGCATTATGATATCGCCTAATGCAGTAGGTGCCGGCCTAACAAACACGGCCCGATGACCCTCCGATAATTCTTAAATATTTTGGCAGCAGCAACGGTAGGTGGTGGTGAACGGAGGTGGCATCGATCGATGGTGGTGGCCGCGCGCCGGCCACATGAGGAAGAACTGCAGCCCAAAACCGCGGGTCGCTCGGCCAAAGAAGAACCAGCCTGTCATTGCCGGCCGGGCTAGTGGAATCGCGGTGCCCCATGGCGCCGCGCTGTGGAGTACCGCAGCCCGCGCTCCTGTGGCCGCTTTGGTGGGAGAACTTGCCGGCTCGTCAGCCGGCTGGGTTGGAGGAGGCTGCGACACCTGCTAGTGCTGCGTGGGAGGACAGTGTCCTGCCTGTGCGGGCCGCTCACGCCGGGAAGACCGATTGGCTTCGGTCGGCCGGATAGGAGGGTTGCGCCGCTCAGCACCGCCAGTTCTGGAAAGCGGGAGCCGCGCCCCCCACACCGCTTGACATGTCGTGCCAAGCCTTATCCAGCCGTGGGCCGGGGCCGCACTCCACTGGGCAGGGCTGACCGCCCTGCTGGGTCAGACCTGCCGAACCAGGTCGGGCCCACCCGCCAGCCCATTGGGCTTGAAGGGATGGGCCTGTTTCACTTAAATGTTAATAACATTAAGATCGTGCGTCTGATTGATGTGCCATCTACGGCACTAGAACCATAGCGACAAAGCAGTTCTTTTCTGATACTATAAGTGGGTTTTGGATTTCTTTGGAAAACTTTCGGGATTGGAATGAGTGAAATTATAACTGGGCCCCTATAATAGAAAATCCAATAACTCTCAGACCGGGCGTCCGATTGACGCACCGTCTATCACGTTGGGTTTCTTTTGACGAGGTGAAACTTCAGGATACATTAACATTGAACTTCATGATAGTTGATGTATTGAACCCTTTGATCGAGGAGCATAACCTCCCGGAATCGAGCGTGCTATGTGCGGGAACTCTAGAGCTTGCTATTACTGCGACGACTACCATACTGGAATCCTTTGTGGGTTCGAAGACGATGAAAATTATACTAGAATCCTTCGTGGGTTCAACAACGATGACTACTGTACTTGTATCTTAAGTGGGTCCGACATTTGGAATTTTGTACTTATATCCTGAGTGGGTCCGACAGAGTAGCTGGTCTAGTATCCTACGTGGGTCTGACAGATTAGCTGTTCTAGTATCCTACGTGGGTCGGATAACTTATATGAATCAGTGACTACATCTGATCATCTCTTTCGCTATACGAAAGATGTATACCTGAGTGATCTGAGTCATGACTTTTAGTCATTATCTTCGATGTGATTGAATTTTTTCCTGTGTGGACGGGGTTATTCTTGGGGTCGAGAGTTGGAGCCAAACTCTGATTGATAACTTAGGTATTTGTATGGTCGTATACCTAAGTAGGGATGGTTGATACTTCGTGATTGTATCTCTCTTCTTTGGTATATTCTACGTGGATTTTGGGAGACCTTCGAGGGTGTCTAGGTCCCTACTGAGTATCTTATACTCACCCCTGCACGGGCTTTGTCTGCACTACATTGTGTTGGATGGATATGGAGGACAACACTAATCGGGGAGGTGACTTGTGGAGCTAGACGGTACCCGGAGGTTGACAAATTGATGATATGTACATGGAGAGAATGGACAGACCAGGGTGCTGAGGAGGCCATCTGTACGCACCCTTCAGGTGGAATTCCCAGAGGACGACTGAGTGGTTACTGTTTTATTTAACTGCTGTTATAGTAGATTTTCAGTTTTATTGATGTTTACAGTTGGGTTTGTATACTGGCCCATTTACTTTCCATCACACTCTATTGTAATCAGGTTTACATAGTGTTTACTTTCTCTTTTGTACTCTGTTGTGTTTGTTTACATTATAAAAGAAATGCCTTCCTAGCTTATGGATTTACGCCTTTGGGGCTAGTCGCCAGCCCCTGGCCTATGGAAGGTGGGATTGGGGTAGTAACGACACGTGTCTCGAGGACGGGTCATGACAATGACCCATTCCAATCAGTCGAAAATCCTATAAATCAAAATAGTATTATTAGATTATGGTTCGGGTATTACTTCATAGTTTCAGCAGCAACTGTCAGTATATGTATAATCTTATCCAAAAATAAATTTCTTCATGAACAAATGACTCTGAAGATATCCTAGTTAAAAATTATCTTCAATACATGTAGAAACAATTTAAAAAAATAGTTACAATAGAAAGAGGTTGGAAAAGTATATCTCCAAAATGTAGCCTCTTTTAGAAAATGAAAGGGATGATCATTCTTTATAGAAGATCTATATATCAAGGATATAAAGAAGTATGTAGAAGTATTCTTATCTAATCATATAACCTTTATATAAATATATTTTGGTTTTAAAAGATCTAAGAAAATTTCCTGATAGATCGTATATATTCAAAGTAAAATTGACTAGGGGAGATGTAACTTCCCTAAAAAAAGAATAATTTTATCCATTGAATACATTTATTTGAATCGGTGATAATGAGCCTTTCAATTGGTCATATAACAGCATTCAATAGATCTTTATTTCATTCAATACCATTACATAAATCTCATATAAAATCAGAGATTTAATTCTCCGTTGATGAATATACAAATGTAGGGTTAAACTCAATTGAATATCATTGGGTTACATTGTATATAGTAGGGTTCCTTTTCATAGAATGGGGTTCCATGGAATAGATTATCGTTCCTTTATATAGTATAAGGTTCCTCTCTATAGTGTAGGGTCCCTATCAACATATGTTTTCTAAACCATACATCCATCTTCTCATAATGAAGGGATCAAGAGTATCATTGGGATGAGAATCTACAAGTTCATCCTTTCAGTGCAAGGTTGATTTAAAATACATTCAATCAATTATTATAGTGTATGAAAAGTGATTCTTGACTCCAATATTGGGTTGATATTCCATACTTGTATCCAAATATAGTGTTTTCAATTCATATGTAAAAGTTGGGTTGTTGTTCCGTACGTAAATTGTTCTACAAAGGGATGATAAACCATACGTGGTGTTTTAAACATAAGGTTCATTCATTACATTATTATTATCAATTTAGGGTATGAAAAATGTTTCCAAAAACCCCAAAAGTATTTCCTAATGCTTTGAAAAATATTCCTCAAAGATTAGAAACTTGAATATGATTATATAATAAGTATTGAAAATAATATTAATTTCCTAAGACTCACTTAAAGTAATATCATTAGCAACATAAACAAGGGTATTTGTGGGATTCAAAATCAACTATATTTATAGGTTATTTTTTAGCCAATACATGCATAGGGAATTTAAATGATAATATTATTATGAGCATAAATTTCCCATATCCCGAGGTAACAATAGTTTGTAAGGCCTCTCTAGTGAAATGATATAACTTCCCCAATACAAGGGAATCCACCTCAGTTAAAGTCCTAGAGGCACTCCCATATTGGAAAACATTTTAGAAATATCCCTCATGGGAATTAATTATCTATTACTTCACATCAACGGGTTGAGGGAATATTGAACATGGACTACCTTAATTTCCAGATTAATAATGATACATAGTACTCCTTCCTAAGGCTCAATCTCTATACTCAGTTCCAAAGTTCCCTCACATATGTATTTTCGCATTATATTAAACTAAAATAATTGAACTTAAATGAAATATATGGGTTTTGATTCATATTATGAAGAGTATATATACGAAACCACATGTATGTTGAATCCCATCATAGAAACACCAATCACCTTCCTAGATGATTTTCAAATCGAGAGTTCCTAGTTAAGAAGATTAAAAATATAAGAAGCTATACATTTCTAATAAATAACGCAGAGAGAATGTAGAAACTCAAATAAATACATTTGGTATTAACAATAGACCCCCGTTTGCATAACGTAGGATTGACCAACTAGTCATTTTATTTAAGTAACTGATTCCATATCAAAATTTTTATGAGATTAACGAACATATCATAAATCTATAATAGAGTTCCAAAATATGAAATAATTCCCCCCAAAAGGGTGTGATGATCCAAACCTCCTATCCTCTTGACCAAAGTGAGTTCCTAAGTGTTGTTGGGCTTGAAAACCCAAATGATCCCCTACCTTTGTAAATATGTTATGTACCTTGTTATTGATGTGTGAAATTTTTTATTTTTCTAAGGAAACAAAAATGGTGGATCTGATGTAAACATCATAGTTGAAAAGGGAAATAGGTTTACAAAAATAAAGAAAATTTATTCCAAACTCTTTCAATGAAAACCAAAATGGTGAACCTAACATGAATCTCTCAAATAAAAAAAATATTGGTTGACCATATGTCAATCCATTTTTTTTGAATCTCGTACACCAAAAAAAATGTTATAACTAATGTGAAAATTTTACTTCAATAATAAAAAGTAACTTCATTCTCACAAATTAGGGTAATATCTCAATGAAAATTCCACGTGATAAAAATGGTCGAATAGAGAACAAGAAATGAAAATATCGTTACTCATGCATAGATGGTTGACCATGTTTCATACATGCAATGATGCTCTAATTGATGACCATGTTATTTGTTTTCATTATGATTATAGAACCCGATCCAATTGATATCAGGACCTTATATCATTTCTTCATCAAGAGAACAATTTGAAACCTCAACTAAAACAGTAAACTCTACGGGTTGAAAAAACAACCTCACCCACCCGATGCCTTCATCTTCAGGTGGAGAACATGATTGTTCTGGAATACCACTAACATGGTATGATCATGAACCTCAAGACTACATTTATTGGTCTCTATATTTATAATTTCAAATGTTTTTGTTCATTTAAGGAAAGATATATTGAAACTAATGGCACCTATTTTGACCACCAATCGCTTTGGAATATTATCCCCAAATAAGAGAAATCAGCACCTTATGTATCTCAAGAAGGTGGATCAAGGAGTTGAATAAGTTTCCATCCATATTTTGGAGATTCCTAGGAGGGATCATGTCAACCATCACCATAAGAGTTATTCCTCTATATCCATTAATCCACCTACTTGGAGAAAAACCCAAAAAAAATCCACCCTGGACACTCATGCATGGTTACTAATGAGGTCTCACCCAGAGTTTAAATATATGAATAAATGAGAGTGGGTTAATATCTCATCACAATATGATTAGTCACATTTGAATGTTATATTGGTTTCCAACATACATGCTCATATCCCTAATATGTCAGATCATGTATGGACACATATTATTAAACTAAGAATGGGGGAGACACATATCCCATCCCCCATGCATGCATCCCATCATCACATTCTGATGAAAAAATGAGTAAATGAGTGGGATTATATCCCCAAATCAATTGAATATGTATCCAATATATCTTGGAGATCAAGAACGTGCTGGCCTATAATCCATCATATAATGTGTCATGACATTTTAGTAATAGTACAAGAGCTCCATTAGCATATTCTATCACTGGAATAGAAGTAGGGATAGGAATGTATTCTTGTCCAAATAGATAGAGTAGTATATCATGAGGATCAGTATGAAAAGTTGTATATTTTGAAGAAAGAGAACATTCTTTTTCCCATTAAGGTGGATTCTCAACATATTATGATTATGGATAAGGAACAAGATCTGGCTTATATCCACATTATGGTCAGGGATCACTAGCTCAATTTGGAACATCCCTCAGGACTATGATGCATTCCTATAAAAAATACCAATGGTATACACTAAAAGAACACGATCATGCTCATATCAAAATTCTGACAGGGGCTCACTAAATTTGTTTGGAAAAATCCATGGGACAGGTTCATATTCATGTTAAAAAAGACTAGTGGTATAATCAAAATGTATAGGATTGGGCTCATATAATCATTACAACTAGGGATCCCCAACATAGTTTGGCACATACATCCGAAAAAATGCCCATTCCTATCATAAAAGACCATAAACATACACTAAAGGCATATGATCGAGATTATATCCCTGCTCCAGCAGAGGTATGATAGGAAAATATGGATATCAATTCATTATAGTCTCATATCCCTACCAATGAAAATAATCATAGTATTCCATGAGATCATGGAATCTAAGCTCATATCCCTACTACCATCGATGAAAACCTGCACTAGAATCATTCAGAGGCTTTATTGAAGGATGTGTATATGCCTTATCCAATTATAAATGTATGTTTCCAAAGATTGATGGGGAATGAATACCTGAAATGGTCTTCAACCCACGATTCATCTAGGTTTGACTACTATATTCTCGAAACCACCTGTAGGCACGATCATATTCCTACAAATAATACAAAATCTCATAAAATACTCATGCAGTTTTTAGAAGCAGGCTCATATCACCACAACACTAGACAATTATCAACAAATTTGAGAAACAATCTTATAATATTATCATATAACTTCTCGAACACAAAATGTACGTTGAAAAATTCCATCAATGAATCAGAATGAAGATTATATCCTAGACCTTCTCAATGCCAGTGTCCTTGAGACTATTCTTCACTTATCTGCAACACCTCAAGGGTCCGTCGACTCTTCAAGCTATGTAGAAGGTAATCACTATTTCAGAAGTCTTCATCACATTAATGTAGTGATAGATTATAGGGACTCCACTCTTGAAATCTTCCATGGTGAACCTCCCCATGGAAATAACTCTATCAGAAAAGGAAATCCCCCATTAACTATACACCTTCATATAGAGAGGTGCTCAAAACCCAAACACCTTCATATAGAAAGTTTCTAGATACACCAGTGTTGATCGTATATTGTGCCCCATAAACTATCAATATCAATTCAATGTGGATAGTAGGAGACCAAGATAATAAACCTCTATGGTCTGACCAGGTGGAGTCATATAATTCTAATGATGAAGTGGCTAGAATGTACTCACAGAGAGAGTTAACTGGAAATAACCTCCCAAACATGTTTTTGACCATCCCCACCTCCTACTATAAGATCCCAGATGATCTAGAGAAGGAGTTAGTTCTTTATATGGACTCCAAAAGAATGGATATTTGGATAATATCTATATCAAAAATAAATTATATTTCCAGCCGAACTTGGATGCATTCTTCGTAGCTCAGAACCTGATGATAAAAGAGCATGAAAAATTCATATTAAGTGTTTGTCTATGTGTCCTAAAAACTCTTCATCGATTGATATCTATATCCCCATAAAACATATGTATCCATGGATGGGGAATATATGGATCTTTTCACTTTATTGTGTCTCTAGAACAGTAATTTTCCCATGATACATTATCCTGTATTGTTATTTTTATAGGGGGAATCTCGGGACTAGGTAACACCCAGGACAATTGGTCAACATAGAGAAATTACCCTACTTTGAAGGATAAAATACATCCTAAATGGAGGTAGATTGATTCAAACTATCTTATAATATTATACCCTTGAAAAATTGAAGAAATATTTTAGACAAATTATCCAATGTTACGGACTACCCATCAGCTTCCCATAATAAATGACTTCCATTATAGGAAACTACTGCACCCATTGCATACATGAGTACAATTACACCAAATCAATAAGATAAGAAAATTATCCAACATAGTATCCATCTAGGTGAAGATAGTTACCATAGGGATAAGGGAATTTTTACTACTTCATCCACCCCTCCGACCATCACACCCTTAAAGGATTCATGAAATATTGGTAGAAAATGTAAACCAAACCCATCCTGAAGGGTTGAAAGAACTTTTATCTCAAACAACACCACCTGGTTCATCACACCATCAAAGGAATTAGTAATAGATCTAGGTCAACCCCACCCCCAATGGATGGGGAAATTTATATCTCAATTTATTTATCATGATCTATCAAATCCTCATCCACGATCATAAAAATCCTCAATAATAGGATTAGAATGTGATAACAGTATAATAGAATCATCCCCAGCTCACTGGGATGAGGGAATTTTCTTCATATTCAATATCCTAGAAGGAATTATTCTTCTCCATGTTGGGTGGTAAATATCGATGGTCGACATCCCATATGTTCCTCTCACTATGAGATACACCTTTTATATTTTGTGTCTGTTCATCCGGAACAACTAGAAACTTCATTAATTTATATATTCATAGATCAAGATATGTGGAACATATAGATAAGTAAATCAAACCCCCAAATAGTTTATGAAAAAATGGTTAAATATGTATAGGGTTTAGAGAAATGACCCTGATGTAACCCTTGAAGGAGGAGTAAGTCGTGAAGAATTTCCCTATTGTGTGGAGAGAAATAAAATTACTAAGGCTTCCAAATAAAATAATGTGAATGTTGTCACCAGAAATAAAATAGATAATTTGGATGGAGATGTAAACATAGAGTGGTGGATTGTAGAAACCCTTCCCTGAGATGTAGTAAATCTAGATGCACAAACTGAGGATTCATGTACATGGAATCAGAGAAGGAACCAGAAAGAAGACCCTATGAATGATGAATTTCCACATTTTTGGAAGAAAAATAAAATGTATAAAGGGAAAGGTGTGGCTAAATCCCACTCACCACCCATAAGAGATGATATTCCCTTTGTAGAGAAATGGCTAGAACAATATGAGAATAAGATACAGAATCTCCAAAATCTCAACAACGAACTACTCATGGGAGACAACACTACTGGGTATATCATTCAAATAGAAGAGAATATCCCTCCTCCCTCATATTATGATAGTGATAACCACCTAAAATAGAAACATTTGTGCATTAGTATGGATCATGATCTATGAAACCGATCTACATAAATGAGGATGTTGATGATGATTGTGACTTTACTCCATTATACTGAAAGCATCTCCCTGTTCAGGGTGATCATTCAGTCCTATAACATGTAACGAGCTATATAGACATGAAAATGGGTCCACCTCATAATAATTTCCCACTATATATAGATGAGGGGAATCCAATATAAGAGTACATATAGTATTCCTTGATTCCATAGAATCCATGTCTGCTTGAATGGAATCTATATAAGGAAGGCATTCACCCTTTTCGCTTAAAAACAAGTAATATCCCAAATGGGTGGATGAAACATTTCCCCTAACAAATTTTGGTAATCCTATCATCTCAAACTTTGATAGTGTGAGAGATCTATAATAACATATTAGGCACATACTATCCTGATTCGACATGTTGATGGGCCCTCGATATCAACAAGAGGTGACATAAAATGAGAAGTTTTTTTACCAAAAAATCTCGTTACATCCTTCATTTATATAGTATCCTTATAATAGGTTCCATTATAGGATGGTAATACTTTCATAATCACTTCCATTATCAGATAAGCTCCACATTAAAGGTAATAAAAAAATTTTACTTCACAAATTGTAATAAATTTGAAAATGAGAGGGCTTATGTCTTTGTTTCAAGATACTGGGTTCACCTATTCATGAATTATCCATCTCTCTCATGAGAAATTACTAGAACTCTATGATGAAAATGTTTTAGATGATAGGAAAACACCTTTTATCTTGATGATGTATCCATGAGGATTCCATGATTTTTCAAAAACAATGGAACATGTAGAATATTCAATTCAATGGACCAGAGCTAATTCTCATACCATTCCATAGAACAATATATTATTTCTTGGTAAATAAGAGACTAATATTATCAGATTCAATCCAATTGTAGTACCTACTTAGGAACTTAGACAGGCCCAAAATTATCTGGTGTCTCCCATTAAGCGACAACGACAACAAAGTATCCCTTGGCCACAAGAAAAAAGAGATCAATGTATCCCATGTTTTTTTGGAATAGGTGATTAAATAATATTCATTTTGAAATTAGGAGGCTCCCGATTATTTCCTTATATCGATGTAAAATGACTTACTCAAGATAATGAAGTACAAGAAACCCAATCGGGTCAACCACACTAATCATCCTAAAATCTACCCTTTCCATGTGAGGAAGGTTCACACTATCTATGACAACATTTTCTTAAAAGAAATCATATAGAACACGATAATTATAGAAATGTCATACTGTATAATTCTTAGAACATGTTACTTGTGTAACTTTTTCACAACTAGAAGAAGAGGGGGACTGACAATAAGTTCCATCCCGACTTGGATAGAAGTTTGATAACTAGATGACATGAAAAATAGTTGACCAATCTCATTTCACCCATAGTGACTAGATTCTCAAGAAAATAAAAATATTTTTATATAGGTAGGAATCATTGAATTAACCTCCTAGAAGAAGATGTAATCTTCTGGTAAAGTAAAAGTCACAAGATAAAGAGTCATGTCTAGCTCCCACAAATGTTGTGAATCTTGTGGACTTCTTTCTATCAGCACCCAATGAAATGGTACTTCCCCAAAAATAGAACCATAATTAGATGTAGAGCAAATTTTTTGGTTCTATTAATGCAGTTCACTTAAAAAATCCCTTCTCTGATGATGAAAACACCTTGGAGTGTGAGTTCCCCATACCTGACTAGGGAATTAGAGGCTATGGATGAAAAAGATGAGGATGTAGGGGATAGAGTGGTCATATTAAAACCCAATATATCAGTCACATCCCTGAGAAATCAAAATATGTAGTTAAAACCCATTGGTGGGAACTCTAGAAAGACCAAAATAATCATGGAGATTCCCCAGATACCTAAAATGTTCTTTCATGACCATTCATATTATATGACTAACTAGAAAGGGTGTGCTTTTTAGATCATCCCAGACAAAGGGGAAAGCCTACACATCCTATGCCACATACAATAGAAAATCCACTGAACACTACTCAATCCATAGTAATTCCACCTTAGAAACCTCCAATTTTGAGCCATAAAATAGGTAGTAACCCTACCTTGTGAAGAACAAACCTCTGGAACAAAAATATGACATTCTTAAATAATTAGAAGTAGTTCTACATAAACACTCAAACATGGATTCTCTCTATATTTAAAAAGAACATAGAGAGTCACTCACCAAGTCCCTCCAAATCCTATAAGATTTCAAGAGTGAATTTTGTGAATATGATGTTTATCAAGTGGATACTATTCAATAATAATTTCATCTCACCATCTCAGTCATAGAAAAGGATTAGGAAGAAGTTATCCAGGGAGAAAATAGACCACTATATATTTCAATAATACCTTATAATTATGGTATTCAAAGGGATTTTTCTGAATATGGTTCTTGGGTAATTTTTATCCCGATTTAGACCCTCCTACATTTTGGATATAGTAATGGTAATTATCTATGAGAACTATTACCATTCAAGTGTATGATTAGGGTGAGAAAAAACCCCTCAAGATGGTGAAGCTCAAGGCATAGTTTGGGGTTCCCACATCTGACACTAAGTGCATCGTATCTATCAATAAAAATCATATATTATCTTACTAAATAGACCTTGTATTTACAGACTCATATTGATACCTTCAACATTTAATCTGTCATTGAAAAGCCCCATCGATTGGAAGGTCGACATACTATCTGGTGATAGTCCCCCCTCTGAGTCTTGTGAAGCCATACATGATGTGGATGGATTTTACATTAAGGAATGAAAATAAAAAAAAGTGGATGATGATATGCTTGTTGTGTCCCCTAATCGCTAGGGGATCACACCTTTGAATCCACAGAGCATGGTCGACTGTGATTATGTGAAACCCATAAACATGATTGAGTAAACACAATTAATCCCATCTATTGATATATTAGGATCAACAAATTACCACATGACATCAGAAACAATTGATTATCCCCAAGATATTATATGCACCTCAGGATGTCTGGGATACTGCTTCCCTTAGTGTTGGCATAAAATAAAACATGAATCCCCACATTATCTATGGTATACCTCTGGTATTTAAGGATAATAGTGTGTCTTTCCATGACCTATCCTACATAAGAAGTAATGGAGATTCATTTGGATTACCCAAGATGTCGGGAAAGTCTTCCATAGACTCAATGGTAGAAGGGGAAGTGGATGACCTCAGGAACACCACTCTCAAATTTGAGGAAGTTGTCTCCAACACCAGCAATGAGTCAATGCAAGTGAATATAGGATCATAACAATACCCATGACCTATGTTGATTTGTTCTGTAATTCCTCTCTAAAATCAGATATGTATATTGAATTTATAATGATTCATCAATACATGTTCAAATAGAATTACACATAAATTATCATCTTGATCCCCAATATAGTTATGCATCACCTAGTCTTACCCAATAAACCTTGTGGTCTCATACAAAAATCTAGAAGGACGTTCCCTTATCATAATAATAATTTATAATTGAAAGTTGATAAATTGATCAAATACAACATTGTTTGAGAAATGCAGTGCCCAAAATATATCACCAACATCATCCCTATTTAGAAAAATAATGGGGATATTAGGGTCCACATCATTTTCAAAGTCCTTATTCAACACTGCACAAGGTATGATCTCACCTTTCTTATCACAAAACTTTTAATCTAAAAACCCACTAGCTTACAAGACCTTTACTTAATGGATTGGTATTCAAGGTATAATAAAATAAAAAATGGCCCTTAGAGATGAAGAATTCAGCATCATCAGAGCACCTTAGGGGATCTTTTTCTATTAGGTCATTCCCTTTGAATTAATGAATAATGAAGCCACTTACCCATGATGAAATCATTATATCATGAAGGTATTTTGGGAAGAACAAAATAATGTTATGTAAATTACATATTATTCAAATATCAATAAATATGTGATCACCACATAGTTCTTCAAATGATCTTCAACTTGTTTCAGAATCAAAGTTTGAAGATAAATCCTCTAGAGTTTGATTTTGGAGTAACATTGGGGAAATTCCTTGAATATGTGATATGCCACCATGGAATCGTGGTCAATCTCCAAAAGTATAGTGAAATTTTATAAATTTCACTCCCTCTGAATCTTCACAAACTTAGGGGGATCCAAGAGAACTTTATTTATATTAAGTGATTCATAGCTAAACTAGATTTAAAATCACCCCCCTTTACCAATTTAATGAATAATGGAGTCACCTATTGATGGGATGAGAACTACTGAAAATCCATTGAGAATATCAATAAATTTATTCTTCCCTCACATTTCTTGAGGTTTATGATAGAAGGAAATCCATTTATCTTATATGTGGATTCCATGGAAAGATATCTTATTTCTGTACTCAAATGGGAAAATGATTTGGGGAATAAAAACAAGCTCTAATAGCTAAATTTAATGATACATGTTATTGTGATCTAGCATTCTGAGAGTGATAAAAATTCCTTGCACTCAAATTTGTAGGGAAAAGAATGTGGAATTACAAATAGTATCACTAAGTACATTTGGTCTCTCGTACCGAGCTACTAAAGTAAATCCTTGGGAACACTATGTTGATTGGACATTTTTCCTGATGGGTGGATATTCTACAACAACAGGATATATAATTCATTTCATAAAAGGTGGTTAAAGCACATGCCCTGGAAGATTTCCTTGGGGTACATCCCACCTAGGAAAGCACACTAGTGGACACTAAACTTCTAGATGAAGAGGGTTTCTACCCCCATTGAACTCATTTAATGTTGGAGAAATATTTTGATATTTCACTAGGAAGACCTATTTTAAAGAGGTTAGAATAGACAAAGCACAAATAGGTTGGTGAGGGGATTTTATTTATTTCCCCAAAATAATAATTTTTTCCCAAGTCTTTCTCACTATCCAAAGGCTACTCTACTAATGATAAAACATGACAATACCTCATTATTATATTATAATGAGCTATATAGATACAGATAGCCTACCTAGACATGAATGGGTATTAGGATCTAGTGATCAAACAATTCAAAGGTGAGTATTCCATCAAGAAAGAAGAATTTCCTCCTCTCATTTGTTAAGTTATAGGATTGATGAAAAAAATTCCATTTTGAACCAAACTTGCATCACATACATTGATCACCAAATGATCATGTAGATGAAATGGGTAATGAAACCATAGTCCTGGATGACCCTTATTAGAATGAAGTGTTTTTCTGCATCAAAATCTAAAGGGTGGTCTCATCTATCATCATTTGAAAGAAGCAGAAAATCTATCATCTCAACACTACCCCATAGTGTGATGAACTGATATACACCCCAAGAAGGATGGGTCCAATATTTTTTTACCTATAAAATGGGACACTATTATTAGATTGATCTAAAAGGGAAAAAACTCAATTCTGAGCATTGGACATTATCCTTCATGATGGTCGAAATGATCCAAAAACCATCTATAAATAAGGCCTTGATGGAATCCTCCTTAGATGGATAGTAGAAAGAGAAAATTATGCCTTCATGGAGGATGTCCATGTAGTCACCTATGATTCTCATTAGTCAAGGACCAAACCTCCCACAAAATTAAGAGGATTAGTTACTTATGGAAAACATCGATGCATGACTGTGTGGAATTCACTAGGAAAATTCATGAATGCTATATTCATGAAACATTTATCCTTCATCCCCAGTGTTTCTAAATTTAGATAAAAATTTCTTGTCTTTTTCTATATGGGGAATAGGAATTAGGGGGATATTTTCCCTAGCCACAGCTAAACTGTTTACATACATCCTTTCTGCTACCAAAATTTTCTCCAAAAGTGATGAAAAATACCACTAATGGATTTTGGGATGAATAATATAATTAACTTTTTAAATTCTAATATCATATCTAGATTCATAGAACATCACATGATATAGATAGACAATGGTACCAAACATTGATTATACAGAATTTATGGAAATGTATAAAGAGTATGTAATCAATTCGAACCACTCACCCTGCTATCATGCAATGGAAAACTAGATGATAAATTCCTTCAATAAGAATCTGTAAAATGTACTCTAGAAAATGGTGGAATAGTACATGGATTTATGGATGGAAAATCTCCTCCATGGTTGACTATCCTACCATACCACCACACACACTACAACATAAGTGACTACATATTCATTTGTGTATAGAACTGAAGCAATGTTTCCTATGGATGTCTAGTTTCCCTCACTTATAATTGATTTGTTTGGACAGCTATAATATGATGAGAAATCACATAAGTGGCTAGATGGGTTGTAACAACTTGATGAGAAAAGGATATATACAATTTACAACCTTGAAGTTCATTAGAATCGGATAACACGAGCCTTCAATAAAAATGTTCTCCATCACTCTTTACTTTTAAGAGAACTAGTATTAGCTCCAGAAACACTAATAAGTCTAGTAAAGAAACCTCTAAAACTAGAAACCAATTTGGAAGGGCCATACATCATAAATAATTTCTATTACAATATATCTCACTCATTGGACACAATGGATGGGTAATGATTTACACCCACCAAAAAAGAAAGGTTTCTCTAAAATAACTTTTCATAACTACTGTTATGGATCCAAAATCATAGAAGAAATCCCTTAAACTACTTAGAATCTCTCATCCTCAATAAATTATGTTAAACTACCTGGAATTCATCCTCACTGCATGATATTCATATGTATAGAATTCATCCTCAAAACATGAAGTAAAATTTCAAAGAATACATATTTACTACATGACATTAAACTAAATAGATAATGTTACTTCATTGATGGTTCACTTCATATGAGCGAGATCTTTGTGCGGGAAAAATGAAGAACATTAATCCCTAAGTGTGACACAGATCAACATAGAGAATATCCATATTCAAGAACTATGTGTGGATTTATTCCTACCATCATAGAATACAGAGTGACATATAGATCTTAAATCATAGGTCCATTCACAATGTCAATAGAAAAATTTCCCCTTTGCATATGGGCCAGACCTGCAGAAAGAGTTTTCTATTCAATAAATATGAATATCTTGATTCATTACATCACAGGATACATAGTGATGCCTAGATCACATATCCTAGGTCTATCCACAATATCAATATTAAAAAGGACCTCACTACATACGTGTTGGACCTATTTGGATCTTTCTCCATTATGGAACTATGTGTGGAATGATTCCTTCAATTATAGGATATGTTGTGACACCAAGATCTCAAACCCTAGGTCCAACTGAAATATCAATTGAAAAAAAATCCACCAATTATGTATGAGTCAGACCTTTATAAAAGTATTTTGTTTAATAAATATGTGTCACTTGATTCCTTATAAAACGGGATTTGTAGTGGAGACCAGATCACAATTCATAGGC
This sequence comes from Viscum album, assembly GCA_963277665.1. Taxonomy (NCBI): domain Eukaryota; kingdom Viridiplantae; phylum Streptophyta; class Magnoliopsida; order Santalales; family Viscaceae; genus Viscum; species Viscum album. The sequence goes on from OY728130.1 coordinate 303,493,474, forward strand.
ATATGAGTGATATAAATGAATAAATACCCCCCCCCCCCAAATTATGGGTAAGACTTCTGTGGAGTGATTTAAATTTAAAAAACTAAACATGGAATTATTCCTATTACTATAACATACATAGAAACACTCTAATTTTATATCCTCAGTCCAGCCACATTATAAAAATATCCCCTAACCTTGTATAAGGGTTAGACCTATGTAGGTAACATTAATTTGAGAACTATACATGTGTTGATTCCTATTACTATAAGATACATAGCGATTCCAAGACCATTGATCATAGGTCAAGTGAAAAAATATAGAATGAATCAAATGAACCATACCTATATATTTTTCAGGCGTGTTAAGGGAGATATAGGAGACCTAATGTCATGTAGCTTAATTAACAACCCAAACATCCTTTTTTTTTCTGATACCAATCATGGATCATGTGATTTTAGGAAACCCGAAATGACACTCTAGCTGACATGACCGATTTGTGCTTCTGATAGAGAATTATATCCTAGTTTTATGACATTAAATTTGTCAACAATATCCTACTCACATGAAGTTAAAAACATACAATTTCTTAGTCATATGATGTCAAACTTCATGACCATGTCCTACTCACATGATGTTAAATTGCATGAAAAGTGGTCTTTATGTCAATAATATCACCCCTGATGACTATAAATTCAAGAATTGCATGTTTTATCACTTATCCATGAAAATGTGTTTAATAAACACTACAATATACTTTATTGTGCTTGATCCCTTCTTGTATCTTATGTTCTCCATTAACCAACTTCATATCATTGACAACTAAGTTGATACCAACCAATTACTTGAGTTGAAATTCATCTCATGGAACCCCATGGAACTTTGGATCCCTTGTTATATGTTATTCCTCGTAGAAAATTAGTAATATGATCTATATAATCCATAAGAACCCCAAAAGGATTCACATGGGAATATACACCTTTACAAATAGATTGTTCCTAGAAGAAGTTCGGTCTTATAGGATACGCCACCCTCAAATAATGATTTATTTTCCTAACTATGTGGAATATGGGGTTTTTCTATTTTCAATGGCTAAACTATACCAACAAGTTTCCACCTCAAGTTATCTCAAATATTATTCTATTATGATTTACAATTTCCATAACCCAACTATTCAAGTGGATTCAGATAACCTTGATGTTACCCATCTATTCATCATTCCCATTGTCGAAGTAAGATTATGACATTTCATTCTTACACCCTTTTATTTTAGCGTGTGTATACCCCATGAAGACAAAACTTACATAAGCATGAAATTCCTTTTTTTCACCCACTTATCAAACTTTATTTCCCAAATACATATCACTAATTTTCCCTACATCCATGTGGGGTACGAAATGACTCAATGGTTTATGACATCATATTCCATATACTGGTAGAAAGACTATAATCTAATTGAAAACTATATCATAACTAAGCATGTCTTGATTTTAATACCATGGAATAAATTGTGACACCGGAATCATACATTTTAGGACTAACCATGAAATATATTCATTTCATGATGTTAAATTACATGACAATATCCTGGTCACATTATGTTAAATTACATGATAAGAGTTCTTAACATTGAACATATCATCCCCTTTAATGATTGTATACTCAAATCACATGTTTTAACCCTTCACATCAAAATGTGTTCAATTAATGATGGTATAAAAATTATTTTTATCAAACTCGTCTTTAATCATACATTCTCTATGAATAAACATCATATCATTGATATTTTATTTGATACTAACCAATTCCATGATTTTATATTCTTTTCTTAGAACCCGATGTACCTTGGGATCCATTTATATTGGTTCTTCCCTATATGAAACTTGTAATAGGGACTGGATAATTCAAAATAAACCAACATGTATTTGTTAGAGAATTGAGTCCATAACAAAGAGCATGTTTCTATAGGATGTATAGTCCTAGAGGATATTCCCCCAAAAATATAGTAGTTATTATCCTGACTGTTTGGAATATGGGATTTCTCCATGCTCAATAGTTGACATGTACCCACAAGTTACCACCTCTAGTTAACTTAGATATTCTTCGGTTCTAATTTAAACCTTCCTATCCCAACTATTCATGTTTATTCAGATACTCTTGATGTTACACATCTATGCATCATACACATTACCAAAGTAAGAACATGACATTGTATCCTTATACCCTTCCATTTATGGTTATTCATATTCTGTGGTGAACCAACCACCCTTTGTTAGTTACACCTCTTAGAATAACTTCTTAGTAACATGAAATTAAACTAAATCACAATGTACCTATTGCATGACATTAAACTGCATGAAAAAAGTCCATCCTGCAAGATATAAAATAGTTTATCATGGTTCATCATGTCCATGAATATGTGATTATGATGAAATTTTCACCTCCATACCAGAGTAAAATATGGAAATTCCCTATCTCTACTTATGAGCACAATCTGTGTTGATGACCTCTTAGTTGAACTTGATTGTAGAGACCTAAAGCCTGACGTACATTGACCTTACATTACATTTGTGGAATACATAGTACATAACAAAAACACACACACAAGGATCGTAATAGTTTAGTGTCTTTGGAAACTCGGAATATAATCTTCTAATCCTGGTGAAAGATCTTCAACATATCCCATAAAGATCTTCCTTTTTTTACCTAAAACCTTTATTTATGTCCTGGGGAAAAGAAAACATAAAAGGGTGAGCTCAAATGATCAGTAAGGGTAAACAAAAGAAATATCAATCACATCATATACATAAGCACATAACTTTTGGAAATCTTAACCTGCAAAAGAGATCATAATTTCATAACATGGGGTAAATCATGGCAGTGAAATGTAATCACAATAATAATAACTTAAAACATGAAACTTTGTGGCATTCACACATAATCATAGAGAATCATTTCTTGTTAGTCAAGACTCATTGCCCGGACTATCTTAGTGGACAAAGGCCCTTTCTGAACCGAGTCACCCTCGTTTCAGTCCGTTTTCACTAAACCGGTATAACCTACCATTCCAGCCATTTCTATCTCATGAGATATAAAATCTTTACCCAATGCATTGAAGGGAGATATTGGTCCCACCCATCTTATAATGAATCCTTTCTTATGTGTGCCACATAATCATAAATCATACATCATCGCATAACACACGTAACAAAAATGGGATTTTTGAAACATCATGACATCATAAAACAAATCATATAAGGTAAACGAATTAATAAAATTAATTCCATCAAAACATAATCAAATCAATGTAATAATAGGGATAAAAACAGAACCCTATATTATCTTAGATGGAAAATAATTTTGATAAAACATTTGAACTCCATTCTTGAGGAAAATATCCTTTCTACTTCAAAAACAATTTTCTTTTCTTAACATGTCATACAATTATAAACTAAAAGATGTTGATTAAAACTAAACTTGAAAACTTATAAAGGAATATTCTTGGAAATAATGTTTTAAAAATCCATTCTTTCCATATAAGTTAAAAAACATTCTTCGTACTTTTGTCGGAAAAGTCAAAAAGTACCTCGTACGAAAAATGACAAAAGATTCCTTTCATATCTTTTACTAAAAACTCACCGAAGGGTAAAATAGGATTTAAAAAATTGTAGGTGAATGGAAATAATATTACATATTTAGGAAACATGGATTTGGATGATAAAATACACCCCAGTAAATACTAACGTATAAACAATCTCGGATAAAAATGAGATTGTGATATTTCCCTTACCTTAGGTCTGATTTGCTTCGTAAGTGTCTGAACCTCCTATATAATGATTTAAATAATGTTATTGACTTATTCCAGAATCATAATAATTTTTATGATATCATATATGGTCATATTATTAGCTTCTTAGTAGTAATATTTCATTTCTACTTGTTATTCGGGTGTTTATAACTTTTTGTTCTTATGCGTGTTTTGTCGAATAAATTCTTATTCTTTTCTTTAGGTTATAGATACCTCATTTCCAGAATGGTATTAGTGTAATATATATCATATTAATTCATTCAATTCATTTATATAATCATTATGAAATGAAGATCATGTAGAACGAGTCGCATCACATCGTGGAGACGGTATTCCGTACGTACGCACGAGTGATGATATCATTCCTATGATCGTGGAATTGTATTGTAGTATATGTATACTATTTCAGAATCAATATAACTTTATAATAGTCATATATAGTCATTATGTACACCATTATACCCATCCATGTAAGGTGGTGGTGGAAAACAGATTACACCACGGCATGGAGACGGTATTCCGTACGTACGCACGCGCGGTGATTTCTTTTTCCGTAGGATGGATAGATGGTTAAATAGGGTTGTTTCATACTTATAATAACATATCATTATATGAGTGATACTTATGTTATTACTTCATAATGAAACAACTAAGGAAGAAGAAGTGGAAGAAGAAATAAAGATGAAAGAATCGGTAACGGACATTACCTCTTCTTTAAAGTGCTTCTTTGAGACCTTCTTTTAGGGCACTAAAATTGGTCTTTGAGGAATCTCAGAACCTCTAGGATGTTGATAGGGAATTGTAGAGGAGAATTTGTCAGGGGTTGGCCGAGCTTGAAGGCTCAAATTTGTGTGAGGAAGAGAGGGAGGAGGTGCCCTTTTATAAGGGAGGAGAGGGGCACCTTTGAAATAACTAAAAATATTATTTTATTATAAAGTCATGTTCGGTTTTAAATAGCTCCAAATTGATTTATTTCGTGGCTAAGGTGGGGATGGGTCGAACTCATCTCATCCAATGGAATTTAGACAAATTTAGGTTCCTATTTTAACCTTATCATTTAGATTTAACATTAAGTTAAATAATTTTACTTTTACCGTGTCTTCTTGTGTTCTTACACTATATGGTTAATACACTTACTATAACATGCCAAAAGAACCATAAGTTGTTTATTATTAATATATATATCCTTATCTAAGTCATTTGGCCGAACCTCATATTTTTAGGAATAAAATAACAATTAATAATATAATATTTGTTTTAAAAACTATTTTATGTCAATTTTGACACTATTTAGTAATTGATTTTTGTGAAAATCATAACAGAATTATTAGTTCGAAAAAAGTTAATTACATAAATACTAACATGTCATATTAACCTAGAAAATTAGTGGGATTCATAAAAAGTCTCAAATTACATTTATTTTGGTGTTTATAACATCAATTATGTCAATATTTCATTAATAAGATAATTACTGCATCATCATTGTGTCATAAATAAATTAAATTATATAATGTCTAAAAATTACAAATAAAATACCATTATGTAGGAAATATCCTTAGCTTTATAATGAATATTTATAGTCAAATTTATCTAAGGTATAACCGCATATTAAAAATTATTTACTTATTAAACTTTGATTTTAACTATTTGAACCCTTCTTTAAATAAATTAATAAGAAATGTCCTAATCTAATCCAAGTGGGGCTAAATGGTCATATATTATTCCTAAGTTTGTTTTTGGTCGAATTACACTTATCCAATAGAATTAGGACATGTGTTAGGGTAATAATAATATCATCTTTACCCTTAATTACCCTATTTACTTTTTACCGTGGTAAAAAAAAGTAAAAAGTTACTATTCACCAAAAATTATTTTCATCTCATTTAACCACATTTTAGTCCTTGATATTAACTGTGTCTCTCGGATTTTCGAAATTCCACTCACAGATGCGGTAAAATTATGTTTTATGAAAAATTCAGTTTTTTAACTACCACTTAGTGGTTTCACTATTCATTAAAAATTGAAAGTTTTCAGAAAAATACCAAAATTTCACCCTAAGATAATTTCGATATTATGAATCCAAAAATGAAGTCCATTTTGAAAAATAATATTTATAAAATTTCAAAAAGTGGTTATTACTATTCATGATGGCTAGTTTTAATAATATTTTAATAGCATAATGTTGTTTAGTGAAACTCGTTATTGCGTACTACACACGCTATCGAGGAAGGTCGCGATTGCATGTAATGCAAGGAAAATCAAGGATGCGTGTTGTGCAAGATCCTTTTGGTGTAGCATACAACACAAGACATTAGTAAAATTAAAAAGAATATTTTTCATAAAATTTCGGGGTGTTACATTCTACCCCCCTTAAAATGAATTTCGCCCTCGAAATTCGTCGGGGTTATAAAAGGTTTACTATTCGAAAGTTTCTTTAATAGAAACCCACATCGTAAAAAATAATTCCAAAACTAATCTTTAAAAACGAAAGTATGAAACGTAACGGTTACCCAAATAAACTAATCACTGGGTTTCCACATAGGTTAAAATATGGATATGGAAGAAAAATCTAACCATCATGTTCTGATGGAGAGTGGTAGAGAACATGGCTATGGAAAATCCAACAATCACAAATCCATAAATTTGTGACGATCTAAGGTACCATCTGATTAATCAGATATAAGAGCACTAGGACAACATTTTTGGTTTTCATGATCATTTTCCTAAAGTTGAAGAATTTGAATTAGAATAAATACTTACTTTATTTTGGTATAATCTCACTGTTTTTCGTTCCTTGAACAATTTCCACTTCATCTCTTAAATAAATGAAGTTGAATTTGTTATTCGTGAAGTGTTAGCAAATCATGTGATAGAATGACGAGTCATTCCATCTGTCTCAAACAAAAGGTTAGCAAAAGTTATTAAATATACATAAGTCATTCTATAGTGAGATTAATCAAATATGGTTCCTAAAATGGACTTATACATTATATATCATACTGCTTAATATAATAAAACTAGTTTCTACTAACCAGGGACTTCCTGTAGGCCAGTGGTAGGCGATAAAGGCCAGTCGTACTTCGGTTGTGGGTTCGATTCCCACAGCCTTGTCCGACGCGATGGGCTGTCGCCCGTCCTGCAGGTTTTCCTTTTTCTAAAGCTATATTACTATAACATCCCATCAATAATATCGAAAAACGTTTTATCCCTACTTATGTCCAACATAATCCATTCTAATCTTTAGGCTTATCTAAAATACTTCGGTCCAAGCTCATAGTATAAAGAAAATGATTACTTGAAATGTCACAGAACAATCACGTGAATTCCATCATTTATCCCCCATATATCATAAGATATATCTTGTTGGTCAAATTACAAACATGTGAATACCTTAACCATGTATTCTCTTGACGAATGAATACCCATTGAACCTTAGTGAAAACATGAATGGAGTTAAAAGTTAACACTTTCCACATACCAAAATCCTCAAAATTCTATATACTCATACCATGATATCACTTAGTCCTTATATCAATCATGAGCTCAGGAATACTGTTAAACATTTCATTTTCTCGTTTTTCCTTCATTATGCGCATATCATCTTATTTCCAAAAATATCTCAATCACTTTGAATACCACATTAGACCAGCACATAAATATTCCAATACTTTATGATACAACATTATTTTGCAATCCCATTACATAAACACTTAATCATTCCACCACATCGTTGTCATATACAACATCGCCAATAGTGATCGCATGTGACTTCCCTTTGTCCTTTGCCTTAAGTGGTTTCTCATGTTGATCATCACTAACCCTTGGATTAGGGCATTTATTAGCATAATTCCCCATTTCCTTGCACTTGAATCATTGAAGTTTTGGTGGTCCGTTCTCTGCAGTGTTTTCTTTATTCACATCATTAGAAACCCTTTTTCCATTACTTCGACACTCAGCTGCTCGATGACCATCTTTTCCACACTTAAAACATTTTCTAGTCCCTTTATGACAATCTCCACCATGCTTCTTTCCACACTTTGTGCATAAGGAAACATTCATATTCTTTTCACCATTATTTTGAGATTTCTCTTTGAACTCCATCTTTTGTTTCTTGTCAAAACTATGAGATGGATAAGTAACACCAACTTCCATTTCTACCTTGATAGAACAATGCAAAATTTCTTCATAGCTACTGAAGTCTCTTATAGCTAATTCCCTTCGAAGACTTGGTTTTAAGCCACTGAAAAATCGATCAACTTTACTTTCAGGTTGGATGATAATTTCAGATGCATACCTTGCAAGTCTTGTAAAATTCGCTTCGTATATACCAACAGATTCATCATCCTTCTTCTTCAGCTCAAGGAACTCCTTTTCCATCTTTGTTCAAAGAATACGAGGGAAGTACTTACTGAAAAACAAGTTCTTGAACTCGTCCCATTCCATGGAATCAATTTAATCTCTTGGACTCGTATTCATGATAAGATTCCACCATTGATCAGCTTCACCTTCCAAACGATATACTGCTAAGATGACTTTATCATGTTCAGAACATTGAAGAACCTAAAATATCTTTTCAGTGGTACTGATCCATTGTTCAGCAATAAGTGGATCAGAAGACCCACTGAAAGAAGGTGGACGTTGCCTCATGAAGGAATCAATAGAATATTGTTCCCTTCACTGCTCATTTGGATGTCCAGAATGATCCATAGCTTGTGTAAGTATAGAAATAAGATTTTTCACTCAATCTCCCATAAAATTTTTTTTTCAGGAGGAAAATCATTGCATTGTCCATTGCATTGATCAACACGGTTCCTTCGTGTTCCATCCATCGTCTAAAACCCAAAAATAATAGTGTGAGAGGCAAAAATCATGTTAGGGAAAACAACATTATAAAGGGGGAGTATCCTCAATATCTAAATTCTTAGGTCAAATTCTATGATCGTTACCATAGTTCTAGGACTGTATCTTATACGTATACTTATCCTTAGGGACATCCCTATACATACCTTAGAAATATCTCTAGGGATCTCACTAACGTTTTCGCATCCTAGTTTCCAAAGGTTGACTAAACCTTTCCTCTGATACCAACTATAGAGACCCGAAGCCTGACGTACATTGACATTACATTACATTTGCGGAATACTTAGTAAATAACAAAAACACACACACAGGGATCGTAATAGTTTAGTGTCTTTGGAAACACGAAATATAATCTTATAATCCTGGTGAAAGATCTTCAACATCTCCCATAAAGATCTTCCTTTTTTTTACCTAAAACCTTTCTTTATGTCCTGGGTAAAAGAAAACATAAAAGGGTGAGCTCAAATGCTCAGTAAGTGTAAACAAAAGAAATATCAATCACATCATATACATAAGCACATAACTTTTGGAAATCTTAACCTGCAAAAGAGATCATAATTTCATAACATGGGGTAAATCATGGAAGTGAAATGTAATCACAATAATCATAACTTAAAACATGAAACTTTGTGGAATTCACACATAATCATAGTGAATCATTTCTTATTATTCAAGACTCATTTCCAAGACTATCTTAGTGGACAAAGTCCCTTTCTGAACCGAGTCACCCTCGTTTCAGTCCTGTTTCACTGAACCGGTATAACCTACCATTCCAGCCATGTCTATCTCATGAGATATAAAATCTTTACCCAATGAATTGGAGGTAGATATAGGTCCCACCCATCTTATAATGAATCCTTTCTTATGTGTGCCACATAATCATAAATCATACATCATCGCATAACAAACGTAACAAAAAATGGGATTTTTGAAACATCATGACATCATAAAACAAATCATATAAGGTAAATGGATTCATAAAAATAATTCCCTCAAAACATAATCAAATCAATGTAATAATAGGGATAAAAACAGAACCCTATATTATCTTATATGGAAAATAATTTTGATAAAACATTTGAACTCCATTCTTGAGTAAAATATCCTTTCTACTTCAAAAACACTTTTCTTTTCTTAACATGTCATACAATTATAAACTAAAAGAAGTTGATTAAAAAGAAAATTGAAAACTTATAAAGGAATATTCTTGGAAATAATGTTTTAAAAATCCATTCTTGCCGTATAAGATAAAAAAACATTCTTCGTACTTTTGTCGGAAAAGTCAAAAAGTACCTCATACGAAATACGACAAAAGATTCCTTTCATATCTTTTACTAAAATAGGTTTTAAACAATTGTAGGTGATTGGAAATAATATTACATATTGAGGAAACATGGATGTGGATGATAAAATACACCCCAGTAAATACTAACGTATAAACAATCTTGGATAAAAATGAGATTGTGATATTTCCCTTACCTTTGGTCCGATTTGCTTCGTAAGTGTCCGAACCTCCTGTATAATGATTTAAATAATGTTATTGAATTATTCCAGAATCATACTTATTTTTATTATATCATATATGGTCATATTTTTAGCTTCATAGTAGTAATATTTCATTGCTACTTGTTATTCGGGTGTTTATAACTTTTTGTTCTTATGCGTTTTTTGTAGAATAAATTCTTATTGTTTTCTTTAGGTTATAGATACCTCATTTCTAGAATGGTATTAGTGTAATATATATCATATTCATTCATTCAATTCATTTATATAATCATTATGAAATGAAGAACATGTAGAACGAGTCGCATCACATCGTGGAGACGGTATTCCGTACGTACGCACGAGTGATGATATCATTCCTATGATCGTGGAATTGTATTTTAGTATATTTATACTATTTCAGAATCAATATAACTTTATAATAGTCATATATAGTCATTATTTACACCATTATACCCATCCAAGTAAGGTGGTGGTGGAAAACAGATTACACCATGGCATGGAGACGGTATTCCGTACGTACGCACGCACGGTGATTTCTTTTTCCGTAGGATGGATAGATGGTGAAATAGGTTTGTTTAATACTTATAATAACATATCAGTATATGAGTGATACTGATGTTATTACTTCATAATGAAACAACTAAAGAAGAAGAAGTGGAAGAAGAAATAAAGATGAAAGAATCGGTAACAGACATTACCTCTTCTTTAAAGTGCTTCTTTGAGACCTTCTTTTAGGGCAATAACATTGGTCTTTGAGGAAGACCAGAAAATCTATGATGTTGATAGGGAAGTGTAGAGGAGAATTGTGCAGGGGTTGGCCGAGCTTTAAGGCTCAAAGTTGTGTGAGGAAGAGAGGGAGGAGGTTCCCTTTTATAAGGGATGAGAGGGGCACCTTTGGAATAACTAAAAATATTATTTTATTATAAAGTCATGTTCGGTTTTAAATAGCTCCAAATTGATTTATTTCGTGGCTAAGGTGGGTATGGGTCGAAATACTCTCATCCAATAGAATTTAGACAAGTTTAGGTTCCTATTTTAACCTTATCATTTAGATTTAACATTAAGTTAAATAATTTTACTTTTACCATGTCTTCTTGTGTTCTTACAGTATATGGTTAATACACTTACTATAACATGCCAAAAGAACCCCAAGTTGTTTATTATTAATATATATATCCTTATATAATTCATTTGGCCTAAACTTAGATTTTTAGAAATAAAATAACAATTAATAATATAATATTTATTTTAAAAACTATTTTTTGTCAATTTTGAAACTATTTAGTAATTGATTTTTGTGAAAATCATAACAGAATTATTAGTTCGAACCAAGTTAATTAAATCAATACTAACATGTCATATTAACCTATAGAATTAGTGGGATTAATAAAAAGTCTCAAATTGCTTTTATTTTGGTGTTTCTAACATCAATTATGTCAATATTCCATTAATAAGATAATTACTACATCATCATTGTGTCATAAATAAATTAAATTATATAATGTCTAAAAATTACAAATAAAATACCATTATGTAGGACCTATTTGTAGATTTCTAATGAATATTTATAGTCGAATTTAGCTTATGTATAACCCCATATTAAAAATTATTTACTTATTAAACTTTGATTTTAACTATTTTAACCCTTCTTTAAATAAATTAATAATAAATGTCCTAATCTAATCCAAGTGGGGATAAATGGTCATATTTTATTCCTAAGTTTGTTTTTGGTCGAATTACACTTATCAAATAGAATTAGGACATGTATTAGGGTAATTATAATATCATCATTACCCTTAATTACCCTATTTACTTTTTACCGTGGTAAAAAAAAGTAAAAAGTTACTATTCACCAAAAATTATTTTCATCTCATTGAACCACATTTTAGTCCTTGATATTAACCATGTCTCTCGGATTTTCGAAATTCCACTCACAGAAGCGGTAAAATTAAGTTTTATGACAAATTCAGTTTTTTAACAACCACTTAGTGGTTTCACTATTCATCAAAAATTGAAAGTTTTTAGAAAAATACTAAAAATTTCACCCTAGGCTAATTTCGATATTCGAATCCAGAAATGAAGTCCATTTTGAAAAATAAAATTTATAAAATTTCAAAAAGTGGTTATTACTATTCATAACGGCTATTTTTAATAATATTTTAATAGCATATTGTTGTTTAGTGAAACTCGTTATTGCGTACTACACACGCTATCGAGGAAGGTCGTGATTGCGTGTAATGCAAGGCAAATCAAGGGTGCGTGTTGTGCAAGCTCCTTTTGGTGTAGCGTACAACACAATACATTAGTGAAATTAAAAAGAATATTTTTCATAAAATCTCGGGGTGTTACATTGATGCCTGGACTCACTAAGGAAAGATGATATAATTCTTCTATCCTATGTAGATGAGTCAGATATATGTAGATAGATATCCTTAAAGGATTTTATTATGGAATGATTATTTTACTTACAATATGAATACTGAAACCAAGGGAATCAATCCAAAATAATAGCACATAACTCTATTTAAATAATGAAAATTCATATATACTCTCCCTAAATTTGTAAAAGTCAAATCTATATATCAGTTTATTTTCCATGTTATAAATATATTCTATATGGAATCAATAATATGGCTACCCATCAATAATCATGTTCAAGGATACCCTTGACTGTTCAAAATTTTCATCAATAATATATATGACAATTTCATATTTGTTCCTATCTTCTTACCACAAGATATTAAACAATAATGATAATTCCCTCATTATATGAAATTAAACTGCATTAAAAATATATCCCCACTACATGATGTTAAAATGTGTACACCAACACCCATCATCACATATTTTCAAAGTTCCACAAGGGCCTGACTCTGGTTAACCAATGACCAGGGTGCTTCGATCATCCTTTTGAGGACCCCAATATCCAAACCAAACATTATTTCTTGAGTTTATTTAATTTACATGAACCTTACATGGACCTTGTAAAAGGAAACCCTTCTATAAGGGACACATTTTTTACTATGCATGTATTCTACTAGTTCTTATATATGGGCTCATAGCCATCAACAAAATGGTAATTTACCATAAAAAGGGGATTATGATCATTAAGAGCCCAGAAATAATCATAGTAGAGATCATCACTATAGAGTGGTTTCCGATCATTCTCGTTATGATTGTCCCATAACATTACTTATGATTTGATAACCATGGACAATGATTTACAACATTCTCATCATCCAATTGGGATGGTTTTGGGGTACCACATACCTTTGGAATCCTAATTAGGATGTTTTGTAACACTTGACTCATGTTAGGTCCATGTGTATAGTGATCCGAAACTACATTTAGTTTTTTCCAAGATTTATGACCATAAATTGTTTTCCTATGATGGTCTAAATTTCAAGACCCAAATCTACTCATGAAAGAGATATTAAACATACCAAGATAAAAACCCACAAAGTATATTTTGAGAAATATTCACATCACTTCCCACTAAAATCATCATCTCTAGGTTTTAGGAAAAAATTTGGGAGTAAATAAACAAGGAAAAAACTAATGAGTTCCACCTTTTGGCCCTAGTAAAATTCAATCCAGATGCCTCAGTTGAGGAAAACATTATAGTAATGATTTTATACATCCCCTCACCATAATAACATGGTAAATAGGTGGTGACATAACTTTTAGGGTTCCTGAACTCTGATTCAATATTACATTTTCCACAAACCACCTTCATGTTTATAAATTCTGAGATGATAAAACCAATTCCCCAAGTCTATATACTTCATTGGGAACCACATCTACCTTGGGATCCCATTCACCCAGTTTTTCCCAATAAAAAATTGTTAATAGGGAATGGGTAATCCAAAAGGACTTCTTTGGGATTCACTGTAAAATTTTCACAATAAAAAAGTGATTGTTCATAGAGTATTTCTAGTTCAAGAAGAGAGGTACCACTTAATCCTAGGATATAGTCATATTCCATTATCAATGGTTCACTTGTACCCACTAGTTTCAAAATTTAGTTGATTCATATATTCCCATAATATGATTAACAATTATCATAAACTAACTATTCATGTGGAGTCTACATCCTCAACATTATGTTGGGGTTTATTGTACCCTTTCTCGAAGAAAGAATACAGTGTTCCATTATAGAATCGTTTTGCTGCCAAAACTACATGACTCAAAACCCCAAGGAATAGGTCCCAATCATCCCAAGTAGAGACTAAACATCCCTTGGGTGATAGAATCCTTTATGGATATACTTTTCCACACTACCATATTCATTGTAAAAATGTTATAATCTTCAAAATCATTTTATTTCCCTTGAAAAAGAGTAGGGAACCTTTCACTTAACAGTGGATGTAAGCCCTATTAGCTTGTACATAAGGTCCTATAACACAACAACAAGAGGTGTATTTTCCATATAGGAATGGACATCTAATCATCATCGGACATGGAAACATTTCAACATAACTCATCAAATTATTGTGTTTGGAGTCATCCTTCTTATGTCTTCCCCATTGCATATTAATCAGTTCATGCTCCACGATACATGATTTTAACAACACACATTCCAACTATCCAGGTGGACTGGGAATCCCTAATATTTTACCATACATCAATAAAAATGTCAGAGAGGATGAATGGTCACACAACCCATCATAGATATTCATCCTTCATGTTTTCTACATTAAATTAGGGTGTTAGAACCCTTAACCAAAATTCATTAATCATAATATTAATCAAGAATGTAGGGTGTCATCACCCTTGTTGGAAACTCAATCGTAAAAATCCCCCCAAGGATTCAGTGTTCTCTAACCACTAACAGTTGGTTTATGATAAAATAACCTAAACTACAAAAGTATATTATACGATCTAGAAGACATTAAACCACAATATCATATGTTTCAAGAGAGTAGACCAAAATACTAAAATAATATTTGGACCAAACGAGAAAACCATAAACAAAAGAATCTAAAGTTATGATATAGAAATCATTAAACTACAGAAGAATATTGTCTTTCTAGAATACCTTAAAATATTGTAGAAGATGGTTCGAGCAGGATGGAAAAATAACTATAGCAGTAGATGGTCTAAACTAGAACACCAAAAACTATAGTAGAAGATGGTATGAGTGGGAAGATCCTATACCATAGAAGAAGAACTGTATAGTTTCCAAAACCACAATAATTCAATAAGGAGATACATAATAAACACTATATGAATCATAGGCCAATGTTATGGTGATATAATAATAGTAACAATGTTTTTTGGGATCATTATTCATCTCTATAAAAAATCAATATATGCTCTCTATATCCTTGGAATTAGGAATAAATTATAGAAATTTACCTCTATGAAATATATTCAACCACGATATTCTTTTAAATTATAAAGTATCTCCATGGTTCCATAAAAAAATTGAAGCATTTATGATCAGATTATGATAAATGCTGGTCGATGGAGTTTTTTAAATTAGCCAGGGTCTGGTAGGTGTTATTAATGGAATTATGAAGTTCCATTCTCTAGACCCCATCCACCACCCCTTAGGATTATGTGTATCAATAAAATTGGAAAAATATTTACCTATATTTTGGGATACATCTAATAATGATGATGATGGGATGATGAGTGAGTTATGATCTCTTCTAGTTATTCTATCAGTGTAGTCAAGCCATCCATCTGGAAACACATTTTGGATATTTTTTGGCGCCTCTATTCAAGAACCTCCAAATCCTCTATTTTTAATTATACCAAAGGATTCATATCATCCAAACCAATTAATTTCCTCTCATTTATGTCAAAAATTTCTTTTTTATGATGGTCTATAACATGATAAACTATAATTGTGGACAATTGATTCCAATAGCTCCAAATTCATGAAAGAACTTGTGAAGTTATATTTTTTTCATTAATGTTATATAAGATATTCATTGTCATCAGGGTGTCAATTTTTGTCCAAATTATCCTTTGTAGAATAAATCTCATAGAAGGAGGGATCAAACAAGATGATGAAGAATGAAGAGAAGGATTCCAATTTATTTATCCCATATATAGTACTTTATATTTCACTAGAACTAAATGGATGAAATCATCAACAAAAAAATATACTGATAATGGGTTATTTTCCACTATGGTGAGAGAAAAACCTAAGAGCCTCCCTTGGATCATGTATTAACTCCATTAATACCATATATACGGGGATCAAAGAAGTGAAAGGATTGTCCACTTGATGGATCAGTCAACTCAATAAAATTCCTAAGTAATCGTCCTCCCTAGCCTGGGCATAGTCATGTGATAGAAAGATGAGGGAATTGATAGGTGGATGGATGATTTTAGCATTTTTATACCCATGTAATAGTATAATCCAAAATTGGTGAATGGATCTAAGATGTCATTATACCCATATAATTGCAAGGGGAATATGGGAAATCATCTTAGTACAATTAAACTTGTGAGAAAATTTATAGTGTCTATATTGTTCATAGATAACAAGTACATCTATGAATGATATAAGAACCCCATCCCAAAGAGAGATTTTATATGATCTCTCATTGAAAGAACCACTATCATTATCAATAATTATCCCAGTCAGTATATGATATGGTATGAATTTTAGACAGTCATGCCATCTCAACATGTCAATAACATCATTGGTGCATAAGGGCATCACCATAACCCCAGAAAAATTCAAAATTTAGGGACAGAATGATGCATGGTGGATGTCAGTAGTGTTATGATATTTATAAGACTAGAAATAATATCCTATATAAACAATTAATAATTGTAAGGTTTAATCAATCCAATAGGGGATATTTATTTTTTTGATATAACCAAGGAAATGATAATAATTTGCAAGATTCAACACATCAAGATTAAGAGACCACCCCTCGACTAATCAGGATAACATCACCAATCTACCTTCTTAAACAACCAATCATGCATCCAAAAATGGGAAGTGATATGAAATAAAAACATGTTTAAAACCCAAGTAACCTTTTTTTTGGGTATAAATATAGTCTCATATGGATGACCCATTTCACCTACTCTAAATCTAAAAAAATTGACCAATAAGAGCATGAGTTGTCTAAGAATTTTCAAGATGAACATTGATGGGGGGATATGGAAGTTGGATGATTCCCTATATTATAATGAAATATGTTGGTAAAACCCTTGAAGGAAATAAGAAATATTATTTTTAGCTCAATCATTATCTTCTCCTTCATAATGGTGATCATATACCATGCATGTGTTGGATTTTTTTCCGGGTCATCCCAAACATATGCAGCATGATAGAATTTGTTGTACTTCTCTCCCTGAGGGTTTCCACTTCCCAAATGACAAATATCCAATAGTTTGGCCACTACATCTCCATGAGTATGATGAAATGATTTATCACTAGGAAAAGAGTTTATAATAATCTCCATGACGATTTCCAATATATGATACATGAAAAAATGGGAATTCCATTCTACCTGATAGATATAGAAAACACATTGTTGGTCGATGAATTATGAGAAACTATTCCTAATATAAAATTTCCATTCACATTTTTCGGAGACGTTACTTCTATGATTCATGTACCACTATAAACTCAAACCCCTTATTATATTGTTCAAATAATATAAAAGAATTTTCACGTAAGTAGGAGGTAAATTTTGATGGGAGATATCACAATTATCTAGACCCTATGGGGAGTTATACAACATATAAGATAGACTCTAGAGTAGTGACACAACCAATTAGATGTATTCATAATTTTTTTTAATGAAATTGAGAGAATATTATAACTAGTGAGATGGAATACTATAGTTAAGTGAAATAATAGAGCTGTCATGTAGACAATCAAATATATACAATGGTAATCTGTATGATATAGGGTATCTCTGATGTTTACTTAGGAGAAACCCCTTAAAAACATGTTGTTAGAGAATAATATGTACCAAGGGTTTCTTTTAAGATTACTAGAAATAATATCCCTCTAGCCAGCCAAAGTTGGATACATCTGTGAAATGGAATCAATCTATACATGAGTATGAATCATTCATGAGAAAGAGTAAAAACCTAAAAGTCAATTTGTTAAACGAAGTGAATAGAGGGAGAAAAATGAAGTAAATCATGTGACCTATATAAGGGATTATGATCAAATGACCCATGAAAGGTCTTTTTAATAACAATAAATATGAAAATATCTTGTGATTAGATGATTTGATTTTATGAAATGTGATATTGTGACCATATATAGGTCATGAGAGTCAGACAATGATAAAGAGATCATGTGAAAACATGGCATTGGAACTCAAGAAGCACATGATAAATCTCCACAATCAATTATGTGCAAAACAGGATGAGGAAATTAGTGTTTATTAATACATGGATTGATTAGAAAGTCATTAAGGAAAACTCGATCACATTGATAGATCATGTGCTCGGGTCTCACAAATGGTTATCACGAAAGCGGTTACACAATGTGTTATTATAAAGTAGTCGGATGAGAGTGGAGATTGAGAGAGATATGAGGATTTGAGTCGTTGATAGAGTGAGTGTACCTCCAACTCACCTTATTATAGGGTGATCTATGTAATACCAAAGGTTAATAGAAAGACAAAAATCAACTCGAAACATCGACCAACAGAATCCTCAAACACTCGGGTGGGCATTTACCTTCCTTAGAATCGACTCATTTTCCTTGATGACCTCACTTCTGAGGGAGACATTTATTGAATATTTCCAAATGAGAATCAAGTATTTTAGGACCGATGAAATACCTAAATCATAGGTATTATTTTATCTATAAAATGATGTAAAGACCAACATGGATACATAGTGATCGGGAGACCAGTTCATGTGGATCACATTAAGCTTAATAAGACACACAATCACATGACCTGGGCAATTTCATCTGAATAAGTCATGATCTTCACATGACCTAATCATGAATACCCTATAGAAATACATCCTGATCATGTGAAGGATTCCAGTTGAGCCCCTCTGATCTTTACAAATTTAAACTAACTGAGGCCTAACAATCACCCAAAGCCCCTTATGAAATAAAAGATAAAAAAAGAATAATTTTTATGGGATGTAAATGATGTATATTTTAATGTGAAGATCTTATATAGATAACATAATTAGTCTAAATATAACATGAGATCTGGTTGCACCCAAATGTACCCATGTTTTAAGGTGTAATCAGTCGCTTGTAGTACGACTTGGGTTATTGAATTCACATGGAAAGAAGAAGTAACCTTGAGACACTAGGATTAGATGCGAGATTGGATATGATGTGGCCAACTATGGTGTTGATTGATTTGAAGAAATGGTGATTTGATTTAATGAACAAAACAAACAAAATAACTTGAATTAAAACAATTAATTATGATGAGTTGATCCTAGGTTGCCTCTAGGGCTTGATTGGATGTATTTGTTTTTCTTTTAATTTTATGTTCATCGGTTCAAGTGGTATCCATTAAATTATATAATTCCTCAATATCATTCTCTGATTTAATCCACACACAATTTCAATAACAATCACCAATTTAATTATAGGATCACTTAAATGATCACTCCATGTAATTGGATCGTACTAGAACTCAAAATGTGTTTTCATTAAAGTCGGTGAAGACAAAGGAGAACATAAATCAAAGAAAGGAACTCTTAAAATGAAGAAAAAATATAAGAGTTTAAGAACATAAAATAACATTCAATCCAGCCCATGGAACTCCCTAGGATCAACCCATAAAAGGTTATCCCTCCTTTGGTTCTATTCTATCAATGGAAGCAGGAAGTCGACTTAAAGAAGCGGGATTGACGAAGAAAAACATTAAGAAAAATGTACACTCCACCGTTGTGTGAGGAATTCACAATTTTTGGTGTGAATAAATTCACACCTCCATTCAACGGTATCAACGTGTAAAGAAAATTAAAAGAATAAGTGAAGAAGAGGAAAAACTTTTATTAAGATACTCAACGTGAATGAAGAACTTACATGGGAAAAATTGGCGATACGATTACAAAATGAAAGCAGAAAATTACAATTGAAAGGAAAATATAAGATGCTTATTACCTTTCACCACCATATCCTTATATATGAATATTAGGAGCTGTAGGTCCATCCCCAAAAATAAATTCACCCCCAACAATTAAGAGAGTCAAAAGGAGGTTGAATAATCAAATGGAAATTGACATTTCGAAGTTGACCCAGAAAACTATCCAGATTCTTCCACCGTTTTGACGTGTGAATCTTTAATTGATGGAGGCCAAATCTTGAGGGGTCGAAGAAGAAAAATATTCGATTCCTAGTGGTCTATATGAGCTATAAAGAATTCAGGAATTTTGTCTCATCCATTTTAATGTTATGGTCAAAGTGTTGGGAAGACTTTATGTGAATTTATGTCCGGCCCACCATTTAAATCTCAACATCAGATCCCTTTATCATCATGAAAACATAAGAATTAGCTCTGACCACAGTTGAATAAAATGATCCTAATATTTTTATATTTCTACTTTAAAAATTCATGCTTCATTGGGATTGTTTTGTGGCCCCCACATTTTTTTGATGGGCCTTGGACCCATTATGCTTTCTCCAGAAAAGCACTTCATTCATCCCCAAAAATCCCCATCTTCCCTTGCGATTCATCCATCAGACCTATAAAATAAAATGTTACAAATAAAGTGATGAATCATATTCCAAAATATAAATTCAAAATGATCAACAATGTATTTTTCAAAATTAATTTATTGAGTTGGACCAAATTGACATTTTAAGCATGAATAGCACAATAATGGGAAATGAAGTTCAATTTCTGAATTGAACTAAAAATGATGTTTATGAAGTTTGGAACACATTAATATTAAGATGTAACCAATGAATATTATCTAATTTTAGTGACTAATCACACCCCCTAACTTGAGTTTTGCTAGTCACAAGAAAAATATATTACAAATATAAAATTCGAATCCCCTTTTCCAAAAACATTTTAATACACATTGCTCACCAAAATATCTCATACCAAACAAAATTATGAAACCCATAAAAATCATTTAAAACAAGCTAGGTCCATAAGAATATCCCATTCCCAATCCAATTCCTTTCTTCAAATTCATCATCACATTTCATCCAATTACAATTAATCATGATAAAGTGTTGTGCATCACAAAAGATATGGGGCCCATTTTATTGTTCATGGGGAAAAAATAGAAGCACTAGGTGTGAATCAGATTAAACCTTAAGATGAGTATCCAATTTTTTTTTTAATTTTTTTTAACCACAATATATATGAAAAGACTAACTCTAGGAAATAAAACTATGGAGTCACGATCCCCATGTGACGGACACCACACATATTTTGAATTCTATGCTCTAAAATAGAGATATAAAGCCTAACTCTGGGCAAGACAACTATGGAGTCACGATCCCCAAGTGCCGGACACCGCGCATTTGGATAAAACATTTCTCTATGTCGTTATTATTTTTTCAATTGTTTATTATTATTATTATTATTATTATTTGATACTCATATTAAACTAAAAGTGACCCCAGGACCTTATGATATAATAAAAGGATCCCAAGAACTCATATTTACACCCACGATCTAGTAGATGTGCATTGTTCCATTTTTATTAAGAGGATTAAAATGTAAAATTTGAAAAATCACATCAGACAACCGAACTTTCTGAAAACTATGCTCATCAACATAAACTTGCATTAAAATCAGAATCAAGGCATGAAAAAATATTCGATATCCAATTTCATAACTTGCAATGTGTGTTATCATGTTCAAGGTTAATATAATTTTTCTTTCCATTCATGTTCTTATTAAAAACCCATTTTTTATTTAATCTCACCCCCAACATAAAATAACATTGTCGTTAGTGTTTAAAGAAACGAAAAGTTATAAGGGTGGTAGAAGAGGAGTTTAAAGAAGAAATTGAAAATGATAAACATGGAACAAATTCACCTGTTTTTTTAAGTTGAAGTTCATGATGCTCCAGATTACTCATTTGATCTCTTGGGGGATGTAGGCACCTCCTTGATCGAATATGTATCACCCAAAATTGTCCCTAAACCATACAAAGAAGAACAAACCAGACAAAACAAACAACACAACAATTTATTTTAAACCAGGTATCAACATTTGTAAGGTTTTCCCTATTTTTTATTTAATTTTAAAAATCAAACTGAAGATACATTGTCATCTTTATATTTTCTGGGTAAGGTAATACTCAGTGATCACACCGCATGACACGGATGAAGACGGTTCTCCCCTTTCATACGCATCCTTACTCATAGAAGAAGAATAGGTCAACAGTCTATGGTAATTTATTATACGAAAAAGGAAATGATTCAAAATGATTGAAAACATGAAAACCATGGGTTTCCTCCCATGCAATGCTTTTGTTTAACGTCGTTAGCTCGACTTGAACCCCCAACTTATCCAATTCCAACTTTCAAAATTCTAATGAACCCATCTTTCTCCACTTCAACAAGATTTAGATTGATTGTTTTTTTAGAATTGGTTCCTTTTATAAATCCATGTTCAACAATTAGTGTGAAAGTCCAACGAATTTTGGTAATGGTTGATTGAGTTTCATCTAGAGTCCTTCCTATGATTTCAAGGGTGATTCCATTTTTTTGGGATTCTCGATTAAAATGGATGATAATTGAATTGTCTAGGTTATCATATATACAGGGATTCTTGAGTTGGTAAGGAAGTATCATATCATTGAGTTCCGTTTGATTGAATATTCCTAAAGAAGAATGAAAATTTGAATAAAACATTTTTTCTTCTTCAAAAACATTTGAAACAATTGGTTATTTTTGAAAATATGATTCATCCTCAAAATTTTCTAGTTCAATTTAAGGAGTGTGTATGTGCTCAATGTTTGGTATTTCTCCCAATTGTTCAGTGATTGGTGTTTTTGAAAAATCATCAATAGAGAAATATTCAGGACTCCCCATCCACAATGTCAAATTTCCCTCTTGTGAATACAAAAAATATGTTTCCTCTTGATTAATGAACCCATCCAAAATTCTTTGATTATCTTCAACGATACCAAATCTAATGGTTGGTTCTTCAAAAAATTCATGTGAGGTATTTGGGGGAGAATATTCTTGTATTAGTGATGAGGAAGAGACAACCTAAGTGGGAATGGGTTCCACAACAATTTCAATGCTTTATAGTTCTACTATTAAGGATGAAACTTCTGAATTCATTTTAACCATTTTTTCACACAAATGTTCAATAATTGTTTCAGAATTTGGATTGATATATGTTTGGACTTCATGAAATTCATTAAGTTTGATCTATTCAATCATCCTTGAGAGGTATGGAAATTGATCCTTTTAACAATCAGCATCCAATTGATTGTACATCTAATCTGGTCTGGTGTATTGAATTAAGGTTTGGTCAATGAAATTACCTATGTGAGGTGTTTCCAAATATTGATTTCCGACATGATTACAGAATTGGTTTATTAACGGGTATTTTGGAGGATAATCCATTGGAGTTGATTGAAAATTGGTTTTGGGATTTTCTTGGACACACAGAAACAGAAAGGGGAAAAGAGGAGATAAATTAGGGTGAGAATAGAGAATTTGGAGGGAGAAAAGAATACATGGGTCTAAGGTACTTACTTGGGTCCCCAAAAACGGCCCCACAATTTGGTTGCGCCCAAATTTACCCAAGTTATAAGGTGTAAGCGGTCACTTGTAGTACGTCTTGGGTTATCGAATCCACAGGGACCAAAGAAGTAACCTTGAGACACTATGATTAGATGCAGGATTGTCTATGAAGTGACCAACTATTGTGTTGATTGATTTGAAGAAATGGTGATTTGATTCAAAGAACAAAACAAACAAAATGACTTTAATTAAAATAATTAATTAATATGAGCTGATCCTAGGTTGTCTCTAGGGATTTATTGGATGTATTTGTTTTTATTTGAATTTTTTGTTCATTGGTTTAAGTGGTATCCATTAAATGAAATAATTCCTCAATATCATTCTCCGATTTAATCCACACAAAATTTCAAGGACAATCACTAATTCACTTAGAGGATAACTTAAATTATCACTCCACGTAATTGGATCGTACTAGCACTCAAAATGCGTTGTCATTAAAGTCGGTGAAGACAAAGAAGAAGATAAATCAAAGAAAGGAACTCTTAAAATGAAGAAAAAAATTTAAGAGTTTAAGAACATCAAATAACATTCAATCCAGACCATGAAACACCCTAGGATAAACCCATAAAACTTTATCCCTCCATTGGTGCTATTCTATCAGTTGAAGCGGGAAGTTTACTTAAAGAAGTATGATTGATGAAGAAAAACATTATGAAAAATGTACACTCCACCATTGTATGAGGAATTCACAAGTGTTGGTGTGAATAAATTCACACCTAGATTCAATGGTATCAACATGTAAAGAAAATGAAAAGAATAAGTGAATAAGAAGAAAAAATTTTATTAAGATACTCAACATGAAAGAAAAACATACATGGAAAAAATTGACGATTCAATTATAAAATGAAAGCAGAAAATTACAATTGAAAGGAAAATATAAGATGCTTATCCCCTTTCACCACCATATACTTATATAGGAATATTAAGAGCCATAAGTCCACCCCCCCCACAATAAATTCACCCCCAAAAAATTAAGATATTAAAAAGGATGGTGAATAATCAAAAGGAAATTGGCGTTTCAAAGTTGACCCAGATAACTGTCCAGATTCGTCCACCTTTTTGACGTGTGAATATTTAACTGATGGAGGCCACATCTTGAGGGGTCGTAGAAGAAATATATTCTCTTCCTGTTATCCTCTATGAGCTATAAAAAGTTCAGGAATTTTGGCACATCCATTTGAATGTTATGGTCAAAATGGTGGGAAGACTTTAGGTGCATTTATGTCGGGCCCACCATTTAAATCTCAACTTCAGATCACTTTATCCTCAAGAAAACATCAGAACTAGCTCCAGCCACAGTTGAATAAAATTATCCACGTATTTTTTTATTTCTACTTTAAAAATTTTAGCTTCATTTGGATTGGTTTGTGGGCCCCACATTTGTTTGATGGGCCTTGGGCCCGTTATGCTTTCTCCAGAAAAGCTCTGTATTCATCCCCAAAAATCTACATCTTTCCTTGAGATTCATCCATCAGACCTAAAAAATAAAATTTTCCAAATATAGTGATGCATCATATACCAAAATATCAATTTAAAATGATGAACAATGTGTTTTTCAAATGTAATTTATTGAGTGGGCCCAAATTGACATTTTAAGCATTAATTGCACAATGATGGGAAATGATGTTCAATTTCTGAATTCAACTAAAATTGTTGTTTATGCACTTTGGAACACATTAATATTAGTATGTAACCAATTAATATTATCTAATTTTAGTGACTAATCAAGATCCTAAGTGGAAGGTATACCATACCACATGAAAGCCTTTGGTATGTCACCTTCCTCATACGAAGTCCCTTCAACACATCCACTTGATCATCCAATTCCCCTTCAAATCCACAATCAAGAGGAGTGACCATCCATGAAAATTCTCACAGACCATTATCATATCCATTATTGATCATAAAACTCCCTAACTAATAACCAATGGGAAAAATTTGATGGTCTTGTAAAATAGTAGATAAAAATATGGAAAAGGAGGAAGCCTCATGATAAATTAGGTTATGCATTTTTTTATACGAATACCCTTATACATGATATCATGATTTAATGAACGGACTCTGACATGATAGTTTGATCCTATAAAGGCCCCTATAAAAGTCTTCATTAATCATGAAAAAGTCTCTTCAATAGGGGGATTGATCTTACGAAGGCTCTCTGTCATGTTATCCCAATCTTGAAAAGTTCATTTTACATCTCTATTTGATCACTCCAAATACCTTTGACAAGTTAAGGGTCTAATAAATATACTAATGATGGCATTATATCATAGTCCCTATTTATAATGTAACATGAAGATTATGTCAAGGATGAAACTTGGTAGGTTAATGAAATTTGTTTGATGAAATCCCCCCTCCAATAACTCAAGACTATATCTATGATATACATGTAGTGAAAGGTGGAATAAAATAGGGATGTGGAGTATTAAAAATTCACCCCTTATCAAAAAACACTGGGGGAAACACATGGGAACACACAGGATCACAGAGGTGAGAGAGAAACTCCTTGAGTAGAAATCTAATAAATCGTAAGGGTCATCCACCAGCTAGACCTGAGTAATGACTTAATGGATTTGTCAGCATGTATAAACACTTCAAGTGATCACCCTATTGATCACATGATAGAATTTTGGTGCATTTTTCTGATTTTGTAAAAATGATTCCACATGTCGACTTGGCCACACAAGATCTCAATAAGCCAAATACTGATGATCATTCATGAATTTACGAAAGAAATAGTAAAAAATATGGGACCCGTATAAGAATAAGGATACACCCATTTTTATATAATGGGGTCCTGTGCTTCCCATGAACTATTTTTTTCATGCGACAATAACCAGAAAAGTCAGAAAGATCATGAGACATCACCCTTGAATGTCAACCATGTCATGCGAAGTCCTCAAGACATGTCAGCCAAGCTACATGAATTTCTATGGAAACATTGACCTATGAAAGAAAAGTTATCTAGAAATTTCATCCTGAATCACATTACATTCATATACATGAATGGGTTTATAATGTGAAGTCTCTCCATAAATGAAAACCCTTTCATGAATGGTCCCCCACAGAAAAGATAGATAGATCACACGACATACACCTTATACATGACTACCAGATAACCAGGACATGTCTAGAAGATAGCCCAGACATGTACAACAGACATCATTAGACATGTCAGGTAGAGAACTAGGAAATGTCTAGACATACTCATACATGTAAATTAGACAACCAACAAATGTCTATAAATACACATACATGTAAGGAGAATAAGCGGGACATGTCCAGACATACTCATACATGCTACAAAGACACCTCATACATATCTTCCAAACATACCCAAATAAATTAGTTAGACATCTAGGAAATTTAAGTCATAGACCCTCCAAAATATCACTCATATCAAGAAAACGCCTTAATGTATGATAACCATTTCCAGAAGACACACTTTTAAATACCCAATCTTGATCAACTATGAATCTTATTCTGATCCAAATAGGATTTACAGGATACCTTCCTAAGTCCCACGATCCAATTGTTAATACACATAGGTGTATGTCCCTCCAAATCTTAGGAAATCTATCCCATGGGACCTAAGCTCTAATGTGGGTCCATCATTCTTCCTCATCTATCAGTGTGCTAAATAGTTTATTGAATTATGGTGACTCCAATTTCTACAATAACCAAGATAGGTAGGACATCATCATAAGTACCATGATCTGTATAGGGCCACCCCAATTCATAATTAAAATATTTATATGTGGTGATTCGGATTAGTTTTTATCACTTTCTTCCCAAAATGAGCATGAATCATGTGGGGTTTGGGAATTACAATGATCATATCAAATGAAAATTTAATTTCCACCAGCCTAAGTAAATCAGACTGTGTAAACACAATTTAGTGACATGATATAATTTCACCCATACAAGGGAATCCACCATAATGTATATCTCAAATGATTTTCTGTATTGGTAAATTCCTAGGAAATAACCCTCATGGTAATTAATTATCTGAGGCTGACCATCAGTTGGTTGAGGCCTGCTCTAATTATAATGAATCTATTTCATATTATAATCAAGACACATAAGACAACTTTATAAGGATAAAACATTATACAAGGCACCTAATTTCCTTCATATATTTCCTTTATTAATGATTTAAAACTTCACATATTGAATATAAATAAACTATTTTGTTTTTTATTCTTGTCACAAATATGATACATAGGAAACCTCATAGAGGTTTAATCCCATCCTAGAAACACTAATTGCCTCCCTAGATTGTGGTCAAATATAGAGTTCCTGGTTATTTGTATTTAAAATAAAATTAGCTAACCATTTCTAAGAAATAATGTGGAATAGATGGAGAGCCTCAAATATATACAGTTGGTATCAATAGTTTAATCCCCTTTACACAGAGAAGGATTTAACACCTGATCATTTTATTAGTGTAACCAATCCTATATCAAAAATTTTAATATATTCACCAAAATATCATAAATCTATAATAGTGTCTCATAATATACAATAAATCTCACAAAATGTGTGTGATGAACCTAGACTCTCATCATCTCGACCAATGTATGTTCCTCGGTGTTATTGGGAATGAAACCCCAAATCATCCCTTTCCATTGGAGTGTAAATTTGTGCCTTGTTATGGATGTTCGATAAATTGATAGTTTCCGAGGAAAAAAAATGGGGAACCCAATGTAAAAAATTTTAGTTACAGAATAAAATTGGTTTACATGGGTTGGGTCATTTCATTCCTATGTCTTTGTAAGTAAACAGTATGTTTTACTTATCCCTGAAGTATATGCACTGACATATACATATTTGGATTTCAAATAATTTGATGTATTTTTGCAATGAATTTTATTCATGATATGTTAGATAATTTATAAAAAAATAAGTGATCTTTATAATTATTTAATAGAAATGAAAGTGATACTTACCTCCAGCCATTATAGAAAAACATGAGAAAATGAGGAATCAAAAAATGAATGCCTTCTACACAGTATAAAGAGGAATGATGGTGTATATACCTTATATCTACTATGTGTAGGGGGTTTAATATTTACAGTGGGTTTTATCTATAAGATCATACCCCAAATCACTCTTCTGACAGTGATATTTAATGCATGTGTAACTGATTACCACTATAATAAATTATTTTTTAGACTATAATTTATTATATTAACTTAATTATAATAATTAACTTTATGTTCAATAATTAATTATGTAACAACTAATTGTCTAAACCATTTATTACATTCTCCCATAAGGTCCATATTAATTAATGAGAGTATATGAAACCAATCTCCCCTTTAGCAAGAGAAATAATACTTGAATCATAGTGGTAAGCCTTATAAATAATTAGTATTAACTTTAATTCATTAAAATGTATTGTGTTTATTAAATAACCATATGAATAAACATAACCACATGTTTTATTCTATATCCCGATAATATTTCTTAGTTAATTAATGTGCACACATAAAATGAAGAGAGAAATATTTATATATAAAGTGTTTTGTATAAACATTTCTTATACTAAAAAAATTATAGAGTATAAATTAATCCCATGCTTATTTTATCATCCTTGAATTTAAAAAGAGGTATTAATTTATCTAAAGGATTTGGAATCATCAATTCAGTGTTGTTATAAATAATGACCATTTTATTATCTTTAACATGATAGCTTATGGATAAGAACGCTATGTCAATGTGTTTAAATTGACTCTAATTTTTATTATTCGAATCCTAAATATAGTAGTTGAATTTTTTCAATATATAATTAATGGCCTAAAAATAGAATCCCTTGATATGAGGGATGAAAGAAAAATAATTAGCCATTTGAAATGATATGTTGCATGAAAAAATAATACAAACTCAACTTAAAAAATACATGTCATTGTTAGTGTGTATTTGATGCTTTTACGTGACATTTCTCTATCCACCATCATAAAACTGAGACACAAAATTTATTTTCAAAAATAAAAACAACCAATTTTTTCTCATCTGAGTATCTAATTACATCTAAATTTCTAGCTCATTTTCATATAATCATATACTACTTAATCTCATATTTTTTTCTTAATTAATTAATCATGACCATATAGTGGTATATTCAATGATTTTTGTGATACCCCCAACATAACTAAAAAACTGAAATTTTAGAACTTCTGCAGACTTGAGAATGCATGAAATTTTAGAAAATAGAATCATACAGGGTAGATTTCATTTTTTTAATTCCAAATAATTTTACTTAATTGTTTCATGTTGAATGTATCACTATTAAAATGGTTGTTATACTTAGTGAAAAGTATATCATATCAAATATATTTAAAACATTATTAATATAAGTTTATTGAGAAAATACTTTGATGCCTCTTAGCCTATCTATTTGAATCCATTAAATAATGATAAAGGATGTATTTTCCATATCTCAACTGTTAAATATTATTAAGAGGAACTATTTCACATCATATAGAAAACCCTTATTAATGATTTTATGAAAAACTCTATATATATATAAAAAATAAAATATTATTTAGTATTATTGTAATTATACTAAATATATTTATTTATATTTTTTTCATAAAATCCAAATTAAGTAATTACATTATGAAATCATAAATACCAATGTTGTGGTGTTTTTTTAAATCATAAATTAACCTTTTGATCTTCCATGCTAAATGTTATTCATTACTAGAAAAGAATCCATTAGGTTATTTCGGGTAAGCCCACTTTTCATTGTTAACTTTCATAAATTTAGTTTTTTGATCAATTTATTATAATTTCAAGTCAAAAAGAGCTACTAATTCCAATACAATATGTAAGTAATCCTTTTTGGATACTGAAGAAAATGTTTTGGAAAATTTAAAATGTTTTAATTCACGATGAAATTATACAACATGTTTTGATGAGAAAAACTTTCCTTCCAAAAAGAGTTGAGCTAACAATTTTATTCTATAACTCATAAATATTTGAAGGTTATAAATAATAAATTATTCCAAGAATTAGAATTAAAAATATTTTTCTATACTGATGATATATATTTTCTCATCATAAATAAAACAAAATATTAATCTATATATTCATTAAAAGGTGTATGAAAAAAATAGAATAACATATTATAAAATTAATCATTTTCTTGAATTCCTCAAATCATATTGAGACAATTTTAATTTAATTTTAAAGTAGAAAACTTATTTGGTTGAGATGAGTTATTCATCATATCAAACAAAATTTAGAATTAGATATGAAAAATTAAATATATAATGTGAAGATAATTTTTCCATTGTAATATAATTAAATTCTTGGTAGATAAAAAGTGTTATGAAAAATGATATCCCACCAAATTTATTTTTACCCATATTATTCAATGGAATGGTGACTCAAATATTTAGTATATTGGATTGTGTAACAACATTATTGATTTATTCAATAATGAATTAATAAAATTATCATTGGAGAAATTCAAATATAAAATTGGTATATCATTATTAAAAATTCAATCATTATTTAATTAGGTTAAGATGTGAATATGGTACTCTTTTTCCTTTTTTTTACCACTAAGTCTTCTCCATATATTTTTTAAAGAGGTATCAAATATTTATATCAAACATAATATTTTCTGTATCACTTTTTACTCTAATATATTTTTTAGGTGAAAGATAAATAACAATCCATGAAATTAATGGCATGCAAGGAGGAGTGTTAAAAAATAATTATAGATGCATCAATTTCCCATAGTTGGGGATTCTCATGACCTCCATTCCAACAAGTGTAGTTTCCTAAGATCATTAATTTCCCTTAATTATTCCATATTATTGATTATACCAATCATATCTCTATTAGTTAATAATGAACAGGAAGCTTATAAACTATTATAAAAGTCATGGGTTGGTGGGGATAAAATTAATCCTACAACTAATCACGTTATTACTAGAGTTGAGCACAATATTTTTCCCAAAGTGGTAAATTATCAAGGTCTTTCTAATTTGGGAATGAATAATTTCATACTCAAAGTGTTTCCATTCTGTGAATTGAATAAACTAGATATGTTGAGGTGAACACTTGTCCTCTGGCTGATCAACCCATGAGTGAGAAATGGAATTTTTTTTGATTTTTTTTCTCTCTCTATATGTCATAATTAAATGATGAACATTTTTATTCTTTTATGTGGCATTTATCGGCACATGATTTTTGTCCTCAGGTCTGAAAAGAAATTTTCTACTCATGTTTATCCATAAAAACCAGTCAGGGTGGAAGTCACTATAAAGGGAGCGACAAAAGATGTACACTTAATCTAGTTTATATCGGGGAATGTGTCTCCTCTGGATAGTGGTTCTGAATAAATCATAGAGGCCCAAAAAATCGTGTCTGGAAAAAAATTTATTTGTAAAGACATGTGGAGGTTGTTCTTAGATACAACATTGGATGATCATTCCTTGCAACTCTACCAACTCCAAAGCATGTTCACCATAATGGAATATGGTATGTTCAACTATGTTGAAATCTATAACACCATAAAGGATTTCATTAATTTGTAGGAGATGGAGAAGAAGTCATAATAAATTCACAGCAATATGACTTTTCATACCAAATATGGAGATATATGGGCAATATTATCTCAAAATAACTTAATCATGCCCTAAATTTGGTAGAGTGTGAATGGAGAGTTGATAAGATAGCTCTATGAATCACACATCTCCAAAATGAATTACATTTTATAAATTGATAACTCTAAAATAATAAATAGTATTTTGATAAGGTTGAATACAAAGGAAGATATATTGTTACTATTGATATGGAAAAACATTATCTTATTGAGGATGTAGTGGATAAAACTATATCAATGTTTCAAAATAGTATCGGTGATTCCCAAGTATATATTGAAAAAATAAAAAACCATATCGATGGAATATTGTGATATAATACCTTTTTAAATACATAGACTCTATCTTATGGGTCATCCAATTATTTTTAATATATAAATTGAAAGAATTGGGTCCTTGAATGGTATCTTCCATATATTTCTTTCCCTATACGAATGTATAATTCAATTAACAATAAGTTTTAACATGTATATAATGGTCATTAATAATGATAAAAATAAAATACACACTCAAATAAAGGGGATAGTGTGAGATGGAAGGACATCACCACACTCAATCAATCTTTATTATAGATTTTGATTGTGAAAACATGAAAGAAAAATAAATTTGTATTTTGATTTGTATTGAATTAGATATAATGAGTAGGAATTAGGTTCATTGGGAACATGAACACATAGGTAGGTCTCCTATCCCAAAATAATTATGTTATGTATGAGGATGATTCCAATATCTTTTGTGTGTTGAGAAAAAAATATTATATATCATTCTCTCATGAATCTCAGATCATAAAAAGTTATAACAAGAAAGTATATAATGGACAAGCACTTACACATTTGAAAGGAAGCATCTGTTATGATGTTGTTAGAGAATATGGGAATAAAAGGATTTTATCTTGAGGATTAAGTTTCCTCTGGTTGACAGGCCACATTTAAGACATACTACATGGAGAATCATTAGAGGCATAATATGTGTTGTCCAAAAGAAAATTAAATTCATATTTAAATAGTTATATCACTAATATCAAAGGGCGGTTAGTGAGGATATGATATTATCATAATAATTATGTTTGGATTATTAAAATATTTGTTTTGAAAGATTTATGGAAACATCAAAAATTGATTCTATCATGAATAGACAGTTACAATCCCATTGAGATGACAAGACAACATTTTCCATGGCTATAATAAGGACATGCTTTAAAATATCTATCTCATAAGAAAGGGGCTTGTGTATTTTTTTATATTATGGTTGGGATAATAAGTATGGAATGGGAATCACTAAATAGCTTGTTGAATAGGGAATCAATCTAGAGATACTTCGAGAACACTATGTGGTACGATACCAACACCGAAAGGGGGATTTCCACTTCAGTGAGAATGAAACATAAGAGGGGTAATTGGTTTTGTAAATCACTAGAGATGATGAAATATATATGCAAATTGGGGTCCAAATTTGGGTTATTTTATATTTTTTATGTTCATAATGCTTAGTCAGGGGCAAATACTAGTTTTTGGTCAAGGTGTTTAAACAACCATTATGATAAATTGTTCTAACAAATTTTTTTATTTGTCAAAAAATAACCTTTTTTATAAGAAATATTTTTTTATCCATGATTAAAATACATATTCATTATCTTCAAATCATTGGATCCAAAAGAATCTGATGCAGAAAATATTATTTTCTAAATGTTTACCTTTTATTTAAACTGGGAAAGAAAGAAGTTGATGAGTTAGAAAGACAAAAGTTGATGAGTGATGAATATTTATTTTTCCTGAAGAGTTTTGAAATTAGATTGTCAAGTCAAAAGATAGAAGGTTTTCATACATTCAAAATCAAATTAGATAATTCTTTTCTAATCAAGAAGTTATCACAAATCCTAAAAACAATCATGATAAAATATTTTGAATAAATTGTGTAGAGGTTTTAAGAAATTTGAAATTGTAGAGTGAATAAATACATACTAATGATAAATTCTATCATAATGATATTTTAATCATAATAGGGATTCTATCATTATGAAGATATCCATCGAAGGCCAAATGTTTTAGTTGATTGGAGTGTGTGTAGATAATGATGTTTGAAGAATTTCAACGTTGAAGTATGGATATTCCATCGTAATGAGAATTTACGTCATACTAAAAATTCAATTCTAATGAGATAAGAATGATATAGAATTTTAAATCAATAAATACAGAATTTCATTCCATTGAAAAGGAAATATAAATCAAACTGAATCTAAAATGGAAACAAATATCAGACTAACTCAAAGAATGAAACAAAATAAAAATACACTGAACAAGAAATTGAAATCGTATTTATGGAGAAAGAAATAGAAATTGTAATGAGTTTATTAAGTAGAAGACACAAAAAGAAAATTATAGATGTTTTATGAAGAATTTAATTGTTCTAACTTGAATTTCAATTTTCCATAAATCTCAAAGAAATATTAGGAGGTTTGAATAAGCCAATGTTGAAGTTTTATATGTGAGATATTTTTGTAGATTTTGCGATTTGAGGAAGTAGGTAATGTTTCCATGTTTCCTGCATTTTTTTTACGAGTCACCTATAAATACATCCTTATATCATTTGTTCATTTGTAAAAATTCATTCAATGAGAAAAGTAAGTGCACTGAAAAAATCATGTGAGATTCATTGCTGGATAGATATCTCTACAGAAGGATCAGAAAACTGAATGTTTATTTACCAGATTGAGAAAAATTGTATTGAGTCAGTCATATGGAGTCAATCGGACTGAGGTACATCGTATTGAGTATTTGAGAAGAGTTTGAGTTGTGCAGATTGAGAATTGGTTCATTTAGTTGACTCTATCTTATTGATAGAATCATATTAAGATATATTTTATTGAGAAAAATGGATCTAGACTCATCGTATTGAGAGAATTTGATCCATATAGATTGTATTGAGAGAAACATACCCAGACTCATCAGATTGAGAAAATCAGATCCAGCCAAATCAGACTGAGGATTCGGACTGAGAAATTGTGAAGTAGTTTTAACAAAGTATTTATTATTATTTTTTCTCAATTTTTTATAAGAAAATATTTTAAATTGATGGGATTTAGTATTATATTTCTTATCGGGAGATAGAAGATGTCTAATGGGAGTTTTCATAAGTTATATTCACTTATTCATTAAAGTGGATTTCCATAGGTCTATGGGAGTGGGTATAGAAAGGATATAGGTTCTCACACTGAGGCCGATAATTTTAAATCGAGTTTTCATTATTTTATGTAATATTCTTGTATGCAAGATTTTTTACTAAAATTTTATAAGGAAGTAAATCATACCATATTTCTAGGGTTATGTGTTTAGTTTTTTTGAAACATATAAAAATTGAACAACTGATTAAACCATCCTTTTTAGTTATCATTCGATCCTTTGGAACATCAATTGGTATCAGAGCTAACTTTCCCTTGTTGAATCCTTATCTTTGATAATATCCATTCTTTCAGCATTATGGGAATTCCAACATTTGATGGAAAAATATATTATGGACGGAAAAATTGGATTATTCTTTATCTCCTGTCTCTTGGTCTGGAAGTTGTTGATATTGCTACTATTTGGTTTCCTCCGAGTGAGAAATATTCCCTAATAACCATTACTGATAAGAGAAATATGGATGTTTTTGGAAATACTATGAATGAAATTCACATTTCCTTATCAAAAAATGTTTATCAGAAGGTGATGGTTCTCAAAAAATTAAAAAGTATGAGGGAAAAGTTAGAAGGTGTTCTTGAAGGGAATAAAAAAGTTAAGGAATTAAATCTAAAAATATATCATAGTAAGTATGAAGACATCAGAATGATAGATGAAGAAACAATTAATGAATACTTCCCCAGAGTAAATGAAATTGTCTTCCACATCAAAGGATTCAGATATGTCTTGAAAGATCCTACCATTGTGAATAAAGTTATGAGCATCTTTATAGAAATGTTTGATTCTAAAAATTCTTCTTTAGAAGATAAGGATGATTTATCTCTTGATGAATTTCAAAACATTCTTATTTATTTTTAAATGAGAAAATATCCAGTATTTAAAAAGAAAATGAAATATGAAATGGATTTTGAAACAATGAGAATGATGAAAATAAAGTATTTTGAAGATATTAATCATTGTGACTCCGAATGTAATGTGGATGATGAGTTAAATGAGAAAATATTGTATCTTATATCCAAGAACTATTGAGAGGAAATGGAATGTATAGAGTTAAAATTACTCTTAATTATTTTATGTGTGGTTGAATCAGACACATTGATATGAATTTCCCCATGAATAAAGATAGTGAATATCATGATGATTCTGATGAAAAACCTCAATAGAAGAAGTGGAATAAAAATTATATAGAATAAAAGTATTCTAAAAGATACAAGAATAAGATTACTGGAAATAGAACCAGAATAATTAGTAAGAAATTTGAATTAGATTCATGTTACAAAAATTCTTATGAAGACGAGTGTTCATCAAAAATTAGAACCTTTATTGAAAAAGTTGAGAAAACAAAATATTCATTAGAGAGTGAAGAAGGTGGTGAAGAATCTTATAGAGAGTATCAGCTCAGAACCGAACATGTTGCATGTCTTGATAAAAACAAAACAATCAAGAAGGAATTTAGAGTAATGAATAAATATTGTGAAGTGATTACAGATGGAAAAAAGATGCCATCACACAGTAGGATGATTAAATTCGGGAGATTTTATGTTACAAACACAGAATTAATTAATAATATAATATTATTGAAGATATTAGTAATAATACGGAAGCTAAATAAGTAGTGGTTAAAAAGTTTTAGTTAAAACTTCTTGAGTCCAAAAGTACATCGGGGAAGATGAATAAAAACATCAAAATTTCTTCAGAAGTAAAAGCTGAGACTTCTAAAGTTTTTAAGGAGGCTCAATATGAAAATCAAGTGAAATATTGTCTTCGAAAAAATACTTTTTCATCTATTTATTTTTACTTTTCATGTTACAAAAAAATTATTACAAAATCTCAGGTGGATAAAGGATGTGATAAACCTATAAAATCTACTAAGTTATAAAACTCAAAAAAAAGAAAAGATGGTTGACATTATAAGTATGTTAGAGTTGAAAGAAGTTTCTGAACTCTAAAAGGTTTTTGTAGAGAAAGATCATTATTGAATGAAAAATAAATATTTCATTACTATTTATGGTGTTGTGGGATCTATGGGAAAATATATTATAATGTATTTTAAAAAAATCTCTACCCATAATAAGTTTTGAACTATTTAGAAGAAATAGTGAAAGTAGAATGATAAACTTTCCTAACATACAAAAATATTAAAAGGTGAACTCTCAAGATGTTAGAATCTTTTCAAAAAAACTATTTGAATGTATGAAATAAGTTTCTGGAAGATGTGATCATTCTAGACATTATTCCAAAAGATGTATGAAACTCTTCGAGAGAACATTCCATTCAATAGAAATGAAAAGGAAGCTAAAAGGAAGAATGTTGAGGAACGTGCTTTTGTTATTGAGACATATTTGAAAGGAATTAAAAGGAACAAACCATGTATACATGATAGTGTTTGTTCTGCACATATGACTGGTGATATAAAAATCTTGAAATATGTATAAATTCATGATCGAGGATCAGTTACCATTAGAAATGATAGATCCTAAAAAAGCAGAGGAATCAAAACAATTGGGATTGAAGTAGAAAAGTTTAAATCCAAGGAAGTTTTGTTTGTTGATGGGATAAAACATAACTTACATAGTGTAAGTCAACATTGTGATTGTGGAAAAGAAGATTCATTTAGAATAGATTTTTGTATGATCAAAATTATAATATATGTAAAAGTTATTACAAATGGAGAAATAACTAGTGGGAATCTATTCAAAATAAGGGAATCAAATGACTCTTATTACTTGTGTGAGGAATATGAAAACAAATTATGGAACCGAATACTTGGGAACCCTAGACAAAAATGTTTGAAAAAAATTTCTAAAGTTTATTCCATTATAGATTTTCTAGAACTGAAAATAAGAGAAGAAGATGTATCTTTTACTTTTAAAAAGTTTAATATTACAAACAACAGACATTAAAGATTTGAGATTCAATCTAAAAGACCACTTGAGTTTATTCATTACGATTTATGTGGGCCAATGAGACATCGATCGAAAAAAGTAGGCTTCCAATTTATAACATTTATTGATGATATCACTTGGATGAAAAAAATCATGTTTATGAAGCACAATTCAGAGTCAATTGAAATTTTCCAATTATTTAGATAATATGTTGAGAAATAATTGGGGTTTTCCATAATGAAGTTGAGAACATACAAAGGTACCAAATTCCCAAACAATATTATGGAAACATATTTGAGAATGCATGGTATCAAACATCAGTAAATTTCTCCGTAAACTCAATAAAAAATTGTGTGGTAGAAATAAATAATAAAATCGTGGTTGAAGTGGGAATAAGTAAGTTAGAATAATTAATATTTTCAATGTTCTATTGGCGAGAATCTGTTAGTATTTCTGTACATGTTCAAAATAGAAGAAGTTACAAATATTGGAACACATGTTTTTAATATTTAGTGGACTCTAATAATGTGAAGGTAATTGAAAATAATAGTTCCTTAAAGAACGTTTTTGAGAATGATGAGGAGAATTAACTTGAGAATTATAAAAATAAAGAATGTAATTCAAAACATCCTTATCGAGATTCAAAATAATTAGGTGATGATGAATCTTTAGCTAGTAAAGAAACATTAAAATTTAATACCATACGAAAACATGTTGAATTTGAAAACATTATTGGGAATTAGAAGTCTTTATTTCTGATGAGAATAATATTGATATTCGGTAATTAGACTTCACTTATCTCAAAAGTTGAACCAGAATAAATTTCAAAGGCTATTCAACACAAAGAATTGGTGGATGCTACGAATAATGAGTTGGATCAGACTGAGAGGAATGAAACATGAGACCTTGTTCCAAGTCCAGAAAAAAATGTTATTGGAACAAATATGGTTTATGGAAACAAATTTAATGATCATAGAGGAGTTTCAAGAAAAAGATACTGACTTGTTTTTAAAGGATTTGTACAGGTGGAAGGTTTGGATTTTGCAGAAACCTTTTCCCCTGTTGCAATGCTAGAAACTATTCAAATGTTTCTTATAGTGGATTCTCATCATAATTACAAAGTTAATAAAATGGATGTGAATTCATCTTTATTTAATGGATAGATTGAGGAAGATGTTTACATCAAAAAAACATGAGGGTTTCCACTTGATGAAGATGAAAACATAGTTTGTAAATAGAATAAAGCTTTGTATGGGCTGAAAAAAGTTCCAAATACATGGTATTATAAACTTTAAAATTGTTTTATAATGTTTAATTTTTCTATTTTAAAAGTGTATTGAAACTTATATATAAATGATGTTGAATCCGGAGCACTAATTATAATTGTTTATGTTGATGATATAATTTTTGCTGGGGATAGAGATGTTATTTGTAAAACATTTTTTAAGGAGATGAAGATGTATTTTGAAATGTAAATTTTAGGAGAATTAACTTTATTCCTTTACTTAAAAGTAAAAAAAAGGACAAATACAATTTTATATCTCAAGAAAAGTATGGTTGGTAATTATTATATGATATTGGGATGGAAAAATCCAAATAAGATTCAACTCCAATTAAAGTGAGAAAAAATTTGAGTAAATATGTATATGGAAATTTTTTGAAACCAAAATATTTTTGGAAGTTGAAAGGATGTCTTCTTTACCTTATATCCTCAAGTAATTATATTTTTTATATTCTAAATTTGTGTTCCGGGTATCAAAGTAATTCGAAATAATCACACTTGTTGGAAGCAAAATGAATTCTGAGAAATGTCTATGGAACAACTTCACATGGGTTGTTATACAAAAGAAATAGTGAGATAAAGATTCATGGTTATACTAATGCTGATTGGGATGATGATTTTAACAATATAAAATCAACCTTCAAAGGAAAATTTTTATTAGGTAATTATTCTGAGAGTTGACATAGTAATAAAAAAAGTTCAATAACTCTTAGCATAGCTTAATCCGAATAGGTTACAACTACTCATGGTTGAACTAAAATGTCATGGATGAAAGTTCAGCTAGAATATTTGAATGTAAAAGATTATAATACATTGGAAATACTTTGTGATAATTATAGTGAAATTTTTCTTTCTGATAATCCTATTAAACATTCAAGATCAAAAAACATTGATATAATGTTTGACTTTATAAAGGAGGAATTTTATGCTCGAGATGATTTTGTGGAATACATTTCAAAAAAGTATCAAATTGCTGATATATTTACAAAATAAATGATGAAATAATGGTTTGTGGAATTGATTTTGTAACTCATATTCATCCTCGTCCCATGTGTTTATAAACCTCATATAGGATAACCCCCTGTCCTCTTTGGATTATATTGAAAAAGGGGGAGATAAATTAACAAATTTTTTACTTTTTAAGATATTTTTAATTTTCTTTATTTTATGAAACTAAATATGTTTTTTTCTTAAAATGGGTAAGTTAAAAAGAATTTTAGAAAATAAAAGTGAGGAGAGTTTATCTTTAGATGGACATAAACTTTTATTGCCACTGAGGGGTGTAATTATTTAAAAAAAATACTTTATCCAGTGGCGTGGTTTTGAGAAACTAATTATTGATAAATTCTATGCTTTGATAAAATTTAAATAATTGATTTGTTTACAAAAGTTGAGTTGTGAAGAAATTATGAGAGTTTGAAAAGTTTTTAACAAGGGTTATCAAGAAATTCAAAGGTGGAGATTGATGAACCTTTGCGATAAATAGTTTTAACAAAGTTTTCCTATTTTCGGACAACAAACCTTATTTTATACGAATGCTTTATTATTGAGGAATCAGATCCATCCAAATCATATTCATCTCGTTGGATCCAAAATAATTGGACGTGGAAATTTTTGTTTGATAAAAGTTTTCCTTTTCTACAATATAAAAAGGAAATATGTTGGTGATTTATAAAGAAAAACGTTTCTGGGTGAAGAAGATATATTATTGCTGAAGACTTTTGAAAGATGATAGTGAAGTAAGAAGTTATAAAGCTTTCATACTTTCTAAAAAAATTACATGATTATTTGCGGATCAAGTAGTTTCCAAAAACCACGAAAACTTTAATGATAAAATCTTTTGAAGAAATCATGGAGAGGTTTGAAGAAATTAAAAATTACAGATCCAAGAGATCTATCATAATGAAATATTGAATTATATTGAGAATTTTATCATATTTGATATTCAATCATTATGAAGAAATACATTGAAGGAAGAATGTTTCAAAAAATTAGAATATGTGTAGCTGATGATGTTTTAAGAATCATAGTGTTTAAGTATGGGGATTCCATCGTAATAGAAATTTACATTGTAATGATAATTAAATAGCAAGGATCTACGGATACATAATTTAGATTGAATTTATATAGAATTTAGATTCATTGAAAAAGAAATAGAAATCAGACTAACTCTATGAAGGAAATAACAATTGGACTGACATTGAGAAGGAAACATAAATCAGACTGAATCTAAGAAAGAAACAAAATTTGGAATCATTGAGAAAGAAACTGAAATCAGATTCACTAATAATGAAATAGATATTGTAATGATCTGATTGTGAAGAATACTAAAGAATAAAATTCTAAAATCTTTATAAATAATTTACGTGGTCAAACTTGAATTTCAATTTTGCCTAAATCTCAGAGAAATCTAAAGAGGTTTGGATAAGTAAATGTTTAAGTTTTAAATGTGAGGGTTTTAGATATTTTGATATTTTACTAATTAATTAATGTTTACATTTTTTACACCTATTTTTAGTCACCTATAAATCCTTCCTCAGATCATTAGTTCATTAGTGAAATTTCACGTTAGCAGAAAAGGAGGAGCGATGAAGAAATCATGTGAGAGTATTTGTTGGCTTGAGATATCATGAGGTGGATCAGACAGCAGAAATATTATTTACTATATTGAGAAAAATATTACTGAAAAGATCATATTCATTCCATCAAATTTATTCAATGGTTCTATGGAACATCATATTGAGTATTTGAGTGGTGTTTGAGTATTTCATATAGAGAATGGGTTCATTTTATTAAGTCTATTGTATTGATAGAATAAAATATTGACTAATTGTATTGAGAAAAAATTGATACCAACCCATACTATTGAGAGAATATGATCTAGACATATTTCATTTAGTGAATCGGATCCAGACTCATCAGATTGAGAAATTCAGATCTGGCCAAATCGGATTAAGGATTTGAACTGAGAAAATGTATAAGAGTTTAAAAAAGTCTTTATTCTTGTGCTTGGATCAATTTTTTTTAAAATAAAACATTTTAAACTAACATGATTCAGAATAAGATTTCATATTGGGAAATAGAAGGTGTCTAATGGGAGTTTGAACAAGTTGTAATCACTTCTCCATAATATTGGGTTTCCATAGACCCAAAGGAGTGGATATGGAAAGTATGTATGATATCACACTGATGAAAATACATTTAAATCATTTGTGATTTACTTGATTTAATATTCATATATGCATGAGTATTTAATAAAAGCTGAAAATGAAATAAAAATTAATAAGTTGTCAGGATTAAGTGTATAAATGTTTTGAAACTTATAAAAAGTGTACAACTGATTCAACCCCACCTTCTCATTTATTATTTTATCATTTGTAACTTTAATATTGAACCATTTTGTGGTACTCTTAGTGGAATTATGCAGTGATAGGGAGTTTAAATCCTACCATAAATTTGTTGAATAGTGGCCTTGTGCCCAACTTACTATTCGTAGGTAGGTTTGAAAAAATTTATGGTTGTGATGCTTGATCAAAAATAGGGATTGATGAATCTAGGCTAGATGGGAAGGACCCTACCATGATTTGTAATCTCATATCATACGAGATCAATGTGAGAAATAAAGAACAGTTGGTGTTTTTTTATCACATGGAAGTGAATAAAATATAGTCGGTTTTGTAAGATATTGATACCAGAGTCGGGGGTCATCTAGGGAGTGTTCCCAAAAAATGTGTAGTTTTACATCATGTGAATGGGATGTGAGTCCTGAAATTAAACATCTTGAGGATAGGATATTGTATAAATAGTTTAACATCATGTGTCAGGGAAGTTATTTTTTTTCACAGTTTATGGTCATATATATTTGAACAATTATATGTGAAATATTACAAAAATAGATATTGTTAGAAAATAATGTTCCAATATTTTCCCAGCATGAGGGGAGAAGTAGTAAAACATGTTCTTATGGTTCTTTTATTTGAATAAATTACATGAGATTAGTACATAAGTTGTGAAAAAATATCATGTTTGAAGATAGGCCTATGTTATGACATTGTTATTGAATATGGAAATAGAATAAACTTATCCTAAGGAAGAAGATGCCTCTGGTTTGTAAGGCAATTTCGGGGTATATAAAAAAGCGTTGTATTGGGGTGTATTAATCATGGTTAATATAATGGGTTCCTTCAATGTCATACTCTATTTTCACCAACAAACTATAAATATTTTTTAGGAATCAATTTTTTTGATAAATGGTGTTTGATTTGTGAAATTAAGATACCTGAGTATGAATGAATAATTTATATTTTAATTAACCACGACAGATTAGAAAATAGCCTATATTGATCTACATTATATGAATAAAACATAGGTAATTAGATTATTTTTCATTGTTAGGTCCAAGGAATAGAATCTGGATGTCACTACATGTCTCATTTTAATGATAATCAAGAAACACATAGAACTAATAATGTGGTTTCCCACACTAATAATGTTACTGTGTAGAGGAGGTAATTTTTAACATATTGTAGATAGGCCAAGATATAAGATACAGAGTCACTAAATATATCATTAGAATAATAATCAGGCTGTATGTTTATCTAATAATATGGTGTAGTACAAGACCGACACTAAGAATAAGGGGTCCTCTTAAGTGAAGGCCAAAATATCACACATTTTTATGTTTCAATTTGTCATGTCTTTTAAGGTCATGTGGAAAGAACCATTGGTTATTCTTTTTAAAGTCACGTGACAAGGACCATTTTTCATTCTTTTAATTTCATGTGATTA
The DNA here is from genome assembly GCA_963277665.1 of Viscum album. Classification (NCBI taxonomy): domain Eukaryota; kingdom Viridiplantae; phylum Streptophyta; class Magnoliopsida; order Santalales; family Viscaceae; genus Viscum; species Viscum album. The sequence continues at coordinate 303,538,066 of OY728130.1, forward strand.
GGACCATTTTTCATGTCATTTAAGGACTTGTGACAATGTCCATTCTTCATTCCCTCTATAGTCATGCAACAAGGACTGATTTTCATACATTTTAAACCCATATCATGATGACCAATTTTCATTGAATTCAGGAGATATTTCTTGAGAAAACATGATTTGGTAGGACAATCATATGCTTGTTGTCCAGTATAATAAGAAAATATGTACCATTATAGTAGAACATAGGGATGAAAAAGGACCAAACCATTTTTTCTCAAGCTTCGGTAGTTTCATACAAAGTATAAATGGGGTTTTGATATCCAAATCTAGTCCTCCATAGTGGAATGAATAGAGGTTAATTTTTTTTAAATAATGTGATATTCAATTTTGATGAAACTATATATGATGAATGGAACACAGTCTTTTCTCATCAACACATCATAGTTTATCTAGTTTTTAGGTGATTTCTCATCTATTGATAGTTAACCACAAAAGGAAACTCAAAGTGAAGTCTATTGGACCAGGATGGGTAGGAATACATCACTCCCATATAACAGTGAAAACAATGTTTCATGAGTGTTAGTGTAAGTTGGAGTGTGACAATACCATAGGGAATGTAGAAGTTTTTTAGGACATGTCTTATTCCCCCCCGCACAATTTTATGGGGTATGTTTGACAATGTTTTGTTCAAAACCACTATCTAGTTTTTTCACTGTATGATAGATGGGTGAATGGTTGGACTACATGTTGTGCTCCTAGTAATGACTTTTCAATTCAATATAGTAGAAATTTATTTATTTGTACATCAATATTGTGTGGGAAATTCTAAATTAGGTGATGATATTGGACTTCTTGAAATTTATGATTCTCTTTATCTCAACTTCCTCGACATGTATTTCCTCTACACTTTTGGAAAGAAATTCAGTAGCAATATAGATGTACATAAGCCTTATAGCTATAGTGAGAGTATATTTCCCTACCATATCCATCCCATATATGAAAAAGTATCCAGATTCTTTGTTAGTGTGCTATATCTCTGGGGATTTATGGATAAATTTTGCATGCATTTGACAAGAATTCAACCTCTTGGTAAATTTTATGAAATCTTACATCATTCAAAGAAAAAAGGCATAATCCTTCTAGTTTTATGTGAATGATTGATCCTTAACTACTGTCCATCATAATCACTAATAAGGTTCCCATTCATAATAGAAAAATCCTATTAATATAAATACTTCTAAGAAGGACTCCATCAAGGCACATTTATAGAGGATCTTCTGATGATTCACATTCTTAGAGTAAATTTGACCGTCTTTCACCATATTTTCCCTTTTTCCCTATATACATGAAGCACATTGGTTTATAGGTAGTACTATATAGGAATTATTTTTGAATTTTTAGGACTATTTATTTTACGGATGTAATTGATATCGGTGATCTCTTTCATGTTGTCATAGAAAAACGATGATACCATCCTACAATCCAAAATGATGATAACTATGTCATCTTGAGATAGATCTTCCAAATATGTATCCTCATTTCCTAACTCATCCACTTGGGTATTCTATGATCATGGCATGAAATTTAATATTAGATTTTAAGGAAACTACATAAAAAACCCTCATGTATAGTCAATGAGGGGGCCATCGCTTCCTTTGAAAATTATAATCATCATTGATCTTCTTGATCACCAACTCTAAATCTACTTTTGACACATAGGTTATACAGTAGAATTTAGTGTGCTATTTTTAAAACTATGATAAGGGTTTTCCACTCTCCCTCATTACTGGTGTATTCATCTAACAAGAGGATGAAATACAGTAGAAAATGCTTTGTATATATATAAGAATGAATCACAAATTTACTTTAATAAGATTTTGGTATTCTACTCTCTTCTGTATTAGGATTTTAGATTCATATTGAAAATATAGATCCCATGTTTGGGGTCCACCTTTAATAATGAAAATACTTTCATTAGGAAATTTAGTATTTTGAAGATCTATTTTTGCAGATGGATGTTCTATAAAGAACTCATATAGTGCCTGACCTTTTATCACTCTCTACATTATGAACTTAGTGCCAAAATACTAAAACATGAATGGAAAATATTCCAATCACTCATTCATCATAGGTTAGATGGGGGTGTAGTTGAGTGGGTTGTCACGGGAGACCAAAAGGAACACATGATGTTGTTGGTAGTGTCTTAGAGTTTGAACCAGAAATATTAGTGAGGGGAAACTATTCCTGATTTTTAAATATTGAGTCTTTGTATCAAGCCTGGTTCCACTGAGATAATTGAGTTTATTATAACTTTTAGTGTCATTATTCTGCTTGAGTAAAGTTCCAACTGATCTTTCTAAGGTTTTCACATAAATATTGATTGGATTTACATCGATAGGGGGAATTCAAATTTATGAAATCAAAAGATATTTCTTTATAATATCACTATATTTTTGACAGTAAATAATCCATTGATAAGTTACTCCATTATTCATTAGTATGGGGAAATTTAGAAATTTTCTAACAAGGATTTATATATATCATTGTATATAGGATAGGAACCCCTAAAATCCTATAAAATATTTGAGATTTTTTGGAGATTAATATTCAATGAAATCGTTATCCTTCTAAGTTTCAAATTGAATACCACAAAATGTGAACCACAAAGTGGAGAAACACTCTTGAGGTAACTCCAAATTAATATTTTAAGGGATTAATTTTTAATATATGATTTCATAGATTATTGAAAATGATCTCAATATAAGAGATAAGATCATATTGATACTAATATTTCACCACCAAATCACCAATGTTTCATTTAACATACTTTCCCAAGAAGGGGTTGAAAATAAGATTCATGGAACATTGATATGTGGTGCTATATTTATTCAAACTAAAATAAATTAATCGAATAAGATTATATCCCTTGGGATTCAATAAAATTAGTGGATCACTCATCTTTAAATGCCATATAGTTTTGGTTATACCATGAATACCCACCCATAAAGGAGAGGGATTTATAACTATATATTGTGATAAAGAGAGGTTCTGTAAGGGGAATCAAGAAATCATCATTCAAAAAATAGATATTAAGATCCCTAAAATAAAATCAAACACTAATCTTCCCATTCTTATTATTGAACAACGAAATATTGGTGAGACACTTCGTGTACCAGACCACCAATATCAAGTAGACCTTGATGAGAATACCATGTTCAGCTTCAAATTTTGGGTCATGTGTTGGATGCGTTCTTCTTTAATACTTCTTGAAACCATAGTGGTGTTCCGAAAGTCCTAGGTGGTGGGTGGATATATCAAAATCATAACCCAAAATTTCAATTTAATTTTTGGTAACCACATTCCAATGCTGTTTTAGATATTTTTTACACCCCTGGTTCTTTAGAATGAATGTTTGAACTAACCAACATAGGTCAAGGAACTTTATTATGTACCCTATATTATTTTCCATTGTTTATAAATTATATTAGAGACACTTTCCTATAATTTTGTAGGGCCATCTATGATATTTTCTTCATCTTCCTCTTCCACATCATCTTCTTCTTCTACCTCAATATTAGTGTGATTATGTGATGAAGTGATTTTTTATATAGTATAGGAAGTGTCAAAATGACAAAAATATGAAGATGAAGTATGGGTGTCCCCACCCCCTATGGGTGGTGTGAGATTTCCTCCTAATTCACTATTTGATAAAGGGAATTTATGAATATCAATGGAAAAAATGGGGAATCTATAATTGGGGTATTTCTATAATTTTGGATCTTAAAATTTATTTGGTGTTGTAGGATTTTATTGATATAACTTATATCACAAGAGTTGATGAACACACACCTGAATCCAAAACTTTTATTCCACCATGGAAAATTGGTAGTACGCATTCATCAACAAGAAAAATGCATAGGTTAGTTTTCTTCATCTCTAGAGAATTTTGGGTGGTGACTTGGGAGACATTATCAACTATTGGGTTCCCCCTCTGTTGTAAACTCCAACATCATTGTTTTGAGATTTTTAAGACACAAATAGGGCTTTATCACCATGTAATGTTCCAATTTGTTAAGTGAAATAGTTTTTGAGACATTATGGTATGACGATGAGACTTACACAAATTAATGCAACCAATACCTTCCTAGCAGGAAATTGAAATTTTTATCCTTCCAGACTACTAGGAACATAGATTCAGATCAAAGGTTCCTAAATTGTATTCTAATCCTAACTAGTCCAAAGGTCTTTTGTTTTCCCTTGTCATAACCCTAGAAAATCAGGGTGGATGGGAACCAACCATCTTCACTATAATCCAATGAATGTATAATTTGGACTAGAATGATGTTGAGTTTTGATCCATTTTCAATGAAATATTATAATATATCAATGTTTTCTAGCTTGTGAGATGCATATGAAGATGTGATGTGCCCCAATATAGCTACATCTTTATCATACTATGTAAAAGAGATAATAATGTATCATTTTATAGCATTAATCTAGGTATAATACAATTAAGAAGTGGATACCTCATATTCATACACTTTAGGGATTACTAAGTCCCCCATGATGGATTCGCAAAGGTATTTCAATAAATTGAGAGAATCCCATATTCATAGCTTACCTAACATCAGGGCCAATTTCTTCAAGATTCCATACTTTTTAGTTATGGTTCTATACTTCCATGAAAGAGGCCATTCCCTATAATATTCGTTAAGAGATTAAGTGATTGAGGTTGGTAGGCCATACCCTTGAATATAAGTTTAAGGAAACCCCTTCACCAATAAATTATGGAGACTTGGTTTTCCCACAATCTTGGGATAGTTGGAATGTTTCACCCCCTATACTTTGATCCTCCAAAACAATTAAGTTTGGACGAATCTTGTAATATGTGGGTATAATTTCCAGCTCATTCCCGAAATTTTGATTGGATTTACCGAGGGTGTTGGAAGCTAAATAACTTTTGTGGGGACATGGTGAGACAATTAGGTTTGGTTGTGACTAAGTCTCCCCTACCACCTCAACTTCAGTGTAATTTTCCCATAGTTCCCAAATCATACATAGGGAACTTATGTTCACAACCATACTTTTAATTATAGAAGGGTTCCATTATATGGATGAGTTTAATGGAAGCAAAGATAAATTTTTCATCTTATTAGGATTCTGTTTGATGGGGCATCACCTAGGGTGGTAGAAGTAGGGGAATGAAGTATAAATGAGTCTAGGTTGGTTTTTCCACTAACATGGGTTGATATTCCTATTTGAAGACTTTTTATAATTATTAATTCTATTAACATGTCAGAAATTGGAGTATTGTGGTGTTAATAAGGTTTCCCCTCTATGGTAGACGTGACTGAGGGTAAAATTGGCTTGTTTACCTATGAATTATGAATATGATGATTAGAACTAATTATCATTCCATTCATCCAATCATTTATCTTATATGCACCATTAATGATAATATATAACCCTTCACATTCATCCTATATGGATATAATAGAAATATATTCCACCTACACTTATGGATTGCCTAATTATACCTACCCAGAAACTACCATTTTCTGGATAATTTATTTGAAGACAAAATAATTATTAATGGCAGGGAAAAATGTTTAAAGGATGGGTCTATAATTTGGGAATTCACTAAGGCAAACTTTATCTGGCCTCATGGGCTCTGATAAAATTAATTACATTATCTCCATAGCTACTATAAAGTAGTTAGAGACTAGTTCATCTCGAAAAGAATAAACTATATTCTTTTCTTCCGAAAACTGATTTAATATCCACTATTTTCACTTTTCATGATGATGAAAGCGTTGTTGTTATTGATATTCACAAGGATGTGTCATGTTATAGGGTGTGAGATTTGGATCTAGAGCTAGTATAAGAGATAACTTAAGAGTGATGGTCATAGTTTCCACTTTACATACTCTCATTCATTGAGTTATCATGTTAGGTAGAGACTTGTGTTAGGTTCAGAAGATAAAGTCTTCTAATAAATGAGAAACTATGGAAAGGTCTCAAATCCATTGACATATTTTAAAAGAATTACTGGTGTCTTAAACTCTTTACAGAGGTTATCTACATATAGGGAATGATATTAATCCTAAAGAAGATTTAATTTTTGAGATTAAGTTAAACTCTTCCACCAAGAAATGAAATCTAAGACTCTTCCATTCTCTCATTGTTTTCAATTAGAACATTCTAGGATTATTTTATTTCATATTTTTGAGGTGAATTGATAGAGGAATTAGTGATAGATATCTTCACATAATTTGATCGACCGGTCTCATAAAAAACAATAATATATAAAGGCCAATGCATGTATTGTATATATGAGGCACCCGGGGTTAGATACTTCATACTAATCATGGTTTTACATCCTTGAAATGTATAGCGACATGATGTTTGTTAAATAATTATCTGGGTCACATGGACCATAGAATGTTGGATATTAAGGATTTCCAAAGATATGTGTGGGAAGAGTCGCATATACCCATCTTAATTAAGTCATCCCCTATGGATGTACTAGTTCATTACATACTTCTATAGCATCCAATCGATCTATCAATGAAACAATAGTTTCAATGAGATCTTGGGGGACAACTAAATGAATAGGATCTTGAATAGGTGAAGTGATGGGTTGGGCCTAATGTGGCGGCTCTACCTATACTTTTTTCTGAAAAAGTGGAATGAGATGGCCTATGATAATTGGTCTGACATGGTTCATGTTTTTTTCTTACTATAGTGAACTCCCCATATCCTACCATAATTCGGTCCCAACAAATTGGTTGTTTTGACTCTAGGTTGAGTGGATAATCCATATATATTATCATTTTAATGAATATATCCTCATGTTTAGTATTAGCCGGGGGGAAGATGAGCCTCTATTAGAAGACCAAACTGAGTAGGGATATTTCCTCTAAGTAGTTCTGGATTAAGTATCTTAAAATTATTCATCTTTTCCTCATACTAATGGAATATTTTCTAATTCATATATGGTTTAACATATTTAGGTAATGGGTATGATTTGGCCATCCCATTATAATTTTTATTGGTTGAAGCACACCAAGGGAGAAGAAGAGGGAAATTTATGGGAGTGTCCAATTTTTCTCCAATACTTTAATTTATGGTATGCACACCTTCCTTAAGATTTTCAGTATAGACCGTGCTTTGATAGAATCATCATACTCCTATTCTGTGGCATTCGTTTCATGTCCTATAAAATATGTAGTAATAGTGATAATGTTTTTTACTGATACATAATGAATTATGGTTATTTTATCACATTTTGGGAAAAAGGAGGGTTGATTTACATTTGGATTGCTATAGGAGTGGTCATGATCTTCAAAAGAGGTTAGACCCTTGAAACAACACTTTGCCTTGCAGCCAATTCATGGTCTCTTACATTCTTGTGATGATTCTTCTTTGAATTCCCTATGAATTGTGACCTGAAGAGGGTCCCCATAGAATCTCGTTGCATGTTTTCTCTTTAAGGGAGGTGGCACAATAGATGAAGTACACTGAAATCACCTAGTTTGTGACACACCATTTAATTGTTAGAAGACATGCCTCTATGGGAGAGTTTATGAAGTTAAAACTTCCCCCATGCCTATGGTTTAACACCCCAAGCTTCTACAACACACTTCTCTTTGAATAAGGCAATAGCGTGTGTTGTACGCAATATCGAGTTCTAACACACCAAAACCAATCAAACTAGCTGTTATGAATAGTAATACCCAATTTTTGAAATTTATAAATTTTATTCTTCAAAATGGACTTAATTTTTGAATTTGAAATATCTATTATAGATTAGGGTGAAATTTTGGCATTGTTCTGAAAAACTTCAATTTTTGATGAATAGTGAAACCAATAAGTAGTAGTTAAAAAACTGAATTTTTCATAAAACTTAATTTTACCACTTATGTGAGTGGAATTTCAAAAATCCGAGAGACATGGTTAATATCAAGTAGTAAAATATGGTTCAATGAGATGAGAATAATTTTTGGTGAATAGTAATTTTTTACTTTTATTTACCACGGTTAAAAGTAAATATGGTAACTAAAGGTAAAAAGAATATTAATATTACACTAACACATGTCCTAATTCTATTGGACAAGTGTATCTCGACCAAAAATACATTAGGAATAAAATATTATCATTTAGGTCCACTTGGATTAGATTAGGACATTTATTATTATTTAATTCAAAGAAGAGTTAAAAGAGTTAAAATCAAAGTTTATTTACTAAAACATTTTTAATATAGGGTAATACATAATATAATTTCGATTGTAAGTATTAATTAGAAATCTAAACTTATTTCCTACATAATAATATTTTATTTATAATTTTTAGACATTAAATAATTTAATTTATTTATGAAACAAAGATTATGTAGTAATTACCTAATTAATGAAAAATTAGAATAATTGGTATTATAAATACCCAAATAAATATAATTTGAGACATTTTATGAATTAAAATACTTTTATAGGTTAATATGACATGATATTATTGGCATAATTAAGTTTTTTCAAAGTAATCATGCTGTTATGATTTTCACAAAAATCAATTACTGAATAGTGTCAAAATTGACATAAAAGCGTTTTTAAAACAAATATTATATTATTAATTGATATTAAATTCCTAAAAATCTAAGGTTCGGACAAGAGACTTATATAATGATATGTGTATCATTAATGGACCACTTAGGGGTCACTTGGATGTATATAGTAATTTTATTAACTATATAATATAAAAATACAAAGACACATTATAAAAGTGAAACTAATTAACTAAGAGTTAATACTTAAAGATAAGGTTATTATAGTAACCCAAACCTGTATAAATTCTATTGGTTGAGTTATTTTAGACCCATATGTACCATAAACTTTAAATAATCCACTTTTGAGCAATTATAAAACGAATATGAATTTATTATAAAATAATATTTCTGGCTTTTCCAAAGGTCCCCTCACCCCTCTTATAAAAGGGCACTCTCCCTTCTCATTAACTCACACCTTAAAAGCCTTTTTTTCGGCCAAAATCTGCCCAAATACTCTCTCAACTTCCCTAAATTCATCCTATAGGCATTCCTTTAGTCATAAATCCATCCTATGGATCCCTTCTGATCAAATCAAAAGGAAGAACCCGAAGAAGAGGTAATGATTTCACCACCCTTTTTCAAGTTCCTTTCTTCTTCCACTTATTCTTTTTTTGTTATTACCATTATAAAATAATAACTCCAGTATATTATATATACTTTGATGTTATTATAAACATTTTACAACCATATTTCAGTATTCTATCCATCCTTTGAATAACATGTCACCATACGTGCGTACGTACGGCTTACCGTTTCCATGTCGTGGTGTAATTGTTATTCAATATATTATTATTTGTACGGGTATAATAATGATTTGTAATTCATGTAAATAATAAATATAACATGATAATTATTCTGTATATGTGATATACCATCCAATTATATATTATTTTAATATCAAAATAATTATATTGTCGCTCATGCGTACGTACGGAATACCGTCTCCACGAACTCGATGAGATTCATTCTCCATCGTATCCATTCAAGTATAATTATCATTTTATTATTTAAAAATAATGTTTAAGGACTTGATATCATCCTGTATAGGAATAAGAGACAACCTATCAATGACAAACATGGCTTACATAACAAAAGATATAAAAGAAAACGAGTAAGTTAACACCCGAAACAACGATAATACTAAGATATTATTAACAAATCAATGTTAAAAGATCATATATGATATAATATTAATATATATGATTCTTGTATAATTTAATAACAATTATTTCACCATTATAAAAGAGGTTAACCTACCCCCATCCAAGTTAAAGTATAAGGTAAGGGTTTATTTAACAATCTCTTCATTATCAGAGGTTGTTTATACGTAATAATCTACTAGGATCTCTTTTTCATCCAAATCCATGTTTCTAAAAAATGTATTTCAAAACATTTTTACTATTTACAAGAATATGGGTTAATGATATTTATACCCTTGTTTTACTTTTTATAAGAGGTTTATGAAGGAATCTTTCCGTCGTTTTCCAAATAAGGTACTTTTTTAACCATTTTGACAGAATTAAGGCAAGAATGTTTTTTTAACTTATACGGTGAGTACGGCTATTTTCCACCGTTATACAATTGTTGAAACTTCCCTTACATGATTATAAGAATATTTTCAAATAAAATGTTATATTTTATAAATATATGACTCTTAAATGATTTCAAAATAGAAAGAGATATTTCTCTAAAAAGAGTTTTGATTTCATATATGTCAAAATCTTTTGATGAATTTTACGCTTATTTGAAGTTGATTTTATTATGATACAAAACTTCTATGTTGTATTGAAGGTTTTGTGATATGTTTGATTGTGGATGTGTAATTTTTATACCATTCATGGTTTATGGATGAATGATTTACATTTCGTATGCAAGTTTTAATACGAATGTTTATGTTATGTTTAAACCTTTCCATATGGGAATGCATTGGACTGAATATGTGACGAGTGGAGACCGCTATAGCTCCTCGATGCATCGGTATGTCTAATGAGACAAACTAGTGTCTTGGGACAAGTCCTTGGCAAAATCTTATTTTTAGTCTTGGCACGAGGCCTTGACTATGTGGTTATGATAGTCTGGCCTTATGCATTCCATCATTATGAAAGTGGTTATTGATATTGCATGTGATTATTCGATTAGTAGAATATGCATGTGAATAAGTAAATGAAATTATTTAATTTTATTTTTGCCATACTATGTTGAAGTTCAAGTTTAAAAGGCTTTTTTTTAGTTATACATTGTCTTAAATGTTTATTCTTATTTATGAAAGTTTCTGATATATTGTTATCCTTACTGGGAATTTGAGCTCACCCCTTTTCTATGTTTTATTTTTCCCAGGATGTGAATAGGTAATTTATGAATGACCTGCAGGGATAATATGAGGGGATAAGAATGTGGAATATGGAGACTATATTGTTGTACTTTTCATTTTATGATGTAATGTAAACTTTGTTAATATATCTAGTGTTTCCAAGGCTACTAAACTAATCGGTCTTTCGAGACTCGATCTTTCTTGTGATCATGCCAATGTTATGTAATAATGCACCGACTCTGGGTAACAGGGGTCGGGGCATTACAGTTGGTATCAGAGGATGTTTAGTACAATACATGGAAGCTAGATTTAGATATACTCTGATTAGAGCACATAGATTTAAGATGGACTTTGTGGATTAGTATAGATGAACTTCCTAGAATTTTGGTATTGTAGAGATTTTGTGAGTTTTCCAAGAAATACATCCTTATCTAGATACGAGCAGGTAGAGGCAGTTCTAGCACAAATGTACCTAGGGGTAAAACCCAAAAACACCGCTTTGAGCTAGACTCAAACGGGAACTGGTGCCCGACAATGGGCCTTGCTGCACTCTTGGTTACGACACTCCCGGGGGATATGATTAGGATAACTCTCATTTTCTTTATAAATCATTATGAAGGGTTTATGAGTATATACTTCTTCAAAGAAAACATTTTTTATGATTATGGATTATATCTATAAATAGTTCAATTTATGTTAAGTGTTTTATAAGTATGGAATTATGTATTTTGATTCATAAACTTATCTAGTTTATGCCATTGTTTAGAAATGGTGCCTTGTGGAAGAAATTGAAACCGTATCAATGCACGCACTCCATGTAGGGATTGCCCTCCTGCTCAAGATAATTATAGTGGAGCTGGTGATGCAACTGGTGCCGATCAACTAATCACCATACTGGGATAACTCACTCAGGTTATGAATAATAACCTTACCCATATGGAGCACCCTGATCCGTAGCCTGGATGATCAATGTTAGATCGCTTCATGAGGCAACAACCACCAACGTTCAATGGGAGTACAAATCCATTACTACCTGAGCAATGGATAAATTCCCTAGAGAAAATATTTCAGGCTTTAGGGAGTAGTGAAAGGGAAAAAGTTATCATGACAGTTTATCACCTCACTGGATATACTGAACAATGGTGGTCATTGATTCAAAACACGAAGGAAGATGATGAAGTATGAAATATGGAATTGAGGGTGTTCAAAGATCTATTTTTAGAAAAATAATTTCCTCATGACCATCGAGCAGATATGGAAAGACAATTTCTAACTCTGATACAAAAGGTGGATGAGAATGTTGCAAAGTATAAGGATAACTTTACAAGGTTAGCAAGGTATGCTGGAGATTATATACGTAACCTAAGAAGTAAGATTTATCATTTAATTGATGGGTTAAAACCATTTATTCGTCGAGAATTTGTCTCACAATCCTTCTTGTCGTATGAAGACATTGTCTCATGTGCTATCAAGATAGAGAAATAATTCTCAAAGTCTTATGACTTTAAAGCAAAGCAAGAGAAGAAGAGATCTGCTGATCAATCTGGGAATGGAAATAAGGGGACGAAGGGGAAGTTTTAATATCCATCATGTGATAAATGTGGGAAGAAACACCTCGGTACTTTCTTGAAGGGAACGAGAGTCTATTCCAAGTGTGGTGAAAAAGGCCACCAAGCTCGTGATTTCAAAGGGAAGAAGGAAGCTTCCAATGTTCAGTGCTACAATTGCAGGGAGATGGGACATTATGAAAATGAATGTCCTAAGAGTCAAGGGAAATTACCTCAGAAAAGGACAAGGGATAAAGGCCAAGATTATGCTATCACTACTGCTGAGGTAGAAGCTCCGAAAGACGTGGTGGTAGGTAATTTAATGGTTTCCTCAAGTTTAGAAAATGCATTATTTGATTCGGGATCATCGCATTGTTTTATATCTTCCCAGTTTGCTAAGAAAATTAGATATTTCAAATTTGATTTAACAAGGGAGTTGTCAGTTAAAAATCCTAAGGGAAGTATCATTGCAACAAAGTTTTGTGAATCAGTCTCCATTAGAGCACATAAATGTTCTTTATCTGCTGATCTCATCGTCATACCTATGATTGAGTTTGATACAATCCTCAGTATAGACTGGCTTTCGGAATATGATGTGAAGATTTATTGTAAGAAGAAGGAGGTTATGATTTTTGATGATGATGATAAGGAACACCTTATCTTTAGAGCATAATCGTCACCACATAATTCTTATCTAGATCCACCCCCAGTAGCTCAACTAAATTCCATTATTGGGGAGGAAGAGAATGAAATGACTGTGGGTGAGGAACAAAATGTTAAAATAGAGGATTTACCTGTTGTGAAAGAATATGTAGATGTATTTCCAGAATATTTACCTGGACATCCTCTAGAACGAGAAGTTGAGTTTTCCATTGATTTAATTCCTGGATCAAGGCCTATATCGAATACCCCTTATAGAATGGCCATTGTGGAATTAGTCGAACTAAATAAATAACTAGAGAAATTGAGTAATAAGGGATTTATTCTCCCTAGTGTTTTTCCATGGGGGGCCCTGTTCATTTTGTTAAAAAGAATGATGGATATATGAGGTTATGTATCGACAACAGGGAGATCAATGCTATGACAATAAAGAACAAGTATCCCCTACCTCGCATTGATGATTTATTTGACCAACTGCATGGATCTCAATACTTTTTAAAGATTGACCTTCGATCTGGATACCGTCAGTTGTGTGTGAAGAAGGAAGACATTCCAAAGACAACATTTTGAACCAGGTACGGGCATTACAAGTTTATAGTAATGCCTTTTGGATTGACTAATGCACCCTCTGTATTCATGGATCTGATGAAAAGAGTTTTCATGGAATATATTGATGAATTTGTGGTGGTATTTATTGATGATATCTTGGTATACTCCAAAAGCTACAAAGATCATGAAAATCACTTACACATTATCCTGAAGACTCTGAGAAGACATGAATTATATGGGAAGTTTAGCAAGTGTGAATTCTGGCTTCAGAAGATTTCTTTTCTTGTACATATTGTCTCAAATGTTGGAATCTCTGTTGATCCTTCTAAGACCAAGGCAATCCAAGAATGACCAACATCTACGATTATAACTGAGATACATAGTTTTATTGGTTTAGCAGGTTATTATCGACGTTTCGTCCAGAATTTTTTCCGATTGGCTAACCCATTAACAAAGCTCACACGTAAAGGGGTTAATTTTGTTTGGACAAAAGAGTGTGAAGAATGTTTCGAAGAACTAAAGATAATATTAGTCAATGCTCCTACATTGACTCTACCATCGGGGAATGATGGGTTCGTTATTCATAGTGATGCATCGAAGAAAGGACTTGGTTGTGTCCTTATGCAGAATGATAGAGTTATTGCCTATGCATCACGACAGTTGAAAACTCATGAAAAAAACTATCCTACTCATGATCTCGAGTTAGAAGCTGTGATCTTTTCTTTGAAGATATGGAGGCACTACCTCTATGGTGAAAAATGTGAGATTTATACTGATCACAAGAGTTTGAAGTATTTTTTCTCACAAAAAGAACTCAACATGAGGCGAAGGAGATGGATTGAATTACACAAGGATTATGATTGTACGATACACTACCACTAGGGTAAAGGAAACAAGGTGGAAGATTCTTTGAGTAGAAAAGACCATGGAGTTTTGAACATGATGAGAATTGAAAGGGATCCAATTTTCATGGATCTAGTGAAGATGGACATGGGAATAACCAGGGAAGGTGAAACATCAATTCTTTTTCAAATGGTTGCCAAACCATCTTTACTAGAAAGGATTAAGAGTTCTTAGACCGACGATGAAGAATTTAAAAAGAAGATTAAAGCTGTGAATGATGGGAGATTGAGAGACTTTGTGTATGAAGAAGGAATTTTGAAATTTGGGAAGATACTTTGTGTTCCTGATATACCTAATCTAAAAAGGGAATTGCTGGATGATGCTCATAGTTCTAATTTCTCAATACACCATGGGAGCACAAAAATGTATAGTGATTTGAAGGAACATTTTTTGTGGGACAACATGAAGAGGGAAATTACTGATTTTGTGTCAAGATGTATGGTTTGTCAACAAGTGAAAGCTGGAAGGCAACATCCTGGAGGAGTCATGCAACCTCTTCCCATACCGGAGTTGAAATGGGACAATATTACGATGGACTTTGTCATGGGGATATCAAATACTCCTAGAAGGAACGATGCAATATGGGTTATTGTAGATCGTCTTACCAATTCAGGACATTTTCTTGCTATAAGAGAAGATCTACCACTGGAACGTCTAGCAAGACTATATTTTAATGAAGTTGTGAGACTTCATGGAGTACCCCTATCGATTTTTTCTGATCGTGATCCCCGTTTTACTTCAATATTCAAGAAGAGTCTTCAGAAATCCCTGGATACTGAACTTCATTTGAGAACTTCCTACCACCCTCAGACAGACAGACAATCAGAATGAAATATTAAAACCTTAAAAGACATGTTGAGATCTTGCTCACTTGACTTTCAGGGTATGTGGGATCAATATTTACCTCTGTTACAATTTTCCTATAACAATAGATTCCATTCGAATATTCATATGGCACTATATGAAGCGTTATACGGAAAGAGATGTCGCACACCAACCTTTTGGGATGACGTTGGTGAAAGAAAACATGTAGGTCGAGAACTGGTGGAGGAAACAATGGAAAAGGTGAAGGTAATCCAAAATCACATCAAAGCAGCTCAAAGTAGGCAGAAGAGCTATGCCGATAATCGAAAGAAGGATTTGGAATTTCAAGTCGGTGATCATGTTTTCCTGAATGTATCTCCATGGAAGGGAGCCATACGTTTTGGTAAGAAAGGTAAATTGAGTCCCAGGTACATAAGACCTTTAGAAATTCTAGAACAAATTGGGGCTGTAGCTTACGGATTCACAATGCCACCAAGTCTCTACAAAGTTCACGATGTGTTCCACATATCTATGTTGAGGAAATACATGTCTGACCCAACGTATGTACTCACCTTTGAGGAATTAGAATTGGAACCCGATCTGTCTTATTGCGAAGAGCCCGTCAAGATTCTTGATACGAGAGAACAAGTACTGAGAGACCGGATGACTCGTCTGGTAAAAGTATTGTGGAGAAACTATAAGATGGAAGAGGCAACGTGGGAACCTGAGGAACTTATGATGAAGAACCACCTGAGTCTTTTCATGCGGTAGTAATATATAAATTTCTAGGATGAAATTATTTGAAGGAGGGGAGAATGTAACACCCCAAGATTTTACGGTACGCTTCTCTTTGAATAATGCAATAGCTTGTGTTGTACACAACATCGAGTTCTAACACACCACAACCAATCAAACTAGCCGTTATGATTAGTAATACCCAATTTTTGAAATTTATAAATTTTATTCTTCAAAATGGACATCATTTTTGAATTCTGAATACCAATTATAGCTTAGGGTGACATTTTGGCATTGTTCTAAAAAACTACAATTTTTTAAGAATAGTGAAACCACTAAGTCGTAGTTAAAAAAACTGAATTTTTCATAAAACATAATTTTACCACTTCTGTGAGTGGAATATCAAAATCCGAGTCATGCGGTTTATATCAAGTAGTAAAATGTGGTTCAATGAGATGAAAATAATTTTTGGTGAATAGTAACTTTTTACTTTTATTTACTACAGTTAAAATTAAATAGGGTAATTAAGGGTAAAAATAATATTAATATTACCCTAACACATGTCCTAATTCTATTGGAAAAGTGTATCTCGAACAAAAACAACCTTAGGAATAAAATATTATCATTTAGGTCCACTTGGATTAGATTAGGACATTTATTATTATTTAATTCAAAGAAGAGTTAAAAGAGTTAAAATCAAAGTTTATTTACTAAAAAAGATTTCATATAGGGTTATACAAAATATAAATTCGATTGTAAATATTAATTAGAAAGATAAAATGATTTCCTACATTATGATATTTTATTTATAATTTTTAAACAATAAATAATTTAATTTATTTATGACACGATGATGATGCAGTAATTACCTAATTAATGGAAAATTAGAATAATCGATATTATAAATACCAAAATAAATAAAATTTGAGACTTATTATGAATTAAACTAATTTCATAGGTTAATATTACATGTTAGTATTTCCTTAATTAATATTTTTCTAAGTAATCATTATTTTATGATTTTCACAAAAATCAATTATTGAATAGTGTCAAAATTGACATAAAAGAGTTTTTAAAACAAATATTATATTATTAATTGATATTAAATTCCTAAAAATCTAAAGATCGGACAAGAGACTTATATCATGATAGGTGCATCATTAATGTACCAATTGGGGGTCTCTTGGATGTATATAGTAAGTTTATTAACCATATAACATAAAAATACAAAGAGACATTGTAAAAGTGAAACTAATTAACTGAGAGTTAATACTTAAAGATAAGGTTAATATAGTAACCAAAACCTATATAAATTATATTGGTTGAGTGGTTTTCGACCCATCCCCACCTTAACCTTTAAATAATACACTTTTGAGCCATTATAAACCGAATTTTAATTAATTATAAAATAATATTTCTAGCTTTTCCAAAGGTGCCCCTCACCCCTCTTATAAAAGGGAACTCTCCCTTCTCATTAAATCACACCTTCAAAGCCTTTTGGTTCCACCAAACTCTACCCAAATACTCTCTAAACTTCTCTCACTTCATCCTAGAGGCCTTACTTTAGTCCGAAAGCCATCTTATGGATCCCTTTTGATCAAATCAAAAGGAAGAACCCAAAGAAGAGGTAATGATTTCACCACCCTTTTTCAAGTTCCTTTCTTCTTCCACTTATTATTTCTTTGTTATTGCCATTATAAAATAATAAATCCAGTATATAATATATACTTTTATGTTATTATAAACATTTTACAACCATATTTCAGTATTCTATCCATCCTTTGAATAACATGTCACCATACGTGCGTACGTACGGCTTACCGTCTCCACGTCGTGGTGTAATTGTTATTCAATATATTGTTATTTTTACGAGTGTAATAATTATTTTTTATTCATGTAAATAATAAATATAAGATGACAATGATTCTGTATATGTGATATACCATCAAATTATATATTAGTTTAATATCAAAAGATTGATATTGTCGCTCGTGTGTACGTATGGTGTACCGTCTCCACGAACGCGATGAGATTCATTCTCCATCGTATCCATTCAAGTATAATTATCATTTTATGATTTAAAATAATGTTTAAGGACTTGATATCATCCTGGGTATGAATAATATACAACCTATCCATGACAAACATGGATTACGTAACAAATCATATAAAATAAAATGAGTAAGTTAACACCCGAAACGACGATAATACTAAGATATTATTAACAAATCAATGTTAAAAGATCATATATGATATCATATTAATATATATGATTCTTGTATAATTTAATGACAATTATTTAACCATTATATAGGAGGTTAACCTACCCCGAACCAAGGAAAAGTACAAGGTAAGGGTTTATTTCTCAATCTCTTCATTATCCGAGGTTGTTTATACGTAATAATCTACTGGGATCTCTTTATCATCCACATCCATCTTTCTTAAAAATGTATTTCAAAACATTTTTACTATTTACAAGAATATGGGTTAAAGTCATTTATACTGTTGTTTGACTTTTTATAAGAGGATTATGAAGGAATCTTTCTGTCGTTTTCCAAACAAGGTGCTTTCTAACCTTTTCGACAAAATTAAGGTAAGAATGTTTTTTTAACTTATACGACGAGTATGGATATTTTCCATCGTTATAAAATCGTTGAAACTTCCCTTATAATATTATAAGATTATTTTCAAATAAAATGTTATATTTTATAAATATACGACTCTTAAATGATATTAAAATAGAAAGTGATATTTATCTAAAAAGAGTTTTGATTTCATCTATGTCAACATGCTTTGATGGATTTTATGCTTATTTGAAGTTGATTTTATTATGATAAAAATCTTCTATTTTGTATTGAAGGTTTTGTGATATGTTTGACTGTGGATGTGTAATTTTTATACCATTCATGGTTTATGGATTAAGTATTTACATTTAGTATTCTAGTTTTAATACGAATGTTTATGTTATGTTTAAACATTTTCATATGGGAATGCATTGGACTTAATCTGTGATGAGTGGAGCTCGCTATAGCTCCTCGATGAATTGGTAGGTCTCATGAGACAAACTAGTGTCTTGGCACAAGGCCTTGGCAAAATCTTATTTTTAGTCTTGGCACGAGGCCTTGGCTATGTGGTTATGATAGTCTGGCATTATGTATTCCATCATTATGAAAGTGGTTATTGATATTGCATGTGATTATTCGATTAGTAGAATATCCATGTGAATAAGTAAAATGAATTATTTCGTTTTATTTTTTCCATACTATGTTGAAGTTCAAGTTTAAAAGGAAATTGTTTTAGTTATACATTGCCTTAAATTTTTATTCTTATTTATAAAAGTTTCTGCTATATTTTTATCCTTACTGGGCATTTGAGCTCACCCCTTTTCTATGTTTTATTTTTCCCAGGATGTGAAGAAGTAATTTATGGATGACCTGTTGGGATAATATGAGGGGATAAGAATGTGGAATATGGAGACTATAGTGTTGTGGTTTTCATTTTATGATGTAATGTAAACTTTATTAATATATATAGTGTTACCAAGGCTGCTAAACTAATTGGTCTTTCAAGACATGATCTTTCTTGTGATCATGTCAATGTTATGTAATAATGCACCGACTCTGGGTAACTGGGGTCGGGGCATTACATATGGGCCAAGGATTCCCCTGATCCACTTTTGTATCCATTTAAACTAATTACGTTATATTGATGGAGGTTATTATTGTAAAACTACCCCCAACCCTATGGGATGGGGGTGCTCCTGTATCGTCATGGATAAAGCTTCCGTGAATTATCTCTTGAGTTTGTGAACCTTTGTTTAAACCTATGCATGGCGAAATTTAAGGTCTTCACATGAGATAATTCATTCTGAAGTCATCAATGTTACTCAATGATTTGATTTTCTCAATTTAGAGTCCTTCTATATATTTTAATATTCATCATTAAAGAGTATTTTGATTGGTTTATCTCACCGAGCCTCCACTTTTGATATGTATTCATGGTCGAATCATACATAGAATTCCCAATATTATAGGGCTTTTCTACTTATGATATTCTACTCAAAGAGATGACATTTTATAATTCCATATCTTGGGGTCTTTGTTGAACAGAGTGTGAAGTGGAATGAAGAACATTATTTTCATGCCATAATATGATATGGACACTAGAAGGGGTATCTGCAAATAGTTTTCCTAGTTTTCACAAATCATCAAGATATGTTTGTTGATGCCTCTCACAACAATTTCCCATTTCAGGTCCCATATATCTGAAAGGTCTGTTGTGTCAATCTAACAATGATGTTCTTATATTTCATTAATATAATCACTACATTATTTTTAAGGAAATAAATTTTATTTTTAAATAGTGATATTTTGTCCATAGATTCAAATGAATTTGATCTATGCATCCCTCTATCAAATTTTTGGGAATATCATATTCAGGATTGGATATGCTCTAAAACATGATTGGTACATTACCATTGGCCGTTTTTTACATTAGGAGAAATAGATTCTCTTAGTCTTATATGGGATATTCCTACACTTTATTAGACCAAAGTAAGAGTTTCAAAGATACCTTATTATTAGTGTAAGGATTAGTATAAATATTTTATGTTGTGCTAGAAGCCAGGTTATCCAAGGGTGGTTTATAAATTTAACGTTGTCTTAGGTAGTCTTCTGATTAATAAATAATATCACTTTTTAATGATAAGTAATAAAATATCGTTGGTCTTTTCATCCAATTTATTTCATGATATTAAGGAATTATCAGCATTGATACAGTAAGGGGATGACCTTTATAGGGAAAACCATCACGGGGAGGAATACCATTATAGCATAATGTCCAACCATAGTGAGAATTATTGTGGAGTATACACTAAAGAGAAAATTCAATGTTGACATTGGAAATCGGTGTACCTTATTATATTTGGTATTCTAACCATAGGGGTGGATTCTATGGTACAAATCATGAGAAAAATAATTATGATCAATCTTAGCATGGCCACAAATGCTATTTTCATTTTGAATATTTTTTGGAGGACCATCACAGCAGGTGCTAGTAAAGTGGTAGGGATTACCTTTTCAAATAAAAATACCGCTTCCTTTAGTTGGTATAATATTATAGGACCTTGGTACCCATTGATAGATTTTTGAAAATCTCAAGAACCCCAACATTAAGAAGATAATAATTGTGGCCCTTCTTCAGTATTTTCAATCACCTTTGGTGAGATTATTTTTTAGTTATTTTCCATCTAGAAATTAGACTCACACATTGTTGACAGTGCCTTTCATATGAGAGAGTCAACTTGAATAACTATAAGGTTGATCATTTAGTATACCTATATGCTTTTGGGGTTTTGTAGATATATGTTCTTTCCTAGGAGTGTCCATTAAAATGGACATATAATCTCTACTTGGAACAGGTGTGTATGTCCAGTCATGTCATCTATTTATCATGGGAATATATAGAAGACCACCAACCCCCCGTACAGGAGAAGGAAGACATGCCTACTTATTATTATCCTTCTCATTGTGAATATGAAACAGCCCAATTGTGGGGGGGGGGATTTTTTTTCCTTCCATTTAACTTTCTACATGGTTTTCATTCTGACATGGAAGGCCTGTAGAATGTGGGAATGGATATACATGTTCCCATCTATTACTTTCATGATGTATTGGGTGAAATATATAGATGAAACATGAATTTATGATCATTTAGTGGTTCAGGTAGGGTTATATGTTTTCTCAATTCTTTTATTTCCAAGAGTAATATAACGGTGGGGTTCTTATGTCAAGGTAGAATAGTGGTGTTGGAATCACCAATTTTGATAATCCCAAATCTTGATACTTTGTTATGATAATCATGTTTCATTAATATTTATTATTTCTATCAACTGATATCTATGTATATTTAATCTCACTTCTCTCTTTCTTAAGCTTACATTGAAAAAATTATCTAAGTAGAAGGTCGCCGATGAAGGTCAGCAAAAGATGGTCACCGATAGAAGGTTACAGATGAAAGTCACCGATAAAGGTCACCGAGGAAGGTCACCGATATAAGGTTACCAATGATGGTCACCGATATAAGGTCATCAATATAAGTTTACTCATGAAGGTCATCAATAAAGGTTACCGATGAAAGTCACCAATAAAGGTCACCAATTAAGGATAATGATGTAGTCTACCGATGAGGCATACTGTTGAGAAGGCTACCGATAAAGGCTACCAATGAAGTCTAACGATAAAGCCTATTATTGAGAGGGATACCAGTACCAGTCTATTAATTCTCACTATTCTACTCTATACTTTGTCAAATTCTTATGATTATTCTAGTGGTCATATTTGGTAAATTTAATGCTTCTCATATTAATTAATTCTTATTGTAGACATATCAAAAGACCATATATAGGGACAGTATGAGGTACCAGGAAGACTGCACATGGTTTTCCTATTCTTATTGTTAGATCTCAAATATAAAATAGAAGACCGAGGAAGAAAATAAAGTGAGAGGAGTTAATGAGATATAGATTAATCTCTAGATCAAAGAGAACAAGGAAGAACCACCCATCACATACATTGTTATCCTAATAGAATCACAAAGATAATTTGGGACAAATTAACATCTTCCTTCTGTGCTTCTTAAAATATTTTTCAAATGAAGAAGCAGAACACCTCAGTACTTGGAAGATATAACCTAGAGTTGCGACACTCGGTTTTGAGGAAAACATCCAGTGAAAGACTCAAACTATAATTTCCTCACTCTAAGGAGTCAAGAGTTGAACAACAAACACATAAAGATTTATAAACTCAATCTTATAATATTATCTTTGTTCTGTTATTTTTTATATATATATCTGAGAACTGTGTGTTTTTCTATAACACACACTGTCTCCTGTGCTTGAACTTGAGGATACTAAAAATTCCTACATAAAATGTACTTACACTTTGTTTCCCACGTGTAAATGTGGAAGAGACCGTGTGTGGTCTGGATTATTTTTTTTCCTACGAAGAAATTTTGTAGAGGGTGTGAGCCCTAGATAGTTTGTAAAAACTATTGCGAATCCCGATACAGGCTGTGTATCAAGTTTATTGTTAATCTAAACTGCCTTGTGGCAGGTGACAGAAAAGTGGAGAGGATTAAGTGTCAGCTTGAGACTGAACCTCTTGTTTAATTCTACTATGTACTATATATAGTAATACTATATTTTTTCTATTTTCCACTACTTATAATTTCAAATACCAAAAACTATTTTACATTGACTCTGATAGTTAGTTTTAGTTAGTGTATGAATATGTTTAATTCAGTAAACCAATATCAAATTTTGAAGAAGTGTTTTACACTGATTCAATTAAGGACTAATCACCCTATGAGAAACCAATTGACCAACTAAACATTTATATCTCTACTGCACTAATTAACTGGTCTGTTTCATGATTGGGGGATCTTTATCATAATTTTTTTAACAAAAATTTTAGTTAGGAACTCGATTCATTCTATTCTTGAGTTTCCACTCTGACCAACATTTGGTATCAAAGGAGTATTTATTTCTACTATCTGAACTGTTGTACAAGTTGTCATAGAATTTTCAATGTGATTTTATGTTTATCTTAATGATCATAAAATTTCTTTCATATCTAAATTTTTAGTTCTTTAAAATTCTAATTAACAATGGATAACATAGTTTAGGGTGCTGCTAATAAAAGGCCACCTTTATTTAATGGCAATAAATATGCTCAGTGGAAATTAAAAATGAAAATGTATCTAGAGAGCATGGGTCCTGAAATCTAGGACACAATTGAAGAACAACATGTATTGCATGTTACTGGTAGGGACCATGGTCACAATTGAAAAAAGATACATATAGCGATAACTATAAAGCAATGAATGCATTGTAATTTTCTATTGGTGATGAAGAATTAAATAGAATATCTTCCTGTAAAACTACTTATGATATCTGGGATACTTTGGCTATTTCCCATGAGGGAACAACCAATGTTAAAGAAATGAGATTACATACTTATACTATTAAATACAATAATTTTAAAATGATTCCTGATGAAATAATATCTGAAATATATCTTAGGTTCAATGAAATAGTAAATATGATCAGTCTACATGGGAAACCAATAGATAACAAGGATCCAATTCTGAGGTTGATTCGATTCCAACCTAACAGATAGAGAGGAACTTCTGTTTCTATCCGAGAATCCTATGACATAGGCATGCTTCCAATAAAGGAACTAATTGGAAAACTTATGATGTACAAAGAAGAGATTAAGTTAAATCAAGAAGAATATGAAGAACCAAGAAAGAAATATATTGCATTAAAGACTGCTTCCTCAAAGAGAAAATATAAAGAATAATTTCATGCTTCTATAGACACTTCCACCAGTGAAGAATCAGCTTCTGACAGTGAGGATGAGATGGATCATCTTGCTAGGAGATTCAAAAATTTATACAGTAATAATAAGTTCTATATAAAATAAAATTATAAAGGAAGGATTGATAGTAAAGGAAAATGGAAAAAGGACAGAAAATGGATTGAAAACACAAATGAGATATTCTTTAATGAATGTAAACAAAAAGTCCATGTGAAGGCTGATTTCCCCATGATGAAATTTAAGAAGAAATATAAAGAAAAGGGAAAGGGATATAAAAAATAAATTAAAGTGACTTGGAGTTCTTCAGATGACAGCTTCAGTAGATCTGACACTTCTAATATTGTAAAGAACAAACAAGTAAACCTGTGTTTCATAACAGGAACATCTGAGGTAACACCCAATTCTCATATACATAATGCTAACTTTTTTGGGAATGAATTTGAATCAAATAATGATGATAATATGACTAAGGATGAACTATTTGAATATTGTGTAATGCTTGAGGATTCCTTTAATGAAATCAAGGATAAATATAAATTATTGGAAAGACAACATGTTTTAAATGCTAATTATATGTATGATATGGATATTGAGATAGAAAAATGTGCTAAGATATTAAAATAAAATACTAAACATAAATTTTCTAATGAGAAATTAAAAAGAGATCTTGGGATGTTTACTGCATGTAGAGATACCCTGCCTCAGTTTCTAGGGAAACCAATTGCTCCAAAATACACAACTGGTCTAGGATATCAACTAGGATAGAGAATGATTATTAAAAATAAATTTGTTCCAAAATATGGATAGTTCACTGCTAGTTTATGTTCTGGACCATCTTTTAAAAAAAACTATCTAAAGGACCTAACAAAGTGTTCATGTCTCAAAAAATATATTTTGATTATAGAAAACCCATGAGAAAAGTATGGGTTCCAAAATATTTACTTGCTAACCTCTCTGGACCCATGAAAATCTAGGTACCAAAGTTACCCTACACTTAATCTGTTTTATAGGAAAATTGTCTAAAGCGCTCTTCTAAAACTCTACGGTACTTGGACAGTGGATGTTCAAGACATATGCCAGGAGGATATTCAGGATTCAAGAGCCTAATTAATGTTGATGATGGAAATGTCACATTCGGTGATAATGATAAAGGGAAGATCATCATCATAGAAAAAATTGGTAACACTAATACTATATTAATTTGTAAAGTACTTTTTATTGACAGATTAAAATACAATCTACTTAGTATCTCTTAGTTGTATGATGATTGTTTCAATTTTATACTTGAAAATGATGCATAAAATTTTTTTAATTCTAAAAATTAATTAATATTAATTTCTCTTAGAAATGAAAATGTATATGATGTTAATTTAAACTCTTTAGCTATGCAAAATATTTCTTGTTTAAATACTTTTCATAAGGAATCCAGGTTATCGCACAGAAGATTAGGTCACCGCAATGTGAACTCAGTAAGGAAACTAACTAGGAAAGGTTTAGTTAGAGACTTAAATAAATTGGAATTCCCACTTAACAATGTTTGTAATCCTATGTTAAAAAGGAAAAAACTCAATGTTTCTTTCAAACCAAAGAAGAATTTTCCTTTTCTCAACCACTTGATTTGGTTTACATTTATCTTTTTGGACCATCTAGAGTTTCATGTTTAACTGGGAAGCACTATTTTTATGTTCTTATATATGATTTTTCTAGATATACTTGGGTATACTTTCTAGATCACAAAAGTGATGCATGTTCTTATATTATTAAATAATACAAGTCTTTAGAAAATAATAGTTGATATAGAATTAAGACCTTGAGAAGTGATCAGGTCCATGAGTTTGAGAATTAGGAGTTTGAATATTTTTACTCACTAAATGGATATAATAAAAATTTCTCTCCTCCTAGAACACCTAAACAAAATGGAGTCGTAGAAATAAGTAGTACACATCAAGGAATTTCCTAGACTATGCTAAATGAGTATAACCTGCCTATCTATTTTTGCGATGAACCTATTAATACAGCTTGTTACATCATCAATGGAGTCTTAATTAGACCTGTTCTTAAGAAAACCCCTTATGAGATCTGGAATATTATGAATCCTAAGGTTAATTACTTTACAGTGTTTGGTTCCAAACTCTTTGTTCTTAACATGAGGGATAATCTTGACATGTTTTCTTCTAAGAGTGATGAAGGAATTTTTCTAGGTTACTCAATCTCTTGTAAATATTATAGAATATTAAATAAGTGAACCAAATGTGTGGAAGAATCAGTTCATGTCAAATTTTATGAGACTGATCCACATGAACCCAAAACCTATGTTGAACAACTTGAGGAATATATGTCAATTATAGATCTTAATGATGAATAAAGTGAACCCTTAGTGAAAATAAATAGTTCTAGAAAATTTTCAGAATCTAATCATGGTGAATCTGAACCTATAGGAAACAATGAGGAGTCTAGTTGAACTCTTTTTAGATTTATTATAACTCTCAAGAATCTTCCTTTAGATGTTGTAGTAGGTGATCTAAATAGAGGAACACAAACAAGAGATTCTCTGAGAAAACAAGTTGAACATCAAGCCTTTCATTCATATATTGAAACAAAAAATATTAACGATGTTATCCCTGATGAATTTTGGGTAATATCTATGCAATAAGAATTGAACTAGTTTGAAAGAAACAAGGTTCATGAATTAGTAGAAATACATAAAGTCACATTGACCATTGGCCCTAAATGTGTGTTTAGAAATAGATTTGATGAATTTGGAAACATAGTTAGAAACAATGATAGAATAGTTTCATAAGGATACAACCAAGAAGAAGGAATAGACTATGAGGAAACATCGCACCTGTACCTAGACTAGATGCCATTAGACTATTACTTGCTTATGCATCCCATCTGAATTTAAAACTTTATCAAATGGATGTAAAAAGTTTATTTCTAAATGGGTATATAGTTGAGGATGTATTTTGAAAAAACCCCTTGGTTTTAAAAATACCCATTTTTCAAATCATGTCTTTAAACATTATAAATCACTATGTGGTCTAAAACAATCTCTAAGAGCTTGGTATGATAGACATTGTTCGTTTCTTATTTAAAAAGGTTTTACTAAAGGAATAGTTGATCCTACCATTTTTAGTAAAAATGTTTTTTAAGAAGTTTTAATAGTACAAATTTATGTAGATGGCATTATTTTTGGATCCTCTAAAAATTCCTTATGTACAGATTTCTCAAAAATGATGCAAGATGAATTTTAAATGAGTATAATGGGGGAACTTAAATTTTTCCTTGGATTTTAAATTTTTCAAAATAAAAATTGTATTTTTTTAAATCAAAGTAAATATACTAAGTATATTTTGAAAAATGTTTTGTATTGGATGGTAGTAAATGTAGTGATACACCTATGAGTACCACTTTTATGTTGGATGCTGATGAAACTAGTAAATCTGTGGATCAAACCAATTACAAATGTATGATTGGGAGTCTTCTCTAGCTTACATCTAGCCGACTTGATATTATGTTCAGTATATGCATGTGTGGTCATTTTCAAGACAATCCCAAAGAGTCTCATTTATCTGTTGTTAAAAGGATTTTTAAATATCTAATGTATACTAAAAACATAGGAATATTTTTTCCAATAAGAAAATAATTTTATTTAATAATTTATTTAGATGCTGAATTTGCTGGTTGCAAGTTAGATAGAAGGAGAACCTCTGGAACATGTCAGGTTTTTGGCAAGTCACTAATATCATGGTGTAGTAAGAAACAGAATTTTGTGCATTATCTACTATTGAAGCTAAATATATAGATGCTGGTAGTTGTTGTTCTAAAATTATGGGGATGACACGCACTTTACTAGACTATGGATATCAATTCAAACATGTCATGATAAACTGTGATGATACAAGTTCTATTAACCTCTCTAAAAATCTAGCATCTTATGCTAGGAAAAAGCACATTGATGTGAGACATCACTTCTTGAGATATCATTATCAAAGAGGTGATATCACTCTTGAATTCATTGTCACTAAACCCCAATTGGCTGATATATTCAAAAATCCTTTGTGTTTTGAGAGGTTAAATTAAATCAAACATGAGTTAGGTATGATAAATTGTTAAGTTAAGACCTCCACATTTGACCTCACCGTTAAGACCTCACTGTTAAGACCTCATTGGTAGGACCTCACCGTTGAAAATCACCATTAGGACCTCACCATTAGACCTCACCATTAGGACCTCACCTTTATAACTCAGCATTAGGACCTCACCATTAGACCTCATGGTTAGAACCTCACCGTTGGACCTCACCATTAGGACCTCACCATTAGGACTTCACCGTTAGGATCTCAACATTGGACCACACCATTAGGACCTCACATTTGGACCTCACTATTAGGATCTCACCATTAGACCTCACCATTAGGATCTCCCCATTATAACTCACCGTTATGACCTCACTGTTGTCACCTTATCAATAGTTGACCTTAGGTCTGGGACTTTGAATTTAATACAGGAATCTAAAATGTTTTTAATCTTAGTTATTTTTTTACTCAACTTTTTTTAAATCACTAAGTGATAAAAACATAGTAAAAACCACATTTTGATCCACTTCAGTCATCCCCCAAACCTCTTGGTCTCTAATCTAGGACCCTCACCTTCTGCTAAAACCCTCAAACCACTCTAGTTTGTATTGGAAAGACTGAATAGACCACAGGTTGATGATGAAGGAGGTGCACCAAACCCTAAGAGACCTCAAGCTGGGTATAGTAATGGAAGCAAGGTAGAGGAAAAGATGATCAATCCACATTTTTTGAAGAGGGAAACTATGGTTGAGAAAGAATTATGTTTAGAATGGATGATGTCAAGAAAGTCTCTAGTGATGAAGGCACCCGAAGCTCAGGGTTGGTTAGAATTCATTGAAAATAACAATAGTCTTTATTACATGAAGCTAGTGAGGATAGTTTATGAGTCTCTGAAGTTCGAGCAGTCTGAGAATGATAACCGAATGTATTCAAAGGTAAATGAAGTAAGTGTGAGCTTCTCCTATGTTTAATGGGATAAATGTTTAAGAGTTGACATGAAGGTATTTTTGATTACTACTCTAAAGCATTGGCTCCAACTAGTGAGTAATTCTGTTATGATGAAGCTTTTACTGAACTGACCGGGAATGGAATCCCAAGGAGTGTGATTGCTGTAGAAATGGAAGGAGATGACAATTTGTTGTTTAAGTTTGGTCAGCATGGTTTGAGATCTAGGAGAGGGGACTTTGCTACCTTGAAGTATCAAGACATGTTTCTTTTGTATCTTTTGAAGCATGGACAAAATATAAATCTGTGTAGGTTTATAATGATTTAATTAGAGGATATTAAAAATCCTTTTTCTAACTCAAATTCTTTTTTCATGCCAGTTTGATATCCTTGACGTTGATAGTGAAAGCAGTTGCTGGAAATAAGGAGGAAACAGTAGTTTTAAGGGACAACTTCTAAATTACCATGATGATTTGCAAGTTTATGAAGATAAGTTGGAACCCTTGTCAAAGAAAATGGGTGAATGATGAGGCTAAGATGTATGAAAAATTCAACCCTATCACCAATCCTGCTAGGAAAATGAATAAGAGAGATCAAGGTTTAAAGCCTAATGTAGTGGAGCCAGTATACTACGACGAAGAAGAAGAGGTTGCTGTTGTGAAAGAAATATCGGGTTCTCCAATAAATGATAGGAGTGATCCTGACCTTCCCTTAAGTCATCATGAAAAATCAATATGCATTTGTGAGCCTATCCCAAAAAAGAGACTTCCTTGAAGAGAGACCATCCTAAGGGAAAATGATGATGAGGAAAAGGAGAAGAAAATATCATAAGAGACATTAGAGAGACCTCTGAGGAGGAGGATGAAACATAATCAAGTCATGATAATTTTGAGATAGCTGTTAATGAAAGTGAAGAAGAATGTCTATGTCTCATTCCTCTGGTAGGATATACAGAAATAGTGGAAAGTGTAGATGAAGTGGTTGTTGGATCAGTTGAAGCTGGAATTGCAATGACAGAAGTAGGTGATTCTGTAGAAGAAGTGGCAGTGGACTCTCTTGTTGATGTAGTTGATCATAGAGGTATAACAGAGATGGATGTAATTGATCAAGATAATTCTCAAAGTGAGGGGGAGGAACCTATTTCCACAGGTTCAGTTTTTGTTTCTCAAGGAATATAACATTTGTCAAAAGACACTGGATTCATGGTATTGGGATTAGACTATGGAGACTTTGACGATGACAAGACTAACAAAAGCCCTCCAATTCCACCAGTTTCAGAGACCACTATTGTACAACCAGTAGTGATTTTACATCAAGAGTATGTGAAAATGGATGATTTAGAATCATTAAAATCTGATTTTAAGAGACCCTTTGATGAGATATCTGTTGATATAGATAGAACAATGTCTATCAATCAAGAAGTGGTGTAATTTTTCTTAAAAAGAGTAATTTCTACCTCTCAGTCAAATATTCTACATAAAGTGAAGGAATGTCATAATTAGGTCAGAACCTTAGAATAGTTTATGGAATTTGTGAAGAAATAAATATTGATTATAGATTCTTATATGGTTTTAAGGGTTCAATTGGAAAACAACCTTAAGTATTCATAGAGTGTTGTCAATAAGATGATAACTATGATTTTAGGACATTAAGAAGTCTATGGAGACACATGTGGGTGGACAGGATGATGATGTGAAGAGGTTCATCAGTGGTCTGACCAGGTATTTTAAGGAGACAATGTATTTTACAATGGCACCAATTTGTGCATATGCTTCCTCTTCAACATCATGTCCTGTTGATCTAGAATCTTTTAGGTTGGTTGTCAGAGAAGATGTCGAGAAGTTCTCTAGTCCATGTACCACATACCCTCAATCTATGACTCGGGTCATTTCCACTTCCAGAAAATTCGTAAGATTGTGGGATATGATTTGAAGGAGGATTCTCAAGATCAGAAGGCCATTAAAGATAATGTTTATTTCTAATATAAAAGGGTGTACACTAAGCATCATATGGATATTCACTTCAAGATGGTGTTAGAATACTTTAGGATCCCACCTATCACTCAGGCTTTTAAAGATCATGTTAGTATGCATAGAGAATTGACTCCTGCCTTGGAGAAATTCATTGAGAATAAAGATGATTATATCTCAGCTATGGAAAGGGGAGGAAGAATTATTATGTATTTAAGAAATCTTCTTTTACCCTTCCTCCATGTGGAATGCACTCCCATTATTGTTCCTACTGCATTACCATCTTCCCCAGCTGCCTCAAGAACTACCAGTGTTGCCTCATTGATGACTCATGCATAGGCCATGGGAAGCTTGAACCCTATGATTCCTCAGAAATCTACTCACTATTAGTCTACTTATACCTATGTATCATCTCCTCCTACCTTGCTCACTACCATACCTCAGCCTATCCCGCCATCTTATGGACCTACCTCATTAGCTTCCAAAGACAAAGATCCCTTGGATATATTTGATGTGGATCGAATGTGGGATGTCTCAAAAGATAGGGATCTTTTTAATCATTATTTATATTGTATTCTTGATTTATTAATACAAAAATCCTCTTTTTTCATTTTTTGTCTTATATTTTTTTTGTTAATCACAAACGGGGAGAATTTCTGCTATATTTTCAATAATAAATGTGGTTCAATTTTACTGATCCAAAATATATGTACACTCCCACCTACGAAGATATTAGAAAATGTGCCTAACCCCGATTCAATAATACATAAATATAAATTTTCACTGAAATAATTTGTGATCATCAAAAAGTGGGATATTTTTGAACTCAATTGTTTTGATAACCCCAAATCTTGATTCTTTGATATAATAATCATGCTTAATTAATATTTATAGTTTCTATCAAGTTATAACTATGTATATTTAATCTCACCGCTCTATTGATTAAGCTTATAGTGATAATTTTATATATGTATAAGGTCACCGATAGAAGGTCACCGATATAAGGATAGCGATGAAGGTCACTGATAAAGGTATCTAATGAAGATCCCCGATAGAAGGTCATTGATAGAAGGTAACCAATGATGGTCACTGACAGAAGTTCACTGATAGAAGGTTACTGATGAAGGTCCCCGATAAAGGTTAATAATGAAAGTCCCTAATAAAGGTCACTGATGAAGGCTACTGATGCAGTCTACCGATGAGGAATACTGTTAAGAAGGCTACTAATGAAGGCTACTAATGATTTCTATCGATGAAGCCTACTGTTGAGAAGGCTACCGCTACCAATCTACCAATGCTAACTCTTCGACTCTACACTATGTAAAATTATTAAGATTATTCTAATGATCATATTTGGTAAATTTAATTCTTCTGACATTAATTAAGGTTGATTATATACTTATCAAGAGACCATATCGGGAGACAATACGAGGTACGAGGAAGACCGCACATGGTTTTCTTATTCCTATTGTCGATCTTAAATATAAATTAGAATACCGAGGAAGAAAATAATGTGAGTGGAATTCATGAGATAGAGCTTACTCTCTAGATCAAAGAAAACAATGAAGAACCATCTAGCACTTACATTGGGAACCCAAGAGAATCACGAAGATCATTTGTGATAAATTCACATCTGCCTTCTGTGTTTCTTAAAATCGTTATCAAAACAAGAAGCGGAACACCATAGTACCTAGAAGCTAGAACATGGAGTTGCGACACTCTTTTTGAGGACAACTTCCAAAGAAAGACGTGAACTGTAATTTATTTACCCCAAGGATTCAAGAGTTGAACTGCAAACACATAAAGCTTTATGAACTCAATATTATAATATTAGGTCTATTGTGTTCTTTTATTTTACATTTCTAATAAGTGTGTGTTTGTCTATTACACACACTATCTCCTATGCTGGAACTAGAGGATAATGAAAATCCTCACATCAAACTTCACTTACACCTTCTCTCCCACATGTAACTATAGAAGAGACCGTGTCTAGTTTGGATCGTTTTTTTCATAAAGAACTGTGATAGAGGGTGTGAGCCATGGACTGTTTGTGAAAACTATTGTAATGATCGATACATGCTATTTATCAATTTTATTGTTAATATAAACTACTTTGTGGCAGGTGATCACCAAGTGGAGAGGATTAAGTCTCGTCTTGAGACATAAACTCTTGTTTAACTCTACTGTGTAATATATTTAGTACTACTTTGTTTTGTCTATTTTCCACTGCATATAATTTGAAAAAAATAAAAGAAAATTGTTTTACATTAAATATGATAGTTTGTTCTGGTTAGTGTGTGTATGTGTTTAATTCAAAAAACCTATTTTAAAATGTGAAGAATTGTTTTACACTGATTCAAATGAGGACTAATCACCCTTTAAGAAAAATGTTGAACAACAAAACATTTATATCTCTACTACCTTAATTAACTGGGCTGTTCCAAAATTGAGGAATCGTTATCATAATGTCTTTAACAGAAATTTTATGTTGGAACTCAATTCACCCCTCTCATGTTTTTCCACTCCGACCAACAAATGGGACCCCCATCCCTTTGTTTTTAGGATATTCTAATGATCTTCTCCACGTTCCTCTAGATTGTGCTAGATAGATTTCTATGTGTTCATGAGTATATATGTATTCTTTCTAATTTCCTCTATGAATTTGTGGACATACATGGAAGTAATGGTATTGTTTACTCACTCTAAGTCGGATGATTTTCTAACATGGTACTCCATAATAAATACCTAATATTGGGTGGACTATGTTCTGGCACATTCAATGGAACCATCATCATTTATAGAACTTGACAATGTGTAGAATTATCAGCCAAAATAGTTGGTAAGAACCCTTTGCGGGAACTAATTCACCAAAGTGATGAGTCCATTATTCAAATCTCAATCCACCTTACATAGATAAGAGAGAAAATCATTGTTATGTTCCGGGGATATTCTCTTGAAATTATTTAAAACAATAATGGGAACAACTTTTTTCATTACTACTACTCATTATTAGTGGAATTCTACCAGGGGTTCATGTCCTCGAGGGATTTTCATGAATCCTACAACAATGGGATAATACAATTCATGTGTTACTCCTTATTCAATGCATTTTCCACCCAATGTTGAATCCAATGAGCGACTGATAATTTCATCTTACATGAAAATGACGCTTACCATTCAAATATGAAGGAATAAATCTTTATGATTGGTTGGATTCCATTTTGGATTTAATGGAAAAATAATGTAGAGACCCGAAGCCTAACGTACATTGATATTACATTACATTTTCGGAATACTTATTACATAACAAAAACACACACACAAGGATCGTAATAGTTTAGTGTCTTTGGAAACTCGGAATATAATCTTCTAATCCTGGTGAAAGATCTTCAACATCTCCTATAAAGATCTTCCTCTTTTTACCTAAAACCTTTCTTTATGTCCTAGGGAAAAGCAAACATAAAAGGGTGAGCTCAAATGCTCAGTAAGGGTAAACAAAAGAAATATCAATCACATCATATACATAAGCACATAAATTTTGGAAATCTTAACCTGCAAAAGAGATCATAATTTCATAACATGGGGTAAATCATGGAAGTGAAATTTAATCACAATAATCATAACTTAAAACATGAAACTTTGTGGCATTCACACATAATCATAGAGAATCATTTCTGGTTAGTCAAGACTCATTGCCAAGACTATCTTAGTGGACAAAGTCCCTTTCTGAACCGAGTCACCCTCGTTTCAGTCCTGTTTCACTGAACCGGTATAACCTACCATTCCAGCCATGTCTATCTCATGAGATATAAAATATTTACCCAATTAATTGGAGGGAGATATAGCTCCCACCCATCTTATAATGAATCCTTTCTTATGTGTGCCACATAATCATAAATCATACATCATCGCATAACACACGTAACAAAAATGGGATTTTTGAAACATCATGACATCATAAAACAAATCATATAAGGTAAATGACTTCATAAAAATAATTCCCTCAAAACATAATCAAATCAATGTAATAATAGGGATAAAAACAGAACCCTATATTATCTTAGATGTAAAATAATTTTGATAAAACATTTGAACTCCATTCTTGAGGAAAATATCCTTTCTACTTCAAAAACACTTTTCTTTTCTTAGCATGTCATACAATTATAAACTAAAAGATGTTGATTAAAAATAAACTTGAAAACTTATAAAGTAAGATTCTTGGAAATAATTTTTTAAAAATCCATTCTTGCCGTATAAGTTAAAAAAAACATTCTTCGTACTTTTGTTGGAAAAGTCAAAAAGTACCTCGTACGAAAAACGACAAAAGATTCCTTTCATATCTTTTACTAAAAACTCACCTAAGGGTAAAATAGGATTTAAACAATTTTAGGTGAAGGGAAATAATATTAAATATTGAGGAAACATGGATATTGATGATAAAATACACCCTAGTAAATACTAACGTATAAACAATCTCGGATAAAAATGAGATTGTGATATTTCCCTTACCTTAGGTCCGATTTGCTTCGTAAGTGTCAGAAACTCCTATATAATGATTTAAATAATGTTATTGACTTATTCCATAATCATACTTATTTTTATGATATCATATATGGTCATATTCATAGCTTCTTAGTAGTAATATTTCATTGCTACTTGTTATTTGTGTGTTTATAACTTTTTGTTCTTATGCGTGTTTTGTCGAATAAATTCTTATTCTTTTCTTTTGGTTATAGATACTTCATTTCCAGAATGGTATTAGTGTAATATATATCATATTAATTCATTAAATTCATTTATATAATCATTATGAAATGAAGATCATGTAGAACGAGTCGCATCACATCGTGGAGACGGTATTCCGTACGTACGCACGAGTGATGATATCATTCCTATGATCGTGGAATTGTATTGGAGTATATGTATACTATTTAAGAATCAATATCACTTCATAATTGTCATATATAGGCATTATTTACACCATTATACCCATCCAAGTAAGGTGGTGGTGGAAAACAGATTACACCACGGCATGGAGACAGTATTCCGTACGTACGCACGCGCGGTGATTTATTTTTCCATAGGATGGATAGATGGTGAAATAGGGTTGTTTCATAATTATAATAACATATAATTATATGAGTGATAATGATGTTATTACTTCATAATGAAACAACTAATTAATAATAAGTGGAAGACGAAATAAAGATGAAATAATCGGTAACGGACATTACCTCTTCTTTGAAGTGCTTCTTTGAGACCTTCTTTTAGGTCACTGAAATTGGTCTTTGAGGAAGACCTGAACCTCTAGGATGTTTATAGGGAAGTGGAGAGGATAATTGGTCAGGGATTGGCAGATCTTGAGTTCTCAAATTGGTGTGAGGAGGAGGGGGAGGAGGTGCCCTTTTATAAGGGAGGAGAGGGGCACCTTAGGAATATCTCAAAATATTATTTTATATTAAAGTCAAAATCGGTTTATAATGGTTCAAAAGGGTCTTATTTCTAATTTAAAGTGGGGATGGGTCGAAAGCCTATCGACCAATATAATTTAGACAAGTTTAGGTTATTATTTTAACCTTATCAATTAGATTTAACTCTAAGTTAAATAATTTAACTTTTACTGTGACTTTTTGTTTTCTTACACTATATGGTTAATACACTTACTATAACATTCCAAAATAACCCCAAGTTGTTTATTATTAATATATATATCTTTATCTAAGTCCTTCGGCCGAACCTTTTATTTTTAGGAATAAAATAACAATTAATAATATAATATTTGTTTTAAAAACTATTTTATGTCAATTTTGACACTATTTAGTAATTGATTTTTGTGAAACTCATAACAGACTTATTATTTCGAAACAAGTTGATTAAATCAATAATAACATGTCATATTAACCTATAAAATTAGTGGGATTCATAAAAAGTCTAAAATTACATTTAGTTTGGTGTTTATAACATCAATTATGTAAATATTTCATTAATAAGATAATTACTGCATCATCATTGTGTCATAAATAAATTAAATTATATAATGTCTAAAAATTACAAATAAAATACCATTATGTAGGAAATATTTTTATCTTTCTAATGAATATTTATAGTCGAATTTATCTTATGTATAACCCCATATTAAAAATTATTTACTTATTAAACATTGATTTTAACTATTTTAACCCTTCTTTAAATAAATTAATAATAAATGTCCTAATCTAATCCATGTGGGGCTAAATGGTCATATTTTATTCCTAAGTTTGTTTTTGGTCGAATTATACTTATCCAATAGAATTAGGACATGTGTTAGGGTAATAATAATATCATCTTTACCCTTAATTACCCTATTTACTTTTTACCGTGGTAAAAAAAAGTAAAAAGTTACTATTCACAAAAAATTATTATCATCTCATTGAACCACATTTTATTCCTTGATATTAACCGTGTCTCTCTGAGTTTCGAAATTCCACTCACAGAAGCGGTAAAATTAAGTTTTATGAAAAATTCAGTTTTTTAACTACCACTTAGTGGTTTCACTATTCATCAAGAATTGAAAGTTTTCAGAAAAATACCAAAATTTCACCCTAGGATAATTTCGATATTCGGAATCCAAAAATGAAGTCCATTTTCAAAAATAAA
The DNA here is from genome assembly GCA_963277665.1 of Viscum album. Classification (NCBI taxonomy): domain Eukaryota; kingdom Viridiplantae; phylum Streptophyta; class Magnoliopsida; order Santalales; family Viscaceae; genus Viscum; species Viscum album. The sequence continues at coordinate 303,576,164 of OY728130.1, forward strand.
ATGTATAAAATTTCAAAAAGTGGTTATTACTATTCATAACAGCTAGTTTTAATAATATTTTAATAGCATATTGTTGTTTCGTGAAACTCGTTATTGCGTACTACACACGCTATCGAGGAAGGTCGCGATTGCGTGTAATGCAAGTAAAATCAAGGATGCATGTTGTGCAAGCTCCTTTTGGTGTAGCATACAACACAAGACATTAGTGAAATTAATAAGAATATTTTTCATAAAATCTCAGGGTGTTACAAATAAACACCCAATAGATCCCAAATTTAGGGTAAATACACGCATTATAAAGAAATGAGATCACTAAAAACTTCTCCAATGTCACTTAAGACTTCAAACTGGTTGATATGGTGGGAGGTCAGGCTCATATTACCCTTTTAGTGGAATGTTTTCGTACTCTAGGAATTTCATATAGATTTAAGTCACGTTTGTTAATCCTTTAAAAAACCTAACTAGTAGTTGGTCACCCATTGTATTTTTGATCAATCATATTCATGTGTGATTATGAACATTTTTGTGTATATGAGGTTCTCTATCAATTTAACTGTCTATATATATATGAGGTTCTCCATTGATGGTACAATCTACATATTTTAGAGTTTCTCCATTCTTATCTCGTTTTTTATTTTGTGATACATGTTTTAAGTAATTTAATTGGATGATCTATTATTTATCATTATATAAGGGAAAGTATGTTATTTTGATTTTCTAATTAGGTCCATGAAATGGCTTCTTATATATCTTCATGGAACGAAGAAGAACCCACATAGTTAGTTGTACCATAATCATAAACATTGTACTGTTTAAGGTCATGTGATATGGTCCTGACCATATAGTTTAATATTAGGTGGAAACGATGTCTATGGGAGATATTCCTATAAATAATTGATATGTGACTTATATCAGAGTGGTAATTTTTGGTTGACCATATGGGTAATATGGGCCAATGGGAATGGATTGAGCTTACAAGGGATATCGCCCTATAATGATATATCAAACATAGAATTTGGTTCAATGAGGAAGAGAATGAAAAGAACCTGGAAGGAATATGGTCTCTTGAGTAGATTTTAGATTTTTGTTTTGAATCTTTTGGTGGATTCCTACATATCCCATTAATATGGGAATCTAATCATATGAAGTTCATAATGTTTTAGGTCTTACACCCTTAGGGGGAATCCCATGGATGATTCATTTATAATATAGACCTTTAAGGGATTGTCTCATAGGGAATATTGACATATTATAAGACTTTAATACTGATAGAGATTGTACATAGAAGGAGTCCATATGTATTTTTGGGAATGCTATTGTTATGGTCACCACTGACCACTAAGCCCATGTGAGTCTTGCCCGATGCGATAAAAAAGAGGTAGTAGAAGAATAAAATGTCCAATGAAAGTGGGTAGGGACATACAACTGAATTGGATGACCATGTTGGAAAATATTTCTCCTCCATTGGTGGATGTAGGTGGAGATATGCATGGATGGATAGATATGTAATATTATTGAAATGTCTTGGGGCTTACTCTAGGAAGCATGCCCAAACAATAGCATATATTTCTTCATCCACTAGTGGATTGGGGAGTCGGCTAACTAGAGTTCCACTCAAGGAGTGATTCTAACTCTCACATTCTTGTGATTTTTTGAAAAGTATATTGGGGATAATGTATCCATAAAAGGTAAGGATACATGCTGATTCAATTCATATTTTTGGCAAAATATGGGAAGTGAAGACTGCTTCCCAAAATGCATCAACCGTACCTAAGGTGGGGATCCTCATTACAAAGGGTATCCATGACAGTGAATATCATGAGGACCCAACTATTAAGGATATTAAATGTGGGTCCTTACATTACCAAGTAAATCCATGATCAAAAGGGCACACCATTGAATACATACACCAGCCATATTGATCTACTTATTGTGGGGGAGGTTTGAGAGGTTCTACTTTCATATGGGAAACCTGGGTGGAAGACCAATTCATCAAATAAAAAACTAAGTAATCCTTAGGGGATTCTCTCAAGTGGGTCTTGAGCGGTCAAAAAGAGATTCTATAATGTGATATTTGGGTGGTAAGTGGTGAACTCACCCAAGTGATGCATGAGTGGGATGATTGGACTTAACTCATGTGATACATGAGTATTCCATAGGGATATCTCCCATGTTATACATGGTATAAATAATTGATCTAGGTAACATGACTTAGGTGTGACTTTTCCTTGGTTATGAGGGGTATTCTTAGATTCTGTTGGAAGGATATATTGAATGTTTTGAGTTAGGGATGGTACCTTTTCCTTAGTATGTTTGTTATATGATGTAAATTTTTCCTCATGTATTTATTTAGTGTTTTATACCGTTTGGGGACTCTATACCCAACTCATTTTGTTGTTTCCCTCATATTTTGTAATCTTAGGAAGGTACATGAGGGGTTCAGAGACTTGGGTGAGGGATTTGGGAAAGAAGAGCATTTGTTTTCATCCCATTATTCCAAGAGTCCCAAATGAGGATCCCAATGGGTTTATTTTTTTTGTGAATCTGGGACCCTGGGTGAAAGAGGTTGTTTACAAAACACTTCCCTACTAGTGGTCTATATAGGTTGAAATCACTCTAACTGTCTGATTTTTCAATACAAGCTTCATCAGGGGGAACTCCGAGGGGTTTTGGAGAAGGATTTCTCATCTTTTGTGTCTTTTCACTACAACAAAAATTGACTCTAGTGGTGGTTTTGCAGTGGTGGTTCTGGGAACTGCCGTAAATCCTTTTTTAAAAATGGTTTCACAGAGGTTTATAATAAAACACCACGTAACATTTTTTTAAACTCCAACCCTTCCCCCCCACGCCAACCCCCCTTCTCACCTCGCGACCCCACTTCCCCCACGACCCCATCCCCCCATGACCCCGGCGACCCCATGACCTCGACGACCCTACTTCCCCCGTCGAACCCGGCCCCCCGCGACCCCGACAACCTATACGAACCATAAGGTTTGAAATAAGTTTTTTAATATTTTTTGAACTCATTTTCATTTCCAAACCAGGTTGGGTTCTTGAATAATCGAGTCATGATAGATGTATTATAGTTAATTACTAATGATATTTTGGTTGTTTTATTGAAACTAGGGTAGAGGTGTTAGAGGTATTAGAGTTTAGACTTATAGGCTAGATAATCCAGTATATGTTATGATAGTTTATTCATTCCTACGTAAGGACACTAATTATATATTGTAAAACATGAGTAATTTTATCATTAATTATATAATACTATTGGATTAGTGAAAGAATTATATAGTGATCAGGATTTGATTTATGTGCTTGTTTTCATGTGATAAATGAACTTCCACGGGATGGATAGTCGTGGAATTCCAATGAAATATTCGAAATTATTTTCTTTATTCTATTTTGAAACTATTGATATTTTTTCTTCTATTATATTTGATATTTTATCTTGTAGAAATCTTCTATTTGAATTTATGACCTGAACACGATTAGGTTTACACCTATATAAGTGCCACTCTAGATTCATCATAAAGATGATGAGAAATTTTTCTAGGTAAATGAGTATGAGGGGCCTCTAATTATTTCCAAGTTTGGAATTTATCTATATGTAGATTCAATTTCCAAGACGTAGATGATAATTTAAGATTATTTTGTTACACATCATCAAAATAAATTCATGTATTCTAAAACATTTTATTATATAAGTGTATGTTTGTTAAATCACACTACCTACTTTCTTATCGATCTATATTCATCAATTTTACTAAAAGGATATTTATTTTCTTACTCATTATAAGATTAATATTTTATGTGATACCTTAATGATAAATAAATTTGATATTGAAAAAGTGTTTCAATATAATATTGGAATGCTGTGACTTTTCGGTGATCACATGGAGATGTTTTGAGTTGTGAATATGGTTGCGACTTTTTTTGGGAAATTTTATTGTGAGATAGTTCTACTAGGTTTATTTTGTATTTAAATTTTATTTGTATTTTCATTCTCGGTATGTTATCCAAACTACATGTATTTTCATTAATATGTATAGTCTTGGATGAAAGTAATCACTTTCATTGAATATGCATCTTTGTATTTTTCATTATTTTTTGAAATGGATAACTTATTTATTTATAAGGCCTACTTGACTATAATGAAATATGACACTTAGGTATGGAGTTCCTTATAATTTTGATACTCGATCATCGAGTCCATGAAACATGTGTTACTCTACCAAATCATCACTTTACTTTGAATAAATTTCTTTTATGTGTTGAAGTAAATGGTATTGAATTCATTCTAACTTATTGTAGTGGTTTGGATTAATATAAATCTTCCATGTTCTTGAATATAATGTTTAGAGAGAATTACTTATGGGATCTATTTTCACCTATGTGATTCTGATTATATTATTATGTTGTCCTGGATGATAGTACCAACACCCCACATTACATCTCTAAATTCCCACAATGATTATACTATGAAACTCCAAACACCAAGCCCAGACACATCAACTATTCTTCAAATACCCTAGTTTGATCCCCAAACCCCATCAGCCGCATCTTGAACGCCATTTCTGATGTGGTATCCGCCTTACCACATCAATTTTTATGCAAAAACACTAGTAAGTACTTCTCAAGATGAATTATACCGAAGGCTCTCAATCCCACCCACCAAAGCGCTATTATATCCCAACCACGATGCATTAAAACTCAAGGAATTAAAAAAATGTTCAATTCCCACACCAACATTTGAATCTGACTCTTACTTCAACTCCATGGTCAGATCCTCAATCGTCCCATTTAACCATAATTCTCCACTCGTGATCACTAACACATATATGATCCAAATCACCCTCAAGTCACACCACCACTCTTTTCTATGTGAATAAACCAAAAATTTTTCTAGGAATTCAATCCACACAAGGTTTGTAGAACCTCAAATCCTAATCTCCCATGTTATTTAATCATGAATTTCCTTAAACACCACCACTTATCATGCCTCAAGACTACCATCCCTCACATAGTTCTTGTCACTCCAAATTAAAAATGTGTTGAGTTTTGTAAGCATCATAAGGTTTTCCTTAAACATTATTTATAATATATTTTTTTCAATATTAGAGTTTTATAAGAAGAATCTATAGAGAAATTAGGTTAGGGTTATTCCAAATTAACAATGTTCTTTGGTTTTCATGGTAAAGTAGCTACCATATTGTTAGCACACTATTTCACTTTACTAAAGAAACTTCCCATATCCCAAACACTAGAGTGTTCCTATCTAACTCAGGGTCTCATTGTTATTATATTATGTTTCTGTAATCTTATAACATCGTTTATATGAATATATTTCTATATTTAATAGTAACTATGTTTTTTAATTTTTATTATTGTTGTGTAGGTACATTGTGATATACATGGATAAAAGCTGGATGACAATACCAAGGAACACACCTCAGTATGTTAATGGTTTTACTGAGTTATTAGATTTTGCAATTTCTAATCGATCGGTTGAAGGGAGAATAAAATTTCCTTGTCCTAAACGTAAATTTAGAAAATGGTTGAAGAGAGATGAATTTTATGAACATTAAATACTGAAGCAATTCCCCGGTCAATATTTGGGTTGGATTTGGCATGGAGAATCAAACATTATAGAAAGATTGAGAACTGATGATAATCCACAGAATGAGGTCCCAACATTGTCGACAGTGGAAAATAAAATGAAAAACCTCATAAATGATGCAATCGGCACTGCAAGACACCACTATCATCATCAAAACATATCAGAACAACTAGAAGTGGGTGCTACAAATTTCAACGTCACAAGAGATGTTTTTGATACTGTAACACATGAAGATAAAGATTATAACATAACATTAGATCCCCTTCTTAATTATATGGAGCCAAATGTAAGAGTAAACGTCACTGAGGAAATTCTGTTTCATGATTTAGTTGACGATGGAAATCAAGAGTTGTATAGTGAGTGTTTGAAATATTCAAATCTTTCATTTCTGCTGAAGTTGTACCATATCAAATGTCTATGTGGAAATACAAATTAGGAAATGTCAATGACATTGGAATTGATTCGTGATGCGTTTCCTGATGCAAAAATCCAAGAATATTTTTATGATATGAAAAATGTTTTTAACAATCTTGGTGTGAATTATAAAAAAATACATGAGTGTTCCAATGATTGTATGATTTATTGGGGACAGGATTCACGTAGAAATAATTGCATGAAATGTTCTTCTTCTAGATGGTAAGAAATGGGTGATTTTGGAAGTCTGAATGAACATAATTTCATGGAGAAGAAGAAAAGGAACACACCTGCAAAGGTTTTGCGTTACTTTCCATTGAATCCTCGATTGAAAAGATTATTCATGTCATCGAAAACCGCTGAATACATGAAGTGGAATTCTGTAGATAATAGCAATGATGGGTTAATGAGACATCAATGAGATTCCCAATCATGGAAGACATTTGATTCATTACATCTATATTTCTCAGCTGATCCTAGGAATGTTCGATTGGTATTGGCTGTCGATGGATTCAACCCATTTGGGACTTTGAGTACCAGTTATAGCATTTGGCCAGTTGTTTTGATCCCTTATAATCTTCATCCGTGGATGTGTTTGCAACAAACATCTTTCATCCTCTCAATGATTATTCCATGAAAAAAATTCCTGGAAATGATATTGATGTATACTTGCAGCCTTTGATTGATGAATTACAGGAGTTATGGAGAAACGGTGTTGGGACATTTTATGCTTCTTCTAAAACAATTTTTAAAATACATGAAGATTTAATGTGGACCATTAGGGACTTCCCTGTGCTTGGGAATTTATCTGGTTGGAACACATACATGGGTTTGGCTTGTCTCGTTTGTAACTTTGATTTTGTTCCCAAACGGCTACCTCATAGTAGAAAATGGTGCTTCTTGTGTCATCAAATATTTCTCGATGAATCTCATAGATTTCGGCTGAACAGATAAAAATTTAATGGTTTGATTGATCGTAGAACACCTCCAAAGTTGTTAACTGGTTCTGAAATATTGACACAGTTTGAAAATGTTGAAGCAAAATTTGGGAAGGTTCATAATTTGAATGGTAGAGGAAAACGGGTCTGAAGTTCATCGTCAAGTGAAATCGGAATGCAATAATGGAAGAAAAAAAAAGTATATTATTCAAACTCCCATATTGGGAATTGAATTTGTTGTGGAATTATCTTGATGTGATGCATATTGAGATGTATGACTGTGAAAATTTGATTTTCACATTACTTAATGATCATGGAAAGTCGAAAGATCATCTCAATGCTTGCAAAGACTTACAAGAAATGAACATAAAATGTGATCTCTGGCCAGATGAGAATGAAAAGTATCCTCGTTTCCGACTCTTTTACGTCGGGGCGCGCGCGCGTGTCCATCACACCTGGGAGGATATACGGCTCATTTCCCCGCATTCCCGCTTTCCAAAGGCAGGCGAAATCCGTTCCTTATTCAGGGACATCTGCTCCTTGATCGAAATCTGGATGAAGGGATGTCGGTTCTTCCGTCCGTGGATTCCTCCACGGAGCTCATCACCTAGTCTAGGTCTCCCTAGATTTAATATGGGTTCGTGAAGCTCGTTCCCGGTGCCATATCCGCATGGACGCTAGTTAATTATGATGATTCCGTTGAGACGCTCCAAGGGGTCTTATCGGGGCAGCAACCTTCGGTGAGGAGGAATGGCAATGTTGGGGAGTCATTGGCTTGTCTTGACGCTGGGGATCGGCATGTCTGTCTTCTTTCCCTTATCACTGGGCTTCTCTAGGGCGCAGAAACCCGTGGCACCCCACATCGAACGTGGGGAATGCGTACCATCTGAGGTTTTCCACAGCTTCCCATGTTTAACACGGGGTATGCCGCGAGTTTAACGTCTTACGAAGATGGATCAGACTGATTGAAACACTTAGAGTTGATCAGATTGAAGGACCTTATAGGGGGAACGCCGATGTTGGGGCCAGCACGTGGGTGGCTTCCTGGATACTATGGAGTGGGATGGGGTGGCATGATCTCACCGGGATGTGGAGGCCCAGGTAAGGATCAGGATGGATGATGGAGTGACGGGCTTGAACCTCGTGGAGGCTTCCTACGTATCCCCATGGCAGGGAATCAAAGTACGCGTAGTTCAGTGATACGGTGGGACACCTGAAGTGGTGACCTGTGAGAATGGACGCATGGATTGGATCCTGGAGGAAGTAAGATCTCTAGGCTAGGGCATGAGCTTCCCAAGGAACGTGGGCTTGATGGGGGAAGTCAGGATGAGACGTGGGTGTGAGGCATGGGGCTTATGCTTTGAGATGGCCCATGAGGGGGACTACGGTTGAACACCATGCTAGACGAGATACAGTTTAACGTCATGCGAGACGAGGGCATACAGTTTAACATCATGCGGGATGAGATACAGTTTAACGTCATTCGGGACGAGGGCATAATGTTTAACGTCATGCGGGACGAGGAATCTGGGGCTTATGCTCTAAGGCGGCTCATGGTGGATTTGGGGCTTACGCTCTGAGGAGGCCCATGGTGGTCGAGGAACCGACGTGGAGAGGTCGGAATGACCATGTGGTGGGCATGAACCTCATGGAGGCTTCCTATGTACCATGCGTTAGCACGGATCAAAGTCCACGTAGTTCACTAGTATGGGGCATACGCTCTGAGGCTGTCCATAAGAGGACGTTAAGTTCGAAGCTTACTCTAAGCCCACGTGATTCATACTCGGTGTGAGATACAAGAGTCAGAAAGGGCCAGATGACCACGTCACAAAGGGTCCGCCCGTGAGAAGAGGAATGGGGCTTACGCGTTGAGAGGCCCAAAGAGGAAACATGGGATTGCGTGTGGTTAGCGGCCCTGGGTGTCGGGGCTTACTCCAGGGTGGAGGCCCGTGGTGCGACAAAGTGCAGTGGGAAAGGGACTCCACTGGCCTTGGCAGGGGGGAAGTACGAAGGTTCATGGGTGCAACCTTTCGTAAGAGAGGGTAGGGGCTTACACTCTGAGGAAGCCCTTCCCCCGTGGACAAAGGCCACTCCGACAAGGAGGATCTCATTCCATGCGAGGAAGATTCCATTTCCTTGGAGACGAGAGGCGTAAAAAATGTCCGAGCTGGGGGGACCCTGCGTGCGAAGCACGGGGTTGGACCACAATTAAACGCCATGTGTTAAGGACGAGGTACTTAGTAGTTTAACGTCCTGCGGCGTGGATGAGGTGGGTTCTCTCCACACCCCTAGGGATTACATGCCCAATGCCCTCTACCCCTTGTGGGATGGAAGGCATCAGCAAGGCCGTAATGAAGGGGGGCCGCAGGGCGAACCATTGAGGGGTCTACGTTAGCGTGGCTATGAGAAGAAGAAATATCCATTAGCGTGCCTATGCAGAGAAGAATAAGGCAAAGAAACACAATGGGAAACACTGCCCAAGGGACCTTGAGGTTACTTCGTACGAACCTCGAAGGACGTATGGGAAAAAAACGCATGGTGCGCATGCCCGGTAGGGGAGACATTAGGAGCTGGCACGGAAAGGCAGCCAAGGGGCGTCAAGGTAAAGGGGTCCTTGGTGTTGCGCACAAAAAATAAGGTTTGCGTGCAAAACACTGGGATGGCGTGCAATAGGGCCAGAGGATTGCGCGCAAGGTATTGTGTGCATAAAAGGGGATTGTGCGCAAGGGATGTACCCGGAGGAGCAGGCAAATTCACTAAAGCCAGTGGAGTTGCGCACAAAGGCAAACCCTGGGGCAAGGTTGCATGAAAAGGGGAATTACCTGGATGTCATATTGCGCACGGGGGGGGGGGGAGTCGAATTGCATGCACAGGAGCCGTTCCCAATTCCGCAACCCCAAACCGTTTGGGGTTTCCTTCTTTTTATAGGCATTGGCCATCACAGAATCCAGGCAGCGCACGAAAGTTTCTGCAATGGGAACCGTCGGCGCGCAAAGCTTCACCGCGCGGAACCGGGGCGTGCATAATTGCGCGCGCCATCGGCTTGATTACGCGAATCCCGGGAATGCTTGACGCGCAAATCATTATTTCATGCACGTCCTCTTTTATTTTGCGCAACACTTCTTGGGCCTCCGGATTGGGCTTATGATTCAAAATATGACTTCTCTTTGTCATTTTGAAACATCCTCTGGGAGTTATGGACTTTTTTCGGCGTCTACAAATGCCCCCCCTTGGAATTGGATCGGTGAGAGGTCGCAACTATTGGATTCCAAGGAAAACGCTGAAACACCGAAGCAAGGCCACTCCTGGGCACTTAGCGTGAAAACAACCCACGCGGCGTGCAAAACGATGGATCAGTGCAGAATTTTATATCTGCACGGCGCGGAACCTTTGAATCGCCTATAAAAAGGGGCGCTGGGTCCCAAATCCGTACTCCAGCTTTTCCGCGCGATAGGCTTATCTCTCTCGTGCACGAAATTTCTCCCCCGGCTGCGCGTAAAAATGCTCTTTCAGCGCGGAATTCCTTCCGAATTTTGGCCGTCCTTGCGCGCCTACTCGGAATATTCTGTGCTTAGCGTGCCAATTGCGCACCTATCTCCCGGATTTCACTCCACCACTTTAGATTTTGCACAGCACTCTCCGATTCCGTGCACTACATCCCGGTTTCGTGCAAATCACGAGATATTTGATATGGCCGCAAACCGAGTTGATGAGGGGTAAGCCGCCACTCGTAGGACCGAAATGGAGGAGAATGAGGAGGTTTATGGCACCAAGGTGATCATTTCCAACAACCTGACCTTGTTCAATCTGCTGAATCCAGCCCAGAAGACGTATCCCCTGTCTGAAAACCTCCCACTCTGGAATTTTGGCATTCTGGGGGACATGCCCCTGCCGTGTTTCGAGGTGGACACACCGCAGTCATGGGTGACCCGGGAGGATGAGCTTACTCGCTACAACATCACCAACAACAGTCGTCCTGCCAGGGAAACCAGACATATGGACGTATATGTCTTGAACCTGAGGACCAGGACCATTACCGGGGATGAGCATGTTGCAGAGAATTCCCCGGCCCTCTACGCGAGCAGGTTCCGTCAGAGCGTCACAGATGACCCTGCGGAAATCGCTGAGCATTGAAGCCGTCTGGAAGAAGATCATGCAAAACGGGATCCACCTGCCAGAGGTTGGGCTCGTTCGAGTTACCGACCGGGTAAATATCCAATGGCGACATGCTTATCTGACGGCCATGGACACATACGCACGCCAAAGTGGTAGGCATGTGGAGCCACATTTTCTAGTGAATGTGATGCTCGTCCAGGAGCATGATCCAGAAATGATGTCACCGGGAGAAGGCCACAGTGACAAGGAGTCGGAGGGGGAGGAGGAGACCAGAGAAGACAAAGGCGATGGATAAGATGAAGAAGAAGGAGAACCGGAAGGTGAGGGGTCGCAGGGGGTGACCAACCATGGGAGTCTCCGAGAGAACGGAGAGATTGTTGGCTCTGATCTCGACATAATCGAGATACTCGAGTTTTGTCTCTATCCTCATTCATTTCCCTTATTCATCCTTTCTCCTTTTCAATTTCCAAGTCGTCTCTCTGCCTCACTCAGGAGCGGATGTGTGTTTGACGGGCGTCCCCACTAGAGGAGGGAGGAGAGGAACTGGTGGGACAGGATGGGGATCCGACACCCATCATTGAATTAGCAAGCGTAGAGGGTTCTCCCATCATGGCGGCTCCTGAAGAAACCGGAACACTGGAGGCTGACGCTCTGGACTCTTGTAAGTCTCACGCTTCAGTACAGGCGCTTGTTATCAAAAGGTCCCAACTTACCAGCATACGCCTTATCCAGTGATCTCAACATTGGAGGCCCGTCAGGCTGCGGAGCCCAAGCCGTCCGTGAGCGGAGTAGTGGCGGACATACCACCTCATTCAGAACATGCCCCCTACATGGCATCGACCCTGACAATTGGTGAGCACGGGGCAACGGACACCAGCGGCGCTGTTCTTGAGGTGAGGACGGAATCTTATGGAGGCATCGTCACTACTAGGGTGAGAGAGGAAGGTCGCCCGGACGTCGAGGATCCTATTCCTCACGAAGACATCCCTGAGGCAGATCCTGCTGTCGATCTGCTGGCTTCCTTCCCTATGTACCGACCCCCTGACCCTGAGGAGGTAGATGACTCGGACTCAGAGCCAGCCGAAGAGAGCTGGATGACATGGCACAAATGGTGTAAGTGTATCCAGTGCTTTCTCAGACAGCCCCAGTCGTATTGGCTGAGGAGGATGGGATCACTCCAGACCTGGTTGCGCTTCCTGTGCGCCGGAGGGGCTGACACTCAGCACCTTCATCTGACGATCCGTGATTACATGGATGAGAAGATACGCGAGAGCAGCCGGTGAACCGGTGTTTCCCAGTGTCAGGAAAGATCGGCGAGCGCCCGAGCATTGCTGAGGGTGGAGCGTGAGGTCCGGCACCTCGAAGGGCAAGCGGCAGATAAAGAGGCCCTCATGGCAACATGCTCTGAGCTTGTGGAGAAACTGACGGCCTAGCTAGCTGACACGCAGGAACAACTGATGGTGGTGAATCACCAGATGACCGTACTTCGAACCGAGAGTGCGCGGGCACAAGCTAGGATTGGCGAGCTGCGCTTTGTGGTGGCTGATGAGGAGAGAGTCTTCAAGGAGTGAGAAGCAGTCCTAGAGGCTACCAGCCAAAGGGTTGCAGTGCTAGAAAGTTCGATTCAGCACGCTGATCCTTAAGGGCTTTGTTTTGGCCATCTCATGAACCTCTTTCTTGTACTGCTCATCATATCAATCCAATACATGGCCAAATCCATTCATCTGTACCCTTGGTTTAATATTCCCAACCATAATTCCAAAATCAATAACAAATCACCCCTAAGATCTTATGGGTCGCACCCAACGCGAGAAGCAAAGGATACTCGTGCTATCATTTCGTCCAATTGTGGGGAATTGGCCAAGTCTCAGGCATCCGAAATTGGGCCAGGATTTCTGAGGAGAAGACCTCATACCGATTGATATATCACCTTCTCAATGTGCTCTGACACACGAGCGGGGCAATGTCGGGGGCATTGAAATCCATCTGAACATAGGGAGATGGAAAAGAAAATGTGACCCACGCTACTCGAATTCGGAACACGGTGGGGCGCGATGATGGATGATAACTATTAACCGTGATGGAAACACATCATCCATATCATGTTGGCCTGGAATGGGGATAATAAATGAGGGCTGACCGCTGACCATGTTCGCAACATGGGGCCTGACTCAAATATCACCGGTCAGTTTCTTGGAACTTTGGCCCAGGACAGCAGGCGGACTATAGGTCTATCATCCATATTTCTACAATAGGCGGACCAAAGGTCTATCATCCATATTTCTACAATATTCGGACCAAAGTCTATCATCCATACTGTTAGGGGGTCCCGTCAAAACATGACCAGTCCTCCGGAACGTTGTCCCATGACAGTAGGCGGACCGTAGGTCTATCATCCATACAGCTAGGGGGTCCCATCAGACATGAATGAGAATGAGGATCCGAATAAAGGGGAACACAAAGCATGGAAGGTGGAGCGTTGTTTTGTTCGAACAGAGTCCAACACTCCCGAAATTGCGCCACCGTGGTGGAGGCGCATTAGGCGGACGTACCAACCTAATCACGGGTCATCCCAATTTTCAAGCAAGACCTCTCTGGCGAGAGAACTGTAGCTTCGCATTATTACTATGGGGCATCTCGAACTTATTTTGGGTACATGTCACGATTACACTACTTCCCATGACATTGGGCCGAGGGGCCGACAATAAGGAGGGATGGGGTTTGGTAATCCCTAGGGATGGACCCAAGAAGAAATGTCCGGGCATTCCTATATATCTTATTAGGATGAGAATCAATCCACATGTAGTTCTAGAAGCACATTTTAACGTCATGATGGACGAAAGAAAGTTTAATGTCGTGTGGGACGGGGGACACATCTCATCTAGGGATAGGCACGGTACGACGAGTAACCTGACGTGAATGAGGAGATAATCATGAACCACACCGTACAATCCCACAAGAGAGACCGAGTCGTGGAAATCCAAGCAAAGGATCTTAGTTTTAGGTCTTAGATATCAGACCAAAGTAGAAGGGGAATGGGAGACACACGGTAAAGCAGTTGCAAATCCCAACGTGAATGGTGAAATTCCCTGCTTACTATGTGCTTCTGGGGACGCGTTTAGGCCGAGAGACCGAACACGAACAGTTAGGTTGGGCCTGCGGGTAAGTTCCCAGACGCTCCTACATATCTCATAAGGATGAGAATCAAGCCATACGTAGTTCTTGAAAGGCATAATGGTGCTATATGGCGCCTGCGCAAAGGACGAAGGAGTCGTGCGGGTCTATCCCTCGCACCAAAATAAGCAGTATTTGATATATCTTGTTTGTTTATGAAGGTAAATGTTTTTTCTTTTGTGGGGAGACTGGCCTAGGGTAGAAATTCATGGCGTCTCCACAATAATGAAGCCATAACAGGCGTTAACAATCTGCATTGTAATCGACCAATACCTGGCGTGATTTCCCCCATGGGGAGGTCATCACAATGCGGTGCCATTTTTCGTCGTGCGACCATGATGATATCATCACAGTTTAAGGTCGCGTGGTAGGACCAACAACACAGTTTATGGTCGTATGTTTTAGACCAAAAGCACAGTTTAAGGTCTTATGGTTTGGACCAACAACACAGTTTAAGGTCGTATGGTTTGGGCCAACACCACAGTTTAAGGTCATAAGGCTTGGACCAACGACACAGTTTAAGGTCATATGGTTTGGACCAACAACACTATTTATGTTCATAAGGCTTGAACCTGTCAACAGAGTTTAAGGTCGTATGGATTGGACCAACAACATAGTTTAAGGTCGTAATACTTGGACCAACAACATAGTTTAAGGTCCTAAGTCTTGGACCAATAGCATAGTTTAAGGTCATATGGCTTGGACCAACAACACAGTTTAATGTCATAAGGCTTGGACCAAAAGCAAAGTTTAAGGTCGTATGGTTAGGACCTGGAAACATAGTTTAAGGTTGTATAGCTTGAACCAAAAGCATAGTTTAAGGTCGTAAGGATTGGACCAATAGCACAGTTTAAGGTCGTATGGTTTGGACTTGGCAACATAGTTTAAGGTCGTATGGCTTGGACCAAAAACACAGTTTAAGGTCATAAGGATTGGACCTGGAAACATAGTTTAAGGTCGTATGGCTTGGACAAACAACACAGTTTAAGGTCATATGGTTTGGACCAACAACACAGTTTAAGGTCATAAGGCTTGGACCTGGCAACATAGTTTAAGGTTGTATGGCTTGGACCAACAACACAGTTTAAGGTCGTATGGTTTGGACCTGGCAACATAGTTTAAGTCCGTATGGCTTGGACCAACAACACAGTTTAAGGTTGTAAGTCAAGGACCAACAGCATAGTTTAAGGTCCTAAGGATTGGACCAACAGCACAATTTAAGGTCATATGGCTTGGACCAACAACACAGTTTAAGGTCATAAGGCTTGGACCAACATCACAGTTTAAGGTCGTATGGTTTGGACCTGGAAACATAGATTAAGGTCGTATGTCTTGGACCAAAAACACAGTATAAGGTCGTAAGGCTTGGACCAACAGCACAATTTAAGGTCATATGGTTTGGAACAACAGCACAGTTTAAGGTCGTAAGGCTTGGACCAACAACACATTTTAAGGTCATATGGCTTGGACCTGGCAACACAGTTTAAGGTCGTAAGGCTTGGGCCAACAGGAACACGCACGATGTGATAAAGCATACCTGATGCATGTGAGGGCATAATCCCATACCATCACCACGTGTAATTCCGAGAGAGGAGCCTCAGGCCAAATGGGCCTACGATGGTTCAACAATTAGGGGGGCATGAGATGCTAGATCCCAACTACGCTGGGCCCGAAACGCAATGTCTGGGAAACTTTTCATTCCCCATGGGTATGAGGGTCAAGCTGCACGCAACTTTTAACGAAGAAACCCAAGAACATACTCTAGAAGTAAGATCGTAGGAGCCCCAAGAGACACTGTTACGCAGCTCGGTCTGTCTGATGTGTGGGGGTGTAATGAGGGTTAGTACAAGGAGTTTCGAGATTCCACCATGACACAGTGGGGTGGAACACAATTTGAATCATTCAACCAACATTCAATGCCCGAGGAAGTCGGCGTGATGACTGAGGATTACTACTGACCATGTTCTCAAGACAGCATTTTGTCACGTTAGCCTAGTAGTAGGGGAAAAATATGAGCATCGACCGCTGACCACATTCACAACACGGGATGTGTGTCAATTTGTCTCCCAAAACCCTCAGGTTCATTGGCCCATGACGCTAGGAGAGCCCTAAGGTGTTGTATCCATGCCGTTCTTGGGTGTCCCTCCGGGTGTGAATGATGGTGGGGCCTGAATGAAGGGGAACACAAAGCTTGATAAGTGGATAAAAACTTGTCTAAGTCGAATCTGACACTCCAGGTCCTAGAACAGAGTACTCTAAACACATTAGCAGACCACTGGAGAGGGTCGAAGGGCTCATTATATGAGCGGCCAAAAGATGGGGGATTCCTGGGGGAAGGGCAGGCCAAAAGACAGAGGCAACCGGGAGATCGTGGGATCTCCTAGGAGACGGGGCTAGACCTGAAATCTAAGTGTTCAGGCGGTCCTACATATCCCATAATTATGAGAATAAATCCACACATATTTCTAGAGATGTATTTCAACGTCATGTTAGAAGAAATAAGGATCTTAGTTTTAGGTCTTAGAACTCGGACCAAGGTGGAGTTTAAGGTCGTGCGGGACCCTACAATTTAAGGTCATGCGGGACCACAGGAGGAGAGATAACTGGGGCTGGGCCCAAGACGAAATGTCCGGGAATTCCAATATATCTCATTTGGATGAGAATCAAGCCACACATAGTTATAGAAGCACAATTTAATGTCATGTTGGATGAAATACGGATCTTAGTTTTAGGTCTTAGAACTCAGACCGAGGAGCCCAGCTATAGGGAAAAGTGTAGTTTAAGGTCATGCTGGACCAGGTGCAGTTTAAGGTCATGTGGGACCGCATGAGGATCTTAGTTTTAGGTCTTAGAACTCGGAACCTGGTGTAGTTAAGGTCGTACTGGACCGGGTGCAGTTTAAGGTCATGTGGGACCGTACAGTTTAAGGTCAGGCAGGACCACAGGAGGCTTAGGAAAAGTACTGTTTGAGGAACACGGCATTGGTGAGAGGAGTTACACGCTCACCTTCCATAGTCACTAGGGAATACACTCCATTGGGATAGACCTTATGGACAATAAAAGGCCCCTCCCATTTGGGCTCCAACTTGGGTGGTTTCATGCTGGGAATCATTGGCGCTCTGAGAGCCATCACTAGGTCACCTTATAGGAAGGAGCGGAAGAAAACCTTCTTATTTAAATCTCGATCCATCCTACTCTGATTCCTTTCCATGTTATGTAAATCGTGAAGCCTACTTTGGTCCAGTGCATCCAATTCGGTTAGACAGATTTCGACAACTCTATCTGGTGCTTGCTGGTCATAGACCTCCGTGATCAATGAGGGGGAACTAGATCTCGATGGGCAGGACGACCTCAGCTCTGTATACTAGGGAATACAGAGTGTCCTGGGTGGAGTTATGAGTCATCGTCTTATAAGACCAAAGGGCGTTGCAGAGCTTTTCCGGCCAACTTTTCTTGTTCTGACCAACCATCTTTTGCAGAATGTTAGAGAGGGTTTTGTTAAACACCTCAATCTGTCCATTCGCCGGCGCTTGGTAGTGGGAGGTGTGGTTAGAGCGAATGTTTCACTTAGCGTACAATTTCTTCAACACGGCTGGTCGAAAGCTGGTTCTGTTATCCGTGAGGATATCGTGAGGTACTCTAAACTGAAAGATGATATTGGAGCTCACGAAGTCAGTGATAGAACATTCCTTGACTTCCCTGAGCGGTATTGCCTCTACCCACTTCGAGAAGAAATCCGTAGTGGCTAAGATGAACCGGCACTGGCGGGCCGTCGCCGCCAGGTAAGGGCCAACGACATCCAACCCCCAGACTGCAAAGGTCCAAGAATACTTGGTAGTATGGAGAGGCTCCGGTGGTCGATGAAAAAATTTATCATGAACATGGCACACATGACACCTCTTGTCATACTCGATGCAGTCATAGATCATGGAGGGCCAGAAGTACCCCAACCTCTGAATATGGTGGGACAACATCGACCCGTCCTGGTGGGAACCATAGGAACCAGCGTGTACTTCTTGAATGACCTGTGGGATCTCGACTCCTTGAAGGAAATGGAGGAGAACACAATCAAATCCGCTCCTGTAAAGGAGCTGCTCAAGGCTGGGACCACTTTGAAGGGTGAACTGCGGCGCGCGACATCGGATTATTTCTCGCTCGGCTCAGTCCGGTGGAAGATTGTCGTGCTGGAGATATTCAACCAAGGGCATCCTCCAGTCAGGAACTGTCTCGATTACCACACCTAAAGTCCCCAGGGATCGTGACGTAGGGGCACCAGTGATGAGATGGTTCACCCGCGTGCCACGATCTCCCTCCGGAATAACCGGAGCAATGAATCTCCGGTGCGCCACGTGGATGATTAGGTCATCCTGTTCGGGCTCCGCAAGTAATGCGGCCAGGCTGGCCAAAGAATCTGCTCGACTGTTCTATGACCGGGGAATGTGAACGACCTATGGCTGGGAGGGGAACATAGCCATTAGACGGAGGGTGCACTCCAGCAATGGCATGAGTTCTGGCTTTCTAACAGCATAGTCACCATTAACATGCTTTATGACTAGCTCAGAGTCCCCTTTTACATACAGATGGGGTACGTCAATCTCGAGAGCCAACTCGAGGCCAGTAATGAGGGAATGATATTCTTCCCCATTGTTGGTGGAACCTTCTGACAATAGGAATGAATACGGCAGAACCACTTGCTCCGGGGTGATGAAGACGATACCCAGACCCACTCTGTTAAACCTATGATCGTTGAGCCTTATACCGGTGGGGCTCCGGGAGGCACCGTCAAAGTGTATCTACCAGCATGGGATGTCGTGATAGACTGAGAGGATTGCCTCATCAGGAAAGCCTAGATCCAATGGATGGTCTGCAGAGTTTGGGTTGGCAGCTAAGAAGTCTACCAACACCTGTCCTTTGATTTCCTTCTGAGGTACGAACCTGATGTAGAACTTCCGGAGGATCACCGCCCAGCGCGCCAATCGGCCGGTCAACATAGGTCGGTTTAGGATGTATTTCAACGGGTCTACTCGAGAGACCTACTGTACCTCATGGTGCTGCAAGTAGTTCCGCAATTTCTGCACAGCAAATATGAGCGCCAGGTAGCTCTTCTCGATGGGAGAATATTTAATTTCCGCATCGAGGAGCATGCAACTAAGGTTGTAGAGGCTATTATCTATTCCCTCGTTGTTCTTCTGGACAATAAGTGCACCGAGGTATCTCTCCAGGGCAGTCACGTAATGGACCAGCAGCTTTCCGGAAATGGGTGGAATCAAGACCAGAGGTTGAAGCAGATACTTCTTGATTTCCTCAAAAGAAATCTGACACTCTTCATCCCATTCATAGGTGGATCCTTTCTTCATGAGCCGAGAAAAGGGCTTACACTTTCCGGCCAGATTTGCAATGAATCGTGGTATATAGGCTTAGTGGACTTGAAGGCCTCTCAGCTCCTGAATATTATTCGGGGGAGGCATCTTACTGATGGCCTTGATCTTCTCTGTGTCGATCTCGATGCCTCGATACATAACAATGAAGCCAAGAAACTTTCCAGAGGTGACCCCAAAGGCACACTTCAATTGGTTCATCTTCAAGTGGTGAGAACGGAGGAAGCCAAACACTTTCTCAAGGTCTTTGAGATGGTCCTGGAACTGATGAGATTTAACCACCTGATTATCCACATAACACTCTGCCAGCGTCTCGAGAATCGGCTTGAATATGCGGTGCATGGCCCGTTGATAGGTGGAACCTGCATTCTTTAGGCCGAAGGGCATAAACTGGTAGCAGAATGTACACTGGGGGGCCCTGAAGGCAGTGAACTCTTCATCCTCGGGGGCCATCCGGATCTTGTTGTACCCGGAGTACCCATCTATGAAGGATAGGGCTTGGAACCCAGCCGTGGCATCGATCAACAACTCTGTCATGGGATGGGGAAAATCATCCTTTAGACAGGGGCGATTGAGATCGAGAAAGTCGTTACAGACTCTGATCTGCCCGTTCTTCTTCCTGATTGGCACAATGTTGGCTAGAAACCTGGGGTACTATAATTCCTTGACGAAGTTGGCCTTGATGAGCTTATCAACTTCGGCCTCAACAATGGCACCGTGAGAGGGGAGCATCTTTCTGGGAGGCTACTTGAACCTACGATGGTTTACTGGAAGGCGAAGGCGGTGGACGACTACCTGGGGATCTAGTCCTGGAATCTCGTCATAAATTCAGGAGAACACATCACGATGCTATCTGAGGAAGTCTACATACCATTGCCGTTCCTTGGGGGCATAGCGGCATTAACCAATGTGGGTCTCGGGTCCGCCTTGCTACTGAGGTTCACCTGCACAAACTCATCGACCGTGGTGGGGACACCCTCCTCAAAGGCAGGAGGAGCATCTTCCATGTCCTCCTCTCTGCTTGTGGAGGGATCATCCATGGGGGAGCCATTTCGGGGCTGCCAGACCCTGATGGGAAGCTGGTGCCGGCTTGGGCGATAGAGGTCGTCACATCAGGGGACCCATGCACTGCGGAGACCATGGCGACAAAGGTGGTTGATCCAATCCCATCTGGCCTTTGGCCCAAGAGGCCATGCTTTTTGACATCAAATTAGTAGTGGCATGTTGGCTTGAGCCGATCGATTCCGGCCTAGCGAAAAAGACACGTATGACGTACTACCGTTGCCATGAGCCCAACGTCCCGATATCGTACAGGGGTAGGAGGCTCGGGGATCATGTGAGCCTGTTTGGTATAAGAGTACGAGGTGATTTCGCGCCATCGCGTGGACCCGGAAATATTCCTTCCTCTGGTACCCAAAACAACAAAGAACTGCCCCATGTCGGGGGTCGTGGCCTCCAACCGATGGATTGGGAAGATATATGCGTCGTCCAAACCTGCCCAGGGATCACCTGCGACAGTGGTGGGCTAGACCTCACCTTCCAGGATCTGCTTGTCCTTGCTCTTGTAATAGTCAGCGTCCAGATAACGGGCTTCACAAGAGGCAAAAGGAGACACATCTCCTTGGAGCACTCCCACTCGACCCTTAAGGGAGTATTTTAGGAACTAGTGATACGATGAGGGGACCGCTGCGTGAAGGTGGAGCCACAGCCTTCCCATCAACGCATTGTAGGCGGTGTCCTGAGAGACAACCATTAATTAGGTATTGGAAATTAGGCCGCTGAACTAGGTCTTCAGACGAATCTTTCTGAGTGGAGTTTTTTCGGTCCTGTCATACCCCTGAATCCTCAGGTCGGAGGGTGTTAAATCATCCTCAGGCAACCCCAGTTTCCACTGTGTCCGAGTTGGGATTAGGTTAATCTCAGAACCCGTGTCAACAAGACAACGGTGAACTTCCACGCCATTGAAATGGCCGGTGATATACAGTGGGCGAATGTGCCCATGTATGGGAAGGTCTTCATCTTCTCTGGAAAATGAGATAACTGCCTGATATTCAGTGTCCTCAATCGCCTCGGTGTGGAAGGCTTATGTGGCCGCCACCTCCGTCTCAAACTGGAGGGGGCTCCTTAGAGCCTCGAGGAGCACCTCCCGTATTTCAGAAGATAGGTGAAGGGCCTCAAGGATAGAAATCCTTGTCGTAATGCCGGACAGGTGCTTCATAACATCATACTTTCGAGCCAAATGTGATCTTATATACTTACAGGATGCTGCTCTATGATTGGAGGCATGAAGGGCCCTGCCGGCGGGACCGGTGACTGACTGGTACTAGGCACATCACGTTGATCACTAGTCGAAGCCTAGGAGGTGGCTGCCATGTTAGGACCAGAAGGCTGTAATCGGCCGGTGGCAGGGAAGGGCTGGTCGCGGCACGACTGAGGTGGTCCTGCCTGATCTAGCAACACAAACGGTGGTGGAGGCGAACCTGTAGACACCGGGTGAGGGGGCCGCATGCGCTGATCTCTATATTGTGCTTGTTGCCTAGTCTCAGTAGCGTGCACGACCTGACTAGAGGTGACGACTGCCGTGCCCCAGCGATTCACGTAGCCACGGCTCCGCCGACATTGGCGATGGATGGGGACATTGGGGAGGTCCACCTAGCATTCCTCATCGTCGGTAGTCAAAAAGGGATTTACCAACTCTACGGTGTTAACCAAAGCGTACCCCGAGCTTTCACTTGAGGAGTCATCCACTACCGGACGGAGTCTCGGAAGGAACCCCATCTCTAGGGGCATAAAATCGCGAAGCATGCGGAAAGATGACGACACTGGCAGGGAACGTTCTTTCTTCTTGCACCGCCGCTTTCTCTTCTAGGAAGAGGTAGGCTGGGATGACGATGCCAAAGCGGCGCTCGCAGATTCTGAGGGCTCTGGATGACTCAGGCGGGCACGGATGATGACATGGGCATGGGTGACCGTCCTACGGGCCATCCAGTCATTATACTTACAGGACCCACGGTTGGAAACCTGTTCCCACTCATCCTCATTGTCACTGCTTCCATCTGATCTCACGAAGACACCTGCCACCTGTGACGGGGTCGGGCCCAACCTGACTATGTTGTTGTCAATCTGGTCTTGGATCCAGTCCTTGAATAGCATCACTGGATGGTGTGCCCTAGGATCCGGTGATAAGGGAAATAGTTAGGGTGATCAGTGAGACGTGCCTCTTTTGGCTTCCGGCACTCAGGCAGCCACGTGATCCTCTACTCCAAGGCACTACGGAAATAACGATGGGCCTGGGACTTGTCAAACAAGTAAGTCTGGCTCCTTATGTCTAGAAAGGGGGCTCTTGGAGGCTGACCATGACCAGGGGCCATAGTAGCATGCCAAGGAGGAGGAACCTGATTATCTCTCCTAGGTGGTGGTGGCGCGTTACGCGGAGGCGCCTGCCGATTTTGAGGCGGTCGTTGCTGGGGCGGAGGCTGTGCCCGTGGGGGTGGACCCCTATGAGGATACTGAGTTGGTCTTACTGGTAGCAACTCTAGCTGTCTGGGGGCCTCTATCTGAGCTACACCAGTGGGCTCGGCTCTAGCATCTCTCCTTGCAGGGATTACAAGAGGCAGCGGGCGTGCCTGACAGGCCTATTGCAGGGCTTTTTCGAGGCACTGAGCCTTGTCGAAGAAATACCAGAACCCTCCAGGGCAATTATGAGAGATCATATAAGGAACCATCTCTTCCTTGATGTTCCCTACACACATTGTCAGTAATTTCTCTTGAGTTAGTGGCACATCAAGGGAGTACGTGAGCCCCTTCCACCGGGCGATGAAGTCCGCGACCCGCTCATCGGGCCTTTGTTTGCACCTGAAGTGGTCTGAAATGTTCGTCTTCTGGGTTGTGGAACTGAACTGGTAGAGGAATTGCCGGCGAAGGTCCTCCCAGCTAGTCACAGATCCAATAGGGAGCTGGTTGTACCGGACGAATGATGGTCCTTTCAGTGTCTGAACGAAGCAATGGAGCCTGGAAGCCTCCTGATGCGTCGAAGTCCCTAACATAGGCCTGCACCTTGAGTTGAAGTGCACCAGATGTTGTGGCGGGTCTCAGGTCCCGTTAAAGGGGGAGAAAGTGGGGTTCCCAAATCCCGACGGTGCCGACATATCATCCACCCTTGCTGGGTATGGCTTGCCGTCCGGTGGGATTGCCACCTACCGAGTTTCCAGGGCCTCCAAGCGGGCGATGAGTACTTCCATCAGATCATCCGGACGTGGATTCCTATCCTAACAGGGATATCTACCCACAAGTGCATTTTCGCGCTCTTCAATCTGGTATTCAAGCTCAGCAGCTCGCGGGCCGGCTGGCGGAGCGACTCTCGTGGAAGCGGGAGGAAACCGAGAAGGGTCCCCCAGGTGATCCCAACGCATGGGAGGAATCAGTGAGACGTATCGCGCCCTCTTTCGATGGGCTCCGTCCTCTCCCCTGTTGGTGAACGTGACTTGGTCGCGGTTGCCCGGGGGAATCTCGGTAAGGGGTAGGTGATCCTGCCCCTGCTTTCCTGGCATAGGATTACCGTAGTCAGGCTGCCTCTCTACAATGCGTTCGACCAAGAGCTCATCAACTAGCCTCTTTTGCTCAGCAAGCTGTTGGCATAGTGTGGCCTTCTCAGAGTCTTCCTCTGCCTTCTGCACTGAGGCAGATGGGTCGGTGATCTTGATATCCCCGACATTCTCTTTACCCATGCCAATGTTTCGGCTCAGTGTTAATGCCTGAGTGGGTGTGGGGAGTCCTAGGAGGCTCCTCTGGTGGCGAGTAATCCTCCCAGATGGGTCCAGTAGCGGCATGTCCTCAGGGGTGAGTCCCTATCAAGGAGCTCCACACTATTTCCCTCATTTGAATGGTCATCCATGTTGATTTCCACTACCTTTGACAAAATTCCCTCAGGGCCGCCCGGTGATTCGGGCTGTCGGCGGGTGGCATAGAAATGAAGGGCAGCGTACTGCCCCCATCTGCAGATGTGCGCGTGGGGTGTGGATTCCTTGATAACCTTGCGGAGTACTTGAAAACAATGGATGCATTGTTGCTGGAGGGCCCTACAGTGGCCAAATGACTCGGGGTGCCGAACCGCATGGAGTGCTGCCAGGTCGACTCGATGACACTGCTCACCGATATCCTCGAGATGTGATTGAATCCCGAGATATGGCACCCGCTGATAGCGAAGACGGGAGTGAGTCACCCGAATAGTTTGGCGGAAACATTCAAACTCTCCCGGGCTGAGCGACTCTGGCATATCAAAATCCGATCCTGCGACCGGCCAAAACTTCTCGGGGAAGTGGCTTGCTGTGAGGACGGTCCAGAAGCTCCATGACTCCGGTTTGGGGTCCGGACCTTGCTACTCCTGCTCATCAACCAAGAATGGCCGGGGAGCTAGAAATGGCGCCGAGGCAGGTCACCAGGCCGGTGGGCCGGCCGGCATGGAATACCGAAAACAGGGCGATTGGCCGCCGATCCCTGAGTCATCATCCAAGGGTTTCAGTACCCTGGATGCCACGTCGTGATAGGTTGGGCCAGCGAATGGGCCTCCTGTCACAGTTTTGGTGCTCGACGAGGGTGTGTCACCTTTCAACTCTTCCGTCAGTCCCCAGAAAAGTTCCCCACCCTCCCTGACTGAGGTGGAAGCTGCTTCCAGGGAGGCCAGTGATAACTGCAGGTTTGACCCCTAGGGGTACGCCAAGTCCTCATCCTCCTGGATATACCTTCGGAGGGTGGAGGGAATCATACAGATCTCGCATTCGGGGAGTACGAGACTGACGCGCCGCGTCCCCATCCCTGCCCTCGACTCAGAGGGTTGGGGGGGAGGTTCCATCGTCGAGTCGTATTCCACCTCAGAGTCCGAGAAATGGACTGGTCTAATTTCCGTCCGGACTCCCCTGACATTCCTCCTACGGCGACAACGCCCGGCCTTCCTGCCCCTGGGTGGCTCCTCAGGGTAAGGATGATTTCAGTCAAGGAGTCCCCTGGCCGCAATAGTGCTGGTGCAGAGGGGACAGAAGGCCGGGGTGTGGGAATCACCGGGACAGATGTCGAAAGGGACATGGGGAGGACCTCCAAGTGAGTGAGCGACTGGATACCCAACGGTTCCATACTCACGGCCAGCGGTAGAGGGAGTGACGTCATACCCAGTGTAGTGGGCACTGGAAAGAGTCATACCTGGAGCATAGCTTTCGCAAAGAATCCTTCGGCTTTCCAGATCAGTGGCACAAAATTAGCCGTCATGGTGGGTGGAACTACCAAGGATTGGTCCGTGGTGGCCATTGCCTGTGCCCACAACCGGGAGAGTCGACCCAACCTGCCTGTAGGGCGGTCAGTGCCTCTATCCCAGTCGGGCATGTGACTGCCCCTGCTCAACATGTGTGGGGGTCTGGTAGTAGGAGTCCTTAGTGGCTCGGGCCACAGTGGTTGCTGACGTTGGTGCCCTAGGATGGGCATTCTCTTCCGCTGGCGCCCGACGCTAGCGTCAGGTCAGATGAGTTGGAGCCGGTGGTGCGGGAACAAAGATTTCCTAGTCCTCGGCCAGGGGAGTCGGGCGATGACGTCGACGCAGCCTGGCGGGGGTTCTTGCCGTTAACCCCTGGGATGGGTCTCCGATCGGGCGGACCCGGACATCCCCCACCTCATTGGCATTGGGCACGGATGTGTCAGGCTGCTCCGGGGATAGGCTCCCAAAGTGATTGAATGTCGGAGGTGGGAGCGGCGGCTCCCTGCGCGGCCCTCGGGGGAGGCGATGATAGTGAGGCGCAACCACATCTAGATCCAAACGGGCCATGCCCCTGGTGGGGATGATCCCTTCCTTGTCATACCTAAGAACCAGTTCGTTGATCACCCCTTGCTGGATGATTTCTTGACGGGGAGGGGGGCGAGAGAGCCCGAAAGTCATGGCAATCAGAGCCGGAGTGATTGTGGAAAAGGTGAGACCGCGTGGGGTATCCGCGTTGGTACTGCCCCTGCCCCTACGCCGGTGGGCATGTGGTGATCGAGCTCTGGATGTAGTGATCTGATTCCTGGAAGCAGGGAGATGAACCCATTAGTAGTAACAGGAAACGAAATCGACAACTAATAGCCCAACGTCATTCCGTCTTCCGTGTTCGGCGAGAGGGATCCACAGTGACGATGCCGCAGAACGGAGCACTCAACATCCTAACTGCCTCAACCCCTGGCGTGTTTCATGTCCCGGTAATAGGTACCTGGACCTGGTGACATTCTAATCTTCCGACACCCTTAATGCTACCCATCTACATATTGAGGAGAATAGATTCACTTCAGGTTCACCAATTTTTTGTTTCCGACGCTTTTATGCTGGGGCGCGTGTGCGTGTCCGTCACGCATGGGAGGGTGCGTGTAATGCCCCGACCCCAGTTACCCAGAGATGGTTCATTATTACATAACATTGGCATGATCACAAGAAAGATAAATTCTCGAAAGACCGATTAGTTTAGTAGCCTTGGAAACACTAGATACAATCATAAAGTTTTATATTACACAAAAAAAACATCTTGTCTTCATATACCCTCATACTATCCCGGCAGGTCATTCATAAATTACTTCTTCATAATCCTGGGAAAAATAAAACATTGAAAGGGGTGAGCTTAGATTCTCAGTAAGGATAACATTATAGAAGAAGCTTTCATAGATAAGGATAAACACTTAAGGCAATTTATAATTAAAACAAAATCCTTTTAAACTTGAACTTCAGCATAATATGGAAAAGATAAAATGAAATAATGTCATTTACTTATTCACATTGATATTCTACTAGTCGAACAATCATATGAAATATCAATAACCACTTTCATAATGATGGAATGCATAATTCCAGACTATCATAACCACATAGCCAAGGCCTCGTGCCAAGACTACAAATAAGATTTTCCCAAGGCCTTGTGCTAAGACACTAGTTTGTCTCATGAGACCTACTAATGCATCGAGGGGCTATAGCGGGCTCCACTCGTCACTTATTAAGTCCAATGCATTCCTTATATGAACAGGTTTAAACATAACAGAAACATTCGTATTAAAACTAGCATACGAAATGTCAATACTTTAACCAGAAACCATGAATGGTATAAAAATAGCACATCCACAGTCAAACATAACTCATTCGAAACAATATGGAAGATTGTATTGTATCATATTAACCTCAATCGAGAATAATGAAAGATATTGACATAAATGAAAATAATCATCAAAACTATTTGAGAGAAATATCCCCCTTTTTCTTGAAATCATTTAAAGTCACACTATTTGTCAATAATCCATTTAAAAATATGTTTTTGAATCAAAGTTTCCCATAACACTTTGAAACATTTAAAAGGAGTTTTAATTATAAAACATTAATGTCCAAATAAATAAATCCTTAAAACCATTTTTTAAAACATGGACATTAATGACCAAGATTTAGAAGAATAAATCCTTAAAACGTTTAAAAATGGTATTTTAGTTGGAGTTTCTAACCAAAAGAGAGACACTTGAATATAAATAATTGAGGTAATCAAAACATTATAATATCATGAGAATAAAGGAATTCATGATATACTATGTCAAAGTACATTATATACACCACATAAAAGTGATTTGGTGTATAAATACAAAGAAGTCTCAATGGAATGTAAATTTAGATGAAATCTCTTATAAAGGATGTATCCTTAGGTTAAGGATAATTCAACGACATAATTATGTGTGACAGATATAAATACACTAAATATCATTGGATATTCAATGTAAAACAATCAAAGGACATTCACACATATTCTTGTAAAAACAACACCAACGAATTGGATGTTTAACTCAACAAATGGAGAATGAGTTAAAATTACTCTTATCAAATTCATATCAGTGAATTAAGAAATTATCAATAGAGTGATTATGTGTATCAAAAATATATCCACAGGAAGGGGAGTGGAAATTATGACATAATCAAATGAATAGTGATTCCACACATAATCTTGGGGTAATATAATCAATGGAATATGATTAAATCCAAATGAGTGGAAATTGAAGTTTCAAATTCCCTTATTGATTAGGTAACTTATGAAACATACACCCATGAAAGAATGATCATACCATGATGATGTAAATACCCATAAATTAATTTATATTACACAATGAATACAATCATGGGGTGTACACATACACCACATGCAATAATTAAGTGGTGAACAATGGAATTCTCACGAAATTAAGAGTGAGTTAAGAAACCCCTTACCTTGTAATTTTCCTTGGTTGGGGGTAGGTTAACCTCTTGTATAATGTTTAAATAATTTTTATTAAATTATTCATGAATCATATACATTAATATAATATCATATATGATCTTTTAACGTTGCTTTGTTAATAATATCTTAGAATTATCGTCGTTTCGGGTGTTAACTTACTCATTTTCTTTTATATGTTTTTTTACGTAAGCCATGTTTGTCATGGATGGGTTGTATCTTATTCATATCCAGAATTATATAAAGTTCTTAAAAATTATTTTTAAATCATCAAATGATAATTATACTTGAATGGGTACGATAGAGAATGAATCACATCTCGTTCGTGGAGACGGTAGTCCGTACGTACGCACGAGCGACAATATCATTCTCTTGTTATTAAAATAATATATAATTGGATGGTATATCATATATAAAGAATAATTATCATGTTATATTTATTATTTACATGAATTACACATCATTATTATACCCCTCCAAATA
Organism: Viscum album; assembly: GCA_963277665.1. NCBI lineage: Eukaryota > Viridiplantae > Streptophyta > Magnoliopsida > Santalales > Viscaceae > Viscum > Viscum album. Next base: position 303,605,541 of record OY728130.1, read on the forward strand.
ATATTATATTGAATAACAATTACACCACGACTTGGAGACGGTAAGTCGTACGTACGCACGTTTTGGCGACATGTTATTCAAAGGGTGGATAGAATACTGAATATGGTTGAACCATATTTATAATAACATCACAGTATATTTAAGATAATGGAGTTATTATTTTAGAATGGTAATAACAAAGAAATAAGAAGTGGAAGAAGAAAGGAACTTGAAAAGGGGTGGTGAAAACATTATCTCTTCGTCGGGTTCTTCCTTTTGATTTGATCAAAAGGGCTCCATAGGATGGCTTTCTGATCAAACTAAGGACTCTAGGTTGTAGTGAGGGAATTTGAGAGAGTATTTGGGCAGGGGATGTCCAAACTAAAAGGCTCTGATAGTGTGAAGAAATGAGAAGGAGTGCCCATTTATAAGAGGGGTGAGGGGCACCTTTGGAAAAGCTAGAAATATTAATTTATAATATATTCATATTCAGTTTCTAATAGCTCCAAAGTTTATTATTTAAAGGTTAAGGTGGGTATGGGTCTAAAACCACTCAACCAATATAATTTAGACAGGTTTGGGTCATTATATTAACCTTATCTTTAAGTATTAACTCTTAGTTAATTAGTTTCACTTTTACAATGTCTCTTTGTATTTTTATATTGTATGGTTAATAAACATACCATATACATCCAAGATAACCACATGTGGTCCATTAATGATACACCTATCATGATATAAGTCTCTTGTCCGAACCCTATATTTTTAGGAATTTAATATCAATTAATAATATAATATTTGTTTTAAAAACTCTTTTATGTCAATTTTGACACCTTTCAATAGTTAGTTTTTGTGAAACAAATAGCAGAATGATTACTTAGAACAAAGTTAATTAAATCAATCATAATATGTAACAGTAACCCATAAAATTATTGTAATTCAATAAAAGTCTAAAATTATATTTATTTGGGTATTTATAATATCAATTATTCTAATTTTTCGCTATTATGGTAATTACTGCATCACCATTGCGACATAAATAAATTAAAATATTTAATGTCTAAAAATTATAAATAAAGATCATTATGTATGAAATCGTTTTATATTTCTAATGAATATCTATTGTATAAAATCCAACATATATAACCCTATGTAACAATTGTTTTTATAAAAGATATATGCTTGTGTCATTTTTGTATTCATTTTAACTTAATTAAAATAAAGTGTCCCTATCACTTACAAGTGGATCCATGTGGTCCCAAAATCGACCCAAAGATACCCAGGTCGACCATTTATCAACCAATAGGTTTAGGACACGTTTTAGGGTAATTTAGTATTATTATAATATTATTTTTTTAACCCTGGTTTACCGGATTTACCCTTAAACCATGGTAAATAAAATATTTACCGAAATAATTATCCAAACTGTATAAAAAAAAGATACCTATTTACACAATTTGAACATCCTGATACCAAATAAGGAATCCATTTTTCCAAATTCAAAACACAGAAGTGGCAGAAATTAATTTAAAATTAATTCCCGTTGTTAAAACAAAAAGCGTGTTTTTAAGAGATAATAACTATCAAAAGATTGACATTTGTTTATGTCTGGTTTAAATGTGAAATTATGTTCAATTACCCACATTGTATTACATGGTAAAAATATATTTTAAATATAATTTAAAACCACTCAAATACATAATTTATCACTATTAATTATTTCGATTAAAAAAGTTGTTGTTAAATAAAATTTAGTAATTTTTCACTATTCATCAAAATATAAAAGTTATCCGAAAAGTACCAAAATTTCACCCTAGGATAATTTTGTTATTCCGAATCCAAAAATGAAGTCTATTTTACCAAATTCAAAACATAAACGTTGCATTTATTAATTTAAAATTGATTCCTGCTTTCGAAACCAAAAGGCGTATTTTTAAGAAATAATAACTATCAAAAGTCTGACACTTGTTTATATCCAATTTCAAGGTGTAATTAATAAAAATGACCATCACTGGATTAAATAGTAAAAATATAATCTATTTATACTTCCAAAACACTAAAATTTTTAATTTAACAATATAAATTGTTTTGATTAAAAAAGTTGTTTTCAGTTAAAATATAGTATTTTTCATTATTCACCCAAATATGAAAGTTATCAGAAAGACACCAAAACATTATTGATACTAAATTCTTATGTCCCGATTCTAAAGAGGAATTTCATTTTGTCAAATTGAATATATAAAAGTTTCAAATATTGGTTTTAAAAAGGCTTCGCCATTAAAAGGCTGTAAAATTTCATTTTTTGAAAAATACTTCTTTTATCTGAAAAAAAAGAATTTTTTCATAAATCATGTCTTAGAATCTCATAATATGGATTAAAATTATATGTATAATATAATATTTAAAATTTTGTTAATACTATTCCTAACCTCCTTTGAACGGCTAGTTTGGTAAGTCGTGGTGTACTTGAACTCAGTGTTGCGTACAACACACGCTATTGTATTATTCAAGGAGAAGTGTACCATGGAAGATTGGGGTGTTACATTCTCCCTTCCTTCAATAAATTGCGTCCTCGCAATCTTTAAAATTGTTCTTGGGAATATAATTGAAAGTCCCACATCGGAAAAAGAGTCAATAAAACTATCACTTTAAAAGAAAGAAAGAGAGGCATAAAGGTCAACCAAGATAACCCATACTCGGATTCCATGTAGGAAAACATGGATATGGATGATAAAATAAGTGTCAAGTTCTGATGGAGAGGGATAGAAATCATGATCAAGAGAATGTTGACAATAAGAAAACCAAAAACATGTGTTGGGACAAACGATCATTAATCTCCTAGTAGGAAAAGTAAACGGACAACATTTTTTGTTTTAAGATACATTACATAAGGATGAGGAATACATTTATGATATTGATTAAGAATATAAAGATATATACTTACTTTTTAAGTAGAGTTTCATTCTTTAATAAATTTCCACCACTAACTCAATTTTTATTAAATGATGAGTATTCAAGAAGACTTGGTCACACTGGAAAAGATAGAATAAACTTCTATAGAATCACATGATCCATGCAGGATAAACTATATATTTACATTGTCTTTAGAGATTAATCAAAACCAAAATGGTTAGTAAAAGATCTAATGATCCCCCAAAATGATATTCCTTGAGAGAAATAAACACTAATCTTAATTTCTAAAATTAAACCAACAATACCCCAAAGTTAAATAAATCCTATTGAATAATCAATTGCCTTTAAAATCATTCAATATAATCCAAACTAATATTGAAACCAAAAACATAGTGGAATTTGATTATGTAGTCTCCCATGTTAAATTGTATCTCCAAATGACATCAAATACTCTTAAAGTCACATACTTAAAATTAATTAACCTCATCACATATCTCTGTTATAGGTTAATCATTTCCATAAATAACCCAAATCACTATAAATCCACAATAAAAACATAGATAAAAATCTACCATTACTCCACAAATGAAACCCCATAGTATTCTATTTTCCTTGGGCATATAGTGTTCCCAACAATGCGAACATCTTCCAAAATAACATTTATCACTTAATCACCAAATCATTTTCCTTTACCAAGGGTATTCATTTGACAAGACATAAGAACCCAAATCAACTTATTATTGATTAATAAAATCATTTAACTAAAAATAGTTAATCACACTATACAGGGACTTCACGTAGTCCAGTGGTAGGCGATAACTCCCAATCGCACTTTGGTTGTGGGTTTGATTCCCACAGTTTTGTCCGACGCGACGGGTTGTCACACGGTCTACGTGTTGTCCTTTTTCAAAAACTATATTTTATAATATTACCAAAATGATATAAATTCCTCAAAATACCATAACATAATTTAACAACAAATGTTGTATCATACATTTCATTTTCATGCTAAATTTTAACAACTTATAATTCTCTCAAACCCCAATGATAATATAAAACCAAATGGCTATTTATACCTATATCCACAAGAGAAGAGATAATTCTTCCTCAAATATCATTCTCAAATGGAAAACTGCGGGGTTACAAATACAAGAGAAAATTATTCCAAAGTAAACCCATTAACAAGGAGCACTAATACTTTTTAAAAATTTCTCCAACCATTTATTTCCACATAGCTACTTCTTTGAACAAGAAAATATCCTATAGAATAGGGAATTCACTCGGGTAATGGACATGTCCCCTACATTTATGGCAAATGACTGTAAATGGACTCTTGGGACCATTTTTATCTTCTTCCATAGTACTCTTCATTTTGCTTCGGAAATTCTTCACATTATGTCGTTCCTTCCCACACGTAAAACATTTTTTGGTCCCATTGAGACACTTTCCCTGGTGTCTCCTACCACATTTCTTGCATGATGGAAATTGAGGGTTCTTTTCTCCATGGTCTCCATTGCTGGAGCTCTTATCATTCATCACCTTTATCTTCCTTGTTGAGTCCGGGAGTTGGTTAATATATATGTTATTGATCATATTTTTGGAAAACTGATTTGTCATAAAGACGATATCTTTTACGCCTATCAACATTCCATTTTGTTGCTCATTTCCACCACCGTTCCCACCTTTCATATCATTCGCAAAGTCACTATGACTTCCTTGGAATCTATTCATTGACTAAAACCAGAAAGCATTGTGTGCGTAAGAATAGTCATAAAATCATTTATAGATTAACATGTCACCATATTCTCAATTTGAAACACATTAAGATATACCAAGGTCATTTACTCTCATCTTATATATAAATTACTTTAAATCGGTTTGTAAAGAAAATGTAAATTATCCTAAGAATATCCCCCAGGAGCGTCGTTACCAAGAGTGCAGCAAGGCCCGTTGTCGTGCACCAGTTCCCGTTCGAGTCTAGCTCAAAGTGGTGTTTTCGGGTTTTACCCCTAGGTACATCTGTGCCAGAGCTGCCTCTACCTGATTGTATCCTGACAGGGATGTATTGTTCAGAAAACTCAAAAAATCTCTACAATATAAAAATTCTAGAAAGTTATTCTATACTAATCCTCAAAGTTCAACTTAGGTCTATGTTCTCTAATCAGAGCATATCTAAATCTAGCTTCCAAGGTTTGTACTAAACTTAATCTGAAACCAACTGTAATGCCCCAACCCCAGTTACCCAGAGTCGGTGAATTATTACATAACATTGGCATGATCACAAGAAAGATCAAGTCTCGAAAGACCTGTTATTTTCGTAGCCTTGGAAACACTAGATACAATCATAAAGTTTTACATTACATAAACAAACATCTTGTCTTCATATCCCCTCATATTATCCCTGCAGGTCATTCATAAATTACTTCTTCATAATCCTGGGAAAAATAAAACATTGAAAGGTGTGATCTCAGATGCTCAGTAAGGATAACATTTTAGAAGAAGCTTTCATAGATAAGCATGAACACTTAAGGCAATTTATAATTAAAACAAAATCCTTTTAAACATGAACTTCATCATAATATGGAAAAGATAAAATGAAATAATGCCATTTACTTATTCACATGGATATTCTACTAGTCGAACAATCACATGCGATATCAATAACCACTTTCATAATGATGGAATGCATAATGCCAGACTATCTTAACCACATAGCCAAGGCCTCGTGCCAAGACTACAAATAAGATTTTTCCAAGGCCTTGTGCCAAGACACTAGTTTGTCTCATGATACCTAACGATGCATCGAGGAGCTATAGAGGGCTCCAACCATCACTTATTAAGTCCAATGCATTCCTCATATGAACAGGTTTAGACATAACATAAACATTTGTATTAAAACTAGCATACAAAATGTCAATACTTTAACCACAAACCATGAATGGTATAAAAATAGCACATCCACAGTCAAACATAACTCATTAGATACAATATGGAAGATTGTATTGTATCATATTAACCTCAATCGAGAATAATGAAGGTTATTGACATAGATGAAAATAATCATCAAAACAATTTGAGAGAAATATACCCCTTTTTCTTGAAATCATTTAAAGTCACACTATTTGTCAAGAAGCCATTTAACAATATATTTTTGAATCAAAGTGTCCCATACCCATTTGAAACTTTTAAAAGTAGTTTTAATTCTAAAACATTAATGTCCATATAAATAAATCCTTAAAAACATTTTTTAAAACATGGACATTAATGAGCAAGATTTAGAAGAATAAGTCTTTAATACATTTAAAAATGGTATTTTAGTTGGAGTTTCTAACCAAAAGAGAGACAATTGAATACAAATAATTGAGGTAATAAAAACATTTTAATATCATGAGAATAAAAGAATTCATGATATACTATGTCAATGTACATTATATACACCACGTAAAATTGATTTGGTGTATAACAACAAAGAAGTCTCAATGGAATGTAAATTGAGATGAAATCTCTCATAAAGGCTGTATCCTTAGGTTAAGGATAAGTCAACGACATAATTATGTGTGAAAAATATAAACACACTAAATATGATTGGATATTCAGTGTAAAACAATCAGAGGACATTCACACATATTCTTGTAAAAACAACACCAACGAATTGGATGTTTAACTCAACAAATAGAGAATGAGTTAAAATTACTCTTATCAAATTCATATCAATGACTTGAGAAATTATCAATAGAGTGATTATGTCTATCAAAAGTATATCCACAGGAAGGGGAGTGGAAATTATGACATAATCAAATTAATAGTGATTCAACACATAATCTTGGGGTAATATAATCAATGAAATATGCGTAAAGCCAAATGAGTAGAAATTGAAATTTCAAAGTCCCTTATCGATTAGGTAACTTACGAAACATACACCCATGAAAGAAGGATCATACCATGATGATGTAAATACCCATAAATTAAAGTATATTACACAATGAATATAATCATGGGCAGTACACATACACCACATGCAATAATTAAGTGGTGAACAATGGAATTCTCACGAAATTTAGAGTGAGTTAAGAAACCCCTTACCTTGTACTTTTCCTTGGTTTGGGGTAGGTTAACCTCCTGTATAATGTTGAAATAATTGTTATTAAATTATTCATGAATCATATACATTAATATGATATTATATATGATCTTTTAACGTTTCTTTGTTAATAATATCTTAGAATTATCGTCGTTTTGGGTGTTAACTTACTCGTTTTCTTTTATATGTTTTGTTACGTAAGCCATGTTTTTCATGGATAGGTTGTATCTTATTCATATCCATAATGATATCAAGTTCTTAAACATTATTTTTAAATCATCAAATGATAATTATACTTGAATGGGTATGATAGAGAATGAATCTCATCGCGTTCGTGGAGACGGTAGTCCGTACGTACGGACGAGTCACAATATCATTCTTTTGATATTAAAATAATATATAATTGGATGGTATATCATATATACATAATAATTATCATGTTATATTTATTTTTTACATGAATTACACATCATTATTATAACCCTTCAAATAATAATATATTTAATAACAATTACACCACGACGTGGAGACGGTAAGCCGTACGTACCCACGTATGGTGACATGTTATTCAAAGGGTGGATAGAATACTGAATACAGTTGTACCATATTTATAATAACATCACAGTATATATTTAAGATACTGTAGTTTTTATTTTAGAATGGTAATAATAAGTAAAGAAGAAGTGGAAGTAGAAAGGAACTTGAAAAGGGGTGGTGAAAACATTTCCTCTTCTTCGGGTCCTTCCTTTCGATTTGATCAAAAGGGATCCTTAGGATGGCTTTATGATCAAAATAAGGTATCTAGGTTTTATTTAGGGAATTTGAGAGAGTATTTGAGCAGGGGTTAGTCGAACCAAAAGGCTTTGATGGTGTAAAGAAATGAGAAGGAGTGCCCTTTTATAAGAGGGGTGAGGGGCACCTTTGGAAAAGCTAGAAATATTAATTTATAATAAATTCATATTCTATTTCTAATAGCTCCAAAATTTATTATTTAAACATTAAGATGGGGATGGGTCTAAAACCACTTAACCAATATAATTTAGACAGGTTTGGGTCATTATATTAACCTTATCTTTAAGTATTAACTCTTAGTTAATTAGTTTCACTTTTACAATATCTCTTTGTATTTTTATATTATATGGTTAATAAACATACCATATACATCCAAGAAACCCCCAAGTGGTCCATTAATGATACAAAGATCATGATATAAGTATCTTTGCCAAACCCTATATTTTTAGGAATTTAATATCAATTAATAATATAATATTTGTTTTAAAAACTCTTTTATGTCAATTTTGACACTATTCAATAGTTGATTTTTGTGAAACACATAACAGAATGATTACTTCGAAAAAAGTTAATTAAATCAATCCTAATATGTCATATTAACCTATAAAATTAGTGTAATTCAATAAAAGTCTCAAATTATATTTATTTGGGTATTTATAATATCCATTATTCTTATTTTTCACTATTATGGTAATTACTGCATCACCATTGTGTCATAAATAAATTAAATTATTTAATGTCTAAAAATTATAAATAAAATATAATTATGTAGGAAATATTTTTATATTTCTAATTAATATTTATAGTCTAAAATCCAACATATATAACTCTATGTAACATTTGTTTTGCTAAAGGATACATGCTTTTGTCGTTTTTGTATTCATTTTAACTTAATTAAAATAACGTGTCCCTATCACTTACAAGTGGATCCATGGGGTCCCAAAATCGACCCAAAGATGCCCATGTTCGACCATGTATCAACCAATAGGGTTAAGACTTGTTTTAGGGTAATTTAGTATTATTATAATATTATTTGTTTAACCCTTGTTTACCGGATTTACCCTTTAACCATGGTAAATAAAATATTTACCGAAGTAATTATCAAAAATGTCTAAAAAAAGTTACCTATTTACACAATTTGAACATCCTGATTCCAAATATGGAATCCATTTTTCCAAATTCAAAACATAGAAGTGGTATAAATTAATTTAAAATTAATTCCCATTGTTAAAACAAAAAGCGTGTTTTTAAGAGATAATAACTATCAAAAGATTGACACTTGTTTATGTCTGGTTTAAATGGGAAATTATGTTCAATTACACACATTGTATTACATGGTAAAAATATATTTTAAATATAATTTAAAACCACTCAAATTCATATTTTATCACTATTAATTATTTCGATTAAAAAAGTTGTTTTTAATTAAAATTTAGTAATTTTTTACTATTTATGAAAACATAAAAGTTATCCGAAAAGTAACAAAATTTTACCCTAGGCTAATTTAGTTATCCCGAATCCAAAAATGAAGTCTATTTTACCAAATTAAAAAAATTAAAATTTTATTTATTAATTTAAAATTGATTCCTACTTTCGAAACCAAAAGGCGTATTTTTAAGAAATAATAACTATCAAAAGTCTGAAACTTGTTTATGTCCAATTTCAAGGTGAAATTACTTAAAATGACCATCATTGGATTAAATAGTAAAAATATAATCTATTTATACTTAAAAACCATTAAAATGTATAATTTAACAATATAAATTATTTTGATTAAAAAAGTTGTTTTCAGTTAAAATATATTATTTTTCACTATTCACCCAAATATGAAAGTTATCAGAAAGACACCAAAACGTTATTGATACTAAATTATTATGTCCCTATTCTAAAGAAGAATTTCATTTTGTCAAATTGAATATATAAAAGTTCCAAATATTGGTTTTAAAAAGCATTCGCCATTAAAAGGCGGTAAAATTTCATTTTTTGAAAAATACTTCTTTTATCTGAAAAAAAAAGTATTTGTTCATAAATCATGTCTTAGAATCTCATAATAAGGATTAAAATTATAAGGATAATATAATATTTAAAATTTAGTTAATACTATTCATAACCTTCTTTGAACGACTAGTTTGGTATGTCGTGGTGTACTTGAACTCAGTGTTGCGTACAACACACGCTATTGTATTATTCAAGGAGAAGTGTACCGTGGAAGATTGGGGTGTTACATTCTCCCTTCATTCAATAAATTGTGTCCTCGCAATTTCTAAAATTGTTCTTGGGAATATAATGGAAAGTCCCACATCGGAAAAAGAGTCAATAAAACTATCACTTTAAAAGAAAGAAAGAGAGGTATAAAGCTCAACCAAGATAACCCATACTCAGATTTCATGTAGGAAAATATGGATATGGATGATAAACTAAGTGTCAAGTTCTGATGGAGAGGGATAGAAATCATGATCATGAGAAAGTTAACAATAAGAAAACCAAAAACTTGTGTTGGGACAAACAATCATTAATCTCCTAGTAGGAAAATTAAACAGACAACATTTTTTGTTTTAAGTTACATTACATAAGGATGAGGAATTCATTTATGATATTGATTAAGAATATAAATATATATAATTACTTTTTAATTAGAGTTTCATTCTTTAATAAATTTCCACCACTAACTCAATTTTTTTAAACGATGAGTATTCAAGAAGACTTGGTCACACTGGAAGATCTAGAATAAACTTCTATAGAATCACATGATCCATGCAGGATAAAATATATATTTACATTGTCTTTAGAGATTAATCACAACCAAAATGGTTATTACAAGATCTAATGACCCCCCAAAAGGATATTCCTTGAGAGAAATAAACACTAATCTTAATTTCTAAAATTAAACCAACAATACACCAAAGTTAAATAAATCCCATTCAATAATCAATTGCCTTTAAAATCCTTCAATATAATCCAAACTAATATTGAAACCCAAAACATAGAAGAATTTGATTATATAGTCTCCCATGTTAAATTGTATCTCCAAATGACATCAAATACTCTTAAATTCACATACTTAAAATTAATTAACCTTATCTCATATCTTTGTTATAGGTTAATCATTTCCATAAATAACCTAAATCACTATAAATCCACAATAAAAACGTAGATAAAAATCTACCATTACTCCACAAATGAAACCCCATTGTATTCTATTTTCCTTATGCATAGAGTGTTCCCAACAAAGCGAACATCTTCCAAAATAACATTTATCACTTAATCACCAAATCATTTTCCTTTACCAAGGGTATTCATTTGACAAGACAAAAGAACCCAAATCGACTTATTATTGATCGATAAAATCATTTAACTAAAAATAATTAGTCACACTATCCAGGGACTTCACGTAGTCCAGTGGTAGGTGATAAATCCCAATCGAAATTTGGTTGTGGGATGGATTCCCACAGTTTTGTCCGACGCGACGGGTTGTCACACTGTCTACGTGTTGTCCTTTTTCAAAAACTATATTTTATAATATTACCAAAATGAGATAAATTCCTCAAAATACCATAACATAATTTAACCACAAATGTTGTATCATACATTGTATTTTCATCCAAAATTATAATAGCTTATAATTCTCTCAAACCCCAATGATCATATAAAACCAAATGGCTATTTATACCTATATCCACAAGAGAAGAGATAATTCTTCCTCAAATATCATTCTGACATGGAAAACTGCGGGGTTACAAATACAAGAGAAAATTATTCCAAAGTAAACCCATCAACAAGGAGCACTAATAATTTTTAAACATTTCTCCAACCATTTATTTCCACATAGCTACTTATTTGACCAAGAAAATATCCTATAGAATAGGGCATTCACTCGGGTAATGGCCAGGTCCCCTACATTTACGGAAAATGACTGTAAATGGACTCTGGGGACCATTTTTATCTTATTCCATAGTACAATTCATTTTGCTTCATTAATTCTTCACTTTATGTCCTTTCTTCCCACACGTAAAACATTTTTTGGTCCCATTGAGACTCTTTCCCAAGTGTCTCCTACCACATTTCTTGCATGATGGAAATTGAGGGTTCTTTTCTCCATGGTCTCCATTGCTGGAGCTCTTATCATTCATCACCTTTATCTTCCTTGTTGAGTCTAGGAGTTGGTGAATATATATGTTGTTGATCATATTTTTGGAAAACTGATTAGGCATAAAGACGATATCTTTTACGCCTATCAACATTCCATTTTTTTTCTCATTTCCACCACCGTTCCCACCTTGTACATCATTCTCAAAGTCACTATGACTTCCTTGGAATCTATCCATTGACTAAAACCAGAAACCATTGTGTGCGTAACAATAGTCATAAAATCATTTATAGATTAACATGTCAGCATATTCTCAATTTGAAATACATTAAGATATACCAAGGTCATTTACTCTCATCTTATATATATATTACTTTAAATTGGTTTGTAAAGAAAATGTAAATTATCCTAAGCATATCCCCCGGGGGCGTCGTTACCAAGAGTGCAGCAAGGCCCGTTGTCGTGCACCAGTTCTCGTTCGAGTTTAGCTCAAAGTGGTGTTTTCGGGTTTTACCTCTAGGTACATCTGTGCTAGAGCTGCCTCTACCTGCTCGTATCCTAACAGGGATGTATTTCTCGGAAAACTCACAAAATCTCTACAATATCAAAATTCTAGGAAGTTATTCTATACTAATCCCCAAAGTTCATCTTAGGTCTACGTGCTCTAATCAGAGTTTATCTAAATCAAGCTTCCAAGGTTTGTACTAAACTTCCTCTGATGCCAACTGTAATGCCCCAACCCCAGTTACCCAGAGTCGGTGCATTATTACATAACATTGGCATGATCACAAGAAAGATCAAGTCTCGAAAGACCGATTTGTTTAATATCCTTGGAAACACTAGATACAATCATAAAGTTTTACATTACATAAAAAAACATCTTGTCTTCATATCCCCTCATACTATCCCTACAGGTCATTCATAAATTACTTCTTCATAATCCTGGGAAAAATAAAACATTGAAAGGGGTGAGCTCAGATGCTCATTAAGGATAACATTATAGAATAAGCTTTCATAGATAAGCATAAACACTTAAGGAAATTTATAATTAAAAAAAAAGCCTTTTAAACTTCAACTTCAACATAATATGGAAAAGATAAAATGAAATAATTACATTTACTTATTCACATTGATATTCTACTAGTCGAACAATCACATGCGATATCAATAACCACTTTCATAATGATGGAATGCATAATGCCAGACTATCATAACCACATAGCCAAGGCCTCGTGCCAGGACTACAAATAAGATTTTTCAAAGGCCTTGTGCCAAGACACTAGTTTGTCTCATGAGACCTACCGATTCATCGAGGAGATATAGCGGGCTCCACATGTCACTTATTAAGTCCAATGAATTCCACAAATGAACAGGTTTAAACATAACATAAACATTCATATTAAAACTAGCATAAGAAATGTCAATACTTTAACCCCAAATCATGAATGGTACAAAAATAGCACATCCATAGTCAAACATAACTCATTCGATACAATATGGATGATTGTATTGTATCATATTAACCTCAATCGAGAATAATGAAGTATATTGACATAGATGAAAATAATCATCAAAACTATTTGAGAGAAATATCCCCCTTTTTCTTGAAATAATTTAAAGTCACACTATTTTTCAAGAAGCCATTTAAAAATATATTTTTGAATCAAAGTGTCCCACACCACTTTGAAACTTTTAAAAGGAGTTTTAATTCTAAAACATTAATGTACATATAAATAAATCCTTAAAACCATATTTTAAAACATGGATATTAATGAGTAAGATTTAGAAGAATAAGTCTTTAAAACATTTAAAAATGGTATTTTAGTTGGAGTTTCTAACCAAAAGAGAGACACTTAAATACAAATAATTGAGGTAATAAAAACATTGTAATATCATGAGAATAAATGAATCCATGATATATTATGTCAAAGTACATTATATACACCACATAAAAGTGATTTGGTGTATAAAAACAAAGAAGTCTCAGTGGAATGTAAATTGAGATGAAATCTCTCATAAAGGTCGTATCCTATGGTTAAGGATAAGTCAAAGAAATAATTATGTGTGAAAAATATAAATACACTAAATATGATTGGATATTAAGTGTAAAACAAAGGACATTCACACATATTCTTGTAAAAACAACACCAACGAATTGGATGTTTAACTCAACAAATGGAGAATGAGTTAAAATTACTCTTATCAAATACATATCAATGACATGAGAAATTATTAATAGAGTTATTATGTGTATAAAAAGTATATCCACAGGAAGGGGAGTCGAAATTATGACATAATCAAATGAATAGTGATTCCACACATAATCTTGGGGTAATATAATCAATGAAATATGCGTAAAGCCAAATGAGTGGAAATTGAAATTTCAAATTCCCTTATCGATTAGGTAACATACGAAACATAAAACCATGAAAGAAGGATCATACCATGATTATTTAAATACCCATAAATTAAAGTATATTACAAAATGAATACAATCATGGGCAGTACACATACACCACATGCAATAATTAAGTGGTGAACAATGGAATTCTCACGAAATTAAGAGTGTGTTAAGAAACCCCTTACCTTGTAATTTTCCATGGTTGGGGGTAGTTTAACCTCCTGTATAATGTTGAAATAATTGTTATTAAATTATTCATGAATCATATACATTAATATGATATCATATATGATCTTTTAACATTTCTTTGTTAATAATATCTTAGAATTATCGTCGTTTCGGGTGTTAACTTACTCATTTTATTTTATATGTTTAGTTAGGTAAGCCATGTTTGTCATGGATAGGTTGTATCTTATTCATATCCAGAATTATATCAAGTTCATAAAAATTATTTTTAAATCATCAAATGATAATTATATTTGAATGGGTACGATAGAGAATGAATCTCATCACGTTCGTGGAGACTGTAGTTCGTACGTACGCACGAGCGACATTATCATTCTTTTGATATTAAAATAATATATAATTGGATGGTATATTATATATACAGAATAATTATAATTTTATATTTATTATTTACATGAATTACACATCATTATTATACCCATCCAAATAATAATATATGGAATAACAATTACACCACGACGTGGAGATGGTAAGCCGTACGTACGCATGTATGGTGACATGTTATTCAAAGGGTGGATAGAATACTGAATATGGTTGTACCATATTTATAATAACATCAAAGTATATATAATATACTGGAGTTGTTATTTTTTAATGGTAATAACAAAGAAAGAAGAAGTGGAAGAAGAAAGGAACTTGAAAAGGGGTGGTGAAAACATTACCTCTTCTTCGAGTTCTTCCTTTTGATTTGATCAAAAGGGATCCTTAGGATGGATTTATGATCAAACTAAGGTCTCTAGGTTGTATTTAGGGAAGTTGAGAGAGTATTTTGGAAGGGGTTGGCTGAACCAAAGGGCATTGAATGTGTGAATAAATGAGAAGGAGGAGTTCCCTTTTATAAGAGGGGTGAGGGGAACCTTTGGAAAAGCTAGAAATATTAATTTATAATAAATTCATATTAAGTATCTAATAGATCCAAAGTGGATTATTTAAAGGTTAAGGTGGTATGGGTCGAAAACCACTCAACCGATAGAATTTAGACAGGTTTGGGTCATTATATTAACCTTATCTTTAAGTATTAACTCTTAGTTAATTAGTTTCACTTTTACAATGTCTCTTTGTATTTTTATATTATATGGTTAATAAACTTACCATATACATCCAAGCAACCCCCAAGTGGTCCATTAATTATACATCTATCATGATATAAGTCTCTTTGCCGAACCCTAGATTTTTGGGAATTTAATATCAATTTATAATATAATATTGGTTTTAAAAACTCTTTTATGTCAATTTTGACACTATTCAATAGTTGATTTTTGTGAAACACATAACAGAATGATTAATTCGAAAAAAGTTAATTAAATAAATCCTAATATGTCATATTAACCTATAAAATTAGTTTAATTCAATAAAAGTCTCAAATTATATTTATTTGGGTATTTATAATATCAATTATTCTAATTTTTCACTATTAGGGTAATTTCTGCATCACCATTGTTTCATAAATAAATTAAATTATTGAATGTCTAAAAATTATAAATAAACTACTATTATGTATGAAATTTTTTTATCTTTCTAATGAATATTCATAGTCTAAAATCCAACATATATAACCCTGTGTAACAATAGTTTTGCTAAAAGATATTTTCTTGTGTCATTTTTGTATTCATTTTAACTTAATTAAAATAAAGTGTCCCTATCACTTACAAGTGGATCCATGGAGTCCCACAATCGAACCCAAGATGTCCATGGCAGACCATGTATCAACCGATAGGGTTAATACACGTTTTAGGGTAATTTAGTATTATTATAATATTATTTTTTTAACCCTTGTTTACCGGATTTACCCTTTAAGCATGATAAATAAAATATTTACCGAAGTAATTATCCAAAATGTCTACAAAACATTACATATTTACAAAATTTGAACATCCTGATTTGAAATATGGAATCCATTTTTCCAGATTCAAAACACAGAAGTGGCAGAAATTAATTTGAAATTAATTCCCGTTGTTAAACCAAAAAGCGTGTTTTTAAGAGATAATAACTATCAAAAGATTGACACTTGTTTATGTCTGGTTTAAATGTGAAATTATGTTCAATTACCCACATTGTATTACATGGTAAAATTTTTTTTTAAATATAATTTAAAACCACTCAAATTCATAATTTATCACTATTAATTATTTTGATTTAAAGAGTTGTTTTTAATTAAAATTTAGTAATTGTTTACTATTCATCAAAATATAAATGTTATCCGAAATGTACCTAAATTTTACCCTAGGCTAATTTCGTTATTCCGAATCCAAAAATGAAGTCTATTTTACCAAATTCAAAACATAAAAGTTTCATTTATTAATTTAAAATTGATTCCTGCTTTCGAAACCAAAAGGCGTATTTTTATGAAATAATAACTATCAAAAGTCTGACACTTGTTTATGTCCAATTTCAAGGTGAAATTACTTAAAATGACCATCACTAGATTAAATAGTAAAAATATAATCTATTTATACGTCCAAAACACTAAAATTTATAATTTAACAATATAAATTATTTTGATTAAAAAAGTTTTTTTTTCAGTTAAAATATAGTATTTTTCACTATTCACCAAAATATGAAAGTTATCAGAAAGACACCAAAAAATTATTGATACTAAATTCTTATGTCCTGATACTAAAGAAGAATTTCATTTTGTCAAATTGAATATATAAAAGTTTCAAATATTGGTTTTAAAAAGGCTTCGCCATTAAAAGGCGGTAAAATTTCTTTTTTTTTGAAAAATACTTCTTTTATCTGAAAAAAAGAATTTGTTCATAAATCATGTCTTAGAATCTCATAAGATGGATTAAAATTATAAGTATAATATAATATTTAAAATTTAGTTAATAATATTCATAACCTCCTTTGAACGGCTAGTTTGGTAAGTCGTGGTGTACTTGAACTCAGTGTTGCGTACAACACACGCTATTGTATTATTCAAGGAGAAGTGTACTATGGAAGATTGGGGTGTTACATTCTCCCTTCCTTCAATAAATTTCCTCCTCGCAATCATTAAAATTGTGCTTGGGAATATAATGGAAAGTCCCACATCGGAAAAAGAGTCAATAAAACTATCACTTTAAAAGAAAGAAAGAGAGGTATAAAGGTCAACCAAGATAACCCATACTCGGATTCCATGTAGGAAAACATGGATATGGATGATAAAATAAGTGTCATGTTCTGATGGAGAGGGATAGAAATCATGATCAGGAGAATGTTAACAATAAGAAAACCAAAAAATTGTGTTGGGACAAACGATCATTAATCTCCTAGTAGGAAAAGTAAAGGGACAAGATTTTTTGTTTTAAGATACATTACATAAGGATGAGGAATACATTTATGATATTTATTAAGAATATAAAGATATATACTTACTTTTTAAGTAGAGTTTCATTCTTTAATAAATTTCCACCAATAACTCAAATTTTTTTAAACGATGAGTATTCAAGAAGACTTGGTCACACTGGAAGAGCTAGAATAAACTTCTATAGAATCACATGATCCATGCAGGATAAACTATATATTTACATTGTCTTTAGAGATTAATCAAAACCAAAATGGTTAGTACAAGATCTAATGATCCCCCAAAAGGATATTCCTTGAGATAAATAAACACTAATCTTAACTTCTAAAATTAAACCAACAATACCCCAAAGTTAAATAAATCCCATTCAATAATCAATTGCCTTTAAAATCCTTCAATATAATCCAAACTAATATTGAAACCCAAAACATAGAGGAATTTGATTATGTAGTCTCCCATGTTAAATTTTATCTCCAAATGACATCAAATACTCTTAAAGTCACATACTTAAAAGTAATTAACCTCATCACATATCTCTGTTATAGGTTAATCATTTCCATAAATAACCCAAATCACTATAAATCCACAATAAAAATGTAGATAAAAATCTACCATTACTCCATAAATGAAACCCCATAGTATTCTATTTTCCTTGGGCATATAGTGTTCCCAACAAAGCGAACATCTTCCAAAATAACATTTATCACTTAATCACCAAATCATTTTCTTTTACCAAGGGTATTCATTTGACAAGACATAAGAACCCAAATCAACTTATTATTGATCAACAAAATCATTTAACTAAAAATAATTAGTCACACTATCCAGGGACTTCACGTAGTCCAGTGGTAGGTGATAAATCCCAATCACACATTGGTTGTGGGTTTGATTCCCACAGTTTTGTCCGACGTGACGGGTTGTCACACGGTCTACGTGTTGTCCTTTTTCAAAAACTATATTTTATAATATTACCAAAATAAGATAAATTCCTCAAAATACCATAAGATAATTTAACCACAAATGTTGTATCATACATTTCATTTTCATCCAAAATTATAATAGCTTATAATTATCTCAAACCCCAATGATTATATAAAACCAAATGGCTATTTATACCTATATCCAAAAGAGAAGAGATAATTCTTCCTCAAATAACATTCTCACATGGAAAACTGCGGGGTTAAAAATACAAGAGAAAATTATTCCAATGTAAACCCATCAACAAGGAGCACTAATACTTTTTAAACATTTCTCTAACCATTTATTTCCACATATCTACTTCTTTGACCAATAAAATAACCTATAGAATAGGGCATTCACTCGGGTAATGGCCAGGTCCCCTACATTTATGGAAAATGACTATAAATGGACTCTGGGGACCATTTTTATCTTCTTCCATAGTACTCTTCATTTTTCTTCGGAAATTCTTCACTTTATTTCCTTCCTTCCCACACGTAAAACATTTTTTGGTCCCATTGATACACTTTCCCTGGTGTCTCCTACCACATTTCTTGCATGATGGAAATTGAGGGTTCTTTTCTACATGGTCTCCATTGCTGGAGCTCTTATCATTCATCACCTTTATCTTCCTTGTTGAGTCCGGGAGTTGGTTAATATATATGTTGTTGATCATATTTTTGGAAAAAGGATTTGGCATAAAGAAGATATCTTTTACGCCTATCAACATTCCATTTTTTTGCTCATTTCCACCACAGTTCCCACCTTGTACATCATTCTCAAAGTCACTATGACTTCCTTGGAATCTATACATTGACTAAAACCAGAAAGCATTGTGTGCGTAACAATAGTCATAAAATCATTTATAGATTAACATGTCACCATATTCTCAATTTGAAACACATTAAGATATACCAAGGTCATTTACTCTGATCATATATATATATATATATATATTACTTTAAATCGGTTTGTAAAGAAAATGTAAATTATCCTAAGCATATCCCCCGGGAGCGTCGTTACCAAGAGTGAAGCAGGGCCCGTTGTCGTGCACCAGTTCCCGTTCGAGTCTGGATAAAAGTGGTGTTTTCAGGTTTTACCCCTAGGTACATCTGTGCCAGAGCTTCCTCTACCTGCTTGTATCCTGACAGGGATGTATTGCTCAGAAAACACACAAATTCTCTACAATATCAAAATTCTAGGAAGTTATTCTATACTAATCTTCAAAGTTCATCTTAGGTCTACGTGCTCTAATCAGAGTTTATCTAAATCTAGCTTCCAAGGATTGTATTAACTTCCTCTGATACCAACTGTAATGCCCCAACCCCAGTTACCCAGAGTCGGTGCATTATTACATAACATTGGCATGATCAGAAGAAAGATCAAGTCTCGAAAGACCGATTAGTTTCGTAGCCTTGGAAACACTAGATACAATCATAAAGTTTTACATTACATAAAAAAAACATCTTGTCTTCATATCCCCTCATACTATCCCTGCAGGTCATTCATAAATTACTTCTTCATAATCCTGGGAAAAATAAAACATTGAAAGGGGTGAGCTCAGATGCTCAGTAAGGATAACATTTTAGAAGAATCTTTCATAGATAAGCATAAACACTTAAGGAAATTTATAATTAAAACAGAAGCCTTTTAAACTGGAACTTCAGCATAATATGGAAAAGATAAAATGAAATAATTCCATTTACTTATTCACATGGATATTCTACTAGTCGAACAATCACATGCGATATCAATAACCACTTTCATAATGATGGAATGCATAATGCCAGACTATCATAACCACATAGCCAAGGCCTCGTGCCAAGACTACAAATAATATTTTGCCAAGGCCTTGTGCCAAGACACTAGTTTGTCTCATGAGACCTAATGATGCATCGAGGAGCTATAGAGGGCTCCACCCGTCACTTATTAAGTCCAATGCATTCCTCATATGAACAGGTTTAAACATAACATAAACATTCGTATTAAAACTAGCATACAAAATGTCCATACTTTAACCACAAACCATGAATGGTATAAAAATAGCACATCCACAGTCAAACATAACTCATTAGATACAATATGGAAGATTGTATTGTATCATATTAACCTCAATCGGAAATAATGAAGGATATTGACATAGATTAAAATAATCATCAAAACAAATTGAGAGAAATATTCCCCTTTTTCTTGAAATAATTTAAAGTCACACTATTTGTCAAGAAGCCATTTAAAAATATATTTTTGAATCAAAGTGTCACATACAACTTTGAAACTTTTAAAAGTAGTTTTAATTCTAAAACATTAATGTCCATATAAATAAATCCTTAAAAATATTTTTTAAAACATGGACATTAATGAGCAAGATTTAGAAGAATAAGTCTTTAATACATTTAAAAATGGTATTTTAGTTGGAGTTTCTAACCAAAAGAGAGACACTTGAATACAAATAATTGAGGTAATAAAAACATTGTAATATCATGAGAATAAAAGAATTCATGATATACTATGTCAAATTACATTATATACACCACATAAAATTGATTTGGTGTATAACAACAAAGAAGTCTCAATGGAATGTAAATTGAGATGAAATCTCTCATAAAGGTTGTATCCTTAGGTTAAGGATAAGTCAACGACATAATTATGTGTGAAAAATATAAATACACTAAATTTGATTGGATATTCAGTGTAAAACAATCAAAGGACATTCACACATATTCTTGTAAAAACAACACCAACGAATTGGATGTTTAACTCAACAAATAGAGAATGAGTTAAAATTACTCTTATCAAATTCATATCAATGACTTGAGAAATTATCAATAGAGTTATTATGTCTATCAAAAGTATATCCACAGAAAGGGGAATGGAAATTATGACATAATCAAATTAATAGTGATTCAACACATAATCTTGGGGTAATATAATCAATGAAATATGCGTAAATCCAAATGAGTAGAAATTGAAATTTCAAATTCCCTAATCAATTAGGTAACTTACGAAACATACACCCATGAAAGAAGGATCATACCATGATTATGTAAATACCCATAAATTAAATTATATTACACAATGAATACAATCATGGGTAGTACACATACACCACATGCAATAATTAAGTGGTGAACAATGGAATTCTCACGAAATTAAGAGTGAGTTAAGAAACCCCTTACCTTGTACTTTTCCTTGGTTTGGGGTAGGTTAACCTCTTGTATAATGTTGAAATAATTGTTATTAAATTATTCATGAATCACATAAATTAATATGATTTCATATATGATCTTTTAACGTTGCTTTTTTAATAATATCTTAGAATTATCGTCGTTTCGGGTGTTAACTTGCTCGTTTTCTTTTATATGTTTTGTTACGTAAGCCATGTTTTTCATGGATAGGTTGTATATTATTCATATCCAGAATTATATCAAGTTCTTAAACATTATTTTTAAATCATCAAATGATAATTATACTTGAATTGGTATGATAGAGAATGAATCTCATCGCGTTCGTGGAGACGGTAGTCCGTACGTACGGACGAGTGACAATATCATTCTTTTGATATTTAAATAATATATAATTGGATGGTATATCATATATACAGAATAATTATCATGTTATATTTATTTTTTACAGGAATTACATATCATTATTATAACCCTTCAAATAATAATATATTTAATAACAATTACACCACGACGTGGAGATGGTAAGCCGTACGTACGTACGTATGGTGACATGTTATTCAAAGGGTGGATAGAATACTGAATATGGTTGTACCATATTTATAACAACATCACATTATATATATAAGATACTTTATTTTTTATTTTAGAATGGTAATAATAAGGAAAGAAGAAGTGGAAGAATAAAGGAACTTGAAAAGGGGTGGTGAAAACATTTCCTCTTCTTCGGGTCCGTCCTTTCGATTTGATCAAAAGGGCTCCTTAGGATGGATTTATGATCAAAATAAGGTCTCTAGGTTTTAGTGAGGGAATTTGTGAGAGTATTTGAGCAGGGGTTGGCCGAACCAAAAGGCATTGAAGGTGTGAAGAAATGAGAAGGAGTGCCCTTTTATAAGAGGGGTGAGGGGCACCTTTGGAAAAGCTAGAAATATTAATTTATAATAAATTCATATTCTGTTTCTAATAGCTCCAAAGTTTATTATTTAAACTTTAAGATGGGGAGGGGTCGAAAACCACTCAACCAATAGAATTTTAATAGGTTTGGGTCATTATATTAACCTTATCTTTAAGTATTAACTCTTAGTTAATTAGTTTCACTTTTACAATATCTCTTTGTATTTTTATATTATATGGTTAATAAACATACCATATACATCCAAGAAACCCCCAAGTGGTCCATTAATGAAACACCTATCATTATATAAGTATCTTGGCCGAACCCTATATTTTTAGGAATTTAATATCAATTAATAATATAATATTTGTTTTAAAAACTCTTTTATGTCAATTTTGACACTATTCAATAGTTGATTTTTGTGAAACACATAACAGAATGATTACTTAGATAAAAGTTAATTAAATCAATCCTAATATGTCATATTAACCTATAAAATTAGTGTAATTCAATAAAAGTCTCAAATAATATTTATTTGGGTATTTATAATATCCATTATTCTTATTTTTCACTATTATGGTAATTACTGCATCACCATTGTGTCATAAAACAATTAAATTATTTAATTTCTAAAAATTATAAATAAAATATAATTATGTAGGAAATATATTTATATTTCTAATTAATATTTATAGTCTAAAATCCAACATATACAACCCAATGTAACAATTTATTTTCTAAAAGATATATGCTTTTGTAATTTTTGTATTCATTTTAACTTAATTAAAATAAAGTGTCCCTATCACTTACAAGTGGATCCATGAGGTCCCAAAATCGACCCAAAGATGCCCATGTTCGACAATGTATCAACCAATAGGGTTAAGACTTGTTTTAGGGTAATTTAGTATTATTATAATATTATTTTTTTAACCCTTGTTTACCGGCTTTACCCTTTAACCATGGTAAATAAAATATTTACCGAAGTAATTATCCAAAATGTCTAAAAAAAAGTTACCTATATACACAATTTGAACATCCTGATTCCAAACATGGAATCCATTTTTCCAAATTCAAAACACATAAGTGGAAGAAATTAATTTAAAATTAATTCCTGTTGTTAAAACAAAAAGCGTGTTTTTAAGAGATAATAACTATCAAAAGATTGACACTTATTTATATCTGGTTTAAATGTGAAATTATGTTCAATTACAAACATTGTATTACATGGTAAAAATATATTCTAAATATAATTTAAAACCACTCAAATTCATAATTTATCACTATTAATTATTTCGATTAAAAAAGTTGTTTTTAATTAAAATTTAGTAATTTTTTACTATTCATCAAAATATAAAAGTTATCCGAAAAGTAACAAAATTTTACCCTAGGTTAATTTAGTTATTCTGAATCCAAAAATGAATTCTATTTTACCAAATTAAAAACATAAAATTTGCATTTATTAATTTAAAATTGATTCCTGCTTTTGAAACCAAAAGACGTATTTTTAAGAAATAATAACTATCAATAGTCTGACACATGTTTATGTCCAATTTCAAGGTGAAATTACTTAAAATGACCATCATTGGATTAAATAGTAAAAATATAATCTATTTATACTTCCAAACCATTAAAATGTATAATTTAACAATATAAATTATTTTGATTAAAAAAGTTGTTTTCAGTTAAAATATAGTATTTTTCACTATTCACCCAAATATGAAATTTATCAGAAAGACACCAACCCATTATTGATACTAAATTCTTATGTCCCGATTCTAAACAAGAATTTAATTTTGTCAAATTGAATATATAAAAGTTTCAAATATTGGGTTTAAAAAGGCTTCGCCATTAAAAGGCGGTAAAATTACATTTTTTGAAAAATACTTCTTTTATCTGAAAAAATGAATTTGTTCATAAATCATGTCTTAGAATCTCATAATATGGATTAAAATTATAAGTATAATATAATATTTAAAATTTAGTTAATACTATTCATAACCTCCTTTGAACGACTAGTTTGGTATGTCATGGTGTAGTTGAACTCAGTGTTGCGTACAAAACACGCTATCGTATTATTCAAGGAGAAGTGTACCGTGGAAGATTGGGGTGTTACATTCTCCCTTCCTTCAATAAATTGCGTCCTCGCAATTTTTAAAATTGTGCTTGGGAATATAATAGAATGTCCCACATTGGAAAAAGAGTCAATAAAACTATCACTTTAAAAGAAAGAAAGAGAGGTATACAGCTCAACCAAGATAACCCATACTCAGATTCCATGTAGGAAAACATGGATATGGATGATAAACTAAGTGTCAAGTTCTGATGGAGAGGGATAGAAATCATGATCATGAGAAAGTTAACAATAAGAAAACCAAAAACTTGTGTTGGGACAAACGATCATTAATCTCCTAGTAGGAAAAGTAAACAGACAACATTTTTTGTTTTAAGTTACATTACATAAGGATGAGGAATTAATTTATGATATTGATTAAGAATATAAAGATATATACTTACATTTTAAGTAGAGTTTCATTCATTAATAAATTTCCACCACTAACTCAATTTTTTTTAAACGATGAGTATTCAAGAAGACTTGGTCACACTAGAAGAGCTAGAATAAACTTCTATAGAATCACATGATCCATGCAGGATAAACTATATATTTACATTGTCTTTAGAGATTAATCAAAACCAAAATGGTTAGTACAAGATATAATGATCCCCCAAAAGTATATTCCTTGAGAGAAATAAACACTAATTGTAATTTCTAAAATTAAACCAACAATACCCCAAAGTTAAATAAATCCCATTCAATAATCAATTGCCTTTAAAATCCTTCAATATAATCCAAACTAATATTGAAACCCAAAACATAGAAGAATTTGATTATGTAGTCTCCCATGTTAAATTGTATCTCCAAATGACATCAAATACTCTTAAAGTCACATACTTAAAAGTAATTAACCTCATCACATATCTCTGTTATAGGTTAATCATTTCCATAAATAACCCAAATCACTATAAATCCACAATAAAAAAGTAGATAAAAATCTACCATTACTCCACAAATTAAACCCCATAGTATTCTACTTTCCTTGGGCATATAGTATTCCCAACAAAGCGAACATCTTCCAAAATAACATTTATCACTTAATCACCAAATCATTTTCCTTTACCAAGGGTATTCATTTGACAAGACATAAGAACCCAAATCAACTTATTATTGATCAATAAAATCATTTAACAAAAAATAATTAGTCACACTATCCAGGGACTTCACGTAGTCCAGTGGTAGGCCATAAATCCCAATCGCACTTTGGTTGTGGGTTTGATTCCCACAGTTTTGTCCGACGCGACGGGTTGTCACACGGTCTACGTGTTGTCCTTTTTCAAAAACTATATTTTATAATATTACCAAAATGAGATAAATTCCTCAAAATACCATAACATTATTTAACCAAAAATGTTATATCATACATTGCATTTTCATCCAAAATTATAATAGCATATAATTCTCTCAAACCCCAATGATCATATAAAACCAAATGGCTATTTATACCTATATCCACAAGAGAAGAGATAATTCTTCCTCAAATATCATTCCGACATGGAAAACTGCGGGGTTACAAATACAAGAGAAAATTATTCCAAAGTAAACCCATCAACAAGGAGCACTAATAATTTTTAAACATTTCTCCAACCATTTATTTCCACATAGCTACTTATTTGACCAAGAAAATATCATATAGAATAGGGAATTCACTCGGGTAATGGCCAGGTCCCCTACATTTACGGAAAATGACTGTAAATGGACTCTAGGGACCATTTTTATCTTTTTCCATAGTACTCTTCATTTTGCTTCGGAAATTGTTCACTTTATGTCCTTCCTTCCCACACGTAAAACATTTTTTGGTCCCATTGAGACACTTTCCCGGGTGTCTCCTACCACATTTCTTGCATGATGGAAATTGAGGGTTCATTTCTCCATGGTCTCCATTTATGGAGCTCTTACCATTCATCACCATTATCTTCCTTGGTGATTCTGGGAGTTAGTTAATATATATGTTGTTGATCATATTTTTGGAAAACTGATTAGGCATAAAGACGATATCTTTTACGCCTATCAACATTCCATTTTGTTGCTCATTTCCACCACTGTTCCCACCTTGTACATCATTCTCAAAGTCACTATGACTTCCTTGGAATCTATCCATTGACTAAAACCAAAAAGCATTGTGTGCGTAACAATAGTCATAAAATCATTTATAGATTAACATGTCACCATATTCTCAATTTGAAACACATTAAGATATACCAAGGTAATTTACTCTCATCTTATATATATATATATATATATTACTTTAAATCGGTTTGTAAAGAAAATGTAAATTATCCTAAGCATATCCAGCAGGGGCGTCGTTACCAAGAGTGCAGCAAGGCCCGTTGTCGTGCACCAGTTCTCGTTCGAGTCTAGCTCAAAGTGGTGTTTTCGGGTTTTACCGCTAGGTACATCTGTTCCAGAGCTGCCTCTACCTGCTCGTATCCTAATAGGGATATATTTCTCGGAAAACTCACAAAATCTCTACAATATCAAAATTCTAGGAAGTTATTCTATATTAATCCTCAAAGTTAATCTTAGGTGTACGTGCTCTAATCAGAGTTTATCTAAATCTAGCTTCCAAGGTTTTCACTAAACTTCCTCTGATAACAACTGTAATTCCCCAACCCCAGTTACCCAGAGTCGGTGCATTATTACATAACATTGGGATGATCACAAGAAAGATCAAGTCTCGAAAGACCGATTAGTTTCATAGCCTTGGAAACACTAGATACAATCATAATGTTTTACATTACATAAAAAACATCTTGTCTTCATATCCCCTCATATTATCCCTGGAGGTCATTCATAAATTACTTCTTCATAATCCTAGGAAAAATAAAACATTGAAAGGGGTGAGCTCAGATGCTCAGTAAGGATAACATTATAGAAGAAGATTTCATAGATAAGCATAAACACTTAAGGCAATTTATAATTAAAACAAAAGCCTTTTAAACTTTAACTTTAGCATAATATGGAAAAGATAAAATGAAATAATTCCATTTACTTATTCACATGGATATTCTACTAGTCGAACAATCACATGCGATATCAATAACCACTTTCATAATGATGGAATGCATAATGCCGGACTATCATAACCACATAGCCAAGGCCTCGTGCCAAGACTACAAATATGATTTTTCCAAGGCCTTTTGCCAAGACACTTGTTTGTCTCATGAGACCTACCGATTCATCGAGGAGCTATAGCGGGCTCCACCTGTCACTTATTAAGTCCAATGAATTCCTCATATGAACAGGTTTAAACATAACATAAACATTCATATTAAAACTAGCATACGAAATGTCAATACTTTAACCACAAATCATGAATGGTACAAAAATAGAACATCCATAGTCAAACATAACTCATTCGATACAATATGGATGATTTTATTGTATCATATTAACCTCAATCGAGAATAATGAAGGGTATTGCCATAGATGAAAAGAATCATCAAAACTATTTGAGAGAAATATCCCACTTTTTCTTGAAATCATTTAAAGTCACAGTATTTTTCAAGAAGCCATTTAAAAATATATTTTTGAATCAAAGTGTCCCATACCACTTTGAAAATTTTAAAAGGAGTTTTAATTCTAAAACATTAATGTACATATAAATAAATCCTTAAAACCATATTTTAAAACATGTATATTAATGAGTAAGATTTAGAAGAATAAGTCTTTAAAACATTTAAAAATGGTATTTTAGTTGGAGTTTCTAACCAAAAGAGAGACAATTAAATAAAAATAATTGAGGTAATAAAAACATTGTAATATAATGAGAATAAAGGAATCCATGATATATTATGTCAAAGTACATTATATACACCACATAAAAGTGATTTGGTGTATAAAAACAAAGAAGTCTCAATGGAATGTAAATTGAGATGAAATCTCTCATAAAGGTCGTATCCTATGGTTAAGGATAAGTCAAAGAAATAGTTATGTGTGACAAATATAAATACACTAAATATGATTGGATATTCAGTTTAAAACAAAGGACATTCACACATATTCTTGTAAAAACAACACCAACGAATTGGATGTTTAACTCAACAAATGGAGAATGAGTTAAAATTACTCTTATCAAATTCATATCAATGACTTGAGAAATTATCAATAGAGTTATTATGTGTATCAAAAGTATATCCACAGTAAGGGGAGTGGAAATTATGACATAATCAAATGAATAGTGATTCCACACATAATCTTGGGGTAATATAATCAATGAAATATGCGTAAAGCCAAATGAGTGGAAATTGAAATTTCAAATTCCCTTATCGATTAGGTAACATACGAAACATACAAACATGAAAGATGGATCATAACATGATTATTTAAATACCCATAAATTAAAGTATATTACAAAATGAATACAATCATTGGCGGTACACATACACTACATGCAATAATTAAGTGGTGAACAATGGAATTCTCACGAAATTAAGAGTGAGTTAAGAAACCCCTTACCTTGTACTTTTCCTTGGTTGGGGGTAGGTTAACCTCCTGTATAATGTTGAAATAATTTGTATTAAATTATTCATGAATCATATACATTAATATGATATCATATATGATCTTTTAACATTGCTTTGTTAATAATATCTTAGAATTATCGTCGTTTCGGGTGTTAACTTACTTGTTTTATTTTATATGTTTTGTTATGTAACCCATGTTTTTCATGGATAGGTTGTATCTTATTCATATCCATAATGATATCAAGTTCATAAATATTATTTTTAAATCATCAAATGATAATTATACTTGAATGGGTACGATAGAGAATGAATCTCATCACGTTCGTGGAGACGGTGGTTCGTACGTACGCACGAGCGACAATATCATTATTTTGATATTAAAATAATATATAATTGGATGGTATATCATATATACAGAATAATTATCATGTTATATTTATTATTTACATGAAT
The DNA here is from genome assembly GCA_963277665.1 of Viscum album. Lineage (NCBI taxonomy): Eukaryota > Viridiplantae > Streptophyta > Magnoliopsida > Santalales > Viscaceae > Viscum > Viscum album. The sequence continues at coordinate 303,635,392 of OY728130.1, forward strand.
TACACATCATTATTATACCCATCCAAATAATAATATATTGAATAACAATTACACCACGACGTGGAGACGGTAAGCCGTACGTACGCATGTATGGTGACATGTTATTTAAAGGGTGGATAGGATACTGAATATGGTTGTACCATATTTATAATAAAATCAAAGTATATATAAGATACTGGAGTTGTTATTTTAGAATGGTAATAACAAAGAAAGAAGAAGTGGAAGAAGAAAGGAACTTGAAAAGGGGTGGTGAAAACATTACATCTTCTTCGAGTTCTTCCTTTTGATTTGATCAAAAGGGATCCTTAGGATGGATTTATGATCAAACTAAGGTCTCTAGGTTGTATTGAGGGAAGTTGAGAGAGTATTTGGGTAGGGGTTGGCTGAACCAAAGGGAATTGAATGTGTGAAGAAATGAGAAGGAGGAGTGCCCTTTTATAAGAGGGGTGAGGGGAACCTTTGGAAAAGATAGAAATATTAATTTATAATAAATTCATATTCAGTTTCTAATAGCTCCAAAGTTGATTATTTAAAGGTTAATGTGGGTATGTGTCGAAAACCACTCAACTGATAGAATTTAGACAGGTTTGGGTCATTATATTAACCTTATCTTTATGTATTAACTCTTAGTTAAGTAGTTTCACTTTTAGAATGTCTATTTGTATTTTTATATTATATGGTTAATAAACGTACCATATACATCCGAGAAACCCCCAAGTGGTCCATTAATGATACATATATCATGATATAAGTCTCTTGGCCGAACCATAGATTTTTAGGAATTTAATATCAATTTATAATATAATATTTGTTTTAAAAACTCTTTTATGTCAATTTTGACACTATTCAATAGTTGATTTTTGTGAAACATAACAGATTGATTACTTCTAAAAAAGTTAATTAAATAAATCCTAATATGTCATATTAACCTATAAAATTAGTGTAATTCAATAAAAATCTCAAATTATATTTATTTTGGTATTTATAATATCAATTATTCTAATTTTTCACTATTAGGGTAATTTCTGCATCACCATTGGTTCATAAATAAGTTAAATTATTGAATGTCTAAAAATCATAAATAAATGATTATTATGTATGAAATCTTTTTATCTTTATAATTAATATTCATAGTCTAAAATCCAACATATATAACCCTATGTAACAATAGTTTTTCTAAAAGATATTTTCTTGTGTCATTTTTGTATTCATTTTAACTTAATTAAAATAAAGTGTCCCTATCACTTACAAGTGGATCCATGGAGTCCCAAAATCGACCCCAAGATGTCCATGGTCGACCATGTATCAACCGATAGGGTTAATACACGTTTTAGGGTAATTTAGTATTATTATAAAATTATTTTTTTAACCCTTGTTTACCGGATTTACCCTTTAACCATGGTAAATAAAATATTTACCGAAGTAATTATCCAAAATGTCTACAAAAAGTTATGTATTTACTAAATTTGATAATCCTGATTTGAAATATGGAATCCATTTTTCCAGATTCAAAACACAGAAGTGGCAGAAATTAATTTGAAATTAATTCCCGTTGTTAAACCAAAAAGCGTGTTTTTAAGAGATAATAACTATCAAAAGATTGACACTTGTTTATGTCTGGTTTAAATGTGAAATTATGTTCAATTACCCACATTTTATTACATGGTAAAAATTTATTTTAAATATAATTTAAAACCACTCAAATTCATAATTTATCACTATTAGTTATTTCGATTTAAAAAGTTGTTTTTAATTAAAATTTAGTAATTTTTTACTATTCATCAAAATATAAAAGTTATCCGAAAAGTACGAAAATTTCACCCTAGGCTAATTTTGTTATTACGAATCAAAAAATGAAGTCTATTTTACCAAATTCAAAACATAAAAGTTTCATTGATTAATTTAAAATCGATTCCTGCTTTCGAAACCAAAAGGAGAATTTTGAAGTAATAATAACTATCAAAAGTCTGACACTTGTTTATGTCCAATTTCAAGGTGAAATTACTTAAAATGACCATCACTGGATTAAATAGTAAAAATATAATATATTTATACTTCCAAACCACTAAAATTTATAATTTTACAATATAAATTATTTTGATTAAAAATGTTGTTTTCAGATAAAATTTAGTATTTTTCACTATTCACCCAAATATGAAAGTTATCAGAAAGACACCAAAAAATTATTGATAAAAAATTATTATGTCACGATTCTAAAGAAGAATTTCATTTTGTCAAATTGAATATATAAAAGTTTCAAATATTGGTTTTAAAAAGGCTTCGCCATTAAAAGGCGGTAAAAATTCATTTTTTGAAAAATAATTCTTTTTTCTGAAAAAAAATGAATTTGTTCATAAATCATGTCTTAGAATCTCATCATATGGATTAAAATTATAAGCATAATATAATATTTAAAATTTAGTTAATACTATTCATAACCTCCTTTGAACGGCTAGTTTGGTAAGTCGTCGTGTACTTGAACTCAGTGTTGCGTACAACACATGCTATTGTATTATTCAAGGAGAAGTGTACCATGGAAGATTGGGGTGTTGAAATGCCCGACTCATTGCCCCACACTCTGGCTTTCCAAAGGCGGGAGACATCCGTTCCTTATTCAGGGACATCTGCTCCTTGATCGAAACCGGGATGATGGGATGTCGGTTCTTCCAACCGTGGATTCCTCATCAGAGCTCGTCACCTAGTTCGGGTCTCCATTATAGATTTAAGACGGGTTCGTGAAGCTCGTTCCCGGTGCCATATCTGCATAGATTCCAGTTAGTTACGCTGCTTCCGTCAAGACGCTCCAAGGGGTCTTGTCGGGGCGGCAACTGTCGGTGAGGAGAATGGCCACGCTGGTGTGTCGTTGGCATGTCTTGACGTTGGGTATCACCATGTCTGTCTTCTGTCCCTTATCACAAGGCCTCTCGAGGGCTCGGAAACCCGAGGCATCCCACATCGAACACGGGGAATGTGTACCATATGAGGTTATCCTCAGCTTCCCATGTTTAACACGGGTTATGCCGCGAGTTTAACGTTTTGCGGAGATGGATCAGACTAATCGAAACACTTAGAGTGGATCAAATTGAAGGAACCCATAGGGGGAACACCGATCTTTGGGCCAGCACGTGGGCAGCTTCCCGGATACTATGCAGTGGGATGGGGTGGCATGATCTCACCGGGATGTGGCAGCCCGGTTAAGGATCAGGATGGATGATGGAGTGACGGGCTTGAACCTCGTGGAGGCTTCCTACATATCCCCATGGTAGGGAATCAAAGTCCACATAGTTCGGTGATACGGTGGGACACCTGAAGAGGCAACCTGTGAAAATGGACGCATGGATTGGATCCTGGAGGAAGTAAGATCTCCAGGCTAGGGCATGAGCTTCCCAAGGCACGTGGGCTTGAGGGGGGAAGTCATGATGAGGCATGGGTGTGAGGCATCAGGATTATGCTCTGAGGCAGCCCAAGAGGGGGAATATGGCTTAACGTCATGCGGGAAGAGATACAGATTAACGTCATGTGGGATGAGGGCATGCCGTTTAACGTCATGCAGGATGAGGAATCTGGGGCTTACGCTCTAAGGCGGCCCATGGTGGATATGGGGCTTATGCTCTGAGGCGGCCCATGGTGGTCGGGGAACCGACGTGGAGAGGTCGGAACGACCAGATGGTGGGCTTGAACCTCCTGGAGGATTCCTACATACCATGCATTATCACTGATCAATGTCCACTTAGTTCGCTGGTATGGGGCTTACGCTCTGAGGTGGCCCATAAGAGGATGTCATGGTTGATGCTTACTCTAAGCCCACATGAATCATGCTCAGTGTGAGAAACAAGAGCCAGCAGGGACCAGTGATAAAACAATATTCTGTTGAATATTTTATTGATAATAAATGATATAATTTCCTCACATTTTGTTTAATATGTTTATTTATAAAATATTTGGGATTTTATCATTCATTTGAAAATTTGGTGGAAATTCCAGTTTTACCCTTTATAGTGCACTGTAGTATTTCGAAGATAAATATTTTTATATTTATTATTTGAATTTTAAATGTTGTAACAGTGTTCCTACCTTATATTTCTACAACTTTCATTCATGACACTAGAGCTAGAAAGTGCATATGGATGATGTAAATGGGCCATTAATCCAATGGTGGGCTGGACTAGGCAGAATGGACATGGGTTATTTCTTTGGGCCATATATTCTTCATCCGGCATTGGATTGAGCCCAAATTTTGAGAAAGCTTAGGGACATGATTCGACAGAAATCGTCCTTCTGGAAGGCCGGTCAATTCACGCGTGTTGGTGGTCAACTAGGCGGTGCAACTTGGAATAAAATATTTGGCCGAGTTTTTCATTTCACACTTAAAAGGTTATGTATCCCTAGCCCTCAAAAACTCTATTTAAAGGGGGTTTTAACTCTTTGAGAGGGGTGGTCAAGGCATTGGGAAGGTGTGGCCGAAAGGGAGTCTCTTGGTATCCCCTCAAAACTCTTGGAAGAAGTAAGCCTTTGTGCAAACCTCTCTTCCAAAAAGGCTCTCCTCTCCCACCTCTTCTTTGTATTTCTTTTATTTCATGTTTGTTTCTTTAATTTTTCATCAAATAATATTCTGTGTTCTTACCTCTTATTCTTCTCTTAATCTTCTTAATTGGGTTGGAATCAAGAGTCGAGACAATATTGGGTTCTACCCTTTCAATCCTATACTTATGCAAAACGTCTCCACGATGACTACACCGCCCATGGAAGAGTAGTTCTTTTTAGTAATTGATCGACCTCTATCCTTCTTCATTTAATTATTTTGAATCCTTGAGATAAAATAATTCACTTAATATGATCCATGATTTTTTTTTAAAATTGTAAGAAACTAAGCAAGAAATTGAACAATTAACACAAATCACGCGAGGTCGGGAATTGTGTAACTTGTGAGAGCGCAATCTGAATCGGTAATACAAGACCATACAGGATAAATTTGTAGAGTTCAAATATAATACCTAAACACAATTCATCCTCATTTACAGAATGGATATGTTCTCTAATTAACCACTGACCATAACCTAACCTTAGAACAACAATTAATGAAAGGTGTTGTGATTGCATGTTCCGAGGCTAGCCTAGGTTTTAAGTAATTTCATATTTGTGGTTAAGTTAACTCTCGTAGGGTTCGAGGGATAAAAAATTTGGGGATCATAATTAAGTGTATATTTATTTAAATGATAATGATTAATAAGTGAATGAAGAGGTAGAGTTAGATCGATTACGCCTTTTAAAATATTTTCTAAAAAAATATCTTCATGTTGTGTCATTTTAATCGAAATTCATTTCAAAACTAAAAACAAAAAAATTATACAATATTCTTTCAGAAAACTTATTCTAGATTCATAAACTATAACAAACCCCAATCCTTTAAAGTAGTGTTTTTATTCTATTCTATTTATGTTTTTAGAATACCTCTAATAAGTTGTTAAATTCACTTCCTCCTTTGAGAGATGACCTTGGTCAGCCACTCTGATGCACCTTAGTACCCCAAAATCATACTAATCATTTGAGGGCACCCACGACAGTGCTCTTTCAAATTGGCATCGTTTTCGGGGAGGCAAGTAATTATTTCAACCAATTAGAGTTATTTATTTTATTTTAAATTTTATTCTCTCCCTCTCTTCTTTCTTCCTTCTTTAACCAATCTGATTTTTCTTCTTATTCTTTTATTTTCTTCTACTTATTTTTGGACCATCAACTCAAACTTCTCATTTTTATATTACTATGGTCCACTTTCTTTCTTTTCATTTTTATTTTAATTATGACACGAACTAGTCCCGACGATCTCTTAGATCTTGACCCTGAGATTAAATGTAGCCTTAGGGCACGAATCAGACATTCTAAACCTACGGGAAGTTTCAATATTCAACCAGTTGGTGAATTCCTCTCATCTAGAAACATTGAAATTGGAAGAAATTCAAATTCAAACATAAAAGAGGAACCAATGGCTGTAAATAATGTAAATGAACTTAATAGAACCATTCGAGAATTGGCTGCACCAGATATTAACTATCAACCAAATTGTATTGCATACCCAAATCTCAAATCGGACATTGAATTGAAATATGGATTAATTCACCTTATTCCAAAGTTTCATGGCTTATCTGGTGAGGATCCCAACAAACACCTTAAGTAATTTAATGTGGTTTTATAAACTTTAAAACCAAGAAATGTTTCTGAAGATCAAATTAAATTAAGACCATTCCCATTCTCGCTTGATGGAGCTGCAAAAGATTGGATGTATTATTTGCAACCTGAAGATGTAACATGTTGGAATGATTTGAAACGACTTTTCTTGCAAAGAATTTTTCCAGCATCAAGGACAACATCCATTCAAAAGGAGATATCAGGGACAAAGAAAGCCCAAGGGGAGTCAACGTATGAGTATTGGGAGCGATTCAAGAAGTTGTGTGCAAGCTTCCCACATCACCAAATCAGTGAGCAATTACTCATCCAGTACTTCTATGAAGGACTCACACCTATGGAGAGAAGCATGGTAGATTCTGTGGCTGGAGGAGCATTTGTGGACAAGACACCAGTAGCTGCACGTGCGTTGATCGACAAGATGGCCCAAAACTCCCAACAATTTGGTGATAGAGGTACACCACATGTTAGGGGAGTACATCAGGTAAGTCCTTCTTCACTTCAAAGTCATTTGATTGATACTAAGTTGGAATAATTGAACACTATGGTGAGGCAAATTGCTTTGGCACAAAAGAAATCTCTACCCCATCCTTCAAGGCCTTGTGGTATTTGAAATGAGATAAGCCACCCAACTGACTATTGCCCACAACTCCAAGAAATAGAAGATTGTGCAGTAGTGTTCCTTGGGAGACCATATCAGCAGCAACAACAACAACCATATCCCCAAAATAAGTTTGATCCAGCATACAACCAAGGGAGGAAAGATCAGTCGGACATGAGGTATGGCTCTGGACAACAACAAAGGCCCCCTTTTCAACCAAACTTCCAGCAACCTCCACCTTACCTACAGGGTTTCCAACAACCCCAAAGGAGATTCGAAGCTCAAACATCAACGAGTCAGCAACAAGGGCATATCCAACACAAGGTAGAATCTAACACTGATGATATTTTGAAACAAAATTTTCTTAATCAATAGAATGGGCTAAAGAGACAAGGTTCGGAGCTGAGGGAGTTAAAGATTCAAATGAGCCAGATTGCCACCGCCCTCCATGAACTTGTAAGTAAGAATTCTGGAAATCTACCTTCCCAACCCACTCCAAATCCAAAGGGGAATGTTAGTTCCATCACATTGAGAAGTGGGAAGAAAATGAACGATACATCTGTACCTACCATTCCACCAGGATTCACCTCAACTCTAGAGAAGCTTCATCCCATACCAACCGATGAGAAATCCCAGGAGAATGATAAAGGTAAGAAAAAGATTGATGATGTTCCTCCTAAACCCCTTCCTTTTCCAAACAGGGTTGTTCAAACCAAGAAGATGGCTGAAGAAACAATGAAAAAGGAGTTTTTGGACACATTCAAGCGTGTGGAGATCAACATTCATCTACTTGAAGCCATTAAGAAAATCCCAAGGTATGACAAATTCTTAAAAGAACTGTTCACCAATCAAAGAGGGCTCAAGGGAAATGAGAGGATCAACCTTGGATGGAATGTCTCAGCACTCATTACACCAACTCTAGCAATGCCAACAAAGTGCACGGATCCCGGGACATTCACCATCCCATGTACCATAGAGGAGTTGCACTTCTCTGATGCTCTTTGTGATTTAGGAGCTTCACAAATGTGATGCCTCACTCTGTATTCTCTTCCTTGCAGGTTGGTGAGTTGAAGCCAATAAGAGTAGTGGTGCAATTGGCGAATAGAGTTACGACATATCCAGCGGGAGTCCTTGAGGATGTACTTGTCCAGGTAAGAGACACGATCTTTCCAGCAGACTTCTATGTGCTTAACATGAATGATGATCAGGTAAGTTCTCATGCCCCCATTATCTTAGGTAGGCCCTTCCTCAAAACTACAAAAACTATCATAAATGTCAATGAGGGTACACTTTCCATGAAATTTGGAGATGAATTTGTGATATTTAATGTTATGGATTATATGAAGTACCCCTCAGAGGACCATTCTACTTTTGTTATCTCCCATTTTGAACCACCAAGTAAAAACCCCATGGAATTGGATTGTCCTATGCTTAGGGATATTATTAGTATTGGTTCTAGTTTGATGTCTAAGAGTACTTCTACACCCGTTTTGAGGAACAAGACTCTCTAAGATTTGATTTTGAAATGGAATCATATTCTGATTTTGATCATGTGAACTCTGATTATGACATGGCTATTGAGTATGCTGATGGATTTGGTGCTTTATTCTCTGATTGTGATGATTTTTATTCTGATACTGATGTTCATTGTGCAGATATGTCTGTTATAGCAATTTATCCATCCATACTTCACCCCCTACATTGGAACTCAAGCCATTACCCCCAAATCTTAAATATGCATACTTGCTGAGTGGTGATAGATTACCTGTTATCATTGCTAACAATCTCTCTTTTGAACATGAAGAAAAACTTTTGCATCTTTTGAGAGATAACATTAGGGCATTTGGTTGGACATTGGCAGACATATCAGGTATTAGCCCCTCCATTTGCAAGCATAGGATTATCTTGGAGGATGGGGATAAACCGGTGAGGCAACCACAAAGGATACTCAATCCAACCCTTCTGGAGGTTGTTAAAAAAGAGGTTGAAAAATTGCTCGAGGAAGGTATAATCTATCCCATTTCAGATTCTCAGTGGGTAAGGTTGTGCCTAAGAAAAGTTGTGTTACTGTTGTTAAAAATGAAAAAGATGAGTTAGTTCCAATGAGGGTGAAAAACAGTTGGCATGTGTGTATTGATTATAGGAAATTAAATCATTCCACTCGCAAAGACCATTTCCCCCTCCCATTTACTGATCAGATGCTTGAGAGACTAGCTGGGAAGACATGCTATTGTTTCTTGGATGGATTTTTTTGTATATTTTCAGGTTTCTATAGCTCCAGAGGATCAGGAGAAGACTATATTCACCTGTCCCTTTGGCACATTTGCCTACCGAAGGATGCCATTTGGACTTTTCAACACCCAAGGTACCTTCCAGAGATGCATGGTGAGTATTTTTTTCTGATTTTATTGAGACCTTCATGGAGGTATTTATGGATGATTTTACAGTGTATGGGTCTTCATTTGATGAATGTCTAGTTAGTATGGGAAAGGTGTTGAATCCTTGTATTGAGAAGAATCTGGTCCTAAACTTTGAAAAGTGTCATTTCATGGTATAGCATGGCATTGTCTTAGGGCATGTAGTGTCAAAACATGGGATAGAGGCTGATAGATCAAAGGTAGACATTATTTCATCCTTACCATATCCTTCATGTGTGCGTGATGTTAGATCTTTCCTAGGGAATGCAGGATTTTATTGGCACTTAAGAAAAGATTTTAGTAAGATTGCTCTTCCCATGTCACGATTACTCCAAAAGGATTCTGATTTTGTGTTTGATGATTCTTGCAGGACTTCCATTGATGAGATAAAGAAGTGTCTAACCACTCCACCAATCATACATCCCCCACGGTGGGAGATTCCTTTTGAGCTCATGTGTGACGCCTCCAACTTCATGGTTGGAGCTGTCATATCTCAGAGGGTGGAAGGACGTTCACATGTGATTGCCTATGCATCAAGGACATTGGATTCAGCCAAATAAAACTACACTACCACTGAAAATGAGTTTTTTTCTATCATATTTTCTTTAGATAAATTCCGTTCATATTTATTGGGCTCTAAAGTAGTTGTTTTTTCTGACCATGCAGCTTTGAGGAACCTCCTAAAGAAGCCAGATGCAAAGCCTAGGCTGATTCGATGGATGCTCCTTCTTCAAGAATTTTATATTTAGATAAAGGAAAAGAAGGTTTCAGAGAATTTGGTGGCAGACCACATGAGTAGGCTTACTCACACACTAGAGGATGACACCTTGGACCAGGTACCACTTCAGGACACTTTCCCCGATGAGCATATTTATTCCATCTCAGGTATGCGTCCTTGGTATGCTGATTTAGTGAACAACCTTGTTGCCTCTGAAATCCCTGAAAATTTAAAGAAAAATCAAGTCCAAAAATTAAAAAGTGAGTCTAGGTTTTATGTGTGGGATGATCCTTACCTCTAGCGCATGTGTAGTGACCAAGTAATTAAGAGGTGGGTTCCTGATCATGAGTTCGAGTCTGTTTTTCATTTCTATAATACACTTGCACGTGGTGGAAACTTTGGACCCCAATGGATAACTAGGAATGTTTTAGACTCTAGATTATATTGGCCTAGCTTATTCCATGATTCTCATGTGTTTTTTAAGTCATTCTCTCGTTGCCAACACACTGGAAATATTTCATGGAGACACGAGATGCCCCAACAACCCATTTTATTATCTGAGATTTTTGATGTTTGGGGCATTGATTGTATGGGTCCTTTTCCTAGTTCATTTGTATTTTTGTACATTTTGGTTGCTGTTGATTATGTGAGTAAATTGGTGGAGGCTAAGGCCACTAGGACTGATTATTCTCATGTTGTTGTGGACATTATCAAAGCACATATTTTTTGCAGTTTTGGAGTACCAAAGGCCATCATTAGTGACCAAGGGACACACTTTTTCAATAGTAATTTTCTTCCCTCCTTAGAAATTATGGGGTGACACACAAAACATCAACACCATACCACCCCAAACAAATGGCCGGGATGAGGTTTCAAATCGTGATTTGAAACAAATTTTGGAGAAAACTGTGCAGCCAAATAGGAAGGATTGGAGCAAGCGCTTGGATGATGCATTGTTGGCTTATAAGACAGCATACAAGACCCCCATTGGTATGTCCCCATTTCGGATTATTTTTGTGAAATCATGTCATCTCCCAGTGAAAGACGAGCATCGGGCTTATTGGGCTATAAAGAAATGCAACATGGATTTGGACCAAGCTGGAATTCAAAGGAAGTTGAAAATTCAAGAGCTTGAGGGGATTCGACTGTCATCATATGAGAACTCATGGCTCTACAAGGAAAGATCAAAAGAATCTCATGACAAAATGATCCAACAAAAGGAGTTTCATGTTTGAGAGAAAGTCCTTTTCTACATTTCACGACTGAAGGTGATGCCTGGTAAGTTGTGTTCCAGATGGTTAGGTCCTTATATTGTATCTAATGTTTTTCCTTATAGTGCAGTGGAGATCAAACAAGAGGACACTGGAAGGAGCTTTACAGTCAATGGGCAACGTTTGAAAAGATACATTTAGGGACTTCCTACTAATGCAGGGGATTTTATCACACTGCATGACCCCATCATCACTTGAGCACATCAGGCTGTTCCTAACCCTTTCACATTTATATTATTTTTCCTATTTAAAAATTATGCATTTCATGTGAATATATAATCTCATGGGTTCACATTGAGGACAATGCAATATTTTAAGTGTGGGGGAGGGAACCTTTTAGTTTAGTAATTTCAATTTTTTTCCTGTTTAAAAAAATTGTGTGTTTTTCAAATTTTGTGTGTTTATTTTTCAATTTTCATTGTGTTCTTGAAATTTTTGAGCTAAAATGATTCTCCTCACCATTTTGAAATGCATATCAATGAGTGAAACGATTTATCCCTTGAAACTAAGCTTAAATGAATACTGAAATGACTTTTTTTCAAGTTCAAATATTTAGTAATTTCATGAAAAGTACACTGAATTTTGAATCCATTGCCACATATCAGTGTCTATATATTTGAAATCACTTTCCTGTGAGGCTTCTGAACCATTATTTTCATATTCTTTACATTCACCTAACTTCTTGAGAGAACCAAACCATGCTTGATTTAACCAGAATTTGATCTATTCCTGTCAAAACTTGAGGGATTGAGGTACTTATGTTTAAATGATTGAGACATTTGTTTGGTGTTAAAGCCCCTATTTCAATGATTCCTTTTTTATAATAGCCTAACATGAATATTTAATCCTTGTAGCCCTTAGAACCCACGTATAGCCTATTAGGTTAGCCACATTACAAGCCAATTTTCCATATCCAACTAACTCTTGAAGTGAAATTGCATAATCTAGTTGAGCTTAAGTATGGGGGAAGTTGTCTTGTGTTGTGCTACCACATTTTGTGATACTTTGGTTGGAAAATTAAATTCTGAAGAGATGTGTTTGCTGCTAAAGAAAGTCATTATATTGAAATCTCTGCCTTTTTTGGAGCTTTCATGATAAGAGAAGTTGTGCCTTTTCTGGAGCTTCTAATTGAGGTGGAAAGTTGTGCCTATCTGGAGCTTTCAAGAAAATCATGTTTGAGAATATTGAAATTTTTTTTATGCTGAAATGAAGAATGGTGTAAACTTTTCATGAATTTTTATGATGATGGAGTTGAATTGAAACTATGGGGATGGAGGAGAAGACCATATTTAAGTGAAAATTAGATTAATGCAATTTTGCTTCAAAAAGACTCAAGCCCTCCTTATTCAGCCTCAAAATTTTTCACATCTAAGTCCTACCAACCGAAAGCCACAGAACAGCCCTGAAAAGTCCTCATGATAAAAATATGTCCTTGACTCACATCAGGTAGCGATGTAGGAATCTATCAAGCCTATGGTGACCCTTGTTTGATTTTGGATGCGAAAGACATTTCAAAAAAATTGATATTTGAGTGATGAGAGAAAATTCAAGCGAGGGAAGTGTTTTGTGCATGGGAGGATAAATGAAGTGGAAATATATTGAATGATATAAATAGAGAAATTGAAATAAGGATTTTTATGAGGCATTATATCTTTTTATTTTTGGTGTGAAATTGATTGATCTCAAGGATATGTGTTTTAAAGTTGGTTTGGATTTGATATTGATGTTTACTTGATATGAGGTTTTGCTCAGGAGTGCAAAATGGTAAGTATGGGGGAGTTGATAAAACACTATTTTGTTGAATATTTTATTGATAATAAATGATATAATTTCCTCACATTGTGTTTAATATGTTTATTTATAAAATATTTGGGATTTGATCATTCATTTGAAAATTTGGAAGAAATTCCAGTTTTACCCTTTGTAGTGCACTATAGTATTTCGAAGATAAGTATTTGTATATTTATTATTTGAATTTGAAACATTATAACCGTGTTCCTAACTTAATGTTATACAACTTGAATTCAGGAAACTAGAGCTAAAAAGTGCATTTGTATGAAGTAAATGGGCCATTAATCCAATGGTGGGCTGGACTCGGCAGAATGGACATGGGTTCTGTATTTGGCCCATATCTTCTTCATCCAGCCTGGGATGGAGCCCAAATTTTGAGGAACGCTCGGGAACATGATTTGGCACAAATCCTCCATTTGGAAGGCCAGTCAATTCACGCGTGTTTGAGGTCAACTAGGCGGTTCAACATGAAATAAACTATTTGGCCGAGTTTTTCATTTCACACATAAAATGTTATGTATCCTTAGCCCTCACAAACTCTATTTAAAGGGAGTTTTAAATCTTTGAGAGGGGTGTTCGAGGCTTTGGGAAGGTGTGGCCGAAAGGGTGTCTCTTGGGAGCCCCTCACAGCTCTTGGAAGAAGTAAGGCTTTTGTTTAAACCTCTCTTCCAAAAAGGCTCTCCTCTCCCACCTCTTCTTTGTATTTATTTCATTTCATGTTTGTTTGTTGAATTTTTCTTCAAATAATATTCTGTGTTCTTACCTCTTATTCTTCTATTAATCTTCTTAATTCGGTTGGAATCAAGAGTGGAGACAGGATTGGGTTCTACCCTTTCAATCCTTTGCTTATGCAAAACGTCTCCACGATGACTACACTGCCCATGGAAGAGTAGTTCTTTTTAGTAATCGATCGACCTATATCCTTCTTCATTTAATTATTTTGAATCATTGAGATACTATAATTCACTTAATATGATCCATGAATTTTGTTTTTAAATTCTAAGAAACTAAGCAAGCAATTGAACAATTAACACAAATCAAGCGAGGTCGGGAATTGTGTAAATTGTGAGAGGGCAATCTTAATCGGTAATACAAGACCATATGGGAAAAATTTGTAGAGTTCAAATATAATCACTAAACACAATTCATCCTCATTTCAAGAATGTATATGTGCTCTAATTAACCAAATATCATAAGCTATCTTTACAACAACAATCAAAGAAAGGTGTTGTGATTGCGTGTTCCGAGGCTAGCCTAGGGTTTAAGTAATTTCATCTTTGTGGTTAAATTAACTCTCGTACGGTTCGAGGGATAACAAATTAGGGGATCATAATTAAGTGGATATTTCTTTAAATGGTAATGATTAATAAGTTAATGAATAGGTAGAGTTAGATCTATTACATCTTTTAAAATATTTTCTAAAAAAACATTTTCTTGTTGTGTCATTTTAATCGAAATTCATTTCAAAACTAAAAACAAAAAAAATTATTCAATATTCTTCCAGAAAACTTCTTCTAGATTCATAAACTATAACAAAACCCAATCCTTTAAAGTCGTATTTTTATTCAATTCTATTTCATTATTTATAATACCTCTAATAAGTTGTTAAATTCGCTTCCTCCTTTGAGAGACGACCTTGGTCAGCCACTCTGCTGCACCTTAGTACCCCAAAATCACACTAATCATTTGAGGGCACCCACGGCAGTGCTTTTTCAACTAGACGATGACATCGCAAATGGTGCGTCCGTGAGAAGCGGAAAGGGGCTTACACGTTGAGCGGCCCAAAGAGGAAACAGGGGCTTACATGTGGTTAGCGTCCCTGGGTGTCGGGGATTACTCCAGGGTAGAGGCCCGTGGTGTGACATAGCGCAGTGGGAAAGGGACTCCACTGGCCTTGGCAGGGGGGAAGTACGGAGGTGCGTGGGTGCAACCTTCCGTAAGAGAGGCTAGGGGCTTACGCTCTGACGCAGACCTTCCCCCATGGACAAACGCCACTCCGAAAAGGATGATCTCATTCCATTCGAGGAAGATTCCATTCCCGTGGAGATGAGAGGCGTAAAAAATGTCCGAGCTGGGGGGAACCTACGTGCGAAGCATGGGGTCAGACCATAGTTTAACATCATGTGTTAAGGAAGAGATGCTTAGCAGTTTTACGTCCTATATCTTGGACGAGGTGGGTTCGCTCCACACCCCTAGGGCTTACATGCCCAATGCCCTCTACCCCTTATGGGAGGGAAGGCATCAGAAAGGCTGTACGGAAGGGGGGCCATAGGGAGAACCATTGAGGGGTCCACGTTAGCATGGCTATGCGAAGAAGCAATAGCCGTTACCGTGCCTATGCGGAGAAGCATAAGTCAAAGAAACGCAACAGGAAACACCACCCAAGGGACCTTGAGGTTACTTCATACGAGTCTGGAAGGCCGTACGGGAAAACAAAACATGGAACGCATACCCGGCAGGGGAGACATCATGTGCTGGCGTGGAAAGGAAGCCAAGGGGTGTCAAGGTGAAGGGGTCCTGGGTGTTGCGCGCAAAAAGAAGGTTTTCGGGCAAAACACCAGGATGGCGCACAATAGGGCCAGAGGATTGCGTGGATAGGTGATTGCATGCAAGGTATTGTGCGCATAGAAGTGGATTGTGCGCAAGGGAAGTACCCGGAGGAGCGGGAAAATTCACTTAATCTAGTGGAGTTGTTCACAAAGGCGAACCCTGGGGCGAGGTTGCACGAAAAGGAGAATTAACTGGAAGTCATATTGCGCACGGGGGGGGGGGGAGTTGAATTGCGCGCACGGGAGCCGTTCCGAATTCTGCAACCCCAAACAGTTTGGGGTCGCCTTCTATTTATAGGCATTGGCCGGCGTGGAATCCAGGCGGTGCACGAATGTTTCCCCGATGGGAACCGTCGGCGCGCAAAGCTTCACCGCGCGGAACCGGGGAACACAAAATTGGGTGCACCATCGACTCGATTATGTGAATCCCGAAAATGCTTCATGCGCACATCATTATTTCGTGCACGTCCCCATTCATTTCTCGCACCACTTCCCAGGCCTCCGGACCGGGCCTCTGATTCCGAATATGACTTCACTTTTTCATTTAGAAACTTCCTCTGGGAGTTACGGACTTTTTTCAGCGTCTACAATCCTCCAACAATTTTTATAATGAAAAATAGGGATATAGATTGTAGAGACCCGAAGCTTAACGTACATGTACATTACATTACTTTTTCGGAATACTTAGTACATAACAAAAACACACACACAAGGGTCGTAATAGTTTAGTGTCTTTGGAAACTTGGAATACAATCTTCTAATCGTGGTGAAAGATCTTCAACATCTCCCATAAAGATCTTCCTTTTTTTTACTAAAACCTTTCTTTATATCCTGGAGAAAATAAAACATAAAAGTGTGAGCTCAAATTCTTAGTAAGGGTAAACAAAAGAAATATCAATCACATCATATTCATAAGAACATAACATTTTGGTAATCTTAACCTGCAAAAGAGATCATATTATCATAACATGGGATAAATCATAGTAGTGAAATGTAATCCCATAAATCATAACTTAAAACATGAAACTTTGTGGCATACACACATAATCATATAGAATCATTTCTTATTAGTCAAGACTCATTTCCAAGACTATCTTAGTGGACAAAGTCCATTTCTAAACCGAGTTCATTCCTCGTTTCATTCCTGTTTTACTGAACCGCTTTAACCTTCCGTTCCAGCCATGTCTATATCATGAGATATAAAATCTTTACCCAATATATTGGACGGAGATATAGGACACACCCATCTCATAATGATACCATTATTATGTGTGCCACAAAATCATAAACCATACATCATAGCATAACCCATGCAATAAAAATGAGAATCTTAAACATCGTGACATCATAAAACAATTCATATAAGATAAAAGAATTCATAAAAATATATCCATCACAACATAATCAAATCCATGTAATAATAGGGATATAAACAAAACCCTTTATTATCTTAGATGGAAAATAATTTTGATAAAACACTTGAACTCCATTCTTGAGAAAAAATATCCTTTCTACTTCAAAAACACTTTTCCTTTCTTAACATGTCATACAATTCTAAACTAAAAGAAGTTGATTAAAAATAAACTTGAAAACTTGTAAAGTAAGCTTCTTGGAAATAATGTTTTAAAAATCCATTCATGTTGTATAAGTTAAAAAAACCATTCTTCTCGTACTTTTGTCGAAAAAGTCAAAAAGTACCTCGTATGAAAAACGACAGAAGATTCCTTTCATATATTTTACTATAAACTCACCGAAGGGAAAAATTGGATATAAACTACTGTATAAGTATATAAATATTACATATTGAAGAAAGATGTATGTGGATGATAAAATACACCCCAGTAAATACCAATGTATAAACAATCTCAGATAAAAATGAGATTGTGATATTTTTTCCTTACCTTAGGTCCAATTTTCTTCGTAAGTGTCCGAACCTCCTATATAATGACTTTAATAATGTCATTTACTTATTCCATAATCATACGCATTGTTATGATATCATATATGGTTCACTTATGACTTTATATTACACGTTCTTTTGTAAATTCCCTGTAAAAGAGCGTTTTGGGTAAAATCGTTTCATTTGTCATCCGTGTATTGACTTGTAATTATTCATATGATTACTTAGATCATGATTAATTAATTCCAGAATATAAAACATGATTTATATATAACATATATTAAGAATATACATATATATAATAGATTAGTAAATGGAAATAAATACACTGTTCATGGAGACGGTAGGTCGTACGTACGCATGAACGCTGTTTTCGTTTCCTTATTGAGTTGAATGGAATTAAGTAGATGACATACATATATATACACATAAATATAGTATAATTATTATGTCATATATTTCATTATTACTTGTTATATATACTTTATAATCATTCATGAATGGTTAACGTGGAGAATGAATCTCATCGTGTCGTGGAGATGGTAGTCCGTACGTACGGACGAGCGATGATATCGTTCTCATGATCGTGTAATTGTATTGGAGTGTATGTATACTATTTCTTAATCAATATCACTTTACAATAATAATATATATTTATTATGTACACCATTATACCCATCCAAGTAAGGTGGTGGTGGAAAATAGATTACACCACGGTGTGGAGACGATATTCCGTACGTACGCACACACGATGATTTCGTTTTCCGTAGGATGGATAGATGGTGAAATAGGGTTGTTTAATACTTATAATAAAATATCAGTATATGAGTGATACTGATGTTATTACTTAATAATGAAACATCCTATGAAGAATAAGTGGAAGAAGAAATAAAGTTGAATGAATGGGTAACGGACATTACCTCTTCTTTGAAGCGCCTCTTTGAGATATCCTTTTAGGGCACTAAAATTGGTCTTTGGGGAAGAGAAAAACCTCTAGGATGTTTATAGGGAAGTGGAGAAGAGAATTTTTCAGGGGTTGGCCGAGCGTGAAGGCTCAAAATGGCGTGAGAAAGAGAGGGAGGATGTGTCCTTTTATAAGGGAGGAGAGGGGCACCTTTGGAATAACTAAAAATATTATTTTATTATAAAGCCAAATTCGGTTTTAAATAGCTCCAAATTGATTTATTTTGAAACTAAGGTGGTTTTGGGTCGAACTACTATCATAAAATAGAATTTAGACAAGTTTAGGTTCCTATTTTAACCTTATAATTTATATTTAACTTTAAGTTAGATAATTTTACTTTTACCGTGTCTTTTTGTGTTCTTACAGTATAAGGTTAATAAACTTACTATAACAAGCCAAAAGAACCCCAAGTTGTTTATTAATAATATACATAACCTTATCTAAGTAATTTGGCCGAACCTTACATTTTTAGCAACAAAATAACAATTAATAATATAATATATGTTTTAAAAACTATTTTATGTCAATTTTGACACTATTTAGTAATTGATTTTTGTAAAAATCATAAAAGAATGATTAGTTAGAATAAAGTTAATTAAATAAATACAAACATATCATATTAACCTAGAAAATTAGTTTAATTCATAAAAAGTCTCAAATTACATTTATTTGGGTATTTATAACATCAATTATGTCAATATTTCATTAATAAGATAATTACTGCATCATCTTTGTGTCAGAAATAAATTAAATTATTTAATGTCTAAAAATTACAAATAAAATACCATTATGTAGGAAATATTTTTATATTTCTAATGAATATTTATATTCAAATTTATCTTATGAATAACCCTATATTAAAAATGAGTTTCTTATTAAACTTTGATTTTAACTATTTTAACCCTTCTTTAAATAAATTAATAATAAATGTCCTAATCTAATCCAAGTGGGCATAAATGGTCATATTTTATTTCTAAGGTTGGTTTTGGTAGAATTACACTTATTCAATAGAATTAGGACATGTTTTAGGGTAATAATAATATCATTTTTACACTTAATTACCCTATTTACTTTTAAACGTGGTAAAAAAAGTAAAAAGTTACTATTCACCAAAAATTATTTTCATCTCATTGAACCACATTTTACTTACTGACATCAACCGTGTCTCTTGGATTTTTGAAATTCCACTCATAAAAGCGGTAAAATTAAGTTTTATGGAAAATTCATTTTTTTAACTACCACTTAGCGGTTTCACTATTCATCAAAAAATTAAAGTTTCCAGAAAAATACCAAAAATTATGCATAAGCTATATTTGATATTATGAACTCAAAAATGATGTCTATTTTACAAAATTAAAAACATATTAGTTGCATTAATTAAATTAAAAATTAATTCCCGACGTCAAAACAAATAGCGTGTTCTTAAGAGATAATAACTATCAAAAGATTGACACTTGTTTATGTCTAGTTTAAATGTGAAATTACATCCAATGAACAACATTGTATTAAATTGTAAAAATATATTCCAAATATAATTTAAAAAAACTCAAATTAATAATTTATCACTATTAATTATTTATATTAAAAAATTTGTTTTTAATTAAAATTTAGAAATTTTCACTATTCATCGGAAAATGAAAGTTATCCGAGAAGTACCAAAATTTCACCCAAAGCTAATTTCGATATTACGAATCAAAAAATGAAGTCCATTTTGAAAAAACAAAATTTTAAAAAGTGGTTATTACTATTCATAACGGCTTGTTTTAATAATATTTTAATAGCATATCGTTGTTTAGTGAAACTCGGTATTGCGTACTACACACGCTATCGAGGAAGGTCGCGATTGCGTGTAATGCCAGGAAAGTCAAGGAGGTGTGTTGTGAAAGCTCCTTTTTGTGTAGAGTACAACACAAGACATTAATGAAATTAAAAAGAATATTTTTCATAAAATATCGGGGTGTTACATTCTACCCCCCTTAAAATGAATTTCGCCCTCGAAATTCGTCGGGGTTATAAATGGTTACTACCTGAAAGTTTCTTTAATAGAAACCCACATCGTAAATATGAATACCAAAAACAATCTTTAAAAAAAAGTATGAAATGTAAAGGTTACCCAAATAAACTAATCACTGGGTTTCCACATAGGTGAAAATGTGGATATGGAAGAGAAATCTAACCTTCATGTTCTGATGGAGAGTGGTAGAGAACATGGCTATGGAAAAGCTAGAAATCATAAAGCCATAAATTTGTGACGATCTAAGGTACCATCTGATTCATCAGATATAAGAGCACTAGGACAACATTTTTGGTTTTCAATATCATTTCCCTAAAGTTGATGAAATTGGAAATAGAAGAAATACTTCGTGATTTTGGTATAGTTTCACCGTTGGTCGTTCTTTGGACAATTTATACTTCATCTCTTAAAGAAATGAAGTTTAATTTTTCATTTGTGATGTGTTAGCAGATCATGTGATAGAATGATGGGTCATTCCATCTGTCTCAAACAAAAGGTTAGAAAAGTTATCAAAAAATACATAAGTCCATCTATAGTGAGATTAATCATATATGGTTCCTAAAATGGACTTATACTTATTATATCATACTGCTTAATATAATAAATCTAGTTTCTACTAAACATGGACTTCTTGTAGGCCAGTGGTAGGTGATAAAGGCCAGTCGCACTTCGGTTGTGGGTTCGATTCCCACAGCCTTGTCTGACGCGATGGGTTGTCGCCCATCCTGCAGTTTGTCCTTTTTCTAAAACTACATTACTATAACATCCCATAAATAATATCGAAAAAAACTTCTATCCTTAAACAATACTAACTTATGTCCAACACAATACATTCCAATCTTTAGGCTTATCCAAAATAATGCTGTCTAATCTCATATTATAGTGAAAATGATTACCAAAGAGTTCATACAACTAGCATGTTAATACCATTGTTGATCCCCATATATCATGAGATATGTCTTGTTGGTCACATTACAAACATTCGAAGGCCTTAATCATGAATACCCATTGAAAACATGAATGCTGTTAAAAGTTAACTCTTTCCAGATATCAAAATCCTCAAAATTCTATATACTCAAACCATGATACCACATAGAACTTATATTAATCATGAGCTCATAAATATTGTCAAACATTTCATTTTCTCGTTTTCCCTTCATTATGCGAATATCATCTTTTTTTTTCAAAAATATCTCAATCACTTTCCATGGTTACCGGTACCATAAATTTTTTGAAAACCACAATAGACCAATACATAAATATTCCAATATTCCACGATACTATGTACAACATTATTTTGGAATCCCATTACATAAACACTTAATCATTCCACCACATCGTTGTAATATTCAACATCACCAATAGTGATCGCATGTGACTTCCCTTTGTCCTTTGCCTTAAGTGGTTGCTCATGTAGATCATCACTAACCCTTGGATTAGGGCATTTATTAGCATAATGCCCCATTTCCTTTCACTTGAAGTGTTGGTGGTGCGTTCTCTGTAGTATTTTATTTATTCACATCATTAGAAACCCTTTTTCCATTACTTCGACACTCAGCTGCTCGATGACCTTCTTTTCCACACTTAAAACATTTTCTAGTCCCTATAAGACAATCTCCACCTTTCTTCTTTCCACACTTTGAGCATAAGGAAACATTCATATTCTTTTCACCATTATTCTAAGATTTCTCTTTGAAATCCATCTTTCGTTTCTTTTCAAAACTATGAGATGGATAAGTAACACCAACATCCATTTCTACCTTGATAGCACAACAAACAATTTCTTCATAGCTACTGAAGTCTCTTATAGCTAATTCCCTTTGAAGATTTGGTTTTAAGCCACTGAAAAATCAATAAAATTTACATTCAGGTTGGATGATAAATCCAGATGCATACCTTGCAAGCCTTGTAAAATTCTCTTCGTATATACCAATAGATTCATCATCCTTTTGCTTTAGGTAAAGAAACTCCTTCTCCATCTTTGTTTGAAGAATACAAAGGGAAGTAATTATTGAAAAATAAGTTCTTGAACTCGTCCCATTCCATGGACTCAATTTCATCTCTTGGCCTCGTATTCTTCATAAGATTCCACCATTGATCAGCATCACCTTCCCAACGATACACTGCTAAGATGACTTTATCATGTTCAGAACATTGAAGAACTGAAAATATCTTTTCAGTAGTAATGATCCATTGTTCAGCAACAAGTGGATCAGAAGACCCACTCAAAGAAGGTGGACATTGCCTCATGAAGGACTCAATAGAATATTGTTCCCTTATCTACTCATTTAAAAGTATAGAATGATTCATAGCTTGTGTAAGTATAGCAATAAGATTTTTCACTCCATCTCCCATAACATTTGATTGTTCAGGAGGACAATCATTGCATTGTCCATTACATTGATCAACATGGTTCCTTCGGGTTCCAGCCATCGTCTAAAACCCAAAAAGAATATTGTGAGAGGAAAAAATCATGCTAGGGAAAACAATATAATAAAGGGGGAGTACCTTCAATATCTAACATCTTGGGTTACCGTAATTCTAGTAATATAACCAATGCTTATACTTAACCTTAGGGACATCCCTAGACATACCTTAGAAATACCTCTAGGGATCTCACTAAAGTTCTTGCATCCTAGTTTCCAAAGGTTGACTAAACCTTTCCTCTGATACCAACTATAGAGACCCGAAGCTTAACGTACATGGACATTACATTACTTTTTCGGAATACTTAGTACATAACAAAAACACACACAGAAGGACCGTAATAGTTTAGCGTATTTCGAAACTCGGAATATAATCTTCTAATCGTGGTGAAAGATCTTCAACATCTCCCATAAAGATCTTCCTTTTTTACCTAAAAACTTTATTTATATCCTGGGGAAAAGAAAACATAAAAGGGTGAGCTCAAATTCTCAGTAAGGGTAAACAAATGAAATATCAATCACATCATATTCATAAGAACATAACATTTTGGAAATCTTAACCTGTAAAAGAGATCATGATATCATAACATGGGATAAATCATAGTAGTGAAATATAATCCCAATAATCAAAACATAAAACATGAAACTTTGTTTCATACACACATAATCATAGAGAATCATTTCTTATTAGTCAAGACTCATTTCCAGGACTATATTAGAGGACAAAGTCCATTTCTGAACCGAGTTCATTCCTCGTTTCAGTTCGGTTTTACTGAACCGATTTAGCCTGTCGTTCCAGCCATGTCTATCTCATGAGATATAAAATCTTTACCCAATTCATTGGAGGGAGATATAGGTCCCACCCATCTCATAATGATACCATTCTTATGTGTGCCACAAAATCATAAACCATACATCATAGCATAACCCATGTAATAAAAATGGGAATCTTAAACATCATGACATCATAAAACAATTCATATAAGATAAAAGAATTCATAAAAATATTTCCATCACAACATAATCAAATCCATGTAATAATAGGGATATAAAAGAAACCCTTTATTATCTTAGATGAAAAATAATTTTGATAAAACACTTGAACTCCATTATTGAGGAAAATATCCTTTCTACTTCAAAAACACTTTTCCTTTCATAACACGTCCTACAATTCTAAACTAAAAGAAGTTGATTAAAAATAAACAAGAAAAATTGTAAAGGAAGCTTGTTGTAAATAATGTTTTAAAAATCCATTCATTACATATAAGTTAAAAAAACATTCTTCTCATACTTTTGTCGGAAAAGTCAAAAAAGTACC
Organism: Viscum album; assembly: GCA_963277665.1. Classification (NCBI taxonomy): domain Eukaryota; kingdom Viridiplantae; phylum Streptophyta; class Magnoliopsida; order Santalales; family Viscaceae; genus Viscum; species Viscum album. Next base: position 303,659,544 of record OY728130.1, read on the forward strand.
TCGTATGAAAAACGACAAAAGATTCCTTTCATATATTTTACTAAAAACTCACTGAAGGGTAAAATTGGATATAAACTACAGTAGAAGGATATAAATATTACATATTGAGGAAACATGGATTTGGATGATAAAATACACCCCAGTAAATACCAATGTATAAACAATCTCGGATAAAAATGAGATTGTGATATTTTCCTTTACCTTAGGTCCGATTTGCTTCGTAAGTGTCCGAACCTCCTGTATAATTATTTAAATAATGTCATTGACATATTCCAGAATCATACTCATTTCTATGATATCATATATGGTTCACTTATGACTTTATATTACCCGATCTTTTCTAAATTTCATGTTAAAGAGCGTTTTGGGTAAAATCGTTTCATTTGTCGTCCGTGTTTTGACTTGTAATTATTCATATGATTACTTAGATCATGATTACGTAATTACAGAATATAAAACATGATTTATATATAACATATATTAAGAATATACATATATATAATAGATCAGTAAATGGAAATAAATACACCGTTCATGGAGACGGTAGGCCGTACGTACGCATGAACGCTGTTTTCGTTTCCTTATTGAGTTTAATGGAATTAAGAAGATGAAATACAAATATATACACATAAATCCAGTATCATTATGATTTCAAATATTTCATGATTACTTATTATATATACTTTATAATCATTCATGAATGGTTAACGTGGAGATGAATCTCATCGCGTCGTGGAGACAGTAGTCCGTACGTACGCACGAGCGATGATATCGTTCTCATGATCGTGGAATTGTATTGGAGTGTATGTATACTATTTATGAATCAATATAACTTTACAATAATCATATATAGTTATTATTTACACCATTATACCCATCCAAGTAAGGTGGTGGTGGAAAATAGATTACACCACGGCGTGGAGACGGTATTCCGTACCTACGCACGCGCGGTGATTTCTTTTTCTGTAGGATGGATAGATAGTGAAATAGGGGTGTTTAATACTTATAATAACATATCAGTATATTAGTGATACTGATGTTATTACTTCATAAGGAAACAACCTAATAATAAGAATTGGAATAAGAAATAAAGTTGAAAGAACCGGTAACGGACATTACCTCTTCTTTGGAGCGGCTCTTTGAGATCTCCTTTTAGGGCACTAAACTTGGTCTTTGAGGAAGACCAGAACCTCTAGGAGGTTTCTAGGGAAGTGGAGAAGATAATTTGGCAGGTTTTGGCCGAGATTGAAGGCTCAAAGTGGTGTGAGGTAGAGAGGGAGAAGGTGTCCTTTTATAAGGGAGGAGAGGGGCACCTTTGGAATAACTAAAAATATTATTTTATTATAAAGCCAAATTCGGTTTTAAATAGCTTCAAATTGATTTATGTTGAAGTTAAGGTGGGTATGGGTCGAAAGACTATAATTTAATAGAATTTAGACAAGTTTAGGTTCCTATTTTAACCTTATCATTTATATTTAACTTTATGTTAGATAATTTTACTTTTACCGTGTCTTTTTGTGTTCTTACATTATAAGGTTAATAAACTTACTATAACAAGACAAACGAACCCCAAGTTGTTTATTATTAATATATATAACCTTATATAATTAATTTGGCCAAGCCTTAGATTTTTAGGAATAAAATAACAATTAATAATATAATATTTGTTTTAAAAACTATTTTATGTCAATTTTGACACTATTTAGTAATTGATTTTTTAAAAAATCATAACAGAATGGTTTGTTCGAAAACAGTTAACTAAATCAATATTAACATGTCATATTAACCTAGAAAATTAGTGGAATTAATAAAAAGTCTCAAATTACATTTATTTGGGTATTTATAACATCAATTATGTCAATATTTCATTAATAAGATAATTACTACATCATCTTTGTGTCATAAATAAATTAAATTATTTAATGCATAAAAATTAAAAATAAAATACCATTATGTAGGAAATATTATTTATCTTTCTAATTAATATTTATATTTGAATTTATCTTATGTATAACCCTATACTAAAAATTATTTTCTTATTAAACTTTGATATTATCTATTTTAACCCTTCTTTAAATAAATTAATAATAAATGTCCTAATATAATCCAAGTGGTCCTAAATGGTCATATTTTATTCATAAGGTTGTTTTTGTTCGAATTACACTTATCCAATAGAATTAAAATTTAGTAATTTTCACTATTCATCGGAAAATGAAAGTTATCCGAAACGTACCAAAATTTCACCCTAAGCTAATTTCGATATTCCAAATCCAAAAATGAAGTCCATTTTGAATTTTTTTTTTAAAAAGTTGTTATTACTATTCATAACGTCTAGTTTTAATAATATTTTAATAGCATATCGTTGTTTAGTGAAACTCGGTATTGCGTACTACACACGCTATCAAGGAAGGTCGCGATTGCGTGTAATGCAAGGCAAGTCAAGGATGCGTGTTGTGCAAGCTCCTTTTGGTGTAGCGTACAACACAATACATTAATGAAATAAAAAAAAATATTTTTCATAAAATCTCGGGGTGTTACATAGATACATTCCTTCGATTGTTAAAAAATGATAAGGAATCTGATGGGTATTCATGTAACATCTCGATGTGTGTTGACTTGAATAATCGTAAGATTCATGGATTGAAAAGTCATGATTCACATATTTTGGTACAACAGTTACTACCATTGGCATTGCGTACATTATTACCTGAAAATATTATTGTTGTTGTACACTAATTCTTCACATTTTTCAAACAACTATGTAAGAAATCTCTACATCCATTTCATCATGACAACCTCTGGGAGAGGTTTGTATTGATCATCTGTGCAATTGAGATGATCATTCCTCCATCATTTTTTACTGTAATGATGCATTTAACTATTTTTTTGGTTGAAAAAGATAAATTAGGAGGCCCCGTTCATTATCGATGGATTTATCCAATTGATAGGTACTTTATTTATATTTTTCAGTTATGTGAACAATTTTTGGTACTTAATAAAATTCATAATTGTGTTTATTTTATTTCACAGATACGTTGGGCATTTGAAATCGTACCTGAGAAATAAAGCTCAACCATAAGGCTCTATTGCTGAAGGCTATTTGGATGAGGAGTGTATTACCTTTTGTTCTCAGTACTTGGATGATATTGAGACATGATTTAATAGATTTGGACGTGTTGAAGACACATCGACACAATCTCAAATACATCATAAATCCAAAAATATTTCCTTCTATTGGATGATCATTTGGGAGGACCTCAAATGTGACACTGACTGAAATGGAATTATTACAAGCACATAGATATGTGTTGTTAATAGTGAAATTGAAGATCCATTTATTTAAGATTTGAGGATGCAAAGAAAGAGACTAATGAGAGTCCGAACACGAAATGAGAAAGATATAACAAAAGATATTAATAAAGAGATTGTAGAATGGTTTTCATGACGTGTAAGTTCATAAATATTGCAATAAATACAAATATTGGTTTGACACATACATTTTTTAAATCTAATAAAGTATATTTCTTTTTCAAATCATGAATACTGATACTCAAGTATATGTGTCAATAGATTTGAAGTTTCATTCTATAGGTCTTCTAAAACAAGTTAGAATGATCAACACTTATAATGTGAATGGATTTGGATTTCGTATAGTCGATCGAGAAGTGGGTTTGAAAACACAGAATTGTGGTACATTTACATTTTCTGAAGTGGAATACTATGGAAAGAAGCATGATATTATTGAATTAAACTACCATAGATATTTTTTTTGTTGTTTTATTCAAATGAAAATGGGTCGATATTATCAGATGTGTTAAAAGAGATTACTTGCAATTTACTTCTGTGAACTTCTCTCACTTGATGGATGTTGGTGATCATAAACTGCATGATGCATATATCTTAGAATCGCAATCAGAAATGGTATATTATGTGAATGATGTTGTTTATGATTAGTGTAGTGTAGTTGATCACGTAATACAATGAGATTTGTATGATATGGGTAATGAAGTAGAAAATTTGACCTCTGAAATTGAATTTAATCAACAACAGGAAGCAGAATTATTTTTCCATCATGATATTGATAATATTAGTCTCTAAAGGATTAATGAAGTGGATGAAGCTATGGAGTAGAAAAATGAAATGATTGAAGGGTAAAATTATTTTATGTACAATTATTTATTTATTCAGAAACCACTTGTTTCATTTCTGTAGTCATTCAATATCATTGTTATATATATTTTGTTTGTTAATACTAGGCATCTATTGCCATTTTTAAATTTTTTTCTACATATATTTTTTTGAAATATATATTCTAAACATAACATTATTTGATTAAGTGAAAGTAATTCCCAGGAGGAAGCAGTTCACTATTTCATCTAGTTCTGTGACAGATGACGATCCATCTGGCTCCCTCCCCACGAAATCTGACGCACCAGCTGCCTACACCCCTGCACCATCTCTCCCTGCACTATCTCTTATACAATCTTTAGAAGTCCCATTAGAGGATGAGTCATCGACTCCCCCTTCAGGAGCCTCAGTAGTGGGGCAGTGACACGCCCTTTCCAGTTCATCATGGGCATACTGGAGTGTCACTGTCATAGGTGCAAATTTTAATTAAATAAATTTATTGCATTTTGTTTATACTAATTTTTTTCTCATTGAAGATGAAAAAATTAAACCATGGAGAAAAACATAAAAAGTTCAGATTTTTGGAATATGACTGGCAAGAAGATAGTCATGCCATTTGATTCTTATGGGGTCCCTACAAATGATTTTGTGGGGTTACTTGGCCAGATTCTAGGCCAGCTAGTAGCGGAGCCCATTTCCCTTCCTATTTCATATGATGATTGGAGACATATGCCTACAATATGGAAAAATGATGTTTATGATTCTCAAATAAAATTAAATTTATTACATTATGGTTTAATTTAATGTCATGTTACTAATATGTTCAAAATGAATTTCTGTATACAGATGTTCTTCCACTTTACAGTTTCTAATGAGATAGCATGAAAGTGGACGTTGAAAAATATAGGTAAGAAATGGAATGATTTCAAATAGAGATTGTGGTGTGATATCAATGATACTTCGTTGAACGTGCAACAAATGTATGAGAAGCTACCTAGTGGGGTACTGAAAGAATAGTGGAATGTTTTTGTTGACAGACATCATGATGAGAAGCAGATGGTATTGAAATATATATTATTATATTATCCACATTTTAAATTTATACATGTATATGAAGAGGAAATGACATTGAATATATTACTATAAAATTTCATTTTATGTATTTCAGGATCTCTCAAGACAGAATGCATCAAATCGGTCTAAGCAAGCCATCCCTCACACTGTGGGATCAAATATCTTTTCTAAATGCCGAACGACATTGGTACTATTTTATTTAGTTTAAATATTTATAGGACAATATTATCTGTTTAATATATTGAATTGTTGATTTTTCTTTGCTTAATGCAGTCACAAAGATTAGGGCACGAAGCATCCCAAACTGAACTATGGTTGGATGTTCATAAGAAATCAGATAGTAGTTTTGTTAATGAGCCTTCTAAAGAAGTTCAGTTATGAAGTCAATTATTTATTATAATAACATATTATCAGTTTTTACTATGTTAATATATATTGATATTTGATTTATAGGTACAAATTACAGAACTATCGGATGCCAATCCTGCGCAGTCCTACTCAGTCTCCCAGGATGACCCGGTTGCTAAAGTCCTTGGGAAGGAGCATCCTGGTAGAGTGCGTGAGATGGGTTTGGGACTCGCCCCATCTGAGGTTTTTAGCAGGCCAACAGGGATGGAAGCTGCATCTACTCCTGGCTTTAGTCTTCCCATAAATGGAGATGCTAAGAAAGATATTGTTTCTCTATGAAACACAGTTCACCAATAAGGGGATCAGATATTTTCTTTATAGAAAGAGTTGATTGAAATACGTCAGCAGATGAGCAGATATGCCCCTGGTGGTATTACATCAACTGTTGGTATGCAGGTAAATCACAAAAAATCAAAATCATTTAGATTTCTAAATTTCATTGGTTTTAAGTATTAATATGAATATGAAAACATATTTAATTTTCAATATAATGTTCTTACAGGTGACAGCAGAAAGTGGAGATGAAGGTGGAGAGGGTGGCGATGCATCATCGGACCGTGAGTAGTTGTATTGTTGATGTGTTGAACAAATATAGGAAAAATTGGTTTTTATATGTAAAATTTGTGGCACATAGTGTCCCCCAAACATTTTCATGTCCTAAAATTTCTTGATTTCTCATGTTTACTTCTATGCATTTTATTGATTTTTGATATTTGTTTTTATGTATTGATTTCTCGAGTGTGGTATACATCATTCCATTTAGGCCTGTGTTTGAATTGGTAGTCGAGATTTTGGATGACTTGGAGTTAAACCCATTGTTGATGTGTTTAACAAATTGGGTCATTTCATAGTGATCAAGGGTATAGTGTTGTGGACACTTTGGTGAGGCCCTTGTAATTTGTCTTACTGGGAGGACCTTGTGAGTGGTAATTGACCTGCATAATAGGTTTTGTGTTTTTAATGTGTCTATGTGTTACCTGTGGGTCATGATAGTTTTGTGGGTATGAACTATGGTCCTAGGTTGACAGGTAGTGTTGTGTAGCTATATATTATGTTAATTATTTTGGTTGATGAGATTTGTAAGGGTGGTAAATTTCTTTGTATGTGTTACCCTCTCGAAGAAAGCTAAGTTGTGATATGGAATGTTGTATGGGATGAGACCTCACCCTAAGTGAGAGCATGGTAGTATGAGATATGGTTTTAGATGAGGTTTGTGATATAATGTAATGAATAACCTTTAGTAGAGGTTAGAGCTGTGATATATAATACATTACATGTTCTATGGCCCCATCCTATGTGGCAAGGTAGAGGTATGGGATTTAGTTTGAGATATTGTATGTGACATTACACCGAGTGTGACAATATTCGTATGAAACTTGATGTGAGATCATGATTTTGTATGAGAATGTACCCTATGTGAGAGGGTAAGGATTGAGACTCCGTTATGGGACCCTACACTAAGTTATATGGTACTCGTTTGGGTTTGTATAGTGGGATGCATTCTCTTTCAATATTGGACGATGAATGTGAGGTCTAGAATCTTTGTGTTTTAGTTGGCACACAATAACCAAAATTTATTGTTTTCATGCTATATATAGAAGAATAATTTATATTATAATACATTTATACAGTTTATAGGAAGGTGATATGAAGTTCACTTGGTGATACCCAACTGTGGTTTATGCTCACTCACTATATGGGAACACCGACACACATGTAGATCTAATTTTTCATTTTCAAGTGATATATATTATGGGGGATCAAGAAGGATCAGATAAATGTATGTTTGGAGAGTAGTCAAATAATGGAACTATGTTTTAAAATTGATTTTATCATATATATATTTTTTCAATTAATTCTATACTGATTTCCTAGGTTGATTTTTCTTGTTGTATGTTGGTAGGTACAATACGGTTCATTCTTATATAGCATGTCAATGATTACATATTTTTTTCACTTTATTCTATACTGATTTCCTAGGATGATGTTTTTCCTTCCTGTTGATATGTACAGTATGGTATTTCTAGTTTGATTAGTTTTTCAGGGCTGTGGTGCAGTAGAAGCAAACAAGTTTTTTTTTCCGGTCAGCTTTTAACGGCGGTATTAACCACCGTGAAATGTATATTTGCGACAGTTTAAACCACCGCTAAATGGTGAAAACCACGGAAAAAGTAATTTTTTTTGTTTCGTGGTAGTTTTAACAGCTACTATATAGTTGCATCGTCGATGCCTCATTCCGCGGAAGTTCTCGTGACTTCAGCGGCAGTTTTACGGCCGGAGGATTTGAGTTTATTCGCGGCAGTTATAACCACCACGAATAAAGTGATATCAAGGGATCATAAAAAAACTGCCGCTAAACTCAGTAAAACTTCCGCGAAATGAGGCAGCTACGACGATTTACTTAAACCACCGCAAAATGGAAATAACCACCGCTAATAGATTGGCGACGCTGTATTAGGCAGGGGTTTACAGAAACCGCTGCCAAACCATGTAGCTGCGATTTAAACCACCACCACACTCGAAAATAACCGCCACTAAACAGAGTTTCTCTTATAGTGTCTCCTCCTCTGTATACATAAGGTGGATTCCCTTTAAACTTTTTGTCCTCATAAAAAAATGGGGAGTGATCATAGTTATATGTAAAGTGTTCCTCTGAGGCATCCATCAGCTCAAAAACATTGGGACTATGTATGGGTGTTTTTACATGTATGTTTGGGAAAACAAAATGGATTCATAAATGGTGAACAGATAAATATCATCATTAAATTTGGTGAACATCTTCAAAACCCAATAAGCCCACATCAATTTTGACTTAACTCCTCACATGAAATTCCCAATCATCATTCTAGACTTTTGATGGATTAGGGGTGGAATAACAGAGAATGGAAAATAAGAAATTTGTATTTTAGTCAATGATTCGAGGATACTTTTTTGGAGAACTCATAATGTGGCACATCAAGCACATAAATCACATTGTCCATTCATTTATATAGGCTTCCATTGAATAAATATTGCTTGTAAAAATATTTGTATACTAGCTAAACCAGAAGAGAGGAATGTAGTCATTTAATCTCATGATGAGACTATATATTAGAATAGCATGACTATATAGTTTTTGAAATTAATATACATGGTACTACATATGATTTTTATTCAATCATCATGGATGTTGTAATTGGAAAATTTCACATCGGAAGTATTATCATAGTCCAATAATCGAAATCATTTAAATGAGGCAATTGATAGCGTCATCATCTGAACATGGATCATGTTATTTGACATTAGAGTTCTGGAATACCAACATGATGGTTAATTAAAAAACAATTATGGATATTAGGTGATGTAATCATGCGAGTAAGAGCACAAGAAATATCTACTAGGAGGAAATTTGGTTATGTCCAAATTCTATAACCCAATTAAATTTCCCAGGTGATTTTCCTAATTCAAGAACGTCGCCCAAGTACTTCATTAATGTCCCTCTATGTATTATATCACTTAAATTAGAAAGATACATACTATAATCTCCCAACCTCTATTCATAATATCAATGTGCTAAAGGTATGGTGAAGCCCAAAGGAAATTGAGCAACTTAAGCTAGGATGGAAGACTAGGGTCCAAAGACAATGATTAGTCAATTCCTATAAAAAAATGTTAAAGGCGAAGGGGGGAAGCCATCCTCTATTTATAATAATTGTGCTTTTTCATGATATTAGTGTGAAAATTTAGTGTGGAAGACTAATGAATACTATTACTGTTTATCATTAGAATTATCTAGTCATGTTTTAAGTTGAAAATATTTTTTTTTAGAAATTAATTCATTTCAAGGACACTTTATCCTCATGATTAAATCCTTCTGGTTCCAATCAGATCTAATTCTATGGTAGGGAATTAATTAGTGCTATCATTTTATGAAAAATAAATAGATCATAATGAATTAATACCTTGAACACATGTTCTAAATGGTTTAGGTATGGGTGATATAACCATACATAAAACTCTTATAGTGTTTTTTATTTGACCCTACATGAAATTCCTACACAAGAATGCTCTTTACATAGGTTTGAACTATGAAAATCATTAGATAGAAAAATAAAATTCACCAAGAGATCTTATTTTTAATATAAATTGTACTATTAGCCTCCTCATTTAAATATTGTTAATGATAAGGAGGATAAATGAAGCTCTTCTCAACGAATTGTCTCACCCAATCCCTAAAATCCCCAATTATTTTTTTCAATACCTAAACCAAAAGAAATTAATAAAGGGGAGGATCATTATGTTTTAAAAAGTTAAAAAACACAAAAAACCATTTTGAGGAATCACTTCCTCCCTGGTCCAACAACCATAGGGTGAAATACCCCTATCTAACCCTACACTTTCACCCAACTCTTCCAATGGCATCTATGAAAATGCTCTATAACTAGGGAAGATCATTCCCACGTCCTAAATCTTGGCGAATAACTTCATTATCATGTCAACTTTGAAAAATCCTCATCACTTACCCCTATTATCCTCTCTTAAATATCTCAATTACTTCACCCTAGCATCACTTTAGAAAATCTATCATCCCTTCAACCCAGTATAACATAGTCAAAGCCTTCTCAATCACCATTGCATTATTTGGGTGAGTTGTTCTTCATACAATTTAGAATAGCGGAACAACCTTTTAATTTCTCATTATGAAGCATAATGAGCACCCAAGCATTGATGGTATGGAATTCCTTCACCCAATTTTACCATTTATACCTCAAATAATCAATGCCTTCCCCAAACCCCTCAAATGCATAGAGTCAGGGCAGGTTCTGGGCATAGCTGAAGCATGGGATGTGTCTTTCCTAACTTTACCTTTTGATGTTATTGATGATTAATCAACGATATTTCAAAACACGGAATTTTGTGATCAACATAATTAAATCAACGAATATAGACAAGGGATAAAACTTTGAAACTCAAGGGAGGATCATCACATATTATTTATAATCAATTTAATTAATTAAAGAATTACCTTGTTGGAATTCATTATTCATTGATGGATGTGACAACAGATCTAGGATGTATGGTCATTGAATTACTGGGATTGAAAAAGATTCCCTCTAGTAGTGATCCACACGTATTCAAAAAATGTTGAAACATAATTGTTGGAATCTTTGGGTTCTAGCACGACAGATCATATCGATTTCCACTTCTAGCTTTGATCAATTAGAGAACCACTTTCAAAGTGTTCTCCTTAATCTCTCTTGACTTGAGAGTCGTATGGGAAGTAATATAAATCTCTATTTTTGGTAGCATTCTTGGTGAAGGGAGCTCTATAAAGATTAATATGATTCTCTAAATCCATTGTGAAAAACCAAAAAAATGAATTGGATAATGGAGAAAATAATATAATTGAGTTTATATGTCACTAGGGTTACAAATAAATAATTTTAGATGTTACCTTTATTATTTATATTATCGCTACAAAACCCCATATCAAATTATAATAATTATAATAATATTTATTGACATTTTCTTAACTTGTGAATTAAATTAAATATTATTGGATCAAATTATATTCAATATTTATAATTTCTCACCAATCCATTAAACTGGGTCTACCATTACTAAAAAATATTTATCAGGCCAAGAAAAATGTTTATTTATTTATTATATTAATATCACTACATTATTCAACAAAAATTAATTACATATTATATTCATTAATTATAAAATAAATATTTAATAAATATTCCACTCACATTATATTCTCTAAAATAAATTGCGATGAAATAATTATGATCAAGGAAACATGAATAATTATTAAACCACATGGGGGAATAATATTTTTTCCACTTGTTATGTAATAAATAATAATAATATTTTTTCACTATGATTAGGGATATAATTAGTGTCTGACCCACTAGTCCTATTCTTAGTGGCATTAGGGAAAGTAGCCGAATTTCCTAGGTTAACATCTAGAGGTACGCCAAAAAACCTATAGAGAAAGAAGTTAATTCTGTAATGAAATAATACCTCATATATGGATTCCTACTGTGTAATATAATCTATTTATGATGATATAACTTTTCAAAAAAGTTTCATGCTAGGGCCATCAACCTAGGTGCTTGATTTATTTTTCTTTGATGTCCTATAAATTGAACATTACTATAGAACACCAAGTCCATGGATTTATTTAAGATATATAATTTTAATCAAAGGAACTGAGATATCCAATTCGTTTTAAAGAACATAATGGAGAGATTCTTTCTCACATTATTTATTAATTTAATATTACTCAGGACAAACCAAACATATGCTACCTCACCACAAGCATCTGTCATCATGGATTTTTTCAACACATCAAAGTGCATGACTTATAATACTTATTAATAATAATCATAAAGTCTATAGATCAGTACACATGTTTGAAGATACGAACATCCAATGAAACCTAAAAATTTGGATTTCCTACCGGAGGGTCCCGTTCTCATAATATCCTACTGAATATTACCATGGGCATACAACATGAGAAGGTTCCTTAAAGTCCTATGAGTTTTAACCCTTGACATCGTAGATCATTTATTTCCCTGAAATGATATCATCTGGGTATAGAACATATAGTCAAGAATAGTTTCATTGCACATTTGGGTTCACATAGTAGAGGGGAACTACTAGCACATATAACCATGATAACTAATTTTAGGAAATTATCAAAAACTATGTCACGCAACAGAAAAATCATGATGTGATAAGAAGATTATGAATATTCGAAACTATGAATACAATTTATCATAAGGTATGTAGAAGTTTGTTCTAGGGCACCAAATCCAATAAAAACCTACTTTTACTAGAGACAACTGCTAACAACCTTCCATCCACTAGCTCTCACATGATACTCATGCTTCAACTGAGATTGGAATCGAGTCAAGGGGATCAACACATTTTCTGCTATGGGTATTATACTTACCACAAAATCACCCTTATTATATAAATACCTCAAGAGGCGATTGTTCTTAAGTATGTGATTTATCTATTGGTGTGACCTTGGATATTTTCCAAGAGCCACCAATGTAGTATTATCACAATACAATGTTATAGGTTTTTTTACTTCTTGGTATGACATAATGATCATGGGAAAAGTTCTGCATCCAAATATATTCCATGGCTGGATACAAATATTTTATATACTCAAACTCTACTATATAAATAGTGACTACTATCTTCTTTTAACACTTCTACCTCACAGCTCTTCCATTAATAAGAAAAACCTATTCTGATTGCAAATTTAGATCATTCGGGTCTATCTAAAAACTAGGATTAGTATAACCCCTGATAACAAGCTCCTCATCTACTCAATACACTAGGAACATATCCTTAGTTCTTCATAGATACTTAAGCATAACCTTAACAGTAGACCAATTATTCTCTCCTTGATCATCTTGATATCTTCTTACCATCAGTAGTTCATTGGAAAGATTATGTCAAATACATAACACGACATGCGTGATTGATCTTATTTCCAAAGGGTATGAGATCTTACTCATTCCCTCTTTCTCAGGTTGTGTATAAAGTCACATTTTCCTTAAAATATGTGAACAATGTGATATTGGAACCAATAATCTTTTATATTGTTCTATAATAAATATATTTAGTAACTAGTCAACATATATACTTTGAATTTGTCAATGTAGGCTCTTGGATCTATCATGAATGATCTTGATCTCTAGAATATAGGTTACATGACCTAAATCTTTCATGGAGAAGCACTTTTTTAACTAGTAATTAATAAAATATAAGATATGTTAATTGTATCCAATAAGTAATATTTCATCAACATATACTACTAGGATAATGACATCATTTCCACTAAATCTCTTATAAACACAAATATCACATTTGTTCTTAATAAAACTAAATTATTTTATAGATTCATCAAATAAAATGTTCCATGACCTATATGCTTTCTTCAATCCATAAATGGATTTATGAATCTTTTAAATACTTTTGGAATCACATAGAGTCACAAACCCTTCTTGTTGTGTTATATAGAAATCTTACCGAAGGTTCCCATTAAATAATGCAGTTTTCAGATACATATTCCAAATCTCATAGTCATGGTAAGAAGCTATATAAAGTATAATTTTGATGGATTTAAACATTGAAACTGGTGAGAAGGTTTCATCGTAGTCAATTCCTTGATGATTTTTAATACCCTTATCCACTATCCTTGCTTTATAGGTATCTAAATTACCTTCCATGTCCAGGTTTCTCTTGAATACCCATTTTTACCCAATGGTATTTACATAAACCGATGCATCAACAAGGACCCAAACATGGTTCTAATAAATGGAATCTATTTCAAAATTCATGGATTCTTTCCATCTTGTAGCTTCTGTGCTCTCTGCTACCTCTTTCTAGGATAATAGTTCATCATTGTCAACCAATAATGAGTTTCCATATTGTGTGACTAGAAAAGAATATCTGTATAGTTCACATACATCCATTGTTATCATATTCAGTATGTATATTTCAATAAATATTTCTTCCATGGGGACCTATTACCTACTGTGATACTACTTCCATGGTGACCTATGCTCCTATGCAATACCTATGCAGTACCTATATTTCAGGAACTACTTCTTCCATTGTTCCATAGGGTGAAATTTTATTTCCTAAGAAGGAATTTAGAAACTCATTTCAACCCCATACACATGTATTATTATTTTTTCTTTCCACTGCATAACTCAAAGGGAATTCCATTCATCACTTTAGTTGGAACTTAGTTTAATGTGTACATTGATGTTTTTAATTCATATCCCCAAAAGGATAATGGAAGATCTTCATGACTCATTATCAATATTACCCTAGATAACAAGGTATAATTACTCATCTATCTAAAACCATTCCAATATAGTGTATAAGGTGGAGTGTGTTGAGATAGAATCCCAAAATCCCATAAGAATTTTATAGACTCTTGGTTATGATATTCAACACCTCAATCCAATCCAATCATCATTGTCTTCTTTCTAGTTTCATTATCTACTTCATTCTTGAATTATTATAATTTATAAAAGGACTTGGAATATTACCTCATTAGGTATACATAGACATATCAAGTCAACTCATCAGTTAAAGTTACTAAGTAAGAATTCCCACAACTAGCTTCTTTTGGAAATGGTCTACACACATTAGTGTGTACTAATCCTAGGAGCTATATGGCTCTTCCACCCTATACACCAAATTGTAGTTTGGTAATTTTTTTGTAAACATGCATGGGATATTTTAAGTGGATTTAGCTTAGAAGAGTTGAAATATCCATCTTTATAAATCATTGTCAAAAACAACTCATTTACAAGACCAAGATAGTGATGCCAATGTTTGTTGTTATATGAGTCATGTGAACATGATTTGTTTTCAATTTTTAACAAACTGATATTTTTTGATATATATTTTTTGAATTAACATAATGTTTTTATATTTTTTATTTCATAGAACCCTAAAAATAGTTTTCCACTAATTCAAACATTCCTTTCATGTGGAACTGACTTGGCGTATGTTACACACAACAATGATTTGGAGTATATTACACGTAATGTTGACCTTCCTCGATGTCTTGTATAACACGTAAGACCGAGTGTTACCAAACTATAGTATATTATAAAAATATTACTATAATGTGATATAAAATAGATGTTAAGTGGATGGATATGAATATTATTAACTAAATTATTAAAATATGTCGCCTACATAAATATAATATGCATTTATAAGATACTAATTAATTATAAATGAATAGGAAAATCGATTTAATATAAAAGAACATATTATTATAGTCACAAAGTTATTTTAACCTATTGAATTGAATTAATAACAATTAGTAAGTGATATTCATATAATACATATGTTATTTATTCAATAAAATATTTTTGATATTAATCCAATAGATTATATAGAAATAAGATAAGAACAAACCAAATTTTATGCATAAAAACCTTTTTTTCTTATCAAGGTAGTTTTACCACCTTTTAATGGAGTACCAATTTTAAATAATATTTTGGAACTTTTATATATTTAATATGTCAATATAGACTTCATATTTTTAATAGAGACAGAAAAATTAGGTGAGGATAATTTTCTTTTATTTTTTCAGAAGGTTCCATTTTTTTAATGAATAGTTAAAAATACTTGATTTTAATTCAAAACTACTTTACATCTAATTTTTTGATAAGGTTAAATAATATTTTTAAATGGTTTAATTATTTATTTAGAAAATATGTTTATCTATTAATTTAATTTAGGTAAATGGATCCAATTTCACATTGAAATTTGATATAAAAACATAGAAAACCTTCAAACATTTTACATTAAACCCCCACAGTGTCGTCTCGTGAACGAGATTATTTTTAAATTAATTTCATCCACTTATCTATTTATAATTTGGACAAATAGATTAAATATTTTTAATAATGATAATTAATAATTTATAAAAAATTCCTATTTTTTTACCAAATGTATTAATGAATGTGATTGAAATTAATTACACCGGTTAAGACAAAAATAAGGTTAATAAAGTACTAAACCATATATATATAAGACCAAAAACTAACTAGAAACTTTTCCAAAAACAATTTTAAACCTTTATTCAGTCATTAAACTTATATTATTTAATTATTTTGGTTTGGTATGACATTTTAAGGTAAAAACATATGAACAACTAACTTGTTTTCAAAAAGGCCAAGTGTGCCCTTTCCCTTTCCTATAAAAGGTACCAACTCTAGCCACTTTCACACACATCCCAAGCCGATTTTCACAACCAAAATCTGATATAATAATCTTCCAAATTCCCTAACTTCCTCTATAAATCCTTATCTTGGGTATATAAAAACTCAAGGAAGATTTTTGGCATAATCCAAAAGGAGTAACCTGATTAAGAGGTAACGTCTTCTATCAAGTCCTTTATTTTATTTTCCTTTTTCACCCCTACAAATATCTTTATTATATTATTATATAACCAAATAAGTATCACATATATACTAGGATTTTTATATGTAAATTTTGTGACTTAAAAACTAAACACACCTCCATCTAATGGGTAACAAACATGTGTTTCTCCGTATGGTGAACTACTGCCTCACAAAATGTTGATAGTTCATTTTTCCATTAACACCTACCATGGTGGAAATTATGATGGAAACACTGTTTATATATGTCATATATTAAATTTGTTATTTAATTATTATTTTTAATCCTTTTTAAAAAACATAACTTTTTTACTTTCCATTTTGTGTTAATATGATAATTTCATTTGAGGAAGTCTGGACTACCACCCCCTCAAAACGATTTAATTCATTTGTACACCACAAGGATTGAATTAAGGATGGTTTTAGTTAATATATATGGGATATATGATATAATAAATCTAATGTGATAAATATATATATATAAATACATACATGTATTTTACTTTCAATCTATCAACACGATAATTAAACAGAAATAGCGTTCATGCATACGCATGACCTACCATCTCCATGAACTGTGTATTCGGTTTTATACTTCTATATTCTATATATTATTATAATAAAAATTAAATTTACATAAATTATATTTATATCATGTTTTAAGTTCTTTAAATCATGATATAAATTATAAATACCAAAGATATAACAAATTCAGACACATGCGAATAATAAACCAAATATTACTTAAAGTGAAGCCTTAACATAGGATTGTCAAAAATTTGGTAATATAGAGTTGTAATAAAAAAATATATGGTATTATATAATATAATATGGTTCTGTAAAATATGTATAATAAATTTATATTTATTATATAGGTGTTTCTAATGCATATGATGAGATTCAATAAATAAGGTAAGTGGATTTCATCTCAATTTTTATTCCTGTGAGATACATGTTATGTTCACCACTCTTTACAATTGTGGGGTGTAATTACTAACCATGATTTAATTATATGTATAATATACCTAAATTTATGGGTATTATCATATCCATTTTATGAGTGATAAATTGTGTGGTTTATCTTTCAAAAGTTACCAAATCTGTAAAAAAAAATTTTCTCAATTTTCCTTTATTAAGACACATGTTTTGTTATGCACCTAAACACTTTTTAAAGTTATATATACTTCCATTTTAAATTTTCTATAATTAATTACCTTATTTTAATAATATTTTATGCTTCATGTAATTTTATTTTCTTACATGGATAGTATGATCCGAAGTTACCACGTTATAAGTGTTTATTGATGCAATCTCATCACTTTTCGAGATTGTTCAGGTTTATGCTTCATTTGATGAATTATTATGTTTAATATCTCAAAACATTAATTAAATTTATTCTCATTGGGATATTAATTATATATTAATTTAGTGGTAACATTTTATAATCTTCGGTAGAAAATATAGTTAAGAACGTGTTTTTAAAAAATCCCATCTTTTCCCTTTCTTCGGTCAGAAATGTATGTTCCACAAAACCATGTTTTCTAAAAAGGGATTCCAATAATATTTTTCTAATATCATATTATAATTTAAAAAAAATTACCCATTTTGTATTTTACCATTGTTTTGATATGAATCTTCTTGTCTCATTTTGAATGTGGCAATTTTCTATTCTTTTTATCATGAAAAAAAAATGTTTTTTCCTCATAAGACATGTACGGATTTATCAAACATCAAACTTTTGAAGATTTATTTTCATGTTAAATTTTTAATTTTTAAGAAAATTTTGTTTAAATGATTTTCCCAAGGAAAAAGGATTTAAAAAAAATTCCAAAATATTTTATAAATTTTCAGGGAAATGGGTTTTAAAACATTTTCATGCTTCTTTTATAAATTTTCAAGGAAAAAGGTTTTCAAAACATTTCCAAACATCATTTATAATATTTAGAGGAAAACTGTTTTCAAAACATTTTCAAAATTATTTTATATTTTTTCAAGGAATTTCTTTTTTTGAATTTTGTTTCAAGATTATTTTATATGGTTTCAAGGAAAATGGATTTCAAAACGTTTTCAAGCTTTATTTATAAATTTTCAATATATTTTCAAGTAAAATAGGTTAAATATGTTTTAGGAACTCTTTATAGGTATTAAAATTATTTCCAATGAAATTATTTTCAAAAGTTTTTCAATATTTCTTAATATGTTTTCAATGTTTACTCAGGGGAAAAGGTTTTTAGAATGTTTTGAAGCTTATTTTGAGTTTTTAAGGAAAAAAAATTTCAAATGATTTCATGCATTTTTTTATAAGATTGAAATGTATTTTCTATGAAAATTATTTTCAAATGGTTTATGTATTAAAAATAATTTTTCAAATAATAAAGTATATTTTCCTCAAGAAACATTTTTGAGAGATATTTAAAAATTATTTTCTATCTAATATGACATTTTTTGATGTTTATCATTCCATTCATGGAAAATATAAAAAGGTTCCATTCAGATTACTTATATAAATGGGTTATGATTAATGTCATAGTATTTAGGAAACCCATTTCTCTGTCATGAGTTTAATTTTAATGAAACCCATTTATCTTCACTGGGTTACATGTTTATGAAATTTGATTCTCTTTCAAGGGTTATTATTTTGATTAAATGATTATGAAACCTTTCTTTTTTCATAGGTTATGATATGATTACATTTTTATAAACCCATTTCATTTCATGGGTTATGATATGATTATTTGTGATCTTATGGAACATGTATTTATGATTTCATTATAAGATGGGTGGGACCTATATCTCCCTCCAATGCATTGGGTAAAAATTTATATTTCATGATATAAACTAAGATGGTCTTGGGATTAAACCTTGACTACTAATATGGACATAAGAGTGAACCGTGACTACCAAGATGGTATGAGGTGTGAAATCATGAAACTATGATGACCATGGGAGTGAACCATGAATAACAAGTTGGTATGAGGAGTGAAATCATGCGACTAATATGGCCATGGGAGTTAAACATGAATACAAATTTGGTATGGGGAGTGAACCCATACTTCCAAGATTGTATTCAATGAAATTCCTTAACTACTATGGAAATCATATTATATTCTTATGTTTCTACCACAATCCCATTTCTATTCCAATGTTATTATTTCATAGCCTATGTCATTTATTTCAATATGATTCATGTCTTATGAAATTACATACATTAAGAAATGATTCATGTATATGATCTTTGATATTAAGGGTATGATATTATTTTTTCATGATCATTTTTTCATACCATTATTGTCATAATTATGATTACATGTCTCTCTTATTTACCCTTTTTGAGAATTTGAGCTAACCCCTTTCTTATGTTTCCTTTCCACATGATATGAAGAAATTGTTTAAGTAGAATTACTAAAGGTTGAGATTATTAGGGGATATTTTGAATTTCTTTCACTAGGATAGTATATATTTTCAATGTTTCCAAAAACTATACACTATTATGATCCTCGAGCATGTATTTTTGTAATGTAAGGAATATTATTCTAAACTGATGTAATATCCTTATATGTGAAACATGGTTATATGTAGTTTTTATCAAAGGAATGTTTTATTCAAACATTGGAATATAGTATGTTAAAACGTTAGTGATATCCCTTGGTATATTTATAAGGATATGTCTATGGATGTCTCTAAGGATAAGTATAAGGATGAGTCAACATTTAAGAAACTTTACTCGAATTTTGGTAAAGTGTAGAGTGAGTGGTTTCCTATAAATACATCCCTATCTAGAAACTATAAGTGTATGTTGCTCTATAATTGATGTTCCTAGGAGTAAAAATTCTGAAAAGTTCTTCTGGTCTAGACTCAGGGAAATTTAGTACACGACAACGGGCCTTGCTGCACACCTAGTTTGACACTCCTAAGATATATGCATTGGAAATTAAAAAACACTTCACAAACCATCAAGAAGGATTTAGATATAAGTTGGATATTAATAAACTAGGATTATCCTAGGGATTCTTATATTAAGGTATGTGTCATGATTCATAAATCACATAAGTAAAACTTTTCCTAACTATGTGGTGTTCTGCTATAATAATTAGTGCTTGCACTATTCCTATGGGTTTATTCAATAGAGGGAACTGAAAGGTGCTAAATTATTGTTGAATGTGATGGAATATTTTCAAATGACCAGTCAAATGGAATGATCACTATAGTGGAAGATATTGTGATCATTCATAATCTTTTTTAATGGAACATTATTAACAACATGTACTTTAACCAACTATCGAACTCATCATGGATGAAAAAGAAGGAGTTGGTTGAAAGTAATGGTAATGGAGACCATGGAGAGATGAATTATTCTCTTCCTTGGTGTCGAAAATATGAAATAATCAACTATGTGAATGTCTTAAAGGAACAAGAAGATGTTTTGTCTATAGTAAATAAGTACACAAAGAAAGTGACTGCAAGGGAAAAATCAAGAGTTATGTTAACTTAGTGGATAATAATATTGGCCTCCCTTAGTGTTCATTGATGGTTAAGTGTTTTAAATGTTGAGTAAATGGTCATTATGAAACTCTATGTCCCAAGAGTAAATCTCGGGAAAAGGATCACCAATGTGGTGCAAGTAATGGTTACATTGGTGAGGATAAAGAGACTATAGATGAAATCTGAAAGGAAAGAGGTATTATGATGAGGTAGCCTCATCAACAACTTAAAGATGAAATAATCAATGTTTTTAAGTATTATATTCCTGAATTATGTTATGAGAAAGTTGAAATATATAATTATTTTTCAGTTTATGTTTTTTTGCTACGGATTTACAAGAACATGTTTAATGGTTCTGATTAGATAGAAAAAAGTGATATAATGGAAAGGCGATGTCTATTAAAATGCATGATTAAGGGAAAGGTAACCCGTAATATGTTACTTATGTTATTATAATTTTTTTTGGATAAATATATATGGGATATGAATAATTAATGTGGACGGTACTAATTACTTTGGAACAAATTATGTAATTTTTGAAAATTATTTTGCGCTGCACTGGATGAAGTTTATGAGTTATTGGATTTAAAGAATATATCTAGTAACCATTGGAAGAAGGAAGAATTCATTTAAAAAAAAGTATTTATGGTAATTAATTTTATTACAATGTTTTAAAAGATTGTATGATTAGGGTATTCAGATGTTTGAAATGTGACCACTACGAGCTACAATGTGATATATAGAGGATCGGTTTTAAGATGATTCAGGGAATCCTTTATAAAGTTTTGTATTTTCATCTTTAATAAGGGTTATATGGTTAGCCACTTATGGAACCATTAAGATAAAATTTTTATGGAGTTTTTAGGAATAAAGTTTTATCTTACCACATGAGGATTTAAGCATATTGGACGATATGTTATAAAAACGTGGTTTTGATGGTAACAAATGATATATGGGATGGAATTTCATGGGACTCTTGTTCTATTAGTTCATTAGGATTAAAAAATTCACCTTCCATTTTTTAGAAATAGGTGAAGTAGATTAGGGAACAACAAAGGGTGAGGTTTTCCTAAAATCATGAAAAAGTATCATTTCATGAGAAATCATTAAAATTAAAAAAAGAGATCTTGAAAACAAAACGTTTATCATAGTACCTCTATTCTAGTTGAATCAGAAGGTCCCTTATTTCATCACAGATTTATGGATTTCAGATTATTAACTTCCTCCAAACCATTTTCTCTCTCACAATCCATAATAAGAAGATATTTAGATTTTTATTCCATATCTATGTTTTCACTTTCAAGTTATGTTCTCTTATGTGGAAACCTAGTTATATGCTACTTTGGGTAACCATTATGGTTCCAACATTCTCTTCTTAAGGGATTTTCTAGTATTCATGTTAACTATGTGTATTTATATGAAGTAAAATTGCATGTATTAAAACTTTGATAACCCAGAAAAAGTTTTAGAATAAAATTCATTATAAGGGGGGTAGAATATAGCACCTCGAGATTTTGTGAAATAATTTTTTTTGAATTAATTTAATATTTTGATATTTTTCATTTCACAAAACAAAAAAAAAACAGTTTTAATAAGGTTAAAATTTAATTTTACATGGGACCATATTTTAATATTTTACACTCAACACTAACATGGCATATATTACAAAAAATATTGACCTTCCTTGATGTCATGTGTAACATGAAAGACTGAGTGTTACCTAATTACAATATATTGTTAATAATATTATTTTAATGAGATATAAACTAGAAATTATGTTTATGGATTTGAAAATAATTATCTAAATTATGAAAATATTTTGTTTACACAAATATTATATGAATTAGAAGTTACAATTTAATTAGATATGGATATGAAAACTAATTAAATAGAAAGGAAAATATTATTATAGTCTCAAAGCTATTTTGACCTAGGAAATTAGATTAATTAAAGTTTTTAATTGATATAAATTTAATACATATATTATATAATCCATTAAGTTTTTTATATTCATCCAATAGATTCTATAGTGATAAGATAAGAGCAAACCAAATTTTATGCGTAAAAACTTATTTTTCTTATAAAGGTAGTTTTACAACCTGTTAATGGAGAACCCATTTTAAATCCAGATTTTGGTTCTTTTATAGGTTTAATATGTAAATATAAACGTAAAATTTTTAATAGACACATGAAAAATAGGATATGATTTATTTTTTTATTTTTCTATAAGGATTCATTCTTTAATGAATAGTTAAAAATACTGAATTTTATTTCTAAGATGCTTTTTCATCGAATTTTTTTATATGGTTAAATTATATTTATAATTAGTATAATAGTTTATTTTGATAATTTTTTTATAAATTAATACAATTTTGGTCATTATAACCAATATCACATTGAAATTTAATATAAAAACATAGCAATCTTTTTGGATGTTTTTACGGTAAAAACTCACTGTGTTGTCACGTGAGAATGATTAAATTTAAATTAATTTCTACCACTTATATACTTATAATTTGGAAAAATATATTCCATATTTGTAATAATCATAATTTATAATTTCTAATAAGTTAATAAAATGGAAAAAAAATATTAGCGAAGGTGATTAAAATTAGTTACATCAGTTAACAGAAAAATAAGGTTAATAAAGTACTAAACTATACATATAAGACCAAAATGACATATAAGCTTGTCCAACACCCATTTTATGGAAAACATTCGGCCATTAAACTTACATTATTGTGTTTAGGGGTTTTTTGGAATTTTTTAGGTAAAATGGCTGGAACATGTAACTTGTTTTCAAAAATAAAAAGTGCATCCTTTCCCTTCCCTATAAAAGGCTACCACCTCTACCCACTTCCTCACACTTTTCAAGCCCCTTTTATAGTGAAAACTCTGACCAAATAAGCTCCCAACATCCCCCCTTTCTCATATAAGACTTTACTTGTGAAAATGGCAACTCAAGGAAGTCTTCTGTCATAAACCTAAAGGAGTTACCCAATTAAGAGGGAATGCCTTCTCTCATGTCCTTTCTTCTATTTTCCTTCTCCACCCCAACAGATATATTTATTAAATGATTATATGAAAACACCAGTATCACCAATATATTATGATTTTTTTTGAAAATGGTTTGACCTAAAATCATACACACCTATATCTAAGGGGTAACAACCATATTGTTCATATGTATGGTGAACTGTTACCTCACGAAACGATGATAGTTCATTTTTCCATCACCACCTACCATGGTGGACATTATGTTGGAAATTATTTGTATATATGTAATATTTTAAATTTATTGTTTCTTTAATTTTATTTAATATTTTTTACAACATGTATGTTTTTTTACATTCCATTTTGAGTAAATACGATAATTTCATTTGAGGATGTGCGGACTACTGTCCCCTCAAAGCGATATGATTCGTTAATACACCACATGGATTGTATTAAGGGTAGTTTTTTTTAATATATATGATTTTTATTATATATTATATCTACTATAATTATATATATATAAATGTACATATATGTCTTTTAATCTCAGTCTATCAAAATGATAGTTAATCGGAAATAATGTTCATGCGTACGTACGACCTACCGTCCCCATGATTGGTGTATTCCGTTTCATAATTATATAATCTATTTAATTTTATAATTCATATATTGTATATAAATGATATTTATATAATTTATTACATTATGTAAATCATGATATAAAGTGTAAATACCAATGATATAACAAATTAAGACACATGCGAATAATAAAGAAAATATTACTCGAAGTGAAACATTAACAAAGGATTGCTAACAAGTGGGTAATATAAGGTCATAATAAAACCATATATGATATAGTAATATGTTTCCTTAAAATATTTATAAATTTTTTTTATATATTATATATGTGTTTTGATCATGTATGATGAGAGTCAAGACACAAGATAAGGTGATTTCATATTACTTTTTATTTTCGTAATATACATGCTTTGTTCGCCACTCTTTCATTTTATGGGGGGAAAGTGCTGACCATTATTGTATTATATATATCTTGTAAATATATATATATGGATATTAAAATATTATTTTTATGAACTTTCATCCATGGGGTTTATGTTTCAAAAGTAACCAAGTGGGTAAAAAAAATTTCTCTCAAATTGCCTTCTTTGAGACTCATGTTTTTTATTCCCCTAAACAAAATTTTGAGGTGTATCTAATTCAATTTTACATGTTATATATTGAATCTAAATATTTTCATGATATTTTAATATTCATTTAATTTTATTTTCTTACATGGAGAGTATGATCCCATGTTACGAAGTTATAATAGTCCATTGAGACAATCTCATCGATTTTCAATATTGTTCACATTTATGATTCATTTGAGGAATTATTATGTTCCATATCTCTATAAGTTCATTAATTTTCTTGTAATTTAGTTATTAATGCAATATTAATTCATTGGTACCATTTTCTAATCTTTGGTATGTAAGACAGTTAAGAGAGTATTTTTCAGAAAGCCCAACTTTACCCACTCTTCGGTCAGAAATCTATGTTCCTTCAAAACCATGTTTTCAAAAAATGGTTTCCAAGAATGGTAAATTAATCTACAATGACAATTAAAATAAATGTTTAACCACTTTTAGTTTACAATTGTTTTCAAAGGAATCTTCTTTGCACTTTCTGAAAGAGGAAATTTTATATCCTTTTTACCGTGCAAAAGGAATGTTCTTTTTTACGTCGTACAACATGTATAGATTTATCCGCCGTCAATAAATTGAATATTTCTATTCATGTTTAAAGGTTTTTTTTAAGATTCTTTTAAATATATTCTGAAGGAAAAATATTTTCAAAATGGTTTCAAACATCTTTTATATGTTTTCAAGGAAATAGTTTTCAAAACGTTTTCAATCATCTTTTATAAATTTTAAAGGGAAATGGTTTTTGAAACATTTTCAAACTTATTTTATAAGTATTCAAGGAAAATGGTTTTAGAAACATTTTTGAAATTATTTATGATGTTTTCAAGGAAAATGGGTTTCAAAAAATTTTAAATCTTCTTCTATAAGTTTTCAAGGGAAATGGCTTCCAAAACATTTTCAAACATTATTTATAAATTTTTAAAGTATTTTTCAAGTAAAATAGTTTTCAAAACGTTTCAAAGTAATATTTATACGTTTTAAAAGTATTTTAGAAGAAATGATTTTCAAAAAAATTTCAAGATTTCTTTATAAGTTTTCAAAGTGTTTAAAAAAAATATTTTTAATTTTTTTGAAGATTATTTTAGGGTTTCAAGGAAAAAATATTACAAATTATTTCAAGTATTATTTTTATGTTTTAAAGATATTTTATATGAAAATTATTATCACATGGTTTTATGTATTAAAAATAGTTTTTTAAAGAATAAAGAATAATTTTCTCATGAAACATTTTTGAAAGATATTTAAAAATTATATTCGTTTCTAAGATTACATTTGTTGATGTTACCGATGACCTTTAGAGTAAATGATTTAATGGTTCCATTCATTTACATTCTATTAATGGGTTATGCTTAATATCATGGTATTTATGAAACCCATTTCACTTTTATGGGTTATATGTTTATGAAACACATTTCTCTTCCATGTGTTATACATTTAAAGTTTTTTTTCACTTTCACGGGTTTTGATTTTGATGAAATGGTTATGAAAACTTTATGTTTTCCATAGGTTATGCATGATTAATAGTTTATAATATCAATTTCATTTCATGGGTTATGATATGACTATTTATGATCCCATGGAACATGTATGTATGATTTCATTATGAGATGGGTGGGACCTATATCTCCCTTCAATGAATTGGCTAAAGATTTATATCTCATGAGATATACTAAGATGGTCTTGTTAGTAAACCATGAATACTAAGATGGCCCTGAGAGTGAACCGTGACTACCAAGATGGTTTGAGTTTTAAAATAATGCTTCTAGGATAGACATGAGAGTGAACTGATGCTATAAAGATGGCTGTGGGAGTGAACCATGACTTCAATGATAGAAAGAGGAGTGAACCCATACTACCAATATGGTCTTGTAAGAAATGCCTTGGCTACTATAGAAATCCTATTATATGCTTATGTGTCTGCCATAATCCAATGTTTTATTCTTATGTTATAATTTTATGGATTGTGATATTTATTTTATTATGATTCATATCTTATGAACTATCATGATTTATTCCATGATTCATATATTTGATCTTTGATATGAATGGTATGAACTTATATTTTCATGATCTTGATCTCATAACATTATGCTCATAAGTATTCTTCCATATATCCCTTATTCACCCTTACTAATCATTTGAGCTCACCACATTCTTATGTTTACTTTCCCCATGTTATGAAGAATGGTTTTAGGTATAAGTACTAATGGTGGAGATCTTTATGGGAGAATTTGATGAACTTTCACTGGGATAGTAGATTTTGTTTCCATGTTTCTAAAGACAGTAAAATATTAAGATCCTTGAGGATATATTTTTATAATGTATGGAATATTCATCTGAAATGATTTAATATCCATGTTTGTCAATCATGGGTCACTATAAATTTCACATACATAGTTTTTCAAATTTAATAAAGAAATAAAATTATTTAAATATTCCTTACTAAAACATAATTCATCCTTATAAGAGAAACAACATTTATTTCCATATTTGAATATAAACCTATCAATATATGATCATGATATAGTAATTATGATCCTGGTAACCATTGATACATAATAACTATATTTTAGAAACAAAATCATTAACATTGGAAATTAAAGGTTGTAGTCATCGATGGAAAAGGTAGATAACCTCACACCATTAGCATCTCTTAGATCCTCCTCTCCATTAGAAATATTTTGGAATCTAATTGGTTCCTATATTTGTATATATAAGTGAGAACCAAAATATATATCTAATAACCGAGGCATAGATATTGAAATATTAAACTCGAGATAAAAATGAAAATTTAGATTCCCCTTTCTTCTGGGTGTCTTTCTTCTTCTATTGGACTATCTTACCTCATGAAAAACATATTACCTAATTTTCCTTGACCTGCCTATGGATATTCCACTTCTTGGAAGGACATTTCTTAGGAGCTTCAGACTTATTATAAGTATTGGTATCATTTTCCTCGTTCTTCCTTTTCTTATTCATCATAAGGTCTACAGGTTTATTAGTACCCATGTATTTATCCACTTGGTGAACTAGAGTAAGAATTTCTAAAAGATTAATAATATTATTAATCATATTATAATTAACAATTAAAATAGATAATTTCCTAGGAAGTGATGAAATTATGAGTTCTATACGCAACTCATCTTATAATTTAATCCCTAATATGTACAAGCATTAAATTTTTCTAATAATTTTTACTACGTAATTCTCAGATGGACCATACTCTATAAACATAGTTGTAAACAATGAATTGGAGTTCTCATAATAATATTATCTCTCATTCTATTGAAAGAGATCTGAAGGACATACATCATGCAATTAGAATCCATGTCATTATGTTTCTTAAAGATTCCATTGTACATGTATGATAACATGATTTATTGAACATATTTAGAATTATTCAAAAAAAATCATATAGATATAACTCTTCATCAATTTCCTCATTACGAGGAATGTGAGAAACAAGTTCTTCCAGTACATAAAATTTCCATTCATGTTAAAGGATATCACATAAAAACCTTTTACACTCATGGAAATTTATTCCAGTGAGAATGTTATACTTTTTAAATATGGATCACAATGATATGTTAGAATAATTGTTTTGTACAAAATAGGATAAGAATAATTTTAGTACTTTCACTGATAAAAGTTTGACAAATAAATAAATATTATATCTATTAATCTCACACTATTTTATTAAAAGCCATTACCTCTCACCATTGGTTTCAAAATATTATCATTATTGTAAATTCTAGTGGAAAAGATCCATATTATCATTCTCATTATGCAAGATTTGGTTTGTCAAGAATCATGAATGGTTTTAGGTAGGAATTCCAACTTCCAACTACATTAACACATATTTCCATGATTTGTTGAGTGGACTCCCAAATCCTGAAATCCTGAAATTGGATTTCCTCAACCTTTTCCTCTCAATTACACTGTGTCCTTATTTTTAATTTAACCCTTGATATGAAATAATTTGATTCACCTAGAAACATAATGTTATAATTCCCAAATATTTGAAAGCATCCCAACATTTTCTGGTCAAGAACATTGAACTATGGTATGATTTTAACAAAGTTAGTTGAAAGATATACCAAATTGATATATATTATTGATCAATTTTATCCTTTTATACATAAATTGACAATTATTATCTTTATCACATGCTTCATAATTTTAAGTGGATTAACATAAGTGATTATTAATGTCTTAGATAATATTTATGCATAATAAATTTTATTTTAGTTCTATCTTTCATTCTAAATAATTTATTAATTTATTTATTTGTGAAAAGACATCCATAATGAAATAACCAAGAAACTTTACAGAAATAAAATAATAAATTGGTACTATTGTGAGATTATACTAATTGTTATTTTATATGGTGGTTGATAAACTAGATGCCAATCTAGGGGAAAAACACCTTAAACCAATTAAGGATCATGTTACAGCTTTCCACCAGTCAACTAATTTATATCTCTTGGATTGTTTTCTCTATAACTCCAAACTTGAACCACGTCCACTATCTTGGAATATCTATATATTACATATGATTTTATTCACATATAGGTGAGGAAAACAAGAGGTTTAAATAAAATAAACCATAGGAATGAAAACCCTTGCATAATAAGAGGAGAGATGGAACACAAGCCAGTAATTTAATTTAATAATAAATTAAATGAAATTGATATTATACAATGTTCTGGTCAAGTTCATGATCATCCAAATGCATCAAATGAATTATGTATTTAATAAAACTAGAACTCAATTTTTAATAATTCTCATTTAAGATAAATTGATGACGAATCAATTAGTTGTTATCTTTAATTAAACAACTATTTTATATTAATTATTATCCGAATTTCCTTGAGATTCTCATCCATTATAATTTTTTTAAAATAAATTTATTTTGTATTAAATGTGTACATAAATGCACCTTTGAGGGAATATGGTGAATACCCATATCAATCTACCCATCATGTATTATACTCATATATAGTTTTACTTTTGTCAAATATAGATTACACGAATTATCACATAAATCCATGATGTGTAATATTAAATGAATTGCATGATTTTTCAATATCATGTTATACTTCAATGCACGTAGAGTAACAACAATAACACAACTCATAAACAATATACAGATATGAACAATATGAAGATATTAATTAAACATACATATATATATATATAAACCTATCACATGGCATTTCCTAACAACTTAATTTCCACACTCAAGTATATGTCGATAAGGTTTATATATTATAATAAATAAATTTTAATCTATGTAATTTTGTATAAGTATATAATGTGTACAAGCGAGAAACATAGCCGGTAAATTTCTCACCATATATCCGTGGCACACACCTAGTAACTGTAGGTGAAATTTGTGACTTGAAAAAATAGATTACATGATGTGTATAAACTATTACATTCCATATGGTCTCCAAGTTACATGGTCAGCAGTCAGTTCATCCATGTATGGTAATACATGGCCCGAATATGACTCAAAGGGACAACATGTTGTGTAAGTGGGCTACATGACATGTACTTTACCTAACTGTGTGCTCCGATGGATCAGTCATCACGTGGTGTAATAATTAAATACACAATTAATTGTTGAATTGATTCCTGATGCATTGAACACAAGTACATGGTGTGTATGTCTGGTTACACGGTGTGTATTCCACTATTACCCAAATAGAGTCCTTGGCACCTTTTGATGAGTTCCTCAATTTTATTTAATTCATAAAATTAATCATATTTATTAGATCTATGAGAAACAAAGGGGGATGAAAAAAATATAGAAATTTAGATTAAAATAATGATTGAAATAGAATTGAAAACTAAATCAAAAATCAAAAATCAATTAATGATCTATAAATAATTATAAATAAGTATGTGACCACTATGATACAAGGTAGAGGTTCACGGCATAGTGGAAGTGTGTGATGGGTCATGCCCAACTTTTCCTTTTTCCCTGATCGATGTTTAATCTGATATTCTACACAATATTGAAAATCCTAACCAATGGAAGTAAATCAAAGCATACAGATGAAGGATAAAATGTCGAAACTAGAGAGTTGATAATCACATACTATTTATAATAAATTTAATTAATTAATGAGTTACCTTGTTGGAATTATTTCTTCATTGATGGATATGATAATAGATCTACATTGTACAATCATTGCACTATAAGAATCAAAGAGGATTACCTGTAGCAGTAATTGCCTCATGTTCCAAAAAAACTCTAAACGTCACTGTAGGAATCTTTGAGTGCTAGCACGACAAATCCTTTCTCTTGTCTCATCCACCTTTGATCATTTTCAGGACCGCTTCTAATGAATTCTCCTATATCTCTCTTGATTCAATAGTGGGAGGTGGAGTAAGATCATTCTACATTATTGGCAGTGTTCTTGGAGATGGTATCTCTTTAGTTCTTGGGTTGGATACTCCAAATCTATTATGCACAACCAAAATAAATGAATTGGATCTTGGAGAAAATAAAATAATTGGGTTTATATATCTCTATGGTTAGAAATAAATAATTTCACAAGTTTCTTTTATTATTTATTAAATCCCTATGAAAACCCCTATCTAATAATAATAATTATATTATTATTTATTAACGTGGGATTTACTTCTGAAATAATTTATTATTAGTTAGTCAAATAATATTCATTATTTATTATTTCTTGATGGACCATTAAACTCGGTCCACCATTCCACCACAATATTTATCAATCCTTGAATAATGATAATGTATTTATTAAATAAATATCACCATATTATTTTCTAACAAATAAATAAATATTATATTCACTAAATAGAAAATATATCATTATTAAATATCTACTCACATTATATTACCTTGAATAATTAGTGATGAAATAAATGTAATCAAGAAAACATGAATAATTATTGATCCACAAGAAGGAATAATATTTATTCAACATATTAAATAATAAATATTATTATTATTATTCAATTGAGAATCTGGATACACTTAGTGTGTGAACTTCTAGGACACTTTCTCAATGGCATTAGGTGAAGCAGCCTAAAGATTAATGTTAGAATCTAGCAGCACACTGAGGAACCCATAGAAAAAGAAGTAAATGTCACAATGACATAATATCTAATAAAACTTCTTAATGTGAAATGTAATCCCATAATCATGATATCTCAAATAAATAATGATCCACGCTAATTCCATCAACCTATGTTCTCAATTTCTCTTTCTTTGACTTCTTGGAATTAAACCTACTAACAGAATACCATTTCCATGGATTTATTTATGATATATCATTTCATCATTGGTCTTGAGGTATTAACTTAAATTTAAAAAAAATAAAGGAAAAATCATCTCTCCCATTATTCATTAATGAAATATTACTCATGACACACCCAATGTATCCTACCTCATTGTGAACATATTCCATCACAATTTTCACCAATACATTAAAGTGAATAACTTATTATACTCATTAATAATAATATTAATATCTATTTGTAAATAAACACATATATAGATAGGAAAATCCAATGACACATATAAATATGGATCTCCTACTGGCAGGTATCATTCTAATAATATCTCACTGGATATTACCAAGGAAATACACCATGAGAAGGTACGACAATGTCCTCTAAGTTCCCACCCTTGATTGCCTGTATCATTTTCTCCCTCAAATGATATCATTTGGCTATAGAAAATACATTCAAGAATAGTTTCATAGCACTTAAGGGTTCTCATCATAGCGGGGAACTACTATGGCCTTTAAGTGTGGTAGCTAATTTTAGGACATTATCACATACTATATTACACAAAAGGACAAACATGACCGGAAAAGATATTTTTGAATATTCCAAACAAAGAATACATAATATCATTAAGTACATAGAAGTTGGTTATTGGGAACCAAATCCAACAATTAGGGTATTCACACGATAATTTTCTTCTTTCATTCATGAATTCCCTTTAAAAAGTGTGCATCTCGTGTGTCTACCATTATAATTATGATACCAAGGAGTTTTGAAATCATGAATTCTATTGATAATGAGGGTCCTGATCTTAAGGATCATGGTTGGAATTCCCCTAAACCAATTAGAAACACTTGGTTGTCTCAGATCCAAGATCTATTGGTCTAGGATCATAGTTAATGGAAAATACCAAATCAGATAATTGGTTGTCCTGATAGGAATAACCCCTACATCCACCCTTTCAATTCTCTATTAGAGAGCATGCCTCCTACATGCAACCAGAAATTTATGGCATATGTTCCTTCTACTTTATAGTCACACCTGTATAGTGGATGTGTATTTCCTAATGATGGAATTATTAGTGGTTTCTACTCTACAACATTCTCTCTTTAACTACTAAGTTTAAAATGGGAATCTCCACAAGTGAAATCCATTCATAATCTCTTATTTTTTCATATTTCATTAAACAATCATCATTACTCCATGAATTTAATCAGTGTGGATAAAATTTTAGTCAAATGATGTTAAACAACATGACAATGTTCTCACTTCATGATACAAAACAAATTGGTATAGTATTTTAATATAACCACTAATGTTGTGTCTCAAACTAAGGGGGATTAGATTACTCATTCATTGGTATACATATCATGCCTCCCTAATGTTAAAAAAATATCACCAGTCTTCCATTCCCATCCTCATCAAGCCATATTCTCAATAAATTTAAACACCCACCTAATGGTCCATATTCTATCAGGGAGAAAAACATATCTCCATCATTAATGAAATATTCCCATTTATATCTCACTTTCACTTGTAGGGTTCTATTTATTTAAAAACTAACTCAACCTCAAAATAGATCTCTCAATCCAATGTCTCAAAAAAACCATACCAGAACATTTCACTTAGATTCCTTCTAATGTGATCATAAACGACATAGATCAGTCCTTGTAAAATGACCATAAAAGGTAAGACATTCCCCATTAATCGGAACCAAACATCATGGGTTCTTATTCCACTCAAAATTTTATATAGTATTTGATTTGTGTTTAATGATAATCCAATGACCATAAATAGTGGAAGATTTCAAAAAACACTAAATATCATCCTTGAATAAATAACTTGTAACAAATATTTTAAATAGAGTAATAGGTATTCAAATAATGTACCATCTTCCATCCCCATTTCATGGTGGGTTGTTGAGGAGGATCTCAAGGGTTTGTGAGAAGACACCTATCACTTGAATCCATGATCGCATCATGGGGATTCCCAATATCTGAAGGGGTTCTAGAACCTTCTAAAAAACAAGATAATAATTTATTGATAAGAAGATGGTTTTAACAGATTCTCATACACAACATATAGAACACTCTAATAGGAGGATATCGTCCTTTTATATAGATGAAGCATGAATATCCTCTACCGTATCATAGTTATTTCCTCTAGTTGGGATATAATTCATAGAATATTGTGAATGAATTAATGAAAATACTTTAATCCAATGATAAAAGGATTTTAATTGATGAAACTATTTTGGAAAAATGAGTAATATGTATAAAAAATTATATATTATCTTCATGCATTTCATTCATGAAAAATATATTCATGAAATACATAAATTAAATGTATATTTCAAATTATATCATGTTATATATATGTATCTCATGTTTTATATGCATGTGTGCAAGCATCCCAAGCATGTTCATTTTAGAGTACATTTAACAATCTCTTAATTTCACTAAAATACCATAAGGAATTTATGAAAAACATCAAAACTATTTATGAATCCATCCAAACTCTTTTGGATATGATTTTCCTTAAAACTATATTCATTTGGGGAAAAATATTTTCCCAAAATTTTATCCTTATTCAAGGGAATAGATATGTGATCCTATGGACCTTACCATCATTTAGAACAAATTAGATATCCAAATTTCATAGATTTAAGAAAAGAGAAGATTATACAAAAGAATCAGTGCAACTCAAGATACTAAGGTGTCAAGAATGATCTCAATCAAACATACTCATTTCTCTATATGTACATGACGCCCAAAATATAAATAATATATATAATATATATATAATCCTTTTTTCCATGACATCATGAAACCACATGAATGAAACATGTAAATCTAGTATTATCCTCTCATTATTTATTGATTCTCTATAAAATACAGAGAATGCCCATTAATACGTCAAATGTCATTCATCTATCAGATATGTATAACAGAAGTCACTTATCCAAGAATTTAAACATATAATATGTAAAACAACTATGTAGGTTCATAAATTTCTTCATTATATCTCCATCAAGAGAAAAATTTCTTATCTTTTCATATAAGTGGACAAATCCAATCATGTGATCAATCCAACTAATGACATGATCAACAACATACCCAACCACCCCTTATTATGAAGTGCCCAGTCAGGATCCAATGATCACTGAGAGGGGGAGGGGGTGAATTAGTGATATCTTTTTCTTTTTATGTTTCATACTTTTTAAAACAACCTTCACCTTATGTTAAATAGTTTCTTCCCTTCTGAATGCACAAAACCATAAGAACACAAGATTTACATGGTACACTATACAAAAAGAGTAGCTACGTCCTTGGCATGGTACAGAAACAATCCAATACCACACAATCCACTAGAAAACAATCCTTTGATGTGAAATACAATGAGTAGGATATATCATTTCACTCGTGTAGAACATTGAAAAAAATCCAATAGTGTGTGTCCTCCCTCTTAGCAAAAATAGGTTATTGTATTGATTTTGTGATTCTTAATGAACTTTCACAAATGAAATCTTTCAAAACAATTGTTCACTTTCCTACCCATGAACCTGGTAAGAATCTCCTAGTGTAGACAGCCTGTGCGCCACTCCCTACTTGCGCGCCTCCCTGCTTGCGCGCCACCTACTTGGGCGCCTCCCTGCTTGCGTGCCTCACCGCTTGCGTGCCACCTGCTTGCGCGCCTACTCACTACTTGTACGCCACCAGTGAGCCCAGATCACAACTTGCGTGCCACATTTGGATTATACACAACCCACTTCTTAAAATAACCTCCCTTCTTACGCGCCTCTATAAACTTGCGTGACAAAACATACGTGACACCCAACTTGAGCACCTTATAAAAAAACCTTAGCTTCTGCACCACTTCAAGTTGTGTGCTTCCTTTTGCTACTTGCACGATCATAGGACCCTCTACTACTTGCGCAATCAGAGCTCTAATTTTTTCTTAAGTGTTGAGCATAGAAAAATGACGAGTCCAGTCATCTATTTATAGGCATTTTGGTGACCTGCGTGCCACATACACTTGCACGCTGCTCCTACTTGCGCGCAGCTCCATCACTTGCGCGCCGCTCCATCACTTGCGCGCCCTTCCATCACTAGCGTGAAAATTTCTTTCCCCTGTCATATTTTTGTATGACGATGTTGGAATATGACTTGTGCGCAACATACACTTTCTTTCCACTTATACATGCATGCCACACTTGCATGCCACTTATACTTGCGCGCCACTTTATTTACATTTCCAAAAACACTTATTTACTCCATCTATCCTTTATAAAGCTAGAATCACAAGTTCTTCAATCTTATGATATTTGTGAAATAAATATCATCAAACCATCATCATAGTTTCAGGTCCTTTTACAAAGTGAAATGATTTGTCTTCTTTGACAAACAAATACAACACTCTGCAAAGGATAACTCTTCAAACTTCCTTCTCCATCCAACATGGTCCCAAAAATCTCCCCCTTTGGATTTTGTTGTCAACCAAGAGTCATATATCAATGAACATTGAAACCTTATGAAATGGATTACTTATCAACAATTCTATGCATACGTTAGCTAACTCATTGTTGGAAACAAGAATTATTGACAGCCAAAACTGTCAGATCAGATTATACTAAATATACACATGGGGGGGGGGTGAATTGTGTCTTTTCGGAAATCTTCACGTGATTGTGTTCTGCCCTTTAACTTTCATCATATGAATTAATGCAGCAGAAATTTAAATAGGAGATACACAAGTTATATAGTGGTTTAGGGAATAGAAGGCCCCTAATCCACTCCACCAATGCTCTACTCAACGAGCTTGGTGATTTTCACAATATGGTCCTCGTTTCCACAGTCCATTTCACAACTGAGTACAGGCAGTTGACACCTTTACAATCTAAGGCAAAACAAAGCATTCTGGTTCACTCATAGAACCAACACAGCTTAGTACGAGAATTTGGTCACTTGAGAATAGAAAAGAAGGATATCTGTACTTTTAAAAATACTTTCCAGTTGTTCATCACAATTGCAACAGAATTCAATTGATAGTATATGGATTATTTCCTTCAGAAATAATAATCTTAAAATAAGATTTGTTCTGATTCGATCGTTTTGCAGTAG
Source organism: Viscum album (assembly GCA_963277665.1). Taxonomy (NCBI): domain Eukaryota; kingdom Viridiplantae; phylum Streptophyta; class Magnoliopsida; order Santalales; family Viscaceae; genus Viscum; species Viscum album. Next base: position 303,697,158 of record OY728130.1, read on the forward strand.
ATATAGAAATATAATTCACAAATTCAGCAGTAGAATATTCACAAATGATCTTTGATGTAGAATGAGTGAATCTTATATCGTGATTCTTCTTCTTCAATAAATAGAGCTTTGTTGTCCTTTTTTTAATGAGAAGATCTGTGTTTTTTTAATGATCGATTGATGCAGTTTTTAAAAAAACACATCTATATAATAATGACGAGCACTTTTCCTGTAAATTAAGATCCACAAAAATTTCCTTCTGACTCTTGATATTCAAACATTTGAATTTACAGAGTAGTCATAAATTCACTTGAAATTCACCAAGAAAAGTTCATTTTAATTTAATCCTTAAATGGATCTGAAATCGTCAAATACACATTTTAAAATCAGCACTTAATCTGGATTGAAATCAGTCTAATAAATGTCTTGTTAACCGTTGCATAATAATATCGACATTAAACACTCCGACACCAAACATAATGTTGAGTGGTACATTATACATACTAAGAACGTAACATAGATAATAAATGTAAGATTGATGATTTAGCCTTCATACGTAATGTTATTAACGTATGGTTGATCATAAACATAGGGTTGAAAATGTATGGTTGACAATGTATGGTTGATCAAAAATGTAGGGTTGACAACATATGGTTGATCACAAATGTAGGGTTGGCCATCCATACATTTTCTCTTCAACTTTCAAACATATGATAAGATATCCACACTTTTAGAAGATTTCAAACAAAAGGAACTTTATAAATACTTTTCTAAGAACGTATGGTGGATTACAAAAGTAAGTTTGATGAACCCTAATTTTGAGAAACAAATGTAACGTTTAAAACTTATGTACGGTTCTTCTTCCACACTTTTTCAATAACACAAACATAGGCTTCCTTCCTAACGTAGGGTTCCTCTTCCATACATCTCTGATAACTCATAAAGTATACACAACATATCCTCCTTATGCTACATTTCTCCACGTAGGGTATGAATGGTGTTTTTAGAACACGCTTATGTAGATCCCGATTATGTAGAGAATAAACAGTGTTTCCAGAACACGCTAATCCGAATACTTTAGAAATTAATCCTCTATGTTCAATAACATAAATATTTCTTCTAGAAATAAAAATATAATGGATAATAAATTCCTGCAATATACTTAAAAATAAAATAATTAGACAATAATTAACGGTATTTGTGATCATCAAAATTATCATTAAGATATAGAGTATTGTTCTAAAAAAACACCCCCTTTAAATAAAAACATTATGTATTTTTGAAAACAACACATTCTCAACAATATCCCCCTTTTTGATGATCACAAAACCCATAAAATAACCAATGAATATAGTTTTGAATTTTGAAAAGATAAAAACAATATTATATTTAACTTACTTAATCTCTCCCTCTAATTTCTCCGACAAAAAAGAGTAAAAAACATTTTAAAAAATATGAAAAAATTAAAATAAAATGTTGTGTTTATCCAAATTTCTCCCCCTTTTTGTGATATGAAAAAAAATCATAGAATATGGAATAGAACACATTTAATTTAGCACTGAAATTAAGTAAATGTTATATTAATAACTGTTTGCCAAAAATTAAATCTGGATTTCTGGCATATCAAAACAAGGAAAGTAAAACAAATAAAAAAATGAATCCAGATTTTCATTGAGAACACGGAATAGGTACAATCATGATGAACACATAAATCAAGGTTTGGTAATGGTATGAGATAGGTTTTCTCTCCTCTGAACTACGAACTTGATTTCTGAAAATTGTTCCCTCCTCTTTTTCATCATTCCATCACCAATCCTAACAATAAGATCCCTGTTGTCTTGAGTCATATGAATGTCATCTATGAGGTTTACTCTGAAAAAATCATGAAGTCTTTATTCCTTGTCCATAAACAGGGACATATTTTTTGTGAACTGAGTCAGCACATTTCTAATATATTTTTCACTTGAGGTCAACTGATCAACCAAAAATTTATGATTATCTAAAAAGACTGATAATGGAGCACTGTTACATTGAAGATCATGCAATCTATCATTCATATTACTCATGGAAGCTGTGATATAATGAAACCATCTGATTAAATCAGGTGAAGTACTTGATCCACTAGCAGCACTATTCCCGACAGATGCAAATTCTGTCTCCAAAAATTCATTAAACTCTAACAGATCAGACTTCATTACCATTTCTGATTTCGGGTTGTATATCTCTGTCAACATCTCTTTCTTAAAAATTTCAACTTCTTTTTTGTGAAACTTTACTTACCTTAAGTCTCTGAAATTTCAACTGTTCTGTTTCTAAGTCTCTCCCCATAGTAAAATTTTCAGATTCCAAATTAGACAACTTTCTGTACATCTCTTCTACTTCTTTATTCCCTGAATTAGAGGAACCCTATTCTTGATTTTCATTCATAGTTTCAATGTGATGTAGCATTACTAAAGGCATTGAATCTGTATCAGATTTTTCTTTTTTCCTTCTTCTAAGCTGGTTGATCCATAAGTTTTTCCTCAAAGTATTTTACATACTCTTCCATAAAAAGGTCCTCATGAATTACATGAGTTTGAACTTCATCAACATTCTCATAATGAACATTAGTAATCTGTTTGTCCATTGGATTTTTTAAAATAATATCTTCTTTATTTTCATGAGGACTGGACACTTCCTCACCAAGATCTACCTATTTTTCCTGTTAAAGTGTATCTTCAGAATTAGCTACAACATGAGGTTCAATTTCATTTTGGACATGAGGAGTCACTCTAATTTGAGCAGTGTCCTCTTTTTATGGCTTCCCAACAGATTTTTCTCTGACAAAAATATAAGAGAGTAAATCTCTTGTTGTCATTACTGGGGAAACAAGTTCCTCATTAACAATTATTTTTCTTTGAGTCTAAAGTCCCTCCTGAAATCTTTCTTCTTGAGTGTCTTCTGTTTCAAATCTTATTCTTCGTGCAGCAGTGCTTACTCTCGATTCATCGTGTCCTTCATTGGACTTAGCAGACTGAGCTTGAGCACTCTCTACTTCTTTCTCAGCTCCTACTAGAAAAAGTTTCCATTTTAATGTGCTCCAAAAATAGCCAATTTTTCACAGGGTCCTAGAACCAAAGGTGTTACTGTGATGGCATTTAATTATGTCTTCCACTAGCCTCACCATATCCTTTTTGAATAGAATATTTGAGATGAATCTACCAAACAGATAAAAATTCATCCTAGCTTCCCTTTGACAGAAGTAATGAAGATACCTTATCATGTACCTAAGAAAGTTAAGACTTATATCATTCATTAACAGAAACATTATATACATATCTGGATACAATATTTTCTCCAACTCAGACATCCTCGGTGCAATCCCTGTTTGCAGAAAGTTTACAAGAATTTTCTGATCTGGCTCCAGGTCCCTTTTGAACATCTTCATTATATGAGTAGAACAAAAAATAAAAGACATGATATCTTCAGACTTATGCATGTAATATCTTATATTTTTCAAATCTAAATGAAAATATCCCTCATGAGGGCAGTTTAGAATCTGACTAATCTCCACAGAGGATATCGAGACATCTCAATATCTTATCTTAGCTACCATAGTATCCTCATCATCTTCCTTCGAAGCACTATTTCTTGAAGGTTCTGGTCTCATCCTCCTCAGTCCTCTTGGTTTTGTCCATTTCTCTGAAAAATATATGATGGTTTGAAAGAGGACTAGGGTTTCAAAGGTTTTTAGGTTCTAATGGACAAGGGGAGATAAAGCGTTGCGAGTTCGAAAGGGTTTTTGGTAGAAATGAAACGATTCAGTATTTGAAAGGTTTCTGATAGCCTTGATTATCGTGACATTAATAATTATTACTTAGGTTATAAAAACTAAAAAAATTGATTTTGTGGGAAAAAATTTATTCTTTTCGAAAAAAACTAATTTATATTAAAATTGTATTAAGATAAATAAACAGCATAATAAAATAAAACATTATTTAAAATTAAATAAACCTATCTCCCCCTTAATAAAATAAAAACTTTTAGTGGGAAGTGGTTTAGTAAAAATATCAGCTAATTGAAAATCAGTACTTACAAATTCCACAGATATATCCATTTTAAAAATATGATCTATTAGATAATGATGTCAGATATCAATATGCTTAATCCAAGAATGATTAATATGATTTTTGAAATATTAATTTCACTAGTATTATAACATAAAATAGGCGTATTATTAAAATTTATTCCAAAGACCATAAGAATTTTTTTCATCCCCAACACTTATGCACAACAACTTCCAGTAGAAACATATTCTCCCTCAACTGTTAACATGGCAACAAAATGTTGTTTCTTACTTGACCATGACACTAATGATTTCCCTAAAAAGTGACAAGTTCTTGAAGTTATTTTTCTATCTAATCTACAACTTTTAAATTTATCATCTGAATATGAAATTAAATTAAATTCATACGTTTTGGGATAAAGAAGAGATTGAAAAAATTTCATTTTAAATATCTTAAAATTATTTTAACAATAGTTAAATGAGATTATTTAGGATTTGATTTAAATATTGCACAAAGACATACTGAATACATTATATCTGGCCTTCTATCAGTAGGATATAATAAACTACAAATCATACCTCTATAAAACTTGTTCTCAAATAATTTTTCAGTTTCATCCAAATCAAGTCTTACATTAGTACATATAGAAGTTGTATATGTCGTTCTGTTTTCAAGTCCAAATTTCTTCAGTAAATCAGAAATGTATTTTCTTTGATTTAAGAAATTTTCACAAATATTTTTGAAAAATTTTAATTCCTTAAAAGAAATTTAATTCTCCCATTATACTCATTTAAAATTATTCTTGCATTATATTTGAAAACTCATAACAAAGGGATTTATTAGTTGATCCAAATATTACATCCTCAACATAAATTTGAACTAATAAAATATTATAATTTATAGTTTTCTTAAAAAGTGTTGGATATTCCATTCCAACAGTAATACCATTTTTCAATAGAAAAGAGCTTAATCATTCATACCAAGATCTAGGTGCTTGTTTAAGTCCATAAAGAGCTTTAGTATGTTTAAAAACAAAATCTGGTTTTTCTGAATTTTCAAAACTAGGAGGTTGCTCAATATAAACATCCTACACTAAACAACCATTTAAAAAGGAAGACTTAATATCCATTTGAAATAATTTAATGTTCATATGAGATGCATAATCTAAAAGGATTCTAATGGATTCAAATCTAGTTACAGGTGAAAAGGTCTCATCATAATCTATACCTTCTTCTTGATTATATCTTTTAGCTACAGGTCTTGCTTTATTTCTAGTTATTATTCCTTGATCATCTTGTTTATTTATCAAGACACATTTGGTTCCTATCAATGGATAATTCTGTGGTCTTTCAACTTATTCCCAGACATCATTTCTTTTGAACTGGTTTAATTCTTCATGCATTTCTATGATCCATCTTTCGTCATCTAAAGCTTCTTTTATAGGCTTGTGTTTTAATTGGGATAGAAAGGTAGATAATTAAACAAGATTTCCTATATTTATTCTAGTTTTTATTTCTGTGTCTAAGTCACCTATTATAGTATCTAAAGGGAGATTCATTAGGGTTTTAGTCTGTCTAAGAAGTACATTTATAGATTCTTCACTATAATTTTCTTCTTGAATTTTACTAAATTTCATTTGTATCTTTTTCAAAATCAATTTCAAGTTCTAAAGTCTCATGTTATCATTAGAGTCAGATACATCCATTTGATCCAACTTTTTCTCAAAGGGATCAGACTCATCAAATTTCATATGAACTGATTCTTCAAAAATCTATGACTTCTTATTAGAGACTCTATATGCTTTTGAAATAGTAGAATATCCTAAGAAAATGCCTTCATCATATTTTGGATCAAACATACAAACATCTTCCATGGTGTTTAATATGTAAACCTTGCATCAAAAAACATTAAAGTAATTTACTTTAGGTTTTCTGTTATTCCAGAGTTCATGGGGTATCTTTTTCAAAATTGGTCTCATTAAAACTCTATTCATTATATAGCAGGTTTTGTTTACAGCTTCTACCAAAAAATGGGTAGGAAGACTGTATTCATTTAGCATAGTCCTAGCCATTTCCTGAATAGTCCTATTTCTTCTTTCAACAATTCCATTTTGTTGAGGCATTCTTGGTGCAGAGAAGATGTGTTTAATACACAGAAATTTTCCACCATGATAACTTAATAAAATTATTCTAAAACCTTTTTCATTTTGAACAGCTTTACAAAAACATTTAAATAAATTAAAATCTTCATTTTTAAATTTTAAAAATAAAATACATGTAAATCTAGAATAGTCATCAACTAAAACACATGCATAAAATTTACCAGACAAGCTTGCTACTCTTGAAGGTCCAAAAAAATCCATATGGATAAGTTCTAGAGGTTTAGATGTATTAATTATGTTAACATAATTGAAGTACGATTTGTGTTGCTTGCCATGTTGACATGCATCATAGAATCTGTCACATTTAAATATGAGACTATGAAAATTAGAAACGAATTGTCTCTTAGATAATTTACGTAAAACATATACATTACAATGTCCAAGTCTTCTATGCCAGATCCAAGATTCATTTCTTTTAGTAGTTAGGCAGTTTACTTATTGTTTACACAATGAATTTAAATCCATGGTATACACATTGTCTGTTATATGTGCTCTAAATTGAAGCAGTTTATTTTGGAAAATAGAACATCAATTATTTGAAAAATCAATAGCATAACCATCATCAAATAGTTTAGAGATACTTATCAGATTGTGTTTCAATCCTTGTACATAAAGTACTTTTTTGGTTGAGACAGATTCTAGATCTCCAACTGTTCCAATACCAATGATTTTCCCTTTGGAATTATCACCAAAAGTGACAAGTCCACCGTATTTTTGAGTGTGTGAAGAGAAATTCGATGAGTTTCCACTCATATGACTTGAGAATCCACTGTTTATATACCATATGCCATTTTTTTTTGTGACCTGCTCCCTGCAAAGGCATTTACACAAATTTCTTTTCTACCCATATTGTATTAGGTCCAAGGGTGTTAGCCAGAAAAGATCTGTGAATCCATACTTCCTATAATTTTTTAATTACAGAAGATTCAAATTAATTTTTTGCTACAAAATCGTTTTTAATACCACTTATTTGGGGTTGTCTTAATAATCATTTTTTAGAAATATGTCTCCTTGTTCCACAGTAATTACAATTTCATCTTTTTGTACTTGGAATAAAATAAGTTTTGTACAACTTAGATTTTTCACCATTACTGCCAATTCCAAATCATTCCTTTTTAATGACCTTTTTTCCAATAATTTTATTTAAATTATTTTCTTCTTTACTAAAAACAAGGGATGAATTTTTATAATTTTCTACTTCAGTTTTAGGTGTTTTTATCTTTGATTCATAATATGTATTATTAGTGTTTAATGAGTTAACTTTTCAGTTAACTCTTTATGTTGTTTCAGCATTGTATCTCTTTCATTAGAAACATCCTTATGATGGTTCTTCAATGACTTATGCTTCTTAAATAGAGAATCATATTTTTCTTCAAGACTATTTCAGTAGGCTAAAAGTTTTTCATTAGAGTAACTAGATTCAGAACTAGAGTCAGAAGAGTAGTAAGATTGTACCTCATCTATTTCTGTCATAAAAAACATGTTAACATTCAGATTTTATTCTTCCTTCTCTGAGTCTAATTCAAAAGTGCTACTCGAGTCTTCATATACACTCCATGTATCTTTTATTTCTTTCTTGTCTTTATGCTCATAGTCATTTCTTTTGAAGACTTTTTTTCTTGTCTTCTTTTAGCTGAGGATAGTCAGGTCTGATGTGCCCCATTTTCTTGCACTCATAACATCTGACTTCCTTATCATCCTTTTTGAAGGATTTTCTAAATCCCTTCTTCTTTCTATATAATTTAGTGAATTTTTTGGTTGGATGAGCCAATTCCACATCAGAATTTTTTAAATCACGACTTTTTTATTTCACTTTTATACTTTTCTTCATCTATTTATTTTTTCTCTATGATGACACTTTCAAGGCAGTGTCATTTCTATTGATAAACACTTTATGCTCATTTTCTTCATATTGCATCTCATCTTCATACATCATTAGTGTTCCAATCCGTTCTCTCATGGTTAAGTCTTTAACAAGTGTTAACTTTCTGATTGCAGTAGAGATTCCATTCCATCTTGTAGGAAGTACTCTATGTACTTTTAATGCTTGATCAGCTTGTTTAATGGGATATCCCAAGGAAGTTATGTTATTGGCAATCTCTGTCAATATTCTATTCATTTGATTAATACTTTCACCTTCAACCATCCTGAATGTATCAAATTTAATCTTAGAAGTAGCATATGTCATTTCCCTGATATTGTTAGTTCCTTCACAAGCAGCAGAAATAGTTTTCCACATCTCATATGCTGTCGGGTATTGAGATACACTGTTAAATTCATCAGGTCCTAAACCAAACATAATTGCATTAATTTCCATCAAGTTCATATCATATTCTGTTTCAGTATCTTCACTCCATGTTTCAGGTTTTTCTAGTATATCATATGGTGTCAAAATCATAGAATATGCTCAGTATCCATGGGTTTTTCAGATAGATAATCATTCGCGACATCCAGAATCCATAGTTTTATGCATTGAAGAACGGTGATCTGACCATAGACATTCCCTCTCTTGTATCAGTCATCTTTCTTTGTGTATAATAATTTTTAGCTTGTTAAGTCTTTATCAGAAAGCTCAACCTCTGATACCAATTTTTGGATCGGATTAAACTAAATATACACAAGAGGGGGGGGGGGTGAATTGTGTCTTTTCAGAAACCTTCAGTAGATCATGTTCTACCCTTTAACTTTAATTAGATGAATTAATTCGGCAGAAATTTAAATGGTAGAGACACAAGACATATAGTGGTTCGGGGAACAGAAGGTCCCTAGTACACTCCACCAACGCTTCACTCCCCGATCTTGGTGATTTTCACTATCTGGTCCTTGTTTCCATAGACCATTTAACAATTGAGTACAGGCAGTTGGAACCTTTACAATCTAAGGAAAAACAGATCCTTATGGTTCACTCATAGAACCTACACAACCTAGTACGAGAAGCTGGTCACTTGAGAATAGAAAAGAAAGATATCTGTACTTTTGAAAATATATTCCAGTTCTTCATCATAATTGAAACAGAATGAAATTGATAGTGTATGCATCATTTACCTCAAAAATAATGATATTTAAATAATAGTTGTTCTGATAAGATCCTGTTGGAGTAGATATAGAAATATAATTCACATCTTCAGCAGTAGCATATTCACAAATGATATTTGATGTAGAATGAGCGAATCTTCTATTGTGAATCTTCATCTTCACTAAATAGAGATTTGTTGTTATTTTTTAATCATCATTGCAGTGTTTTTATGAATGATAGATTGATTAAATTCTTAAAAAAAACAAATCTATATAATAATGAAAAGCAATTATCATGTAAATTTAGATCCACAAAATCCGCCTTCTGACTCTTGATATTATAAAATTTGAATTTACAGAGTAGTCGTAACGTCCCTTGAAATTTTCCAAGAAAATATACTTTTAATTAGATCCTTAAACGGCTCTGATTTCATCAAAGACATGTTTTAAAATTAGCTTTTAATCTGGCTTGAAATAAGCCTAATAAATAGCTTACTAACCATTTCATAATAATATCGACTTTAAACTCTCTGTCTCCAAACGTATGGTTGAGTTGTACAATATGCATCCTCTGAACGTAACATAGATAATAAATGAAATATTGATGATGTAGCCTTCAAATGTAAGTTTTTCAATGTATGGTTGTTCACAAACATAGTTTTGACAACGTATGGTTGACAGCGTATGGTTGATCACAAACATAGGGTCGAAAATGTATGGTTGATCATAAACATAGGGTTGGCCATCCATACTTTTTCTCTTCAACTTTCAAACATACGATAAAAGATCCATACTTTTATAAGCTTTCAAACGAAAGGAACTTACTCCATAATTTTTTAAGAACATATGGTTGTTTACATAAGTAATGTTGATGAACCATACTTTTGAGAAATAAATGTAACATTTAAAACTTATGTACAGTTCTTCTTCCACACTTTTTCAATAACACAAACATAGGGTTCCTTCCTAACATAGGATTCCTTCATAACGTAGGGTTCCTCTTCCATACTTTTCTGATAACTCATAAATTATACACTACATTTCATTCTTACAGTATGTTTCTCCACGTAGGGTATGAATAGTGTTTCCAGAACACACTTAAGAAGATCCCGAATATGTAGAGAATGAACAGTGTTTCCAGAACACGCTAATGCGAATACTTTAGAAATTAATCCTCGTTGATCCAGAACTTAAATATTTCATCCAAAACTAAAAATATAATGAATAATAAATTATTTCAATATACATAACAAAAAAACCATTAGAAAATAATTGAGGGTATTTGTGAGGATCAAAATTATCCTAAAGAGATAGAGTATTGTTCTCAACAAACCCCCCTTCAAATAAAAACATTATGTATTGTTTAAAACAACACTTGCTTAACAAAAATCATATTGTCCAAAGGTAGTGACTATGAAATCTCATGATCATATCTCCTCATCCTTATTCAAAAAATCTTTCAGAACATCTTTCAAGATTCTACGTCACCATTCTTCCCTTCTTCAACCTTCCTAGAATACAAAAACAAATTGGTTCCTACAACCACTCCAACAAACAGTTAGAATAGTTCACACACATACATGCAAGATTCACATCTTACCCAAAACACCCCCTTTTTTAATGCATCTATTAGGATATATTTATGAAACAATTCTCCCCCTTGACAACATTATCCAAAGGAAAGATGAGAGTGGAGATAGAAACACGTACATTAACCTTGATGAGAAGGAGGTTGGACACCCATGTTCAACCTAAATTTTGAAAATGGATCTATTGGTAAAGTTTCGGTGAATATATCTGCAAATTGGTCAGATGTAAGAACATACTCTAGCCTTAATTCATTATTCTACACTTGCTCTCGGATGAAGTGGTACTTTATATCAATGTGTTTTGAACGATAATGTGGTACCAGATTTATTGTAAGATTGATTGCACTTTTATTATCACAACCCAAGAGAAATGGTAGCTTTACATCAACAAGTAGATCTTCTAACTGAGTCTTCATCCACATTAGTTTAGTTGTAGCTTGAGTAGCAGCAACATACTTAGCTTTAGATATGCTGAGTGTTTTTGAATTCTGTTTATTGGTATACCAACTAACAAAACTTTTCCCCAGAAAGAAAACTCTACCAGATGTGGATCTTCGATAATCCACATTTCCATCTTAATCAATATCAGAATACCCGAACAGATCAATATTTCTTGAGCCATCATACCTGATTCCAAAATTTTTTGTTCCTCTGATGTATCTAAGAATTCATTTTCCAACAATCAAATGTGATTCTTTTGGAGCACTCTTAAATCTTTCACATAAAGTGACAGCATAGACAATGTTGGGTCTTGAGGCTGTCAAATTCAACAGACTTCCAATCATCTTTTGAAACTCTTTGTGATCAACTTCCTTGCCTTCTCTATATATAGACAACTTGGTTCCTACTGAAATCATTATGGAAACTAGTTTAAATTTTCTATGTCAAACTTTTTCAGAAGTTCCTTAGCATGCTTTTTATGAGACAGAAAAATGTGATTCTTCTTCTGTGAAATTTGAAGCCCAAGAATGTACTTCATTTCTCCCAGCATGGACATCTCAAATAATTTCTTCATCTCCTCAGAAATTTTTTCACATGATCTTTCATCATTTCCAACAAATATAATATCATCGACCTAAACAAAAATTATCAATGAAAACTCATGACATTCCTTGATGTAGAGATTGCTGTCAACTCTCACTTTCTTAAAGTTCATCTTTCTTAAGAAAGTATCTAATTTAGAATACCATGATCTAAGAGCTTGTTTTTTCCCATACATAGCCTTCTTCAACCTGCACACATAAATTTCATCCTTTCCAATAAAAAATATAAAAGGTTGATCAATGTAACCTTCCTCATCAAGGTCACCATTAAGAATGCAGATTTTACATCCATTTGAAAGATTTTGTAACCTCATTGTGTTGCAATAGAAAGAAAGATTCTGATTGGGTCTAATATTTGCACCAGAGCAAAGGTTTCATCAAAATCAATGCCTTCAATTTATGAATACCCTTTTCAAACCAATCTTTCTTTGTTTATTGTTACATTACCTTCTTTATTCAGCTTGTTCCGGAAAACCAACTTTGTACCAATAATGTTCTTGTTGTCCGGATTGGGTACAAGTTCCCAAGTGTCATTATTCTCTATCTGATCAAACTCTTCAATCATTGCATAAACCCTTTTTGGATGCACAAATTCTTCATTTACATCATTCAGTTCAACTTCTGAATAAAGAGAAGTATGTGATATAGAATCTGTTGTTCTTCTTGTTTGAACCCTATGATGTTTATCTCCAATAATATTTTGAGCCTCCACTTGTTTATTCAACCTAGGATGAGTTGTTCAAACTTCATCCTCATCACATGAGATTTCTGAGTCAGATTCCTCTTAACTGGTAGGATTAACACATTATGTAGCATTATCAGAATCATTAACAAAAGCTTCTATATCCTGCTCAACTTCCACATCAATATATGAATGCTTTTCTTTCTCAACATTTTCAACAAATTTTACATCTGAAGAATTAATAATTCTTACGGTTTCATTGTTGAGGAATCTATATCCTCTTATTTATGGAGCATAGCCAAGAAAATTTCCATCATCTCCTCTTTGATCAAACTTTCCAAGGTTTCCACCTTTCATCTTTATAATGCATGGACTCCCAAATACTCTTAAATTGTTTTAGACTTGGAGTTTTTCCATAGAACATTTTATATGGATTCATATATAAGTTTGGAATATAGAAGCATCAGTTCTAAATATAAACAGTAGTGTTCATGGATTTCCTCCAATAAAAATGAGGAATACTATGTTCAGGTAACATAGTTCTCCCTATTTCCAAAAGACATCGATTCTTTCTTTCAGCAACCCCATTTTGTTGAGGTGTGTATGGTGAAATGAACTCATACCGAATTCTATGTTTCTCAAGGTAACATTCAAACTCTTCATTCTTATACTCACCAACATTATTAGTTCTCAACTTCTTCACTGAATACTCACATTCAATTTCGGCTTTACTGCTGAAACTCTTAAACATTTTCAAAGCATTTGACTTATGTATCACGTACATAACACATGTAATGTGAGTAAAGTCATCAATGAAAGTAATGTAGTACTTATACTCGTTTTTTGATTTTTTTATCATTGATCCACATATATCTGAATGTATAAGTTTCAAGGGTATTTTTGAACTAATTTCAACTCTCTTATGAAAAGAGTTTGTAATATTCTCCTTTTCACAGATAGTGCAGCACCAATATAATCATCTTGATAAATCAGGCATATCTTGGACACTGTCTCACGTTGATAATTTATACATGTTTCTTTGACACATATGTCTCAGCCTTTTATGGCATAACTAATTTTCATCCACCATTCCCATGTAACACGAGTTTTGTACTTCACTAACTTGGAACAAGTTTCCTTTTGTTCGTTGACCTCTTGTAAATATATTTTCATCATTTTCACATTTTACAACGAACCCATATTTTCGGAATATAATTTTTTTGCCCTCATCATAGAGTTGTGAAACACTCATAAGATTATGTTTCAACCCATCAACATATAATCTTTTCTTAGATTTCATTTTTTCCTTTCTAATGATGGATGATCCAACATGTTTGATTCTCAGAGAATCGTCATTTCCAAATGTAACAGTTCCTTCTTTGAAGTATTTAACATTATTTAGAAAAATTATGTCTCCTATCATATGAGAATAACACACACTATCAAGAATCCATGGAAGTTCACTTTTTGTATCTTTCAAAGCAATTTCGACAACAAGAGCCTTGTGTTCTTCCTTTTTCTTCACTTTATGTTGTGCTTCCTCCAATTTCCTTGCCAGGTCAATGTGTTCTTGCCAGAAAACCATGAACTCTTTCTTTTCGGACTTATTAGAATGTCCCTTTAATATTTTAAAAACTCTGGCTTTTTTGGAATTATTAAGAATCGTTTGTTTCTCTTGTAACACACTAAGACATCCCTTGGCAAGATGTCCTGGTCGATCACATCTTTCACAAATAGTTTCTAGTGGTTGGAACCTATTCTCAACATTCTCACCAGTCTTCTCAGATATATTCTAAAATTTATTGGAGACATTATATTTTGAAAGGATAGACTCCCCCTAAATACTTGTCTATCAAAACTTGCAGAATAGTTGTAATGTTATTGGTTGAACCAACACATATTTTCCATGTGTCCAAATCCACCACAATACCAGCAATAACCATAGAAAAAATATTTTCCTCTGAAACTTATATACTAACAAGATTTGTTAACACATTTCTCAACAACCTTCTTAATAGAACTATGTTGGCCATCAACCTTCATGTATTAACATGTAACTCCCTTTATCATTTCAGATTTAACAGCACCAGAAGTATTATAATTCTTTCTTGACTCGTGATTTTTATGCAGTTCCGATTTTTCACCATTGCTGACTTTGACCACATACATGGTCATTCCAACCATGATCTTATCAGAACCAGTTATTTATTTCATTTATACCTTTGAAGGTAAATTTTGTGGTTCCTTGTTTGGTTCATTCTATCTAGAACATGCACCAACTTCTATGATAGAATTTTAAAAACTGATATTATTTACCTTAGCATTATAAAGTTTCTATTAGACAGGTTCCAACTCTTCTTCTTTTGCCTTCAACTTTACTTCAAGATGATAATTAAGATTCTTTGTATTCTCAAAAGAATATTTCAGATCATCAATCTATTTTTTTGTCTTGATTTTCTCATCAGTAAAAACTTCTTGATTGTTTAATGTGTAGTTTTCACTTATCATCTTGTTGTTTTCCTTGTCAAGACTTCTGATCTTCCTCAAGCATTCTATCAGCTCTTCTTTTAAATGACATTCAAGTTGAGTTTCATCTTATTCTGAACTGTTTCTCTCATACTATTCATTATTTACTACAGTAATAAAGGCATTTTATCTAGGTTTTTTATCAAATAATTTCTCAGATTCATCTACGCTATCTTCTTCATCTTCATCTTTAGATAAATCATATTATTTTTGATTTGAAGATATTTTTATCCTTCCCCTTTGAAAAAATATTTAACATGTCAACTTGTTTCTTACCCAACCTTCTTGGCCTTATGTTATCATCATTACTACCTTCTTCTTTATTCTTTTAAGGATAGGTAGCTGCAAAGTGACCAACGGCTCCACACTCAGAAAATTTCAAGGGAAGTTACCCTTTTATTTCCCTATACCTCTTTTCACATTCTTAGAAGACAAGGATAAAATTTCATCAAAATTTGTATGTACATCATCTTCAAAATCAGATTCACAAGCATCATCTTCAATAAGAGTCTTCTTTGACTTATCTCTCTTTGTATCCTTGAATGAAATTTCTCTATCAGCTTTCGTTTTTCCCTTCATATTATTCTCTCTTCTCATCCCGTAAGTAATGAGAGTGCTATGAAAATCATCCAAAGATAATGTTTCATGGTCTCTATATTTTAATGAAGACACTTTAGCATCAAAATTTTCTGGGATAATTCTGAAGATATTTTCGACAAATGTAGAATCCTCCAATGTTTCACCAATACATCTGATTGTACTGACAATATCATTTATCCTGGTAATGAAATACCCAATAGATTCAGATTCTCCCATTTTTATGTCTTCATACCTCAGTCTCCATATTTGTAGTTTATCCTTCTTCACTTTGGTATTTCCATCATAGATGTTCTTCATTTTGTCCCAGATTCCGTTGGCTATAGCAACACCTTTAACTCTTAAAAATTCACTCTCAGAAAGAGATGATAGTAACACATTTTTAGCTCTTCCATCATTATCAAGGTTCTTCTAATCGACAAGAGTAAGAGGAACCTTGTCATCAATATCAGGAAATCCATCTGTTGTAGTTTCAAGAAGTTCATATCCAAGATACATAAGCTAAGGCATCATTCTGTCCTTCCAGATGTGATAGTTCTTTCCATCAAAAATTGGAATCCCCTTACTGTTCACACAATTTAGATTCTCCATCACAACTTCACTTCAACCACTTCAGCAAAGAATAAACGAAGGGAACCTGTTCCTCTGATACCAATTGAAGTTCCCAGTCAGGATCCAAGTATCAATAAGAGGGGGAGGGGGTGAATCAGTGATATCATTTTCTTTTTATGTTTCGTGCTTTTTTAAACAACCTTCACCTCCGGTTAAAGATTTTATTCCCTTTTAAACATGCACAACCACAAGAACACAAGATTTACAAGGTTTACTACTCAATAAGAGTAGCTACGTCATGGAATGGTACAGAAACAATCCAGTACCACACAATCCACTAGAAAACAATCCTTTGACGTGGAATACAATGAGTAAGATATACCCTTACACTCGTGTTTCACTTTGAAAACAATACAATAGTGTGCATACTCCCTCTTAGCACAAATAGGGTAATGTAATGATTTTTTGATTCTTAATGAACATTCAAAAATCAAATCTTTGAAAACAGTTCTTCACCTTCCTAACCAAAAGCTATTAAAGACCCTCCTCGTGCAGCCAGCTTGTGCATCACTCCCTACTTGCATGCCTCCCTTCTTGCGTGCCACATGCTTTCACGCCTCCCTTCTTGCACGCCTCACTTCTTGCGCACCACCTGCTTGCGTGCCTACTCACTACATGTGCGCCACCATTGAGCCTAGCTCATAACTTGCGCACCACCTTTAGCTTATACAAAAACCAATTCTTGAAATCACCTCCCTTCTTGCGCTCCTCTATCAACTTGCATGACAAAAAATGCGCTACAGTACTTGTGTGACACCCTACTTGCGCACATTATAAATATCTATTAACTTTCATGCCACTTCAGTGTGCATGCTGCCCTCTTCTACTTGTGCGATCAGAGAACCCTCTACTACATGCGCGATCAGAGATCTAATTTTCTCTTAAATTTTGATCATATAAAAATGAGGTGGCTAGTCGTCTATTTGTAGGTATTTTGGTGACTTTCCTGGAACATACACTTGCATGTCGTTCCTACATGCGCGCCACTCCATCACTTGCATGTCGCTCCATCACTTGCACGCCCTTTCATCACTAGCGTGACAATTTCTTTCTTTTGTCATATTTTGATATGATGAAGTTGAAATATGACTCGCATGAAACATACAGCTCTGTGCCACTTATACTTGTGCGGCACACATGCGCGCCACTTATACATGTGTGCCACTTTCTTTCCTTTTCCACAAACCCTTCTTTAATCCCTCTATCCTTTATAAGGCTAGCATCACAAGTTCTACAGACTTATGATATTTGTGAAATACAAATCAACAAAGCATGTTCATAGTTTCTAGTCCTTTTACAAAGTTAATTGATTTATATTCTTTGACAACAAAATAAAACACTCTGCAAAGGCTAACTATTCAAACATCCTTCTCCATCCAACTTGGTCCCAACAAATTATCTATGTTCATATGTTGACCTTTTTAAGCAGGATATAAATGTTTGTAGGTTCTCATTTATTTTACCTCACAAACCTTGGGTTAAGAGGTCTTATAATAAGAATACCCCCCTAATATATCTATGACCATATGACATAATATGAGATATACATTTGCGTATCTGTAAAATTAGTAAGTCGATACTTATTGCCTCATGAACTCATTATTCATATCTTATTACAACTGTTTGTAATGAATATAAGATTCTAATCATGATATCGCTATTATATCATTTCAATGCATTATACATTGTAATGGTCATTGGTTGGGGAAAATCAATGTCATATATTGAGGGAATATTATTATCTGATCAATCATGTAAAAAAAATTTCATCATAGTTGAATGAGTGAGAATTAGAGTTTTCCTTGATTATAATTTCATGATATGTTTAAAAACGTTACTACTAATCTCTTACACTTTAAATATCCATAAATTCCACATTACTCTAATTTTGTTTCGTTAGTAATGGTTTTTGAACATTACATCCATATGTAAATCCAATCACATCCCTATGTGAATATATTTTAAAATATTCCCTCTAAACTCTTAGTGAATATAATTTATGATGCAATCTAGTTTGAATAACGGTGAAACATAAGAATCAAAATATTGATGTTCAAATATTGACTATATGTTAAATATCCTTTAAATCATAATGTGAAATGTTATAATTTTATATTTTTTTGTCTACTTTTAAATCTTTTTAGTTATATCATCATCATATTTTGAACCATTTTAATAAAACCATTTCCTTTAAATCATTGTAAACATTTACATTTTTTCCAGTATATCCTAAAAATATTTTCAGATAAAGTGATATTCAGTTCATTATGGTAAGATCATGAAACCATATACATTTTTATTTACCATCACATCCTAAAATTTGTTAGAATAAAGTGAAATCCACTCCATTATATAAACTACTATAACTCTTGAAATTTATATTAACCAACATATCCAAATTTCATTTATGATACCAAGTGATTTTTTTTATTTTCTAGTATAAGCCTTTAAGGAAAAGTGATGTTCACATTTTACGGTATGCAAATTCAAATCATTATCATTTTCTTTACCATCACCTATCCAAAACATCCTTAGGATATTAAGTGAATAATTAACCAATCATAAAATTTTACAATCCTTTAGTTAACAGTGATATTTAGTTTCTCACAGTAACTAAATTTGGTAATTTACATTTTTATCCACTATCCCATATCTTAAATATTTTGGATATAATGAAAATAATCACTTAATATAAATATAGAATAATGTATTATTTTATAACTTCAAACTTCGAAAAGTTAAAACACACTCCCACTAGCCCCTTAGACACTCTATTCTCTTTAGAATATCTTTCAATGATTAAACACAAACATCATTATGTTAGGAAATGACAGATAATTTTTTTAGTAGGAATATAGAGTAAATATATTATTGGTTATATATCTCATATGTGGTTTCCTATTTCCATGGAAAATATTCATTTGAAAATAATAATTTATTAAAATATACCACATATTTCTGGTAAGAACATATTCCGACATATATTAATACATATTTGGATAGAAAATTATATCTTGGATAAACAATTTTATCCATATATTCTCCTATAATCATGTTATAGAAATTCATGATTCATAAACCATGTGTATTGAAGTAGACACCTCAAACTTGATCAAAAAAACTCTTTATTATCAAACAATTTTTCTTATCTCATTAGATAAATGAGATGAAGATACATATATTTTTCTTAGATTAATTTGATCTTGATTAAATCATTTACATTGACATCCTTAATGTATTAACTATTTAAATTATATTAAAAATATAATCTACAATATCAAGCAATTATTCCTTTAATTTTTAAATCATTTTTATTTAAAACAATTTATTAAATATACATTCAGTATTATATAAACATTAAGATAAAATAATTACTTTTTGTAGCATCCATACCTAACATGGAAATTCTAAGGAGTTTAAAAAAATAATTTAGGTCTTTCTTGGATAATACAATAATGTAAATTATTACCCTTCATTCATGAAAAATATATGTTTCAATAAACTTGATTGGATTATTGATGAAACATTATTGAAATTTTCAACTAAAATTAATTTTTATAGTTTGAAATTCCACCCACATGTACATTCATAAAGTAGCATAAAATACACATCATATACTAATTTCATCCATTATAAAAACGTTGAGAATATAAGGTAAAAATTTATTAATTTAATTCACTTTTCCTTAACATTTCAATAAATAATAACAGTGTTAATTCACTCACCGGGATATTCCATTTTAATATCCATTAAATCTTATTCTAGAAAGGATTATAAACATGAAGAATTCACATTATTAATGTAGCAACACCTTTTCTACACTAATTGAAATTTATTATCAAACTCCAAGCATTAGTTATTTCTCATATTTTTATCTTTATTTGTTTTTAATTATTTTTGAATGATAAATAAGATATAATATATTAGTAAGAATAATAGAATTTAACTATATACCAAAAAAAATTAAGTAATCCTTTAGTTAAAATAATATTCAATATATTTTTTCATACCCAGTCATATGGAGTATATGATATTAAAAATCATATGGAAATTTTGAATCTTGTGCCTTTAAAACCACAAATATATCAGTCCATTCTACCATAAGAATCCTAATTTTATTATTGAACAACATCAATACAAGGATAATTAGGAATGATTTGTTATAACACATATAATACTTTTTGTCTCAATGTTTTTTCTTTAGAAATCAGTGTTATGGGTTTCTCACATTAATATTCTCATTTCAGATATTAATATAACTTTTATATTGTTGTTGATAATTTATTTATCTACAAAAGGTTTTATCAGATGAATATCAGCTCTAATAACTTTTCATTGAGTAAATTTAATGAAATTGTTCCCAATAAAAATTATGACCCCATACATCATATTCATTTAGTGGGACATGATCCATATTTCATTAAGAAATGAGTTTGATTTATCATTTATCACATTAATATGAAATTTAGGTAGGGAATAATCACATAGAAAATAGTTATAATTCATGGAATACCTTGCATGGACACTAATAGTGAGAAATGTTCTTGGATTGAAAAGTAAAATTGTAAGAGGATTCAATGAGGGGAAGATCAAAACAGAGTAATACACGAAAAATTAGAACTATTTTTCATATCGATTTGAAGACCTTTTAAAGGATGATTCAGGAACATAGGTAACTATTATCTCTTAGAAATTTTTTAGGTATAATTCTTCCACTCAACTTAAACATTCCATCAATAATTTTTTGGTTACTTTTAGTGCTTTCTCTATTTAAATTTTTTGATTTCTCACAATTCCATTAAAAATTGGTTTTATAATGAAAAAATTAAATTTTAGTCAGTATTACCTACTAGGTTTGATGATCATGGTATGGAAAATTGTATCTTCAAAAGGAATCTCACACTTAGTATTCCAGAGAGTCTTAGTCTCATTGATTTAATATAAATCATATTCATATTAAATTCATACATATAACGTAATATTTAATAATAATCTTCAAAATTTTTATTCCCTTGATGTGTATTCATTCTTATAATGATTTAGGTTTGGAATCATTATTCCAAAAAACAAAATTAATGTGTTCAAACCACATTAATTTGAAACTCTTTACAGAACCCAATAGTCTATACTAATCACATACAAAAAGTCAAGTGTGCTCATATATATCCATATGAATCATATGAATAAGGTAAATGAATGATTCATGTGAAGACATAGATTTGTTTGAGCTTGAAGAACATCACATGAGCATGCCTGATGTGACATATAGCCAACCCCATTCACTATCAAAGCCAACAAAAGCCCACATAAAGTGGTACGACCCCAAGTTCATCTACCCAGGAAGACATTAATCTAGAGAAAATTCTATTAATTAATAAATCTAACACATAATATGACCATAATATTCACAACAAATATTATAAAGATCATTACTAGAAGAAACAATAGTGGTTATGGTAGATAAAAAAAATTATGGTATCAATCCTAGAATGATAAGAAAGGATCTATCTTAGAAGAAATTTATAATATAAATGTGTAACAAATATATTCATATTTCATAAATAATCAATTAAACATGAAATTCAATAAAATTATTCAAATAAATAAGAAATTTAATTATTTTCCAAAAGCATGATAGATTTATGAACTAATCATAAATATATTTTATTTAAGAAATTATAATTTAGTATAAATATAAACATTTTATACTCATTTCAATATGAACCCCTTTATATTTTATATTAAATGGAACTTTCCTGATATTTTATAAATTAAAAATATTTTATAATTCAATATATATTCTATAAACATATTATATATTCTAAATATCATATATTTTGTAATTTATATACAATTTATTTGTAATATCTTTTGGTTTCTATATTAACCTGTTATTTCTTGATCAAAAATCAGGCCATCTAATTTTTCAAAAGGTATTTGAAAATATTAACATTTAATATTTTGGAATATTTTCTCAAAAAAAATATTTAAATAATTTTAAAATATTTATAATAAAATAATTAAATAATAAAATACAAATAAATTTAAATATTCCAACATACTTTCTATTATGATTTATAAACACTTTTAATCCATAAAAATCAATTCATATGTTTTAAAAAAAGAAACAGTTTTATTCTTACCCTTGCTTATTCTTTATATTCTCCATAGGGGTATCCCCTTACTACCCTTATGAAAATGCTATCCATAATAGTAATTGATGTTTTTAATAGAATCTATAAAGGTAACATAATTAATAACATTTTCCACCCCGATTCAAAGTAGATTCAAAATAGTTATATATAAATTATCTTTATTCATTCCCCTTTAATATGGGTATAGACATTATGAAACTCATTTTTGTATGGTTACTGTAATTTTTCATACACTGCGTAAAGGTAAACATTAGGGACCTTTACATTTAAGGGGGGAAATCTAATAACCCTTATGTTGACCCCTTTGTATAAGGGTAAAACCATTATAAAACACATTAGTAGAAAGGAAATTATATGGGTTACACTTATTATAACCCAATGCGTAACGGTATAAGAAAAGCATAACTGCATATCTACCATTACAAGGAACTACTACAGTTCTACATAAGGGTACTACCTTTAGAAAAATCATTTATGTAAAGGTCATATAGATCTTATCATTTTGTAGACCTTATATAAAAGGGTATTACTTTTATATAGTCAACATTCATGAAGGTAAATCAAATTTACCTTAATTCCTCACACATATGGTTCTGTACTATTTTTTGATATTATTGAAATGTTTTTGTTTCATTTTTCCTTTGAACTAAAGTGATTTAAATAATTTTAATTTGAAAAATACTACTTTAATTCCATTAATTGGATTCATAATATCATCTACTAACAGTAAACAGGAGAATTAAACCCAAAACATAGGATATCTATCTTCAATAAATAATTCATAAAAAATACCATAAACAGAGTATACCATATTTGAAAGACCCATTAGATTCAATCATCCTTCAGCAGAGAGTTCATGAGGGAGATAATGAGGTAAATTGAATAGAAAAACCTTTTCTATAGGGTAATACACCGACATGTTCGATCCATGATCGTATCATGAGGATACCTAATATCTAAAAGGTTTCAATGGCCTTCCCAAAACAGGATAAACAGCTCTCAGGAAGAAGAGTGTTCTAATAGAAGGTTATACACATCACATACAACACCCCATTAAGAGGATCTCATCCTATTATAAAGTTTAAGCCCAAGGATATTCCAACACACTATATTCATTTATACTAGTTAATATATAACTCATTGAACGGTATCAATGAATTGAAATAAATAATTTATTGTAATCAAAAATGGATTGTAATTGATGAAACCATTCTGGAGAAAATGATTAACATATATATCACATATATATATATATATTATTCATTAATCGCTTCCATAAAACACACATACACTAAATGAATATATTTAATGAAAACTATATAAAATATCATATTATATATAGATCACATTAATAATATGCATTCCCTTTTATGGTCAATATCTCGAAACCCCGAACAACTAAAACATTCCAAGATGATGATAAACTCTTGAACACCAAGTTTTATGTAATTAAAACATAGTGACCAATAAACCCACATCGCTTGGTAATAATAAGATAAATATGGATTAATTTTGATACATGAATATGGTTTCATAAACGGAGAACCACTTATAAATACTGATTTTCAAAATTAAGAGATTCATTTGATATGTAAATACATTAATATTGGCATATACTAATAAATAATGGATATATTCAGGGAAACCAATCTCATAATGGTATTAGGTAAGGATTCAAAAAAATGACATCAATATATACATCAGTCCTAGAATTGGAAATAGTTCCCCATTTAATTTTAATTAGACTGATCTCCCATTCTCTCAAATAATATAAGGTCTTAAGCATCATTTGTTAAAAAATCAATGAATTAATACCATTGGAAAGTAGTTCTATAGTTTTACCCCAATGTGGGAGTCATTTTTTGTTTTTATTTCCAAGAATAAATGCCATTGGAACCAATCTTTGATAGTAGTTGTTATAGTATATGAAGATTGTGCATCCATACATAGCCCCTCTCAATCATGTATTAGGCCACTCTCTCCCAGGTTAAAGTGGACATATAATTGACTAGATATGATCACCTAAAATTTTATTTATTTAATAATTATTCATAGTAGAATCATAAAATATATTATCAAATATTATTTATAAAATTCATTTTATTACCCAAATTAATTAATTGATGATCATTGCTATAAATATAATATATGTTTTTTCATTTAATAATCAATTTTTAAATAATTAATTATTAATAATGATGAAATGTGATATAGTATTTCACCAAATCATTCCTAATGAATTTAATTTTAATGGTTTTATTTCATTCCATGAAGTGAATGAAATTTTTAATAAAGAATTTATAAAATATATTTTACCAACATTTAATATTTGAGAAATGCTACATCTTGTGCAACTAATTTTCCATTCACCCACAATGTGAATATGGTTATAAAAATAATTTTATGATTTATATCATTGGTTATGATGTGGAATGTTTTATTAATCCATACAATTAATCCACACATTTTCGTTCACAATTTTTATCTACCTTCAAATACATGGGGGAAAGTATCCTTAGTAGACACATATTAAAAACATTTGGCTTAAAAGTTCCAACCAGATAAGTGATGGTCCTAACCATAAATAATTGTATTATGAATTAGTTAATTGATGATCACCCAATAGTAGAGTAAATTACAATAATAATTATAAATGTGGTATTTTTAGGTTTCATTACGAACTCCTAATATGTTAAGTATTCATAACGAGGGTTAATGAAGATCATATATATTTATCTTGAAGAATAATTTTTAAAAATATAATTTAATTTGAATTATTAAAAATAACTCATTTAAGTTTATTACTAATAAAATCTCTTTATGAGTTAGGAAAAATGCAATTATCACCATAATTGGAAGTGACTGATTAATTGAAGGCTCCAAAATAGAAAATATATTTCTACATAGTGGTATACTATTTTTAATAAAAAATTATGTGTTATTATTTTTCTGAAAAGTATGGGGAATCCCTCAATTTTATTAAATAAAAGGAATCATACTAATTTTGAAGTATAGGGTGACCAGTTACATGGCCTAGAGGCCTAGGGTAATAATTCCCAATATTAACTACCCCAAAAGATGGATGAATCCTCCATTACTATCATGAATATCAATTAACCTACCAATCCCCCATCGTCGCTATCAAGACAATAGTTCCATATATCCAACACCACTAATGAATCCCCATCCTTGTAATTAACTTGTAGTAATGACCCCCAAATTGGGGTGATCGAGGATTGAAACCTTTACATGATGTAGTCTTATAAGGTTGACATACCACTTTACTAGCACCACAGATGCAATAAAAAATTATTTTTTTACCATATATCTTGAAAAAATATGTTGATCTTTAATTTTTTTCATGTAAATGAATGTCATATGAAATCCACTGATTAATTAGGTGTTTAATTAATTTATATATAAATATAATTCATAATAGAAAAAAATCGATAAAATTTCCTATTTATCTTGCATCTCGGTGGATGTTCATTTTATTCCGGTTCTTTTTTCTATTTTAGTGATGGTGAGATCATCAAATTTAGTTCAAATGGTTTTTTTTCATTTTCAACTTTCTACATCAATGAATATCGGTAAAAAATATATTCTATAATTGGGTGTTGATGTTCCGATAATAATGAAGTTGTAGAAAATGAGTAGTAGTGACAATAATGACTTGTGATTGTGAAACTTAGGAGAAATATGACAGAAAAATGACATAGTTAGTGAACAGATAAGTGTTTTAACTTTAATTATTGGGATATCTGAAAGGCATAGAGTATCATTTTTGATGTTTTTAAATTTATTTTTTATTGGTGAGATGGGAGGTTCCATGGTATTACTATTTTATTTTATAAATTTAATTTTTATATTCCGCGAGAGGATTTTTTATTGTCTATTGGGTTATATCATCTTATGATGATTTCTGCTTTTGGGAGGGTTTACTCTCCTCACATTAAAGCGTTTTCTTAAAATATGAAAAACATGTATTGGTGGTGGATCAACTATATTAAATGACAAGTTTAATAATGCAAATAAAATTAATATATGACATTATTATCTAGGTAATCCATGTTCAATTTTGATAAACAAAATATTGATAATAGTATAAATCAACATAAACTTATTGATAAGATTATAGATATCCACTAGGGGAGAACCATGAATTTATTTAATGGATGTATATCTCAAAAAATATCACTTATAAGAAATGGTTTCATTCTAATCTCGATAATATGAACCCCCAATATGAAATGATATCATGGGTTACCTATTATTAAGATAAATTATTTATATGATCACTAGCGTTATTGAAACAAAATTTGAAATAATTATATGAAGTATCAATTATGAAATATATATGATTGAATTCTCTTCCATTTGATCTATTTAAATGTTATATGAATGGTGCATATTTGAAATGGTCACATTTTTATTATTTATTTGAGAATATATGTCTCATTTTTTATATATATTAAAATAAAAATTTATTATAAAAATTCTTATATAAAATTATCTATTAGAATAATTAAACTTTTAAGTGTCAAAAATTAATAGTCATATTTTCATATTATACAAAAGAAATGTGTGGATAAACTCATTATATAAAATCATTTTTCAACAAGAGTAATAAATATTTTGATCCCCCTTAGTGAAAAATAAATATTTCAACCAAAACATGTTTTCTCTA
This sequence comes from Viscum album, assembly GCA_963277665.1. Classification (NCBI taxonomy): domain Eukaryota; kingdom Viridiplantae; phylum Streptophyta; class Magnoliopsida; order Santalales; family Viscaceae; genus Viscum; species Viscum album. The sequence continues at coordinate 303,724,250 of OY728130.1, forward strand.
GGCCTTGTTCCAATATCGGCACTAGTACCAAATAAATAGAAAGATACCATTAATGATTTTTTATGGTGTATTTATATTTTTGAATGATTTCAATAGTCATCAATAGTAATTAATTCTTAGAGATGTTAATATCAAAATATTTGGCTAAAATTTACAAATTAAATGCACAATATGTTCAATGAATGATGTTTTGGATTGGTTATCTATTGTAGTGAGGCTTTTAAACATTGATGAAATTATTATATAAAGGTTCCTCCCAAATTCATTTCATTGTGTTTATTTATGGTAATATTTTTTACGATATCTATATGTAAATCCATAAATGGTTCAAAATACCAAATGAATATTTAAATTTCTTAAATAATCAAACAATTACATAAATTAATATATTTATTGAACTAAATAATACATATATGATATAGCCATTTAAATAAATATTCACCTAAAAAATAATTTAAAATCTAGTTTCATTAATCATTAGTTTTTATAACTCAATGTATTTACAATAATAATCATATTTTCAGTATATTTAAAATTTCATCAAAAACCACCTAAAGTTTCATAAATTACTAGAACATTTGAACATCAAATTCCAAGGAATTTTATTTTATTTTTTTATTAATCTTCCAAATGATAAAATATTAAATTTAAAAAAAATATTTTACATATTAATAATAATACAATCAGTAAAAAATTGAATATATTTCATCAAAGGGTGAAATAAGTTTTATAAGAAAATATAATGAAGAATTTATTTGTCCTCGAGGATTCAAGATAAACACACATTTTATTTACCCTTTAAAGATTCAATATAAATTCATTTATTACATATCTAGAAGGATATTCACATATATGTTAATATATATGCATATATAACTTTAGAATAATATGAAATCTTATTACAATGAATTTGATGCATGGTATGTTGGATTTTTTTTAATAAAATTATTCTATATTCAAATGAATTAATTATTATAAAATAAAATCATACTTACCTCCATTTATTATAGAAAAAAAAAAGAAAATGATGAATCAAAACATTTATTTCATCTAGAGTTTACATAAAATCTTAGATGGTGTATTTATCTTTTACCTACTAAGTGCATGGGGTTTTATATTTATAGTTGGTTTGGTCATCATGAACCCACCCCAAATCACTTCATCGATGAAGACATTTAATGCATGGTTGATTTATTATCATAAAAATAATTAATTTGGTATATCATAATTTATTTCATTAACTTTATTGGACCAATTTATTTTTTTTCCAAAATTAGTTATTTTAACACTAATTTGGTGAACCATTTATTACATTATCTGACATGAACCATACCATTTAATGAGAATATATAAAAACTTTCTCCCTCTTTATCTTGAAACATAATACAAGAATCATAGCTGCATACCCTCTAAATAATGACTATTATCTTTTGTGTGTGACAATGTATTATATATCTTAAGTAACCATATAAATAAACATAACCACATGGTTTATTCTATTTCCCCAAAATATTTATTAGGTAATTATTAAGTATACAATAACTAAAGAGATAAATGTTTATATATATGGTGTTTCGAATAGAATTTATTTATAAAAAAATTAAATGGTAGAACATAATCCCATGATTATTTTATTATCCTTAAAATAAATGGAGGTAGACTTTTAGTTAAAGGATCCACAATAATAAATTAAGTATCGATATGTTGAATGACCATTTTCTTTTCTTTAAAATGATTCATTATATATTTGTACTTAATGTCGATGTGTTTACTTAAACTCCCATTTTTGATATCGGTATCCATAAAGGTATCAATTTAATTGGAAAAATGTATATTCAATGGACTATAAATATAATTTATAGCTATAATTTACAAAATGAAATTCCTTATCTATTCACTATATAACAACCCTTCTCTTTATTTCACATTAATACGTGATTTATTACATAAAAGTACACTTAATAAAACCCAATAGATCAGTAAGTATTTTATATTTGGGAATTAGGTAGAAAACAAAAAATCTTTAACATTTAATTTGAAAATATTATTAAAAACTTCCTTAACATTCCTTATTGAAAACTTCTTTAACATGCTCAAAATACTCCTTTGTACTTAAAATTGCATGGGATATCTTAGGGAAAAACATAAGAAAGGGGTGATATATAAAGCCCGATAAGGGATTAAACATGGAAAAAAATGAAGAAGATAATACATGTTAGACAATATGAATATCAATGGAGCATAAAAAGGACATGGATATTAAGGAATGATATAATATAATAATCATAACATGGGAAATGTGGCAACAACTTAAAACATTGCATCAAAAACATAGGTAAAGGATAAACCGCTAAGACTTTATTGTGGAAAAAAGACCCATAAAGGTATCTAGTAAACATCTGTCCCAACATTATGTATTATGATACTAAACATTACCCAATGTTTTGGAGTTCTATTTGGCCGCACCCATCATAATCATTTAATTCTCATGCTAAAGTGTTCCCAATAGATTATAAAATGTAAATTAATTCATAATAATAATTTATTCCATGATCAAGTAATGAGTAATAAATAAATTTATGTATCAAATAAATTATTATATGCTTATAAAGGTGAATACCCAAGATAGAAAAAATTGGTATGGTATTTACTACACAATAGTTTTGGCATTAAAAATCGCGGTGAAATTTCAACAGCATAATAACGTTACAAAAAAATTAATAAAAATAGTTGTTGATAGAGAAAGGGGTATCTCATTATTTGAAAATAAAATTGGAATTATTATAGACCTAGAAAATCATATCCCAACATTATAAATTTTTAAATAGAAGGCATACAGTAATTAAGAAACAATAATAACGAAAAGAATAATTATGAAATTTCGGAATGGTAATAGGTGTACATAAAGGACCATGGGAGGATTAATGGGCGTAAAAAGAAGCTATAATATTTTATGATTCACATGTATAGTAAGTTGAATATGTAATATCATATCCCATCATATGAAAATGAAAAATAAATGACATGACATAAAATGAGTTCTTGATAAAATAGAAGAGTGGAAAATACCTTACATGAGTGTGTGACTCCAATGGATTGAGAGGGCCTTATTGAAAGATTGTAGCACCTTAGTATGTCTATATGGAGTGTGTGGAAGAGAATGTATGTTATCCATGTAGTTTTAGTTTAGAGAAATGGGATATTAGGTGGGTTTAAATAGGAAAGGAGTGGGGATTCTTTATTATTTAGGTTTTGGACTCAAAATAATAAAATATTAAAAACCACAAAACATCCCATGGTTTCTAAAAAATTGCAGTAGTTTACATTATTTTATAAGTAAAAGGGACTAACTTATTAAAACACTACCGTTGGTGATGTCGAGGTTAGTCACACTATTAATGAAATGATTTTAATATATTAAAATATATTATATGCCTTGGGGGATTCATAATGGTTTTAAAAAATAAATAAAATAAACATAAAATTAAATTATTTTAAAGGGAAAATATATATTTGGTCATGTATCCCATTTATATTACTTATTATATCATTGTTTTCTTCATTGTGATGTCATAAAACACAAAGTATATTTATACGGTATTTAATTTTTACTATAAAACCCAACAATCTCAGAAAGTTATAAAACATTCACCATTGGATAATTTTGAAATCCTAATTCCAAAAAAATATTAATTTATCTAACTAGTTTTCAAAATATTTAAATTTTCACTTTCAAAATAGAAACCAACATTTATTGAAAACGAAAGGTTTTGATAATAATAGTTTTAGAATGCAAATAAATATTACAATTGACAATATAAAAATTATATGATAATTTAAATTTGATACAAATTATATAATAATAATATTACATTAAATTATTATTTATTTAAAAAAGATATTAATTCCAAAATTCATTAATTGAAATTGAATATTAACCAAAAATACAATTCTTTCATTAAAAATCACTAACAAAGTAAAATTGATTGTATGAAATTACATTCATTATTTTATAAAAAAAAGTATATTTCCATATTTCTATTGTCTTGATTCTTATCCCTTTAATACATAAGAATAATCCTTAAGAGTAAGGTTTGTGATGGTGAGGATTTTATGGTGGCATTCGGTGAACATGGTTTGGGCCTTGATCTCGAGGAGCTTTAACTTCTTCTATAAATTATTTATATCATTTTTATTTTGTTGGATCTCAGATTAGGCTCAGTTTGGGGAAAATACCAAAATTCTATATCCCTCAGAAACTATGATAAATGGGATTCATAGAGTACGATCCTATTAGTCGAGGCTATAATTTCATTTTTCTGTGTCTATTTGAGTTTTTAAAACCCTATATCTATACTAGTCATATGATCACTATTCAACAACAATATTTTTAATGTTAATGATACTTAATGGTCATTTAAATCCAATTGGATTCAATAAAAAATTATAATCACATGTGTTTTCTATAACCATATTATATAATAAGATATTTAATTGAATCAAAAGGGGAAATTTATTCATAATAGTTTGGGTTGTTAAAATATCCTCCCCTTAATAAATTTCTACCTCAGAACTTACTTTTCCCACACAAATACAGATGAGGGTAACCTGTCTTCATCACCTCCTCTTATTCCCACGTTTCTTCTCCAAACTTGTGGTTTTTTCTCAACACTTTTAAGAGGGGAATTTACATATATTGTAGAACGTTTTCTCTAGGATCTAAGATCTTCACCAACTTCTCTTCATAAAAAATATCATTCTACAATGGTACAATCTCTGGATTGAGTACATGTGAGGGGTATGATATGTACTATCTCAAGAGGGATACATGGAATACATACTGTATTTGAGACAGGTTTGGTGGAAGTTATAGTTGATAAGAAACTTATCTAATGTGATCAATGATCTCAAAAAGGGGTGATGTACCTTGGAATAAGATTTCCCTTCTTCCAAAATCACATCACTTTCTTCCATAGATATATACAGAGAAATACCATGTCTCCAAAATGAAACTCTAGGTATCATTAATGATATTCATTATAACTCTTCTACCAACTTTGAGAAAACATGTTGTGTTGTTGAATGGTCTTTACCTTCTCCATAATTTCCCCAACCATTTCACATCCTAGATGATTATCTCCCCAAATTCATCCCAATATGTTGATGTTATACACCTCTTCCAATAAAGGGCTTTATAGGGAGCCATTTGGATGCTTGAGTAGAAATTATTGCTGTGAAAGAACTCAACCAAGGAAGATGTTGCTCCCATCCATCTTTGAAGTCAATTGAACATGATCAGAACATCTATTGTTTTTCTAAATAGTCCACTCAGATTGGCCATTATTTTGAGGATGATAGGACATAATAAAATTTTGCTCATTGTTTAGATCATGCTGAAGAATTTTCCAGAACATGAAGGTGAATTTTGGGTCATGAACAGATACAATCAATAGAGGTACTCCATGAAGTCTTACTACTTCTCTTATGTATATCACTGAAGGTTGATCCATTTATAAATTCTCTCTAATGTAAATGAAGTGTGTTTTATTTTTTAGATGATCCACAATAATGATGATTGAATTGTTTCTATTGGATGTCTTTAGAAGTATGGTGACAAATATCGTGGTGATTTATTCATATTTCCATGTTGGTATGGGTAATGGTTGTATCATCCCCATAGAATTGTTCCTTTCATTATTCACTTATTAACATACCAAGCACTTTGATGTAAATTCAGCGATCTCCTTATTCATGTTTTCCAACCAATTGTGCTCTCATATATCTCAATACATCATTGTGTTTCCTGGGTGAATTGCTAAATTTGAACTCTGTGCATCATTCAAAAGTTATTTCTTCAACTTAGATTTTGGTGGAATACACAGTATTAACCCAAATCTCAAAATTCCTTCTTCATTGACATTGGACTCTAAGAATTTACCTTTTCTTATAGTTTAAACATTATTTTGAATCCCCACATCATCTGTTTGAGAATCCCTTAGCCTTTCTAGAATAGATGGCTGAGAAATAATTTGAGAATGGAACTTTGATTTTACTTCTTTTATGATTCCCATGTCCATCCCCATAAATTATAAGAAGATCATATCCTTTTCAATTCTCACTAATGATTTAATTGGTAGGTCATTTCTACTTAGAGCCTTCACTACCTTATTTTCTTTACCAGGATTGTAATGGATTCAGCAGTTGAAATCCTTGATGTTCTCTAACCATCTTCGTTGGCGCATATTAAACTCTTTCTATGTGAATATATATTTTAGACTCTTATGATCAGTATATATCTCACACCTCTCTCAATATAGATAATATCTCTATATTTTCAATGCAGAGACCATTGCTTCCAAATCTAGATCATCTGTGGGATATTTCTTCTCATGAATTTTCTTCTTCCATAAATCATAGGCTATGAATTTATACTTCTTCATTGACATGGTAAATAATCCATTTTTTGAGACATTTCTAAATATTACGTAATATTCTCTACTTTTGGGTAGTGTAAGAACAATGGTAGTGAAAATCCTCCTTTTCAAATCTAGGAATATTTCTTCACATTCATAATTCCAAGAAAACATGACTCCCTTTAAAGTTATCTTGAAAAAATTTTTTATAATCATGATAAATGTATCAAAAATATGCGATAATACCAAGCTAAACCATGGAAACTATGGATATCTATAACTTATTATGGCCTCAACGATCCTTTAGTTGATTTTTTCCTTGAAGGATCCATAGATATCCCATTTCTTGTGATGGTATTCACCAAGAATGAGACTTACTTCAACCAGAAATCACACTTTTTGTACATTTCAAAGAGCTTCTACTTTCTCAATGACTTTACCACTATTATCGCATCCTTCTCATTCTTTTATTTGGCTATGGAGTATATTGTAATTTCATTTATAATCACTTCGAATTTTTTGAGGTATTTTCTAAAGACTCATTTTTATCATTTCCATGATGATTGTTGGAGGATTAGGGAGTCTAAATAGAATTACTGTGTACTTGTAGTGTGAATACCTAGTATGAAAAGTAGTATTTGGAGATATTCTCCTTCTTCACCATAACTTGGTAATATCCTAACCACAAATCCAACTTGGAGAAGTATTGTTATCCACATAGATGATCGAAAAATTCATCAATTAGTGGAAATTTATACTTGTTCTTTACAATTATCTTATTGAGAAAAATATAGTCAATGAAAAGGCGTATTGAACCATACTTCTTCTTGATAAAGAGGACTGGTGTACCCCATGGTGAAGTACTTGGGTATATAAACCCTTTATCCAGATTCTCTTGTAGTTGTTTCCTTAGCTACTCAAGTTGCACAACAGCCATCCTATATGATGTTTTAGATATTAGCAACACCCCAGGTATAAGATTTAATGAAAATAAAACCTCTAATCTAGGAGGAATAGCGGTAAATTACTCGGGAAACACATTAGTGTATTCCCTCACAATAATAATTTCAACAAGGATAGTTATTTCCTTAGAATCAGTCATTTGAATAAGATAGGATTTCTCATAAGGAAGTAATATCCATTCTTGAGATGATGGTGATAAAGATGATTCATCCTCCACATTGCACTTTTATATAATTGGGGGTTAATTCTCTATACAGAGAGTGATTTATTTCTCATGGAAATTTATGTATTTTATATATAGGTAAAGTTAATCCATGCCTATAATTTCATCAAATTCCACCAAAGGGGATATTAAATGAATCTCTATAAAGTTCATAACACAAAATGTGATAAGGGTGGAGTTATATACTTGTTATTCATTAATTTCTCCATTTTCAATTTTCACTAACATCTCTACTTCCATTCTTTGTGGGGGTGTTTGGATATTTCTATAAAACTTTTGTGATATAAAATAATAAATAAAACCAGAATCAAAATGTACATTCACTATTCATAAATGAATAACTAGTGTGCATGTCAGAACATTTTTTTGATATTCACTTCAATAGTAGTGATAGAATAAGCTCCCCCTTATTGCCTTAGATGTTGTTAGTTGCCTCAAAAAACCCTTATCATTGGGAGTAGATTCAAAAAGTGCCATGGTTCCTTTCAGTTAAATAAATGGACAATACACTAAGGGTTTATTGGAGAATTCCTTTCCTCCATCACATTATAAGGATTCTCCTATTAGTAATTATTAGCAATGTTTCCTTACTTTCCACACGTAAATCATTTCTTCATCCCCCTTAAAATATTTATAGAATTTTTCTTTCTAAACCTTTGTTAAGTGGGATGCTGAAATTACCTAACACCATTAGATTTCTCCATTAGATAGCCAGAATTAAACTCCACTTCTTTCATCTTATCCCAATAATACCCATGGGAATATCTGATCTACAGTTCAACTTTGAGGGAACATCAATCAATTTCTTCATAGTTATAAAATTCATAGATCTCCAAGTATTTTTTATAGACTAGTTTTTAACCCAAACAAGAAGTGGTAAACCTATCATTCGGGGATATCAACAATACCAGAGGTGTACCATGAATGTATTGCGATGTTTTCTCTACACACCCCAATAGATTTATCATATTTTTTCTCGAGTGTAAGGAAATACCTTTCCATTTATTATGGAGAGTGTGAGGAAAATATTTTTCAAAAAACATTTGATGGAATTCCTTCCACTCTATTAATTCTATCTCTTCCTTAGGATTTGTATTCTTGATAATTTTTCAACACTGATCATCTTCTCCCTTCATATGATAGACATCTAGATGAACCTTATCTTGTTTGGAACATTTAAGGATGGAAAATATTTTCTCAGTAGAGTTTATGCATTGTTCGTTGATTAAGGGATTAGATGATCTATTAAATATAGAAGGACTTTTTTACTTGAATCTCTATATTTAGGCACGTTCTCCCTTAGGGGAGTCTGGGTGTTCTCTTGACCCATGTTTCTATTCATAACTTGAGTTAGCTGAGAGAGTATTGGGACAAAGTTTTCTATTCCCACACCCATAATGTTGGTAATATCGTTGGGGCAATCCTCACATTTCCCTTTGCATCATTTTTATCCCTATTCATCCTATTTATGACCATTTTCTAGAATAATAGTAAAATTAGGGATGAGTATCTTTAATTATTAAACACATAAATGGGATTCCAATGACAACAAATGGATAACTTATAAATTGAATATATTTATTTAACTTATGAATTTTTAGGATTCAATCTCTTTTATTCACGATCTATTTCTTAACAAATATTCTTATAGGAATTTTGGTATTCCATTAATAATGGTTCGTAATGAGATTACAAATTTACAAAAGAATATCCCCAGGAGTGTCAAACCAGGTGCTCAGTAAGGCTTGTTGTCATGTACTAGATTACCCCAAGTCAGGAACAAAAAATCTAGTCAGATTTGTTACTCCAATGTACATCTATGTTAGAACCACATCCACTAGAAGTAGTTAGATAGGGATTTACTTTATTGATAAAACAATTAATATATACTAAAAAAATAGGGATGTATTTTTATATGTAGACTTATCCCTGAGGATTTCACTAGAAGTTTCTAATAAAAATCCCAAAAATAACTAAACTCATGCTCTGATAACAACTATAATAACAATGCTCTTTATTTCACATTAATGCATGTTGTATTACATAAAATTACACTTAATAAATCCCAAAAGATTGATAAGTCAAGTTCCTTTATGAATTAGGTAGAAAACATAACATCCTAAAAATGGGGTACCAAAACATTGTAAAAAATATCCTTGACATGCTTTATTGAAATATTCTTTAACATGATAAAAATACTCCTTAGAACATAAATCTACATGGTATATCCTGGTGAAATAAATAAGCAAGGGGGGAGATATAAATCCCAACAAGGGAATAAAAATACATAACATGAAGAAGATAATACATGTAATACAATAGGAATATCAATAAAGCATAAAAGAAACACGAATAATAATTCATGATATATAATGATAATCATAACATTGGAAATGTGGAATGAACATAAAATACTGCATCATAAAAATAGGTCAAGGATAAACCACCAAGATTTAATGGTAAAAAAATGTAAAATAAAGGAATCAGGGGAACACTTGTACCAACATGACATATCATGATACTAAACATTACCTAATGCATTGAAGCGCTATATGGTCTCACCCATCATAATAATTTCATCCTTTATCATAAGTGTTCCACATTGATTATAAAACATGAATTCATTAATCAGCATAATTTATTCAAAAAGAAAGACACGTGAAATAAATAAATATAATTACCCAAGAAATAAGTATATGTTCATAATGGTGAATACCCATAACAGAAAAATGGGTATGGTATTCATTACATAATATTTTTATCATGGAAAATCATGGTCAAATTTTGGTAGCATAATGATCTTTCCTAAAAACTAATAAAAATGGTTGATGAGAGAGCAAGGTGTATCTAATTAGTTGGAAATAAAATGGTAGGTCCTAGTTACATGTAAAATCATATCCCAACATTATAAATTTGAAATAGAAGAAATAATTAATGAGATTGAAAGGAAAATTTAATAATTTATTAATCAAATGTATATTAATGTAAAATGGAATATCATATCCCATCATAGGAAAATTAAAAATAAAAGGTATAGCATCAAAGGAGTTCTTGATAAAAGTGAAGTGTGGAAAATACCTTACATGAGTGTGTTCTTCCAAAGGCTTTACAGGGGCTTCTTGAAAGATTTAGGGTTAATTGGGAGGACTATAGGGAGTGTATGGAAGATAGTATATTTTCTGAAAGGTGTTTTAGTGAATAAAAATGGGATATTGGGTGGGTTTATATAAGAAAGTATGAGGCTATCATTATTATTTATGTTTTGGAATCTACTTAATAAATATCCAAAACCACAAACTATACCATGGGTTTTGACCACGTTTTTTATAAAATGGGATTGGTTTACATTATTTTATAAGTCCAAGGGATGAACTAATTAAAATACTAGCATTGGGGATGTGTAGGTAAGTCACACTCTTAATGAAATGATTTTAAAAAATTAAAATATACTATAATCCTTGTGGGATTTATAATAGAATTAAAAAATAAAAACAATTACATTAAAATCACATTATTTTTAAAATAAAACTAATATATGGTATTTTATCCAATTTATATTACTTATTACATCATTTTTGAGTCATTTTGATGTCATAAAACACAAGGATATAGTATTTAATTTTTACCGAAAAATTTGCTTGTCTCAGAAAATTTAGAAAAATTCTCCATTGGATAATTTCAATATCCAGATTCCAAAAAATATTATTCATTTTTTCTTAATAGTTTTATGAATATTTTATTTTTAATTTTTAAAATAAAAACGAACATTTTTTTGAAAATGTTGGGTTTTTGAAAATAACAATTTTCGAACCCTAAAAAAAATTTCATTTGAAAACACAAAAATCATATGATCATTTTTGTCTGATAAATATTATTTAATAAAAATATTCCATTAAAATATTATTATTTTTAAAATCCCTTAATTCATTATTTCATTAATTTAGTTTGAATATTCACTAAAAATACAATTCATTCTTTAAAAATCATTTACAAAGTAACAATAATAGGATGAAAATGAATTCATTATTTTATAAAAAAGAATATACATATTAAAATTTCTTGGGTCTTGATACAGATCCATTTAGTAATCAAGAATACTCCGTATCATTATGGTGAAATATTTTGGGGCTTTCATGGGGTCATTTGGTGAACACAGTTTGAGTCGTGATCTTGATGAGCCTGAACTTCTACAGTAAATGGTTTCACTCATACTATTGTTTTTGGATCTTGTCTTGGGATTGGTCTAGGGAAAATCCCATAAATGATATCTCACTCAGTAGCTTTGATAAATGGGCTTTGTAGGGTATGTTCATACTGGTTGAGTCTATCACTTTCTATGTATCTGTCAAATGGATTTGTTAAAACCCAATATTAAAATCAGTCATATGATCACTATTCAATGAATATATTATCAATGGTATTGATACTTAATGGTCATTTAAATCCAATTTGATATAATATAACAAAGTAGGATCATTTTTTTTCTATAGCCATATTAGATAATAATAAATTTAATTGAATTCAAAGGGGAATTTTATTTATAACAGTTTGGATCATTACACACTACTTGAATTGGGCTCAAAACATAAATAAAACTTAAATTATATATTAAATTTCATATATTGTTTCTATTTGATGCTTCTATATGACATTGTTTTGTAATTCATCATAAATGTGTGACATAAGGATTATTTTTATGACTAAAAAGAACAAAAAAATGACATGATTATTTGATAACATCCAATGTTTCCATTCATTTATTTATAATAATGTAATATTTTCCGCAATTTGTATCTTAATACCTTCTGCAAGGAATTCTAGTGATCTAGCCAATTATTATTATAATATCACTCCAACACACCTACTACAAAGGCAACGAAAGGGCTTGTGCGTTACTAAGAATACATTAAACTACCAAAAAATGGAAGCATACATGGTGTATTTCCTTTTTTGTATTTATAAATTTTTTTAGGGAATTTGTTCATATTTAATTTAGTACACATAAAAATTGGTTCTATACTTAGTTCATTGTATTTCATATGAAATATCTCTAAAAATTTATTCTTATAGGTTTATTGAGAAAATCCTATAATGCCTCTCAACTAATCTCTTTGAATCATTAAGCCAATGACATAAGATGCATCACTAATATCTTTCATGCCAAATATTTTTTATATTAACTATTTAAAATCATATAGGAAACCCTTATTATTGATATCAATTATAGTTCCATCTATATATTAGAAAAGAAAACATATTTTTCTCCCAATTACCTTCCAGTATATAAATTGATCGAAAATGCTTTCTTTGAAACCAAATAAATTAATTAAATTATGAAATTTTATATACCATTATTGGGGAGATTTTTTTAAAGAATTGATTTACCATTTTATATTCACAAAAACATCTCACCATTACTAGAGATTAATTCTTTTGGATGTTTCACAAAAACCTCTGCATCTAGATTTTCATTCAGAAATGTAGTTTTCAAATCAATTTATTGTAATTATAATAATAAATCTACTACTAATGTCAATAAACTTTGTATATATTCCTTCTAGTATACAATATAAAAGTTATTGGTAAATTCAACATGATATAATTCAAGAGGAAAGTAAAAATCATGTTTAGTTGAGAAAAAATTTCATTCTATAAATTATTTTTTGCGATTAATGTTATTCTCTTAGTCCTTGACATTCGAATGGTTTGAATGATAAATTATTCCAAGAAATAAAATTAATTTTTTTTGTTATTATGATGCTAGATATTTTCCTGACCCACATGAATCCAAAAATGATACAATATATTCATTCATTGGTGATGGAATTAACATAGAATAACATTTTTCAAAATTAATCATTTTCATGACTTCTTCAAATCCTGTTGAGGAAATTTCAATTAATTAGTAAAGTAAAAAAACATGTTTGGTTGAGTTGATTTATTCATCATATCTAAAATAATTTATAATTGAATAGTAATAATTCAATACCTAACAGGAAGATAAAACTTATTGTGTAATGCAATTAGAAGGTGATTATATCAAATTTGATAAGATAGATGATATCACACCAATTTTATTTATTATCATCATTAAGGTAATTGTGATGTAGATATCAATGAGACTAGATTGTGTGATAATATTGATGATTTATTCAGAAACACATTATCAAAAGTAAAATTTTTTAAAATAAATTCTAAAATTGGGATGTGAATGCTATAAATAATATCATGATTTAATTGGGGGAGTGGATATTATTGTACACTTTTCCCCTTCATTATATTTTTTTAAATAGGTTATCCTAATAAAAGTTTTAAAGAGGTTCCTAAAATTTACATGGAACTAATTTTTTTTTCTTTTACATGCTTCTCCTCATAGTTTATTTTTTGAAATATAAATAAAAATCTAGGAAATTGATTTCATCTATGGAGAATTGATAATAAATAATTATTGACGCATCAATTTCCCATGGATGATGAATCTAATGACCTCCATTCCCATGAGTTTAGTTTTCAATGATCATTAATTTTCATCAATTATACCATGTCATTGATTATAACCATATAACATTTTCTTGTTAATAGGTATTAATCAACATCGTTCATTATATGTTGTTATAGATTATATATATGTTGATATAAATTTATGATATTGGATTTCATTTCTCAATATAAAATTATCAATTGAAATATCTTACACTTGAAAATTTAATTTTAACATTGGCTTTACACCCTACCATGATTTAAAATTTTGATTTCTATAAATCAATTTTTCAAAAATAATATATTTTTGTGTAAATAGGGATTTTCTAATATATAATGTTGTGAATTTTTTATTATTATAAAATCTACGGGGTGGATACAACGTCATTTTTAGGGTTATTTCAGTATATAAATGTGGGTGTTTCTTCAACCCAAGAAGATTTGGAAGAGTCAAGGGGCGTTGTTGAACCTAATGTTTCTTAATTGTGTTATCATGAGGTGAATTAGACATTATATCCACCCCTAGCTGACACCGTGAATTTTTCCTCAAAGAATATTGGATCCACATCAATTAGATAGGACTTAGTTATGTTATTTGACTCTAAATATGATTTAGATTCACCCCAATAAAGGGTTAGGTGTCACTATGGCATTCCAAATACTACCATAAATCCTATGGTTTCATGTTCCATTGCAACATTAGTGAAATTTGATGAAAAATCCATCATAGATAACAAACCGATGTTGAATCATATTGTTGCTACTTCACTAGTGAATCCCACCACCATGACCATGAAACCCATGCAGGAGACCTATAATGAGAAGGAATCCAAGAGATTGAAAAATAAGGTGTAGGATCAGGAATTAGATGATACTGATGAAACATTGGTGGAAAATTACAAGAAACCTAACAAGTCATCTAATATGGTGTGGAGAGATGAATATGCATTCTTGATCCTAAAGGTTATTCTCCATTACACTAAAAATATTGGAAATGATTCATTTTCTGACATAAATGTGTTGTATGATTTCTTCTTGAAATTTCTATACATTATTGTTATCAAGAGATAGTTGGTGGGAAAGGTGATGTGATTGATGTTAAATTACATGAAAAACTTGTGTAAATACGGACAGGAGGAAGATTATTCCTTATCCATATCGAATGAACAAGAATCTTTTAAACTATCTAAGAAGATATGGGTGGTGGAAATAAAGTCATTCCTTCTCCTATTCATGTAACATATGGAACTGATCACAATTATTATATCAAATTGGGAAATTAAAAGTGGAAATACAATGTGGTCATGGAGAATGTCCACAAAGAATTTCCTACTCAAAGGGTTTATATTCTATGAATTGAAGAAAATAGAGGTGTTGAGGGGAAGTTGGGTCAACCGGTTTATCAACCCATGGGTGACAAAATTGAATAGTTTTGACTCATTTACTCTTTCTACGTATTTTATTTAAATTATTTCTTTCCAATATTGACAATTTTATTCTATTTTATGTGGATTTTAGTGGTATCTTTTTTACATGTTAGGCCTATGGAGGAATGCACCCATGAAGAGACAAGCGAGTGAGGGGTGTCACTCAACCCAAAGAGTATGAAGTTTCTTCACATTATGATAACATATATTTAGATCCACCCATTGATCCCATAAATATTAATTCTACCTCAAAGAAGAAGTGATATATGTCATTTACATAGGCCTCAGTTTCATTCTCCAACTTAGACTCCACACCTGATTCTGGTTTTGATTCGTCCTAGGAAAGTGATGGGAACCACACAATTTTTCTAAAAACAACAGTAAAACCTTTGTATCTAACTCCCTTTGTTTATTAAACTGAAATATAATAAACAAATACCTATAGATAATAGAACTACATCCATGGATGTATATGAATCTTCACCTGTGATGCCCGCCACTATAACAAAGCAGCTCATACAGGATAATTGGATTCAAAGGAGTTAAAGATCCCTAATAAGAAGGTTTCAGATACGGTATTGGAGGACACTGGTGAACATTTTGTGGAAAATTCCAAGGACCCTAATAATTAACCTCATGTGGTTTGGAGTGACTATTAAGTGATCTGGAAAATGAAGGAAATGTTTGATTACATTACCAATAAGGGTGGGGATTCTTTTCTTGAAATGAATGAATTTTATGATTTCATATTGAACCATCTCTGAGGTGAAATATCTAAGTTAGAGAATAATCATTGCATAGGGTTGTAAGAGTTATAAATACATGTTTATGAGGTAGATCTTCAAATCATATATCTCTAACATAAATTGGAAGTTTTCAAGGGAGAAATCCAATAGCAGTTCAAGTACTTGGTGGAGGTTAAAGCCTGAAGTGATTTTGTTCTATTGAGATCGAAAATCTTGGTCTTTATGTGTAATTAGATTCTAGAGCGTTATTCATGTTTCAATATAGTATCATTGAAGCCTAAATGTCTATCTATAAACTCAAAAACTATATCAATGGTATATTGTCATAGAAACATTAGAAAAGAAATAGGCTTCAACTTATGAATGATCCACTTATTTTTGATATATTAAGATAACAAATCATGTTCCTTCTTGTTATATTCCATTTTAAAAATTCCCTCTATGAATTTATAATTCAATTGAGAGTAAGTAGTAAAGGGAATATAAAAATCCTTAATAATAATAAAAACTAATCCAATATTAAACAAATTGTGATAGTGGGAGAAAGTGGGCCATCACCACACTCAGTCCATCTGTGATACCGATTTTGAGAGAGAAAACCTGAAGGAATAATCAATTATTAGTTTGGATGGTATGGAATTAGAAATTAATAGTTGGACTTAGGATAATGGGGAACATGGACACATGTGAAGGGGTCCCATTCCTTAGCAATTTTATCATGGAAGATGATTATTCCAATATATTTTGAATGTTGTTAAGATATATTAAAAATCATTAACTCAGAATTATTAGAATTGACAAAGTGATAAGGGGGTGGTAGAGAAGGGATGAACATATACCACATCAGAAATGAATACTTTGTTATGATGTTTTCATAGAATATAAATATAAATGGATTTTCTCTTAAGGATGATGATGGATTAAGATGACATGCCACATTTTATGCATAATAATCCAAGTAAAAAAAGACGTCCTTCAGAGTTAGCTTTCTCTATCTCATATTTCCAAGGGATATTAGTGAGTATTTGATATTAACATAACAATGAGTTTTTATTATAATAAGAATTACTAAAGGCATTATGGGATAATGTTTACTTGAGGTTTTCAAGGATAAACACTAATAATACCATATAGATTCCAATACCGAATTTTCCATGGCACCCACGAGGACATCATTTCATAGATCCGGCTCATAATCGAGTGGAAATGGTATTTTTTAAATTATGGTTGAGTGAATATATTGTAATCAATAATTACTACATATCATGATAAATAGTGAATAACTCTATATGTATTTCTTAAACATGAAATAGTAGGATACCAATTCCATAAAGGGAAAGTCCTCTATAATGAGGATGTAGTGTAAGAGTGTGACATTGGTTTTTTGAAACACTAGTGGCGACACAATATAGATATAGATTTGGTAAGACTTTGTCCAATTGCACATAGTTTACAATAATAATTCTTAGACTAGTTCCATTAACAATTTTTATTCATAGAGCATGATCCAAGGAGTGGTACTCCAGGAAGATTTTTTTGATGATAAAGACTTCAAAACCACATGTGAATTGGAGAAAACGATTCCCTACACACAACAAGAAATTTTGGGGTAGGTTTAACATTGTATAAGGTTGTGATGCTTGGAAAGCATGATGTCTTGATTCCCCTTGATCATATAGGAAGGAGGTTACTGAGAATAGTAAGCTCAAATGATCTATAATCACTATGAGAAACAAGTATTGGTGGGGGGATTCCATTGTCACATGGATGAAAATAAAAGAGAATTAGTTTGGTAAGAGATAGTCACTCGAATGATGGGTACTTTATTATGTGGGCCATATGAAGAAAAAATTTTATAGTATGTGGATGTGATGTAAATAATGTAGTTTAATGTTTATTTCATAGGATGATCAATGATAATTTTATCGACATATAGTAAAGATGTTGGTTTTTCCATTGTTCAGGGTCACATATCTTTGTCTAATGATATATGATAAATGGAAAAAATAGCTCTTTTATTCCATGGATTTTGTATTATATTCAATACATGTATGAAGGGGTAGTAAACCATGATCTTAAGAATCTATGATCTGAAAAAAAAATTACAAGGGAAAAGTATGTAATGGATGAACACATGCCATGTTCAAAAAGTAGACTTTGTTACAATGATGTTAGTGTATAAAGAAACAAAAGATCTTTCTCATAAGGATTAATATTCCACTTTTGTAACTAGAATTGTTTTTATATTACTATGAAGATAAGTATTAGGGAATAGTATGCATTGTAAAGAAAATTTCATCCTTCAGGTAAGATAATCTTATCACTAATAACCAAGGAAGGATTATGGGGATCCATGTTTCATGATACTTGGAGTGTGATTTTTGGAATGAATATTTTCGAGTATCAAGTAATAATATAGACTTTAATTGACCTTGATTGAGTGTAAAATAAACTTCATATATATGGATCTTATATAGAAAACATAGGTGATTAATATTTTATTCATGTCTATTTCTAGGTAAGAGATTCTGGATGTCACTACATATCAAATTGGTATGATAATCAAGACACAAGTAGTTAAAATATTTTTTCCCCACAAATAATGTTATTTTATAAGGTAGATTTAATTTTAATAATTTCTTATCTAGGGTAGGATGTATGATTGTACTTCACTATATACCTCATTACAAGGAAAATAAATCAAATCATAGTTCTAAGAATGTGGGTGGTAGGTGACCTACCCAATGAATCAGGGTTCCTCTTCAGCGAGGTATAAAGTATCACATATTTTTATGTTTCAATTTTTAATTCCTTCTAAATTTATGCAAAAATGACCATTTTTTATTCCCATTAAGGTCAGGTGAAAAGGAGTATTTTTATAGCATTTATGGTTATGTGAAAAGGTTCGTTTTTCATGCCTTCTAATTTTATTAAACTAGGACCAATTTTCATTGATTTCATGAAATATTTTCAATTGAATTCATGAATGGGTAAGTCCATCATATTCTAATCATCCATTGTAATAAAAAAATAAAAACCATTGGAATAGAACATATAAATTAAAAATGTACCTCCAATTTTGGTTCATGATTTAGAGGTTTCTTCCCTAGTATGACCAGGGTTCTATGATAAAAAACTATTTCTCCTTTGAGGAATGAATTGAGGCAGTCCTTTATTTTAACTAATCATGCTATTTTATTTTGGTGAACATATAAATTATACATGGTATACACTAATTTCTCTACAATATGTTATGGTTTTTTAAATTGTTTTTAATATTTATCATATTTGTATAGTAGATGGGAAATGGAAATGTGATGTGAAGGTAATTGGAAGTCAATGGGGATGGATACTTTTTTCACATATAAAAGTGAATATGGGGTTACCTGTGTGGTAGTATAAGTTTTATTATGATAACCCAACAAGGAATATTTTTGTTTTTTGATCCAATAATATTTTTTCAACATTTTTTGGAGTATGTTTTATAGAATTTTATTAAAAAATTCTATTGATTCATTAACCGCTACATCATACAAGAAAAAATTGTTAGACACAACCTTGTAATCCTGGTATAGCCTTTTCAGTTTTTATGAATATAAATTGATGTCTGTTTATATCAATATTGTTTGAGGGATGCCAAATCTGGTTATGATATAGGAATTCATGAAAATGATGATTCTCTTTGTCCCAACAACTTTGAATGATATTTCCTTATCCCATTTGGAAATAAAATCAGTATCTTTAAGGATGGTTGAAGTATAAGGCCTCACAATATCAATCCCCAATATAGAAAATAACCATGAGTATTTGGATTTCCTCAAAAACTTTGGGTACTAATGGATAAATTTGACTTTTATTTGAAAAGAATGGAACCAATTGGTGAATTTAATCTAATAATACATCATTGAAGTCTATAAATGCTTAAACCTTCTACTTTGTTGATAAATCATGATCCATAACTGGTGGTCACAACAGTAATAAGTATATAATTCTTTTATAACAAAACATTTCTCTTCACTCTCAATACACCTAATAAGGACTCCACCAAATCCACATTTATAAAGGATATCTAGTTGATTTGAGATTTCATATAGTAAATTTGACTAATCATCATCATATTTTCTGTTGTTTTGATAAATATGATGATATAATTATTTTTTAAGGGAATTATATTATGGTAATCATGTAACCATTTATAGGACTATCAGTTCTAGGACAGAACTGACCTCATTGATCTCTTTCAATCATTCATTGACAAATAATGATACTGTCATGTGGTGCACAATGTTGATGACTATATCATATCAATTTGGATCCTCCAATTTTGTAGCTACATTTTTTAATTCATTCCCTTGGAATTCAATGAACACATAACATGACTTAATGTTGTATCTAAAAGGATTTTTTCCATCACCCCTTTCACATATTCAAATATAATGATTTTCTCAACCTTTTTTATAGTATTATAATAATTGATATTACTGATCACTAACTCAATATTTTCTTTGACACTCAGGTGGTTCACTAGATTTTGAAGTGATATGTTTATACATATGATGAGGGCTTCATAATATGCCTCATTTTTGTATAATCCTTTAGAAAATAATAAGGAATATGATAGAATCACATTTTCTAGAGAGATAATAAAGAATCATTACCTGAATTTATTGATCTTTATGTCTTCCATTCACAATCAAGATGAGATTCTGGACATAATGTGAAAATCAATTTCTCATGTATGGGGGCCTCCAAGAAAAAATATCCTCATCGGAATGTTCAGTTTTTAACAATGTTGTTTCTTTGGAGAGATGTTATACAGAGAAATATACTAGTTTCTAGCATTTATTTTGATTCTGAGGTACAAATTTAAATCCAAACTGGTTTAATATGACTTCCCACCATGCCAAGTGCTAGTTTGTATAAGGTGGATGAGTATGTATTTGAATGGGTTGTCACGGGAGAACAAATGGACCTCATGATGATGTAGTTATTGTATTAGTATCTACACATAAAATACTTGTGTGATGAAATGATTATCAATGTATGAATACCAATTATTATTATTGATCATGGTTCTACTATGATAATAATTTTTTCTCACATCCATTGTTATTCTACTATGTGAGGAATGTTCTTAATTATAGCTGTAAGTCTATCACATAAAAAATCAGTGGCTTTTCTTTGACAGGTGGAACTAACCTTGATGGAATCAAATGATAATTCCTTATATTATTAATGGATTCTTTAAAATCATCATTCCATTAAAAAGTTAATCCTTCCATAATTATTCTAGTTAAAGGTATAAAATTTCATACCTTATTTGAGATAAATCAAATAATATAGGCTATGTTCCCTTGAAATTCTACCAACTCTTGGAAATTTTTTTGAAGTGACAATTTATGGAAATTTTTCTCTTCTCAGGATCAACTTCAATGCCATTATGGAATAACATGATGTTGAGAAACAATTATGAGGTAACAACAAAAGAAAATTTTAAGGGCTTCTTCTTCAAATCTAATCTATCATAGATTGATAAAAATAATATCATGATTGACTAGATAATCAACAAAATGCCAGGATTTTACCAAAAAATATCCTACATTGTATTCGAAAAACATTCCCAATAAGGGTTTGAAAATGTGATACCTGGAACATTGGTATGTGGTTCTATGATTATTTAACCTAAATTTAATTTCCAGATAATATTATATCTATTGGGTACCCTAAAAAAGTGGCTACTTCATCTTCAGTGGCCATATAGATTTAGTTATACCAAGAATATCCATTCATAAAGGAGAGTTCTTGATATCTATCTGTTTCATCAATGATAGGTTCCTTGATAGGATCTAGGAAATAAATATTCAGATAATATCATTTAAGATCTCTATAGTCAATGAATACTCTAACAATATCATTCTACTTCTTGAGTGGGACAATATTGTGGTACCGCTTTAGGTACCGGACCTCCCAAACAATGTTTTAATTGATGAAGTTTTCAATAATAGATTTAACTTTTTGTGTTTGATTTGGATGTGTTCTTCTAGTATCATACCTGTAAACATGGTGGTGTTTTGGAAAACCTTGTTGGTGGTGGATAAAATAGAATAATGACCCATAATTTCTTGTGTAGTTCTAAGAGAATACATAACATTTTTGTTCTATAAAATAGATGTACAAGCCCTGTTATTCTGAATATATGGTTTCACTAATCAATGTTGGTATGGTAACTTCTTCTACAATAAGTTTTATCTTCTGTTATCCATCAATATTACTCAATTAAACATCCTTGAATGATGGAGGGTGTCTCTGAGATCATATTCCTCTTCTTATACCTCTTCTACCCCACCCTTAGGGGACGTAAGTGATGAGGGTATTCCTTTTATGATAGAGGAAGAGTCAACATATTGATGGTCAAAATATGAAATAGGGGTTTCCCTGATTCCTATGTGTTTTGTGAGACTTCCACAAAATTAACCCTTGGATAGAGGGTCATTCTGAAAATATAAAGATAAAATTTGGGAATCTTCAACCAGGGTTCCACCATCATTGTGGACCTTGAAGATGTGGTTTTTTTGTATTTCATTGATAAAACTTATATCATTAGATTGAATCAACACACACCCAAATATGAAGTTTTGATTCCAATTTGGATAATTAGTAGTATGTATTCTTCACTAAGTTATTTGAAAGGGTTAGCTAGTATAATTTCGATAACATTTGGGGAGGTTACCTAAGAAATGTTATCCACCATGGCTTCATTTTCCTCTTATGTAAAATAATGCATCAATGTAATCATATTCACAAGACTTGAACGAAGTGTTATAACCATGAAATGTTCTGATTTTTCCACTGACACATTATTTGAGGCATTAGGTATATGATGAAGGGAATTCTGCATGTTCATGATTCCAAGACCATCGTAGAAGGATTCTTAAATCTACATCCTGCAAAACTATGAGGAATTATTTTTCAGATAAATGATTCCAAAATTATGTTTTGAGTTTGGCTAGACTGAGGGCAGTTTGTTCACACTTTTCAAAACCCCATAGTGTCAGGGCATATGGGTTGACCTGAAATTTATATTTTTATTTGATTTTCCAAAAACCACTTTCATGGATTAACGGTAACCTACAGACAGTCCAAGTAGGAACCCAAAAAAACAACTACATCCAAGTTCAAAAGTTCAAAAATCAAAAAGAACACCACCACTAAGAATCATGTTTGAAGATTGACCGCATCGCCCTACCACCTTCCATCGCCATTCACCGTCAACATCCATCACTGCGCTTACATCGTCTTCCAACCACCATGAAAACCGGTCATCGATGATCGTCGGAAACCATATCCATCGTTGAATAGCTCACCGCACCATCAACATTCATTTTAAAATAATTGATGAATCATTTGGATTGGAATGAGGTTGAACCTTGATCAATTATCAATGAATGATAATAATATTTCCATTTTTTCATGATTTCTAAACTGATAGTGTTCTCTAATGTTCCCCTATATAACAGTGTCCTTTTCTTTATCTTTAAAAGACAAAACCGTGTGTAATTATATAGGATTGATCTATGAACGATATTGTTATATACTGGTGATATCATATTTTAACACTTTGGATCATAGAAAGGCCTCTAGGAGGGATTCTTAGTGGTATTTTGATAAACTGAGCGTATACAATATTGACAAATTGGCCAAAACTAGGGCCAATTTCTTCAAGATGTCATACTTTTGATTCAAAAGTCTATGCTTATTGGTGTGAGGATGCTCCCTATAAGATTATTTAATAGCTAAATCACTTGAGGTAGGTAGTTATTATAATTTAATAGATGTTGTAGGCACCTCCATAACTATTAAATTAGGTAGACATCGTCTTCCTATAAGCTTGGGATGATGGGACTACTGCACCCCCTCTAGTCGTTCTTCCAAAATAGCTGGGTCTTGTTGACTTTTAAAGAATTTGGGTGCATTTTCCTACTAGTTTTGGGATTTATACTTGTATTTATCTTTAATTTCAAAATGGTAAATAACTTGGGCAGGGATATAGTTGGACTATTTTTTTTTGTCGTGACTACACCACCCATTCCCCATAAGATTTAGTTCCCTTTTCCTATAGATCCCAAATCATATATAGAGAAATCAGGATCATAACCTTACTCATAATCTTAGAAGGGTTCAATTAGTTAGATTATGTTAATGGAACTGAAGAGTAATTTTTTATCTGATGATGATTCTGTTTAAACTGGAAGAGCCTGAGGTGGAAGAACTATAGTATTGGAGTCTTAAAGATTTATGGTTTTCTTTGGTGATGAAAAGGGTTTGAATAACAATCAGAACCCTTTGTTTTTTATATTATTTGATCTTTTAAAATTCATATCTTGCATTATTATGGATCCAACATGGTTGGTCACATTATGACATAAGCGACTTGTGGTACAATTAGCTAGTTTAACTATACCATGAGGATCTCATGAATTTGATTTGTCATCTTCCTAGTCATACAATCACTAATATTATGTGAAACCATTCTGGTAATCACTTTCCACACATCTTCTTCCTCTGTGGATATAATATAAACACATTACACATGCATCGTTGTCTTACCTAATTTTAATTTCCCAAAATCAACCTTTTTATGGAGACTATATTTTAAGAAAAATCATTCAAATATGGTATTCCCAATGTTCAATGGAGGATAAATAATTCGAGCTGTCCCTAAGTCTAACTTGACTCTGCCTCTTAGGCTCCATCAATTTTGAAATGTTTTAATCTATAGTTATTGTAAATTATTTAATGACTTATTCATTACAAAATAATGAAACCTATTCTTGTGTTATTCAAATTGATTTTCCATATACTTATTCCACTCATCCTATTGATGATTTTGCTGTTTTTGTTATTCATGAGGAGGTTTCACATAATATGGTGAATGATATAGAGTAGGATATAGTATAAGAGATGACTTACAAGTGATAGTCGTTGTTTCTATACTACTTATTCTCTTTCATTGAGCTTTCGGGGTGGGTTGAGAACTGTATTTGGTTTTCAATAAGTATACTTTTAAATTTTGATAAACAAATGATTTGTTATTGAAAACCACCTACATATTTCATAGGAATGAGCGGTGTCCACAAATCATCACAAAGGTTCTCTATAAAAGGGGATAATAAATCATCTTGGCGAAGCAACATGATTATATATTAAGCCAAACCCTTCCATGTATAAATGAAATATGATACTCTATCATTATCCTACTATTATCAATTTAGGAGGCATAATATCAAATTTTTCACATTGTTGAGGTGAATTGATAGAGGAATTGGGGAAAAATATATTCTTATATTTTTTTATCTAGGCTAGTAAATAAGTATACCATAAAAGGATGGTACTCTAAAGGAATGTATGAAACACCTAATATTATCCTCTTATTTCTCATCAAGGGTCCCCATCATGGGACCACAATGAGACATGAAGTGGTGAAAATATTGTTCTAGTTCCCTATAACCATGGAATTTTGGAAACATATGATTAATAAGGTTAGTTAGGGGAAGAGTCACATATATTCATTCAAGGTAATAATTCATCCCTGGATGTACCAATGCACATTTTCCTTCTATAACATCCAATAGATTTGTCACTGAATGAATAGTTTCAATGATATTTCGGGGTCCTACTGAATTAAGAGAAGCTTGAACAATTTAAGTGATGGATATAGCCTAATATTGAGGCTCTACTTATAATTTTTTATGATAATTGGCATGGGTTAACTTGTGATAATTGGTCTTACATTGGTCTAGTTGTTTCCCTAATAAAGAGAAGTACTAAAATTCTATAGTCACTTGGTCAAAATAAATTATTTTTCTAGCCCCCAGGTTGAGTGGATGTCTAGGCTCAACTCACATTGGTTTGAATAGATTCTCTTTTTGAGAGAAGGTAAATGGGAGGTAATGATAAGGATCTTATTGAAGAACATACTTGGTGGAAATATTTTCTCCGAGTAGTTATACATTAAATATCTTCGAATCCGTAAACTCATCATTATACTAAGAAAATATTTCCTTAAGAATAAGTGTCTAAACTTTTTTATGAAAAGGGTAGGATGTGATCATTCTCATAACCTTTTCCTTGATTTAAGTATTCTAAGGGAGATATAGTGGGAAATCCATGGGAGACCTTGATATATTTTTCAATCCATTGATTTTTGGTATACACACCTCCCTCAAGTATTTCAGTGTACACTGTGTTTCAAATATAAACATCAATCTCAATTTATCCTACAATTTTTGCACGTTATGTATCATATGTATGGTCGTGCTAATAATGTTTACTGACACATAATTCATTGAGGTTATTTTTTCACTTCTGGGAAAATAAGAGGGTCAATATCCATTTGAATATCTATAGTAGTGGTCATAATATTCAGAAGTGGTTATTCCCTTGGTATATCTCTTTAGCTTGCGGTCTTCTGGGGAGTCGTCATTTCTCATGAGGAGTCTAAAATGTTCGTATTATGATGGGTGGCCTTAATATAGTCTCTAAAGAACATCCTTGCCTGAATTTTTCCTTAGGGATGTTATAAAACAGATGAATCACACTATGAGGAAATAGTTTAGGACACACCTCCTATCTAAGGGAAGAATGAACACCATGGAGGAGGAAAATTGAGATAATAATTCCCCCATACTTATGGGATGGGGTTGGCCCTGATCCATATTTTTTTTTCACATGAACTCATATTCATCAAATTTGAAGGTGGTTGTTATGGTACAACCTCCCTTAGTATTGTAGGTTGGGGATGCTCCTGTATCACCATGACCATCACTATTGTGGCTAAAAACTTTATTTTTCAAAATAAAATTGGACATGAGTTGGGTGAAAATTTAGATAATCACATGAGATACTCATTTATAAAGGAATAATTATTACTAAATGATTATATTTTATCAATGGATATTCTTCCTTAATCTTTTAATATGTCTCACAAAAGAGTCATTAACTGGATTAATCTCATCAAGATCGTTGCTTATGATATTTTTTCATTGAGAATTCATTATTTTTATTCCCTCTATTATAGGAAGAGCCTTCTTATGAGAGTCCTCTCGATGTAATAACATTGTATGAAGACACTTATAGTGGTATTTTTGGATTGTAAGTGGAATTTGAAATGTAGTTCTCCATTCTTGAGCCATCCTATAATATAAACATCGGATGGAAAGTCATCAACCAGTTCTTATTGTTTAAAAAATAATCAATACATGAATAATGAATTCTCTAACACTGCCTTTCCCATTTTTGGTACCATGAAACTAAAAGAGTTTTTGAATCAATATGGTGAAAAGTTTATTCTATTTCCGAAAAATGATCACTATATCCATAGAAAGGAAATAATTTTTTAAAAATGGTGAAGATTTTTCCATAAATTCAATCGAATGTGATGTATGCATCACTCTAACAATGTTTTCAAAATACAAAATTGAGTAGTGTCCATGGACAATAACATGACTGGTACATTGTATTTTTTAGTTGTTTAATCCTGAAAAATATATTCCCTTCATATTCTGTGGAAGATTCCCCCATTTTATCAGTCCAATGTGGGAATTTCTCAACTACCTTATTATAAGTTGTGATATTTTTTGGAATCCTCTCTATTTCATTAAAATCTAGGAGATCCAAGGTTAATTTTGATAATGACTATTTCCCTAGGTTATATGTATATTGATAAATAATATCACTTTTTAATGATAAGGAATCAAATAGTGTAGTCCTTATCTTCACAAGTGTATCAGGATATAGGAGATTCCTCAACATTGATTGAGTAAAGGGATTACCTTATTTTCAAAAAATAAATTTCACTATTGGGTGAACTTTTACAGTAAACAGAATCATGTTGAGGACTTCCATTATGGACTAGTGTCTAAATAGAGGGATAATTTCTATATCATCACACTGGGGAGGACATTCAAGGTAGATAATGAAAAGGGGAGGACATTACTATCATTTCATCTTCTAAACACAACGATGGTATCCATGGTACACATCAATAGAACATTTTGTATGATTTATCCAAGCGTTTCCACATTGGATATCTTCATGGTTAAGTTTGTAGGGAGGAACTCCAGATATGCCAACAATAAAGTTTCTCGGAGGTACTTCACAATACAACTACTACTTCCTTGAATTTTAGGCAAGTAAATAGGATATTGGGCCATCATTGAAAGATGTTTTAGGGCCTCTAAAACACCATCATCGATTAGATATGTACTATGGTATTTCCTCTATATTTCCAATTTCCTTTGGTGGTATTTATTTCTAGATGTTCTTCATCAGGAGATCAGAATCACATGATGTATATAGTGATTTTTTTTATATTTTATCATTGTTGAGTGACTATATGGAAGATTCTTGAGTATGTTAACAGTTTTATTGGTTTTTGGAATAGATATTTTCTTACCTCTAAGTTTCCATTGAAATTGACCTATACTATCATGTTCAAATGAGTAAGTGTGCCTGATCCAATCATCAATTTATCTTGGGAACATGTTAATAACTCCCCTATATGGGAGTAGTAATACATGCCTAATCATATGTATATATATCATTGTGATGATGACATACCATAGTTATAGGTGGTATGATTGTCTTCCCTTTATCTACTTCCAATACTTTTCTTATTTGTTGGATGGTCAGCAGAATTTAAGTAGGGACAAATGAATTCCCTTATATTACCCCAAGTATGTGTTGGGTGACATTTTCATATTTAATAGAAATATATAACCATTTCATGTTTGGATAATGGATATATTTATTCACATATATTCTATTTCCTACTATAATATTCTATCAATGGTCTTATTTAGGGGAAGAAGAATAGGTCCTCCATTTGTTTGATGAGATATGTTGGTGATCTTCACTGAGAGATGATAGATTGTGCTAGATGGAATTATAGATGCTTTCATGGATATATTCCTTCTCAATGATTACCATATCATATTTGTGGGATTCCTTGGAGGGAATGATAATGAGTTCCCACTCCTAGTAGATTTCATTACACCCTTGGGGGTAGTCCTCGACACCCAAGAATGGGTGTCCTGAGCCAGGGACCATGTGGTGGAATCCTCATCACGATAAATACTTGAAGTCCTAAAAACATAAAGGTGGTGATTTCTTGAAAGTGACCATCTGTGGAATTCATGCACTAAGGTAAAGAATCTTTTATTCACCTATAGATCTAGCTACATTAGATAATGGAATAAATTTTTATTGCATTATGGGGAGAGGCATTGAAATGATTTTAAATGAAGATGGGACACCATTTTTTCATTACCCCAAGTCTTAATTGGTTGTACAATTATAAGGACTTAATGTCATAGATTACTTCACATGAAACCTTTAATGTTGGAATAATACCATTATTTCGGTACTATTTGATTAATACACTCACAACCTGACACTACAGCTGCTCAGATAGTGATAACGTCTTCTAACTTGATGATCAACCAGCTCATTCGATCGCTAATTGAAAAGGTTTTTTTATTGATAGGGCTTCATTTTGGAACTAAGAGAGTTTTATTGTATGTTTATAAATCTATTAAATAAATAAACAAATGAACACATCAATGTAGGATTAAAATTATTAAAAAACTTATTGATTGATTTCTATAAAAGATACATGTTGGGACCACATTCATGTCATATGAATACATGATATGAAATGGAATATCATGTATGAGAAATAGTTATTTTGATAAATAATGGTATTCATGTAAGGTTCCCCATTTTTTCACAACTGTTTATAGGAAATTTCTAATTGGTTTTATGCATGGAATCAAAACCATGCAACAACCCCCATATTCAGGGTATAAACCTACTTTCCAAAGCTAGGAGTTCAATATGAACATTTCAAATGATATTTTGGACTCGATTTGGTAGAGAGGATGGGTGTTACGGCTCATCACACCCTTTTCAAGAGATTTTTTATTTTCTCAAGGACTCCCTTCTAGAATGAACTCATATTCATGAATCCTTTATAAAACCTAACATTAGGATAGTCTCCCTTTAAATTATCAACAAATAGTCTACATGTGTGAATGTGAACATATTTGTACATCTGAGGTTCTCCATCAATGAAACCATCTCTATTTATATGAGTTTTACATTTATGTTACAATTTTTATATATCAAAAGGTCTCTATTATTATCTTGTTTTTTATTTCATGATACTAGTTTAAGCAATATAACTGGGAACTCTAGAATTTATCACCATAGAGGAATATTATTATTGTTTTTCTATCACGATTGGTCCCATTAATGGTATTCCTCTATATCCTTGTGGAAGGAATCAGAATACACATAGTTCAGTGTTATATAATGGGACATGTCAAAACATTTAATGTTATGTGAAAAGGATAAGACCATAGAGTTTAACATCCTGTGGAAAGGACATGATAGAGAGAGATTCCTAGAAACGGATGATATGGTACTTCTATGTAATACCCTAAACCCAGAAAGCCTAAAGTCGGTGCATCATTTTTTTACATTGTCATCATTACAAGGAATAAAATCCAAAAGGAGTGATCAATTTAGTAGTCTTGGTAAACTAAATACATACAAGAGTCACAAATAACAAAATAATAGACTAATTACAACATAATTTTTTTGAGGATAACATTATTCCATCTAGAATACCCTTGAATATATTTTCTAGTAAATTTATTTTATTCTAGGGAAATGAAAAAAATAAGTGTGAGATCAAATTATTTGTTATGGTATGTAAAGTGTAAGAAACAATGAATTAATGAGAATTAATCAAAATGTAGAGTCAAATAACTGATAACATATTCTATTCATATAAATAGATAAGGAATAATCAATATTTAAAGGTAATTAATTGAAACACATTAAATTTAATCAATAAGATGATAATGAAATGAATCTATGGATAATATAAATGTAATAATCTCATGTATAATAATAATAATAACTGAAATATATATGAAGGAAATTCTTAATTATTAGATGTCATGTGTGAGTCATATGAAAACCACTTTCTTCAAGATATTTCACAAGATATATTAAAACTATGGGAATAAATCCATTTAATTTGCGGAAAAAATTGTCTCATGAGAACATATTGATTAATCGAGGGGCTATATAATGTCTAATGCCTATAGATCATTTCCATTCAATAGAATTACTTATATCAAGTAATTGATTTAATTAATATTTAATATAACTAATAAAATATCCATATTAAATAAATAATTTGGATTTAGCAAAAATTACCCATCATAGGATAAATAAAAATAAGTTTTTTTAATGTTGATGAATGTAAATACTATTGAAATATCATTAAAAACATTCTTAAGAAAAATAATATTTAAAAATTACAAAGTTTCTCATACCACTTTTAAACATTTGATTCATAATTCCCATAAAGGAAAAAAATTAAATGAAACATATAATATCTTGATGATAAAGATATTCATGATATAACATGTAAAAATATAGTATATACACCATATAAGATACACTAGGTTTATAACATTACAATATGCCTCAATGAAATGAGATTTAGAAAAAATCTCTTACACTTTGTAATCAATTATTTAAAAGGCTGCATATTTATAAGAAAGAATATTTTCTTTCAAAAGAATAATTTAAATTTGTAATGTAAGATTCAAATAATTTGGTTGTCATGATGGCGATAAATTCTATTCAAGCTATATAAGTTAAAAATAAACTTTCCTTTTATTTATTTAAGAAAATTCATAAAGTGCCTTTTCTTGGAAAATGATAGGAATATTCCATTTAAATGATTTTTTTTAAAACTAAAAAAGGGGTAAAATGACTTTAAAATCATGTGATAATAGTGAAAACATTTTTGAAAACATTTGTAGAAAACTATAACATGTAAGGGAAATATTCCTTAATACATACTTAAACACAAAAAATACCGAATAATGATGTGATTGTTAAATATTTACATATCACATTAAAATCAGTAAAATTGTATTGTTTTGAAAGAAATAGAATTATATTGATATTAAAATATCATAATCAACATAATTTTAGTCATAAAATACATTCATGGGAGTTATATACACCACACAAAAGAAATAAGTGGTGTATAAGGCATGTCTCCCACATAAATAAAAGTGAGACAAAGATCCTTTACCTTATGCTACCTTTAGTCAAACATTATTTTAAATTAAATATAAGGGTTCTAAGAATTATAATTAATTATATGTGAATATCATTCATATTTATGATTTTTATATGATATTCTTAAATTATTTTATCACTCGTTTGTTATTAACATTTTATTATTACCCTTGTTTTGGGTGTGAACTACTTTATTTTCAAATTCTTGTTTTGTCATGAATTCTTTGGTTATTTTGAATAAGATATAGATAAAACATCTATATAATAATATTTTTTCTATAAATATTTTATATAATCATTAAATAAATTTTATATCCATTATATAATTTTTATCAAGGAAAATTAATCACATTACATCGTGGAGACGGTAGGTCATACCTACACATGAGCGATTGTATAATACCTTTAATGATGAAAAGGTAAGGAAGTGAATGATATATTAATTTTTATAGAATAAATATAATATAATAATTATCATATATATATATATATATCCATAATTACACCAATTTTTGTAATGTGGTGATGAAAATATGATTACACTACGACATGGAGATGGTAAGTCGTAAATACGAACACACAGTGTGTTTTTTTATAGGATGAGTAAATCATGGAATATGGTTGTTTCATAATCCTAATAATTTATCAGAATATATATGATACTATATTTTTTTACCTTTTTATGGAAACAACACACTAAGAGTAGGTATAAGAAAAATGGACTTGAATGAGTTAGTAAAATGATTACATATTCTTCAGTGGTCTTCCTTTAAATCTCATCAAAATGGTTCTATGGTAGGAATTTTTGGGGAACCAAGACCTCTAGAATGTGGATAATTATTTTTTTAAGAGAAATGGGTTGGTGTTTCTCAATCTAGAAATCTCAAATTTGTGTTTGGAGGTGAGGGAGGAGGTTCTCTTTAAAATTAAGGGGAAAGCCACTTTTGGAAACACTAAAAATATTAAATTAATATAAATTAATTTATAATTAAAAATGGATCTAAAGTGATTTATTTATAAGATAATATGATTATGGGTCTAAATAATCTAAAATGACAATTTTTATACATGTTTTGGTCAGGTTGTTACCCTTATTGTTTGGATTTAACCCTTAATTAAACCATTTCACTCTAATAGTGATAACATGGATTTTTACACTTTAAGGGTTAATATAATTACTATAAAATAAATAAAAAATAATAACTAGGTCATGGACGATATTATAAAATTTATACCAATAATTTTTTTGTATTACAGAGTTTTATAAAATTTATATCATTTAGTAAAATATAATTTATTTTAATATATCATTACTGTCAATTTTGACGCTATTCATTACGTTACTTTTTTAAAATACCATAACTTCAAGATAAAATTAGATAAACCATTACTACATCCATAATTTTTCTATGTCATCTAAAAAATTTTGTGATGATATTATTATGTCAAATTATGTTTATTTAAATATTCTTAGAATCATCTATTTTATATTTCCATTAATTACACAATTAATGCATCATCATCGTGCATACTTTTATGTCAATTATTTTTTACCTAAAAATAAAAAATAAATAAAAAATATGTATGTTATCATTTTAAATTTAAAATTAAAACTTATATTCTATGATATATTATGTATAAACTAATATAAAAAAATTATTACTTATTAAAATCATGAGTGTGACATATTGGATTTCCCTTAGAATAAAATACTATAAAAGCCTTAAAGTCAACCAAGCGGCTTCAAGAGGCCATTAAATCTTCCCAAGGGTGTTTGTTTACCATATATTATCCAATAAAATTATAATTAGTGTTAGGATAATTTTACAAAATTTATAATATAATTTCTATCTTTAATTACCAAATATACCCTTAAATACTATAATAAAAATATTTCTAAAGATACTATCCATATTGTCAAAAAATAAAAGGGAACTATTTACATAATTTGGATCATATGAATAAAAATATGGAATCATTTTTTACAAATTTAAAACACATAATTAGAAGAAATTAATTAAAAATTAATCTCATTCATAAGAAGAGAAAATGAGCTTCTGAAGTAAAAATTTTCAAAATATTGAAATATATTTATATCCAAATTCAAATTAAAATTGATTCAAATGTCAAAATTTTTATTAAATGATGAAAAATTTATCTATTTATTATTTAAAAACTTTCAAATATATAATTTAATGTTACAAATAAAATT
Source organism: Viscum album (assembly GCA_963277665.1). Lineage (NCBI taxonomy): Eukaryota > Viridiplantae > Streptophyta > Magnoliopsida > Santalales > Viscaceae > Viscum > Viscum album. The sequence goes on from OY728130.1 coordinate 303,758,878, forward strand.
GATTGAAAATATATTTTCAATTAAAATGAAATATTTTATAATTATTTCTAAAAACATGAAAATTATCAGAAAAAACCAAAATTTCAATGAAAAGAAATATTTATATTAAAATTTAAAATAAAAATTTTGTTTATTTAAAATAAAATTTATAATAGTGAAAAAATAGGATGTAAAAAATGTTCTCCATTAAGAGGCAGTAAAACTGCCTTTATAAAAATTCAGTCTTTTAATGTGTAAAATTTGATTCACTCTTATATTATGCCTATAAAATTATTTTAATGAATGTAAAAATATTTTATTAACTATATACTTTATAAATTTTATAATTTGGTTAATACCATTGATTATATCTTATTTAAGGTCTAGGTTATAATTTCATTTTAAATAATAATATTAATAGTATATCCTTTTTTGTTTAAGCATGGTGTTGCATGAAAAATAAGCTATCGAAGAAATTGAATTTATTTAAGAATAAAAATATTGTAAAAAAACTGGGGTGTTACATTATCCCCTCCTTCAACAAATTTTATCCTCAAAATTTTAACTTGGGAAAAAAACTAGGGGTTTGTCTCTTCAAAATATCTTTATTGAAATCCCACATCAGAAAAAAGGACTAATAAGGAAACTGCTTTATAATAAAGAAAGGGAAGTACAATGGTAACATGATATAAAACATACTAGGTTTACATGTAAGAAAACATGCATAGAAGACAAATCTAACCATAATGTTATAATGGTGAGTAATAGAGAAAAGGGTCAGGAGAAAGATGACAATCGTAAAGCTATAAATCTATGATGATATAAGGGACCATTTGATTCATAATAAAATTACTAGTATATCATTTTTTTGAAGGATTTTTACCTATATTTTATGAATTCATTAAATTCATACACTAAGAACATATGTAAATATACTTACCAGACAACTAGAGTTTCTCCCTTTAATCAATATCCACCACAAACTCATCATTTTCTCCAAACGATGAGTAATTAAGATTAATTTTTCATCCCTAAAGACTTAGAATCAACTTATATATATATATATAAATCCATACATGTATTACTATATATTCCTCCCATGTTTATACATGGAACAAAACCAAAATAATTAGGATAAGATAAGATAATTCACCAAAAAGAATCTCTATCATTCCACGTTAAAACCCCAAAGATTAAAATAGATCATTCCAAAAATAACTGTCCTTCCTAAAAAAATATTATAGACTAATATTCAAACATAAATATTAGAAGTATTTGATCAAATAGTCCTCCAAATAACATCAATCACTCATAATGTCTTATACCAAAACATTAGTTATCTTAATATTATAATATCCTTGGCTTACTAATCATTTCCATAAATAACCCGAATCACCATAATTCCATAATAAAATAATATTTTACTCCAATATACAATTCATTTTGTTTAAATTAATCTTATAGGACTCCCAAAAAAAGTAACTTCTTCCAAAATAATACTAACTACATAATCACCAAATCATTTTCGAATACCAATGTTTTCTATTTGATAAATCAAATTTCTCTAATTTCAAAATAACCTTTAACCATTAGATAAATTAACTAACTAAAAAATTCATGCTAACCAGAACATCGCATAAGATAGTGGTAAGTGTTTCACCCTTGTCTTCGTTTAGTTGTGGGTTCGAATCCTACGGCCTTACCGGTCGTGATGTGTTCTAACCCAAATGGATGGTTGTCCTTTTTCTTAAATGATATTAATATAAAATACAAAATAAATATTAATAATATCATTTATAAATTTACAATATATAAATATCATTTTGACTATGGTTTTCAATACAATGCCAATAATTAAATACATCATCCATTTATTTCAATATAGGTCATTTATTAGTATATATTTTTCCCTTTAGAGGAGGTCATTTTCTAAAACCAAAAATCATTTTTTGATAATCAATTATCATATTGGAAAAACCATATAATCATTTTTAGGATGTATAAATGTTGACATATTATAATACACATCAATTTTAACATTGGTCATTTATTATCATTATCTATTAAAATAACTCAAAATGTTTTGTAAAGAAAATTTGAATTATCCTAAGAATATTCCCTAAGAGTGTCAAACCAGGAGTGTAGTAAGGCCTATTGTTTTGTACTAGGTTATGCTCAGTCAGGCATAACACACCTTAATAGATTTGTTACCACAAGGAAAGCAATTTCTAGAACCACCTCCACTTATAGTGTCCAAAAATGGATGTATTCCTAGGAAAACTTCTTAATATCTATCTAATTAAAACTTTAGGATGTTCCTCTATACTTATCCTCAAATTCTACCTTATGATTATGTTAACAAATATTGTTTTTCAAAATATAGTGTCCAAGGTTCCTAATAAACATCCTTAGATACAAACTGTAATGCCCCAACCCCAGTAAGCCCAAATCCAATGAATTGTTTTATTATATTTTCAGGATTACAAGGATTAAAATCCTAAAATACCAATTAGTTTAGTTGTCTTGGTATACCAAATACATAAATGAGTAATTTATTTCAAATGAATACACTAATTAAAACATAATTGTTTTTCGAGGATAACATTATTATATCTAGTGTATCCTTGAATTTCATTACTAGTACACTTCCTTTTGTCATGGGAATGTAAAAAAATTATCATGAGCTCAAATGATTCGTAATGGAATGTAAAGTGGAATAAAAAATGAATTGATGAGAATAAATAAACATGGTAATAAAAATGACTAAAAAAATTCCATTAATATAACTGGATAAGGCATAATCAATATGTAAAGGTAATTTACTAAAACATAAGAAATTTAATCAATAATTTGGTAATGAAATACATCCATATATAATGTAAAAAAAATAATCTCTTCGATAATAATAACATCTAAAATATAGATAAATGAAATTCTTATTTATTGGTTGTTATGTATGAGGCATAAGAAAACCTATACCATCAATACCATTCAAAAGATGGTTTAAAACTAAGATTAGAACCCCATTTAATTTTCGCAACTAATTTTTCTCTTGATAACCTTTTGATGCATCAACAAGATATAAAATGTATGGGCCTCACCAATCAGTTTCAGTCGAAAGCCTTCCTTATATCGAGTAGTATATTAAAATAATAATTAATATGCATGATTAAATATCCATATTGAGTAAAGAATACATATTTACCAATAATTTCCCAATGTAAGGTAAGTAATAATATGGTTTTTTGATGTTTATGAATGGAAATAATATGGAAATATCATTCAAAACATTCTTAAGGAAAAAAATTTAAACATTCCAAAGTGTCTCATACCACTTTGAAAAATTTGAATCATAATTATTGTTAAGTAATAACATTAAATGAAACTTATAATATCCTTAAAATGAAAATATTCATGATATAACATGTCAAAAGGTAGTATATACACCATATAAAAGAAACTAGGTGTATAAAAATATAATATGCCTCAATGAAATAAAATTGAGAAAAAATATCTTACAAATTTGTAATCATTTATTTAAAAGTCACGACATTTATAAAAGAAAATATTTTATTTTCAAATAATATTTTAAACATGTAAAGGAATATTCAAAAAATCCAGGAATCATGAAAAGGGTAAATTACTTTCATGTTGTATAAGTTAAAAACAAACATTCCTTTTACTTTTTTTTATGAAAAGTCATGAAGTACCTTGTTTTGGAAAACGACAGGAAAATTCATTTTCAATTTTTTTATAAAAATTCAAAAAAAGGTAAAAAATAATTTTAAAAAATTATTGGAGAATAATAAAAATGTTCTTGAATTTTTTTTATTAAATAGTAACGTGGAAGGGAAATATTCCTCAGTGGAGACTTAAACAAAAATGGTCCCAATTAACGTTGAGATTGTGAAATAAATACATATCACTTTACAATCATTTGAATCGTATACAAATGAAATGAATAAAATTATAAGGAAATGAAAATAAAATAATATTGGTAATTATATTCATATAATATATTCATGAGCGGTATATACACTACAAAAAAGAAATAAGTAGTGTATAATTCATGTGTCTCACATAAATAAAAGTGATACAAAGATCACTTACCTTATGCTTCCATTAGTTGAACAATATTTAACCACTTGTATAATGGTTTTAATCTTGTTATTAAATAATATAATAATTTCATTCATATTTATGATATCATATATGATCTTCTTATATTATTTTATCACCTATTTTTTAAAAACATTACGTTATTACCCTTGTTTCGGTTGTGAACTACTTTATTTTCCAGTGCATGTTTTTTCATGAATGTTTCAGTTATTTTTTATAGGATACAGATAAAAAATATAAAGAATTATATTATTGTTATAAATATTATATATAATCATTAAATTATTTTTCAAATCCATTCTTGAATGTTTAACATGGAATATGAATCACATCGCGTCGTGGAGATGGTAGACTGTACGTACGCATGAGTGACAATATCATCCCTTAATGATGAAAGAGTAAGGAAGTGCATGGCATATTGTTTTTTAAAGAATCAATATCATATCATAATTAACATATATATCCATTATATCTATCATAATACCCATCCATGTAAACTGGTAAGGAAAACCTATTACACCATGATGTGGCGATGGTAAGTCGTACGCACGCACGCACAACGTTTTCATTTTTCATAGGATGGATAAATCATGGAATATGGTTTTACAATAATCATAATAACATATAATCATAAATATGACACTTTATTTATAACTTTTTCATGTAAAAACACACAAATATGAAATAGAAAAATAAAGAAACTTGAATGATTTAGTAAAACAATTACCTCTTCTTTGGTAGACTTCCTTTATATCTCTACTCATGTTATCTATGATAGGTATTTTGGGGGAACCAAAACCTCAAAAACATGGATACGTATGTTGGTATGATAAATGGGTGGGTGTGGTTATTCTAGAAATTGTAACGTGGGGTTATAATGTGATGGAGGAGGTTCCATTTTATAATTGGGTTGAGGGTCACTTTTGGAAACTCTCATAATATTATATTAATATAAATTAATTTTAAATTAAAAATAATTCCAAATTGAGTTATATAAAATATAATATTATTATGGGTCTAAATCCTTTCAACCAATAATTTTTATATTAGTTTATGTCACATTAATACCCTTATTATTGGGCTTTACCCCTTAATAAAACCCTTTAACTCTTTTCGTGACAATTTGGGTTTTTACACTTTAAGGGTTAATATAGTTTTAATAAATTTGTAAACTAATCATAAATGTGTTATGTATGAATTTTAATACATTATTACAATAATTGTTCTGAATTATATTGGTTTATTAATTTTATATTACCTTAATTAAATATTATTTCTTTTTAAAATATCATTTGTATAAATTTTGTACTATTCATTACTTGACTTTTTAAAAATATCATAACTATAAGATATATTTGAAACAAGACCATTAATAAATACCTAATGTCTATTTCATCTATAAAATTCATGGATGATATTAATTATATCAGATTATATTTATATTAATATTTTTAGTATCATTTATTTGATATTATCATTAATTAAACAATTATTACATCATCATTGAGAAAGACTTTATGTTAATTATTTATTTCCTAAAAATTAAAAATAAATTACCATTATGTAGAAAAAAAGGTTATATCTCATATAAATTTTTATAGTTTAATATATATTCTTTATAACAACATACAAAAATATAATTCTTATTAAACATTTGAGTGTGACATATTGGAATTCCCTTAGAATAAAATACTATAAAATCATTAAAGTCATCCAAGTGACTTTAAGAGTCCATAAAATTATCCCAACTATGATTTCGGTCAACTTTAACTCGTCCAATAAAATTAAAAAAAATGGTTTATTTTATAATATTTATTATATAATTTTGATGTTTAATTAACTGATTTACCCTTAACCATCTATCCAACATCCCGAAGGCCTTCAAATTTTTTTATTATAATAAAACCCCTATTAAGGGAAGAATGGGGAACCCAAACATACATAAAAAACATCAAACTTATCAGGACATTATGGTCTTAAAGAGAAGAACCAGACTGACAACAATGAGCTTCCCCACCCCAGCATTTAATCGTGATGAAGCTCTCAACCGTGGCATGGCTGTTCGGCTAGAAAATGTCATGTGTCAAAGCACATGCCTGATCCGATGAAAAGCGCCATACCCTCTCAAACAAACAAATACGAGAAACTATGAAAAGATGAACCGACAGCTCTAAAACATTCTATGGGCCGGATCTATGTGGTTGAGTCTAGCACAAACTCCAAAACCCACAACGTGCAAGAGAACTACCAAACAAAATTCCATCTCAAAATGACCGCCAAATTCATACCGAATTGAAAAATTCAAAAGATTTCATGAAATGCAAGGCCATCAGCATCACACATACATCGAAAGATGCGTCTCTGCCAACAACCATCATCATAAATATCGAATCCTTACCATACCTCGTCGTCGCCAATCGAATGTTGTCACCATCACCCTCCCTACATTGCCCGCTCAGATTCCATCCAAAAGAGCCATAAAACCACTGGCCAAATCCACCTCGGAGAGAACAATGGAAGCCTATATCCAGAGCAGAATGGGCTTGTGTAGGACGAAACAATGTCTAGACCATAACCGACCGGAATTCCACGAATCCGTCCAAACATCACTTGATAGAGGTCGTCGAAGCACAAAAAATGCCAGAAATGAACAGAACCCAACTAGAAATGAAACCAACTATGAACAAGAATAAAACCCTATCAAAGATGAGAAAAATCGAACAATCCAGAACCCGATCCAAATATAACTCTTCAAACACAGATGAAACAAACTTTTGAGTCACCGCAACACCTTCGCCGCAAAATCCACAAGCTGAACTGCAAAACCCGTCGCTACATTCGATACCGTACATGAAAAATAGATCCACCCAACATGCCCAAAGCCAGCTCAGACACATATCGTCACCTTCACGACATCAATTGGAACTCAAACATTATATCCTCACCGCTCCACCAAGAGAATCCCTCTCCAGATCAAAGGGTTGGGCGTGAAAAAGGTCGGCATACGGTGATATGTGCCAAGATGAACGAGCCCACGAAGAGAGACGCCGCCACAGGAAGAGACACCGCCTGCCACAAGAAAACCAAGAATCGACAAGAGGATCACAGCCATCCCACAGCGAAGGGGAGGGATTCAGTGGCGTGGTGAAGAAACCTTATGCAGTGCCCCTTAAAGGTGAATCATTCCCAATTCACCCTTAAACATGATAAAAAATATTAATAAACTAACTATTCATATTATAAAAAAAATAAAAGGTAATTATTCACATATTTTTTAACTTTTGATTAAAAATATAAAATCCATTTTCTCAAATTCAAAACCCATAATGGAGAAAATAATAATTAAAAAGTAATCCCATTGACGGAATGAGAAAATGAATTTTTAATGTAAAAACTTTCAAAAGATTAAAATTTTGATTTATCCAAATTGAATGTGAAATTGATTAAAATAACCTAAAATGGATTAAATGATAATAATATTATCTAATTATACTTTAATACAACTAATATATATTAATTTACACTGTAAATACATTTAATGAAAATTTTGTTTTCAATTAAAATGCAATATTTTATCACTATTCTTCAAAACATGAAACTTATTACAAAAATACAAATATTTCATCCAAAGAAAAAAAATATTAATATTTAAAATTATATATTATTTTTTAAAATATAATTTATAAAAGTGTCAATAATTGGATTTAAAATAGTTTCTCCATTCAAAGGATGTAAAACTACCTTTAGAAAAATATAGTCTCTTAATGCATAAAATTGGATTCATTATTATCTTATTCTTATAAAATCATTTGAATGAATGTAAAAACATTTGATTAAATATATAATATATATGTTACCTAATTTAATTAATTCTTTTCATTCTCTCCAATTTAAATGATAGGTTTTAATTTCATTTTAAATAATAATATGAATAGTTTATCATGGTTAATTTAAGCTTTCTGTTGTGTGAAACTTAATATTTTAATGAAATTTAACTTATTATAGAAGAGACATACTATAAAATATTGGGGTGTTACATTCATTAAGGGAATAAATTTTTGGTTGACCCCATGGGGAATATGGATTTACATTAATGGATTGATATTATAAGGGATATGGCCAACTAAAGACATTTCTGATAGGGAATATGAGCCGATGAGGAAAAGATAAAAAATCACCGATATTGAATATGGCCTCCTGCATGGATTTTAGATTTTGAGTTTAAATATAATGGATTCTTCCAACATATTCATCGATATGGTAATTAAAACTCACATCGTTCATAAATTGTTTTTTCACAAACCTATAGGGGAGTCCCATGGATTTTTCATTGGGAATATAGACCTATAAATATTGGTCTCATAAAGAATATTACCATTTTATAAGATTAAAATATTATTGGGTATTACACCTGGTAGGTGGCCTGAGGTATAGTTTTCCATTCTAGTGTCATGATCACCACTAACCCCTATTCCCAAATGAGTCTTTCCCGATGTGAGAAGAAAATAGAATTAGAATATCAACTTTTCACATTAAGTATACGAAGGGAATTGCACCAAATTTGGAAGTCTATATTGGAAATATCTTCCTCATTTGTTCATTGATGAGGTTATAGATATGGTTGGAATGACAAATATGAAATACTTTAGGCAATATTTGGGGCCTACACTAGGAAGGATACCCATAAACGATCACATGTTTACACATTGGTTTGTGGATGAGGGTGGGGTTTTTGTTGACTATAGGTTCACTCCAGGAGGGATTCCCACCATAATCTTCAAGTGTGTTTCTAAACACAATATTGGATCATAAGTATCCTAAAATGCTGTGGATACTTCCTAATTATATTGAAATATCTAGGATCATGTGGGAAGTTAATGCCAATACCTGAACCACTTCACTATCCCAATGGTCGGGATCCTTAGAACCATGAGTATACATAATTTTGATTATCTTAAGGACCCTAACTACTAGAAAGGTTAAATGTGGCTACATCCATTAAAAAGGGATCCATGATGAAAACGACACACTGATACATCCATACCTAGACCATATATATTAGGTGGTCATGTGGAGGAATGATAGGTGTTATTTTTTTATGGTAAATCGGGTCAAAGGTGGAACTTCGAAAGAAAATTATAGGTGAGACGAAGGGGATTCACTCAAGTAATACCTAGTAGGATGGAATTAACTTTATCCATTTGATAATTGGGTATTTATAATGTAATCCACCCAATTGATATTTTGGTGGACATATTATAATTCACCTAGGTTATACCATAGTGTTCATAATAGACCTCTCCCATGTAATACTTGGGTGAACAGATTGATCTGGGTTTCGTGACATTAGAGAGGATTTTCCTTGGTGGTAAGGAGTATCCTTTTATTATCTTTGAATAATAACATGACTGTTTTTAGTTAGATTGGGGTTCTTCACCCTAATGTTTTTTAATAAATGGTAATTGGTTCCTTGATAAGTTCTTTAGTTTCATAGACCTCTAGAAAACTCCATACCATTCTACAATTGATGGTTACATTTTATTTTTTATTCTTAGAAAGCCACCTAATGGTATCAAATAATTGGGTGGGGAATTTGGATAGAAAATCATCATCAGTAATATCATTATTCCAAGAGTCCTGAATGAGTATCCCATAAGGTATATTTATAGGTAAATCCATGACCTTGGGAAAAAATGAATGTTCACACAAATCTTCCATGGTAGTTGGTTGTGTAGGGAAAAGTCATGCTAGGTGTTCAATCATGCAATTGTGGAATGCATCATTTATCTTGTAAAACTAAAACCAATTTGGGAGATGGGTGTTTATCAACTTTTGTGCCTTTTCATCCCCTATATACCAAAGGTAATTTATCTTTAATCTTTTTATCCACGTGTAAAATTGGGGTGTGATAAAAGTGAGATGGAATGTGTAGTTATGATCACTCAATCATCTCAACATCTCTTGGACAAAGTGTTTCTATATATGTATGGTTGAGAAACACAAATTTCTTTACATATGGTTACCAAAAATTATTATATTTAAATTTTTTTCAAATCTTATGAACCCAATAAGCCTATATCCATTCAGTATTTATTTCTCCCCTTGCATGAAATTCCTTATCTCGATTTTATCCTTTTAACGGATCAGTTGTTGAATAATGATGAATTAAAAAGAAGAAATATTCCTTCGATATGAAAATTTTATGTTTTATGTCTATAAAAATCATACCATGATGCATCAAGAAGACCAATAATATTGTACCTTCACTATTGTAGGCACCCTTTTATGAAATATTACCTATTGTAATGTAATCATACTCACTAAACCAAGAGAGTGTAATTTGGTCATTTAGTCTTGGGATAAGTTATTCCATCTGAATCCCATAACCATATAGTGTAATAAATTCACATAAATCATACTCCCCATGATTCTTATTTAATAATATTGCAAGAAAAAACAGGTATATGTTTTATAAATGTTTATAGTGTAGTCCAATAATCTATATCAATTCTTCGATGCGAGTGGAAAAATCACCATCTGAAACATGGATCATGTTATTTGGAATTAAAAATATAAAATAAAAACATAATGATTTATTCAAAATTAATTTTAGATATAAGGAACGATACTCATGTATAAAATATAACAATATATAATTACTGGGAGAAAATTTTACTAAGACAAAAAATTATCACCTGAGTAGTTTTCCCACCCAATTCTCCTAAATTGATATATTCAATTAATTTCTTCCTTTAGTAAAATATATCTACTCTGTATCTTAATATGGGACCCCATGTAAGATCTTCACCCAACTTATTTTCCTTACATCAATCTTCTAAAGGATAGGGGAAACCAAAATCCAATCACATATCGTGAGAAAGAATAAAAGAATAAGGTGGACTATTGTTAACAATTTGATTACTCTAATAATAGGTACTATCTAAGGTGGGCCCCCTACCGAATATTTATAATCAATGGAGGATGTAAATTTTCGAAACTTGAAACATTTTTGTATATGACTTGTGAACACTGTATGTGTGTATCAATAGTGTGAACTAGTCATGTTTTAGGTCAAAATATTTTTTTTGGAAATTAATTCTTGCCATTGTCACTTTAACATCAAGATTAAATTCACCTTATTCTAATAAGATCCAATTATGAGGGGGAAATTTTTTTCACTCTACTTTTATTTAAAGTAAAAAAAAATCATAAATAAGGAATACCGAAAACACATGAAGGAAAATTTGTAGTGAATGGTGATGTAATCTTCCCCAAACACCTAAATTGTTCCCAAGTGGACCTTTTAGGATACAATTTCACACCCATGTACAATAAGTTGATTTCACCAATGAAAATAATTATCAAAGAATGTAACCTTCACCTACAGTTCAGATATTACCAATAAATTAGACAATTGGGCTCCTTATATTCTTCATTTGAAAGATATTCGGACAGCCTGAAGATCTGCTCACCCTAGTCTCACCCAATTCTTTTTATCCCCTAGGTAGCTTATTTTACCCCCAATCCAATGGAAATTAAATAATAGGGTGGTTTTATAATATTTATGAAATTATAAGACACTAATAACCTTTAAAAGGATCCACTAACACCATTTTATTACAAAACTAGGGATATATATTATTAACCAATCATAAAATTACACGCCACTCTTCAAAAGTAACCTATGGAAACACCCTACAACTAGGGAGAATCCTCACCCATGTCCTGAATCATGGAGCCAAATTTACCCTAGTATCACTTGGGAAAAACCCTAATCACTTTTTCCTATTATTACCTTAGAAAATTCATAGTCACCTCCCCCTCGCATCACTTGGGAAAATATCTCATCGCTTCACCCTAGTGCCACTTGGTCAAAGATTTATAACACACCAAATTTTTTTTTCTTGTGTTATTTAATCCATTTACACTAGAAATTCATTATTTTTCCTCTATAATTATATATCATCATGAACACCCTGGATTCTATTTCAGAGCATCCCTTCACCAAAACTTTCCTTTTATAATATAAATTATCATGGCCTCGTCCAAATCTAGAAAATTAAATGATATAGGGTTTGTATACCCGCATGATCTTATTTTAATAATGAATTACCATGATAATATGTATTTATCGTGTGTATCCATATCTTTAAAGGATCCCCATGGGTTTTGAAATATTTTATTCACTTTATAATATGGGTCTTGATATTAAGGATTTCTGTGGGAATTCCCTCTAAAACATGAATCAACACTAGGTCTATCCATATGTGAGATCGAACAGTTTGGGTGTTTGGTGAATACATAAATCCACCTGAGGAAGTTGGTATCCATAATTGGAATAAACCCTATATCCACCTTCTTAGTCATCTATCTATGAGAATTCCTCATTCATGCTACCTGAAATGAGTTTCTGTTTCGCTTCCTTTTTTGAATCGCACATGGACAGTGGTTGTATAAGCCAAAAAGAAGGAAATATTAATGATATATACCTTATAACGTTATCTATACCACTCCTAAGTGTAATTGGGGTGATTCATATTTTTCATCCCAACATGATCTTTTGTTGTCTCACCTTTCATGACATAGTGATCCTTATACCATGATGTTAAATGTTGTGGAAAATGTTTTAGTAACAAGACGTTAAACAGTTAGATAACTTCCTCTCCACATGATGTAAAACTACATGGTATGGCCCCTTCATATATTCTTAAAATTTGTGTCTCAAACTATGTGGGATTGAATTCCCCTTTCAATGGGATACGTAGTATGCCTCCCTATGGTTTAATCCTAACATTATCAATCTTCTATTCCCAATCTCATCAAATAATATTCTCGATAATATCAAACACCCACCAGGAGTTCTATATTTATTTTAGGTGAAAATATTATCTACCTCATTCTATCCATATTTTCAATGATATCACACTATACTTTTCATGGTTCTATTCCTTTACAAACTAACTCAATCACATAATGGATCTCTCATGTAGATGTCCCACACAAACTGTTACCAGGAACCATTCACTTAGTTTTCCATACAATGTAATATTAAACTATGTGGATCAATCCTCATCACATGACAATAAAAGGTACGACGTTCCCTGATAAATGGTATTGAACAACATGGGATCTGATTCCATTTACAAGTATATATAGGAAATGATTGTTATTATATGATCCACTAATTACCATAAATAGTGGATAAAAATAGAAAACAAATTAGATCTATCCTTAAGAAATAATGTGTAAAAAATACATTAAAAGCAGTCTCTAGTATTTGATAGATGTAGCAGATTCCATATTACATTATTGGATATTGTTAGAGAATTATCATGAGGTGTTATGAACAAGATCACTCTATCTACAAGGGAATACACTGGCCACTTCAATCCACGATTTTTTCATGAGGATACCTGATATCGGATAAGGTGATAACACCATCTAAAAACGAGATAAGTGGTTCTTGATAAGAAGAGTAGTTTAAAAGGGGCTCGTACACATCACATACAGCACTGTACTATGAGGATCTCAACCTCCTATATAGATAAAGCTAGAGGATCCTCAAAACACATCATATGTATTTCTAACAATTTGGATACAATTCATTGAAAAATCTTAATGAATTAATTAAAATTCATTAATCTATTCATAAATTGATTGTAACTGATGAAAACATTTGGTATAAAATGAATAATATATATATAAATATAAATTTTATTCATGCATCATGTGCATGAAAAATATATGCATTATATGCATATATTAATTTTCCTCTATATATAATATCATTATATATATATATATATATATCATGATTCATATTCATGTTTAAATACATATCTTGCATATACATTTTAGTGCACATATAACAATCTCCCACTTGCACTAAAATCCCATATGGAATTTGTGAAAAACATTAAACCTTTTTGTGAATCCATCCAAACTCTTTTGGTTACTGTTTTCATCAAAAACTCTTCATTTGGAACTAACAATTTAACCAAAAAATTATCTTTATCTAATTTCATAACTAGGTGAGCCTATAGTTCATAGCATTACTAAAAACATATATGAAATCCCAATATCATATATGGAATAAAAGAGTATCCTAAAAAAGAATCCATGCTACTCATACTACTATGGGGTCTCGTATAATTGATATCAAACAAAATAATATCTCTATATATGACCTTCAAAAGATATATCACATACATTATATATATGCCTATATAATCCCTTATTATGTGATATAAAGAAATCACAATACATGGAATATGTCATTCAAGTATTAGCCTCCTATTATTTCCTAATTATTTGTAAAAGACAAATAATGTCAATGATTACATCATATGTCATTAATCTATTTGATAAGTTCATCCCATGATACTTATCCAAGTAGTTGAACACATCATTTGTGAAAAAACTATGAATGGACATGAATTTATTAAATCTAATTCAATTGAGGGACAAACATATTTTCTTGTTTACAATTGGAAAAATCTCTTCTTTGTTACACTCCAACTAATGACATGATCAGAAACATACCCAACCACCCTCTAATTAGCTATGTTCATTAGTTGACTTGTGTAAGTAGTGTATCAAAGTGTGATGGTTCTCATGCATGGTATTTGTATGACCATGGGTAAAATGTATTGATAATAATCATTCAAAACTAATATATCTATGACCATATAACATTCCATGAGACATACATTTTCAGAACAGTGAAAGTAATAAGTCTCTACTTATTACCTCTTGAATCAATTATTCACATCACAGATGAAAAACTTTATAATAAATACATGATTTTATTCATTCTAACCTTATTGTATCATTAAAACTCATAATTATCCACAAAGATCATTGGTTTGGGAAAAATAAAAGTCATCCTTTAAGGGGTTATTATAATTTCATCATTCTTGTAATATAAAATTGTATCATGCATAAATGAGAGATAATTGAATATTACATATATTATAATTACATCAAATGTTCAAAACCATTAATATCAATCTATTAAGTGTTAAATATCAATAAATTCCAATTCACTGTCATTTTTTTACTGAATGACTTTTAATATTACATCCATATGTAATTGTTATCACATCCCACTATGACCATATGAGAATGTATTCCCAGTAAACTCTTATTGATATTCATTTATGAAATATGCTAGTTTTAATAGATGTGAGACACAAGAATCCCAATCCAAATTTTCAACACTTGAATATATTTTAGAACTCCAATTCTTAATAACATCAAATGTTATAATGTAATATTATTTTTATTCATTGAAGTTTCTCTAAGTACATCATTGTAATATTTGAAACCCCTTTAATAATTTTTTACGTTAAATCAATATAACCATTTCAATTTTTATTTAGAATATCCGAAACACATTCAGTATAATCTGATATTCACATCACTGTGGTAAAAATATATAACCATTTACATTTAACTTTACCACCATATCCTAAACTCTTTTAGGATAATTTGGAATCCACTTCATTACAGTAACTATTATAAGCCCTTAAATTTCTCATTTACACCACATCCTAAACTATTTTAGGATACCAAGTGATATATTTATTGTATTGGATGGTATAAACCATTAGTAAATAGTGATTTTTTATTTTTTATGGTAAATAAATTCAACCCTTTTACATTTTTCACTACTAGTAGATATCGTAAATATATTTAGTATATTATGTAAAGAATCACTCAATCATATATTGGTGAAATCCTTTAGTTAATAATTATATTCACTTTCTCATAGTTACTAAGTTTAACTAATGATATTTTTATTTATTGTAACATATCTTAACTCTTTTATATATAAAGTAAATAATCAGTTAAATAAAATCTGGTAAAATATTTTATTATTTTACTTTGAACTTCATTAAATTAAATAATACTCCCACTAACCTCTTATACACTATATTAACTTTATAATTTCTTTATATTATTAAAAAAACAAAATTGTGTTTTTAAATAACACATATTTCCTTTTAGTACAAATATCTGACAAATAAACAATTTTTTCAATATCTCCTAAGTGATTTTCTATGTTTTTGGAACATATTGATTTGAGAAGATGAATTTATTAACATATAACAATGATGTGTGGAAGGAACATATTACCACTTATATTAACAAATTGTTGGATAAATTATTCTATTGTGGATTATAAATATTATCCATATCTACTTTTCTAACCATGTTATAGAAATTTAAAAATCATATACCATGGGTATTAAATTAATCATATAAAACACGATCACAAAAACTCTTTATTTTTGAATATATTATCTTATATAATAAATTAAATGTGATGAATATGCACATATTTTTCTTAGATTCATATGAGATTGATAAAATCCTTTACAAACAAATCCTTGATGTTGTAACAATTTACATCATATTATATATATAATATGAAAGATCAACAAATTATTAATTTGATTTTTAACTCCAATATATTTACAACACTTTGTAAAATATAAATTGTGTATCATATACCCATAAAAATCATAAAACTAATTTCTATATATTTTATACCTGACATGGTCATTCCTTGGAGTTTCACAAACTCCTCCAGGTTTTTCATGGATCATCCATTCATAGTAATTATTACTATCCATTAATGAAAACCATATGATTCAATTACCTTGATTAGAATCTTGAAAAAACATTTTTGAACTTATCAAATATAATTTATTATTCTATTTCAAACATTAATCCACCTTTATGATCCATAGAGTACCAGAACACATGCATCATATGCTCAGTTCATCAATTCTCAACCGTAGACAATATCGGGTAAAATTTTGTTTTGAATTATTTCCTTTTTGGGTAAAATACACATACATGAAAATATTATGAATTCTCTAACCCAAATAATCCATTTTAATCTCCCATAAACAATTATAAATAAATTAATCCAAACTTGAATCATTCATGTTTTTAATGGATCAACAACTTTTCTATATTTCTTGAAAATCATCATTAATATCTAGCCTTCAATTATTTGTCATATTCTAACTTTTATGTGTTTTTAAAACTTTTGTAAAATATAATTTTCATATCACACATCATTCATAACAATATAATTGAATTGTAAAATCAAAAAACATTATGGAAACCTTGAGTTAATATGATATTCAATCATATTGGATATTATTTGACATTCTCATTCATACAGAGTATATGAGATTAAAAATCCCTTATTAAATTTTAAACTAGTGTCTTTGAAACATTAAATAAATTATTACATGATTCCATAAGCGTCATGTGTTTAATTTTGAATAATATAAACACTTATTTACTTAGTAAGGAGATATTATGACACATATAATTTTTCTCTTCCTCAAAATATTTTCTTAAGATAACATGTTTTAATTGTTCTTATATTAATCTTCTCATTTCAATGATAATCATAAAATTTATTTTAATGACTATGATGTATCTAACTAAAATATGTTATATTTGATGAATATCATGTCTTATATATCTTATTCAAGTAATTTTAAAGAAAGTGATCCTTCTAAACATGATGACCCCAAACATTATATCTATTTAGTGATCCAACATCTATATTTCACTGTGTAATGAGTAATATTTTGTGTATATCCCATTACTAAGATATTATGGTAGGGAACCATCTCACTCATAAAATTTATGATTCTTGGATAGATTATTTTATTTCCCTCTATCCAAATTCTTTATATTAATTCCGTAAAATTTATTCCTTCGGAAACCTAATTCTTATATTGTTTCCCAGTGTTTGATACACAAATAAAATACAAAAATAAGATAAAAAAGGATAATCCAAGGGCACATGGATTTACCATGACCCACCAAAAATATAACCCATAGTCACTACTTCCTTTCCAAACACAAGATAATCTAGGGGAACCAATCATTAGTATGACTTGACTGGTTCCGTAATCATGGTATTGATAAGTGTTTCAATGGAAGGAATCTCACACAAAATATTTAATGAGTTTTTAGTCCCATTAATTTAATATATAATATATGATTATTAAATAAACAACTATTACATCAGATTTAATCATTATATTCTCATGTTTTATTCCCATTTTCTATATGCATTATTATAAGTATTTTATTTTATAATCCACATCCCAGCAAACAAATTAATGTCTTCAAACAACATTAACGTGTAACCCTTTACAAAAACCACAACTTTATTTTAATCACAATAAATAGAATTAAAATATATTCATATATATCTATATTCATCTTATTAATATAGTACATGAAAACTGCATGTAATATAATAGAGTTTTATTAGATTGAAAATCTCAATAGGCGTAAGCGCTAAGCGATGTATATCCAACCCCATTCACATTCCCAGCTAAAGAAAGCCTCTAGGAAAGTAGGTGGTCCGATCCAAAATCCTTCTACCCGTGGGACTTTACTAAAGAGATAATTCAATTCATGAAAAACTCTAATACCTCATATGAACATATTATCTCAAAAAATTATTCTAAAACTCATAACTAAAAATAAAAGAAAAGGTCAAGTTATATGAAAAACAATTTATGGTATCAAACCTAGAGTAATGTCCAAGGCTCTATGTTAGAAATAGTTTTTCTTCTAAATGAAAAAAATAAAATAATCAAATTTCATGAACAATCTACCAAAAATTAATATCCATAATTTTAAAAAAATATATATATATATTTATATTCCAAAACATCATACATTTATAAAATAATCATAAACATATGTTAAAAGTGATTATTTTATAATTTATTAATAATATAAACATTTTATACTCATTTCAACATAAATCCCTTCACATTTTATATTAAATGGAATTTATATGGTATTTATTCAATTATTAAATTTTTATAATTCAATATATATTATAAAAACATTTTATATATTGTAAATAATATATATTTTCTAATTTATACACATTTTAGAAATAATATATTAAGATTTATAAATAAAAATTTATTTATATATCATAGGTCATGCCATTTAAGTTTTCAAATGATATTTGAATATATAAAACATTAATATTTGGTAAATAATCATAATTTTTTTTAATTAATTATAGATAGATAATAATAAATAAATGAATTAATGAAATACCTGAAAATTAAAATAACCCAAAATACCTTATATTATTATTTATTAACATTTTATAAACCATAAATGTCATTTAGTATGTTTAAAATCAATTTTAAATGATATTCTACATACCCATACACAGAACCCATATTCTACATAAGGGAATCCCCTTATTACCCGTACAAAAACACTTTGTGTAAGGGTAATGGATTTTTTAAAGATCCTTTGTAAATGTAACTTAAATCCAACCTTTATGTATCCCGATTTAACATCATGTTGTAATGTTAATATATAGACTACCTTTATACAACTCCCTTGTGTAAATGTATTTCCATTACGCAACTCCTTTTGGTGAAATTACATTTAATGTTTCATTAACTACGTAAAGGTAAACATTAGGGGCCTTTACTAATATAGGGATATAGTAAATAAACCATGTGCTGACAACATTGCACATGGGTACTACCATTTCAAAACTCATTAGCATAAAATTAATCAAAGAGGTTACCATTATGAAGTCCTTATATATAAGGGTATTGAGTAAGAGAAACTACATAACCACTTTTATGTGGAACTACAATACTTCTTTTTAATGGTACTACCTTTATACAACTCATTTTTTGTAAATTTAATACAAAGGTTACCCATACACAGACCCTTTTCATAAGTGTATGAACATTATGTGGATAACCTACATAAGGGTAAACAAAATTTACCATTATGCATATCATGATGTCTTTGTAAGCTTTTATGAAATTACAAAAATGTTGTTTTCTATTTTTTACCAAAAAGGAAATGAAATAAACATATTAAATTCAATAAAAATCTACCATTGATAGAACTGACTATTTTTTATGATCATATGATGACCATAAATAAAAGAGATTTATCTTCAAGAAATAATCCATAAATATTACCACAACCAGACTATCTCACATTTGAAAGATTCATGATCTTCCTTTATTTTTTAGTGCAGAGTACTTGAGGGAGATCATGAGGAGAATTGAAAACATATACCTTCCCTATAAGGTTAAACACTTAACACTTGAATCATTGATCGTATTAGGAGGTTACTAGATATCCCAAGTTGTTCTAATTCCTTCTCAAAATTAGATAAATAGTATTCAAAAATAATTTAGTTTTAACCGAGGAATATAAATATCACATAAAACACCCCAAAAGGATGATATAATTCTCTTATATATTTGATACATGAGGCTCCTCCAACACATCATTTTGTTTTTCCAATTTTGAGATAATTCATTGAATGGATTTAAAGAATTAACACAATTCCTTTAATCCAATCAAAAAATGGTTTCTAACTGATGAAATAATTTGAGAAAAAAATAATATATATATATATACAGAAATCATCTAAATTATCATCAAAAATTCGATAAAATAATAAATTCCTAGATATTGGAATTATTTTCCCTCGTGAAACAAAAGGATGGAGAAAGTGTTAGAGACTCACATAACACATATACCTCTGATTGACACATGATAGAATATCTATCATTAGGTCATGTTAAAGAACCATGTGAAGAACATAACATGAAAAAAATCATATGAATACCATTTTTCATTCCATTTTTGTCTTGGGAATACACCATAGATAATCGCTGGTCATGTGTTGGTAGCCAGATAAGCTCCCCAGACCACATAGTTTGTCAATCGGTGGGTTCCTATGAACCCATAAAAAATCCTTCGAAAATAGGAGGAAAATATAAAAAATGAAAGAGACTCTTTCAGGCATAAATATCACATGAAAAAACAATGATGAGTAGTATGGTTTTCCTTGACAATATCAAAACCAAATCATTATCTCCAATATATTTTCAAAATAAAAAATAAAACAAAAAAGAGAGGACACAGAATCCTCTCAAGGTCATAAAAATATTTGGATGATCTGAGGTTGTCTACAACATGATCTAGCAAGACCACGCATCAAGATTACCTAATCCCATGAAGTCCCACTGACAATCTATCCTTGTCTCATTGAAAATACTAGAAAAATCACCTGAGATCCTGATAATACCTTTCAACATGCATCCTAATCTCATGAAGGGACTTGTACATGTCATCCTGGGAATTTGAAAGTCCCTTGTCGTGTACTTATAAGAGAACAAGAACATTATTACTAAAATTATCAAATTAAAGAGGTATTTTTGGGATGGTCTTGTGGTTTCTAAAAGACATGTGACATCCTCGATATAATTCTTGGAAGGACCCCATGAGGGTGCTTGATGTCGAATCCCTCTCCTAAATCCAACATAGATTTTCATGATACACCCTGCATAGAGTGACTAAAAATCAGGGTGATGAGGCCATTAAATCCCCCACCCTAGTATGAAAAATACACCATAACTATATGAATGAAACGTTAGCCTTTTTGAATCCAGATGCACCAGCACTGGAGTGGATTTCTCAGAGCAGATGATCTCACAACTACAAAGTTTTCCTTCATTTAATATATTGGAGAATAACCAGAGTAATCATGCAACATGCATTGGTGCTTCACTTTATCAAACATAGATTACATTTAGGACTTCTAGTGGGACAGGTGATGAACATCCTGCAAACTTTCTGGATCTTGTTAGACTCAAAACATGCTAACATTGAATAAATATAAGGAATTCACAAAAAAAGGCAAGAATAAAGACTAAATACATGATATTTAAGCAATGAAAATATACACTAATCCCCATGTGCTTCCCATGAACCACCCAGGTCAAGTGACATCCCCAGGACATGTCACCCAAATCCCTAGACACTCCTTTGGAATAATATTTGGATCAAGAAAAGTCAATTAGACATTTAAAAACAAGTCATATGGAACCCCCTGCGCATACCGCTATGGTCTCATGAATCCCTCTTAGATCGTCATCGTAGATATTTAGTGTTATTCATACATATCTCTTGACCTATATAGATTCACTAGTTCATGTCAGCTAAGGCCCATGGTAGTACTTAGGCATGTCAAATGGCTCTCACGACACCCTTAGACATGTTAGCTAGGTCTTGCGATGCCCTCCAAACTGGTCATCTAGGACACACGAAACCCTCTGAGACATTTCACATTCAATCTCGTGACACCCTCCATATATGTAATCCAAATACTTTGATGACACCAGTGAATGTTAGATAGATCATGAAACAACCTCTTGTCAATCCAGCTGAGGACATATGATGGCTTCCTGAACCAACCATCTAATTCTTGCAATGTACTCTGGACAAGACAACCTTGATCATGCAGAAAACATTGTACATGCCATATGGATTATCTGAAGTCCACCCGAAAATTCAACTTGATCATAATATTATCATGAGGACAGATCATGGAGATACTCTCTGAAGTTTCAAGACGGAAACAAGAAATGTTGAGTGGATAATTGATGCATGTTGGCCAGGCAAGAAGGCCTGGTCATGCAAGAAATCCTTAAATTTGTTTAGATTGTACATCCCCTATTTGTAAACCTCAATTATCATAGAAATTTCAATGTGTAAACCCTGATCAAGTGAACTATGATGAATCTAATTCCTTCCATAACCAGGATATGTAGGACACCTCAATGAGGTTCGATCTTCATATAAAATCACCCAAATGGATATCCTAGCACATAAGTCCCACATCATCATGAAATGATATTGATTACTTTTATCCCATTCCTATCACAATAAGAATATCCCACATGGGATTTGTCAGTTTCAAAAATCATATCATCTATTCCATAAACCTCTACAAAGACCAGGGAAATGTCAGTGTGGAAGGCCTGATCCATTGAACTACGAGGACTCTGATTCCTACCATTACCAGGATACGTAGGATTCCTCCATAAGGTCTGAGCATAAACTTAAATGGCAATCCACATGAATGTGGGCCCTTAGATGTCTCTATCATTTCCACCATTGGAACCCAATCATTCTTATGGGTTGATCACTCTACCTCATCCCTCAATGGACTCCAAAATTAACAGAACTACGATGAATTTGATTCCTTCCATAACCAGGATATGTAGGATGCTTCCATGAGGCCCGATCTCCATAATAAACATCCCAAGGGTAGTACATGTACATAATCTGTGTGTCCATATACAGCGAGACTGATTAATTATTATCTATTTTTTCTCACGCCAATCATAGATCACGTAGGATTAGGTAGCTTCAATATCTTTATAATTCAAATAAAAAATGTCAATCAGTCAGTGAAACGTCAAAATGTAAGCCCATATGAGTGGCACGATATCAACCTCCCCATCTAAAGAAATCTACCTTGGGTCTTGTCCCAAGGGTGTGACTGAAATATGAGAATTATGATTCCTACCATAATCAAGTTACGTAATGAAACCTTTTATGGCTCAATCCCACATATAAATCCACTTTGGTGTAAGCCCCCACAACCATGTCTTTGACATCTCAACCATAAAGAACTAATCATTACTATGGGATGATCATTCCACCTCATTTGTCAGTAGATTCCGAAAAAAATGAATAGTAAAAAATCATATAGTATCTATAATCAGGATACGTATGACATATCCCTGGGACTCAAACATGAATACCAGGTGCCTTAGATCACTAATATAGTTCATTTCCATATTATGTTAAAGTGCATGAATTTAAAAAACTACATGGGTTTTGATTCCTAAAATTTCCAAGATATGTAGGATGCCTTATAATGGCACAATATATCCTCAAAATATTAACCACCTCCCTGTGTGGAAGAAAATTTTAAAACGTGTGTTTATATAGCTTCAACATATAAAGAATATATTCATCATTTGGAAATGGGTGAATAATCTCTAATACATAAATATAGATTCACAGAAGAGATCCTCATCTTTTTCACATAAACGAGGCTTAAACCATAATATTTTTGTTAGGGTAACTGGTATTGTATAAGAGTTAGGAAGAGATTTTAGAAAATATGTTCAGTCAATAAGAGATAATTTTAGTAAGAAAAATCCCCCCCAAAAGGGTGACATGATCCCAACCTCCCATCCGCTCAACCAATGTGAGACCTCAATCACCATCGGGCCTGAAAACTAAGGCGATTGCTAACCTTTATAAAGAATGTATGTACCATGTAATGGATTGGGGGACTATTTGGAGTTTCTATTAAAGATAAATAATTATGAACTGATGTTAATTATTTAGAATGGAATAAACATCGCAGAAACAACCATCAGGCAAAATCGAACCCACCTCGATGAGGGTTCTTGGTCATAATCATTTCCCGATTAAACAAAAATGGCGAACCTAATATAAAACTCTCAAATTTATAATTTATTGGTTATTATATGTACAATAATTTGTCTTTCCCACTATACACAATTAAAAATTTTGATCCCAATATAAAAATCCCAAATAACATATTAATCAGTTAATCATATGTCAAACTAATTTTTTTTGAAATTACTATATAAACAAAGATGATATGATTAAAAAGAATCTTATAGAAGATCCTACGTAACCAGGATTATCATGAGATAAATCCATCCTTTCATTGACAATTCCATGTGAGTGGAATTGACAGATATGGAATAGAAGAAAAATTGTTTTAACCAGAAATATCTAATTAAGAATATCAGGGCTATGATATTACACTAATTGGTGACACTGTTATCTATTGTCTTCTTGACTGTAGATATTTAACTCATAATATCATCTTGATCAAAGATAATATCTCCATTATCTGGTGACCATTCCAATAAATATTCTATAGAAGAAACCCCTATGAGGAACAATGTGATCTCACTTTCTCACCAACTCCAATATCAGGTGGCGAAAAAATGGCATGGGAGTACCATTGGCATGGTACAATCCCAACAATAGAAGTTTCCCACAAGGTAATCCATAAATAGAAACCAGCAAGTCATCATAAACCTGGGAAAGTTGTAGCTAATCTAGTGGACCTCATCTCCACAACCAACCACTTTAGGAGCTCATCCCCACAGCACAAAAACTGAAGCCTGTAGTCTATGATGAAGGTGGATCAAGGAATCAAATATGTCTCCCTTCTGAAATAGTTTCCACTGAGTTGGGAACCTATCATACCCCTTAAATATCACCATCCAACCAGTACCCACTAGTCACGTAATGAGGGTACCACCCGACACAATGTTACCTATGAATCCCATGCACAGGAAGTAAGGAAGAATCGTTAGGTGGGGAAGGTATTGGATATCTAGAGGTGGCCTCATATCCCAACTTCTACTGACGATGTCTGCCTATATATTCTAGTAGTAGCTACTAAGAGGTAACATATCCCTGGTCACATGGAACAAGTATACGTGAATATTATTATGGTCAGCATAGGGGAGTTTCATATTCCTACCCTCCTGCATGAGGTCCACCAGCATATTTTCTTGGCACTAGGAGGATAAAAGTGGGATCATATTCCCAATTTATTTGAAGATTTATACGAGTACATACAGAAGATGAAAAATGTGAAGGAATATATCCATTCAAACACTTTTCTTAAATAAAAATATCTTTTAGAAATAACTGAAGAACTACATCAGTATATTACTCCACATTTGCAGATAAAGTGATAGGTGCATATCCATACCCCTATTGCTCGGACATCTCAACACTATGATAATTGCAAACAAGTGGTTGTTTCGAAGAAATTATGGATTTGTTCGCCCATCTAGAAGGATTATATGAATATTTCAGTAAAGGATGAGGCATCAAACAGATCTAATATTCACATTCCAACTAGGGATCACCATGTTAGAGAGGCACATGACTATGGAAAGAGGAACATGCCTGGTGAAAAAGATTGGAAACATATTCCCAATGCCCAAGATCAGGCTCATATCTATGTTTTGGTCGCAACTCACAAAGTAAGAGGGGAGAATACCTCAGGATGGGGTCATATTACTATCAATGAATTCCAGAAACATACTCCAAATATCTAGGATTAGACTTATATCCCCATTATAGCTAGGGATCACCATGTGAGAGGGGAACATGCCTTGTGATAGGCTCATATTGATATCTAAGATGTCTAGTGGCATACTCCAAAGGCCCATGATCGGGAATATATCCTTGTTATGGCTAGGGTAATCATGTAAGAATTTTACAAGCCTCAGTATGGGCTCATATTCTTATCCTTGAATCATTCATGAATATTTTATACAATCACTGAATCCAGGTGCATTTTCCTACTTCCAATAATGAAAAACTTCACTAGCATCATTATGAGGAAATATAGAAGGAGGTTTATATCCCTTATCACATTCTGAAGGTCTTTCTGCATATTCTAGTGGGGAATGCATATCCAATCTAGGATCATTTTATTTCTCCAACTAAATATGACCAAGTGAGAGTGGAACATTCCTCATGGAAGGCTCATATTCCTACCACGAAAGACCAGAGACATATTCCAATGGCTCGGGATCAAACACATACTCCCATCCTAACTAAGGCTCACCAAGTGATAATAGAACATGGTTCAAGACAAAATCATATTCTAGTCAATAATGAGATAGAGACATTGGTATATTATGGAATATTATCATAAATGGGATCATATTCCAATAGAATTAGATGGTTATAATAATTTTCTAAGAACCGTCATACAGCAGGTTCGTATCCCATAACTATTCCAAAAGGAAGGTTTGAATATTCTAGATGGGACACAGGAAGTGACACATATACCAAATATTCTCAATGCAAGTGTCCTTGAGGTCATATGAGACATATTATCAACACCACAAGGGTTCATCAACTCTTCCATTGAAGCAAAAGAGGATCATTACTATGATAGTCCTCCTCATGGTACTATAGAGATAGATCATAAAGACTCTACTATTGAAATCCACCATGGTCAACCTCCCCATGGTGGTATCTCATATAGACAAGGAAATCCTCTTCTTGACCAAAGAAATTGATATAGAGAAGTGTCTAAAACTTCGAATCCTCCATATAGAGAGGTGTCTGAATTTCGGATTCCTTCGTACAGAGAGGTGATCAAAACAGATGGGTCAACCACATATCGTTCCCCATAAAATTCTAGAATCAATCCACTCTAGTCAACATATGACCCTCAAAATATTCTATGGTATGATTGGATAGAGTCATGTAATTATGGATAAAAGGAGGTTAAAATTGACATATAGAGAGATTTATCCAAAAACAATCTCCCCATCATTTTCTATTCCCTTTCCACATATGATTATGAGATCCCAAATGAGTTCCAAAATAATTTTATAGCTTATCAATGTCCAAATATGTGGGATAATCACTAGAGACTGAAGGCTAGTCAGTCCCCTTATCCAGGATACGAGGGTCACCTTCAGAACGTTAGAATAATATTTTGAAAGCTAGACCAAGATGCTATCTCTATTCCCTGAGATCCAAAATTGGAAAATCACAGCACAAATCTGCAACAAGGTTTCTTCCATTACATTACAATCCATGGGTAGCTAATCTTTGATTCCACAACATGAATATATATTCAAGGATGGGGAGATTATGGATCATTATACTTTTTCTCATATGGGGAATAGAAGAACCTCTCAAGTAGGATGTCCTGTAATATCACAGCCTCCATAAAAACTAGGGAAATGGGTAACACTCTACCATGGTTTTAACTACAACAGAATTACCCCACATAAATAATGCTTGAACAAGAATAGATGAAGAGGATATCCCATAGGAATTCAAAATGGTCCCCTCAATGTAATGGGAAGGAATTTCAAACACAGAAATCGATGTTACAATCAATTATAAAACATCTTGTGAAGAATGATCCCCATCATGGGATGCCATAGTACCCAGCATCTTCATGAGTACAACTATTCTTCATCCAACACGCTAGAGTAATAGCTTCCATAATA
This sequence comes from Viscum album, assembly GCA_963277665.1. NCBI lineage: Eukaryota > Viridiplantae > Streptophyta > Magnoliopsida > Santalales > Viscaceae > Viscum > Viscum album. The sequence goes on from OY728130.1 coordinate 303,786,921, forward strand.
GTCATCTAGAAGTGGACCCAAATCACTGGTCATGGGAATATCTACTGCCACATCCACCTCTCTAATCATCAATTATGGAGAGGATTTAAGACACAACGACATTAGTTGAAAACAAATCTCTTCACACTAGGCTGGGAGAATATATATCTCAATCAACATCATCAATTTAATCATCCCATGAGAGGGTTATAAGAAAATCACAAGTGATTCTAGATCAAGCCCGCCCTACTAGGATGGGGGTATTAATATCTTATTGTTCTTTCTATGGATTAATCAAATCCTAGAAGAAAAAAATTTGATCCTCAAAAAAAGGACCAACCAATTCCAATTGTGGTCCAAAATAAACCTCAACCCATAATTATAGGGGAATTTTCATCATCATCATCACTATAGGTAGAATCATATTTCTAAAGGTCTAGTAGTAAAAAAATAATCATTCCGCATCCCACCTATTCCTCACACTATAACAAAAACCTCTCTTATTCAGGGCCATTTAGCGAATAGGACTGGAAACTTCCTCAAATTCATTGTTCATATATGAGACACAAGGATAATTTTGAAAGATCTATTAGACCCTGCATGGGTTTCAATCCCAAATAGACCAATCTTTCCATGGGTTCGAATAACTACCTTGAAGAAAGTAGTACAGAATCAGCTTGATATCTAAAAAGTAATGGCACGACCACCACTTCCAGATATACATTTTTGAATGTCATCACTATCAACATGGAAAACATTATGGATTAATACACTACTATAGAGGTTCACAAAATAGAAAATATACCCTAATAGGAGGGTGATATGGATGCACCAAATGAGGCTGCATAGACCAGGAACCAGAGATGGCTCTAAAATCCAGTACCTTCGAATACTGATTTTCCAACTCCCAGGAGGAACACTTCCAATTAAAAATGGAAACGTATATCTACATTCTGATCACCACCTAGAAGATTTGAAGTTCCATCCATGTAGAAACAATTTTCAAAATATGAGAGTGATATACAAGCTATCAGATGAATCAATGAGGATCTATTCTATGTAAATATTACCACTGGGTATCATCTTTAGGTAGAGATTAATATTATGTCTCCCACAGTAAATCCACCAAGAATATCAGTATCTAAGCATCAAACTATCTATAGATCTAGGTAGTTAGTCTAAATAAATGAGGAAGTCGATAATGATCATGACATCCCACAGTTGCGGTGACAGTCTCTCCCTTTCGAGTGTGATCATTAAGTCTATGGAAAAATTGAGAATAAATGGGAGAAAAAGGTGGGGCCACCACATCAACCCCCACCTTCTCCCTGAAGATTAGAGGCGACTCAGAAAATAGTGTCCTAGATCTTCTTAACACCAACAAGTCCCTGACTACTCGAATAAAAGCCGTGGAAGGGAATGGGGAACCTGTTCCACCTCAGAGGAACCCATATCCCAAATGGGTGGATGATACATTACCTCCAACCAATTTTTTAAATCATACCTTCTCTACTTATGATGGGGTTGGTGACCCTAAATAGCATCTCACAAACTTTGTATCCTGATGTGGGCTGATGGTGGGCCCTTGAGATCAACATGAGGAAACAAAGCTGAGGTGTTTTTCATAGATTATAACAAGGATATCTTTTGTATGGTACAAAAGCCTACCATCCAGATCTGTTATAGGATAGGAAGAATTTCATCATCAATTATGTTATTAATTCATATCCACACTAATAAAAATTATGATCCTTGACCTAAAAATATGGAAAAATATGAAAATGAGATGGTGTATAACTTTATAGACATATGAAATAGTTTAAACTATTTCACTCAACATCCCTCTCTCATAGGAGAAACTACTATAAATCTATACTAAAAATCTCTAGGATGAGTTACAGATACCTCTCATCCTAATAAAGTATGCAGGTGGGCTTTTTGAGTTCACTCAAATGGTGCAATGTCTTGAGGATTCCATTCAGTCAATCCAATCCACAACTCAACTCATTCCCTTAACATGGGTGAAAATTACAAGCAAAGAGGAATACAAAACACTCACTCTTAAGCTGGTAGTAGTGGCCATCTAGTCACCTTGTGTAGACCTGAACTTCCCAACACCTCCTCTTGAGTAGTGTCAACCAAAAAATCACCCTCATCCAGATTCCCAAAGAAATCATGGTCATCTAGAATTTTAGGAATGGGAGAGAAACCATACTTCTTCCAAAATGAACAAGTCCACAATTATTTATTGGTATCATTGGATAGAAACATTCTCATGCTACTAAATCCTAGGAATCCCAATGAGGTAAACCTCACCTACCATCCTGACTACTACCCTTTCCATAGAAGTATGAGTGATAATATCCATGAATGAATCAACAAAAAAGTTGTCCTTCATATAATGGTTAATTCTAGATCAGTGGTTTTAGATAACTCCTTAGAGTAATTATCTTTCATAAAAATTTCCCAACCACAAGAAGAAGGTGATTGGAAAAAGGTTCTGACCAAGCATGATTGAATGTTCCAAAATTGGATGACTTGAAAAATAGTTGTCTGAGCTCATTACTCCATAATAAATCAACTATGTAGAACCAAAATAGATCCCCCACCTAATAGGGTGACATCCAATATGTCTCTCAAATTTTTACATGAAAACTGAAATGAGGAAGAAATAAAAGAGGAGGAATCTTATTCTGCTGCAACACAAGCTCTAAATCATGTGTAATTATTCCTTGAAACATCCACAACATAGGAACCGCCCATCAAATGGAGTCCTCATCAGATGAATTGATCAACATTTTTTCTTTCAAAATGATACACTTAGAGAAAACCTTCTCTAATGATGAATAATCCCATGAGTATGAGTTTCCAGTGCATTATTGTGGAATTTGAGGCCGCATGAGCTGGAACTGAGGATATAGGGGACATCGTAGATTTGTTTGGGTCCAATATTTTAGTAGTGTCCCCATACAGAATATATAAGCACATTAAATCCATGTTTATGTTCTTCAACATTCCCAAAAGAGGAAAGTAGGTGTCCCATAACCCTCGAGAAGTCCATCGCCCCCATTTTCTTGCATGACCACCTTGCGGTGGTTGGATTATCTAATCAGTCGAGACAGGAGGGAAGTATATCATGACCCAAATCCCTATAAGAAGACGATCACTTGACCTTTTCATAAGCACTAACCCATCCACCTCAAATTACTCAGTTCCTAATCTATATTTCCCAGAGCAACCCCACAATGGGAAGCACCAACCAATGTTATAAACATATGATGTTCTAAAACAGATGGTGGTTGTCAAATCCAATATCTCAATCTTGGATGTGTTCTATCTATTATAAGAAGTTAGAGAAGAAATTTTTGTATCCCTCCAGAGCCCGCAAAATTTTGAGAAAGAATTCACTATAACCTAGGACTATCGATTGGAGACCATATCCTTTGAATTTGGTTTCTCTATCTCATTCACTGACTTGGATTATGAAGAGGTCATCCATGTGAATATTTTTCCCCTATATGTTTCAAGAAGACCCAATTATTTAAATGTTCGAAGGTCTCTGGATGATAATGGTTCTGTGATCAACCCCATCCCAATTCAAACCCTTCCATGTTTGGGATATGGTAAAGGGTATTTTTCTCTCACAGGGATAAGAATTCAATGTTGAGATAATCATGAGAAAATACCTCTTGGGAAGATCAAACTTGAAGCTTAGTTTTGGGAGCTAAAATCTAATTCATAAGATGTGTTTATCCATCAAGACACATCAATCAATTTCTTACTAGAAAGGACCTTGCTCTATAGCCACTTGGTTTACCTTTAATAATCCATGAGTGCCTGATGTACTCCCTCAAGGGAATGATCAGTATACTACGTGGTAAAAATTAGCATTTTTTGGATTATAAAGCCACATATAGTGAATAATATTTCTATAAAAATGGATTCAAATGTCCAATGCACAAATAAGATAAACATGTTGTAGTCCCCAAAGGTTTGGGGACCGCCCCTACAAATCCCTAGATTATGGTCGACAACGACTGTGTTCTCTCCATAAATCTAGTCAAGCTGATAGACTTGACCCCAATTTTCCAAGCTTCTCTTATCCCCAATGATAGTGTAAAATATAATCATCTAAGAAAACTATCAGTAATGAATCAGGAAGGAGGTGATGGTAATCTCCCTTATCATAGCCTATCTCTCCCCAATAGGGATAGAGAAACCCATGGATTTCCTTCTTCATCTAAAAATATATCCATAGACTCATAAGTGGAAGAATATTTGGAAGACATTAACAACACTCCTTCCATATTAAATAAAGGTTTATCCATAACCATTGAAGAGAATATATAAATATATCTTGGAATAGTGTAAGACCTGCAACCCACATTGATTAGTGTCAACATCCCCTAGAAGAGAAAGAGATGGATATTTCATTTCTGAAGTAGAACTGATATGTGTTCTCTTGGACTGCACCTAAATTCCTAGATTTAATCCAGATGTGGATATGCACCATCTCAGCATAACTAGTGAGCATCAGGGTTTCAAGAAGGAATTTTGGAGGATGCACCCCTATCATGCCACCAATATAGAGGTGGAAGTTATCAAATTGATCAAATCTAACATTGTACCATAAGTTTGATACCCATGGATGATTGAAAATATCATCCCAGTTAAGAAAAATAATGGGAAGATTAGGTTCTACATCAATTTCATATACCTTAATCGGCACTTCCAAAAGAACAATTTCCCATTTTCAATCACTGGAGTCTTGATTAATGCAACTCTGGTTTATAAGCCCTATGCTTCATGGATTGGTATTCAGGGTAAAATCAGATAAATATGGCCCCTAAATATAAAAAAGTCACTAACTTTAAAGTGACTCAAGGTATAATTTTTTATCTATTAAATCCCTTTGGGTTAAAGAACACTAGCGCCACATACCAACAGGCCATGCATCAAATAGTTAATCCATTCTTGAACAAGATATCTTAATTTATGTCAATGACCTGGTTCTCAAATCCAAAAAATGATGTAATCACTTCATGGATCCTCAAATAGTCTTCAAAAATCTATGAGAGCAAAGTCTTAATATGAATCTTTTGAAATGAACATTTGATGTAACGTCATGGAATTTATAAGGTTTTATGGTTTTCAACCATGCTATCGTGGTTTTCCCAGAAAAGAATAACTATATTTTATAAATTTTACCCCAATAAATCTAAAATAACTAAAGGGGATCCTAGGGATCCTAACCTAAATTCAGTAATTCATTACAAACAAGGATGTAAAATCCCCCCCCCCACCCTTTCACCAGACTGATGATGAAGGGAATCACCAATAAATGGGATGATGACTTCCAATAATCATTAAAAGGTATCAATTGGTGCCTACTACACCCGCTGGTTATGATGCATCTGGTGGAAGGGAGGACACTCACCTTATATGTGGCCACCATGGAATTCTCACTGGGTGTTCTCATCACATTGAAAAATGATGCAGGATGGAAGAACAATATCTGATACCTCAACTAGAATATTTTAGGTATTGAGACCCAATACTATGATGTCAATAAGACCTTCATTGCACTCATATTCCTAGTAAGAAATATATATAATTACTTTAATAACCATGAAGTCAATTTGGTCTCTCATATTGATCCACTCAAGTATATCCTTGTTCTTCCTATGTTAACTAGGTTCTTGGCCCGATGAGCGGTTATCCATCTAAAATAAAACTTTCAATTTGTATTATAGAATTTAGTGAAATGGAAAGTCATAGCTAATTTCCTCATAGAACATCCTACCAAAGAGAATACATTGGTAAACACCAAGCTTCCATATAAAAAGGTCTTATATTCCCCTGACACTCCATATACATGGGAGATTTATTTTGATGGAAACAACTAAATTCCTATCTATAAATGTATTGAGAACCTGAGATTCGATCATATTGGTATAGGGAATGTATTTTTCTCTCTAGAAAAATCAATTTTTACCTCCTCTTTCCACTATTTGAAGGCTAAAGAATAAAGAGGAAAAATACGAAGCCCTCATTGCTGGGTTAGAACTATATCTATAGTTGCAAATATCAAAGGGGAATAAAAACTACTGATAAATCTAATCAATAAAAAATATTATATTCAAAAATAATAATTAAACCCCCTCACTAGCTACTTTAGGGGACTGGTGACAGAATTCCATTTTGATCCCACATTGCATCATGTTCCCTGCTCATATAATTATTACATAGACATGTTAGTTAATGTGGCCACAGTCCTATCCAACCATGATCAGGGGGAAGAAATATTTCATATCACACATAAAAGAATGTTCTACTCAATACTTGTATGTGATATAGAAGATATAAATTTGGTAATAACTACCCAAAGCATGATGAACCAATGTCCACCCCTGGGTGGATGTATTTTATAATTAGTTATCTCAAAAATGGGACTCTCCTGAAAAATTGAGTTGGAAGAGAATAGATCTGGTGTAGTATAGAAAACTCTACCCTGAAGGATAGTTTAAATTGGAATGAATCCCTATATAATCATGGATTCAATTGAATCCTCATTAGGTTCATAGTATAAGGATAGATTATCGTCATCATAGAGGAAGTCCGTGTAGGCTCTAAAGGCACTCATAAGTCTGGGCTAGGTTCTCCCACTATATCAGGTGGTTTTGAAATTACCGAAAGACTATGAAAGAAGACTATATAGAATACACCATGAAACCTCATGTATTCCAAATCCATTCAAACTTCATCTATCAACCCTCTTAATTTCTACATAAATATAAATATTCCTGTCCATTTTTTTCCTGTGGAATGGATGTCATGGGGTCATATCCGCCAACCACAGCTAAGAAATTTAAGTATATCCTTTCTAATATCAAATTGTTTTAAAAATGGTTAGAGGTAACACTCCTCAAAGAATTCAGGATGAAGAACATAATCAATTTCATAAAGTACCATATCATCACCCAGTTCAATGTACCTCACACAGTATTGAGGGAAAATGACAACAACTTCTGTTCAATGGAGTTGAAGAAACTATACCATAAGTACAACAACGAGTCCAACCACACATCCCTCTATCATGAAGTATAAAATGGATAGATAGAGTCCTTCAATAAGCTATATCGAATATACTCCAAAATATAGTGAATAAGGATAAGAATTAAGGTCTGTATAAACTCCTCAATGTGTTATGGATCTAACATACCAACACACATGCTACAACACAAGAGATTCCATACTCATTAGTGTATGGGACTGAGGTATAGTTACCCATAGAGTTCAAGATTCATTTACTCAGAATACCCATTTGAGGGAATATCTCAAATAATGAACAATCACAAAAGTGTTTGGATGAATTGGAGTAGCTCGATGAGGAATGGTTGCACACATTTCACAACCATGAAGACAATCAGGATCAGATTGCACATTCCATCAATAAAAAGGATCACCTCCATTCATTCTTCCAAGTAGAATTTTTTTGTCACTCAGGTCCCTAATAATAATAGGAAAAAATCCTCCAATGACGGAACACAAATGGGAAGTTCCATACATCATACATAAGATATATCATAAGGAAGACTACTCATTGGCCACAATGGATGGAGAGTGTGTTACACCACCAACAATTGAGAGGTTTCTCAATAAATACTTCACATAAGTATCATCAAATGGGAATCCACATCAACGTAAGTACTACTATGCATCCTAGTTACATTATGCTAAACTGTAAAAGTTTCATCTTTCTCACATGATGTTAAACTGTATGAGATCATCCTAACCACATGATGTCCAAATGTGTGATGTAGTCCTTAATTCATGACGTTAAAATGCATTTCCAACGCCTATACCACATCACATAAAACTACATAGACCCATGAAATCCATCTTTAGTCATGTTGGGTGATCTATTCCCTTACCAAAAGTCATTAAACTACATGGATAATGTCCTTTATACATGAAATTAAACTACCATAGTTTTCTAGAACTATGTAAGGCTTGATTCTCATTTTTAATAAGATTCATAGGGTCACCTAAATCCTTTGTCTTATTATATCCACCAAATGATTCAAAATAACCCTTTCCTATCTCTAATTTACACATCATATTGAGCAGATCACTTATTATTCCATATTTATCACACTAATCATATCTCACGTGAGATTAAGAATTTCAGTTATGGTTTCCCTATACAAACAAGGAACAAAATATTTTGATAGGATCATCATGGTCCTGGATTCAAGACCCAAAAAGGTGTACCCTGATTCCTCAACTCATGATGTAATAATTCATGGTTTATGTCCCTTACACGACAGAAAACTGTACATTCTAGTGGAACTCGCCCGAGAGGACCACCATTGAGGGTGTTGGTCTCCTACCACACTAGCATTCAACAACTACATGTGACTTGATTCCTGACTTCATAGGATATGTAGTGATGCATAGATACTCAAATATTGGTTCTAGTCACAAACAACATTAAAATCACTCTTCTATTCATATAGGATTGACTTGAGCATGAAGGTCCTCACTTCAAAACTATATATGGCTTGATTCCTATCACCATAGGATACATAGTAACAATAAATTTTTTATCCGTGGGTTCATCCATGATACCCATTTTTACATCAAGAAGACAATATCCATTTCTAATAATGTTAAACTACATAGTTCCTAATTAACTACATGTTCCATGATTCATTTCATCACAGGATACATATTGATGCTCAGGTATCCAATCTTGGGTCCAGGAACAAAAATAAATACAAACAACTACAACCTATTTGTATAGGTGAAGCCAGTGTAGAGTGTTTCCCATTTAAGAACTATGTGTGGTTTGATTCATAACTTCGCATGATATATAGTGACGCACAAACCTTCAATCCTAGAACCAGCTGTAATAACTGATACAAAAGGAACCCCAAACTACATTGGGTACTAGTTCATCACATAACCTATGTACAAGTTAGATATATGCATGAACTAATTGCCCAAATGATATGCCTTGCACAATTTTTCACATCGATTCCCACATACATACATCATGAAATTAAATTTCACTGAACTACATCCTTACCACATGACATTAAAGTTAATGGAAAATGTACTTATAGAATGACATTTAAACTTCATGGAACATGTCTTCACAACATGAAGTTAAACTGCACAGAATAAAATAATCCCCATTATATGATGATAAACTATGAATAACGTCACCCAAGATTCAACCTTTATCATATGACCATAAGAGCCTCACCCTATTATACCAAACTATGAGGTGCTTCCATCATCTTTTAATAACCTCCATCCATAAATCATAATTCATGTCTCGAGTTAATAAAGTTGTCATAAATCATCCATGAACATTGGAAATATAATCAGATTTAAGAAAACATTTTCTATACTATGAATTTATCGATATGGCCCCTGAATATTCTCTTATGTTCATCGACCAAATGTTTCAATATATAAAATGTACACTTTGATATTTGTGAACCATGACATCATCATGGAAGAACTCAACATCTAAGTGTGATCTAAACTACTCCTGGTATGATTTTCCTATATAATTAAAAATGACCTGAGAACCTTGATTAATGATTTATAGTATTCCCATCCCTTACTCAGAAGGTTGATGAGGTACTCTCAACCCTGGGTATCCTAATTAAGATCTTTTTTCCCATCACCCATATTTGGTCCATCTGTTTCATGAAAATAAACTTCCACACTTTGGTCAATGTTGTACGACCATAAACTCTATCCTACAATTTTCCAAATATCAAAACCATAAACTATTAGAGAAATATTATAAAGAGAATTTAGGTCAATAACCCCAAAAGGAAAGCCTGCATAAATGTCAATACTTCATTCACAAAACTCCCTATATCCATAGTTTAATAAAAAATTAGGTCATTAATAAATAAGATATAAAGATCATAAGGTCTACACTATTTCCCTAGTAAAATCAAATCTATGATTTCTAGACCCACTGGTTCAAGAAAAAGTTAGAGTAACAGTTTGTCACATCTCCTCTCTATGAGAATATGTTCACTATGTGGTTTTACAATTTTCTGGGTTCTCAAACCCTTATTGAATATTACACATTTTTCAAATAATACATTATGATTTGGGGTTCCTCGGATCCCTACAAACTTCCATGGATCATCAAAATGATACTTTGCTTCATGGTACCCTTTTCCTGACTATTCATGTTTGCTTATGGCTGTACATATGAATCTATGGTCATCAACCAGATGTGTCACTATGAAAAAATGGATTTCTGATCTTTGGGAGCCTTGAAATTTCTATGACAGAACTCAACACCACAGTGTGATATGAGATGCTCCTGGTATGACTATACCTATCATCCTCCTAACCAAACACATTGTACCATGAATTATAATCTCCATACCAATCTATCCTAGCATATTAAACATCCTCGATGTTATTTCACAATGAATTGTACCCTTTCTTAGGGCAAGAATAAGAAACTTCTTTATCGAAACATTTATGACCCACACCTTGTGATTGAAATATATAGGATGTAGATATGAAGATTCAAAATCAAGATATGAACTACCCTATGGATCCAAAAACCTTCTTGGATAGCTTTCCTACCATATCTAGCCTCACCATATAGACTTTTTAGTCATAAAAAGCCTTTTAAAGCCCTTGTAAAGGAGTGTAGATAATCTTTTTATTGAATATGCTACCGACACATATGGTCCTAGTCCCACCAACTAAAGGAATATACTCTTTATCAGAAAGGAGGTTCAATCCGTATGATCCCTAGAAACACCAAATAGGAACCTGACATTTCAGATTGTCACGAGAAATACATGACCTATCTTCCCCATACCATATTCATAGACTCAAGATTTTGGTTTATGAATTGCACCACCAATATTCAAACTTTATAGGATGGTCTAGTACCCTAGTATTTCTCACTCAATAAATATTACCCCCATAATCCTTCCATGACCCTTGTGAATGAGTGGAAAACCCACTGTTTGGAAATGCTAATGACACATACGGGCTATGAGCCACAATCTAGAGGCATATCTTCCTTGTGTAAAGGGTCATTGATCCTCATGAAACTTCACAACTCCTTGACCACACAAAACAAACTAGATTGTATTGGGTCTTTCCTAGCATGTCTATACCATATTCCATGATCGTCGATCATGTCCATGAAAAAAGACCCTAAACTACTTCAATGGAAGATCTGAGCTAAAATTCCCTAAACTACAGCAGTGGAAGGTCCATGCTAAAAGACCATAAGCTACATTAATGGAAGATATGAATGGAAAAAAATTAAGCTAAATTAATATAAGGTTTGATCTCCCTCTGGGACACATATCTTACCCATGTTATACTACTACAAATTAGGTGATCTCATGATTACTGGACCGTATTTATTAGTAAAGATCATCATATTGGTTGGAATTAATGAGCACTTCCTAAAACAAATATCTATTATGATTTAAAGAATATCTCCATGAATTCAGGTTTAATTGATTTTATGCCATTGATGTGTTTTGTTGGTGATTCACAAAAAATCATATCAATAGAGAATCATGATCATCATGAACGGAGGTAAAGAAAAACTAGACAACAAATATAAAGTTCAGAAAAACCATTCATTGATACCATGTGAAAAGTGGAATCCCCACAATTATAAGTCTCTAAGAATATCTTCAAAAATATGGTGAATTTCAATGATCGAATTACAAAAATATTTTTTCAGATGATTATGCCATGTCAGGAAGAGCATGGAATGAATTTTCAGTTGAATTCTTAAGTGTCGCTCATCCTTCCCCTTATGATTTTCCCCGGGATAGATATTATTGACTAATGTATTCATCTCCTCAACTATCTTTTGATATGTATTCAATGACGAAGTTGATATTGAATGGTCAGACATCAAGAGATCTATGATTTTCTTTTCATCTCCATATTTGTGTTTTCCAAGAATCCAACCAGGCTTGTAGTCTGAATATCAACGGGAAACCCTTCTCCAATGCCTTTTATGCCTCCTTAATTTTCTCAAAAAGGGGATCGTCATCTATAAAATCATGCAATTCTCTCTCATAGGTGACCAAATCTTGTCAAACCAAGATGATCCGTTTCATGACTTCGAGTAATGACTGGCTATCACATCTATCCTCCCCTATGTTGTAAAAATAAATTAGGAAGATGCTCCTACTGATCATAGAATGTATCTAAAGTATTATTAGTAAAATGATTATGATTCTTCTTCAAAATAATCCAACCCCATGTCTAATCTTCCATGAACAATGAACATTTCTGGCAGAGAGCTCTAGAAGATCGATCAGCTGGGGAATGAGGCTTCCCTCCATTCCACTATTAATAGGGAAACTTTTGGAGTACCAAGAATCACATGACAGACCAAACATCTCCCAATACACTAATTTAAACAGCGTTAAAGACTCGTGTGGCCATTTATTTCCTCATAACTGATCACCTTTCCCCCAAAAAATCACTCATGTGGGGTAGGGGAGGGTATTTTGATTCCTTCCAAATGATCATTGCAAATTCAAAAAAGGAATAAACTCCTATATATGGGTTTTACTTTCTCCCAAAAAAGTAAAGGAATGATAATGTGTTTAGAGTCATGGATCGCGTAATCCTTTGATAGATACATGATCGTGAGACCATTATATGGTCACTCAAAAAAACCATGTGTAGCGCCTAACCTATAGAAGATCCCATAGATCCCATTTTGAAAAATCCCTTTTCTCTTGAAAAGGCACCCTATACAATTTATGGTCATGTGGAGGTAACCATATTAGATCCCTAGGCCACACGGTTTGTCAACCGATGGGAACATGAAAACCCATCCAAAAATACTTTGAAAATATGAACACAAAATCCAATAGGTGGGAGCCTCTTGTGGTCATAAATCTCATAAGATGCATCACTTATGGGGAGGATGGTTTTCCTCTACAACAATCAAACCAAATCATGAACCTCTATCCTTTGATAGATAGAACAAAGGAAATAAAAATGAGAGGATGTGAAACGCTCTTGAAGTCGTAAAATTTGGGCGCTGCGCTAACGATGTATGCAAAACAATCTTGAAAGAACCCACATCAAGACAACCAAATCTCATGAAGGTCCCATGATAGGCCATCCTTGACTCATGGAAAGTCCCAAAATATCACCTAAGATCATGTGAAGGACTTTGAACAGGCATCCTTATCTCACGAAGGTACCCAGACATGTTAACCTTCCAAATTGAAAGTCCTTTTTCATGACCTTGTAAGCAAAAAAACCCAATTTTAATTGATGATAATCTAATTAAAGAGGCATTGAAGGGGTGGTCTTGTGGTCACTTAAAAATATGTGACACCCTCAAAGTTATTCATGACAGGACCTCGTCAAGGCACATGATGTAGAATCCCTCTTGTAACTCCAGCCTAGATTCATGTGGTATGAACCGGGAGAAGAAAAAAACATCTTGGGTGGAAAGGAATATAAATCCCCCACCCCAACAAGAAATATATACCAAAAATCTCTAGATGAATGTTTGGAAATTTTGAATCCAGACACATCGGAAAAAGAGTGGATTCCTCACAACATCTGATCTCATGACTAGTGTGTTTTCCATCATGTATGATACCATCGAATAGCTGGAAAAAACATGCAACATGAATAAGAACTTCTCATTATCACCCATATATAACATAGATGACATATAGTAGGACACAAAAATAACATCACACACACCTTCTAGATCATGCAAGACATTAAAAAAAGCGGAAATTAAATAAATCTATGCCATTTACATTATAAATTCTAGATCAAGTAATAAATATAGAATAATTAAGAATAGAATTGATAGGATGATCCTTAGGTGCTTGACATGAACCACTAAGGACATGTGACAGTTCCAATACATGTCTCCCAAATCACAAAACGCTCCTTCAGCATAATATTTGGATAACGAAATCTCATCTAGACATGTCAAAACACGTCATATGGTTCATCATGGGCATGCCTCCCTGGTCGTGCGAAACCCTTAGGGATTGTCATTTTATCCTGGAAGTTCTTTTCATACATGTCACCTGACCCTTATGGAAGTACTATTTCTTGTCATCTAAGTCTTGTGGTAGCACCCGAGCATGTTAATTTACTCTCACGAAACCACCCATACATGCCACCCAAGTCTCAAGATTCCCTCTATACATGTCATCCAGGACATTAGACACCCTATGAGACATGTAACATTAACTCTCATGATTCCCTCCATGTGTGTTAGCCAGCTCTTACAGTGACACCTAGGTAAGTTAGATGGGCCATGTTACACCCCCTAGACAATCCAGCGGAGGTCATGTGACAGTGTCTAGGACCAACCATCCATTTTATGTGATGTCCATTACAAAAGTCATACATGATCATTCAACAACCTTCAAAAATTCCATCCAAATAATGTGAAATCCTTTGAAAAAGTGAAAGGGATTATATTATTGTCATGATGACATGTCAGGAAGATACTCTCCAACATTACAAGTAGGAAATCAAGGTTTTTCGATCATAAAATCAACGTATGTCGGGAATTCAAGAAGATCAGTTCAAGTAAGGAATCCTAGGATTTGATGACCTTGTCCATCCTCAGCATGTAACCCAAATTTTTAGGGAAATAAAAGTGTGTAAACCTATATCAAGGGAACTTCGATGACTCTTATTTCTTCAATAACCATGATACCTAGGACACCTCCTAGAATTTTTAGCTCCAAATTAATGTACCGAAAGGGAAGTACAAGAACAGAAGTCCCACATCCTAAATCAATGAAATTGATTATTTTCCATCCATTATTTCTCACAACGATCATATCTCACATGGGATTATGTAGATTCAGTAATCATATCATCTTCACAATAAACATATAGAAAGTCCTGGAAACATTAGTGTGTAAGACCCAAGACATTGAACTATGAGGAAACTAATTCATTCCATAATGAGAATACATGTGATGCAACCCTAATGCCCGATCCCAAACTCAAATGGGAATCCAACTTAGTGTGGGCCCTCCATGGATCTAACATTTCATCCATTGGGACCCAATTATTCACATGGGATGATCTCTTTACCTGATCCCCCAATGGACACAGATATCAACTAAACAACAATAACTCTAATTCCTTCCATAACCAGGATATGTAGGACTCCTCCCTAAGGCCCATTCTCCATCTTAAACATCCCAAGGGTTTTCCCTACACATAAGCACCATGTCCATATATAGTGAGGTTGATTACATGTTATCCATTCTATCTTAAACCAATCATTTCTCACATAGGTTTAGGGATTTTCCAGATCCATATCACTCATATAATGCATCTCCACCATCTAGGTAAAATTCAGCATGTAAGAACCGATGAGTGGAATGATATCAACATCCCCCATACTAGGAAATATACATTGGGTCCAGTATCTAGGGAATGACTAAACTACAAGGACTTAGATCCCTTCCATAATCATGATAAGTAAGATTCTTTTCTAAGACCCAAGACTAAATAGTAAAACACTTCAGTATAAATCCCCCCATATCTCAGACATCTCAACCATTGGGACCCAATCGTACCCATGGGAAAATCATTACACATCATCTATTAGTGGACTGAGAAAAAAAATGAACAAAAATAATTCTGATTCTCACTATAACTAGGATTCATAGTACATCTCCCAATGACTCGATCATGAATACCTTGTGCCTCTGAGAACTCATCGATTTCGTTTATGTATGATGTTAAAATTCATAGGTTTAATTAGAAACATGGATTTTGATTCATGCAATAACATGGATATGTTGGAAACCTCGTAATGTCTCAATACCCTCCTCAGAATATTAACTACCTCCATGTGTGGTAGAAAATTATGAAGCATAGGGTTATACAACTTCATCATATAAAGAAGATATTCATTATTTGAAAACAGATTTAGAATATCAAATACATAAAGATGTATTATTAGATGAGATCTATGTCTTCATAACATAAATATAACTTAACCCATAATATGTGTTGTAGGGTAACCAGTCCGGTATTGAGGTTAGGAATAGATTCAAGAACATATCTTAAATCTATAAGAGAGTCCCGATGTATCAAACAATTCCAACCAAAAGGGTGCGATGAGATCAAACTCCCATCCTTTCAACTAATTATAGTACCCAATCACCATCAGGTATAAAAACCTAGGTGAGCACTTTCAATTGGAAAGAAGGTTTATACCAAGTTAAGGATGGGGGAACCATTGAGAGTTTCCATTAAAAAGTAAAAATGATAACCCAATATTAATGATTGTGCATAGAATAAGATAATTTTGGAGAACCACTAATACATATAGATGCTTTCATGAGTTAAGAATATTGTGTACATACATATGTTCACATCGATGGTATTACACTAATATCTAAATACATTATCATTGGAATATAGTATTAAATTTTTAATAGCAATAGTATAACCCACCTTGTACTTAGATTTGTGAAATATTCACGAAAATTACTGAAATCTTTAAGTGAGTCCCGGAGTAGGTAATATTTCCTCCCAACTGGGTGTGATGAGAATGACTTCCCATACTCTCTACCAATTTCATATCCTAAGAATATTTTTCATGAAACATCAATTTATGTATTCCTTTGAAAATAATGTCCATATATTTTCATGGATGTGGGAGTCTTGGGGTGTTATTTTGTACCATGAATAAACCGCCTTGGAAACCATCTGATATAGGAGTAGTAAGCTAATGATAACATTATGAAGCCATACACATACACTCTTAATAAATCATTAGGTCACCTTATCAAAGGTCAAAGAGATCATATAATTTACTTGACATCTTTCACTAAAATGGCCATTATTTTCTTATAATTGATGGTGAAATCATAACTTTTATGATGAAATATATTTTATAAAAATCATTTTACTACCAAATGTAATTAAACGATTACCATTTTTATAAATAGAATAACTATATTTTCACAAAATAATATTTATTTTTAAATAATTAATTATTAGGTATGACGAAACCTAAAAAAATATTTCTCAAAAATCACTCCTTAAAAATATAAATTTAATGTATTTACTTCATTCCAAGAAGTGAAAGCATTTTTTTATGAAATATTTATTGAAATTTAGTTTATCAACAATAAATATTTAAGAAATCATATATTTATATCAAATAATTTTTAATTCACTCCCCAAAGTGAATATGATTAAAAAAACATTTTATTATTTACAATAGTGGTCATAGTGAGGAATGTTTTATGAATTCAGCCAATATATGAACACTGACTCATGAACCATTTTTATTTTCCTTAAAATAAATGGTGGATCATATCCCTAGTAGACACATTTTAAAAACATTTTGTTCAAAAGTCAAAAATAAAAAAATGTTTTATAGGTTATGGTCCTAATACTGTATTTTCTTATTATGAATTCATTATTTAATGATAAACCACCAGAAGTGGAAATTATAATGATCATGATAAATGATTTATTTTTAGATTTCACTGAAAACCCAAAATCTTTTAAATATCCACAATGAGATATAATGAAGGTCTTTTATGTTTATATTGAATTATAATTTTTATACATATTAAATTAATTAAAGGATTAAAAATAACTCATCTATATTTATTATAAATAAAATCTCTTGAAGAGTTAGCACATGATAATTTAAGACCCATTACTGGAAGTGAAAGATTAATTGAAGGATCAATAAGAGAGAATATATTTATACCTAGTGGTATAATGTTTTTAATAAATAGTTACATATTATTATTATTTAAAAAACATGGTTGAGCCCCCTCTATATTATATTAAAAAATGATATCCATATTTATTTCTAGGTAGAGGGGAACCCATTACATTTCCTAGAGGTCCAGTGACACAAATACCCAATAATAACTAGCCTAAAATCCTTGAACCATAGGCTAAACGTCAACACCTCCCTTTAACATTCACCACACAACATCCCCATCTGTGTTCCCCAGCGTCGATCACCCATCAGACACCAGACTACTCGTGCTAAATATAGATTGTTTCATCCACTACCATATGCCCAACACTATTATTTTGGAAAACATAAAACGCTTGATGTCATTTCCCTTAATATTGGATCTCCCATGTCTTCATATCGTGCACCCTGCCATCACTATCATGAAGCCTGACTAACCCAACAATCACACTGTCACTGATAACAAACCACCAGTACTCTTGCCACAACACCACAACTGATTCCCCTACTATCGAATAGACTACTAGTGATAATCCCCAAATTAGGGCCATCATATAATGAAACCTAGACCTGATGTGGTCTTAAAAGGTTGATTAGACACTCTTCCAACACCCCAACAATAGTGAATATTTTCTTATTTTTTTATTAAGTCCTGATAAAATAAAATGTCATTTAGAGATATTCTGGAAAATGAATATCCTTTGAATACCATAGATGAATGAGGTATTGAATTCATTTATACCTAACTAGACTTAATAATAGAAAATAAATTGATTATGTATATTTTTTATATTTATCTGGTATCTTGGTGTGCAACACCCCAATATTTCATAGTAAGTTATTTCTTTAAATTTAATAGCATGCGCTAAAAACAACACCGAGTTCAAGTGCACCACGACTTACCAAACTAGTCGTTCAAAAATAGTTATGATTAGTATTAACTATATTTTGAATTTTATATACTCCATATAATTTTAACTTATGTATTATGTGTTTTTTAGACGTATTATAATATCAAATTCAATTTTTCAGATAAAAAATGTATTTTTCAAAAAACAAATCAATTTTACAACATTTTAATTTCGAACCCTTTTTAAATCCAATATTTTACCCTTTTACATATTAATTTTGATAGAATAATGTTCTTTTTAGAATCAGGACATCAAAATTTACTTTGGATGAAATATTCGTATTTTTCTAATAATATTAATTTTTTTATTAATCATGAGAAATAATGTATTTTAATTTAAAACTTCTTTTTAATATAATATATTTATATAGTTAGATTATATTTCAAATTGGTTTTGAAGTGTAATTAGATTATATTTTTACCGTTTAATCAAATGTAGGTCATTTGAATTAATTTCACTTTGAAATTATACATAAACAAGTGTCAATATTTTGATAGTTATTATTTCTTAAAAACACGCTATCTGTTTTGACAACTGGAATTAATTTTAAATTAATTATTTCAACATCTATGTTTCGAATTTGGTAAAATAGAAATTATTTTTGAATTTGGAATATCATATATAGATTAGTCTAAATATTTGGTATTTTTTGAAAATCTTCAATTTTTGATGAATAGTGAAACCAATAAGTAGTAGTAAAAAATCCAACTTTTTCATTAAAATGAAATTATAACAATTCTGTAAATTGAATTTCAAAAATCCAAGATACATGGTTGTTATTAGTAAGTAAAATGTGGTTCAATAAGATGAAAATTATTTTTGGTGAATAGTAACTTTTGAATTTTATTTTCCGTGGTTAAAAGTAAATAGGGAAACTCAATGTAAAAAGAATATTATAATAATAATAAATTACCTTAACACTTGTTATAACCTTATTGGAGGAGTAATGGAAGACCATGGGCATCCTTGGGTCGATTTGGGGACCCCATGGGGCCACATAAGAATGATAATGACACTTTAGTTTAATTAACTTAATGTAAAGACAAAAATGACATTAACAGATATCTTTTAGTATATCAATTTTTACATGATGTTATATAAGTCATATTTTCGACAATAAATAATAATTGGAAAGATAAAATGATTTCCTAAATTATGGTAATTTTTTTGTAATTTTTAGAAATAAAATAAATTAAATTATTTATGAAACAATAATGATGTAGTATTTACCTAATTAATAATGATTTAAATAAATATGATTATAAATATTAAAATAATTTCCAAAACCTGTCCAATTCTTATTGGATTATTTTATTTCGACCATGAGTCATTGTATCTTAGACTTTAATTAGTTTTTGACCTTTAGAAACCGAATATCACTATATAATAAAATAATATTTTTACACTTTCCTAAATAGCCCCTCCCCCCTTTATAAAAGGACACCACTTCTAACCCATTCCACATACCTCTCAAGCCCCTTGCCTCATCCAACCCCTACCAAAAAATCTCTCAAGATCCCCCTCTTCCACCTAAAAGCCTTAAATTTGACATAAGGCAATTCAAGAAGTCATTTTGGTTCAAACCAAATGAAGTTACACAAATTAAAGGTAACGATTTCTCTTAAATTATTTTGTTTTGTTTTGTTTTATTTTACTTCTCCAACCCCATAAATGCATTTTATTACTTTATTTTATAACAAAAAAAATATCCTAAATATAATAGGATGTTGTTATTATAAGTCCCTGGCCTTAAACATCTCTTAATATTGAATTAAATGAATAATTCACATAGAGTATATTTTCAAGTTTAGAGTTTTAGAGAATTAGAACATAACTACTACATCTCAAAATATTACAAAGTAGACACTTCTACTAAGATTCCATAGAATAAAAAAACACTTAAAAAGAAACATGTCTAGTTCCAAGTTTTATATAGCATGACTTTCCCTTGATCCCATCCCTGACCCTATTCCACATTAGGTCCTGTGAAAAACATTTCAAAAAAAACTTGGGGTGAGCATAAAGAGTTCAGAAAGGGATACACAATGAATGAAAACTATTAGTTTATCAAAACAACAAGTAACCATGTATACTTTATCAATGTAATACCTTCACTATCATGAAGTAGTAGAAACTCTTCACTGAATAAAATATCATTACTTACCCTTTTGTAACCAAAGTATTACCATAAAACCAATATAAAGAACACATAACATATAAAGGTAACTTGGGATATAAACATACTTAAGTGGAATAACCATACTATCGAATTCCACACATATCACTTAATTGAATAGCCATACGGCCAACTTCCATACATACTTAATGGAATAGCCATACGGCCGACTTCCATACCCATTGCATTGGAGGTTATAACGTAACCACCCATCCTAGTATTCACGGCACCACCCGTCATATGGTTTATCACGTAACCACCCTTCAAATTTCCAAGTACCATTATAAAAATGATAAGACATAAAACAAATATAATGGAAAGAAAACATTTCCACACTTTGATCACAATATATCACTTAAATATATTGACATAACAAATCGTTTATAAAAAAAATTTCAATACCAAAATACATAAAAGAGTATATGGTATTTATTTCATTTAAAAAAAACATTACGGCTTGTTCAGGAAGCCAAAGACCAAATAATACTCGCGGCGGCGGAAAAGGTCGTTGTCACCGCGTACGTTAAAAGAAACATTCCTTTTTTAGTTTAGTAAAATGATTCGTATAAAAAGATTTCTTTTTGTATAAAATTAAAAGTCAAAGGGGTTTATACACCGTATAAAAGATAGTTGTGTATAAAATGAAATATGCCTCAATGAAAGGAGATTGAGACGAAGTCCCTTACCTCGGGTCCGACTTGACTCGATCGTTCTTTAACGTCCTGAATAATAAACTTGAGTTAATTTATACTTGCTTAAGAACCTTTTTCAAGAATATTATTCCTTTTATATCACTTATTTCCATGTTATAAACATTATGTAGTTAATAATGTTTGTTTTTTCGATATTTGGTTCTTAAGTCTAAAGTGGACTTCTTACAATTACATGTTGTTCGTGTGGTCAAAGGTTATTTATATCTAGAATGACATTCCTGATTTTTATATCATATATATCATATATATCCAGCATATACATGTATTTATAATATTGCATAATCATTTAGATGTAAGAAATGAAATGCACCGTTCATGGAGACGGTAAGCCGTACGTACGCATGAACGCTACTTTCATTTCTTTATCATATTAATGGAATTAAAACTAAAATAGAGGTATTTATATTTTAATTCCAGAA
The DNA here is from genome assembly GCA_963277665.1 of Viscum album. Taxonomy (NCBI): domain Eukaryota; kingdom Viridiplantae; phylum Streptophyta; class Magnoliopsida; order Santalales; family Viscaceae; genus Viscum; species Viscum album. The sequence goes on from OY728130.1 coordinate 303,808,895, forward strand.
TTATATTCATCATTTAGATGTATAATTAATCATATATATCCATTATATACATATACTTATAATAGTACATTACATTTGGGGATAAGAAATGAAATGCACCGTTCATGGAGACGGTAAGCCGTACGTATGCACGAACGCTACTTTCATTTCTATCTCATAATTTAATGGGAAGAAATAATATTTATATAGAGGTATATTATAATTCCAGTATAAAATCATATATAATAACTTTAAGTCCATCCTTTATGCGTCCCACATATAGCATTAACGAATCAAATCACATTGAGGGGGCGGTAGTCTGCACGTCCTAAAATGAAATTATCGTGTTTACCCACAATGGAAACCATAAAGGTATACCAAAAATAAACAATACAGAAGAATAAGGGAAACATAAACATAATATATATCATATATAAATAGAGTGACATATTAATGTCCACCATTAAAGGTGCTTAAAAGAAGATTGAACAATCATCGTTTCGTGAGGCAGAAATTCGCCAACCACAGAAACAGTATGTTCTTTAACCATTAGATGTAGATTTGTGTAAGTGTAGCTAGAATGATTATTATAACAACATACTAGTATATTTAAGATACTTTATTTGTTACAAAATAAATGAATAAAAAGAGTTTAGGGGGTTGGAGAAGCAAAACAAAACAAAAGAACACAAGTGAACACATTACCTCAAAATCAGGTAACTCTCTACGATTTGAGCTCAAAGGCTTCCTTGGGGAGACTTATGCCAAAAGTGAGGCTTCAAGAAGTAATAGAGGGATTTGGAGAGACAAAATGGGCATGGTTTTTCCGAGCCAAAGGCTTTTGAATTGTGGGTAAGGTGGTAGAGGTGGGGGCCTTTTATAAGAGGAGAGGAGGGGCACTCTTGGAATGTAAAGAAATGCTACTTTATTTTAAAATTAGTTCCGGATTTAAAAGGTCCCAAATTGATATAATTCGAGTTTAAGGTGATAAGGGTTCTAAAGATACCCATAAAATAGGTTTTGGACATGTGTAGGTCATAAATTTGACATTATCTTTTCATTTTATTTAAATACTTTATTAATGAGGTAATCACTGCATCATCATAATGTCATAACTAATTTAATATATTTAATGTCTAAAAATTATAAAAAAACTATCATGATGTTTGAAATATTATTATCTTTCTAATGAATATTTATAGTAAAAAATCTGACTTGTATAACCCCATGTAAAAATTGTTTTAGTAAAACATCTCAGGTTTGTGTCATTTTTTACTTTAACATTTAATAAAAAGTTATTTATGTCATTTCCCAACCAAAGTGGCTCCATGGGATCCCCAAGTTGACCCATGGACTGTCTTGGTCGGCCATGACACATCCAATGAAGTTAGCACATGTGGCAAGCTCATCTAATATTATTAAAACATTATTTTTACCTTAAACTACACTAATTACCTCTAATCGCGATTAAAAACATAATAAGTTACTATTCACCAAAAAATTATTTTAATCCCATTGAACCGCATTTTAATTCTTAATGAAAACCATGTATGTCGGATTTTTGAAATTCAAAACACAGAAGTGGTAAAATTTCATTTAAACGAAAAAATCAGTTTTTATAAGTACAACGTAGTGGTTTCACTATTCATAAAAAATTGATGTTTTTCAGAAAAATACCAAAACATCACCCTAAGATATATTTGATATTATGAATTCAAAAATGAAGTCCATTTTACAAAATTCCAAACATATAATTTGCATTAATTAATTTAATAATTAATTCCCGATGTCAGAGCAAATAGGGTGTTTTTATGAAACAATAGGTATCAAAAGATTGACACTAGTTTAAGTCCAATTTCAAAGTGAAATTGATTCCAATGACCACCATTGGATTAAATGGTAAAAATATAATCTAATTTCACTTGAAAACCAATTCAAAAGATAATATAATCATATAAATAAATTAGATTAAAAAGTGGTTTTGAATTAAAATACAACCTTTTTCACTATTCGTTAAAAAATTAACTTTATCATAAAAATACCAAAAATTCACACAGATTAAATTTTGATGTCCCAATAATAAAGAATAAGTTTATTTTGACAAACATAGCTTATAAAATTGTCAAAAGATAGATTTAAAAATTGTTTTCCGTAAAAAGGCAGTAAAACAATCTTTTAACAATATTAGTGTATTTCAAGCTTAAGATTGGATTTATTTTCATTTTAAGCCTCTAAAACACTATATAATTCATTAATAGGAATAGATAAAAATATCTATTATTCAATACTTACATTGGATGTTATAGTTATGATAAGTATTCTAACTAAACTTACACACAACTCCACATAATGTGTGAAGCAGATACTATTTCTTTGGATGGAAAACAAACGACTCACGAAATGATAACTGTTCGATTATCTCCTACCGACTCTCATTGTATCCATTATGTTGGAACGTTATTTATATATGATATAGATATTATTTTTATTTTTTCTTTATGCTTATATATTTTCCATTTATATTATTATTTTATGTTTTCCATTATGAGTAAAACGTGATAATTTCATTTGAGGAAGTGCGGACTACCACCCCCTCAAATTGATATGAATCGTTAATGCCTTATGTGATATGTATAAAGGAAGGAATTAATAATATTATATATTATATTATACTGGAATTATATATACCTATGTATAATCATTTTTTTATTACATTGAAATAAAAAATAGAAATGAAAGTTGCGTTCATGCATACGTACGGCTTACCGTCTTAATGAACGGTACATTTCATTTTATATCTCCAAATGTTATGTACTGTAATAAATAGATATATATATATATATATATAGTAGATATATTATATAAATATATATGATATCTAAATCATGTATATCATTCTGGATGTAATGGACTTTTGACCACATGGAATAATTGTAATTATAACAAGTTCATTTTTTAATCAAGTTCCGAACATCCATAAAATATCCAATATGAACTCAAATATTTAACTAATTTTTATAGTAAGGTAATAAGTGATATAAAATGAATAATAAACATGAAAATGTTTTTAATAATGTAGAAATTAAATCAAGTTTATTATTCAGTAAGAAAAAAGAACATACAAGAAAATTTGGACTTGAGGTAAGGTGTTTCTTATCTCACATTTAATTCTGTGAGATTTCCATTGTTCGCCAATTATTTATTGCATGTGATGTATTTTGTACAGCCATTTTATATATATTATAATTATATTTTTTTATTTATAGTATTCTGTGATTCATTTGGTGGTTATTAACTTTTGGTCATACGACTTGATTTATTTCAACGAAGTAAGGGTTTTTCATCTCAATTTTTATTCCCGTGAGATTCATGCTATATTGGACACTATTTCCTTTTGTGTGGCATATGTACTATCCATGATTGTATTCTCGGTGTAAAATAATTTAATTTATGGGTATTTACATCTTCATTTCATGATCCTTATTTCATGGGTTGTATGTTTCTTAAGTTACCAAATCGGTAAAAGAATTTCAAATTTCAATTTCCACTCGGTGGGATTTACGCATAATTCATTGATTATTTTACTCCAAGATGATGTGTGAAATCACTATTTATTATTTACGTAGTAATTTACATGACCCTTTGTGTGGATATAATTTTGATACACATAATCACCCCATTTATAATTTCTCAAGTCATTGATATAAACTTGATCTTAAATCAATTTCTATTCATTGAGTATAACTTCGAAGTCATTGGTATTGTTTTTTAAAGAACATGTGTGAATGTTGTCTGATTGATTTACAATGAATATCCAATCATATTGAGTGTATTTATATTTTTCACATATAATTATGTCATTGATTTATCCTTACTCAAGGATATTGTCTTTATAAGGGATTTCTTCTCAATATATATTCCTTTGAGACTTCATTGTTAATTATACACCAATTCACTATTATATGGTGTATAAACTATCCTTTGACATAGTATATAATGAAATCCTTTATTCTCAATTTATTATAAATTTTTCATTACCTCAATTATTTTTATTCAAGTGTCTCTCATTTGGTTAGGAACTCTAAATAAAATATCATTTTAAATGTTATAAAAATTATTCTTCTAAATATTTCTCATTAGTGTCCATGTTTTAAAAATGGTTTCATGGATTTATTTATATGGATATTAATGATTTAAAATTAATGTTACTTTTAAAAGTTTCAAAGTGGTATGGGACACATTGATTCAAATATCTATTTTTAATAGTTTCTTAACAAATAATGTGACTTTTAAATGTTTTCAAGAAAAAGGGGGATATTTCAATCAAATAGTTTTGATGATTATTTTAATCTATGTAAATATCCTTCATTATTCTCAATTGAGGTTAATCTGTTACAATACAATCTTCCATATTGTATTTAATTAGTTATGTTTTACGGGTGATTTGCTATTTTTATACCATTAATTGTTTGTGGATAATGTATTGAAATTTTGTATGATAGTTTTAATACAAATTTTTATATTATGTTTCAAACATATCATATTAGTAATGAATTGGACTTAGTATGTGATGGGTGGAGCCCACTATAGCTCTTCGATGCATCGGTAGGTCTCATGAGACAAACTATTGTCTTGGCACAAGGCCTTGACAAAATCATATTTGAGGTCTTGGTATGTGGACTTGACTATGTGGTTATGATGTCCGGCATTATTCATTCCATCATTATGAGATTAGATATTGATATTTCATGTGGTTATTCGACTCATAGAATACCCATGACTATGTTTTATTATGACATTATTTACTCTGCTCATATTCCTGCAATAAAGTGTTCATGTTTATTATTTGTAATGTCATGTGTTTTAAATTATTCACCATGCCTAATGTTTATGTTATCTTCCACTATATTGCTTACTCTTACTGAGTGTTTGAGATCACCGCTTTCTAATGTTTCATTTTCCCAAAATATGAAGAAGTTAGTTAAGAGTGTCATTCATGAATAATCTTTGAATCTTGGATGTTTCTAATGGAAGAAATTTGGGTTGTTTTTATTTTCATGTTGTACTGTTGAACTTATGTATATATCTTGTTTCCAAGACTACTAAACTGATTTGTCATTTGGAAAATGATTCCTTTTAATCATGCCAATGTATTAAAATAATGCACCGGATCCTGGATTCTGGGGTCGGGGCATTAAAGTTGGTATCAAATGAATTTTACTACAAGCCTTGGAAACTAGATTTAGACAAACTCTTGTTAGAGAAAATTACCCTAAAGTAGAATTTGAGGAATAGTATAGAAGAAATTCCTAGAATCATTGTAATGAAGAGATTTTGTGTATTTTACAAGCAGTACATCCCTGTCTGGATACAAGAAGGTAGAGGCGGCTCTAGTAAAGATGTACCTAGGAGTGAAAAATATGACAAGGAGTTTCAGGCTTGACTCTGGGTATCTCAGTGCACGACAATGGGCTTTGCTTCACTATTGGTTACGACACTCCCGGGGGATACGCTTAAGATAATTCACATTTTCATTACAAAACGATTTGATGGATTTTAATATAAGATGAGAATAAATAATATTGGTTAATACTATGGTGTTTTAGATTGAAAATAAGGTGTGATGATATTTTCTAAATAATTTTATGACTATTCTTACTCACACAATGATTTCAAGTTTTAGTTAATGGATGGATTCCAAGGAAGGCATAGTAACATCGAACATGATGTACAAGGTGGGAACAATGGAGAAAATGAGAAATGACATGTAATTTTTATAGGCGTAAAATATATTGTCTACATGACGAATCATTTTTCTAAAAATATGATCAACAACATATATATTAACCAACTCCCGGACTCAACAAATAAGATAAAGGCAGGGAATGATAAGAGCTCCAGCTGTGTAGACCATGGAGAGAAGAGAGCTCAATTTCCATCATGCCAGAAATGTGGAAGGAGACACCCAGGAAAGTGTCTCAATGGAACAAATAAATTCTTTATGTTTCGGAAATAAGGGCATAAAGTAAATAATTGTATGGGAAAAATGAAGAGTACTATAGAACAAAAAATAATCCTAAGAATCCAATTGCGGTCATTTGTCATAAATTTAAGGGACCTTGGCATCACCCAAGTCAATTCCCTATTCTCTAGGATATCATCTTGGTCAAGGATAAACCTATGTGGAAATAAATGGATGGAAAAATGTTTAAAGGTATTAGTTTTCTTTATTGATGAGATTACTCTAGAAGACTTTCCTCTTGTTTGTGTAACCCAGCAGTTTGTTATGTAAAAATTCTATTCAAGGAATAATTATCTTTTCTTTTGTGGATATAGTTATAAATAACCATTTAGTTTATATAACTCTTGAATTTGAGGCAATTACAGTTTATGAATTTTTGGGATGAAAACGCAAGGTATCAGATAACATTTGTGGTTAAATTATGTTATTATTATTTTAAGGAATCTATCCCATTTAGAGAATGTTATAAAATATAGTTTTTGAAAATGGAAAACATGCAGACCGAGTGACAACCCATTGTGTCACAAAAAGCTATGAGTTTCAAACCCACAACCAAAGTGAAGATACAATTTAACACGGAAGACTACGTAAGAAAATTATTCTGAGTTTTATGTTTAAATATTAGTTTGGATTATATTGAAATATTTTATGGAAAATTGTTTATTGAATGGTATTTATTGAACTTTGGATATTGTTGGCTTAATTTTAGAAATTAATATTAGTATTTCTTTTTCTAAAGGATTATACTTTTTGGGGATCATCTGATCTTGTACCAACCATTTTGGTTTTGGTTAATCTCTAAAGACAAGAAAAATATATATTTTATCCTTTATGGATCATGTGATTCTCTAGAAGTTGATTCTAGCGCATCAGGTGTGACCAAGTCATATTGAATACTCATTGTTTGGAAAAAAAGATGAGTTAGTGGTTGGAATTTATAAAAGGATAAAATTATACATAAAAAGTATGTATATCACTTTAAGTTATTAGTAATTCCCATAAATAAATTCCTAATCCATATGAAATGAAACTTAAAACAAAAAAATATTGAATGTTTACTTTTCCTACTGGGAAGCTAATAATCGTTTATCCTATCACAAGATTGTGGTTTTATTTTTTGTTAACTTTATCCTAATCAGGTTTTCTATCACTCTCCATCAGAACCTAACACTTATTTTATCTTCTATATCCATGATTCTTAATTGGAATCCTATTATGGGTTATCTTGGGTGACCTTTATACTTCTCTTTATTTCTTTTAAAGTGATTGTTTAATTAACTCATTTACCGAAGTGGGACATTCAATAAAGGTCCCAAGCCCAATTTTAAAATTGTGAGGATGCAATTTCAAAAATGGGGGAATAATGTAACACCCCAATATTTCATAGTAAGTTACTTTATTTAAATTTAATAGCTTGCGCTACACGCAACACCGAGTTCGAGCGCACCATGACTTACCAAACTAGTTGTTCAAAAGTGGTTATGAATTGTATTAAAAAGATTTTGAATTTTATATACTCCATAAAATTTTAACTTATGTATTATGTGTTTTTTAGACATATTATAAGAAAAAAGTCAAATTTTCAAATATAAAATGTATATTTCAAAAAAAATCAATGTTACCACATTTTTATGCCGAACCCTTTATAAATCCAATATTTTACCCTTTTACATATTTATTTTGACAAAATAAAATTCTTATTTAGAATCGGGACATCAAAATTTAATTTGGATGAAATTTTGGTATTTTTCTAATAATATTCATTTTTTATGAATAGTGAGAAATAATGTATTTTAATTCAAAACTAACTTTTAATCTAATTTATTTATATAGTTAGATTATATTTTAAATTGGATTTGAAGTGCAATTAGATTATATTTTTACCCTTTAATCTAATTTTGTTCATTGGAATTAATTTCATTTTGAAATTATACATAAACATCTTTCAATCTTTTGAAGTTATTGTTTCATAAAAACACGCTCTTTGTTTTGACAACCGGAATTAATTTTAATTTTATTATTCCAACTACTATGTTTTGAAGTTGGTAAAATAGAAATAATTTTTGAATCTGTAATATCATATATAGCTTAGGCTTATTTTTTGGTATTTTTCTCAAACAATTTCAATTTTTGATGAATAGTGAAACCACAAAATAGTAGTTAAAAATCTGAATTTTTCATTTAAATTAAATTTTACCGCTTCTGTAAATTGAATTTCAAAAATTTTATATACATAGTTGTGATTAGTAATTAAAATATGGTTCATTAAGATGAAAATAATTTTTGTTAAATAGTAACCTATGACTTTTATTTACCATGTTTAAATGTAAATGGGGTAATTCCATGTAAAAAAAATATTATAATAATAAAAAATCACCTTAACACATGTGCTAACCTTATTGAATTAGTAATGGCCACCCATGGGCATCCTTGGGTCGATTTGAGGACCTGATGGAGCCACTTATGAATGATAATGACACTTTATTTTAATTAACTGAATATAAATACAGAAATGACATTAACAAATATCTTTTAGTATATCAATGTTTAAATGAGGTTATAAGTCATATTTTCGTCAATAAATAATCATTTTTAAGCTAAAATGATTTCCTAGATTATGGTAAATTTTTTAAAATTTTTATACATCAAATAAATTAAATTATTTATGACATGATAATGATGTAGTATTTACCTCATTAATAAATGATTTAAATAAATATGATTATTAATATTAAAATATTATCCTATATCTGTCCAATTCTTATTGGATGATTTTATTTCAACCAAGATTTATCTTATATTTTAATTTATTTAGTTTTTGACCATTAGAAACCGAATATAACTATATAATAAAATAATATTTTCACAGTTTCCTAAATAGCCCCTCCCCCCCCTTATAAAAGGACACCACTTCTAACCAATTCCACCAACTTCTCAAGCCCCTTGGCTCATCCAAACCCTACCAAAAAATCTCTCACGATCTCCCTATTCCTCTTAGAAGCCTTGCCTTAGGAATAAGGAACTTCAAAAAGTCCTTTTGGTTCAAGCCAAAGGAAGTTACCCAAATTAAAAGTAACGCTTTCTCTTAAATTCTTTTGTTTTATTTTGTTTATTTAACTTCTCCAACCCCATAAACACTTTTATTACTTTATTTTATAACAAAAAAATTATAATCAATATACTAGGATGTTGATATGCTAATTATTATAACTACACTTACACACACCTCCATATAATGGGTGAAAAACATACTGTTTCTGTGGATGGCGATCTAACGCCTCACGAAACGATGATTGTTCGATTATCTACTACCACCTCTCATGGTGTCAATTAAGATGGCACTGTATTTATATATGATAAATATATTATCATTATTTTTTCTTTATGCTTATGTATTTTCAATTTATATCATTACTTTAAGGTTTCCATTATGTGTAAAACGAGATAATTTCATTTGGGGAAGTGCAGACTACCGCCCCCTCAAAATGATAAGACTTGTTAAGGCCATTTGAGAGACATATAAAAGTTGTAATTAATGATATTATATATTATATTATACAGGAATTATAATATACCTATGTATAATTATTTTTTAATTCCACTAAAATACAAAATAGAAATGAAAGTAGTGCTCACACATACGTACGGCTTACGATCTCCATGAACAGTACATTTCATTTATTATCTCCAAATGTTATGTATAGTTACAAATAGATATATATATATATATATATACTAGATATATAATATATATATGATATCTAAATCATATATATCATTCTGTAGATAATGGACTTTTGACCACTTGGAAAAATTGTAATTATAACAAGTTCATTTTTAACTCAAGTTCTGAACATTGATAAAATATCCAATATGAACTCAAATAAATAAATAACTGATATAGAAAGGTAATAAGTGATATTAAAGGAATAATAAACATAAAAAATTTTATTAATCAATTATAAATTAACTTAATTTTGGTATTCAGGAAGAACAATGAACATACAAGACAAGTTGGACTTGAGGAAAGAGGTTTCTTATCTCACTTTTAATTCTGTGAGATTTCCATTGTTCGCCACTTATTTATTCCATGTGGTGTATTTTTTACTGCCATTTGATATATATTATCATGATTATATTTATATTAATATTATTCTATGATTCATTTGGTGGTTATTAACTTTTTTCCATATGACTCGATTGATTACAATGAAGTAATGGGTTTTCATCTCACTTTTTATTCTCGTGAGATTCATGCTATATTGGAAACTATTTACTTTTGTGTGGCATATGTATTTTCCATGATTTTATTCATGGTGTAATATAATTTAATTTATAGGTATTTACATCTTCATTTTATGATCCTTCTTTCATGGGTTGTATGTTTCATAAGTTACCAAATTGGTAAGGGAATTTCAAATTTCAATTTCCACTCAGTGGGTTTTACGCATACTTTGTTGATTATTTTACTCCAATATTATGTGTGGAATCACTATTTATTATTTATGTAGTAATTTCCACTCCCCTTTGGTGGATATACTTTTTATACACATAATCACTCCATTGAAAATTTCTCAATTCATTGATATAATATTGATCTTAAATCAATTTCCATTCATTGAGTTAAACATCCAAGTCATTGGTATTGTTTTTACAAAAATATTTGTGAATTTCCTCTGATTTATTTACATTGAATATCCATTCATATTGAGTGTATTTATATTTTTCACACATAATTATGTCATTGATTTATCCTTTACCAAATGATACTGTCTTTATAAGGGATTTCATCTCAATTTACATTCCTTTGAGACTTCTTTGTTGATTATGAACCAATTCACTTTTATATGGTGTATATATTGTCCTTTGAAATAGTATATAATTAAATCCTTTATTGAAAATATATTATAATGTTTTTATTACCTCAATTATTTTCATTTAAGCGTCTCTCATTTGTTTAGGAACTCTAACTAAAATATCATTTCCAATGTTTTAAAAATTTATATTTCTAAATCATTCTCACTATTTTCAATGTTTTAAAAATGGTTTAAAAGATTTATTTATATGGAAATTAATGTTTTAATATTAAAAAGCCATTGAAAAGTTTCAAAGTGGTATGGGACACATTGATTCAATGATCTATTTTTAAACAACTTCTTGACAAATAGTGGGACTTTTAAATGATTTCAAGAAAAAGGGGAATATTTTTATCAAATAGTTTGGATGATTATTTTCATCTATGTCAATATCCGTCATTATTCTCAATTGAGGTTAATCTGTCATAATAAAATCTTTCATATTGTATTGAATGAGTTATGTTTGACTGTGGATGTGCTATTTTTATACCATTAATGGTTTGTGGATAAAGTATTGACATTTCGTAGGATATTTTTAATACAAATGTTTATGTTAAGTTTCTAACTTTTCATATGATAAATGCATTTGACATAGTAAGTGACAGGTGGAGCCTTCTATATCTCCTCGATGAATCGGTTGGTCTCATGAGACAAACTAGTGTCTTGGCATTAGACCATGACAAAATCTTAATTGTTGTCTTGGTACGAGGCCTCGACTATGTGGTTATGATGTCTGACATTATTCATTCCATCATTAAAAGATTAGATATTGATATTTCATGTGGTTATTCGACTAGTAGAATACCCATGACAATGTTTTATTATGGCATTATTTACTCAACACATATTCCTTCTATAAAGTGTTCATGTATATTATTTTTAATGTATTGTGTTTTAAATTATTCACCATGCCTAATGTTTATGTTATCTTTCTCTGTATTTCTTAATCTGACTGAGAGTTTGAGCTCACCCATTCCTCATGTTTCATTTTCTGAGGATATTAAGAAGTTAGATAATAGTGACTTGCATGAATAATCTTGGAATCTTGGTTGTTTCTAATGGAATAAATTAGTGTTATTTTCCTTTTCAAGTTGTAGTCTTGAACTTATGTATGTATCATGTTTCAAAGACTACTAAACTAACTGGTCCTTCGGGACTTGATTCCTTGTAATCATGCCAATGCATTAAAATAAAGAACTGACTCCTAGATTCTGGGGTCGGGGTATTACATGGTGGATATTTATTCTATTGAGGTTTTTTCTAATATAGTGATGGTGTGTTTATTATATGATGTTCCAGCAGTTTTATTTTTTTCATGTACCATTTTTGAGATCTTCAAATATATAGAACAAATATTTCTAACATTTTGTGTGGATGTTCTGCCTATGATAAAGTTACATACAATGAGTGGTGGTGATGACAATGACACACAGTGTTACTATTATAAAAATTTGATCGGCGAGTGATGCAGTTTGTGAAGAGCTAGGGGTCTGAACTACTAGAATCATGGTACAAGAAAGGCATAGAGTTTATATTTTTCAATTTTTAATTTATTTTTTCTCTTTTGATAGGGAAGGTTCTTAGATATTTCCATTTTTTCATTGAACATGAAATTTTTATATTTTTCCTATGGTTTTTTTTGTTTTATGTCAGATTATATCATCCTATGGGATTTTTGGCGAGGGTTCACTCTCAACCTAGAAAATTATTTCATTAAAATACCTGAAACATGTATTTGTGGTAGATAAATTATAGTAAATGTGATTTTCACTAAACCTGATAGATTAATAATAAGATATGATTATCTGGGATATCCTTGATCAATTATGATTAAAATTACTGCTAAAATTATACATCAACTTATTGATAAAATTATATACAAACACCATTGGGAGAACCATGAATTTATTTAAGGGATCCAAATCAAATAATGTTTCACTTATAATAGAATATTTTATTCAAATCCAAATATTATGAATTCCCCTATAAGCAAAAATACAAAGGGTTACCTATTATGAAGATGAATTATTTATATCATCATAATATGCATTGAAAAAAAATTTGTAGAATTTATATGAAGTACCAAATATTGAATATATATAATTTTCCCTACATACCATGTGAACTATTTTAATGTTATATGATTGGTGAATATATGAAATGGTCACTTGTATTGTTATTTATTGGTGAATATATATCTTAGGTTTTTTATGTTTACTAATGTAAATATTTATAATTAGATACCTTATATAAAATGATCCATTAATATGGTTTATATGATTCTCACAACAATTTAATAATTCAGTTGTGAAGTTGTGAAAATTAATAGTAGTATTTTTTTATTATATGTAATGAAGTTGTGGATAAAATGAGTATATAAAATCATTTTTCATTAGGACTAAAAATTATTTTTTACACCAATGTGGTAAATAAATATCTCAACAAAAACATGTTTTCTTTGTTTTTTAATAATGGAACTATTACCAAATAAATTATTTGATCTCATTAAATATTATTGAAAGTGTATTTCAATTTTTAAATTATTTGAAAACTCATCAAGAAAAATGAATTACTAGATATTTCAATATCAAAATAATTGGATATAAATCAGTGATGGGATATATTATATGTTCATTGTATTATTTTTTGGATTGGTTATCCAATGTATTATGACTTATAAATATTTATGAGATTATTATAAAAAGGTTCCACCTAATATCTTATCATTGTTTATATTTATGGTAATATTGATTAAAATATCTATAGATGAATACCTGAATGGTTCAGAATTTCTAAAGCATATTTAAAATATTGAAAGAATCATGGAATTAGATAAATTATTATATGGGTTTAACTAAACATAAAATGTATGATATAAAAATTTATATAATTATTCAATTAAAGAATAATATAAAATTGATTATATTTTACTCCTTTTTTTATATAAGTCGTTGTATTTACATGAATCATTACATTATCAATATATTTTAAATTACATCAAAAAATCCTCAAAAGTATCTTATATTAGTGGAGAATTTGATCATAAAATTTCAAGGAATGTTCATTTATATTACTATTAATAAAAAATCAAAATTTTAAGTTATAAAAATATTTTAAATATTCATGAAAATACCCATAAAAAATAATTGATTATTTTTCTTCAAAGGGTGATATAATTTCTAAATGAAAGACAACGAATAATTTATTTTTCATGAATGATTAAATATAATGACACATTTTATCTATCCTTAAAGGATTAAATATAATGGGATGTTTTACTTATTCCTAAAGGATATGCCCAAACATATGAAAATATAGATTTTAAATAATATGATTTCTTATTATAATGAATTTGAAGCTTGATATGTTAGGTAATTAAAAAAACTATTGAAGAATCAGTTGATTAAATTGTTTGAAAATAAAATGATACTTACCTCCATCCATTGTAGAAAAATAAGGAATCAAAACATGAATTCCTTATATACTCTACAAATATGCGTATATGGTGTATTTTTCTATTATCTGCTATGTACAAGGGGTTGAATATTCATAGTGGGTTCTATCATTAAGAACCAACCCCATATTACTCTATCGTAAAATTTTGTTAACGCATGGATACCAAATTACAATAAAAATAGTTATTTTTTGGAAGAAAAAATATTTCTTTATCTTAATTGGAATAATTATTTTTATTTTCTAGAATTAATTATACAGAAAATAATTTTATAGATTATTTATTACATACTCCCACAAGGTACTTATCAATAAATTAGAATATATAAAACTAATATACTTCTATAAAGAAACATTATACATAAATCAATGTTTTGTCTCCTCTAAATAATGAGTATTACCTTCACTTTATCACAATTTATAATGTATCCCAAACAACCATAAGAATAAAATTAACCAAATGTTTTATTCTATTACCCCAAAATATATCTAAGGTAATGAATGTGTACACATAAAATGAAGAGATATACCTTTATATATATGGAGTTGTGAATCAAATTTTTTTATACAATAAAAATTTGTAGGGGTGAACATAATCACATGTTTTTTATGAAATCTATGAATTTGAATGGTGTCATGAACTTGGTTATATAATTATTAATAGTCAATTCAATATTGATATTCTGAATGACCATTTTCTTATCTTTAACTTGTTCCCTAATGGATATCTACTTAATGTCAATGTGTTTAATTCGAGATTTTTTTATCCATAAAGACATTATTTGAATTGTGGAAATATATAATTAGAGGGCCATAAAGTGAATCCATATCATTAAGGATTGAAATTAAACTCTTTACCCATTCACCAAGATAATTGTCCTCAAAACATGAAAAAAACATAACTTCCATAATACAATTCATTGTTAGGGATTGATTGATGCTTCATTGGAAAATTGATATATCAGGAATCATCAAGATGTGACCTAAGGTGGATTTTCATGAATAGTCACAACTAAAAAAATTCATATGAGAATCTCATATCATATATATTTATGGCTCTTCTATATATAATCATGTACTCATTAGTTACCTATTTTTAACTTAATATCTTTTGCATGACCTTCCATTTGTCTATTCATATAATATTTTGATATCACCAGAACATACTTAACATAAATTAAATTATTAGAGTATTGTTTACACGAGCATAAATTAAGCTACCAATAGTGGAAGCATACAGGGTGGATTTCATTTTTCTCATTCTAAATCATTTTTGGTTACTGGTTCATATTGAATTTATCACCCTTAAAAAATGTGTTTTATACTTAGTGAGTAGTCTACCATATAAAATATCATTAAATGTTTAATGATATAGGTATATTGTGAAAATAATTTGATACCTCTCAATTTATATCTATTATTCCTTATCCCAATAACATAGGATGCTTCAACCATATATTTCATGTCAATTGTTTTTTACGAAAACTATTTCACATCATATAGAAAACCATTATTATTGATATCAAGGAAAAATGAAATATATGTATAAAAAAGAAAACATAATATACTCCCATTAACCATAAATTATAATCATTGATCCATAATGTTTTATCTAAATCCAAATGAAGAAATTAAGTAATGAAATATTAAATACCATTATCAGGGTTTTTGTTTTAAGTCATATATTGACCACTTGAGATTGTGCATATAACGACCCATACTTTACATACATTTTTAATACTTCAAAATTGAAGAACACTTATTACAACATATAACAAAACCATGAAAGGACCGTATAAGTATAGTGTCTTTAGAAACTGGGAAACATAAACAACTGGTTCATAAAGCATCTACATAGTCTCCCATTCATTTCATCATATCTAGAGTCCCTTTTGGCATATCCTACTTAATAACATTTTTCCTGACCCAGGTGAAAGAAAACATACAAAAGGGTGAGCTAAAATGATCAGTAATGGTAAACAAAAGAAAAATAAATCACATCATATTCATAAGAAAATAACAATTTGGAAATCTTACCCTGTAAAAGAGATCATAATTTCATAACATGGGATAAATCATGGTAGTGAAATGTAATCACAATAATCATAAATTAAAACATGCAGCTTTTTGGAATACACACATAATCATATAGAATCATTTATTATTATTCAAGACTCATTTCCAAGACTATCTTAGTGGACAAAGTCCATTTCTGAACCGAGTTCATTCCTCATTTTAGTCTTGTTTCACTGAACCGGTTTAACCTTCCATTCTAGCCATGTCTATCTCATGAGATATAAAATATTTACCCAATTCATTGGAGGGAGATATAGTTCCCACCCATCTCATAATGATACCATTCTTATGTGTGCCGCAAAATCATAAACCATATATCATAAAATAACCCATGTAATAAAAATTGGAATCTTAAGCATCGTGACATCATAAAACAATTCATATAAGATAATGGAATTCATAGAAATACTTACATCACAACATAGTCAAATAAATGTAATAATAGTTATGGAAACAGAACCCTATATTATCTTAGTTGGAAAATAATTTTGATAAAACACTTGAACTCTATTCTTGGGGAAAATATCCTTTCTACTTCAAAAACATTTTCCATTTCTTAACATGTCATAAAATTTTAAACTAAAAGAATTTGATTAAAAATAATCTTGAAACATGTAAAGGAAGATTCTTGGAAATAATTTTTTAAAAATCCATTCATGCCGTATATGTTAAAAGAACATTCCTCTTGTACTTTTGTCGGAAAACTCAAAAAGTACCTCATACGAAAAATGACAAAATATTCCTTTCTTATCTTTTAATAAAAACTCACCAAAGGGTAAAATTGGATATAAGATATTGTATAAGGATATAAATAATATATATTGAGGAAACATGGATGTGGATGATAAATATTCCCCAGTAAATTCAGAAGTATAAACAATCTCGGATTAAAATTGAGATTGTGAGATTTTCTCTTACCTTAAGTCTGATTTGCTTCGTAAGTGTATGAACCTCCAGTATAATGATTTAAATAATTTCATTGACTTATTACTGAATCAGACTCATTTTTATGATATCATATATGGCCATATTATTAGCTTCTTATTAGTAATATTTCATTGTTACTTGTTATTCAGGTGTTTATTGCTTTTTGTTCTTATGCATGTTTTGTCGAATAAATTCTTATTCTTCTTTTTGGGTTATAGATACCTCATTTCCAGAATTGTATTAGTGTAATATATATCATATTTATTCATTCAATTCATTTATATAATCATTATTCAATGAAGATCATGTAGAATGAGTCACATCACATCGTGGAGATGGTATTCCGTACGTACACACGAGCGATGATTTCATTCCCATGATCGTGAAATTGTAATGGAGTGTATGTATACTATTTCAGAATCAATATCACTTTAAAATAATAATTTATAGTTATTATTTACACCATTATACCCATCCTAGTAAGGTGGTTGTGGAAAATAGATTACACCACGACATGGAGACGGTATTCCGTACGTACGCATGCGCGGTGATTTTGTATTCTGTAGGATGGATATATGGTGACATAGGGTTGTTTCATACTTATAATAACATATCATTATATTAGTGGTACTGATGTTATTACTTCATAATTAAAAAACTAAAGAAGAAGAAGTGGAATAAGAAATAAAGTTGAAAGAATCGGTAACGGACATTACCTCTTCTTTGAAGCGCCTCTTTGAGACCTCCTTTAAGGGAACTAAAATTGGTTTTTAAAGATGACCAGGACCTCTAGGATGTTTCTAGGGAAGTGGAGAAGAGAATTTGGCAGGGTTTGTCCGATCTTTAAGGCTCTAAGGGGTGTGAGGAAGAGAGGGAGGGGGTGCCCTTTTATAAGGGAGGAGAGGGGCACCATTGAAAAAACTAAACATATTATTTTATTATAAAGTCATATTCTGTTTTAAAGAGCTCCAAATTGATTTATTTAATAACTAAGGTGTGTATGGGTAGAAATAATCTCATCCAATATAATTTAGACAAGTTTAGGTTCCTATTTTAACCTTATCATTTATATTTAACTTTAAGTTAAATAATTTTACTTTTACCGTGTCTTCTTGTGTTCTTACACTATAAGGTTCATAAAATTACTATAACAAGCCAAAAGAACCCCAAGTTGTTTACTATTAATATATATAACCTTAGCTATGTCATTTGGCTGAACCTTAGATTTTTTGGAATAAAATAACAATTAATAATATACTATTGTTTTTAAATACTATTTTATGTCAATTTTGACACTATTTAGTAATTGATTTTTCTAAAAATCATAACAGAAATATTAGTTCCAAAAAAGTGGATTAAATCAATAAGAACTTGTCATATTAACATATAAAATTATTGTAATTCATAAAAAGTCTCAAATTACATTTATTTGGGTATTTATAACATCAATTAGGTCAATATTTTATTAATAAGATAATTACTGCATCATCATTGTGTCATAAATAAATTAAATTATTTAATGTATAAAAATTTCAAATAAAATATCATTATGTATGAAATATTTTTAGCTTTATAATTAATATTTATAGTCGAATTTATTTTATGTATGACCCTATATTAAAAATTATTTACTTATTAAACTTTGATTTTAACTATTTTAACGCTTCTTTAAATAAATTAATAATAAATGTCCTAATCTAATCCAAGTGGGCATAAATGGTAATATTTTATTTCTAAGGTTGTTTTTGGTCGAATTACACTTATCCAATAGAATTAGTACGTGTGTTATGGTAATAATAATAACATTTTTACCCTTAATTACCCTATTTACTTTTAACCGTGGTAAAAAAAAGTAAAAAGTTACTATTCACCAAAAAATATTTTCTTTTCATTGAACCACATTTTACTTACTGAAATCAACCATGTCTCTCATATTTTTAAATTTCCACTCACAGAAGTTGTAAAATTATGTTTTATGTAAATTGGTAAATTTTCCTAGAAGGTGGGTAAAAGACAGTCAAAAGTTCATCAAAATTTTTATATATCTAAAATTATTATAAAATGACTCCAATGAATTGCATTGAACTTATATAGGTATTATGTATCAATTTAGACCTAAAATAAATTTAATTAAAATAAATAATTATTTAAATAAAAAGTCGGTTTTTAAATAGTAACCCAGTTTTTTCACTATTCATCAAAAATTGAAAGTTTTCAGAAAAATACCAAAATTTCTCCCTAGTATAATTTCAATATTCCGAATCCAAAAATGAAGTCAATTTTGAACAATAATATTTAAAAAAGTTCAAAAAGTGGGTATTACAATTCATAACTGTTATTTTTAATAATATTTTAATAGCATATTGTTGTTTAGTGAAACTCGGTATTGCATACGATGCAAGCTATCAAGGAAGGTTGCGATTTCAGGTAAAGAAAGAAAAGCTAGTGTTGTGTGTATTGAAAGATTCCATTGATGATTTATAAAACATAAAAACAAAATATTTTTCATAAATGTCTCCGGGGTTACATTCTACCCCCCTTAAAATGAATTTTGCCCTCAAAATTCGTCACTTTGTAACAAAATGATGAGGATACCTGTCCATCATCATATCCTCAAGTTCCCATGTAGATTCTTCTAATTGGTGGTTCCTCCATAAAACTTTCACTGAGCGAGTGGTCTTGTTCCGTAGGACTTTTTCACTACGATCGAGAATCTCTATTGGCTGTTCTTCATAAGAAAGATTTTGTTCTAGCAGTACATCTTCTAAGCTGAGTATATTTGAAGGATCAGGTATGTAATTTCTCAGGAGAGATACATGGAACACATCGTGAACTTGAGAGAGATTCGGTGGGAGCACCAATCGGTAAGCTACCTTCCCAACACAATCCTGTATTTCGAAAGGACCGAAATACCTAAGACTCAACTTTCCCTTATTTCCAAATCTCATTACTCTCTTCCAAAGAGATATTCGTAAGAACCTTTTATCACCCACTTCAAACTCTACGTATTTTCTTCGGTTGTCGGCATAACTTGTTTGTCGACTCTGAGCTTCTCTTATGTGTTGTTGAATATATCGTACCTTTTCTGCCATCTCATCAACAAGATCAGGTCCTAATAGCTTTCTTTCCCTAACTTCATCCCAGAAAGTTGGAGTCCTGCATTTCTTTCCATAGAGAGCTTTATAAGGAGCCATCTGAATACTGGAGTGAAAGCTATTATTATAAGAAAATTACACCAAAGGTAGGTGTTGATCCCAACCACCTTTGAAATCCATAGATCAAGCTCTCAACATATCTTCTAGAGTTTTAATTGTCCTCTCGGACTGACCGTCTATCTGAGGATGATAAGCAGTGCTGAAACTCAACTCTGTATCCCGAGTATGCAGAAGACTTTGCCAGAACATTGAGGTAAACCTCGGATCCCGATTATATATAATAGAATGTGGTACTCCATGCAATCTTACCACTTCGTTTACATATATCCTGGAAAGCTGATCCAGAGATAAATCCTCTATAATAGGAATGAAGTGTGTAGACTTTGTAAGACGATCAACTATGACCCAGATAGCATTATTGCCTTTGGATGTTTTAGGAAGTCCAGTGACAAAGTCCATAGTGATGTTTTCCCATTTCCATTCGAGTATAGGTAATGGTTGTAACATTCCCTTAGACTTCCGTCTCTCAGCATTAACATGATGACAAACCAAGCATCGAGAGACATATTCAGCAACATCTCTTTTCATGCCATCCCACCATAAGTACTCTTTCAGGTCTCTATACATCTTCGTACTTCTAGGATGAATAGATAATGAAGAACTATGAGCCTCATTCAGCAGCTCCTTCTTTAATTTGGGGACGGGAGGAACACAAACCCGATTCCTGAACTTTATTATCCCATCACAATCAAGGTTGAATTCAGGAACATTTCTCACCTTCTTTTGTAACTCTACATCTTCTTTCTGTGCCTCTTTAATCTTCACATTTATAGATGGATGAACATTCATTTGAGAAAGATAAGATTTTTCCCCTTCCATTATAATTCCAAGATCCATCCTTTGTAAATCCATAAATATTGGATCTTTTTTTTCTTCATCATGGATAAACTGGCATGATATTGTCGACATAATGCATCTGCCACCTTGTTTGCTTTCCTAGGGTGGTAATGGATTGAGAATTTGTAATCCTTAATCAGCTCCAACCATCTTCTTTGGCACATATTCAGCTCCGTTTTTGTGAAAATATACTTTAAAATTTTATGAATAGTATAAATATCACACCTTTCTCCAAAAATATAATGCCTCCAAATATTTATTGCAATGATTAACGTAACTATCTCTAAATCATGAGTTGGGTAATTTTTCTCATGGATATTCAACTGTTGTGAAGCATAAGCTATCACCATATCATTTTGAATGAGAACACACCCCAATCCCTTCTTGGATGCATCACTGTAGATCACAAACCTTTCTCCACTACAAGGAAGTGAGAGTACCGGTGCACTGGATAACCTTCTTTTCAAATCCTTGAAATTATCTTCACATTTCTTTGTCCAAACAAACTTAACTCCTTTCCGAGTCAACATGGAGAGTGGATGAGATAATCATGAGAAATCTTTCACAAAATGTCTATAATATCCAGCCAAACCAAGATAACTTCAGATCTCAGTAACTGTTGTTGGTCTCTACCATCTTTTGATAACCTTTGTTTTTGCCGGATCCACAGATATCCCCTCTTTTGAGATTATGTGACCCAAAAATGCAACTTTTTGAAGCCAAAATTCGCACTTGGTAAATTTGGCATAAATCTTCTCCTTTCTCATGGTCTTCAATATAATTCTCAAGTGATCTTCAGGTTCTTTCATACTCTTTGAATATACAAGAATATCATTTAAAAATACTACCTCAAACTGATCAAGATAGTCTCTAAATACTCTATTCATCATATTCATGAAGATAGCAGGGGCATTAGTAAGACCAAATGGCATCAATATAAATTCATAGTGTCCATAGCTTGTACGGAAATCTGTCTTTGGTATATCTTCCCTTTTGACCCTTAATTGATGATACCCTGAATGGAGATCAATCTTGGAAAAGTATTGAGCTCCGCGTAGTTGGTCAAATAGGTCATCAATGCGTGGGAGAGGATATCTATTCTTAATAGTGATCTTGTTAAGTTCCCAATAATCAATGCAGAGTCTCATTGATCCATCTTTCTTCTTAAAAAACAGAACATGTGCTCCCTAAGGTGACGCACTAGGGCGTATAAACCCCTTATCAATATTCTCTTGGAGTTTCTTCTTCAATTCCTGCAACTCAATTGGGGGCATTCTATAAGGTGTCTTTGAAATAAGTAAAGCACCCGGTACAAGTTCTATTGAAAACTCAACTTCATGATTTGGTGGAAGATCCGAAAATTCCTCCAGAAAGATATCGTCAAACTCCCATACAATGGTCATATTCTTAATCATGAGTTTCTCACCAAAAATTTGAGATAAATAACCTTGATTTAGTCGAATCAAGACCCATAAGATGGAAGAAATTTCCACTGGAAGGTTATGTTCATCCTTGCATCGATAGACGATCATAGATTGATCTGGAATATGAAATGTGACTTCCCTTATTTGGAAATTGATATGAGCTTCATATAGAGAAAGGAAATCCATGCCAAGAATCACATCAAATTCCACTATAGGAAGGATCATAAGATTTTCAGGAAGCACTTTCCCACAAACTTCAATCGGAGAAGAATTATAAACTTTTGATGTGAGTGTTGTGCCATTAGGGGTTGTCACAGCTAACTCAACATCTAATTGTTGAGGTAATACGGTGAAACCCTTAGAAAATTCTTCAGAAATAAAAGAGTGGGTGGATCCAGAATGAAATAAAACATTTTCTACTTTAGAGTGGATGGTAATTGTACCTTTCACCACTTCGTTATCGTACTCCACATCGCTGATAGAAATTGCATGTGAAATTACTTTGTCTTTATCCTTAAGAGTTTGTTGACGTCGACCATCATCATCAACTTTTGGATTTGGGTATTGATTGGCATAATGCACCATCTCCTTGCACTTGTAACGTTGAAGTGTAGGAGGTGAACTTTGTGTAGCCTTTACTTTGTTCACATCACCAGACATCTTCTTCCCATCATTGCGGAATTCAAATGCCCGATGACCTTCCTTTACACACATGAAACATTTACTTGTCCCTTTAAGACAACTCCCTCTATGTTTCTTTCCTCACTTTGATCATAAGGGAAAACTCATCTTCTTTTCAGTGTGCTCTTTAGATTTTCTTTTGAATTCCATTTTCCACTTCTTATCAAACCCATATGACTGATGGGTTACTCCAATATCCATCTCAACTTTGAGAGCACATCAATCAATTTACTCGTAGCTATTGAAGTCCCTTTTGGATAATGCCTTTCGAAGACTTGGTTTTATGCCACTAAAGAATCGATCGATCTTACCCTCAGGTTGGATAATAATACCAGAAGCATACCTTGTAAGTCCTGTAAAATTTTCTTCGTAGGTACAAACAGATTCATCATCCTTTTTCTTTAGTTCAAGAAACTACTTCTCCATCTTTGTTCGAAGAATACGAGGGATGTGCTTATTGAAAAATAAGTTCCTGAACTCATCCCATTAGATGGACTAAATTTCATCTCTTTGCCACGTATTCTTGATAAGATTCCACCACTGATCAGCATCAACTTCCAAACGATACACCGCTAAGATGACTTTATCATGTTCATAACATTGAAGAAATGAAAATATCTTTTCCGTAGTACTAATCCATTGTTCAGCAACTAATGGATCAGTAGACCCGCTAAATGAAGGTGGATGCTGCCTCATGACGGATTCAACAGAATGATGCTCCTTCCTTTTCTCTTTTGGAAGTTCTTCATGATTCATATCTTGAGAAAGTTGTGTGAGCATGGCTACAATATTTTACATTCCAGCTCCCATAACGTTTGGTTACTCAGGGGGACAATCATTGCATTGCCCGTCGCATTCCGCATTAACACAGTTCCTTTGGGATCTATCCATTGACTAAAACCAAGAAGAATAGAATGAGAAACACTAATTATAATAGGAAAACCACATAATCAAGAATTAAATTTCACACATAAGGTCTTATCCTAGGTTATTCATGACCATTTCTAAAACACTAAGATTGTGTTCTATGCTTAGACTTTTCCTTATGATTCTAACTAAGGCTTCCACATCCTAGATTCCAATGGTTGACTATACCTTTCCTCTGATACCAGCTATAAAGACCCATACTTTACATACATTGTTAATACTTCAAAATTGAAGCACACTTATTAAAACATATAACAAAACCATGAAAGGAACATATTGGTATAGTGTCTTTAGAAACTGGGAAACATAAACAACTGGTTCATAAAGCATCTACATTGTCTCCCATTTATTTCATCATATATAGAGTCCCTTTTGGAATATCCTACTTAATAAGCTTCTTCTTGACCCGAGGGAAAGAAAACATACAAAAGGGTGATCTCAAATGCTCAGTAAGTGTAAAAAAAAGAAAAATAAATCACATCATATTCATAAGAACATAACAATTTTGAAATCTTACCCTGCAAAAGAGATCATAATTTCATAACATGGGATAAATCATGGTAGTGAAATGTAATCACAATAATCATAACTTAAAACATGAATCTTTGTGTCACACACACATAATCATAAAGAATCATTTTTTATTAGTCAAGAGTCATTTCCAAGACTATCTTAGTGGATGAAGTCCATTTCTAAGCCGAGTCCATTCCTCATTTCAGTCCTGTTTCACTGAACCGGTTTAACCTTCCGTTCCATCCATGTCTATCTCATGAGATAAAAAATCTTTACCCAATGCATTAGATGGAGATATTGGTCCCACCCATCCCATAATGATACCATTCTTATGTGTGCCACAAAATCATAAACCATACATCATAGCATAACCCATGTAATAAAAATGGGAATCTTAAACATCGTCACATCATAAAACAATTCATATAAGATAAATGAATTCATAGAAATATTTCCATCACAACATAGTCAAATCAATGTAATAATAGGGATGTAAACATAACCCTATATTATCTTATATGGAAAATAATTTTGATAAAACACTCCAACTCCATTCTTGAGGAAAATATCCTTTCTACTTCAAAAACATTTTTCCTTTCTTAACATGTCATAGAATTTTAAATTAATAGAATTTGATTAAAATTAAACATGAAACATGTAATGGAAGATTCTTGGAAATAATTTTTTAAAAATTCATTCATGTCGTATAAGTTAAAGAACATTCTTCTCGTACTTTTGTCGGAAAAGTCAAAAAGAACCTCGTATGAAAAACGACAAAAGATTCATTTCATATCTTTTACTAAAAACTCACCAAAGGGTAAAATTGGATATAAACTATTTTATAAGGATATAAATATTACATATTGTGGAAACATGGATGAAGATGATAAATATTCCCCAGTAAATTCTGAATTATAAACAATCTCGGATAAAAATTGAGATTGCAAGATTTTCCCTTAGCTTAGGTCCGATTTGCTTCGTAAGTGTCCGAACCTCCTATATAATGATTTAAATAATGTCATTGACTTATTCCAGAATCATAATCATTGTTATGATATCATATATGGTCATATTCTTAGCTTCTTATTAGTAATATTTCATTGTTACCTGTTATTCTGGTGTTTATTGCTTTTTGTTCTTATGCGTGTTTTGTCGAATAAAATCTTATTCTTATTTTTGGGATATAGATACCTCCTTTCCAGAATGGTATTAGTGTAATATATATCATATTTATTCATTCAATTCATTTATATAATCATTATTCAATGAAGGTCATGTAGAAAGATTCGCGTCACATCGTGGAGACGGTATTCCGTACGTACGCACGAGCGATGATATCGTTCCCATGATCGTGAAATTGTAATGGAGTGTATGTATAATATTTAAGAATCAATATCACTTTACAATAATAATTTATAGTTATTATTTACACCATTATACACATCCAAGACAGGTGGTGGTTGAAAATAGATTACACTACGGCGTGAAGACGGTATTTCGTACGTACGCACGCGCGGTGATTTTGTCTTCCGTAGGATAGATGTATGGTGAAATAGGGTTTTTTCGTACTTATAATAACATATCAGTATATGAGTGATTCTAATTTTATTACTTCATAATGAAACAACTAAAGAAGAAGAAGTGGAAGAAGAAATAATGTTGAAAGAATCGGTAACGAACATTACCTCTTATTTGAAGCGCCTCTTTGATACCTCCTTTTAGGGCACTAAAATTTGTCTTTGAAGAAGACCAGGACATCTACGATGTTTCTAGGGAAGTGGAGAAGATAATTTGTCAGGGTTTGGAAGATCTTGAAGGCTCAAAGTGGTGTGAGGAAGAGAGGGAGGAAGTGCCCTTTTATAAGGTAGGAGAGGGGCACCTTTAGAAAAACAAAAAATATTATTTTATTATAAAGTCATATTCGGTTTTAAATAGCTCCAAGTTGATTTATTTCAAATAGATGGTGGGTATGAGTAGAAATCCTCTCATCCAATATAATTTAGACAAGTTTAGGTTCCTATTTTAAACATATCATTTAGATTTAACTTTAAGTTAAATATTTTTACTTTTACCGTGTATTCTTGTGTTCTTACACTATAAGGTTAATAAACTTACTATAACAAGCCTAACGAACCCCAAGTTGTTTATTATTAATATATATAACCTTATCTATGTCATTTGGCCGAACCTTATATTTTTACAAATAAAATAACAATTAATAATATAATATTTGTTTTAAAAACTATTTTATGTCAATTTTGACACTATTTAGTATTTGATTTTTGTAAAAATCATAACAGAACTATTAGTTCCAAAAAAGTAAATTAAATCAATAATAACATGTCTTCTTAACATAGAAAATTATTTTAATTCATTAAAAGTCTCAAATTACATTTATTTGGGTATTTATAACATCAATTATGTCAATATTTCATTAATAAGATAATTACTGCATCATCATTGTGTCATAGATAAATTAAATTATTTAATGTCTAAAAATTACAAATAAAATATAATTATGTAGTAAATCTTTTTATCTGTCAAATTAATATTTATAGTCGAATCTATCTTATGTATAACCCTATATTAAAAATGATTTACTTATTAAACTTTGATTTTACCTATTTAAACCCTTCTTTAAATAAATTAATAATAAATTTTCTAATCTAATCCAAGTAGGCCTAAATGGTCATATTTTATTCCTAAGCTTGTTTGTAGTCGAATTACACTTATCCAATAGAATTAGTACATGTGTTAGGGTAATAATAATAACATTTTTACCCATAATTTCCCTATTTACTTTTAACCGTGGTAAGAAAAGTAAAAAGTTACTATTCACCAAAAATTATTTTTATCTCAATGAACCACATTTTACTTACTTACATCAACCGTGTCTCTCGGATTTTTGAAATTCCACTCACATAGTGGTAAAAATAATTTTTATATAAATTTGCAAATTCTCCTAGGAGTTGGGTAAAAGACGGTCAAAAGTTCAATAAAATTTTTATATATCTAAAATTATTATAAAATGACTCCAATGAATTGAATTGAACTTATATCGGTATTATGTATCAATTTTGACCTAAAATAAATTTAATTAAAATAAATATTTATTTAAATAAAAAGTCAGTTTTATAAATAGTAACCCAGTGTTCTCACTATTCATCAAAAATTGAATGTTTTCAGAAAAATACCAAAATTTCACCCTATGCTAATTTCGATATTGCGAATCCAAAAATAAAGTCAATTTTGAAAAATAAAACTTAAAAAATTTTAAAAAGTGGGTATTACTATTCATAACGGCTAGTTTTAGTAATATTGTAATAGCATATTGTTGTTTAGTGAAACTCGGTATTGCGTACGACGCAAGCTATCGAGGAAGGTCGCGATTGCGTGTAAAGCAAGCCAAGCTAGTGTTGTGTGTAGTGAAAGATTACTTTGATGATTTATCTAACATAAAAACAAAATATTTCTCATAAATGTTTTGGGTGTTACAGTGCGTTAAATGATCACCATTGCTTGAGAAGATTCATTTAGGTTGTTTCGTGTAAGCCTAAATTCATAGATTTCCATTCAAGTGATTTTTCATATCAATTTATTGTAATTATATATCATAATTATATAATAATTCGAATACAATATGGTAGGAATCCTTTTTGGATCCCAAAAATAAAGTATTGGTAAATTCAAAAAGATGTAATTATTGAGAAAAGTAAACAACGTGTTTGGTTGAGAAAAAATTTTATTCTAAATTTTTTTAAGCCGATAGTATTATTATCTTACTCATAAATATTTTAAGGGTATAAATGATAAATTATTCCATGAATTAGAATCAAAATTTATTTTCTATACTAATTCTAT
This sequence comes from Viscum album, assembly GCA_963277665.1. Lineage (NCBI taxonomy): Eukaryota > Viridiplantae > Streptophyta > Magnoliopsida > Santalales > Viscaceae > Viscum > Viscum album. The sequence continues at coordinate 303,837,666 of OY728130.1, forward strand.
ATATTTTATCGACCCACATAAAACCAACTTACAAAATCTATATTCATTCATAGGATCTAGACTGACCATAGAATAACATTTTAAAAAATTAATCATTTTCCTAACATCCTAAAATCTTGTTGATATTATAAAAAAATTCTACATGGAAGTAGAAAACATGTTTGGTTGATATGATATATTCCCCATAAAAAATGAATTAAATTTGAATAATTAAATAAATAATATGAAGATAACTCTTCATATGTATTGTAATTAAAATGCGGATATATTAAAGGTGAGAAGACAAATTATATCTCCCCAAATATCATTTTTATACATATTATTCAAATTAATGATGATGTATATATTTAGCAAATTGGGTTTTCTCATAATATTGAATATTTATTCACAAATAAATTCCCAAAAGTAACTTTTGAGAAACTGTATTCTAAAATTGGAATGAGGAGACTATAAATTATCTAGTTATTTAATCTGGGGGACTGGATAATATTGAACTCTTTTCTCCATAATTGGGGTTTTACTTCTAGATTTTCATGATATATTTTTAATTTAGTATCTGAAATTGACATGAAACTCAATTATTTTAATTTCTCTATTTTTTAATAGAGTTATTTTAAGTGAAAGATAAATAAAAATCCATGAAATTAAAGAAATATAAGGAGTCATGTTAGAAAATAATTATGGATACATCGATTTCCAATGGTTAATGATTCTCATGACCACTATTCCCATGAGTGTAGTTTTCCTTGATCATCAATTTCCATCAATAATCCCATATCATTGATTATATCCATAAGATATTACTTAGTTAATTGAAATAAATCCAAATTATTCATCATTTTTAATTCTATCTTATATATAAATTGAAAACCAATTGTTTATTAGATTATAATTTCTCGATGTCACATTATCTATGGTTATACCTTACACTTGAAAATTTCTTTTTATCCTTGGTTTTACAATAGACTATGATTTATAAATTTTATTGTGGTAAAAAAAATTAAAAATAATATAGGGGTGGGTAAATGAGGCATCAAAATAATGTATCAATAATTTTGAAAAATATTGTGTTATTTTAACTTCAATAGCTTAAATACTATGTCATTTTGGATGGTGATTTCTATATATAAACGGGAGTTTTTCTTCCACCCAAGATGTGTCTGGAGAGTTAGGGTACATTGTTGAACATGAAGAGTATAAAGACTCTTCGCATGAGGCAGACACAACATTGGCTCTACCCCCAGATCCCCTCTCCAAGAAGTACACCTCATTGAATTTGGGATCTTCTTCTATTAGACTAGCCTAAGATCCATTTTTTCAGTCTGATTCTGATTCCTATTCATCCTGATAATGGGATCAGTGCCACTTTGGTGTTTCAAATCCCACCACAAATCCAATGCATTCGAAGTCCATGGAAAAATTAATGATTTTAAGTGAATTAACCTCACATAATAGAAAAATCTATTGGATATTGTAGTTTCTGATTTGTGAGTAATGATTTGCACTGAAAATAAGAATACCATGCAATATAAATTTGATAATAAGTATTCAATTTTCCTAAATAACAAGGTTTCAGAGCTAGTGTCGGATATTACCAATGGAAATCTTGTAGGGAATTCAGAGTACTATAATGACCCACCCCTTTTATATATATTATTACATGATTTTAAGAATAATTATGTTTTAAACACAATCCAACAATCAAAAATACTAGTGTATTTGGAATATTTATTACATAATTTTAAAAAATAAAAACTAATATTATTTTTGTTTTATTTATCTTTATAATGAGATTTTAACTCCCTTTGATCCCCTATAATTTCATAGCTTTATACAAATAATACAGAGTCAAAAGGGATGATTTAAAAATCCTAGTAAGGGAATAAATATGGGGATGAAACATAGAACACGAGTTAGAGAGGCATAATATTATAACATAAAAGAGATGGATAATACAGAATAATAAAAAATAGAACATGAAATCACTTGATCCTGAAATAAATTAATGTGCTTAAATATAAAACATGAGTCAAGGATAATTTCCAAAACTATTTCACATGGTGGAAAAAGACCCATAATGGGTTTGGTTTACTATATAATCCCATAAAAGATGCCACATAAGATTAAAAATTACCCAAATAATTTGAGTGATATATGTGTACACCCATTATAACATGTCAATGTATATTTGTGTCGGATAATTATTCAGACAAAAGGGATAAAAATATGGGATACCCATGAAAATAAATGGGAATCATAATCATAACATAAGGCATAACCAAATGGTGTATCAAGATGAAATCCATGAAAGAAGGCATTTAAATCATACTTTAAAATTAATAAGGGTAAATAATAATAGACCATGGAAAATTATGTCAATTTGAAGTGCATATATATAGAAATTGTGGCTCAATAACATTATAAATGTTCCACTTTAACACAGTATTTATAGAAAAATATTGAATAGTGATTAAAGGGGATAAAGGCATAATTATTTTTATAAAACCAAAAATAAAATAAAATAGTTTTTTATAATAAATTGAATTATTTTAGAAAAATATTGGAGGGTTGAAATATTTTATGGTGTGTACTTGAAAATGGAATAGAATAAGAGAAGTTCCCTTTAATCAGGTTTTCTTGTCAAGAGGAATTGAGAAGGGAATTGAACAAAACATGTAATTATACATTAATGAAGGGTAAATTGAGATAAATAAATATGATTTTATATATACATAAAACATATGAGAAGTATATAATAATAATGGAGTGATAAATGGAGGTAATGATAGAGAAATCATAACCCAAAGGAAAATATGGGTGTTCAAAGAGATCACTTACCTTATGTCTGAAGGCCTTATGCACATTCTCTTAAAGTCATATATAATATAATTAATTCATTCATTCATTAATTCATAACCTATTATACATTTAACTTATATATTATAATTATATTAGGTTCATTTATTGTCATTTTGATGTGTTATAATGTTGAATTTTATCTTTTCGGGAGCGTTCGTTGTCATGGTTTCATGATTGGTTCACTAGTGTAAAATTATGGAAGTTATTTAAACATGGTAAAATTTCTGTATAAGTAAAATTAAGTGGTATTAACACACTTACATAATTTTAAATTTTACCATATGTTATTTGGTTTTCTAGTATGATAATTATTCATTTCATAAAATGTTAATAATATTTTTTTAGTTTATTTTGGATGTTTTTTCGACCATTAAAAAATATTTTCATTTTATTCAATATTATGTAAATATATTAGTACAATAAAATAATAAAAGTTATGCTATACATATTATAATATTATTTTATCATAATAATGGTTTTTTTAACCATCATTGAAGGCTGTAATGGAAAATGAAAAATCATTATCCACGGAGACGGTAAATAGTTTTGTTATTACAGTTTTGATGTTTTTATTATAATAGTTTTTTTTCTTTGAATAAGTCGATATGAGAACGGAGGTGGAAATAATATATTCAATTATTAATAAAAAATATAATTATATAAATGATAATGGAGTTATTATTGTTTTATGTAAGACTTATACGAGGAGAAGGTGGAAGAAGAAATGAAATTAAATGAGATGGTTTAAAAAAGGTATCTCTTGAATATCACATATTTCAAGGAACCCTAGAGGAACCTAGAATTAGTATTGTTTTAGACCAAAATATCATGTAAGTGGGAAATAGTATTGGGAAGGGAATTCGGAATAATAACTATAGGATAAAAGTATTAGAAAGTGTGAGGAGAAAGGGTTGTGAGGGGTGGTATTTATAAGGTAGGATGGTTGTTTTTGAAATTTCTCAAAATATTAGATTATAATAGATTAATATTCTATCCAAAATCAAAAAAATATCCCTATATTTGAATATAATTTAATGTAAGGTTTCAATATCATCAAAAAACAAAATTTATGCATGTTTTTTTAATTTTAATTCTTATCATTTTGATTAATCATTAGTTAACCTATTTTCAATCTAACGGCATAAAAAATATTTCATTATTAAAAGGTTTTAATTTTTACATTTATGGTGTAAATAAGTCCATAAATATTCAATTTATAAAATTTATGATCATATCACAATTATTTTCTTTTAAAAACATATGATTTTTAAATAATTTAATAATATATGAATCCCATAATATACCATTATTATCAAATTTAAAACAATTTATTAAATTGACACTAAAGTAATAATGAAAAAAGTAAAATTAGGAAAACTATTTTATTATATCCTAAACCTATCATGGACATCTACATAATTCGTGGATTAGTATAAATATCTAAAATTATTTTTATTTTAATATTTTTAATATCATTTATTTAATGTTCCCATTAATTTATTAATTACTACATCAGTGTTGTGTACGAATTTCATGTAGTTATTATTTAATAAATTTTTTAAAAAATACAACATTTATATAATTATTTTTGATTTAAAAATAAAATTTATTTTCAAAGATATCTTCTTTTTTACCATTTATTAAAAATAAGAGTGTGACATTTTGTCACTTTCTTTGATTTTAATAATTTATAACTAATTTAAATTGAAATGTGTGCATTAAATTTCTAAATTTAGAACCATACATGTTAAGAGTAGAATTTAATTAAACCAATAAGATTGGGGGGGTGAAATTTCATAGTCCTTATTATATTATTTTCACCCTTAATTACCCGATTTACCCTTAACCGGGGTAACAAAAAAATTACCAAGGTTATTATTCATATTGACCAAAATTAAAAGGGGAATATTTAAAATATTTGGACCTACTTATTAAAAATATGGAATTAAATTTTCAAAATTCAATATACATAAGTGGAATAATTTAATTTAAAACTAAACCTGTAATACGCAATCAAAAACAATTATTCTGAAAAATTCACTTTTTTAGTATAAATTGTATTTATACTGAATTTAGGTAAAAAATTCAGTTCAATGAACAATATTTGATTATTTAAAATAAAAAGTTAATAATTAATGTTTAGAACTAATCCATAATAGAATTTTTCTTTTTAAATTATTTAAAGGAAATATACAATTTTTAATATAGATCCCAATTCTTCAGTATTCATTAAAATTTCAAAATATTAAGAAAATTCTCAAAAATTCATCCCAAGTTGATTTTTAAATGATGAATTGAAAAATGAAATTCATTTTTCCAAGTAAAATTTTATATATCTGAAAAAAATCAATATTTATTTTCTCAATGAATGCAATAAACGTATTTTTTAGAAAAAATATTTTTTAAAGAATAAAAAGTCATTAATAAAAATTATGTATTTATTTCATGTGAATAAAAATATTAACTAATATGGTAATTACTATTATATAGTGTTTTTTAACTTATTGAGGGAAGTAACATAATATACCAAAGAAAATCAATTATTTAAAGAGAAATATTTCATAAAAATTATTAAGGTGTTACATGGACCCTAAGAATTCATCTCGCAAGGTGTAGAGCATTAACGGTGTGTTATTGATCCTAAATGCGATTCTCTATTACATTGAAAACAAATTACAGAATTTTATTTCCAAAATTTTCAGAACCAAGTCCAATGGGGCTCAACCTACAACTATCCCAAGCCCATCTCTTTGGATAGGTGCTGCTGAAAAGTGTTGAAAGTCATAGAGATCATGGGGAGGAATTTACCAAATGTACCTATATGCACACACCCAACCATCTCAATGAATATGTGAATGAGAATAATTATAAAAAGTTACAATAGCTAGAATATAAACCAATCATGCAAAACCACTAGGATTTATAAGAGGACAGTAGTGAAAACTGAAAGTAAAAGGGAAAAATACATTCCCCACTAGAAATATGTCCCGAACTGAACAAATAGAAAATTAAAAGTGGTGAGGGAGACCAAATCCTAATATTAAAGATCTAGCCACCATATTTGGTCTATTTCCCCAATATTCCCCAATATCCTCTGTATTCACCTCTAAGCTATCTTTCTTCGGCATAGACATGACATGTGTGGGAAAATCCCATACTAGGGTGAGTATATACATAACAAGTAGGACGCATCGAAAGATGAAAGGGGGGAAGAAAGAGACAGGATAAGAAAAAATTATAAATATATCAAAACAAATAAATAGAGTAAATAGAATCCAACACATAGATACATATTGTTATGTATATTCTACAACTAAAGAATCCCAAAATGAGAGAGAAGGGGATCTTCATATCACAACCCATCCCAGGAAAAGAGTCTCCAAAAGTTCCAGAAGTTCATCAATAATGTCCAGCATCTCACTTATCTTCCTAGAATAAAACATCAAATACAATACTCAATGAAACTATATACCACATAGTCAAAGGGACACAATGTCTATATATAAGGACCATTCCATGGTATATAGGAGGGTTTCACTCTGATGTTAGAGGACTGATGCCCATCCTAGCTGAAGGGTTCCACAATAGTCATCGAGGACCCATGACTAGCTCGACTCGAGGGTTCCATTCGAAAGGTCAATGAACCATGCCCAACCCATCTAGAGGGTTCCACTATATTCACCAAGGGCACATTCCTATCCCTATTAGAAGATACCACTTAGAAGGTTGATGACTGATTCCCTATCACCGTAAGGGGGTTCCACTCTAATCATTGAGGACCCATGCCCATCTTGAATTCAAGATTACACTTGAAAAGGTTGGGAACCCATTACCTATCTTTTTTGGAGGGTTCCGATCTAATATTCAAGAACCCATGCCTATCTCACCTAGAGGGTGCCACTTGGAAGATTGTATAGGACCCAATCCCAACCCGGCTCAAGGGTGCCACTCTAGGGGCCTCTAATTATCATTCCTAATCACTGTTGTCGTCAAGCATCATATAAATAAACATCATTATTAGAAAATTTCACATAAAATATTAAAATCCACAATGGAGGGAACCATCCTGTTCTACATAGAAAAAGTCTCTGGATATGCTACTCATTGCCAAAATCCATGTATTAATGAAGGAGATGTGGGATATCGTAGTTTCATAAAAAAGAACCAAAGGGAACATTACATGTTAGGGGACACACATAGAATTTTGTTTCAATCCATCAAATATAAATTTCATTGGAGGTACACAACTCACGAACCGTGTAGAACTATAAGGTGTGTAGGATATTGGTAGGGTGTGTCCAAGTCACTCTAAGTCCCTGCACATGCACCTTGGTCGTTCCCATGTATATCTTTACATTGCATTCCCATGGAAGTGTCTTTTCGCATGGGGTCCTTCCTTTGTGATTCACTACATGGATCATCCACTCAAGTAATAGGTACACAATGTGTATGATGGATACATGTTGTTCGATCAATATATTTCTCCAAACCATAATTGTTGTGACCATAGGAGATATATGTCTTTTGTTCTTCAAAAAATACATGAAACGTAGTCAGAATTTTTCTAGGATTTCAAATATGTTCCTGAGCATCAATATATGGCATAAAAACATTGATTCAACCATCTGCATATCTAGAAATCATGGGGAACAGTCCTTCTTTGTCATTTTCGGCCATTCAGTGGACAAAAAGAGGTACCTATTGATCCATCGATGTACGTCGCACATTCTGCATGCATCTTTTATTTCAGTTTGGTATCAGATCAGAAATACATTTAATTCATCACTAGAAACATAAAATAATCCCAAATCAATTCATTATTCTCAATTTCTCTCACCATACATGATTTTATGACAAATCTATGAGTCTTATTGGGCTTCATACCACCAGTAAATTTCGATCTGTGGCCGCAAAGCCCAATAGAGAAGAATGTGAATAAATTTTGGGAGAAAATAAAAAAAGAAAAGGTTTATTGATTACTTCCAATATTTCTTGGAAAATGATCCTAAATGGGGTATCTGGTTTCAGAAACCAAATAACAATAATTTTAATTTCAGAATATGGGAACTTGAGACTTTTAGCTAGTAGAGTAGTTCAACGAAAGTCTCGATCCTACTCAATCAATTTAATCAAAATGTGTATAAACCACAAACTGACAAGTTATACCTCGATATTTGATTTTTTTTCATCAATTAATGTTCTCTTAAATTATTTAGATGAGTCATTACATTTGCTGCGCCTTGATCTGCTTCAATCCGGTGTCTCATTGTCTTCTGATTTGATTCACCAATCAGATGAGAGGAATAAAACTCTTAATACTCCCAAGTTTTATACAACTAACGATAGAGGAAGAACCATAGAGATGTGTATACTGGAATTATACTAGTTTTATTTAATTAAAATAAATATATTTAATTATTTATTTTATCTAAAGACACTCTACAATGGTCATTATTTTGAAACACCTTACACAATCCCTTTTTAGGTTGCACCTAGGGTAAAAATCATTTTCCAAACACCACCATGGTCTCAGATTTATGATGAGATTCCTTTTAATATATATCTCTTTTTCTTTAATAAACTATGAACATGTAATATAAAATACATTTAATATTTTGATAAAATCAATTCTGGGAACACCGTGCTTCTAAATCGCATGTCATCTCAGTGCCTAGCTCCCAAAATATTTGTATAAATATTTTGAAGTATTAAGAAGGAATAAATGGGTATCTACATCATTCCATCATTCAATATTTTCATCCCAAAAATGAAAAACTGAACAAACTGCACAAGATACTAAGCTAACATCTGGCTCTCCCACTCCCATGATCTCTTCTACACAATCTTATGCTTCCAAAAGAGACAAAGTCATTCTCTCATAGCATCATATTCCTTTAGTGTGTGTGGTGGGATACGAAATTTTCCTATGAGTTTCCCCAAGATGAGGATTATAGAGGTCAGCTATGGGAGGCAAGATGTCCCCAAGTTTCATCAGGTTGTTCTACATATTTAGATATTTATAAAGGTATCTTACCCCCACCCTACCCCCATAGTTATAGTGGGTCCACACCATCTTCCATGGGTTTCAACCGAGTAGATACATGCACGACCCCACACATGTCCTCAACTTGGGAGATATGGACATCCAGGATGGATCCAATTTTGGGTATAACCTAGTGGTGATCAAGGGTTTCTGTGTTTTGGCCATTAATGCCTCGTTCCCTCACTTTCCCTATAAATACCAAGCCATTATCTCATCCTTTGGACTCCAAAATCATTATCAACGAAGTTCTAGTTTCATTTCCTCCCAAGGAGTCCTACCATGGTTCCCTCAAGCCTCTCAAGGTCCCAACCGTTGAGTTTTAAGAGTTATGTTTAAGGTAAGGGATCTAACCTCTCTCTTTCTTTTCAAGTAATCTATTTTATGTAATTCCTTTTATACTCCATGTTCTTATGTGGGAGGATGTTATTTTATATTCATATTACTTTCCTTTTCATTTTTATTTTATGAGAGATCCCCTCTTACTCTCATCATTACGTTTTATGAAAGATTAAGTGACGCCATTAGGCTGCTGAAATTTTAAGGGATTCTTTCACCCTTCTCATTTTCAAGTTCTATTTTCTTGTAAAGTATTTAATGTTCCTTTTTATTATGTTGGGGAATTATATCTATACCTATCATACTGATCTTTTATTATCATATAATGAGAGACCATATTTTATCTCGTCAATACATTTTTATTAAAGTTTAAGTGACGCCGGTAGGCTGCCGAATTTTCATAAGAGAAATCTTATTTTTTGTCTTCCTTTCATGTTCTTCATTTCATATGGTATATTTTCAAATTTCATTACCATGTTCTTAAATCCCTTATATTATGTCCCTCTACTGTTTTATGGGTCATTTATGAATGTTTGAACCATGTCCCCTCTCTTTTCAATGTTTTCTAAAACCCTGTAACGTAGCTGTTATGCTGCAGAATTTTCGTTTCAAAATGCCTATCTCTTTTTCTCAAAATTACTTCATGTTATTAAGTGAATACTCAAAGATATTCTTTCTACATGGGTATTCACATATATATCAAAATTTTATATTTCTAAATTATGGTATTTACATACATGAAACCCGCTTTCCCTTTTCGTGGGATTAAAGTGACATTAAGATCACGACTTTAAAGCAGTTTTTAAAATGTTATGATTATGAAATGAAACCCATTTATTTTATAATATATGGGTTGTTTATGAAATGATTGATGATGATATATGTGGCACACATGATAATAAATGCATGTCAAGGGTGCGCCCAGATAGCAATCCAATGCATTGGGTATGGACTTAATCTCTAGAGATGAATTTTTAGACTGATACCTTGGTGAATAACCTTGGTAATTTTTAATGACACCTTAGGGATGGACCTTGGTGAAACGAAAAGATTGTCAATATTAAATGTTGTAGCCACATCTTCATGTTATGAAAAATGTTATTTTTATTATGATATATTTCATGATTTCTTTCTCATGCCTTAAAGTTATTTTCATGACCTTATTGAAGTATCTCAAGTCCACATGTAAAATGTTTCTCTTGTTTCCCTTACTGGGCCTTCTGCTCACCCTTTCTTTTGATGTATGTCCCCAGGTTATGAGATGCAGTAATGAACCTAGGATGAACTTAAGGATACGCTTTTCAAGTGTTTAAGAAGAATGATTTATGTTGTTTTCATGTATTATGTTCCTAGTTTCCATGACATTAAACCTTAATGATCCTCGTTTTTTAGTAATGTAATGAAATTTTATGTTATAAAAAACCGGGATTCTATAGTTGGTATCAAAGGGAGGTTTCGTTATTTGTGTAAATTAGGATATAAAAACTTTAGGAAGAACCCTATATAAAAGTTTAATTATAGGAAAAATTCCTGGTATTTTGGTAAGCATTGAGTAAATGGTTTATCAAACAAATACATCCATGTCTGGATATGAGCAGGTAGAGGCAGCTCTGGCACAGATGTACATAGGGGTAAAACCCGAAAACACCGCTTTGAGCTAGAATCGAACAGGAACTGGTGCACGATAACGGGCCTTGATTCACTCTTGGTTACGACACTCCCGGGGGATATGTTTGGTTAATCAGAATATTTTTATGAATCATTATGAAGGAATAATAGAGAAATATAATTTTCTAAAAATGAAGTCTTAGTTAAAATATTTATAAATTAAATAAGTTTCTCACTAAAGTTTTATTCTTTTAGAAAATGGTGGGCAATAGGAGGAACCGAGAAGATGGTGACCGCAATTCACCATGTGCTGACAGCCCTCCGATGGAATCCGAAATGGAAACATTCATGCGAATGATGAACCAACTGACTCAAGTTATGAGTAATAACTTGAATTAAGCTGAGAGGCCGATCTCACCACGAATGGAACAACATTCTGTTGAGTCCTTCATGCGTCAACTACCAACATCATTCAGTGGATATACTAACCCATTGGTTGCGGAACAATGGATAAGCTCCATTGAAAAGATCTTTTATGTTCTCCTTTGTTCGGAACAAGAAAAAGTCACCCTTGTTGTTTATTGCCTAGAGGGAGAAGTTGATCTGTGGTGGTCACTGGTCAATAACATGAATCCTAGTGGAGAGATGGAAGCTATGGAGTGGGAAGAGTTCCGGGGACTATTATATAATAAGTATTTCCCTCGTTCCATGAGAACAAGAATGGAGAAAGAGTTTCTCGAGCTGAAGCAAAAGGAGAAAAAATCTATCAGAAGCTTTGAGATGAACTTCACCCAACTTTCACGATATACCTCTAGATTTGTCATGGATCCAAGTGGGAAGGTTGATAGATTTTTCAGTGGACTGAGACCTCATCTGCGGAAGAATTTAGCCAACCGGGACTATGATAGCTACGAGGAGATCATGCAGATTGCAATGAAAGTCGAGCTAGAGTTTGGTGAGACATAGTGGTCTCATAAATCAAATTACAAGAAGAGATCATTGGAGCCCAGTTTGGGGAAGTCTTTTGATCAGGGAAGAGGTGGAAAGAAAATGCGACTTACCACATGCAATAAATGTGTGAAGAAGCATCCGGGTAACTGCTTGATCGGAAGTGGCAAGTGCTACATGTGTGGAAGAGGAGGCCATATTGCCCGGAATTGTCATAGTGAGGTGAATCCTAAACACCCCAACACTAACGACAGAGGAAAGATGGTTCAGGCCTTACCTGAAGTCCATTGCTTCAAGTGTGGACAACTTGGGCACTATGTTAATCTCTGTCCAAATCCAAGGGTAGTGGAGTGGAATCACCATCAACCTCAGCAAAGGCCAAGGGAGCAAGGATGTACTTTTTCTATCACAACAACTGAAGTTAGAGCTCCTAATGACGTGGTAGCAGGTACTCTTGTTGTCCTCTCAAAACTAGAAACTACTTTGTTTGATTCTAGTTCTGCGCATTCCTTTATTTCTTCCAAGTTTTCAAAGAATATAGAATCAATCCCTGAATTTCTTGAGGTAGAGTTGTCAGTCAAGACTCCAAGTGGGATTATCCATGCATCAACAGTGTTTAAAGACTCTAGTGTTTACTTTAGTGAGAACAATCTTATCACAAATCTTGTAGTCATTCCCATGTTGGAATTCGACGTTATACTAGGGATGGACTGGCTCTCAAAGTATAATGCTAAGATCAAATGCAGAAGTAAGGAAATCTCAGTAGTCTTGAGTAAACGACCTACAGTTATCTTCCAAGAAGAGATATCCCGAACTGATCCCTATCTAGAAGCACCTCATGTAGCTTTCTTTATGGAGTTAATCTATGATGATGAAGAAGGAAAAGGGAGCATACAGATAGAAGATGTTCCAATTGTTCAAGAATACATGGATGTATTTCCTGAGGAGTTACCTGGACCTCCCCCAGAATGAGAGGTAGAGTTCTCCATTGAACTCGTATCGTGATCTCAACTGATATCAAAGACCCCATATAGAATGGAAATTGTGGAGCTCGAAGAGTTAAAGAAGTAACTCAATGACTTGTTGGAGAAGGGGTTTATCGGACCGAGTGTGTCTCCTGGGGGAGCACCAGTTCTCTTTGTGAAGAAGAAGGATGGATCAATGCGGCTATGAATTGATTATAGAGAACAGAATGAGATCACAGTGAAGAACAGATACCCTCTTCCAAGAATTGATGATTTATTTGACCAACTTCATGGGGCTCAATTCTTCTCTAAGATTGACCTTCGATCTGGTTATCATCAACTGAGGGTGAAGAAGGAAGATATTCCAAAGACTGCCTTCCAATCAAGATATGGCCATTATGAGTTTACTGTTATTCCCTTCGTCTTGACTAATGCTCCTTCTATTATCATGGATTTGATAATTATGGTCTTTAAGAACTATATTGACAACTTTGTGGTAGATTTTATTGATGATATTTTGATATATACAAAAATTCGTGAGGAGCATGAAGATCATCTGAGGGTTATTTTGAAAACCCGATGGAAGGAGAGGCTCTTTGGAAAGTTCAGCAAGTGTGAGTTTTGGTTACAAAAAGTGGCTTTCTTGGGGCACATCGTAACCAATGAAGGAATCTCGGTTGACCCTGCAAGGACAATGGTTATGGAGGAGTGGCCTCAACCCACAACAGTAACTGAGATTCGTAGTTTCCTTGGTTTAGTGGGATATTATAGGAGGTTTGTGAAAAACATTTCATGGCTTTCTAATCTACTAACCATGTTGACATGAAAAGGGGTTAAGTTCATCTGGACAAAAGAATGCGAGGAAAGTTTCCAAGAGCTGAAGAAGAGATTGGTAACTGCACCTGTGTTAACACTACACTCTATCAGAGAAGTATTCGTTATTTTTAGTGATGCATCTCTGAAAGGTCTTGGGTGCATCCTCATGAAAAATGACAAGGTAATTTACTATGAATCTCGACAGTTGACGATTCAGGAGCAGAATTATCCTACGCATGATCTAGAGCTAGCGGTAGTTGTTTTTGCTCTAAAGATATGGAGGCGCTATCTTTATGGGGAGAAATGTGATATATACATTGAACACCAAAGTTTAATGTATATTTTCACACCGAAATAATTGAACATGAGACAAAGGAGATGGTTTGAGCTTATTAAAGACTATGATTGTTCAATTCATTATCACCCTGGAAGAGTAAACAAAGTCATAGATGCATTAAGAAGGAAATACTCTCTTGTTCTGGCAACAATGACGATCCTAGGAGATCCCTTGATTAAATATCTAGTAAAACTGGACATGGAAATTATAAGGAAAGGGACATCATCCACCGTATCCAAAATGATTTCTCAACCTTCATTACTAGAGAAGATCAAGAAGGCTCAAAAAGGTTATCCTTTGCTGCAGGAGAAGTTAGAGGCTGTAAAAGATGGTAAGTTCCCTGATTTCAATATTGATCAGGAAGGTGTATTGAAATTTCATACAAGACTATCTATTCCATATATTTCGGAGATAAGGAATGAACTGATGGATGATGCGCATAGCTCTACTTTCTCTATAAATCCAGGAAGCACTAAAATGTATAGAGACCTTTGTGATCATTATTGGTGGGATAACATGAAGAGGGTGATTTATGATTACACTACAAGGTTCCTGGTGTGTCAATAAGTAAAGGAAAAACGACAACATCCTAAGGGGGTATTACAACCGCAACCCATACCAGTATGGAAGTGGGATAATATCACTATGGAATTTGTAACTAGTCTCTTGAAAACATCCAAAGAAAACAATGTGATTTGGGTTATTGTGGACCATCTCACCAAGATCGCCCATTTTATCTCTATTCGGGATGATTTATCTCTGGATCAACATGCCATGATATACGTAAAGGAAGTGGTGAGGCTGCATGGGGTACCACTATCCATCGTGTCCGATCATGATCCAAGATTCACATCAAAATTCTAGAGAAGTCTTCAACATGATCTGAATACTGAATTGAATTTTAGTACGGCCTATCATCCTCAAACTGATGGACAATCTAAAAGGACTATTCAGACACTTGAAGACATGCTGAGATTATTCTCAATGGAATTTAAAGGTGGATGGGATCAACACCTCCCCTTAGTTGAGTTCTCCTATAACAAAAGCTTCCATTCGAGTATTCAGATGGCACCCTATGAAGATCTGTATGGAAAGCGATGTAGAAATCCTACTTGTTGGGATGAAATTGGTGAGAGAAAGTGTCTTGGGCCTGATCTCATGCAAGAGATGACAGAACAGGTTCATCCCATCCTACCACACATAAAGGCTGCTCAGAGTCGGCAGAAGAGCTATGTTGACAATTGCCGAAGGGACTTGGAGTTTGGTGTTGGAGACAAAGTCTTCCATTAAATTTATCCATGGAAGAGATTCATGCGGTTTGGGAAGAAAGGGAAGCTCAGCCCTAGGTACATTGGCCCCTATGAAATCCTTGATCGCATAGGAGCAGTGGCCTATCGTCTAGCACTTCCACCGAACCTAGCTCATGTTCACAATGTCTTCCATGTATCTCTCTTGAGGAAGTACATACCTGACCCTTCACATGTACTGAACCCAGAGGTGGTACAATTGGAACATGACCTCTCTTATGAGGAGTGGCCAGTGGAGATCTTAGACCGTAGAAACAAGGTTCTACGAAACAAGACTAACCACCTTGTGAAAGTGTTATGGAGGAATCATAAATATGAAGAAGCGACTTGGAAACCTGAGGACATGATGAAGCAAAATTACCCTCACCTTTTCGACTAGGCCTCAAGTATAAATTTCGGGGACGAAATTTCTAAGGGAGGAAGAGTGTAACGACCCAAACTTTTTGAGTAGTATATTAACATACTCTTAATGATTTAATAGAGATGTTAATGGTTAATGCAGAAAGAGGAGTCAATGGCTTCATCCAGTAGACTCGAACCTTATGAAGCCCACTTATCAGAGCTTGGGAAGGAGGTGGCATCTTTGGGATTCGCTTTGGACCAAGCCCAAGCCGAACTCAAGCGTGTCAAGCTTGCACGGAAACACCTACGGGAGAAGTTCAAGTTAGTAGAGATTACTACTAGGGCAATATTATCTGAGCCTTCCTCATATTCTCTCACCATAGCACACCTTACACTTAGTTCATATGCTGGTGTTATAAGGGGCTATGTGACGAGACCCTAGTTTCTTTGTGTAATCCTTTGGGATGAATAAATTGATATTTCTTCCTTTTGTGATGTTTGTGAAATTTCCAATGTCCGAATAATTTTAGGATGTATTTATTGATGAATTTTGAAAAAAAGGATATTATAAAAAATTTATGTAAACCTTAAATAATTAATGATGTGTAATGATTTTCAAAAAATGGTCTTCTTCATAAGTGTTCAGTAAGGAATTTGGAGTCTAATAAGATCAACTTAATTTTTGATTAATAGTAAATTATGAATAGTGATTTTACACTTAGGATTAGTAATGTGACCAAATGGATTAGTAATCTCACTTAAAGAAGGTTTCAATATAATTTAGACACCTTGATTAAGTAATGAGATTCAATAAAATGGGTAAATAACGGTTTTATAAATTATTAGTCAAGTATTAGTTTTTTCAGGTGAATAGTGTTTTTTAATTAAAAATTAAATTATAAATAATTTGAAAATTATTTTTATAAAATAAACTTTATTTTTGAACTCATAGCATCGATATTATGTTATGGTAATTTTTGGGGATTTTTCTGAGAAAAATGAATTCTCAGTGAATAGTGTTTTCATTTTAAAAGTAAATTAAAATTATTTAGAAAATTATTTTTATAAAATGGAGTTCATATTTTTAATAAGAGCATATATATTTGGTTAAGGTGAAATTTTGGGATTTTTCTGAGAAAGATGAATTTTCAGTGAATAGTAAAAAAGCAGTTTTAGGGTTTCGGTATGTTTAATGACATCATAACATTGTCATGATGATGTCATGAGATATTTTAAGGGTTGGACGACCAAAGGTGATGAATTATTGTATTGGGTTCCCCATGTGGCCTAACTCCAGGGGAAATATCATGGGAGAGCACATAGTTTTGAGAAAACCACTTGTGAGGTGTCCCTTGGCCATTAAAGCCTTGTCCCCTCACTTTCCCTATAAATACCATGTCATTCTCTCATCCTTAGGACTCCAAAAAAATTCTCAATGATGTTCTGGTCTCCTTACCTCACAATGAGTCCTCCCATGGTTCCCTCAAGCTTCTCAAGGTCCCAAACTTTGAGTTTTAAGAGTTACGTTTAAGGTAAGGGATTCGACCTCTCTTTTTTTTTCAAGTAATCTCTTTTATGTCATTCCTTTTATGCTCCATGTTATTATGTGGGAGGATGTTCCTTTATATTACTCTTACTTCCCTTTTCATGTTTATATGATGAGATATCCACTCTTAATCTAATCATTATGTTTTATGAATGTTTAAGTGACACCGTTAGGCTACCGAAAATTTAAGGGATTCTTTCACCCTTTTCATTTTCAAGTTCTATTTTCTTTTCATGTATTTAAACTTACTTTTTATTATGTTGGGGTATGATCACTATACCTATCATACGGATCTTTTATGATCATATGATGAGATACCCTATTTGATCTCATCAATTCATTTTTATTGATGTTTAAGTGACGCCGTTAGGCTGCTGAATTTTCATAATAGAAATCTTATTTTTGTCTTACTTCCATGTTTTTCATTTCAAATGTTATATCCTTAAAATTTCATTACCATGATTCATATCCTTTATATTCTGTCCCTCTACTATTTTTATAGATCATTATGAGTGGGCGACCCATGTCCCCCCTCTTTTCAACGTTTTCTAAAACCCTATAACGTAGTCGTTATGCTGCAGAATTTTCGTCTCAAGATGCCTCTCTCTTTTTCCCAAAATTATTTTATGTTATTATGTGAATAATCAAAGCTATTATTTCTATAGGGGTATTCACATATATATCAAAATGTTCTATTTTAAATTCTGGGATTTACATACATGAAACCCGATTTCCCTTTCTGTGGGTTTAAAGTGACATAAAGATCATGTCTTTAAAGAAGTTTTTAAAACGTTATGATTATGAAATGAATCCCATTTGTTTTATGCTATATGGGTTGTTTATGAAACAATTGATTATGATATATGTGGCTCACATGATAATAAAGACATTTCAAGGGTGCGTCCAGATAGCGCTCCAATGCATTGAGTAAAGACTTAATCTCTAGAGATAACTTTTTAGACTGATATCTTGGTGAATAACCTTGGTAAATTTTAATGACACCTTGGGGATGGACCTTGATGAAAGGAAATGATTTTCAATATTAAATTTTTCAGCCACATCTTCATTTTATGAAAAATGTTATTTTTATTATGATATATCTCATGATTTCTTTCGCATGCCTTAAAAATCTTTTCATGACCTTGTTGAAGTATCTCAAGTCCACATGTAAAATGTTTCTCTTGTTTCCCTTACTGGGCCTTCTGCTCACCCTTTCTTTTGATATATGTCCCCAGGTTATGAGATGCAGTAATGAACCTAGGATTAACTTAAGGAGAATCATTTCAAGTGTTTAAGAAGAATTCTTTATGTTGTTTTTAGGTATTATGTTCCTAGTTTCCAAGACACTAAATCTTAAAGATCCTCAGTTTTGTGTAATGTAATGAAATTTTATATTATAAAAAGGCGGGATGATATAGTCTCCTACACAAAATCTAGAACCACAATATTTGACTTGTTTATCTCTCTCCAACACAAGGGTGACCATAAGTGCCTTGCAGTTCCACTCTTAGAAACGCCCTAGGGATTTGGGGTTGTCAGGTTTGATGTGGTTGGTGGATTCAGTGTGGCCGGCAGGTTGTCAATGTGGGTTGTGCAGTGGGGGTTTTTTGGTCAGATTCATCGAGTGCTAGCGATTTTGTTTGTTGTCTTGCACATTCATCAATGTTATTGCAGGTTGGCATAGTTGGAAGCTTCAGCTTCATCGACTACAAATCTGGAATCAGCCATACCTCACTTGTGGAGGAAACATTTAACTCCATGGTAAGAGTTTTTATGTTCTACCAAAGCTTCAATCAATTGTGGTGAGGGTTTCCTAACCCTCTACATTCGATAATTCATTGCCCTCCTCCTCTTTTCCTATCACAGTCATGTATTTGAAGGCGTTCTCATCCGACATGAACTTTTAGATGTAGTGAAATCTAGTTTTTTGTTGCTTTTCCATCAAGATCTTGATCACAGTTTATGCGTAGGAGATTTTGGTTGTTATTCTGGTGTCTCTACCAGTGTTTGTTCTATCATTGTTTCCATTGGTCCGTTTTGGTAACCTATCCCTGCTCTGGACTCTTTTTTCTAGGCTGTCTTTCCCATTCAGATATTTTATGGTGGTTTCATTGAGGTTTTGGGATGTATGGGCAGGTTTCCATCGATATCCTACCATGACCTGAGTTGGACGAGATCTGGTTCAAAGGATTTCTCCAGGTTTGTTCTCCATTTCATCCTTGATGTCTATTAGGGTTTTTATGAAATGTCAAGTGATTTGATGCTATTTGGATGAGATGAATTCGGTATTTTTTTTCTTTAGTGGTGTTGGGATCCATATATATGAGCTCCATTAAAGGCATTGGCCATTAATTCCTCTAATATTACTCCAGGACATCACCACTCTCTTGGAGGCGGATCTGAGTGGTGGTCTTCATGTTGATGTGAGAGAGAGAGACTGTATGTGTCTTGTGGTGGTTTTGTCTCTTTTGGATATCAGATTTTGATGATGTCAATGATGTGGTAATTAATTAGAACATTATTTCTTTTGTTGGAAGTGTTTCATGGGTTAACCCTACCCAGGAACAGCTCTTCACGGTTTGTGAATGCATGTTTTTTGTGATATTTGATTCTCGCATGTGAAACAACCTAGACACTCTAACATTATCAGCTTTATATGGGGATTCAGTTCATGAATTATTCACCATATATTCGCCATATTAATATGGATGAATGATAGGGTATGACATTTTCCATTGGTACCAGGCCCATGAAACCCATCACTGGATAACTAGTTGAGAGATCTTTTGAAGGTGGAGGCTTAAAATAACAATCTTGTTTCATGGGAGGGGCAGTTCCTGTAGTCTTTATCTGGGATTATTTTTTTTAATGTTTCTATTTGGTTGTAGTTTTTTGGATTCACACATACCCATTAAAAGTGTCATTTTAAAATACAAATAAAATGGATTTTGTCTCATCCATGACTTGGATAGAATGCTTGGTCTGACCATTTTTCTAGGGTGAAATGATTTACTCATCCTCATTTTGTCCGCAATTCATCCTGTTGGAATCTCTCTAACCACGCATCACCATCAGAGACAATTGTCAAGGGAACCCCATAAAGGAGAACAAACTCTCGTACGTACATCTTCACCAAACTATCCAACATACTCCTCTCCCAAATAAAAAATAAATGTTTTCGATGTTTTAGTTAGTCAACAACCACCCAGATGGATTCATGGACCTTTTCTATCATTTAAATCCTACTTATGAATTCCATGGAAATGTCATCCAATTTCCTCTCTCAGATATGAATGGGATGCAACAAACCCAACAGAACATGGTGCTTAGCCTTCACCTTTTGACAGGTGAGGCACCTTGATATAAAAACATCCATGCTCAGTCTCAAGTCATGTCACAAAAACTGAAGCTAAATATCTCTTTACATCTTCCCCGCATCAGGATGTATACCCCAAGGTGTTGTGTGTAAATCTTGCATCATCTACTCCGACATCGTGACTAGTACCACCATCCATCCCTTGAAAAGGATTACATGATTCCCCCATAAGAATATCCATACTGTGAATCCTATATGGATATCTAGTAATATATGACCTAACACTAAACGTATCCCAACTAGGACTCTCTCACATGCAAATATAGCAGAGGAGTCAACACTATCTACTGAAGAAAATCTACACCCTCTGGCTCCACCAGGGTCAGCTGTAAGGAATCCAAATGCTCAAAATCCTCCTACAGAAAACAAACATAGGACCTTATAATAATGGAATATTCTACCATGTTACCCATCCATATAGTATAGAGTATGTTGAATTCATAGCCTTGCAGTAACTCAAACCATCACCATTATCTCAGGTTCATGTATCATTGTGTGAAGTCATACCCGAGACACTGATTGTCTGAGTAAACTGGAAATTTCTCCCCCAAAATATAGTGCTTCCACATCCTCGAGGTGAATACTATAGATTCCATATCTACGTCATGAGTTTAATAGTTGTACTCATGGGGTATCAACTACCTTGATTCATATATGATAACTACCTTCTGCAGCATCAATATGAATCTGAGCCCTGCTCCAGATGCATCGAAATACACTATGTACTCCATACCCTCTTTTGGTAGTCTCAACATAGGATCACTCATTATCCATATAATCAACTCCTTAAAAACCTATGAAACTACTTAGTCTAGGAAAAATGTTTCCCTTTCCATGTTAGGGAGATGAAATTTGATGAAATTGAAGAAAAGTATTCCAAACCCTCTTTTAGTACGCTGAAAAGACAAGAAAACTCTTCACCTCATACATTCTCTTATGTGTCTACCAAGAAATAACTTCATTCATATTCACTGGTTTTATAGATATGACATGATCATATATTAAAATCCCCAAAAATTGAGCCTTGTGAATCCAGAACTGTAACTTTGAGAGTTTACCATAATGATGGTGCTCTAGAAGAAAATATAAGACGATCCTCAAGTTCTCTGCATGCTCCTCCTATGGAATAGAGTAGATGAGTTTTTCATCATTGAAGAAAATAAAAAATTGGTCCAAGTATAGATGGATAACCTAGTTCATCAAATCCATTAACATAGAGGGGGCATTCACCACACCAAATGGAATCACTAGGAACTCATAGTGTCTATAGTAGCATGAAAATGACATATTCATAATAACAACATCATGAATCCTGAAATAGTGGTATCTGGACCTTAGATAAATCGTTGAAAACCATATCACACCTAAAAACTATTCAATGAAATCATCAATCCTTGGTAAGGGATACTTGTTCTTTATCATGGCTTGGTTCAACCGATGATAATCGACACAATTTTGTAAGAACCCATCCACCTTTTTCATGAACAACACCAAATATTTACATGGGGACACATTGGCCTTCACTACCTCTTCCATGGTAGTTCGTCAGCTACATGCCTTCACTCCACACCACATTTTGTTTTCTAGTCTCATGATTTGTATCTTATATAGTGACAAGAATATCACTAACCCAATCTAGGATACCCTATTCATCTATTTCACCCCTTAACACGTGCATGAGTCTAATCACAAGGAGGTATCTTATGCTGAGATCTTGTCGACTAGTTCATACTAGCTGTTTCAGATGACCCTGCCCTATAACTCCCAATGAAAGCTATAGCTTCCTGGCATCTCTCCAATAGGAATCTCTCTAAAACCAGTGATCACTCCAAATCTCTAGTATATGTGGGGATTCAAAGAAGAACCATGCTTGTGATGATCTCTCTATAGATTAACTTCTCAAACAACTATTCTTAGAAGTAACCATATTATATCATATCGAGTAAATACCATGTAATATCTATGAACCTCATAGTATAATCATCCAATACCATCCATCCCTACTACAGATCTAGAATATACTATATCTGAAATTTTAAAAAAACATAAGGGGTAGTTCTCCTCATAAAATATATACTGGAAATCAGGACAGAAGAGTGACAACTAATTATGCATCTCAATGAAAAGACTCCAATATTCCCAAATTATCCATTAAAACGATATCAACACACGAAACCATATGACCTATCAGTGTCCAAATAATCCTTAATACACATAAAAGTAACTCTATAAAATTTTTAATTGACCAAACCTTCCCATTCTATTACTTTTTTCAAAATCTAGTGTTTGGGGTGTTCTGGGAGGCAACAATAGCTCATTTCAGGTGTTTTCCAAAATTCTGATTTTCCCATCTGTGGGACATGTTGATGATTCATGGAGTTTGTGATTTAGGTAATCAAGGATTCATCGAATTAATAGGTCGAGGTTTCGGTAGGTTGAGACATCATTTGGTCAGGCATGGGTAGGTCGGGCGTTGGTAGGACGAGTGTTGGTGAGTGGCACCTGTGAGTTGCTGTTGGTGGGTCACATCAGCAACTCATGACTGGGAATTTCATTGATGAATAATGTATGTGAGTTAGGTGTTCGTGAATCGCATCGGTGATTCAGTCATTGGGGACACACGATCATTGTCTCATGTCACTGACTCACCCATCAATGAGTCGTTTCTAGTGTTTCTAGTTTCTCTCATCCGATGTTTTAATTGATGTAAATCGAGTTTAAAGCCTTTTTTGAGAAATTATAAAGTGTTTTAAAAGGATTTTAATTATATATTTCATATCATATTGATTCAAGGACTTTGAAATAGTCAAATTGTGTGGTCTTGACCATGATATGACTTTAATGACCCTTGAAACCATTTTCCATCAGTTGATATACGATCTTCCTCTTCTAAAGCTAAGATTCTATCTTCCTTTGAACCCTTCTATTTTATATTGGTGAGTAGAGAAAATTTATTCCCCATGGAGTTATTCTCCTATTCTATAACAGCATGTTCAGTATTCCCCTAGATAATTTCCTACTATTCGTGTGACCCACTTTTTTAACGTACCGAACAATCGTTGGTCCCCTATTATTTCAATTAGGGATTTTAATCATCCCTCATTCTTTTGTGTATCATACAGGGTGGGTATACTCATGTCCCCATGTGAATACGGTGCCCTCCACCATAAGGGAATCTCAAGATTAATGTGGATGTGTCTCTTCCAAGGGATAGACCGGTTGGTCTTGGTATGTTGGCCCAGGATCATTTTGGGATGACCATCACAGCCAAACATGAATCACATCATGTTATTTAGGAACCCGTGTTTGCTAAAGTGGCCACCATCCTCACTAGGATGATGTTTGATAAAGATCGTGGAAGGGATGCCATCCACATGGAATCAGACTGTCTCATTATTATGAAGTCTATCAACCTCAATGATGGTTGTTTTCAACTTTTTGGGTCTCTCATTAGGAAAATCCAATCTCTTCATCAAAGCTTCACATTTTCCTCCTTCTCCATCATCAAAATGGAAGGAAACAAGGATTACTATCAGGTGGCAGCCTATGGCCCTCTAGATAATTACCGGATCTAGATTGATTACTTTCCGTTATGGTTAATCAATTGTACTTCTTCTGATCTTCTTCATTAATGATTACATCTTATGTCAAAAAAATGTCAAGTTTTGTAAGGATTGTATGCCTTATGAAAATCATGGTTGTTGGTGGTCTCTGTTTTCACACTTATATGGATTGTGAATACTTTTTTTTTAATACTTTGTGAACAACTGTAAGACTATGAAATTAGTTAAGCATGTATATTTGGTTTATTAAATAGATGTGCCATGATCGAACTTGTTCTGTGATAACCCATGTTTTATCAATTAATAATTAAGAATGAGTGTTTGATAAATATGAATAAACTTTTCCTTGTAGATGTGGATATGTGCTATTTGTGGATCTGTTCAGCCTTGTGTCTATATTGTTTATGTGGTGTTGTCGATGGGAGTGTGGTTGTGTGTGTGGGTTTGTGTAGTTGGTGTAATGGAATATCAGGTTGAGAGATTGGTAGAATTTGGAAGAAATGAACTTGGTATGCAATGGAACTGTATCTAGGAAGTGGATGGATAGTTGGGATGTAGGTATGGGTTGTGTAATGTTTATGTTACTTGGTGTGATGGGTGTGGTAATGTTATGGATAAGGGCTACTGAGTGTGGTAGTGGTGAGGTGTGTTTGGGATTTAAGTGTTGATAGGAAGGACAGGGTGACATTGATTTGAAGCTTGATGGTGGTAGTGGGTGAACGTGTGTTACAGAAAGGGGAGTGTGGAGTGGGATTGCATGCTGGTTGATTTTTTATTTTTTTGATAAAAGTTGTGCTTTTGTGTAGCAAGGCTACTGAGGATGATTTATGAGGGATAATTTTCAATAATTATAGTGTTATCTTGAGTGGGCCTTTTGTGTGGATTTTTTTGGGAAATTTTGAAGAATGTGTGGGTTATGATGCTACTTCTGGTGTGTTGTGTTTTTTAGTTTCCCATGTTGAGATTGAATTAATAAATAAATGAATTTCTAATGCAAATTGATAGTTTTTTAAATGAATTGTATGGGGGTATGTTTTGAGTTGAGGCTTGTAGTGAAGAGGCGTTCATTTATCGACTTATGGAAGTGATCGTCGCATGTGTTGGTATGTGCATGTAAGGTTGGAAGAAAGGGATGTTTTGGTGTGGGCTGGTTGTTGTTTTGAAAACCGATATGTTGGGATGAGTGTTTGGTACCTATATATATACATGTAGTTCCTTGTGATATCTATATGCACCCCACCCTTGATTGCCACTACGTGTCGAGTGCCCCCCACTGTTATGGGGGAGGGTTTCCTTTCCAACCATCCTTGTGTGAGTATGGATGGATGGTTATTGTCTCTTCTCTTCTCCCTCCTTGAGTAATTCGTAGCCCTAGACTCTTTGGGCAGTTTATGGTGTGGTTGTGAGGCCCAAGCATCTGCGAGAAAGGTGTTCTTCCCTGGTGTCTTCAGGATTAGGTTGTGGTTTTGTGGCCCTAGTGTATATGGGAGGGATGTGTTGAGATTATGTACTAGGTGTTTGTGGGTGGAATTTGTTATGTGGCCTAGGTGTGTGCGTGCATGATTTGATAGTGGGTCTTTTGGAAGACCGTGGTAGCATCAGGACATTTTCCATTAGGGATGACCAATTAACGGGTGGGAAGTGGTGCAGGGTACCCAAATATCGATTTCTTACTATTTTACTTTAGTTGAATTGTGTTATTTGGTGAGCATCCCTTTGTGAGCTTGGGGTAGAGAGTATAAACTGTTAGGCGAATTTGACTTTCTGTTCTTTTCTCACAGGGGCACTAGTATGATTCTCCCACTTGGGCATGAGTGCCTTTGGCTTTTCCTACTAAGTATACTTGTATGATCACCCTATGTATATACATTTTTTCCGGTTTCTATGGATATTACTTAGACTATGATGGACCTTACTAGTTTGGATGTTGGGCATGGTTTTTGTGTCACTCCTTAGTTTTATTTTTGAACTTATATTGGAGTTTTCTTTATATTTCAAACAGTTTTACTTTAAACATTCAGGTGGGGTGGATTCGGGTTTCCTTATATATATGTGTTTCTTGGAGTTTTTTTGAGATTGATACATCTTATCTACCAATCTTGGTTTCTATAAAATGTGTAATTCCTCCCATTTTTGTGAGATTTTTATACCATTGGTGTTTGTCACCACCCTAGGGCCCACTGGTGGCAGGACTCAGGGGTTCATTATCTCTTTGTCATCTTGAAGAATTATGTTAATGACACTTTTACATCCCTTCCCTCATCTTGAAGGAGGAGGGTCATGAAAGAATGGTATCAGAGGCTGATGGTTGATAGAAAGGATACAGTTTAGATTGAGGCACAGTGAGGATTTCATGGGATGGTAGGATAGAAATGTTAGGTGATCATGGTGTGTGACATAGATCTGGGAAGACCATCTATGGAACATGATTTTAACACCCCCCTGTGATCTGAGGAAAGGACTCTAAGCTTATCAAATGACTAAGTAAGGCTAAACCTTTTACGGGGTAGAGACCCTATGAAAGTTATATGAATCATGATGACGTGTGTTCTTGTTTGTTTTGGTGTTTTTTGGGAAAAGATAAATGAACATTGAGTTAAAATGAATCCTAAATAATTTACATAGTACATGGGATTATAATTTCCTTGAATACCTTTCAACAATGGCACCCAGTCATAATCCATGATTAGCTTGAGTAGTGGAGGCTTCGCAGGCTGACCCTATCAACTGTAAGTGAGTTAACTCAGTGGGAGAGTATGATCAGTGGCAGAAGACCCTTCATTATTTCCCACAACATACACTGGGAAAGTATTAAGTCATCATTTCAAATACAAAATGGAGAGTTTTCTTGAGGATTTGGTGATCAATTTCATCTTGATATGGGCACCAATGGATTACTAGGTTCCGTTGGAAGTTATTCATATATTTGGTGTTGTGAATTAATGGTGGATGTTGTACCTAGGGGAGAGAAAGGAGGGTGATGTTCTATGGAACAATTTTAAGAAGGATTTCTGGGTGGAATTAATTTCATTGACCACAAAGGCTAAGAAGCAACATGAGCTATTATCCATCAAGCAAGGTAGTATGCTGATATGGGATTTAGGGATCAAATTCAAGGTTCTCCTTCGCTTTTCTCTGGACCACTTTTTGGATGAGGATTCTAGGTAAAGACGTTTAGAGGAGGCACTTTTTCCTTGCCTCAAGTATGCAATTACTCCCTTCACCTTGCCGACATACCATGAGGACCCAAAAAAGAAAGAAGTGGTTGAACAAATGAAATCATGATGAGGTTTAATACAAGAGGGGATCCATAAAATTTCTTAAAAGGGGAAGGATTCTGGTAGTAGGTCTTAGGTACCAGGGCGTTCCATGTTTCAGTCAGTGGGGATCCAAGCCCATTATTTTCAGTTCCAACCTTTCGGTCTTCATCATTTTCCCACAGGTATGGTACCTACGTGTTTCTCTTATAGAGGACATTGGAACCTTCAATGTCAGTGTCCAATTTGAGATCAATACGATGGAGGTAGGCAGGGTCAGCGCCTGCCTCATTAGCAGTTATTGACTCAGTCATTTCTACAGCATCAACAGTAGGCCCATTCTCCAACGAGGGGGGGTGGAGCAGGAAAAGGATGACCTCAAAGAATTCTAGATGGACCTTGACCTAGGAAAGGTCTAGGAGGCAGCTGATAGCATAGGCGAAGAGGATCTGGGCATGGTCAGTTGAATTCCACAGAGTTAGTAGATCCAGTAGGGCTAGAGATTGTTCATGGAACAATGAGATTGTTTGATACTATTTTTTGAACCTTTATTTACTCATGAGCTTTACACTCCTTTATTGCACCCATTCTAGTCCATTATATGGGACTATACATAGAGATAATTTCCATTCCCTTGGTGTTGAGTATGTTGGTTGGAGGTTAGACCAGCTTTTTTGATATGTTTTAGGGATGTAGACTGATGTTGGGGCAACATCATTCTAGTGGGGATCTCTTTCTACTGTAGATGCATCCATACAATCTCATCCTTGGCATCTACTGTTTGTTTTATAATCATGATTTCATTTACTACTTTTGTAGGAGAGTAATTTTATTAGACGTGGATGACCAACATGTGGCTTTTATTGGAGAGCGGAGTTTCCTGAAGGTAAGTCGGCATTTTGATCCTTTTATTTCCTTGTTGGTTTTGATCTGTCAATATAGTTGGTGGATGCAGGGATGGTGGTGGTTCCCAGAGTTGTTGGTAAGTTAATGGATGTTTTCCTTGGGGAGGTTGTGTCTCTACCCCGTCGACGTGACTTTGAGTTTGGGAAAAACATCAAACCCGGTGTTAGTCCGATTTCGATGGAGCCTTATCAGATAGAACCTTCTGAGTTGTGGGAGTTGCAGATCTAGATTATTGATTTGATGAAGAAGGGATTTATCCACCCCATTGTGTCACAATGGGGTGATGTGGTCTTCTTTTAAAAGAAGGTATATGGTGGTCTGAGCCTGTGTATAGACTACCGGAGGTTGAATCAGGTAATGGTCATGAAATGTTACCATATCCAAAGGATAGACAATATTTTAGACCAGTTGAGGGGAGTAAGTTGGATTTCAATGACAAATTTATGGTCTAGGTATCACTAGTTGAGGTTGAAAAGTGTGGCGTCCTGAAGACTGATTTTATGTAATGGTCGGGGCACTTTGAGTTTTTTGTTATACCATTCAGTGTTATGAATGCACCGGTTGTGTTCAAGGGGATTATCAACTCCGTCTTTCATGAATTCCTGGAATAGTTCATCATCATTTTCATAGATGAAATCCTAATCTGCTTTATGTAAGAGGGGGATCATATAAATTTTCTTAGGACTGTCCTGGTGGTCCTTTGACACCACCAGCTCTATGGGAATATGTCCAAGTTCATCTTTTGAACTTGTGGTGTCTCAGTAGGGTTTATAAGTGGATCCTTTAAAGGTTGGGGTAGTTTGTTCTTGGGAAGCACCCAATAATGTGGTGGCGGTTAACAGTTTTCTTGGTCTGGTAGGATATTACCAGAGATTCGTACCTGATTTCTCTTGAGTAGTAGCTCTGTTGATGGATCTGACTAGAAAAGTCCATGATTTTTTAATAGAGAGAGTTGTGCCATGAAGGGTTCGGCTATCTGAAGGGGAAGTTCCTCAGTGCTCCAGTTCTCATGTTTCTCGAGGAAGGGGTGATGTTTGAGGTGTTATGTGATGCTTTTGGTCTGGTCATGTGACATGTGCAGATTAATTAAAGAGCATTGATCTATTATTGGTCTAGGCAGTTGCGTCCCAGTAAATTTAACTATGCCACCAATGATCTAGATCTAGCGGTGGTTGTTTTTTCACTGAATTCATGGAAGCATTACCTCAATGGAGATCACTTTGTGGTCTTCATAGATCATAATATTGTGAGGAATATCTTTTCCAATCAAGACCCGAACTTTCAAAAGTTATGGTGGATGGATTTTTTACAAGATTACGATTTTGGAATATCTTACACCTCAATAAAGCGGAATGTTGTGGATTATTCATTGAGAAGGAATTCACAGAAGGAGGTGGTTCTGGAATCTACAGACATGTGGAAGGTGATGGAGGAACTAGCTTCCTTGCACTTAGATACATGAATGGATAGCGGCAAAGGCTGTCTATTTAAAATGACGATGCTATTTTCTCTAAAGAAGTAGGTGGTGGAGTCTTAGTAGGGAGAATCTAAGGCTGAGGTAATGCGTGATCACATTGACCATGGTTATTCTCTAGAGGGATGGTTAGAGGAAAGTTAGAATCAAATAATATTTTTTGAGGAGATTTTTTTTCCAGTGTTGATGCATGGGTGAGTTCTCTGTGAGTTTTAAATCTCACCCTTAATGGTACACCTGAGATTTTTGAAGATGTTATAGGGCTTGAGGGAACAGATTTTGTGGCTAAGGATGAAGTGGGTAGTGGTGGAGTTTTCATCAATGTTCCTAGTTTTCTAGCAGGTAAAGGTTGAGAACCATGTTTCTTGTGGTTTGTAGAAGCCCATAGATATCCCTGAGTGGCAGTGAGATGAAATCTCAATGGATTTCTTCATATTATTACCAATGGATTGGGGAGTATGAAATGAAATCTGGGTAGTAGTGGGTTAGCTAATGAAATTGGATCACTTCTTAGCGATCAAGGAGTCGAGCGCATTAGATGCCTTAGCACATAGATATGTGGATGAGGTGGTTAGGATGCATGTGGTTCTAAAATCCATTGTCACATATTGGGATACATGTTTTACCTCATGATTCTGGAGGGGTATTTATCAAGATTTTGGCACATAGTTTTTCCTCAGCACTACTTTCCACCCTCAAATAGATGGGTATGAAGAGAGGGTCATCCAGACATTGTGGGAAATATTGCAGGAATGTCTTCTGGACTATGGAAAGTCATGGGTATGACACTTTACCTTGGTAGAGTTCTCTTAAAATAGTATCTATCACTCTTACATTAGCATGGCACAATTAGAATCATTATATGGAGGGTCATGTAATTTAACTTTATAATGGATGGAAGTTGGGCATCCAGTTGTTCTTGGTTTGGATGTGGTGAAGAGTACAATAGAGAATGTGTAGCTTGTCCGTGATATGGCGAAGGCATCACCTTACTGAAAGGAGTTGTATTCCAATCAAAGGAGAATACTATTGGAGTTCGAGGTTGGGGACCACGTGTTCCTGAAGTTTTACCTTCAATGTGGGCAGTATAGTTTCGGTAGAGGGGAAAATTTTCTACCAGGTTCATCAGACCTTTCAAGGTGTCAGGGTAAGTTGGAGAGGTGGCATACCAGTTAGTATTTCCACCATAGTTGAGGAGGATTCACAATTTCTTTAATGTCTCCTAGCTTCATCGGTATCTTATTGATGACTCCCATGTCATTGAATAGGGAGAGTTGGATATCGAGGATGACACAACATTTATGGAGTATCCAGTCCAAGATCATTAGGAGAAGTTTCTACATAGATGGACCATTCCTTTGGTTCATGTGTTGTGGAGGCATGGTGGCTTGGAGTAGAGTACTTTGGAGTGAGAGACACAAATCTGTGTGTAGTACCCTGAGATGTTATGAGTTTTCTTGTGGTTTTTGATGTGTGATGTAGTGATTGAACCTTGTTTTTTATAATATCGATTATATCCTTGTTCCGTAGTGTGTGATGATATCCTAAAATTTGAAAATGGGAGACCTAATTCCTAATCAAGAAATATTAATTGATATGTGATTAAAACGATGTGGGTGAGTTGGTGCCGCCCAAAGCAGATAGTATCTTGGAATAGAGGAAGGAGTTCTCTTATTCATGTGGTCAGATAGTTTTTTCTTTTGTGGGGAATGTTGTGGATGTTTGGGATACATTTATTATAGGATTTGTTCTTTGATTTTTATGTTTCACCCTAGATTAAAAAACAAATTGTTTTATCCTTGAGAGGTACCTTATGGGGTGGTTGTTTGGACCCCTCTTTCTACTATGTTTGGTTTTGAATTATCAAGTGTCAGAATATTTTGAAGGGTTTCTAATGTAATGTTTCGTACCTCCCCAGTCCATTACTTTGTCAAAATCCAGTGTTTAGGGTGTTATGGGAGGCACCAATATCTTATTTTGGGAATTTTACAAAATTATAGTTTTTCCATCGGTAGGACGCATCAGTGAGTAAGAGTGTAAGTGAGTCAAGGGTTTAGTGAGTTAGGGCATCAGTGAGATAGGGAATTGGTTAATTATGGTGTCTGTAGGTTTAAGTTTCAATAATTATAGGTGTTAATAGGTCGGTCATCGGTAGGTCGGGCGTCGATAGGACAGTCGTTGGTGAGTGGTGTTAGTGAGTTGCATCAGGGAGTCACAGTCAGTGGGTCACATCAGTAACTCATATTGGTGAGTCACATTAGTAAATCATTTCATTGAGTCAGGAATCAGTGAATCACGTCGATGACTCACTATTAGTGACTCATGTTATTGACTAACCCATCAATGAATCATTTCATGTTTTTCCAGTTTCGCCCCTCCTGGTTTAATTTAATGTTAATGGAGTTTAAATCCCTATTTGAGAACTTTTTAATAGGGTTCAAATGATATTAATTATATCATTAATATCATAATTCTACAATGAATTTGAAATATTCAAACCATGTGGTATTGACCACATTATGACTTTAATGGACCTTGAAAACATTTCCCTTCCGTTTATATAGGATATGGATTTTATAAATCCAAGATCCTCTCTTCTTTTGAACACTTACATTTTCTCTTGGTGCACTGAGAACATTTCTTCCCCGAGGATTCGTGCACCTATTCTATTGCAGTTTATTTTTTTCCCCAGAGTATTTCATACTTCTCATATGACCCCCTATTTTGGTACATGGAATAATTGTCAGTTTCTTATTGTTCCATGTAGGGATTTCCATCATTGTATTTCTTTTTTGTATCACATGAGGTGGGTGTAATCATGTACCCAAGTTAATATGGTTAGTCCCAATTTAATGATGATAATAATAAGTAATAAATGATGGTATAGGAAGATGACGATGATGATTGATTTGTTTTATATGTTATCCTAGATCCATGTCGTGTTTTTTAAGGGTTGTATGCTATCTGAATATCATGGCCATTGGTGGAATATATTTATGCACCAGTATGTGTTGTGAATACTTTTTTTAAACTTTGTGAAAGAACATATGATTATGAAATTGGTTAACCATGTATATTCGGTTAAATAATTGGATTCCCTAGTTTCGAAGTTATTTTGTAATAAACACTGTTTTATCAAGTGGAATTAAAGAATGATTATTTTCTAAATCGGTATAAACTTTTCCATGGTGGTGTGGTTGTGTGTTTTCTGTGGTTCTATTCAGCCATGTGTCTATAATATTTATGTTTAATTATGGAAAAGTGATTGGTTGTGATTGTGGGGTGGTGAAGGTGGTTTAATGGGATCTCATGTTGAGAGATTGGTTGATTTGGAATGGATGAACTTGTGATGTAGTGGGACTTCATCTTGGAAGTAGTTGGTAATCAGGGCTGCAAGTTCAGGTTGTGTTATGTTTATGTTATTGGGTGTGCTGGGTGAGATATTGTTATGCATCGGGGCTACTAATTGTGGTATTGATGAGGTTTTTTTTGGTTTACTTGTTTAGAAGAAGGAAATGGTGACGTTTCATTGAATAATGGTGGTGGAAGTAGTTGAACATGTGTCCAGGAAAGGGGGCTGTGTAGTGGGACTAAATGTTGGTTGAGTATTTATTGTTTTTTGAATGTGAGGCTTTTCTTGTAGAGGGTATGTTCAGGATTTTTTAGGAGGGATAATTTTGAAGAAGGATGGTGTTACCATGCATGGTCCTTTTGATTGGAGTTTCCAAGGAAATTGTGTAGAATGTGTGGGTTATGATTCTAGTTGTGATGTGTTTTTTGGGTACTTTCCTAGATAGGGATGGAATAAATAAATTAATTAATTGATAATGAATAATGAAAATTTTTTAAATGAATTTTATAGGGGTATGTTTTAAGTAGTGTCTTTTAATGAAGAGGCGTTCATTTATTGACTTACAGACCATTGTTTATGGTGGTACGTGCATGTAGGGTTGGTAGAAAGTGTAACTTTGGTATGGTATAGTTGTTGTTTTGAAAACCCATAGGTTGGGATGAATGTTTAGTACCTATATATATATACATGTAGTTCCTTGTGATTTCTATATGCACCCCACTAGTGATGAGTACTATGTGACTAAAACCCCCACTGTTATGGGGATGGGTGTCCTCTACCAGAATCTCAGTGGGAGGATGGATAGCTGGATATTGGGTCTTCTATGCTCCCTCTTCTAGGCTTTGGTATACCTAGACTCTTTAGGCAGGTTTTAGTGAGGTTGTGAGGCCTTAGTGTCTGCGCATGTGGTGTGCTTCCAAGGTGTCGTCAAAATGAGGTTGCGGTTTTGTGGCCCAGGTGTCTGCGGGTAGGATGAGGTGTGGTCATGCCCCAGGTGTTTGTAGGTGGAATTTGGTATGTAGACCAGGTGTGTGTGGGAAGGTTGTTATAGTGGTTATTGTGGAAGACTGTGGTATCCTTATGATGTTTAGCATTAGTGTTGAGTTGTTTACCATTGGGATGTGGTGTGGGGTTCCCAAATATCGACGTGATTAATATTTTACATTACTTGAATTGTGTTATTTGGTGAGCGTGACATATTGAGGTTGGGATAGATAGTATACCTTGTCAGGTACTTTTGAGTTTCTATTGTTTTCTCGTAGGGGAAATTGTATTCTTATCCGACTTATGCATGGGTGACTTTGGATTTTTCTTCTGAGAATACATGTATGCTCACCCTATGTATATAAAACACATTTCCCATTTCTAGGGAGATAACGCAGACCATGTTGGACCATACTATTTCAAAAATTGGAAATGGTTATTGTTTCACTTCTTAGTTTTATTTTAGTACTTACTTTGGAGTTTTCTTTTTAATTTCTAGAAGTTTTACTTTAAAAATGTATGTTAGATTGATTTTGGTTTTGTAATATATATGTGTCTAGGAGTTTTTTGGGGTTGATACATCTTATCTCTAGATCTAGGTTTCTATAAAAAGGGTAATTCCCCCAATTTTTGAGAGATTTGTATAACCTTGGTGTTCGTCACCACCCTAGGGCCTACATGTGGTGGGACATAGGGGTCATTATCTCTTTTTCCTCATGAAGAATGAAGGTCTTGGAAATTTTCTATACCTTACATCATATTGATTAAGGAGGTTCATGACACAATCCTTCACTACTTGGGGATTTATCTTTCCACGAAACCTCAACAACCTATGGTGCTGGAACTCGTAGAGTGTGCTAAGCATGTTCCATCCTCAATATTCCTCACCGGTATAATCTACTACTCAATAGGTGGGGCTGATACTACAATTCCACCAGGAAGAAGGATCTCATGGGATAGTCCCTGAAATGAGTCTTTAATCTCATTAGATACTCATCAATATATAGAACTATTATCTTATATGGACGTCATCAAAGATGCATCTTGAAAATTATCAATATATACCATGATTAGATGTACATATATATATATAAACAATTCGAAGCTAAATCAAGAAAGATAGTCAAAGAATCAATCCCATATAATTCATGTAAAATTGATCCCTACAACGAATTTCTTATTATTATGAGTCGATAAAAAGGTTGTCATGGACTAGGTGAATGGAAATGTCAGCCGCCCATACCATCACTGGGTTCCCTAGCCTGATATTTGAACTTAAGGAACTTTTAAACTATTTCCCTAAATCCCAACTAGATCCTCTTAAGGGGACTAATCGAAACATTGGACCATGGATTGAAGCACCTCTGATACCAGTATTTCATGACCCAATCCAATGGGGCTTGATCCAAAACTACCCGAAGCCCACCTCCATAGGCTAGGTGTTGGTGAAAAGTGTTCAAATACATATCTAACATGGGAAGGCCTCTAGCTATGGTACCTATATACAGACACCCGACTATACCAATGAAGAAGTGCGGAGGAAAAATTATAAAATGTTAAAACATCTACAATATAATCCAAACATTCAAAACCTATATAGTGTAAAATAGTACGATATTGAAAACTGAATGCAAAGGGGAAAACACACGGACAACCAGAAGGATGACCCAACCAGTAAAAATTGGAAGGTAAAAGTGACCGAGATCCCAACTCCAAGTATCCATGACCTGACTACTATATGAGGAACAATACACCAATTATACAAAAATACTATATAGTCCCTTCCATCCTATTCATATTCTACATAAGTTACGACGCGTGCAAGAAAATCCCTTGCAGTAGTGAGTATACATATACCTAGTAGGAAACCCTGAAAGATGAAGGGGGGAGTAGTAGGAGACATTATAGGAAATAGACAGTAAACACTCCAACCCAAAGATAGGGACCCAAGAGAATCCAACACATACATACAAATAGTTATATATATGATGAAACCAAAGAAACCAACAAGAGAGAGAATGATATCACCATATCATAGCTCTACCCAAGATAAGATCCAATAACCCTTCCAAAAGTCCATCAACAATTTAAAACATCTCACATGTCTTTACGAAATAAAAAATCCAAGAAAAGCCTCACCTAAAAACTATGTCACATAGTCATGGTGCCACAATCTCAATGCAGAGGGCCAATTTCCTGGTACAACAAGAGGATTCCACCATGGTGGTCTAGATCCCATGCCTTTCCTAGCTGCAGGGTGCTACTATGGACATTGAGGATCCATGCCCTGCTCTGCTGGAGGGTTTCACTCAGAAGTTCTAGGACCCATTCCCAAACCTACCGTAGG
Organism: Viscum album; assembly: GCA_963277665.1. Lineage (NCBI taxonomy): Eukaryota > Viridiplantae > Streptophyta > Magnoliopsida > Santalales > Viscaceae > Viscum > Viscum album. The sequence continues at coordinate 303,874,032 of OY728130.1, forward strand.
GTTCCACTCTAGTCATTGAGGATCCATTACCACCTCGTATGGTGGGTTTTACTCCGAAGGTCATGTACCCCTTCCCTATCTCCACATGAGGGTAACACTAGAATCCTCAAGGTCCCATGAATATCCTATCTATAGGGTAACACTCTGAAGGTTAAGGACCCATGCCTTATCTCCGTAGGAGGGTTCCACTCTAATCATCAAGGACCCATTCTCAGCCCATCTAGAGGGTGCCACTCAAAAGAATGTGGAGAGAACATGCCCAGACAAGCTAGAGGGTGCCACTCTATTAGCCTCTTATGATCCTTCATAACCACTTCCATCATCGATCATCACCTAAATAATCATTACACCTAAAAAATATCACATAGAATATTGAAATCAAAAACTGAGGGAACCATCATGTTCTAGTGGGAAATATCTGAGTCCAAACAAAGGATATATGAGAGGTAGAAGTTTCCTCAAAAGGAAATAAGCGGTACACAGTGTGTGAGGGGACCGAAATGGTGTGTAGTCTCGTTTCATTTTATATATGTATACCTGGAGATAAATAGATCACAATCCATTAGGATATGATACTCATGGAGAAAAAAATGAGTCTGAACAAATGATATATGAGAGGTAAAAGTTTTCTCAAAATGAACTAAGGTGTACAAGGTGTGTGAGGGGACCCAAATAGTGTGTGGTCTTTCTAAATCACATGGATGTATCCATGGAGGTACATAGATCACATACATTTTATAACTACATGGTGTGTAGTGAGTTTACTCGACATGTCCAAGCCACTCAGGGTACCAACCTATGCACCTTGGTTGTGTCGGTGTACTTCAGTACAAGACATGCCCCTGGCCATTTATTTCCACAAAGGGTTTTTCCCATGTGCTTCTTTACATGGATCGTCCACCCATTGAATAGGTACATGGTTTGTAAGAGGGATAAACATCTTTTTATCCTTATATTCCTTGAACCTATAGTTTCCATGACTGTAGGGGCCACATGTCGTGTGTTCTTCTGAACTACACAATGTGTAGTTGGGATTTTTCTTGATTTTCATATATACACCCGGATGTCTTGATCTCTATTTAACAAAATGAATCAAACCTCTCATTTTAATGAAATCATGGTGAAACGTCCTTGTTCATATTTTCTTGTCCATACAGTGGCCCATAAAATTCTACCCATTGATCTATAGATGTTCATCACACGTTCTGCACACTTATAGCATATATCATTTGACTCCGAATCTCAAATCCATGGGATTCATCACCCAGAACATGAAATCATCACAATACCTTAATAATTATCCATTTCATTTTTTATATGTGATTATATAATGAATTCGTTGGTCCGATCAGGCTCAGTACCACCCAACAACTTCAATACATTCCCTATTTCCCAATAGAAAATATTGCAAAGAAAGTTGCAGAGAATGGAAACAGAACAAATGTTTATCAATCATTTACAAGAATTATTGTCCATTGACCCTATATGAAGATATTTTTATGATAAATAATATAAAAATCAATATAATTATGGTATATGGGTGCATGAAATGTATAGAAATTGACATAGATCAAAGAAAGGCTTGATCCTTATAAATAATTTTAATTAAAATGGTTATAACCTATGAATTAATGAGACCTACCTAGAGATTGGATCATTTTTATTTAGTGAATTTACTCTCCAATAATTGAGAAGATTTTTGGTGTTTTCTATACTATTATTTTATTTGATCTGGTGTCTCTTCATAATCATATTAGATTTTCCAACAAAAGGAGAGGAAGAATGCTCTCAATCCCCTTAGCGTTTATGTGGACACCCATGGAGGATTCACCATTGTTATGGATTTATTAAAATTATATTAGGTTAATTAAATTAAAACAAATGAATATAATTTTTTATTTTAACTAAATACACCTTCCAATGGTTTTTATTTATAAATGTCTCATGAAAACCAATTTTAGGTCATGCCAAGGGTAAACATCATGTTCTAGGATAAATCATGATCTCGAATTTCTAATTTCAAAATCTATTTAAGATATACCTAATTTTTTTAAGAAACTACACATTCATAATGTAAATTAAATTTATTGTTTTTATAGAATCAATTTTGGGAATACTGGTCGTCAAAACCACAAACAGTCTCAGTACTTAGTTTTGAAAGTATATGTACAAATATTTCAATATTTTACATAGACAAAAATGGGTCTCTACAAAAATGTACATGTTGTACGATTTCATTTTGAATCATCTCCTTGTTTCTGTTACCAAGAGTCATATAGTGGAAAAGGTGAAGAAAATGTAGTTGAATTTTATGAAAAAATTGATTAATGAAAAAAAATATTATTCCTTCTCTAACCCCATAAAACGGAATATTTATAATTGTAAAATAAGTTATGGGGTAGTAATGATGAAACTATTCATTATCCTATTCATTCTAGTGCTAGATCTGAGCACAATGGATTTCCTAATGTGGAAAATTCTTAGTGGTCAACCAATGTAGGATCAGAAAATGTCCCAGAATAAGTTCCTACTTGAAGGTTTTCTATTCTACGAATTAAAGAAATTGGAAATGTTATGTGGAACTTGGATCCACTAGATGATCAAACCATTGTGAGAAAAATACATATTTGGGATTCATTTTCTATCTCTATGTTTCATATTTAAAAACTATCTTTTAAATGTTGAAAATGTTATTATATTTTATGTTCCTTTTAGTTTAATTTCGTTTAGGGATCAGGAATTAAGAAAAATCAACAAAAGAATAATCAAGAGAGTCAGGGGACATAGGTGAACCTAAAGAGTATTAAGTGTCTTCACATGGGTTGAAAACGTCCTTAGATTTACCCCCAAACCCATGAATAAGAAGTATAGATCAATTAATAATGAATCATTATCTATTACATTGATCATGGTCCTATCCTCTAACTTGTATTCCACCTATAATTATAATTTTACTTCATCCCAATAAAGGGCCATGAAAAACTCTGACATTCTAAACCCCATCATATCCATATGGATCACAATAACATGTTAATAAAACTGAAAGTATCTGAAAACCCCCCATTGAAAAGAAACCTATATCCAAGGATGAAATTTATACTTCACAAGTGATTCCCCCCAATAAAACCAAGTGGAACATGTGTGAGATGTCTGGTTGGAAACAGATGAATAACCCAAAGAAGAAGGTTTCAGATCTAGCATTATATGGTGCTAATGAAAATTTGGAGGAAAAGTATAACGAAACTATGAAGTCATTTAACAATGCGTGGAGTGACAATGATGAGATATTGATTTTGAAGGCATTGCATGATTACATTAATATGATGGGAAATGATTAGTTTTTCAATATGAACACATTCTAAAATTTTATATCAAATCATCTCCAACATGAATTATACCATGAATTACTTAATCGAACCAAAGAGTTGGAAGAGTTACAGTGATGTGTTGATGATATAGCTCTAATTATAATATATCTCTAATAGAAATTATATGTTTTGAGAGATAAATCCAACAACATATATAATCATTAGAGTAGTTTAAAGACTAAGGAGGTGATGTTCTTATTTTTGAGATAGAAAATATTTATCTTGATAAGGAAGATGAGGGTAGATAATTATCAGGGTACCAATAGAGTATCATGTGTGCTTGAGTATCTATCCATTAACTAAAAAAATATATCAGTGGTATATTATAATATGATACATTAGTAAAGAGAGAGACTCCAACTTACGGATGATCCACTTATTTTTTATCCATAAATAGAAATAAACATGTTCTTGTTAACTTCCTTATTTCATATTTCCCTCTATGAATTTATGAGTCAATTTATATTAAGGACACAAGGTAATATAATAATAATTAATAATGGAAGAAAACAATTCCATGATAAATAGAAGGTGGATTGTGGTAGGAGGTTGTTCATCACCACACTCTGTGCATTCCAATTACCTATTTTTATAAATAAAACCAGAAAGAATAATCAATTAGAATTTTTTCTGGTATTGAATGAAACATTAAGAGAAGAACATAGACTCATGGGGAATATGAACACACAGTAATGGCTCCCATTACTTATTAATTTTATCAGGGGTGAGGATGTATCCAACATATTTTGAGCATTGAGACAAAATATTTTAAATAATTATCTCATGATTCTCGGATATGAGAATGTGATATGGGCTATGTACATAAGGGATGACCATGGAACACATTCTATAGTAGGATTCTATTCATTTGTTTTAAACGTATACTATGATAAAATTATTTTCTCCTAAGGACAAAAATTCATCTTGTGGACTAGCCACATTGAATCCATATTATGAAAAGATAAATTGGAGTCATAATATACATAGTAAAAAAGTTGTCCTTTATATCTGGTTAACTCTATAATTGACAGCCAAGGGATATTACTGAGGATACGAGATTCATAGATAGATGAGGTGTGGTTTGTTAAAAGAAAACGTTCTCAATGAATGATAGAAGTAGTTATACATGATTTTGGGATGAATGGATAGTTACAATATCATTTAGTTGTGGACACCAAATTTTGTGTGCCTCTCATATAGACATCCATTCATAGATCTAGCTAATATGAAAGGGGAAATGGATTTTTGTTATATTTAGGTAAGGAAAATATGTAGGGTCTTGAAATCACTACATATCCCACTAAATGGGTAATAAAGACACACCTAGTACTATAATGTTACATCGTAGGAGACACATGATAGAAAGGATAATTTGGGTCAGGTGGGGATGTGAAAAAATTGGGGGAATTGGTTTTCTGAAACAACTGAGGTGATGAAAACTAGATACAAATTAGAGTTATCCTATAGTCAATTCTACATAGCTAAATATTAAAATTATTATATTAGGGTAGCTACCAGTTTAAAGACATATATCATAGACTAAGGGGTGTTACTCTATGAGGAATTTCTTGGGGACAAAGAGCACATAACCCAACAAAAGTTAGGGAAAATGATGCCCTACACCTAATTATCTATTCTAGGGTAGTTTTAATAGAGTTTAACATAGTGATTCTTGGAAAATAATATGGATGTATGTGTTTTGAGCATATGAAAAGGGCCCTACAAATATTCCTAAGATCACATGAGCCATGATTATTATGATATTCAATGAATTTTGGGTGTTTCATTTGTCACATTAATAAAAATAAAATAAAATAGGTTGGGTAAGAGACCAACACTAGAATTCAGGGTCCTCTATGGCTTAGGCCACAATAATGTGGACTTTTATATTATACGAAAGGGGTGTGAATCAAGTAGTTTAACATCTTGCAACTAAGATATTGAACATGATTTTCAAAACTGTATGGTATGGATGTTGGTTTTCCCCAGTTTAGGGACACATATCTTTGACCAATGTTATGTGATCAATGGATAAAATACAGATTATAGGCTAATAATGTTCTATATTTTTCTAGATGTGAGCTGAGCAGTAGTAAACCGTGATATTGAGGTTCTTGAATCTAAATAATTGAAAAGGGGTGTGTATGTAATGGCTGAACACAAACCATGTTCGAAAGGAGGACTCCTTTACGACAATATCAATGTGTACAAAAAGATAAAAGAACATTCTCTTAAGAATAATGAATCCTCTTGTGGATAAGCTACATTTGGGGGTTATTATGAATAGCTATATTGGTGAATAGTATGTATAGTCAATGAAAATTTTTTATTTAGATTCAGATTCATTATCACTGTTACCCAGTTATAGTTTGTGGGAATCCATGTCTCACGAGACAAAGAGTTTGATTTTTGAAATGTAGATATCTATGTATAATGGAAGTATTTATACTAGAATTAACCATGAATGAGTATAAAATTACCTATATAAAACTAGATTAAATATATAAAACATAGGGGATTAGTGTTTTATTTGTGGATGGGTTTAGTGAATAGAAATAAAATGTCTTTATGAATCTCATTGGGTTGATAATCAATATACTTTTAGTTTTAAGAATCTGGCTTTTCACACTAATCTGGTTATCCTCTAAGAGATAGGGAAATTTTATCATAATGGGGAGGGGCTTGGGTCTAGGGTCTTATGTAACTACATATATAATTATAGTGATAATCCAGCCACATGTACTTATAAGAATGGGGTATGGTACGAGACAATCATTGAGAATTGGGGGTCCTCTTGAGAAAGGGACAAATTTTCACATAGTTTTATCTTTCCATTTTTCACTCCTTTTAAGATATTGTGGAAAAGACCCTTTTTCATTGTTTTTATGGTCATGTGACATGGATCATTTGTTATTCCATATATGTTCATGGGATGAGGATAATTTTTAATTCCTTTTAGGATCATGTGATAATGATTAATTTTCATTGATTAAATGAAATATTTCCACAGAAACCTTCCATTTTTTGGTGGAATGATACACTCATTATTCATTGTCAAATCATATATACGCAATTGGAGTATAAAATATAGATGAAAAAATATCCTTACTATTTTGTCTCAATATTATATGGTTTCTTCTCATGTATCATTAGGGACCTAAGATCCAAAAACAAATCTCCTTGGAGGAATGAACAGATGTTGGATTTCTTGTTAAATGATCATTCTATTATATTTTTATGAACCTATAAATGATGCAATGAACACAATGTTTTCTTATCCAGTCTTTAAAATTCATCTAATTATTTATGAGATTACTCATTTGTGTATATATTCTCTCAAATGGAAATTCAATGTGAAGGAAAATGGACCTCGATGGGAAGGAATACTTTTTCCCAATATTATATTGAATAAGGGGTTTAATGTGTGGTGGTCTGAGTTGTAGTACGATAATATCACAAGGAATGTAAATTTTTATCTCAGAAATAATTAATTAATTTTAACATTACTTTATTTAGTATGTTTTAAAGAGTTTTGTTGAAGGATTAAATCTATTCTATTTATACTACATGATAGCAGGATGAATGGTTGGACACAATGTTGTACTTCTAGTATAACATTTACAATTGGAAAGAACACAAATTGGTTTCATTTTATGTCAATAGTTTTTAGTGGATTCAAAATTTTGTGATGATATTAGATTTCATAAAATTGATAATGCTTTTTATCTTTAATTCATTGTGGGGTATTTCCTCATCCTAATTGTAAAAGTAGTCAGTAGTAGTATGTATGTAGTTGAAATGAATAGTTGTAGCATGAGGATATAGAACCACCATATCAATGGCACATTATAAAAAGAAATTGGAGAATTTTTTAATGTGAAACAACACTAGGTATTATAGGATAATTATAAAATGTATGTGATAGGAATGAAACCTATTGGAAATTTTTTTGTAATCCTATATCATTGATTTATAGAAATACTAAAGCCTTCTGATTTGATGAGAATATAAGTTCCTTAACCAGTGGGCACCATAGGCTCTGACATTTTTTACTTAAATAACAAAAATGATATCTTATTTATTAATACACTTAAGAAGGTCTATATAAAAGACACATTTTAGAGGATATTAGTATGATTTGGGTTTTCATAAAGAGTAATTTTGACATCCCATAATCAAATTATCTCTTTTGTAGATCATATTGATGGAAGAACTATATTTTAGAGAATGTATAGTATGGAAACCAACTCACCTTTTATATTAATATCTATTTTGGGGATGGAATGGAGCTTTTTTATCAATTCCAGGTTGTCATAAACCAACAATGATACCAGCATGTGGTTAACAATGCTGATGACTATTTCATATCATTCTTAATTTTCAAAATATATATCCATGTTTGTTAAATCATAATCCTATCAATTATACGAGTTCTAGACATGGGTTAATGTTCTATCGGATGGTAATTTCTCTATAAACTCACTCACATATCCAAGCAGGGGGTCATATATATTGTTTTGATAGTATATTCATCATTGACCTTCTTTATTACCAACTCTAAATCATCATTTACCCCTAGGTGGTCTAATGTAATATTTAGATCCATTTTTACACCAATAATGCGTACAGTGTTCTCTACCTCATTGTTGGTGTAGCCTTATGATAACATTAAGGAATATGGTAGAAAAATGTTTTCAAAAAAAACAATGACTTCCATACTGACATTATGGAGCGTTGGGTCTTTTATTATATTTCCCTTTTAGATTCCTTACGTACTTTCAAAAGAAATTTCCATGTATGGGGTCCAACTTGAACAAAAAAAATATCATCTCCATGAAATTCATTATTTAACCTAATTATTTCTATAGAGAAATGTTCAATAAGTAAATATCCTTGTGCTTGTACTTTTACCACTTTATATTTTATGAACCAAATGTCAAACCTATATAATATGACTTCCCACCATTACAAGAATGTAATTAGTATAGATCACTTGAGGATTTAATTGAGTGGGTTATCATGGGATACCAAATGTTCCTCGTGATGCTATTGATATTTTCATAGTTTTTGATCTTTAAATATTAAAATCATGGAACTCTTCTAGATGTATGTTTTCAATTCTATGAATTAAGAATGGTTATCCAAATATAATAGATGTTTTTCTCACTTTTTCTTTCATTCTTCTGTGAGATCAATTCACTAAATGATCACTCAAAGGATGTCACATATAAAATTATTCGATTTCCATTGATAGTTGGAATTAACTCTAATAGACTCAAAAGATTCTTACTGATATTATTAAGGGAATCATGACAATCATTGGTCTATTAATAAGTGACACTTTTCTTCATTAGTCAATTGAATGGTAGATATTTCCATACTATATTTTCTATAAACTGTCACATGTAGGCTATTTTGCCATGAAATAGTCCCAACTCATTGAGGATTTAAGGATGTGACAATTCATGGATAGATTTTCTATTCAATGTATAAAATTTGATATCATTATAGAAAACCCAGAAGCTATGAGAATTTCCTAGGGTAACACTAAAAGAACATTTCAAGGGATTAATGTTTAATAAATTCTTAAATATCTTATTGAAAATGATCACATGATCAGTGAGATGGTCATATAACTACCATGATTTTACCACCAAATTCCCAAAGATGAATTTGATGTACTTTACCAAGAATAGTTTTAAAATACGATGCATGTCACTTTGGTATGTGGTGATAACATTATTCAAACTAAAAGTAATTACCTGGTAATTGTATATCCCACAGTTTTCCCTAAAATAAAGGAAATCATAATTTAGGGTCCATCAAAAAAAATTTATAACCTAAATTTCCATCCATGAAATAGAGTGTTTGATATATAGTCATTGCATCAATGATAAGTCCTCTGATGGGAATCAAAAACTATATTTCAGATAATTATGATTAAGATCTCAGAAATCAAAGAAAAATCTAATCTTACCATTCTGCTTCTCAATCAAGATAAAATTAGTGGTACAATATGTGTCCTAGTCCTAAAAAATGGATTTTTCCTTATTCTATTATCAAAATCAACTCCAACATGAATGTTTGATTTGGATGTGTTCATTTGGAATCCTTCTTATAGCCATAGTGGTGTTCTGGTAAACATTGGTTGTGAGTGAATATTTCATAATCATGACCCAAAATTCTCATGTAGTTCTAGGTGAACCCATCCTAGTATAGTTATAGAAAATTTTTGTAAACCACTTGTTCTTCGGATTATGAAGACACACTAATCAACGTAAGTTGAGGAACTACTTTTGTATCTAGATTTATGTAATGGAGACCATCAATAGTATTAGAAACACCTTACTCAATTGTTAGGGGGAAATATCTCAGATCTTCTTCCTCTTCCACTTCCTCTTCATATTCTTTATATCCCTTGTGGAGTGTCTGTTTTGAATGGATGAATTATATTTTATAGTTGGTATTGACATTATGATGTTCGAATGATGATGTAGTGATGTCCCTACCCCCTATGGGTGTTGTGGGAATTCATCCCAATAAACCCTTTAATAGAGGGTTTTATCATGATCTGAGGAAAGGATAGGGACATTTACAACTAGTTTTCCAACATAATTTTGCATATTGATGATATATTTGGTGTGTTCATATTAGATTCATAAAATTGATATCCCCAGAGTTGACTAAAAAAACACCAAGATCTAAACATCAGATTCAAATTTAGCTAATTGGCAGTATGTATTAATCATAAATCTCTTTTAAGGAGTTATTCAAGGTATTTTCTAGACCATTTTGGGTAGTGTCCCATGTGACATTATCAACCATGTGTTGTCTTGCCTCTTCGGTAAAATCATACATCGATGTATTGAAATATTCAAGACTCGATTGGATCTTTTTCACCCTGAAATGTTCTTATTTTCATATTGACACTATTTCTAAGGAATTGGATGTATGATAAAGGGAATTATTCAATTTTATGAAACCAAAATATTCCTATAAGGGTGTTGGATGACATAACCTATTAGAATACAAGGTTTTGGGGTCAAATAAAACGTTCCGAAATTTAGTTCGGAGCTTGATACGACTGAGGTACTTTTGTTCACTCTTATCATAAAACTAGAGTGACCGGGTGGATAGGTATAAATAATATTCACTGTAACATAACCAATGACGCATTTAGACTATAATGAGCTTGATTATTGAGCCATTATTAATGAGATATCATTTAATGACAATGTTTTCTAGCTTTCAAAATACATACAATGGTCTTATGTAACCACATATAACTACATCAATTTCCTACACTGTGGAAGGGATAATCATTAGTAATTACAAAATACTGATCTCTAAATTATAAAAATTATTATTTTTGACAGCATATTCGAACTCTTGAGGTAATTTAAAGGCCTTTATGAGGGATTCACAGAGGTATTTAGATAAATAGAGAGCATCCATGATTGAAATTATGTCCAGCACTATGTCTAATTACATCAACATTTCATACTTTTTAGTAAAAGGATTATTCTTCTTAGAATAAATTTTCTCCCAAGAAGATTATTTAGGACTTAAATTGATTGAGTTAGGTAGGTCATACCCTTGGCTGGAAGTAGAATGCACCCCCTTTATCAGTAAATTTGTCCGACAAGATCTGCGTACCCACCAAGGCTGATGAGACTTTTTCACTACCTTCATCCAATCATCCAAGAAAATATGATGTGGATGAATCATAAGAATTTTGGGATCATTTTCCTATTCCTTTAGGTCCGGAAAAAAATATTACTTGTGTGTTTCCTCAGCATTAATAGCTTTAGAGGGGACGTGGCCAGAAGATTTGGTTTGACTGTGGCTACATCCCCCCTACCCGTTCATATTGGGTGACCTTTTCCCAAGGTTCCCAAATAATACATAGGGAACTAAAATTTATAACCAAAATCATAATCATGTAAGGGTTTGATTATATTGATGGATTTAATAGATCCTAAGAGAAATGTTTCATCAGATGATGATTCTGTTTGATGGGGCTACACCCGAGGTGGTTGAACTAGAGGCATGGAGTTTGAATGAGTTAAGGATGGATTTCGCACTGAAGTGGGTTTTTATTCTTATTTGTGAGTTTCTTTTTTATGGTTACATCTACTTTTAAATGATTTTTTATTAGAATATCTTATTTTAAATTACATTTGTCGCATTGTAACATAATCAATTGTTGGTAATATTATCTTTTTAACTGTGCCATGAGGATAGCATGTGTATGACTGGGCATCCTTGTAGTCATCCAATTATTGTACTTTTGACCACCCTTTCTGATAATCCCTTGTCATTTACCTTATTCTTCCATTGTGGGAGTATAAACACATGCCACATTTACTAGTGGATTTCCTAATTTTACTTTACCATAATCTACCACTTTCTAGAGAATATATTTGAGGAAAAAACAATCTGAATTGGTTTTTCCCAACATTCAATGGAAGGGGTAAAAATTTGGGAAGTCGCTAAGTCCAATATTATCATGCCTCTTGTACTTCTTCAATAATGATATGTTCTTTTCTATAGCTACTTTTGTATTTGGGTACCTTTCATCCTTAAAATATTAAACCTTATTCTCTCATTCCTCAAATTGACTCCATCTCTACTCCTTTCACCCATCATGTTTAAAATAGTGATGTTTCAATTGTAATTATTTTGGTGGTATCACATGATAGGTTATCATATTTGGATCTATATCCTGTTTAGGATAAGGAATAAGTGTGATGGTAACAATTTTAACTTTACTTGTTCTCTTTCCTTATTTTTCCAAGATGGCATAAAACTTGTCTTTGGTTAACAAGATTTAGTTTTCCAATATTTGAGAAACTATGGAATGGCCTCAATCCCCACCTTTATATTTTATAGGAGTGATTACTTTTTATAAACATACATGGATGTTCACTATTTAGAGTTGTAGTATATAATCTGGTGGAAGCTACAAATTTTGAGAGTATGTTAAACACTTCCACTTATAAATGAAATATTAGATACTCTCACTCTTCCATTGTTTCAATATGAAAGTTAAAGGATTTTTGTCTTTAACATTGTCGAGATTTATTGATAGAGAGAATTGGTTAAATATATCATCTCATCCATTGATTGACCAGGGTAGTAAACAGATAAAACATATAAATGTCTCTCCATCAACGATTGGTGTGAATCACCGGACATTAGCCACTTTTTATTGTTGAAGGTTCGACATCATGGGAGTGTAATGGGACATGAATTGTGTGAAATGTTGTTATAGGTCCCATGATCCATTTAATGTTTGAGATAAAGGATTTCCAATTCCATTTATGGGATGATACACATTTTACCAATTAGGGTAAGGCTTCCTATCTATTTATGATTGTCAACATCGTCCTTCCATAGCTTCCAATCATGCTATCAATGACTCGATATTGTTGAAACTATTTGTAGGGATGATAGGATGAACATAATATTAAATAGGGATAGCAATGGGTAGATCCTGATGTTGGACTGAACATGTACTTCTGATTGACAACCAGAATGATTTGGGATGTGATAATTACAATGACATGGGTCTGATTATTTTCCTAATGGAGGGAAATCCTAATACCCTGCTATCATTGGTTCAAAATAAATTGGATTTATGGCCCCAATGTTTAGAATATGTTCCATATCTACTCATATTGGAATAATGAGAACCTCTTATTGAGCTATTTTAACTATGAGGGGAAGATGAGGCTATGATTAAAAAATACATAGTGAGTATATTACCTCTATGTAGTTCAACATTAAGTCACTTAAACTCCTTCATGTCTACCTCATTCTTAGTGTATCATTCTTCAAGCATAAGTGAATCATCTTCTTTGGGAATGGTGTAGGATGTGTCCATTATCTTACCCTTTTACATGATTGAATCATTCCAATAGAGTAACTACAAGGCATCCATGGGGGGCCCAAATTTTTTTCAATCCTTCAGTTTCTAGTACAAAACAAATCCTCAATCATTTCTTTGTAGACCATGATTAAAATTGAAACATCCTCTTCCTATTCTACAGTATTGGTTTCATGTTATATATCGTATTTATGGTCAGTGATAATGACTTTTAATCGCGTATAATTAATTGAGGGTATTGTATCACTACGAGGAAATTAGGAATACCGATTTAGTTTTGGATTGTTATAGGAAATGTCATGAAATTTAGAAGCCCATATTACCTTGGAATATTTCTTCATATTGAAGAATTTTCAATGAAACTTTCCTTCACATGAGTATTAAACAGTGTTTTTCATATTAAGGGTGACATAAAAAGAGTCCCTAAAGAACATTGTTGTACGAATTCTCTTTGAGTGGGGTTGGGAAATATATGAAGTACAATGTGAGGGCCCATTTAATGACACACCTCTTAGATCATATGTTACTTGCCTCTATGGGGGAGGAAATTGAGATAATAATTCTCCAATACCTATGAGTTGGGTCAATCCCCGATACAACTTTTTATAACGTTGATTCTGATTTAGAGATCTTGAAGGGGGCTATTATGGTAAAATCACCCCTAATCATATGGGTCAGGGATGCTCCAGTATCATCATGATGATGACTATTTTGGATTCACTCATGATTATGATGACCTCTATTTAATCTTGGTCTAGGTATAATTTAAGATCTTCATGTGAGATAATTGTTTCTAAATAAATCATTGGTAAATAATTATTGGATTTTCTCAATTGACAGGAATGTAAAATATTTTCATATGCCTCATGCAAGATTAATTCGATGGATTTATCTCACTGAGCCTAGTGTTTTTGAGATTTATTCATGGATATATCTTACTAAACATGCCTCTATTATAGATAAAATCCACTTATGATACTCTTTATGAAGTAATGACATTTCCCAAAGCCACTTCTAGTGGTATTTATTAAATGAAGAGAAAAGAGAAATGAAACACTCTTTGATCATCCCATTATCTGACATAGACACCATATAGGGCATCCATAATAGATTTTTTTAGTTTTTATAAATCATTAATAAATTTTAATGGATGGATCCGAAACTACATTTCCTATTTTGGGTTTCATGGAGCTAAAAGGGATGCATAGTCATTCTGATGAAACAGATCTTCTATGACCATAAAATGATCACTATATCATTCATAAGGAATTAATATTTTCTTTAAATGTAGGAGGTTCATTCATATATTAAAAATGATTTAATTTATTCATCCTTATAGAATTGTTTTACGGATATCATATTAGGAAATGGACAAGGGAAAAAACATTACTTATACATTATCTTTGGCCAATTTTTCCCTCATGAGAAATATATTATCATCATATTCCATGGGAGATTCCATCAATTAGTCATAACAAAGTCGGTGTTTCAAAATAGCCTTAATGTAATTGGTGGGATTTGTTATAATCTCCTATACTATGTTCGATGCTATGAGATCCAAGGGTGGTTTGGAGAATGTTTATTGCATCGGGTTGTGTTCTGATAGAGAAATAATATCACTTATAAATCATATCAAAAAACATGGTTGTCCTTGTATTCCCAAATGTATCATGATATGGGATATTTTCACCATTGATACAGAAAGGGGAAGACATTGTTGTTGAAATGAAATTTCACTATAATGAGGACCTTCACAACGAACACCATAATGGAGAGGACTGTAATTATGGATTAACATCTGACCATAAGGAATATTCTTGTGGCGTAAACCCTAGGTAGGACCATTATGGTAAAAAGAAAAAATGGGAGGAACTTCTTTATATTTGATATTCTATATATAGTCAGGGTTTCCATTGTACATGTGAAGATAAAAATTCTTATCATCGATCATAGCATGTCCATAAATATGAACATTATGGTGAATTTTTTGGGGAGGACAAATAGAGCTACCAATAGTATTGTTATAGGGAGGACCTTCACAACTAAAACTAATACTTCCTCTAATTAGTGAAAAGTTAAACCAATCATGGCTTTAAATTGATAAATGTTTTAGGGCCTTAAGAACACTAGAATCAATAAAATTTCGATTGTGAGACTTATTTTGGATTTATTAATGTAATTCATGATATTTATTTTTATTTTTTCTTCTTTATTTGATCGAAGTCTCAGGTTTTAGATAATGACTTTCATATGCAGGATCTTGGTTGAGGGACACTCGTGCTACTGTTGGAGGATGAAGATAGGTTTATGGGGTTGTCAAAAGATATGTTCCTTTAATGGAGTGCATGTAGAAATGAGATAAAAATTTAAAATTAAAATGAGTATGTGTGGCCGATCCTATTATCCATTTACCCTGATAACATTCTCACAACCTCCCTGGAAGGGAGTAAGAATACATGCTTGCTATGTAGTTCCCTCTCATGGTTCTAATGATATGCCCCAATTCTAGGGGGGGGGGGTTATGTCTTCACATTAACTACTTACAATATTATAATTATTTTTTTGTAGATCTATAGAATGTTTCTAGGGACATGATCCTTCTCTTCTATTACTACCATGATGTGTTGGGTGACATCTATAGCTGGAATGGGAATATAGGACCATTTTTTTGGTCAGGGTAGAAATATATATCTTCCTTATCCTCCATTTCGTACCATAATATTCTAGAAGGGGTCTTGTGTGGGGAAGGAATCATGGGTCCCCTTCTTTTTTTTCTAGGATATGTCGATGATATTCTTATAGTGCTTATAGATTACGATGGTTGGCTAGATAGGTACTTGCTAGGATATTTTCCTACTCACAAATTACATCCATATATTTTTAGGCATACTTGGTGGGAACAATATTGTGTGCCTGCTCCTAGATGATGTATTTATTCCCTTGAAAGGTCATCCTAGGCAACTGATCCTAGGTTGGCTGAGTCATGGCCCATGGGGTGGCATCCTCATCATACTGAGGAAATGAATTTTTGCAGCATTGGTGGTAGCCACTATTGGCTAGATCCATTCTGGGGAACTCATGTACCAAGGTGATGATCTCATTATTGAATTATGGTTCCACTATCCTCACACAACAGAGGAACGTTTTGTTGTGTTCTAGGGATAGGAAATAGAAATTTTTTGAAATTGTGATGATAGACTCTTGTTTATTTACTCTCAGACATCATTGAGTGGATATTTTAAAGTTATTCATGTCTTGGAGGAAACTCCAATGTCTGGATAGTATCATTCATTTGGTACCCCTTGATCAGTGCATTATCCACCCAGTGCTGATGCCATTGAGTGGGAGATGACATCCTCTTACATAAACAATATTTGTCTCATTCAACCTCCATTTCATAAGTATATTTTGCTTAATATGATCTATTTTTGTATCATATGGAGTTTTGGTGAAAGTTTCTGAATCATATAGACTAACACAAAAAAAGTAACATGTCAAATTAGCATCATAAGTATGCAATCACATTTTGATTGATTTCATTGAATGGTCCATGTTCAAATCATATGAATATGGGAGATTAAATGGATTTACTTGTAGGAGACATGGTTATTCTACAAATGATATTATTCACATTGATTTCATTATTATTCATTTCACACCCACCTCTGGATAGTTTCAAATGATGTTTATTATTGAATTCTTTGACACACAATGGTTAATATATTCATTGTACAAGAAATCATTCCAATTGTATTTGATCATTCAGAAGTTTTCCAATGACACATAGCATATTAGATTGGTTTAGAGGATGCAAGGTAAGGCTCATCACACCCTTTTAGAGTAAATGTTTTCCTACTCTGGGACTCTATTAAATAATAAAATCATGTTTGTGAATACTTTATAAAACACAACATAATTATAAGCTCCTAATAAATTTTGAATCAATCATCTACATGTGTAAATTTGAATATTTGTTTGTATCTGAGGTAATCCATCTATGAAACCGTTTATATGTATATAGGGTTCTCCATTGATGGTACCAACTATATGTATCAAGGTTTCTCCATTCTTATAAAGTTTTTTATATAATGATATAATTTTTAAGTAGCATAACTAGGGGCTTGGGACATTATCAACATCCAAAGAGACAGTTAGTGTGTTACTATTTACATCAAGACCATGAAAGGAATTCCAACATATCATTATGGATGTGATTAGAACCCACATTTTTAGTGTCGCTTAATAAGACATTTCATACATTTTAAGGTCATCATAACTATACTAGACCTTGTATTTTAACTTCATGAAAAAAGAACATCCAGCTTAGATATTCATAGATATGGTTGATACATGACTTATACCAGATAGGTTCATTTTAGTTAACCCCATTGGGAAAGTGGCCTAAAAGTAATGGATTGATCTTACATGGGATATGGAATTGTGAAGACTGTACTACCCAAGAATATGGCCTGATTAGTATGAGATAGAAAAATACCTGGAAAGAATATGTCCTCTTGAGTGGATTTTAGGTTTCATGTTTGATCCTCATGGAGGCTTCCAACATATCCCATAGATACCAGAATCAATCCCCACATAGTTTATAAAGTTTCAAAGATTACACTGGGGGACGCTTATGGATACTTCATTGGGAATATGGACCTCTAATTGTTTTCTTCATAGGGAATATGATCCTTTTAGAAGATAGTAATATGGTTATGGATTATACTAGGTAAGAGGATGAAGGGATTTTTGTCCATTCTAGATTCATGATTACCACTGACCTCGAAGACCACATGAGTCTTTCCTAGTGTGCTAAAAAGAGGCAGTAGAATATTGACACACAACCAAAAAATGTAAATAAGAAATGATTTCTTCATTAAGGAAATTTTAAAACATCACTAATTCATTTAATGACATTCCTTAAAAATATTGTTAAATCACACCTCATTTACCTAATTTTATAAAATACAATGGTAATTTCTTTTTTGAAATTTATAATGGTTTTACCCCTAGTTTTTTGTACAAAAACATTTAACCATCCCTCATGCCCTCACCCATATGCCCCCACCACACACCCTCTACACACCATAGCCTCTCCTCCCCTTAGCTGACCCAAACACTCTAGAATCTCCTCCCTAAGCTCACCCATACACCCTAGAAACAACAACCAAAAGGAGTTAAACATTGTACGACCAATCAAGAAATTAATGATCCAACCAACTCACCTATTTTAATTTTCATCATTTAATTATATTATGTCGTATATATATATAATTTGATTTTTATTTTTGAAAAATTAATATTATATATATTAGTATACATATATTAATATATGTGCATGTTAATATTTTATATTAAATATTTTATGTTTATATATATGTGTGTGTGTGTGTGTGTTTATATTTTAGATATATGTTTATATATGTGAATATATTTTATTATTATAAATAAAAATGTTTATATTATATATATATAAATAAATATGTGTTTATGTTCTATATTATATATATATAACTATATATATGTTTATGTTCTATATTATATATATATATATATTGTTTATTATATTATATATGTATATATATATTTATAATTTATGTTTATTTATATTTTTATAATATATATGATTATATTATATATATTTTTATATTACATATATATATATATTTATATATTTTATAAATATTATTTTTTTATATTAATATATATAAGTATATATATATATGTATTTGTGGGTGTTTAGATGTGTGTGTAAATATAAATGTATATATATATAAATATACAAAATCTAACTATAAATATATGTGGGTGTGGGTGTTTGTATAATTAGATATGTTTTAAAACACCGGTAAAAATGTCACTAAAATAGCCACATTCTCATAAAAACAAGACTCAATTTAAAATAAATGTGTGTTTATATATATAAATATATGTATATGAGTTTGTGTGTTTATATATGTGTGTGTGTGTGTGTGTGTGTGTCTGTGTTTATCTATATATATATATATATTTACATCGATGTGGGAAAATGGGTTATATATATATAGCGCTATTTCTTGAAAAACATCATTAATTTAGTGACGAATACTCAAAAACGTTGCTAAATTAATGACACATCCTTAAAACATCCCCAATTATGTGATGTTTCCATATATGGTCTTTAATTTAGTGATATTTTCTTAAATACATGGCTACAATAGCGATGATTTATGAAAAACATTATTAATTTAGGGGTGTTTTCTAAAAAGGGTGTTAAATTTAAAATTAATATTATTAGAACATGTTGATAAATTCTAGTTTCTTTCAGTCACAAGTCACATGGTGTTTGGGCTGGGATATACACCAAAACTGGATGTCCACGTTTGAGTCACTTCCTCATCTATTGATGGATGAGGGTGGGGATATGGATGGAAGGAGAGATATGGAATTATTTAGGAAATTATTCGGGATTAATCCATGATTTATTACCATAAATGAGAACCTATTTCTTTGTCCACTAGTGGACATGGGTGGGGTTTTGGTATAATAGAGGTACACTTTTGTTGGTAATCCCACTCTCATCTTCATGTGTGTTTCTGTGACATATATTGTGGCATATGTATCCTAAAAATGTTTGGATACTTCCCAATTCACATCACATTTCAGGTAGCATGTAGGAATTGAATGACACATCCTAAACTGCTTCCACCATCCCTAAGGAAGGGATCATCATTACCAAGGGTATCCATGATTGTATATATCCTGAGGTTCCCAACTACGAGGGAGGTTGTCTGTGCGTCCTTCCTTTACCAAGAGAATCGATGATTGAAATGACATGCATGAACATCCACACACTTACAATATATATCTGGTGTTCATGGGGGATGACTAAGAGGCTGTATATTTTCTAGGGAAACCTTTTTAGAAGGTGTAATTTCTTTGGAAAAACCAAGGTGAACTAAAAGGGATTCACACAGGTGAGACAGGAGCGGCCAGAAGGAACCTCACCTAGGTGATACCGAGATAGTCAAAAGGGAATACACCCAAGTAATACTTTGGAAGACATATTGGAAATAACCATGGTAGTACCTGAGTAGTTATAAGAGATATCTCCTAAGTGATACTTGTTTAAACAAATTGGAACACCCCAAGTTTTTATAAAAAAATCAAATAAATTAAAAAACATTGTTGGATTGCATTGCATGCTACACCATGATACATTTTCTTGATACTCAAAACAAAAATTATATTGCACTAAAAAACACATAGAATAAATTTTAGTAAACACAACAATAATTCTTGGCTTTTTTTACACACAATGTTGTGTTTCTTTGATATCTGGCATTACACGCATGATCGAGTTTTACTGAACTACGATAGTATTATTAATATATTTTTAAAGTAATCAAATAGTCATTGGAATGTAATATATGATTAAGATTAAATAAATTATGAAAACATATTTTACACATGATTGTAAAATCAATTCTTTGGTTATCAAGGAATTATAAAATAAAATAAAAACTAATTTAATATAAAGGAATTGTTTTTATGAAAAACTATTTTTATGTCCACAAAGGCATTTTACCTTAATAAATTAAATTAATCAATATTAGTGAGTAATAATAATGAAATTTATATATTTTAAATTAAACCAAATGGTTTTCCATTAATCAAAAAAAATTATGCAAAAAATAAGAACAAGTCCAGTTTTAAGTTAAAAACGCTTTGTTATTATAAAAGGTAGTTTTAATGCCATTTAACGAAAAAAATTTCTTAAAAATATTTTTTTACAGTATTATATATTTTATTTTATAAAATAAAATTTATTTTTGAAATTAGAATATCAAAATATACATTGTTTTAATTTTTTATATTTAATTAAGAAGTTTCATTTTTTTAATGACTAGTGAAAACACTAAATTTGAATTGAAAACTGAATTTTCAACTTCTTTATTTATATAGTTCAATTATATTTGAAATTTTTTTCAATTATATTTTGATAAATAATATATATTTTAATATAATTTAGGTCATTGTAATAAAATTCACATTGAAAACGGATATAAAAATATTTCAAAGTTTTGAACATGTTCACTTTAAAACCTCATTATTTCGTCATGTATATGGGATTATTTTAAAATAATTTATGCCAATTATGTGATTTTAATATGTAAAAATTGATTCCATATTTTTAATCATAAAAATTTTTATTTTATAATATGTTCAAATTAATTTTTTACCAAAAGTATACTGAAAATAATTATAATTAATTATAGTTATTAAGAGATAAAATTAATTTACCATAGGACTGAAATTTAACTTAAGGGGCCAAAATTACCTATAAACATGTCCCATACCCCTTGTATTACAACATTTAAACTAATCACACTCTTAGTGTAAAAATTGACTATTATTTTAGGTACATGATGTAAGGGAGACCTCACAATAGTGTTTTCTAATTTGTATTTATAAGAATGTCACTCCTCCTCCACCATAAAAGGATACACACCCCCTCAATTTTTAACACCTATCAAGACCATTTCCTCATCAAAAACCTACCCAAATAAAATTACAACTTTCATACTCTCAATCTAGATTCATGAATTTGGTCTTAATGATAACCAATGAAGTCCTTTGTTACAAACCTAAAGGAGTTGTCCGAAGAAGAGGAAATGTTCTCCAATGACATTTGTTGTTTTATTTCATTCTAAACAACTAAAAATGTTCTTATTCATTGATTATATAATAAAATCAGTGTCCTAAACATACTTATATGTTTTTATTTTAATTTTATGACCTAAAACTTCACATACTTCCATCAAAAGGGTTACACGATCAATGTATACGTGTATGGAGGGCTACCACATCATGAACTGATCACATCTTTTCTTCCATTACCACATATCAGGGTTTGAAATAATGATATAAATTTTGTTTTTATAATACATATATGATATATATGATGTTTTATTATTCTTTAACTTTTATATAACATATACCTTCATGCTTTCCATTTTGTGAGAATATGATAACATCATTTGTGGACGTGTGGACTAAATCCCCCTTAAAGCGATGTGATTCTTTCACAAATTATATGGAATGTATTGACGATGGATTTAATAAAAATATGTGATATATATGACACAATAAATCTAATTTAATGATAATAACTATATATATACATATATTCAATTTTAATTCTTTATTTCAATGCGACAGGAAAAGGAAACAATGTTCATACGTACATACAACCTACCTTCTCCATGAATGGTGTATCACATTTTATATTACTATTTTTTGGGTTATTATAAATAGATATAAAGTGAATATATATGATATGTATATCATGGTTTAAATTCAAGATATACTTAAATCATGATCATTGAAAAATGACTAAAAATAACGAATCAAAACATATACGAAAAACAAAATGGATATTACACGAAACGTAAATTTGACATGGAATTATTGATAAATGAGTAATATAAAGTCATAATAAAAACTTATATTGTAAGATATTTATGAATATGGTTCTATGTTATATGTATAAAAACATATATTTATTATATAGGATGTTTCAATCTGTGTGAATAATGAAAATATTTATGGTAATAGATTTCTCATCTCACTTTTATATATGTGATATATATGAAATATTCACCATCTATTATTATTGTGTGGTGTATATACTAACATATGAAAAGGTATTTCGTGAATTAACTTTACATAATTATATTTAATGTTTTAATTACTGTTATTATTTCATGGATCTCACGATTCAAATGTTACTCAATTAGTAAGGGGATTTATGGTCTTCTTTTATTTCTATGTGTGTTACTCCTAATTCACCTCTCAATTCTTTTGTGTGGTATATATATAGTTGTAGACACCATGAAATGTGTTTCATGATCTTCTTTGAAATTGATGTTGTATTTCCATGTGTTGAGACTGAAAATGACCTAAACCAGGATCGAAAAGTTCGCGATGTGACTCTGCATTTTTCATGGGGGTAAGTGAAGGTAGCAAAGGCATCATCCAGAAGGGCGGGGACCGCATCCCGACATGGAACCCAAGTAGCGGTGCAGGGGCAAAGCCCCCGCGGTATAGAGAAATTATTGGTTAAGTCCCCAAAGAGGTTCCCAAAGTACCTGTGCACAAACACTTGCGTGTCACCATGCTGAAGCAGATTAAAGTGATTGTTTTGACTAAATTCCTCAAAGTGGTGGCCCAGTCTAGCCAAAACACCGTCGATACACAAGGTAATTTCACGCAAAAAATTTGGTGTGCAGCCTACTTGTTTGCCCCCCAAATGTCACGCAACCTACTTGAGTGCCCATATCCAACGTGAAACTCACTTGCGTGCCCAAATCATTTCACCTAAGGACACTTATTTTCCAATAAATAGACCCTTGGGGGACCCATTTGTAAGGACAAATTTCATTGAAGCCCGATTGCTGCTCTGGTCTCCCTAGTACTTTGCCCCAGTCTTCCAAAACTTTCAAGGTAGTTCTTCAACACCTTGAGTGGAGGATTTAAGGGAGGATCATTGGAATTATGTCCTTTTAGTGTTTGAAAACCATAACACTTGTGCGCCTAAAGCACCTAACCTCCCTAAGTCAAAAATACTTTCACGCCTCCCATTCCTCTCATAGGAACTTGAGCACCCCAATTCTTGGATCACCTGTGAATAATTTTTAAGGCTTGAGCAAGGTCTCACCCAAGTATTACCATACATTTTGTTCGTCGCTTAAGTGAAAATCAGGTCGCCCAAGTGTAATTGTTAGACCATACTTGCGCTCCCTTCTCTAATCGGGCTCCCCTCTTTGATTCACTTATTACCTTCACTATCTTTAGTCTACAAGTCATTAAGCGTTCCTCATCCATTCATGGAAAGGTTTCTTCTTCATTGGATACCTTGTCTAAAATGGATTTTGTTGAGACCTCCACCAAAATCTCCTAACTTATCAAACCTTTAGGAAAGTAACATTAGTGTGTCTTCTATTTGCGTTTCAATTTCAATAGTCAGAGGTTTCCCACATTTGTCTCACAATGGGGTTAGGATTCATGGAATGTATGTGGGTTTGTATATCCATAGTCACATGGACATTTCTCCCAGAAACAGTGTTGGGAAGTTCCCGGATTGGAGGAGGGTTGTGTCATGGAATCTCCTTTCTCAAAGAGGTGACCTGAAACCTCAGGTCTCTTATAGTGAATGGTATAGTTAACACTTACTTTTCCGTGAAATAAAATGAGAAGTCTATCTTTCCTACTAGGATCAATTTTAGGGTAAACATCTTAGTGTAATCCCCACACCTTCACCCCTTCCTCCTTACATTGTACCCTTGTCCAATGTAAATAGAACACATATAAGGCTCTTCGCATAGTCCTCTTCTACGGTCAACGTGCCCTCTTCCATAAGTGGGGGAGGAAAAGTGTGAAGTCTAATCATTGAATATTTCACATCCTCTTATTTATCACACCAAGAATGACTCATGTGGTCTTAGAGATACGTGATGGTTACATCATGAGCACAAACACTCATTGGAAGGAACTATGAGAAATATGATTCCCACCATAACCAGGATACATAAGAAGTCGTCTCAAGGCCAGAGCTCATTGGAAATCCTCCTCAGAAATCCAAACCCAATTTACTTAATCTGTGAATCCTCCTTAAGAATAATCCCCAAATTAAACCCCCCAGGTCATCAAGGTATCCATTCCAGGAAGTAATCCCAAACTCATCTCTCTTAAATGACTAAATTTTTCTATGAGAATTATCGAACTATATGGGCTTTGATTCCCATTTATATGGATTATGTAGGAAGCCTACCTGATGTTCAAACCCAACACTTCAAATCAACCATGTTCTCCTTGGGCCATATTCCCAATACGGTCTGATCCTACTTGGTAACTCATATATTTTCCAAGTTCCTCAGGCTGCATAAACATAAGTCCCAAACTACGTTTTGACCAAGAACCATTCTTTTAGAGGTCCTTATCACATGTCCTTAAAAGGTATTATGTGTTCTATTAATCGGGACCAAACTATGAGGGTTATGATTCCTTTCACAATGATATGTAGGTAGCTCATTCTATGGGAACGATCCCAAGATCAAAACAAACCTTCATCTCCATAGATGATAATAAATTCTAGAGTGCCCCCCTGAGTGGGTTTAAAACTAGTATCATCAAAATGATGATGAAATGAATCAATAATAGGTATATTAGAGGATTCCATTGATGGAAAACCTCAAATACATATGGATATTTCCATTAATGAAGAACCTTGAATGCATACTGATGAATCTAAATTTTACACATGTTAATAATTGATTGCAAATTCCAAGGGATACTTATGATATACTTGGTGAATTAATAAGGATTAATGAAAATATATTAAATTTGAAAAGGGAGTCCCAGAGTAGATAATAATTCCCCCCAAAAGGGTGTGATGAGTCTGACTCCCATCCTCTCGACCAATGCACGTTCTTAAGTATCATAATGTTCAAACTTAACGAATTCCTACCTTTGGAAAGTAGGCCCCCTTTTGGATTAATAACTGGTGGATGTTTCCAATTATATAAATAAATCCAATGGAAAACACCTAGAAATAGTGATTCTTAAAACTAGTACACGTGTTTCCATGAACTACGAAGCAAAAATGGTTAACCTGACGTGAATCCTTAACCTAGTTAATAATGTTACCCATCTATTAGGCCACTATTAATTGATAAAGGATGGATATAAAAAGGAATTAATCACACATGTATCCATCTAAAAAGTTTTTGTTTTAATAGATCTTGTTGTTTTATTAATGTTTATCACAGAACACCCTTCAATCCAAATAATGGCTTTCTCCAAGACAACATTTGTGAACATCTCGACCACTGCTCAAGCTGGATCCCCATCTACAAAATTGTGTCATCACCAACCCAATGTCTTCAACGTTGGGTCTCTAAAGTGATAGTAAATGTATATCACAAGCACGGTACAATCCTGGCTTTGGAGGCTGCGTGATAGGCCCTCTAGGTTAACAACAATCCTCGATCATCTGGCCAATGACAACCAATGATCAAGAAGCAAACGGTTCCAACCACCATCTCCAATCATTTCGAGTCATTATACCGAGAACGCAACAATAAATATCTCCTATACTTTAAAGAGGTAGATCAATAGGTCGCTCAAGGCCTCGATTCCAGAATTAAGGAGTCCTTCCTGAGGATCCCCACCAGAAATTGCCACCAGAATCACATGGTAGTGTACCCCCAACATGATGGGGGTGTTGCCTATGGACGTTAGGACAAGGTCTCTCAAACCCGAGCTTGCAAGATGAACCACCAGGGACATCGTCTGATTAATAGGGAGCAGTTTCTCACCTCTTCATCTTCTAGAAAAGTACATCAATTTAAATTGATGGCAAATAAGGAGCATGCACATACCCCCGTCCATCCTGATTTTCTGCTCTGTAGAATCGTATGACAGTAAACAACCAATCCAACAAGATAAACCTGGTGGAGTACCGTGAATTGGCACATACACCTGTTTACAAGTTATCATCCAATCAGCAAGCTCATCTAACCACATTTAACTAAGTTCTCCAACCTAATGTGGTGGCAACTGGTAAACAGGAACATACACATGATTACAATCACCAATTTTGTCAGGACTCTCATATGCCAATATTTAAGTAAGTCCATCAACCATACATGATGGAAAATAGCTAGCATGCACATACACCTTCCAATGTTCATCAATCCTACCAACAATCTCGTTTGATAGCACCCGGAGAAGTCAGTAATAAAGTTCGGACAAAAAAATTAGGGCAGAACCAACTCTCTGCCCCCATGCATGAATATTGTCAATATCCATTGACTAGAGAAGAAGGAAAGGAACATGAACATACTTCTACTCCAGATAAGGAATTGGTGTATATTCTCGTTCTAGTCAATGTAGTCACCAAACACATTTATCAATGGTGAAAGGTCAGACACATATTCCTGCACATATTCTGCAAGCATGCCAGGATATTTTAACAACTACTTCAGTAGTATCAGGGAAACATACACATAAATATATCCCCACACATTGGATGACACATTTTCATTCCATCTCAGAGAATATACTTACCTCTATTATAGTCTAGGAGGGTCATGGGGCATATTCCCCCATATCATACGAACAACGGGATCAGGAACATACACCCTTTCTAATTGGAGGTAATCAATTCGTTCCAGTAACCACTCCATGGAAGGCACATATACCTACCCATGATGACCACATATCCTAGAAAATGTCCCCAACTAAGTATAAGATAACATCCAAGAAAAATTCTCTCTAAGAATTGTTGTAAAATCAAGAGTTAAGCTGCGATGTGGCTCATCTTAATGCTAGATTTTTTGAAGCCCTCATACATTTATCTGTTACTACTCAAGATCATATCCATTCATTACAAAATTATGGGATTGTTATTTTTAATTATTAAGTTCCTCTTTAGACACTTCATCATGAAGGCTTGATTCATGAAAATTCGGTCACTCCAGAGCACTTATTTCCAGATGAGAGCCACGAAAACACTCCGTGTTTCCAGAAGAACAAGGAGCAAGAAGATTTATCCCCTATTATAATCCAACATGGTGATCCTCCCCATGATGGAATTCGCTGTGAAAGTCCTCTCTGCAGTAGTATTTCACATTGTCAAGATAGTTCCATAATTGAAAATGTAGAGACGAGAAATCCATCCTATCTTGAGGCACATGAAAACACAATACCAGTCATGTGTGATGTCTTGTCATTTATGGGTGAAACACTTTCTCAACCAGAAGACATATAAAGGGAACATTAATTCTCCGAACCTCCTTTAGGTCATTTTTAATCTAATACAAAGCATCCACTCTCGTCAGATCATGTGGATAAATCTCTAGTAAATGATGATGAAGATGTGTTAAGCATGAGGGAACAATTAGCTAAAGGAGAAATATCGGTCATGTTCTGGACTTTGGAAAATTATTAGTATAAAATTGTAGAATTGATAATAGAATATTGCATTTATTAAATTCATCTCAACTTATAGAAAACTCTTCATCATTTTAAAACCAAAGTCTTACTATATGATGAATATAAAAATCATGTAAAGGTAATAGAAGGGTTGCAGCGCCAAATTGACTTGGCAGCTCTCTCAGTTTCTCAACATCCAAAGGATGAAAAATAGTAGAGAACCCTTCATCAAACATGTCTCAATGATCTAAATAAGATTCACCAATAAATTTCTGATTCTCCATCTAATGTCCATATTAGAGGATGCGGTGCATATTCAACATTGCATTTCACTACACTCCAAAATCAGAAAAGTAAAAAAAAAATGGTTTCATGCAATGTTATTTCCCACGGTCAGATACTATCAATAGGTTTTGTATGTAATCAACTATATTCTCAAGAATAGGCCTTAACCAGTTCTCATCAGAATCAGGCCGAAAGAAAAGAAGCTGTTGAGCTACTTTTACATCAAGCATATGATAATCTTGAACAAACATCATGTTTAGAGGATGTCAAGCGTCAGAGGATGCAAATGTCTAAAATATAATAGACATCTTGTGAAACAGGTGGTTTAAGTGGTTGTCGGATGATGCACCCAGCTAATGTCTGAACCATAATCCGAAAAATCAGAAGATTTATTGCATGAATTTCAGCCATAGCTGTTCAAGAGTCACCCAATCTGTCCAGGCTGGGGGCTCATTTAATTCAACCTTCAAATTAATTAAACAATGTTTAATTATTTGAAGAAGAAGAACAAGATCAGCCCCAGCTTTCAGGGATGGGGTTTTTTTCACATCTTCAATCCCCTCCTCAACGGAAGTCAGTTTTCTCCCGATTAGGGAAGAAGACAAAAGGAAAGCGTACAACAGAACTCTCCAAGGATTTCCTTCGGGTTTCTATCCACCAAAAAGTTCTAGGGAATTCTCCATATAGGAGAACAGAGTCTCGTAAAAGACACAAAGGAATACGATCTTGAAAAAATACGGACAGAATGACATCGATTCATTACAGGTCAGTAAATTTCATTAACACCATTGCAGAAGATCCTCCAGAAAATATTTCCAGTTTAAGAGAATCATGAGATAAAGTTCTTGTTCATAATACGGTACACACTGAGGCAAATGAAGATGGTGTGCGTACCCAAAATCATTGTCTTACCCAGAAACTTGGTATGCCTTCAAATAACCAACTCCCCCTCTCCGAAAGGCATCTAACAAGGGGAATGGGAAATAAAAGGAAATGAAGGAGCTAAAAAGATTCAACATAGAGTTACTTTGAAATAGAATTTCTTGTAGACAGTATCCCCAGGAAATTCCTCATCATGAAAATCCTATAGGATCCCCTTAGAAAAAAGGATGTGTAGTAACTATAGATGCGGACAATGAATTCCCTTCATTGGGTATACAACCAAGGTAGGTATCAGCACCACCATTAGTGGTTTTACCAGTCGCTGGACCAGCTAATGTTCCAGTTTCTATACCTACACAGGTTCCATCTCATTCTTATGTTCCCAAAATGCTTATGAATACAATTGATGCATTAAAGGCTTGATTGGATGTTATAGAGGAACGACGTGTACTAGTTCAGCCGGAAAAGAGAGCTTACCGTAAATGGATGGATGCAATCCCCCCCCCACCAAATTTTGTGAATACCACATTCCCAAACATTAATGGTTTGGGAGATCCCGAAGAACACTGACCACATTTTTTTCTCGTTGTGATCCCATGATGGGAACTTCTCAACAATAAGAAATAGTTAATCTTAGGTGTTTTGTGCAGTCATTACAAGGATCAGCTTTTTCTGGTATACAGGTTTGCAATCTTGATCAATTACTGGATGGAAAGATCTTTCTCATAAATTCCTTCTCCAATTTAGCTCAACGCTGCCAAATATTACAATTTATTAACTTACCAATCGTAAATAATGGGATAAAGAAAGAGTTTCATATTTCATTACACGATGGAAAGGATTAACATATTCCTTAATTCTAGAACTCCCTCAAGAATAATTTTCACCAATCTGTATGGAAAATATCCGAGATGAATTGTGCACACCATTGATCCATGTGAAATACACAAGAGGGTTTCGATACCTTACATCAATCACTCAACAAATAGAAGTCTCTATTATAAAAAATAACGCTAAAACTTGTGAAATTACATCAACATCAGGAAAAAGGATGGGGAAGGCATAAGATTCTATAGTAACACTCAAGCAGAAACCTGTACCTGCTTCTACTTCAATACCTTCATCATACCGAAGGGATCTACATCCTAAGAATCAACCGAAAAAACTACCTCATTAAGATGATCAAAGAGATCAAAGGAATAAATAGTTTGAGGAATTAAAGAATAATGATTATTCTTTCAGGAACGAGAAATTTCCAGGTTACTCCATCTCAGCCTTAGAAAAAAATTTGCTTCAGTTTCCAAGGTCAAAAAATCCAAATAAATATGGAGATAAAGATCGTCTGAATTATTGTCCCTTTCATAAGATGTTGGGACACCACATTCAAGAGTTCTTTGTTTTCAGAAACCTTATTCAAAAGATGGTAGACTATGGACAAGTGAAATTGAAAAGTTCCTCGGCTCAAATAGCATGTGTTACTGCTACCAATCCAGTGGGAGAGGGAGAATGGAAAGAGGTTAAAAGTAAAAATGTTAAAAAATATGATGTTTGGATAATCAGTAAAATGATCAACCAGTCTCATTTCATTTTACGAACAAAGTTGAGACAACCTATTTTGTCTTCTACCACTTCTGCCATAGCAAAACCATATTCAACAGAAGTTCATTCCTCAATGAAGAAAAGTGATCATAAGGAAAATGTGTAGTTAGAAGTAGAATAGCTCGTGTCAAGGCCAAATTTTTCTTTGACCCTAGCAGATTTTATTTCATAAATTTCAAAATCATGGTCACCGCCTAGCCAAATGGTACAACTAGAATTATCCTATTAAGAGGAATCATCTTCAGATGAAGAATTGACCTTTGGTTATTTTAATGTTATCCATTTAACAGATCCATATGAAAATGGTGATTCTAATTATAGTAATCCAGGATTCCTTGTACCAAATTGGGGAACAAGAAGAAGGGGCCAAGGACAAGGATACATGGGAATATTTTGGAATTCTAGAAATCATCATTTTAACTCTATCCTTACTCAAACCATATATGCGGAAAAAAAATCATGGAAGAGCCCTTCAGCGGGCTCAACATGAACAAGGAGATTCATCCATGAACGAGGGGTTCAGTTATAAAAAAATTATTTTGGAAGACCTATTAGAAGTTACAACATCTTCTTCTTAACAAACGAATAGACCTAGTGTGTCTAATTTACCAAAGACATCAGTATTTCCAGTGTCGGCTTTGACAAAGAGTACATCTACATCAGAAGCATTAACTTCCAATGTACCTACAAAACCACATCTCCATGCTAGGAAATGCAAACCTTTAGACCAAAAGTATGATGTCATGAAACAATTAGTCTACGTACTAGCCAAGTTATCAATTTTGGATGATTTCAATATATCAAAAGATATTGAAGAAGAACTCATTGAGGCTCTATTAAGTCCTCAAGAATTTGAAACCGAAGTTGTTTCTGCTGAGGTTTAATGTATAGAGAATGATCTTACATAATTTCATGTGGTCATATCTTTTATGGATGAAGATGAAGATGATGTTGTGCATGAGAATATTATACCATTGTATTTGTCTGGAAAGGTCAATGACATAGATAGCCCACGAGCCTTCATTGATAATGGCTCTGAGGTCAACCTCATTCTTTTTCGTATACTTCGTCGACTGGTTTTGACTGAATCTGATTTATCTTCATCCACTTTAATGTTTCACGGATATGACAAGAATGAACAAGAACCTCTGGGTGAGATTACACTCAGAACTCAATTTGGAGAACTTCTATCTAATTCAGATTTCATGTTTGTTCGTCAAGACAAAACCTTCAATATTTTTCTTAGAAGGCCCTGGTTACATCAACATGCAACCATACCGTCTTCATACCACCAATGTCTGAAATACTATTTCAATGGTCAAATCATAACATTTTATGGTGATATTGCTCCTTCCAAAACATGTGAATCTCAATACATTGAGGCAAATTTTTATCACATAAAAGTAACAAAGCCCATAACATAAGAGATAACCAGAGTTAATGCTCCAAGTGGACTGGGAAGGATCATAGAAAATCCATTCATACATTTGAGTACAATTATGTGTTACCCATAAATCAAATTGAAAGGGTAAAACCAAACCTAAAGACTCATCAAATAACTTTCATAATGACAATTGCGGAAACTGAGCCTGGAAACCTGGGAAAAATTATTGATACACTAAGCAATGATGAAATCCTGAATAGAGATGTTTTCATCTAATATTCTAAACTACAAAAATCCTCTACATCATCAACAAAAGTAGAAGAGGTAGTGGTAATACTAAAGTAAGACAAAGATGTTGATTCTCAATCCATAAACCCCAGTTTTTTACCACAGGAAGACCCTTTTTCATAAATAGGGTAAGATATGGTGGCCTTTTCTGTAAGATTATCATATACTAATTTTTCCCCTAAAATAGGAAATTTCACATCATCATCTACAATGCAAGTGGAAACAGAAGAGGTAATACATAATGAAGAAGATGAGGAATAACTTGGGGATTCTCCTCCTGCATTTGTAGAAGATGTCTCTACCACCATGGATGAACATAGGGAAATAAATCTGGGTACATAAGAAGATCCACGACCCACTCTAATTAGTGCAGTCATGACCTCAAAAGAATAATAGGTGTATACTTATTTTCTAAAGAAACATCGAGATATATTTTCTTGGAATTATATAGAAATAAGAGGTCTTAATCCTGATGTAGCCACCCATCATTTTAGTTTTCCAGAAGAACATCGTGGATTTAAGCAAGTAGCAAAGAGAACACACCAAAATCATGACTCTAAAATTGATGTTGAAGTTGATAATATTATAAAGTCTAAATTTGTTAGGGAAGTTCATTATCCCAAATGGCTGGTCAATATTGTCCCAGTGAAAAATAAGAATGGGAAAATTATAGTATGTATCGATTTGAGTGATCTTAATCAGCATTATCCTAAAGATGATTTTTCAGTCCCAATTGAAGAAAATTAAAATTTTTCAATGGTTGGCTATGAATCGCTTTCCTTCATGAATAGATACACTAGTTATAAAAAAATATGAATGGACTCAGAGGATGAAGAATCTATAGCCTTTAGATTCCCCTCAAGGTGTGTTTTTCTATTGAGTAATTCCCTTTGACTTAAATAATTCAGGTGCAACATACCAACATGTCGTGCACTATATCTTCAAAACCTTCATAAGAAATGTTTTTGAATGTTATGCGTATGATTTGGTGGCCAAATCCAAACAACTTTCCAATCACTTGGCTGATTTGGAAACCATATTAAATAAACTTCAACAACATAGTTTGAAGATGAACCCCGTGAAATGTGCCTTCCGGGTAACCTCAAGAAAATTCCTTGGCCTCGTTGTACACCATCATGGTATCAATGTTGATCCTGAGAAAACAAAATTAGTACTTGGTATGTCACCTTCTCAAAATTTTAAATAATTAAGAGGACACCAAGGACACTTGGCCTATATTCGGCGCTTTATCACCAATTTGGAAGGCATGTGTTTACCTTTCACCAGAATAATGAAGAAGGTAGTCACCTACCATTGGACTGAATATTTCCAAGAATCATTTAATAACCTCAAGAAATATCTCTTTATTCCACCAGTATTAATGCCACTTGTTTAAGGAATACCACATATACTCTATATGACAGCGTTAGAGCAATCACTAGGTGCCTTTCTCTCACAAATGAATGATGTTGGGAATGAAAACATCCTTTATTATCTCAGTTAAACTATGCTTGATGTGGAAAATTGGTATTCAAGTATTGAAAATTGATACTTGGAATTAATCAGTGCAGTTCAAAAATTGAGGCATTACTTGCAACATCATGAGGTCCAATTGGTGTCTCGTAATAATCCACTAAAATTTATCCTCAATCGTCATATGCTTACAAGATGTTGGGAACGGTGGGAGGTTATTTTTCAATAATTTGGAATCGAGTTTATACCTCAAGAGGAAATAAAAGGACATGCTTTGGCTGACTTCCTTGCTGAGCATCCATCTGCGGAAGATACATCATTTAAAACTAAGCATCCTAATGAAGATGTCTTCTCTATTCAAGATAATTCCCAAACATGGGAAATGTATTTTGATGGTACTTCGAGAAGTCCAACATGTAAGAGAATGGAAAAACCTAAACTCAATAAGGTTGGATTGGAATTGTCCTTATTTCCCCAAAAAAGGAAGTATGGACTTATTCTTTCCTATTATCAGAAGGTGGTACGGACAATGAAGCATAATATCAAGCAATCATTGCAGGTTTGGAATTGGCCCTTCAGGTACAATTAGATCATTTAATGGTAAAATGTGATTCATAATTGGCAATAAAAAAATTAATAAGGAATATTCTATCAAAAAAAGAAGAATTAATTCCTTTATGTGATTACGTTTGAGGTATAATGGAAACATTTCCCTCAAATCCGACATTTTCATATATATCGCGACCAAAAAATGCTCAAGAAGATGCACTGGCTAACGTGGCTACAGCCTTGGGAGATCCAAATTGGGATGAGACAGTTATCAGCATAACCCATTGTCGTGTGGTCTCACCTTTTTTTCAATCCAGAATGGAGGAAAGTAATGAAATTTTCCCTATTTCTGAACCATATGATCATACCATGGGATGGAGAAAATCCATCATGAAATATTTTCAAAATGGGGTACTTCTACCAGATAGGGATGATAAGGAACAGATCCGGTGACAAGCGGCCAATTTTACTCTTTATGATAGTCTAGACCACCAAAATATCCTTTATAAGAGAGGCTTTGATGGAATTCTCTTCAGATGTATTGATGGAGAAGATACTGTAGCTGTCATGAAAGAAGTACATTCAAGAGCTTGTGGTGCCCACCAATCTGGGCACAGACTCTCTGATTAGATCTAAAGGCTTGGATACTTTAGGCCTTCAATGATGCAGGATTTTATAGATTTCACTAAAAAATGTCATCCATATCAAGTGCATGCCAACTTCATTCATCAACCCCAAATGATTCTCTATATAGCTAAATACACTTGTCCATTTTACACATGAGGAATAGATATAGTAGGGCCTTGTACTCCAGCTACAGCTAAGCAGTTCAAGTATATTCTCACTGCTACTGAACTCTTCTCTAAATTGGTTTAGGCAATACCTCACAAAGAATTCAGAGCCAAAATAATTGTTACTTTTGTCAAAACTAATATCATTACCACATTTGGAATCCATCATAAAATTTTTATACGCAATGGCACCAAATGTTTTTCTACTGAAGTAGAAAGGCTGTATCAGGAACATAATATCAAGTCTAACCATTCATCTCACTATCATGCGGCGGCCAATGGACAGATAGAGGCCATCAATAAGGCCCTGTCAAATATAATCCAGAATATGGTGGATAAAGATAAGAAATCATGGCATGATAAACTTTTGAATGCTTTGTGGACTTATTGGAAAACTACCTGTACTGCTACCCAAGCAACTCCTTAATCATTGGTATATGGAACCGAAGAAGTTTTTCCAATTAAACTACAATTACCTTTATGTAGAGTTGAAGTATATGATCAGTTGTATACAGATGAAAGATATCAAAAATGGTTAAATGAGTTAGAAAGATTACTTGAGAAAATATTTCATACTTTACATCATTTAAAATTCAATCAAAGAAGAATATCATAAGATTTTAATAAGAAATTTTTCCTTTATTCATTCCTTCAAGTTGAATTGGGATTGGTCCTTAAGACTCCATTGATTCCAGGAAAGAAACCTCCAAAACATGAACCAAATTGGGAATGAACTTATTCCATACATAAGGTATATTCAAATAGAGCATATGCCTTAATCTCAATGGATATAGAGCTTATAAAAACTCCATCCAATGCGATATTTTTGAATAAATACATTCTGTAGTTTTGTACAAAGATTCCTCACTGCAAGACTTTAAACTACACAGTACCATGTCCTTGCTGTAAGACATAAAACTACACAGCCCTGACGTCCTAGTTGCCAGAAATTAAATTGCATAACAATTATAAGCATCCATGCTACATGATGGAAAAATGCGTAGCATCTTTATCCATATCAAATGACGTTAAACTCCAAGACATCATTTTTACAACTAACATTCCCTCTATTTTACATTAGGTGATTCCATAAGAAAACATCGTTGAAATTATCACAACTCCTTAGTAGTGCATGAATCTCTCCCCCTCCTATGTTTGAGTTAGATCTGCATAGATACCTAACTTCAAGAACAACGTTTGGCATGATTCTCATATTTTTTAATGAGATATATAGAGACACCTAAATCTCCATGTTTGGGCCCAGCCACAATAACAAAATATTCGTATTTTCTTTTATCCTCTTGTATATGAATCATATCTATATAGAGTATTTTATTAAGATATATGATTTGGTCCTTATACCATTTTTATGTCTTAAAATTTACCGTTCTCTCAGAATGTCTCAAAATCCCCCATTCTTCATGTAAAACTCCATTAGTGTGAGAAATGATTATTTAATTAACTATGTATGGTATGATTCTCAATTATTTGAGATATATAGAGATGCCAAGATCTCCAATATTGGGCCCAACCGTGATAAAAATAAACCCTTATTTCTTGTATAAGAATCAAATTTTCATAGAGAATGTTTTAAGAACTATGTATGACTTGATTCTTTCCCCCAAAAAGACATATATTGACACTGGGGTTTTATCCATTAATCCAATTAAAATATGTTTTTCCTTTCATATCAATTCATTTTCGTCCTTACTGCATGAAGTTAAACTGCACGAAAATTTGATACCCCTATTATTTATCTATTTTACCCTTGTATTATTATAGAGACCCTTACTACTCATTATTTCCCACACCGAGCATAGCTCAAGTGATCTTAGTAACTGGATAAGTTGCTTCTTTATATTAGTAAGTTATTTCAATTTCTTATGGGGGGTGAAAATCTCCTCATTGCATGACTTAAAATAGTATAGTAAAATTTACTCACTACATAAATTAAAACTGCATATCACCATATTAATTCAAAGGAAACAAGGAAAGTCTCTTTTTTACAAATAAGTCAGATCTATGTAAAGGATGTCAAACTCATGGACGATACATGTTCAAATATTTCTCATATTCATTGAACATAAACCCTTTCCAAATTTCATACTCTTAATTTTGAATATTTTCAAATCGTTATAATTTTTCTTATGGTTTCTGATTATAGTGTTTCTAATACTTGAGAACTCTTTTGTCTGACTATGTAGCATGTTCCCTTAGGCGGCCTTGCATAAGTTTCCCACATAATAGGCCTGTCAGTAAAAAGAGGACACTATTTAGCTATGCAGCATATTCCCTAGTTGGCTATGTATAATACAACCCCCATAACAAGTTTTGTCAAAATATGGTAACTTCATTCTTGGTTATAGTATCATTCCCCCTTTAATATTTGATGACAATATACAAGAATCTATATTTTAAAATAGTTATTCAATTATACTTGTCCCATTATCTTTCCCACTATCTGAAATTTTTCTGGACCATGGTTTACACATTTCCCTCACCATGTGTTCAATATAATATGAAATAACCTTGAAATAACTTGGCCATATATTATATATTATTTCAATTTATGGTCCTAATCGTATGACATAAAATTAAAAATAATATATCTATTATATTTGGGTCAGAACATTGTTAAAGTCTTATTCCTCTGATAATTAGGACACTCTTGGTTTGAAATACCCCTTCAATATTCAGGTACCTTTCTCTATAAATCAAACACAATGCTTCGGGAAATATGAATCTTCATAAACTATCTTTGGCTTTTGGAAATATAATGTTAAACTTATATGAGCTCTTTTTCCTAAATATGCTGCACGTGCCCTTAGGTGGCCTTACATAAGTTTCCCACATAACATGTCTATCAGTCAAAAGATGCTACTATTTGGATATGCAGGATATTCCCTAGTTGGCTCTGCATAATACAGCCCCCATAACAGGATTGTCAAGTAATGTTAACTTCATTCTTGGAAAAGACTTCCTCTGATGCTTTTAGACCTTTTCCCATATCATTCCTCGATTACAGAAATTCCCAAATCACACTTTACATTTTTCCCTTCCATACTTGAATATGATAGTAAGTGCCAAACAAATTATCAAGAAATTGGAAGAGTTTTATCATAAATTTTGTCGAAGCTAAAGACCATAAATTAAAGCAACACAACATCCTCACTACAATTCATTAAACTGAACAATACAACATCCTCTCCGTATGACTTTAAACTGCATAGTACAACATCTTCACTATAAGACATTAAACTGCACAGTAAAACGTCCATACTGCATGACTTACAACTGCATAGTATGATGTCGTAAATTTATATTTCTGATAAATTTTAACCATTACCCATACACTAAATTTTTGTAGAGATAGTTGTCCTACTCATTACTTATGTTGATTTAAAATAGACCTTTTTCAATATTAAAATTACTTTCCTTCTAAAAACCACCTACTATGGTCTTGAGTCATTGAAAACTTATTTCTCCTTTATCTATGAACAAAAAAATGTTAAACTTCAATGAAATCATTTTTTTGGACTATGCATCACATACCCTTAGGCGGCCTTTCATAAGTTGCCTATATAAGAGGCATGTCAGTCAAAAGATGCCTCTATTTGTCTATATAGTATGTGCAGTAGTTGGATTTACATAATACATCCCCTATAATGGGTTTTTCAAGTAATGATAATTTTGTTCTTGGAAGAGACTCCCCTTATGTTGATACAGGTTTCTGATTTGGTGACCATAAAATCATGACTCAAGATTACCCTTAGAAATATTTAAAGAATATTAAATAAATTATTAGCCACAGAGTTTTTTTTGGGATCTAATTCAAAGTTTATGGTCAAAACTATTTCAACCCTAAATATTATCCCATTTCAGTAAAACATGCATACCTCTAAACTGCCAAACAACAAAAGGCTTGGTACTCATTAGATTGAGAACCCGCAAAGGGAAATATGAAAAAAAGTCGAGTCCCATCATACTAAACATACATTTTGTATGGTTTAGGTAATGCTGAGCGATATAAAGGTTGTGGAGTTGACCATATAAACCTATAAAAAATCAATATATTCTCTCTAGTACCCATGGATTTGGAAAAAATT
The DNA here is from genome assembly GCA_963277665.1 of Viscum album. Taxonomy (NCBI): domain Eukaryota; kingdom Viridiplantae; phylum Streptophyta; class Magnoliopsida; order Santalales; family Viscaceae; genus Viscum; species Viscum album. The sequence continues at coordinate 303,913,622 of OY728130.1, forward strand.
AGAGCATCCTTCTAAACCTAATGTAGCTCCAAATCTAACCAAATGATGTCAGAATGCATCAATGTGCCCTAATTCTACATTAGAACAAGATTCTTTTCATTCTTAACAAATAAAATTCTATGGGGGGCTTCTTTAGACACCATGAAATGTGTTTCATGCACTTCTCCACAATTGAAGATGTATTTCCATGTGTTGCGACTGAAAATGACCTCAACGAGGCTCGAAAAGTTCATGGTGGGACACTTCATTTTTCATGGGGGTCAGTGATGGTAGCGAACACACAGGCCTGAAGGGCTGGGACCGCAGCCCAACACTGAACCCGAGCAGGGGTGCAGGGGTGGGGTGGCGCAGCCCCTGCGGTATGGATAAATTATTTGGCTAAGTCCCTGAAGAGGCACCTAAGGTACCTGTGCACAAACACTTGCGTGCCACCATGATGAAGCTGATTGAAGTGATTATTTTTTCTAATGTCCTCAAAGTAGTGCCCCAGTCTATTCAAAACACCGTCGGGGCGCAAGGTACTTGCACGCAACAATTTTGGTGTGCAACCTACTTGTGTGCCCCCCATATGTCGTGCAACCTACTTGTGCGCCCCTATCTAGAAAGGAAGTCACTTGCGTGCCAAACTCATTTCTCCCAAGGTAACTTATTTTCCTATAAATAGACCCTTAAGACCCTCATTAGTACGAACGTATTTCATTGAAGCCCAATTGATGCTTAGGTAACCCTAGTACTTCGCCCTATTCTTCTGAAACCTTCAAGGTAGTCCATCAACACCTTGAAAGGAGGATTTAAGGGAGTATCATTATAATTAATTTCTTTTAGTTTTTTAAAACCATAACACTTACAAGATTAAAGTGCCTAACCTACCTAAGTCAAAAATACTTGTGCACATACCATTCCTCTTACAGGAACCTAAGCACCCCACTTCTTGGATCCCCAATGAATACTTTTGAAGGCTTGAGCAAGGTCTTGCCCAAGTATTACTATACAGGTTGTTCGTCGCTTAAGTGTACATCAGGCTGCCCAAGTGTACTTGTGCGACCATACTTGTGCACCCTTCTCAACTTTGGAGCCCCTCTTCGATTCACTTATTCTCTTCACTCTCTTTAGTCTACAAGTCATCAAGACTTCCTCAACCATTCATGGCAAGGCTTCTTCTTCATTTGATCCCTTGTCTGAAAGGGATTCTATTTATACCTCCACCAAAACCTCCTAACTTATCAATCCTTTGGGAAAGACACATCAGCGTGTCTCCTATTTGGGTTTTTATTTCCGCAGTCAGAGGATTCCCACATTTGTTTCACAATGGGGATATGATTCGTGGAAGGTTTTTGGGTTTGTATATATACAGTCACATGGACCTTTCTCCCAAAAATAGTGTTGGGAAGTTCCCGATTTGGAGGAGGGTTGGGTCCTAGCCTCTCCTTTCACAAAGAGGTGACCCAGATCCCCAGGTCTCTAGTATGGAAGGTACAGTTCACACTTAATTTTCTGCGCAAGAAAAGGATAAGTCTCACTTTCCTACTAGGATCAATTTTAGGGTCACCGTCCCGGTGTACACCCATCACCTTGACCCCTTCCTCCTTACATTGGTCCCTTGTAAAATGTAAATAGAACAGAGGGAAGGCTTGTCGCCTCACCTTCTTCTATGATCGATGATGCCTCTTCCATCAGTGGAGGAGGAAAAGTGTGAAGTGTCATTGTTGAATCTTTGACATCCCTTTTTTTCTCACACCAATCATGACTCACGTGGGCTTAGAGATACGTGATGGTTACAACATGTACACTAGCACCCATTGGAAGGAACTAAGAGAAATCTGATTCCCACCATAACTGGGATACGTATGAATCAGTCTCAAGGCCCGGGCTCATTGGACATCCCCCTTAGGAATCCAACCCTAATTACCATAATCTAGGCATCCTCCTCAAGAATAATCCCCAAATTAAACCCCCCAAGTTATCAAGGCATCATTTTTAGGATTTAAGCCCAAACTGATCTCTCTCAAATGACCATATTTTTCTATGAGACTTATCAAACTACATGGGATTTTATTCCCATTTATATGGGATACTTAGGAATCCTCCTTGAGGTTCAATACCAACACTTAAAATCAACTATGTTCTTCTTGTCCCATATTCCGAATAGGGTCTGATCCTACTTGAAAACCCATATCTTTTCCAAGTACCTCGGGTTGCTTCAGCATAAGTCCCAAACTATGTTTTGACCAAGAACCTTTCTCTTAGAGGTCCTTATCACAGGACCTTAAAAGGTATGATGTGTATTATTTAGCGGCACAGAACTATGAGGGTTATTATTCCATTCACAAGGATACATAGGTAGCTCATTATATGGGCACAATACCATGATCAAAACAATCCTTCATCTACCTAGATGAAAATAAATTCCAGAGTGCCCCACTGAGTGTCTTAAAACCAGTATCATCATAATGATGATTAAAATAATCTCTAATTGGTATATTAGAGGATACCATTTATGGAAAACCTCGAATTCATATAGATATTTCCATTAATGAAGAACCTTAATTTCATACTGATGAATCTAAATTTTACACATGTTAATAAATGATTCAAAATTCCAATGGATACTTATGATATACTTGTAAATTAATAAGGATTCATGAAAATATCTTAAATTTGCAAAGAGAGTCCCGGAGTAGACAATAATTACCCCAAAAGGGTGTGATGAGTCCGACCTCCCATCCTCTTGACCGATTTATGTTCTTAACTATCATTAAGTTCAAACTTAATGAACGTCTACCTTTGGAAAGAAAGTCCCCTTTGGATAAAGAACTGTTGGATGTTTCTGATTCCATAAATAAATCCAATGGAAACCTCCTAGAAATAGTGATTCTTAAAACTAGAAAACGTGTTTCATGGAACTATGAAACAAATTCAAAATATTGTATTCCATGATTATTATTCTTAAATTTATCGGTGTTTACAAATCTATTTTATGATCTCTATTTCATGTGGTTTGCATCTAAAAAGTTAGAAAATCATTAAGGTAATTTTGTCTCAGTAGGCATTCTTTGAGAAACATGTTATGTTATGCACCAACATCATTTTTTGAGGCATATATTATTATACTTGACAAGTTATATCATGAATATAAATATTTTAATACTATTTTCAACTTCATTTCTTATTATTATTTCATTTTGATTTGTATTCAATGTCACCAAAGTGGTAAGAGTTTATTGCTACAATCTCATCATTTATCATGATTTTTTATGATTATGCTCTATTGATTAAATCATATGATCCATCTCCCAAGAATTATAATAAATTATCTTCTAATATTTCTATTCATGATATATCCATTTAATGGCCCCATTTTTTTAATATTTTTTACTTAATATAATTAATAAAATGTTTTTAATAAAATATGACTTAATATTTCTCTTCAGTCGGAAATCTGTTTTATTATAAACCATGTTTTATGAAAAAAAATTAAAAAATGTTATTAAATTATATTTTAAACTCTTTTTCATGGAAAATTAATTTTAAATTTTTTTCGTATTTTTCTAAAAAAATGAAATGGTTTTAAAATCTTCCTTTTTAATTTTTCAAGGTTATTGCCAAAGAAAAATATTTTCAAAATGTTTTATGATTTAAAAAGTGTTTTTCAAAGACAGAAGTATATTTTCATCAAAACATGTTTTCAATGATTTATAAATCTTACTTCAGATGTTTTCAAAGTTATTTTTTAAATTAATGGATTTTGGAAATGTTTTATGTCAAAAAAAAATATTTTCATTGAAATGTTATATTACTTGATAAATTCTCTAACAGATCTTTCAAAATATTTATCTATATAAGATGACATCCTTTGATATAAATTATGATTTATTGGAGATATAATTAAAGTAAACTATTGTTATTATTTCGTTGAATGGTTTATGTTTCAGTTGATTTTTTTTTTGAAATCCATTTCTATTCCATGAGTTATACCATGATAAAATTCTCATAAAACCCACTTCTTTTCACATGTTATTATTTGATGAATTGATTAAAAAACCATCCTTTTTACAGAGGTTATTATATGATGACATGTTTATGATCTCTATTTAATTTTTCAGGTTATTATATGACTTGTTATAGTCTTCTGACATGCGTATGTATAATTTTATTATGGTAATAGTGGGACTTATATCTCCCTCCAATTCATTGTGTAATGATATATATCTCATGATACATACATGGATGAAATGGGGATATAATATGTTTCATTAATGGAATTTGTTTTATAAGATGGTCCTTGAAGTGTACCTTGTCAACTAAGACGGTCTTGGGAGTGAACCTTGACTACTATGATGGCCTTGGGAGTGAAACTTGACAAAAAAGTTTATTTGGGGAGTGAACCCACTCCACTGTATGGAAAGGGTTGTGACTGGGTATGGTGGTGTTTCCCACCCAATAACTGTATCCCCATGAAGTTCCTTTATAAGTTTTGTAAATGGGAATTGACTTATAGGGAATGATTTTATATGCTTATGTGTATTCCATATGTCTATGTATTATGCCAAAGATATGTTCTCATGACTCAATTTCGTTGATTTATTTATGATTTGGGACTTATGAAATGCCAATCTTTATTCCATGACTCATGATTATGATATTTGATATATATAATATGAACATAAAATGTTATTATCATGTTCTTATACCCTTATGCCCATGTTATTATTACTATTAATGGGCATCTAAGATCACCATTTCTTATGTTTCCTTTCCCCAGGATATTAAGAAAGGATTTAAGTAGGAGTAATAAAGGGGAAGATAATTATGGGATATGTTGAAGATCTTTCACCAAAACAGAATAATGTGTCCCATGTTTCAAAATAAAATAAACTATTATGGTCCTCAGGCATGTAATTTCATAATTATATTAGTATTATTGTAAAATGATATCATATCCATGTATGTTAAGCTGGGGTGGCTATAATTGGTATCAAAGGAATGTTTTATTCAAAATTTTGAAAATATGATGATAAAACATTAGTGGAAGGCCTAGGGATATTTGTAAGGATGTGTCTAGGGATGTCTCTATGGTTAAGTCTGATGATGGGTCAATGAATAGGAATATGTCCTGGAATTTTGGTAAAGAATAGATCAATTGTTTTCCTAGAAATAAATCCCCAACTGGATACTAAAAGTGGAAGTAGATCTGGCACATATATACATAGGTTTGATAACCCCATGAATCATAGTATTGATCTAGTGTCAATCCGGAACATGTGGGATAAAAAGGGCCTTACTGCACACCTTGTTTGGCACTCCCAGGGGATATGATTAGCTAATTCACAAACTCTTTAGGAACCATCATGAAGGATTAAATATAAGAGGACTATAAATAACCTATGGTAAAACCATTTCATATATTAAAGAATTTTGATTCATTATTTATACATATTATAAGATATTTTCATGATTATATGTTATTCTACACTGATAAGTGTTTCTCACACTATGATTTCTGATTTTATTCAATGTTAAGAACTAGAATGAACTGGTTTAACATACAATGCTTCAAATAGGTAATGTATGGGAATTTTTGAAATTGGTTTTCTAAGTGGAAATATCATGAATAGAATGAGGAATGTGGTACAAGTATTGGTTATACTACTGAAGATAAGGAGACCGTGAATGAAATGTGAAAGTTATGTGATGTTCCAATATTATTTTTTACAATAAACGTAAGAATTTTTTTAAAATTTAGGTAGAGGAAGCTTATTTATTGATTCATATTTAATATCCTATGAAATGGGTATTATGTAACAAGATGATGAAGTTTGGAAAATGGTATGAGAATTAAGTGGGATGATTGAAGTGTATATGTATTCGAATTCAAGAATTATGTTATATGACCGATGAATTATATGTTTCCATTAATTATTTTCTATAATATGTTAAATAGTGTTGATGTCATAGAAAGGTGATATTTTGTTCTTGAAAAGATAACCCTTAATGTGTTCCTAGTGTTTAGAAAATTATGTTTAACTTGTATAAATAGATGATTGATTTGGATAATGTAAATTGGATAGTATCGATGACCTCAGATCTGATAAAGGATTTTTTTGAAAAAATGGTTTATTCTATCATGGGTGGGTTTTATGATATTTATGGATTTAAGGAATATATATAACTATATTTTGAATAAGAAAGAATTCATTTTTTTAATAACGATTTATAGTAATTTAGTTTATTACTATGAGAATTCATAATGAATCTATTCACATGTTCGGTACCTAACAACCAAAATACAATTTATGATATAAGGGGATCAATGTTAAGATGGTTTTGAAAAATTTAGTGACCTTCTTTCTAATTATTTTTATTTTCATCTTTTAGAAGGGTTAAAAGTTTAACCATTTATGAAAAGGATTATGTTGAACATTAAATTATGTTTTAGTGATAAATGTATTATTTTTACTTATAGATATTTATACGTGTTGAATAACCTATGATAACCATATTTTGTTTTTATGATACCTAAATATTGACTAAATTAGTTATCGTTCTATCTATGGGTCTTATGATCCATTAGTTCTTTTGGGGATAACAAATTCACCTTCATTTCTTAGAGTAAGAGATGAAATGGAAATTGAAAAAGGCACAACAAAAGGGATTTAAAATTCTTATTAATGTGAATGAAATCAAGTATCTATATATTTTTTTATGAAAATTATACAAAAATGGTCTTGAAATAAATTGTTGTCCTCTAATCATCATTTTTTAGGGTATGAAATACCTTTTTCATGCTTTAGTGGTTTACGGATTTGTGATTGTTAACATTCTCATCACTATGTTCTATATCACTCTCCATTAGAGCTTGATAGTTATATTTCTCTTCTATTTTTATGTTTTCACATTCCACATATGTTCTTCTATGTGGAAACCTAGATATGAGTTACTTTTTGTAACTGTTATGTTTCTAAATTTCCCTTTTTAAATGATATTTTAGTGTTCATTTTTACGATGTGGGTTTCTGTAAAGATAAATTTCAAGTATTAAACCTTTGATAACCCATAGTAATTTTAAGGGAGAAATTAATTTTAAGGGAGGTATAATCTAACACCCTGATTTTTATGAATTATTATTTTTTGAATAAATTAAAATTCAATGTGGTGTCTCACAGTGCGCTAAACCATGTTGAGTTTTATTTATACACAACACCAATAATATATTGTGCTACACTCAATACTTAGATTAGATTTTGGTACATAAAACAATATTTTTGTCTTTTGTTACACAAAATTCTAAGTTCTTTTGATAGCTTGTATTACATACAAGACCAAATTTTACCAAAATACAATATTATTATTAAAATATTTTTTTACTTATCACATAAAAATCTGAATGGTGGATATGAATAATATTAACTTTATTTTGAAACATTGGTTTACACATGTTTATAAAATTCATTGGTTATCAATTAAGTATAAATTAAAATAATAACCAATTCAATATAAAGGAAGTGTTTTTATGAAAATATTTTTTTATGACAATAAATGAGTTTTATCATAATAAATTAAATATTTCACTATTAGTGAGAGATATTTTTGAAATTTATATATATTAAATTCAAAAAAAGTTTTTCTCATTCATCCAATAAGTTTTATAGGCATAAAATATGAACAAATCTATCTTTTGTCATAAAAAGTTATATTATTCAAAAAGGTAGTTTTTCCACCTATTAATGATAGAATTATTTTAAAACTAATTTTTCAAATTTTTTTAATGTTTATTTAAAAAAATGAATCTCAAATATCAAAATTCAATTTTTGGGAATTTTTAGTATTTTTCTAATAAGTTTCATTTTTTGATGAATAGTGAAAAATACAGAATCTAAATAAAAACTACATTTTCATAAAATATATTTATATATATATATTAATTAAATGTTATTGGGTTTAAAAGTATATTTAGAGAAATTTTACATATATTAATAAAATTTATTTCATTTGAATCAATTTAACATTGAAACCTGATATAAAAACATTTCAATCTTTTGAACATTTTTACTTTAACAACTCATTGTTTCATATAGTCTACAGGGTTATTTTAAATTAATTTATATTAATTTTGTGTTTTTAATTTGAAAAACTAGATTCCATATTTTTAATAAAAATAAGTTATAATAATGTTAACTTATTTTTTGGCAAAGAAAATTAGTGAAAACAGTTAAAATTATTTACAGTGAGAAAAATGAGTTTACCAAGGGACTAAAATTTAACAAAGGGTCCAAAATAACTTTTACACATATAAAAATACCATTTTATGGGAATATTTATAAAATTTACCATATTTTATCGAAAATGGAAAATTATTTTAGGAATCGTATGGATGTTATACTTTTCAAAAGTGTTTACGTTTTTGTATTTACAAGAATGCAACTCCTCCTCCAGTATAATAGGGCATTTATCTCCCTCACTACTACAAACATATCAAGTTATTTATCTCATTAAAACCCTGCCAAAATAATCTATACACATCCCTATTACATTCCTATAGTCCTCACATTTAAAATAAATCAAACCAAGAAGTCCTTGGGTGCTATCCAAAATGAGTTACCCGAAGAAGAGGTAACGTTCTTCAACGAGCATTTTTCTTTTATTTCTTTCACCAACACTTAAATTAATCTTATTCAATTATTATATAATAAAATAAATATAAAAAATGTTATGATATGATTTTATGTTAAGGTTATTACCTACACCATCACACACATCCATCAAATGGGATACACAATCATTGTTCATGTGTACTCTGGATGGATGCCTTGCGAACCGATGTCGTTTGATCTTCCATCACCACATATCCAGGTTGGGAATAATGATGGAGTTAAAATTTTTATATTATATATATATTTGTGTTATATTTATGATTTATATAAGCTTTTTTATTTATTATATATCACATACCAACATGCTTTCCATTTTGGGAGAATGCAATAACATCGGTTTTGGACGTGTGGACTACCGCCTCCTTAAAGTTATGTGATTCATTCAAACATTACTTGGAATGTATTAAATATGAGTTTAATATAAATATTTAATATATAAAATTTAGTGATTATATTGTAATGATAATAAATATATATATATTTCATTTTCTTACATTCTTTTAAAATGGAAAGAAAACGAAAACAGCGTTCATGTTTACGTATAGTCTGTTATCTCCTTGAACGATGTATCTCATTTTATATTTCTCTATTTTATAGATTATTATAAATAAATATACATTTAATAAATATGAAATTTTTATAAATATTTAAATTATGGATATAGTGAAATCATGATCAAAGAAAAAGGAAAAAAATATCAAGTCAAAATATATCTGAAAAACCAAGAGGATATTACCCAAAATGTAACTTTAACAAGGAATTATTAACAAACGTGTTATATAAAGTAATAATAAAATAATATATGGTATAACCTATAATAATATGGTTCAATGGTATATTTATAATAAAATTATATTTATTATATAGGTTTTTATTAATGTGTACAAATAATGTCAATACATATGGTAGGGGATTTCTCATCAAACATTTATTTCTATAAGATATATGCTATATTCACCACTAATTATTGTTCTGTGGTGTATATGCTTATTTATGAAATATTATATCATTGTTTTCATTTATTACATGATGTTAAATGTTTAAAATTATTTTATTCTTTCACGGATCTCATGATTCAAAAGTTACTCAATTAGTAAGGGGGTTTCTAATCTCACTTTTATTTCTACAAGACTTCTACCTTATGAACCTCATGTTTCAATTTTGTAGTGTCTATAATTCCTATGAATGTATTATATTATTATTATCCTTAAATTTATGGATTCTTATGGATCCATATTATTATCTCTATTGAATGGGGTTTACGGTTCAAAAGATACCAATTTGGTAAGATAAATTTGTCTCAATTTTTCTTCTTTGAGACAGATGTTATGTTATGCACCTATATTATTTTACAAGGTGTATATACTACCATTAAACTTGTTATTTAATGAATAAATTTATTTTAATGATATTTTAAGATTAATGTGATGTTATTATTTAATTGGGATTTTGATTCAATGTTGTCAAAGTGGTAAGAGTTTATTTTGACAATCTCATCGTTTATTTGGATTTTTTATGATTATACTTCCATTAATGAAATCATAAGATCCCTATCTCAAAAAATCCAATGAATTTTCTTCTTACAAATTTATTCATGATATATCAATGTAATGGTACCATTTTTTCACTATTTGGTACCTATGATAATTAATAAAATAATTAATAAAAACTAACATTATTTATCTATTTCGCCTGAAATCTGTTTTATTTAAAAATAATGTTTTTTAAAAATGTTCTCAAAAATATTTTGAAATTATATTTTAAACTAATTTTAATCGAAAAGTATTTATAAAAAAAATTAGGTTATAATAAGTATTTTTTCAAATCCTCCTTTATAATTTTTCATGGTTATTTCAAATGAAAAATGTTTTCAAAATATTTTATTATTTAACAAGTTTTTTATAAAGAAAATAAATAATATTTTCCTCAAAAAATAATTAAATTATTTTTAAATAATACTTAATAAGTTTTAAAAAAAAAATTTAAATGAAAAGGATTTTGAAAAAAATTTATGCCTTTTCAAAAATGATTTTCAAATAATGGTTGATTTCTTTATAAAATTTTCCCAATGATCTCTAAAAATACTCCACCATATAAGATGAATTCATTTGATATATATTGTGTTTTTCTGGGATGTGATTGATGGAAATCATTCTTATTCTTTCTTTGAATGGTTTATTTTTAATAAAAAAAATTTTATGAAACCTTTTTCACTTCCATAGGTAATACAATGATAATATGCTCATGAAACCAACTTTTTTTCATGGGTAATGATATGATGAAATGATTATGAAACATATCTCTTTTCCAAAGGTTATGATATGATGACCTGATTATGATACCCATTTCATTTCATGGGTTATTATTTGATTTTTATGATCTTTTAGAACACATATTTATAATTTTATTATGCTATGTGTGGGAAATATATCTCCCTCCAAATAATTGGGTAAAGAATTATATCTCATAAGATAGACATGGATGAAATTGTGTATGAAACTAGATTAGTACTGAAATTTTTCCTCTATGATGTTTTCGTAAGTGCACAGTTACTACAAATAGGGTATTCACATTTAACTTAGACAACTAATATGGCATTTATATTTGATCCTAACTACAAATATGGTTTGAGGAATGCACCGATTCCACTATAAGGAATGGGCTACAATTGGGGATAATTTTGTGTCCTTCCCTATAGGTGTATCCCCCACAACATTCCCTGATAAGTTTTGCAGATGAGCCTTGACTTATAGGGAATGATTTTATATATTTATGTGTATGAAACAAGTCATTGTAATATTCCAATGATATATTCTAACAAATCATGTTCTTTTATTTCCTTATGATTTATTTATTACAAACTAATGATCTTTTTTCCTTGAATCATTACTATGAGATTTAATATGTAGTGTATGATATTTAAATCTTATTATAATTTTTTCATACACTTATGTACATTTATTATTACTAATATCCTTTATTTTTACCTTTACTAAGCATCTGATTTTTCCCACTCTTATGTTTCATTTCCCCAAATTATGAAGAAAGGTTTTTAGTAGGAGTAATAAAGCATAATATATTTATAGGAGATGTCTAAAATCATTCAGAAACTTAGAATAACGTTTTCAATGATTCCAAAAACACTAAACTATTATGGTACTTGGGAATGTACTTTTGTAATGTAATGAATATTCATCTAAAATGATCTAATATCCATGTATGTTAAGCCTGGGTCACTAAATTTGGTATCAAAGGAATGGTTTAGTCATCCTTTGGAAACTAGAATGAGATAACTTTAGTGAGACCCCTAGGTATATTTCTAAAGATATGTCTGGGGATTTCATTAAGGATAAGTCTAAGTATGTGTCTAAGTATATGAAACTTTTCTGTATTTTGGAAAATTATAAAGTGAGTGAATTACTAGAAATACATCCATGTTTTTATACTAAAAGTGGATATGGATATATCTTATATGTACATAATGGTAACAACCTAAACAAAATTGTATTGATCTAGATTTGATCGAAATCTTTAGTATGATAATAGGACTTTTTGAACACCTGGTTTGACACTCCTAGGGGATATGCATTGGAAGATTAAAAAATCATTATAAACTATCATGAAGAACTTAAATAGAATATTAATATAAATGAACTTGGATAAAATATTTGGTTTCATAGATTAATGATTAGGTTTAACGTTTTATACATCCTATAAGAGATTTTCATGATTCCATGGTTTTCCACTATGATAAGTGTTTCTCATACTACACTTTCTAGTTTTAATAAATAGTTTGAACTATAAAAAACTAGTTTAAAATTGAATTTCTTTAGATTTAGAAAGTATGAGAATTATGAAAATCGATGTCCTAAGTGGAAAAATCACGAATATAATCAAGAAGGTTGTATTAGTATTGGTTATACTCCCGAAGAAAAGATACCACGAATGACTTTTGAAATATATGGGATGTTCTAAAAATATTGATTACATTAATCTTAAGAAACATTATCAAATTGTTATTGAGGAACCATAATACATTATTTATATTTCATATTTTATGAAAGGGGTCTTGAGGAATAAGATGATGACGACTAAAAAATGATTTGTGAAAGAAGTGGGATGATTGAAGTGTATATGTATTGGAATTCAAGAAGTATGTTATATGAATTATAAATTATATTTTTTAATTAAGGTTTATCAAAGCATTATTTAATGTATTTCATAAACTAGAAATGTGATGTTTTGATCTGGGGAAGGTAACTGTTTATGTGTTCCCGATGTTGTTGAAATTGTGTTTATCTTGGATAAAGATGAGATTAATTTGAATAAATTAAATTAGATAGAATCGATGACCTCATAACTGATAAAGGATTTGTTGAAAAATATTTATATGCTATTACATATGGATTTTATAAAATTTTTAGATTTATGTAATATATATAATAATATTTGGAATAATAAATATTGCATGTTTTCAATAAGGATTTATGAGAATTCAGTTTATTACTATTAGAATACATGATGAATAGATTCACATTATTGGTATGTGAAAACCAAGAGCTAATTTATGATATATGGGGAACAATGTAAATCTTGTTTTTTTTAGAAATTTAGTGACCCTATTTCGAAATTTTAGATCTTAATCTTTTGGAGGGGTTACAAGGTTAACCATTTATAAAAAGGTGTATATTGAATATTGAATGAGGTTTTAGAGATTAAGATATTATTTTTCCATATGAATATTTATTCATATTTAATAACTTATTCTAGCATTTTCATGTTTTTATAATACCTAAAGATATATAGAATGACCTATCAGTCTATCTAGGGGTTTTATGATCCGTTATTTCTTTGGGGACAACAAATTCACCTTCATTTCTTGGAGTAAGTGATGAAGTGGAAACTAATCAAGGAACAACCAAATGGATAGATTTCTCTTATGAAAGGTAATGAAATCACGTATGTATATATTATCATGAAAGCTCATCAAAAAGGGACTTGAAATAAAAGTTTGTCATGTTATCATCATTTTTTATGATATTAATGAATTTTTCATCCCCCTTTGTATTATAGATTTTAGATCATTAAAATTCCACTAGACTTGTTATCTATCACTATCCATCAGAACATGAAATTTGGATTTCTATTCCACTCACATGTTTTATCTTTCCACCTATGTTCTCATATGTTTAAACCTTGTTATGAGTTACTTTTGATAACCATTATGTATCCAACATTACCTTTTTAAAGGAAGTTTCAGTATTTATTTTTATGATGTGGGTTTAAATAAAATTAACCTTAAATTATTGAACCTTTAATAACCAAGATGAATTTTCAGGGTCAAATTCCTTTTAATGGGGTATAATCTAACACCCTATGTTTTTATGAATTATTATTTTTAAATATATTAAAAATCAATGTTGGTTAGTATTGCATGCTACACTTTTTTAAGATTTATTTATACAAAAAAACTAGGTTTATATTATTATAAAAACAACTCATAGATTATTATTTGATAAATTAAACACTATATTTGTCCATTGTTACACACAATTTCGAGTTCCATTGATATTTTGGGTTGAACACAAGACCGAGTTTAACTGAATCATAATTTTCTTATTAAAATATTGTTATAGTTATCACCTAGAAAATGGAAAGGAATAAATCAATAAAAATAACTAAATTATAAAAATATTTTTTACACATGATTATATAATGAATTATTTATTTTTCAACTAATTATAAATGAAAATAAAAACAATTGAATATAAAGGAAGTGTTTTTATGAAAAAACTATATTTAATCCCACAAAGGTATTTTATACTAATAAATTAAATTAATCCCTATTCATGATATATAATAATTAAATTTTTATAATAAAAACTAAATACAGTTTTAGACATTCATCCAATAAGTTTTATAGGTATAATGTAAGAAACAATTCAGTTTTAGGTATAAAAAGGTGTCTTTTTATAGAATAATGTTTTACTACCTTTTAATAGAGGACTTGTTTTAAAAATAATTTTTAACATCTTATAAGTTATATTTGACATAATAAACATAATTTTTGAAATTTAAATAAAAATATTCAATTTTGGTGAATTTTGGAAATTTTTATGAGAAGTTTCATTTTTTTGATAAATAGTGAAAAACACACAATTTTATTTGAAAACTGCATTTTCATATATTTTATTTATAAAGTTAAATTATATTTTAAATTTGTTTTAATTTATATATATATATATAAATAATACATATAATAATATAATTTAGTCAATTTTAATAAATTTCACATTTAATTTGGATATTAAAATATTTCAACTTTTGAACATTTTCACTTTAAAAACTCATTGTTTCGTCCCGTCTATAGAACTATTTTAAATTAATTTCTGAAACTTGTTTTTTTTAATTTGTAAAAATTTATTCCATATTTTTAATACGAATAATTTTTAATTTTTAATGTGGTTAATGTAAAATTTTATCAAAAATATTAGTGAAAATAGTTACAATTAATTACAATGAACAAGAGAAAAATGAGTTAACCAAGGGACCAAACATTAGATTAAGGGGCCAAAATGATGTAGGAACATGTCGAAAACAAATTTTATGGATGTATATATATTATTTACCATAGTTTACTAATAATTTACAATTATTGGAGGCACATCATGTAAGTTAGATATCCCAATAGTTCGTACATTTTTTGTATTTACAAGAATGTCAATTCTCATCCACAATAAAAGAGAAATCAACCCCACAATTATTCACACTTCTAAATCCTTGTCCAAACTCAGAATAAATAATATTCAAAATTCTATCCTCTCAACCTATAATACTTATATTTGTAAAAACCAAACTAATGAAGTTTTTTGGTGAAAACCAGAAGGAGTTAGTTGAAGAAGAGGTACCATTATTTGAATAGAACTTTTTTGCCATTTATTTCTCCACCCCTAATATTTTTTTATTTCATTATTATATATTGAAATAAGTATAATAAATATAATTATATTTTTTATGATAATTGTTTACCTACACATTCACACACCTTCATCAAGTGTGATACGCAATCATCATTCGGGTGTACAGAGAACTATTATCTCACGAATCGATGTCATTTTTTCTTATATTACCAACTATCAAGGTATAGAATAATGTTTAAAGAAATTTTTATTTGATATATATTATATTTTTTTTCAATTTATTCTTCTATAATTATTATATAACACATACCTTCATGATACTCATTTTTTGAGAATAAGATAACATCATTTGTGGATTTGTGGACAACTGACTACTCAAAGCGACGTGATTCATTCACACTATACATGGAATGTAATAAGGATGTTTTTAATAAATATATGATATATATATATGAAATAATAATTATACTAGAATAATAATACATATATATACATATATTTCATTTACTTTATTTCTTTCAAGATAATAAGAAAACAGAAACAACGTTCATGATTACGTATGGTCTACTATCTCCATGAACGATGTATCTCATTTTCTATTTATATATTTTAAAGATTATTATAAATATATATATACAGAATAAATATGATATTTATATCATGGGATTAATTATATGTATAATTAAATCATGGTCAATAAAAAATTACCAAAAATAACAAGTCAAAACACATACGAAAAACAAAGTGCATATTACATGAAATGTAAAATTAACCTAGAATTATTAATACATTGGGAATATAAAGTCATGGTAAAATTATATATGGTATGATATAAAAAAACTCAGTTTAATATATATAATAAAATTAAATTTATTATACTTTATGTTTGAGTGTGTATGAAGAAATTCAAAACATAAGGTACATGATTTCTTATATCACTTTTATTTCTCTTAGATATATGATATATTAACCACTTAATATTGTCTTGTATTGTATATAATGACATATGAAATAATATATCATGAATTTAATTTATCTAATTATATTCAAAGTATCAATTTCTTTTAATTTTTCATTGATCTCACGACTCAAAAGTTACTCAAGTAGTAAGGGATTTGTAGTATCATTTTATTTCTATAATACTACCTTATTCGCCACTTTCTTCATTTGTGTGGTCTATATACTGAAAATAAATGAATTTAATGATTATAATACTTAAATTAATGTTTTGTTACATATACATTTTATGATCTTTATTTCAAGGGGTTTACGGTTCAAAAGTTACCAAATCGGTAAGATAATTTGGTATCAATTTTTCTTATTTGAGAAACACATTATGATATGCACCTACATTATTTTACAAGGTGAATATAATACCCATTGACATGGTACATAATTAGTATCCTTATTTTTATTATATTTTAATCTTAATTTAATTTTCTTCTATTATGGGTATTTTTTATTCAAATTTACGAAAGTGGTAAGAGTTTATTGCTACAATCACATCGTTTATTAGGATTGTTTATAATTATTCTTACATTGATGAAATATTAGGTTCTATATCTCAATAATTATCCATAATATTATTATCCAATTTTCATTAATGATACATCCACTTAATGGTACCATTTCTCAACTCTTTTATACTTAAGATTATTTAGAAAATGTTTTTAAGAAAATCCGACATTATTTTACTCTTCTGTCAGAAATTTGTTTCATTAAAAAACCAAGTTGACAAAAAATGTTTTAAATTTTTTTTTTAAAATTATATTTTAAACTCATTTTAATGTTAATTTATTTTTAAAAAAGATATATATTAAAAATGGTTTTAATTGGTTTTAAAATCTTCCTTTATAAGTTTTAAAGGTTATTTATAAATAAAATGTTTTTAAAAATATTTTATGATGTAAAAATCATTTTTAAAATCTAGAATAATATTTTCCCCCAAAAAAATTTAAAATTATTTTTAAGCTTACTTTATAATTTTTCAAATTAATATATTTTGAAAATTTTTTATGTCTTACAAAATGATTTTCTGATAATGGTTATTTTAATTTATAAATTCTCCAATTTTTGTTTTAAAATACTTCTACATATAAGATGACATCATTTGGTATAGATTATGTTTTACTGGGGATATGATTAAAGGAAACAATTCTTATTAATTCTTTGAATGATTTATATTTATGATGAAATGTTGTTTATGAAACTTGTTTCTCTTCCACAAGTTATAAATGGTAGAACACTCATGAAACCCACTAATTCTCATGAGTTATTCTTTGATGAAATAATTAAGAAACTTATCTCCTTTCAAAGAGTTATAACATGATGACATGTTTATGATACCCATTTAATTTTAAGGGTTATGATGTTATTCTTTATATCTTATGTCACACATACTTATAATTTTATTTTGTGATGAGTGAGACCTATATCTCCCCCAAAAGCATTGGGTATTGATTTATATCTAATGAGATGGACATGACTGAAATGGTGAGTGAATCGGGTTTAGTTAGGGAAATGGTACTCTAATATAGTCTTGGAAATTTACCTTGAATACATATATTTTTTTGGGAGGAACCTTCTATACTAATATGGAGTTGGTATTGAACCTTGACTACTAATATGGTTTGTGGAGTAAACCCATTCCACTATAAGGAATGTTCTGAAACTGGAGATGGTGTTGTGTCATGTCCTAAAGGTGTAGCCCCTATGAAGTTCCCCAATAAGTTCTATTAATAATCCTTGACTTATAAGAAATGATTTTATATGATTATGTAAATTTCATAAGTCTCTGTATTATTCCAATGAAATATTCTCATGAATAATGTTCTTTTATTTCCTTATCATTCATGTCTTATGAACTTTGAAACATTATTCCTTGACTCGTGATTATGATCTTTAAGATGTAAGGTATGAGCATAAAATGTTATTCTCATTTTAATATACCATTATGTCCATGTTTTTCTTATATATCACCATTATTATTAAACTTAATAATCATTTTAGATCATACTTTCTTATTTCTACTTTCCCTAGATTATATAGAATGGTTTTAAGTTTGAGTACTAAAGGGGAAGATCTCTTTTAGGAGCTGTTCAAGATCATTAACAAAATTAGAATAATGTGTTCAATGATTCCAAGTACACTAAACTATTACAGTCCTCGAGAATGTACATTTTTATTATGAAGAATATTCATATAAAATGGTGTAATATATATGTTTATTAATATTAGGTCGCTATATGAATTGATTAGAGTGGCAAGACATGGGAGAGGTTTTTCTTTGGTGGTAACGGGTATCCAAGGATTCTATTGGATATATGGCATTAAATTTATTATTTAATGAGTGTTCCTTCACCATAGTGTTATTGTACTAAGTTTATGTGGTTATTATTGTAGGTATTTGTTGTTTTAGACATTTGGGTGACTCTATAACATCTCCTTTTGTTGGTTCCTAATTATTTTTTATGTTTGGTAAAGTTACCTATTGGGTTCGATGATGTAGAAGAGGGAGTTGGTAGAGCATATCTTCAGTTGTCATCCCATTCTTCCAAGAGTATAAAATGAGGATCCTAAGGGGTATATTGATAGGTAAATCCCAAACAATGGGTGAAGGAGACTATTCATGAAACTCTTCTGTGCTAGTGGGTCATGCAGGTTGAACATCCACTAAGTGTCCAAATGAGAAGGTATGTTAAAGAAAGATTTATCTAGGATATTCAAGGGGTTTAGGATAAGTGTGTTACTAATATTTTATACCTCTCCTCCTCAATGTACTTGAGGTACATTCCCTTTTATATTTTTATCATCATGTGAAATGGGGAGTGACAATTTTCTGATAGAATCTGTTGGTTTGATGGATCCATCCGCTTAACAACATTATGACTAATTATGGGTTATTTTATATGTATGTTTGAGAAACCTTGATTGTTTCATAAATGGTAACCACATAAATCTCAGCTATAAATTTGGTTCACATCTTAATAACATAGTAATCCCACATCCATTCAGGCTTAACTCATCCCCTTGCATGATTGTCCCAATCTTCATTCTAGACATTTGATGGATCAGTTGCCTAAAAAATATTGGAAATGAATCAATAAGTCTTAATATAAAAACTTTTAGGCATCCTTTCCAGTACCCTCATAATATTGTGCATCAGGAATACAATGCTCGTCGTCCCTTCATTGATGTCGGCACCCTTAGAAAAAATATTACCTATAGTAATGTTTCTATACTCATTAAACCAAGAGAGAGTGATGTAGTAAATTAATATCAAGATGAGAATGTACATAAAAATAAAATGACCATATATTGGAAGAAATTCAAATATAGGATACTTCATATGATTCTTCCACAATATTTTTACAAGACTAGTCTATAAAATATTACAGTAGCTATAGTATCCTAGTCCAATAATCTCAAGATTTTCTTCACAGTGAGTGAATAACTAATCAAATAAATCATTGAAAATTTTATTATCCATCACAGTTCATTAATAAAACACTTACGGGACAATAGAAATGAATTACATATATAAGGAGAAGTACTCAATTGATGAATTGGAATAATCAAGAAGTATGGGGAGGAAATTTGGATAAGTCTAAATTTTCCCACCCAAGTAGTGTTTATAACTGATCTTCCTAAATCGATGAATTCCCATAACATATTTTCTCAAGTACCTTTCACTAGTATATCACTTAATGCGGGACCTCATGTATGATCTTCACCCAACCTATACTCCTAACATCAATGTGTTAAATAGTGGTAAAAAAACGAAAGGTAGGAACATACCTTGAGCTTGTGTAGATGACTAATGTCACGACCCGCCCTCGGGGTCCGTGCCGTGACTACCCCAAACCCTTATTCCATAGGCCAGGGGCTGGCGACTAGCAGCAAGGCGTAAATCCCGGTAAAAAGGGAAGGCATTGCCTTTTTAAAGTAAAAAAGCACCACAGAGTAAGAAAGCGGAAAAGTAAACACTATGTAAAAACAGAGTACAACTGAAAGTGCGGAAAAGTAAATGGGCCAGTATACAAACCCAAACTGAAAGTAAAGTACAACTCGAAAGGGAAAACAGCAAATGTAAAGTAATAGCCGCTACACCAAGCTGTCCACTAGAAATCCCACCTGAAGGGTGGGTACAGATAGCTCCACTGCTCCCCGGGTCCCGCAGTCCACTCCGAGCACGTCCCGCCCAGTGATCCACCTCCAGGTACCATCCTACTCTGCAAGCCTCAACCACAATCAACGTTGTCCGTCGTCTGCAACCAACACAATGTAGTGCGGGCATATCCCGTGCAGGGGTGAGTATAAGCTACGCAGTAGGGACCCCGAGACCCCCGAAGGTCTCCCAAAACCCACAAAGGATAAACCACAAAGGAAAGATACAATCATGAAGTAACAACCGACAATGCTTAGGTATATTACCATATATACCTAAGTCATCAATCCCAATACACTCCAACCTCCGAGCCCAAGTACAACTCAGTCCACATAGGAAAGTATACGTATTCCACACAGGAAAGAAAAACAAAATCCACACAGGATAGCACAACACAATCCACACAGGAAAGCAACAGGATTCATCTCACACAGGTATATTTCTTCAAATGACGATAGAGACGATCACTGATCCATCAAAGTCATCGGACCCACGAAGGATCGATAGGTACTAACCCCGCAAAGACCCACACAGGATCGGACCCACACAGGATCTGTAGGCGCTGGTTCACACAGGACCACTGAGCGCTGACCCACACAGGATCGGACCCACACAGGAACGGTAGCACTGATCCACACAGGATCGCTGAGTGCTATAGTCATCATCGTCGAATCCACTGAGGATCTCTGCACAGTCGTCGTCGCAGTCACAGAAGCCGTCGCAGCCAGCTCTAGGGTTCCCGCACACAGCAAGCACGTTTGGGAGGGTCCGCTCCACGAGCCAAGAGGCTGATACATCAACAGTCACATAGTCCAGAGTTGATGTATCCTAAAGTTCCGTATTGTCAATAGGAACTCAACGCAACAGACGGCGCGTCAAACGAATGCCCGGTCTGAGAGTTATTGGCTTTTTCGTTTCAGGGGCCCGGTTGATTTTTAAGGCAAAACCAACCCGACCGTACTCCACCGGCATCCAAACCTCGGGCGGAATATTCCAAAAGATCCGTATCACTAAGAGGAACTCAACAAAGCTGACGGCACGTCATTCGGACGTCCGTAGCTCAAGATATGAGTGTTTCCGCTCCGAGGGCCCGGTTGGTTTCGTGTACGAACCGTCCCGGCCGAACTCAAAGTATTCCAAAACCTTGAGTGCGATATACCGAAACGACCATCTCGATCCAAGGATTGCATCTCCGCTGATGGCGCATCGTTTTGAGGTCCGTAGCCCGAGTTATGGGCATTTGAATCCAAACCGTTCGGTAACGGGGGTTTCGGGCCCGGGCCGACCCGGCCCGAGACCCCCCGGTTGGCCCGAACCGGGTCGACCCGGCCCGGACAGGGTCGACCCGTCCCGGCCTGTTGGACCGGCCTGGTGTTGGTTCGGCTGGATGCAGCGCAAGGGGCGCGCTGCAAGCTCGGCCTTCGGCCCAGCTGCTGGAAAAACAGGGGGCGCCTGCCCCCCTTGTGAAACCGCGGCCCCCCCATCATTTATGGGGGGGCCGAGCTGCTGGCCAGGGGAATTAAATTCCCCCTTTTTTCCTCCTTTCCGGCCGGCCCGACCTGGCCGGCCGGTTCCTTCTCAACGGGACCGACAAAGGCCGGTCCCCTTCCGGCTTCCGACACCGGCGGCCCGGCTGACCGCCGGTCACCAAGCTCTGCCGCAGCCTGAAACCGGCCGCTGCCCTTATCGATTGGCGCGGTGCGACGACATTGTGCCCCTCCGCCGCGGCCCTGCTCCGGCCGCGGCGCCTTCGTTTCCCTTCGACGTGGCGTGACGGCATCGCGTTATTGAATTTCATTCCACGGCGCGGCGCGTCGGCGCTGTGCATATCGATCGCATGAAACCGCATGGTGTGACGGCACCACGCTTCCTCGTACCAACCACAAAGGAAACATTTATGAAAATAAGGAGGAGGGTCGGCCGTGTTTGTGTGGACCGGCCCCCTCGCATTATTCGATAACAAGTAGTCGAAAACCACGAAATTCGACATGCCAGAATCAAGAACAGAAATTAATTTAAATAAACCCCTACCTTGGTTTCAAGCGCGGAGAACGTCAACACGCTGTGGAAGACAAGCATCGTGGAGGTCGGGCGTCGGGGAAATCGAACGTCGATTCTGTTGACGTCAAGGTGCGTCCAAAGAGGTAACGTCGCTGGAGAAGCTTCGTAAGCTGACGAAGAAAGCCCGAGGAGGAAGCGGCGTCTCCTTTCGTTGACACGGAAAGAAGATCGAAAGAAGCGGCATCGTCGATCTTCGGAAACACACCGTCTGTGAAGAAGAGAAGAGACGACACATCTTTCTCTTCTTATGGTGACGTCGTTCTTCGTCGGAGCCTAAGTGTTCATCGTCGTGGTTGAAGAAGAAGAAAGCTTTCCCCAAATTCTCTCAAGGTGGAAAGAGTAAACTGACCAAAATAAAATAAGCTTAAGCCTTATTTTAGTTACAAAATTTCACCTCTTTGAATTTCAAAGGTTTGAAATTAAGCAACCCAACTTAATTAATAACACAAGTTGTCAACATTAAATTGAGTGGAGTTATTGGGAGTTTAAAGGGGAGTTGAGGAGTTAGAGTTCGTGTGGGCCCCACCACACTTAATCCTCTCAAGGGAGGTTAAGTGGATGTGGGTCCCACCTCTAACTCCCTTTGGGAGGATACAACCAACATGGATAAAAATAAATTGTCTTTCCACAATTTATTTAACTTCATTTTATTTTCCCCAAAAATAACTCTCAACACGCATAAAACGCAACCTCGGAAAAGGTCTCTTTAAGTGAAAATTGGCGCTGCGAGTTCATCGGTGCCCTCAGAATTCGATTCCGGGCATCGGTTCAAAAGTTACAAATTCCCGCTCATCCGTTCATTGAACGTACCCGAGCCAAACTTCGAAAAATGATTCCGGGCACACCGGGCCTCAGAATCAGGTGCCGTCAGAAACCGTGTTCTTGTAAAATTCCAAAGAAAATTATGAAAAAATTTTCCTTGAATTTTACGGGTCTTTACATTACTCCCAACTCAGGGATTTACGTCCCCATAATGATACGTCAAAACTAGAGAAACAATTGAGTGTACTGAGCACGCATCTGAGCCTCGCGCTCCCAAGTGCTCTCCTAGAGATTCTCGTGCTGCCATCTGATGCGCACTAGAGGAATCGACCATCCACGTAGGACCCGCTCCTGTCGATCCTTGATCTCCACCGGGACCTCCGTAAAAGTCTCCCCATCGTCAACGTCAAGCTCCCCATGGTCAATGATGTGCGTCGGGTCGTCCACGTATCTCCTCAGCTGAGACACGTAGAAGACGTCGTGCACCCGGTGTGACTGAGGTGGTAGAGCCCGGCAATAAGCCACCTCGCCAATCCTGCTGAGGACCTGGAAGGGTCCGATGAAGCACGGAGATAACTTGCCGCCTCGTCCAAATCATCATATACCACGTCGAGGTGAGACCCGCAAGAAGACGTGGTCGCCATCCTCGAACTCTAGTGGCCTCCGCCTCCTGTCAGCGTATGACTTCTGCCAGCTCTGAGCTGTCCTCATCCACTCCTGGATGACCTGGACCTTCTCTGTCGTGGCTTGGACAATCTCCGGTCCCACATGTGCTGACTCCCCAGGGTCTGTCCAGCACAAAGGAGATCTACAAGGTCGTCCGTACAACGCCTCGTACAGTGCCATCCTGATGGTGGAGTGGTAGCTGTTGTTGTACGCAAACTCCACCCAGGGTAGGTGGTCCTACCAGCTACGACCAAAGTCGAGGACACATGCGCGGAGCATGTCCTCGAGTGTCTGAATGGTCCTCTCCGTCTGAACATCCGTCTGAGGGTGAAAGGTTGTTCTCAGACGTAGCTTCGTCCCGAACACCTCCTACAACCCCTTCAAAATCCAGGAAGTAAATCGAGCATCTCTATCAGAGATGATAGATGATGGCACACCGTGAAGCCGCACAATCTCCTGACCGTAAAGTCATCCCAAGCTCTCGACTGAGCCTTGATCTCTGATGGGTAAGAAGTGAGCCGACCTGGTGAGTCGGTCGACAATCACCCAGATGGAGTCGTGACCTCTAGAAGTGTGTGGATGTCCAGTCACGAATTCCATAGATATGCCATCCCACTTCCACTCCGGAACCTCCAAGGGTTGTACCATGCCTTTTGGTACCTGATGCTCTCCCTTCACCTGCTGGAAGGTGAGGCATCGAGAAACGAACTGTGCCACAACCTTCTTCATGTACGGCCTCCAGTGTTGTCGTCTGAGATCCTGGTACATCATTGCCACTCCGGGATGTACTACCAAGGGAAAAGTGTGAAACTCTCTCAGCACCTCCTCCCGGAAAGAAACTGGTACCATGGTATGTCCTCTAAAAAGGATGTCGTGCTCTGCTCCAAAGTAGAAACAATCAGGTGTCTGTCCTGAGGATATCTGTGCATGCCGCGTCTCACAATCAGCGTCCCCATGTTGTGCCTCTCTGACCTGCTGTAGAAGTGGAGGAGTGACTGTGAGAGACTGAAGGAAGGATTCTCCATCTTTATCCACGAAAGATATCTGCAAAGAGGCTATCTGATCCGTCGCCTCCTCAAGTAGCTGAATGCCCGTCCTCCTGCTGAGGGCATCAGATACTATGTTCCCCTTCCCAGGAGTATAGACTATCTCAAAGTCATAGTCCTGGAGGAACTCGAGCCATCGCTGCTGTCTCAGGTTCAGGTCCATCTGCGAGAAGATGTACCTGAGACTCTGATGGTCAGAAAAGACTGTAAAGTGCTCGCCCATCAGGTAGTGTCTCCATGTCTTCAGAGCGAAGACCACTACTGCTAACTCCATGTCATGGGTAGCATAGTTCTGCTCATGTGGCCTCAACTGTCGTGATCCATAGGTGATCAATGCCCGATCCTATATCAGGACACATCCGAGTCTGGTCCCTGATGTATCGCAGTAAACTACGTACCCTACTCCCTCCTCAGGAAACCTCAAGATAGGTGCGCTGGTCAACCTCTGTCTCAGCTTCTGGAAGCTCTACTGACATCTGTCTGACCAAACGAAGGGTTTCCCCTTCCTCCTTAATGTTCGGAAAAGCTGTAAAGATTTCTCCTTTGCCGAAAAGTGAAATCTGATCTCATCCCCTGGATGAACCACGTTTCTTGCCTAATACTATCAATCCCATCATGATTAGATAATTCATAGAATGGATGACGTCGTAAGTCCTCGACGCTTCTACCAAGTGATCCAACCATTACTCTCGCCTCCAAGGGTTGAGTCACACTGTCGGCATCAGTGTGTGGTCACTGGGTCTCCTCCAGTATGAATCTCACAAGTGAGGGTCAAGTCAATAGTTTTTTTAACCGGCACCTCTTAGTAAAAACAAACAAAAGACAAGAAAGCAAAAGTTACCAAAGAAAGTGCCTTTTATTACTTCAACTCAAAGTACAAGGACACAAGGCAACACAAACTACGAAGCTAGAGGAATTATGGGCAAAGGCCTCTATGCCTGGAGCTAGTCCCGCACTAGTCCACCTGCTTCCGGAGCTCCATGATCATAAGCTTCAACTACTTGAAGTTGTGCTCTCCCCTGAGGTCGGGGTGGACCTCCTGATGGTGGTGGTGGTAGAGCCTCAAAGCGTCTCCCACCACCTGCTGCTCGGCCAGCTCCTCTGCCTCGTCCGCCTTCTCCCTGCGGACCGCCACGGTCGAACCTTTGCCTCTGCCTAGGTGGTTTCTCAACCATCTGCTGCTCCTCTGCATGGCTGGTCAGGCAGTCACGAGCCATGTGGCCCTGCCCGCCACACGAGTAGCACTTTCTGCCTCTCGAAAGACTGGCTCTGCGTTGTGTTCCCCGCAATGCTGAGCCAGTGTCCTGAGGTTGTCTGCCTGATGGTCTGGTCTACCTGGACCCCTGAGTCATCCGTCGACTGCCTGCTATAGAAGACTCTGCCACGTGCCGCCCTGTGGTGGGTCGCGGCCCTGGTGTAGACTCCGCAAGAAAGCTCTCGATCAAAACGGCCCGCTCTAGTACTCCCGTCTGAGTCGGAATGCTGAGGGAGATCAGCGATGCCCTGATCTTGTGTCTGAACCCCTGCTTGATGGTCTGGGCCCGGAAGAATGGGTCACGTACCATGTCGGTCGAGTAGCATGAGAGATCAGTAAATCTCGCCGAGTACTGAGCGATCGTCATGCTGCCCTGCCACAGCTGAAGAAGCTCATGAATACGCACCGCATGGAGGGTGGCTGGGACGAACTCCGAGAGGAAGAGGCTCTCAAAGTCCGTCCAAAGTAGAGATTCCTCATCGTGCACCTGGAGCATCAAGCTCCACCATCGGCCTGCTACTGCGTGCAGTAGACTCGCAGCGAGGATCACCATGAGGTCTGCTGGTGTCCTCACAAGCCTGAAAACTCGTACGACTGCCTCCAGCCAGTCCTCGGCTGCCTGGGGGTCCGTCTCCCCACGAAACCTGGGCGGTCAATGGAGCTGAAACTCATGCAGTGCGCTGAGGCGACGTGCATCGTCAGCGGCTGGTGCTGGAAGTATCGGTGGATCGACGGGTAGAGCTACCGCCGGTGCCACTGCTGACAAAAGGCCCTGCACCGAGGCCTCGTCGCTCGGTGGGCTGTCGTCACGCTCGACTCTCTGAACCCTAGCTGGCTGCCGTCGTGGGGCCATCCTGAAAATGAAACAGGTGCGCCACGGTCAGAACAGTATACCTTGTGAGCTGATAAAAAGTAATCACAAAGAAAACTTGAAACACACACGCAATCAATGTTTTCATGCATTAAGTCGGAAATCAGAAGTCAGGGTCCTGGTGTACGGATACGTCAGCCTCCGCACCAACACTGGACTCCATGGACTGATATCCACACTCAATACGCTAAACACTATTTCTTCACATAGAAAAGATCAGAGTTCACGGTAGAACCGAACTCCTCTGATACCAATTTGTCATGACCCGCCCTCGGGGTCCGTTCCGTGACTACCACAAGCCCGCCTTCCATAGGCCAGGGGCTGGCGACTAGCACCAAGGCGTAAATCTCGGTAAAAAGGGAAGGCATTGCCTTTTTAAAGTAAACAAGCACCACAGAGTAAGAATGCGGAAAAGTAAACATTAAGTAAAAACAGAGTACAACTGAAAGTGCGGAAAAGTAAATGGGCCAGTATACAAACCCAAACTGAAAGTAAAGTACAACTCGAAAGGGAAAACAGCAACTGTAAAGTAAAAGCTGCTACACCGAGCTGTCCACTAGAAATCCCACCTGAAGGGTGGGTACAAATAGCTCCACTGCTCCTCGGGTCCCGCCGTCCGCTCCGAGCACGTCCCGCCCAGTGATCCACCTCCAGGTACTGTCCTACTCTGCAAGCCTCAACCACGATCAACGTTGTTCGTCGTCTGCAACCAACACAACGTAGTGCGGGCATAACCCATGCAGGGGTGAGTATAAGCTACTCAGTAGGGACCCCGAGACTCCCGAAGGTCTCCCAAAATCCACAAAGGATAAACCACAAAGGAAATATAAAATCACGAAGTAACAACCGACAATGCTTAGGTATATGCCCATACATATACCTAATTCATCAATCCCAATACGCTCCAACCTCCGAGCCCAAGTACAACTCAGTCCACACCGGAAAGTATACGTATTCCACACAGGAAAGCAAAATGAAATCCACACAGGATAGCACAACACAATCCACACAGGAAAGAAACAGGATTCAGCTCACACAGGTATATTTCTTCAAATGATGATAGAGATGATCACTGATCCATATAAGTCGTCGGACCCACGAAGGATCAATAGGTACTAACCCCCGCAAAGACCCACACAAGATCGAACCCGTAGAGGATCTGTAGGCGCTGGTTCACACAGGACCGCTAAACGCTGACCCACACAGGATCAGACCCACACAGGATCGGTACCACTGATCCACAAAGGATCACTGAGTTCTGTAGTCATCATCGTCGAATCCACTATGGATCTCTACACAGTCGTCGTCGCAGTCACAGAAGTAGTCGCAACCATCTCTAGGGTTCCCGCACACAGCAAGCTCGTTCGGGAGGGTCCGCTCCATGAGCCGAGAGGCTGATACATCAACTATCACATAGTCCAGAGTTGATGTATCCTAAAGTTACTTATCGTCAACAGGAACTCAACGCAACAGACGGCGCGTCAAACGGACACCCAGTCTGAGAGTTATTGGCTTTTTCATTCCAGGGGCCCGATTGGTTTTTAAGGGAAAACCATCCCGACCGTACTCCACTTGCATCCAAACCTCGGGCAGAGTATTCCAAAAGATCCGTCTCACTAAGAGGAACTCAACAAAGCTGACGACACGTCATTCGGACGTCTGTTGCTCAAGATATGAGCGTTTCTGCTCTGAGGGCCCAGTTGGTTTCGTGTACGAACCAACCCGACCGAACTCAAAGTATTCCTAAACCTTGAGTGCGATATACCAAAAAGACCGTCTCGATCGAAGGATTGCATCTCCGCTGACGGCGCATCGTTTGGAGGTTCGTAGCCCGATTTATGGGCATTTGAATCCAAACCGTTCGGTAACGGGGGTTTCGGGCCCGGGTCGACCCGGCCCAAGACCCCCCGGTTGGCCCGAACCGGGTCGACCCCCCCCCCCCCCCGGACAAGGTCGAACAGGCCCGACATGACCCGGGCCGACCCGGCGCGGCCAGGCCCGGCCCAGCCTGGCGGACCGGCCAAGCGCCGGTCCGGCTGGACGCAGCGCGCTGGGCGTGCTGCCAGCTCGGCCTTCGGCCGAGCTCCTGGAAAAAAGGGGGGCGCCTGCCCCCCCTTGTGAAACCGCGGCCCCCCCTCATTTATGGGGGGCCGAGCTGCTGGCCGGGTGAATTAAATTCCCCCGGTTTTCCTCCTTTCCGGCTGGCCCGACCTGGCCGGCCGGTTCCTTCTCAACGGTACCGGCAAAGGCCGGTTCCCTTCCGGCTTCCGACACTGGCGGCCCAGCTGGCCGCCGGTCACCAAGCTCCGCCGTGGCCCAGAACCGGCCGCGGCCCTTGTCGATCTGCGCGGTGCGACGACACCGCACCCCTCCACCGTGGCCCCGCTCCGGCCGCGGCGACTTCGTTTTCCTTCGACGCGGCGTGACGGCGTCGCGTTCATGAATTTCTTTCCACGGCGCGGCGCGACGGCGCCGCGCATATCGATCGCATCAAACCGCGTGGTGTGACGGCACCACGCTTCCTCTTACTAACCACAAAGGGAACATTTATGAAAATAAGGAGGAGGGTCGGCCGTGTTTGTGCGGACCGGCCGCCTCGCATTATTCGATAACAAGTAGTCGAAAACCACAAAATTTGACATGCCAGAATCAAGAACGGAAATTAATTTAAATAAACCCCTACCTCGGTTTCAAGCGCGGAGCACGTCAACAAGCCGTGGAAGACAAGCATCACGGAGGTCGGGCATCGCAGAAATCGAATGTCGATTCTGTTGAAGTCGAGGTGCGTCCGAAGAGGTAACGTCGCTGGAGAAGCTTCGTAAGCTGACGAAGAAATCCCGAGGAGGAATCAGCGTCTCCTTTCGTTGACACGGAAAGAAGATCGAAAGAAGAGGCATCTTCGATCTTCATAAACACACCAGTTGTGATGAAGAGAAGAGACAGCACATCTTTTTCTTCTTATGGTTATGGCGTTCTTCGTCGGAGCCTAAGTGTTCTTCGTGTTCTTCGTCGTGGTTTAAGAAGAAGAAAACTTTCCCCAAATTCTATCAAGGTGGCAAGAGTAAACTAACCAAAATAAAATAAGCTTAAGTCTTATTTTATTTACACAATTTCACCTATTTGAATTTCAAAGGATTGAAATTAAGCAACTCAACTTAATTAATAACACAAGTTGTCAACATTAAATTGAGTAGAGTTATTGGGATTTTAAAGGGGAGTTGAGGAGTTAGGGTTCGTGCGGGCCCCACCACACTTAATCCTCTCAAGGGATGTTAAGTGGATGTGGGTCCCACCTCTAACTCCCTTTGGGAGGATATAACCAACATGGATAAAAATAAATTGTGTTTCCACAATTTATTTAACTTCATTTTATTTTCCCCAAAACTAACTCTCAACCCGCATAAAACGCAACCTCGGAAAAGGTAACCTTAAGCGAAAATCGGCGCTGCGAGTTCATCGGTGCCCTCAGAATTTGATTCCGGGCATCGGTTCAGATGTTAGAAATTCCCGCTCGTTTGTTCACTAAACGTACCTAAGCCAAACTTCGGAAAATGATTCCGGGCACACCGAGCCTCAGAATCAGGTGCCGTCAGAAACCGCGTTCTTGTGAAATTCCAAAGAAAATTAAGAAACATTTTCCCTTGAATTTTACGGGTCTTTACAACTAAACCAGACGAATGTTGATAAGTTGATTCCTTTAGGAAAAGGTACAGATAGATTAGATCCCCCATTAACTATTTATAATCTTTGAAGGTTTATTAATAAATTTTTCATGTCACATTTCTTAGCATCCCTTCCACATAATGTTTTCAGGTAACAATGGCATGATCCAATCATGTTTTCAGTTGAATATAGTTTTTTTTCAAAAATTAATTCATGTCATTATCACTTTAACCTTAGTATTAAATCCTCCTTGTACCAATCAAATCCAATTTGTTGGGGTCCTCATTTTTTGGTAGCCTCCTTTTATGGAAAGTAAAAAAATAAAAAAGAATGGATACTTGAAACACATGATGGAAAATGTATTTGTAAGGGTCTTGTAAGATTCCTTATAATTATTTATGTGTGACCATGTTGACCCGGAACACCAAGCATGAACAACCATATAATTCATTTAGGTTTCACATATTCAAATCACTAGAATGATAAAAAAACTTTACCTAATTTTATTATTTTTCCTAAAAATACGACCCTTGGGCTCCATATTTACACCTTTTGGGAGATAAAGAGATGACCTGATGCTCTACTCTCCCTAGTCTGTCATCCCTTTCGTCAACCCCCAGTGTATATTATTCAATCCCTAAACTTATGTAAATTAAAAAAAGAGGTTATATAAATTTCAAAAAGTTATAAACACCATGAACATTTTTGTGGAACCACTTCCTCTCTATTCTGACAACACTAGGGATAAATACCCATAACCCACTCAATGTTAATCTTCCAATAGAATCTACATATAACCCTTCAAATAGGGAAAATATTATTTGGGGGCCTAAATCCAATATCATCCCTTTTCCATTGTATCACATGGGGAAATCCCTTATCACTACTCTCTAGTATCACATTGTAAAAGTCATAAAAACTTTTCCCTATCATTACATTGGAAAATAACTCACCCATTCTCCCCAGTATCACTTGGTTGAAACCTTATCAATTTCCCAAGAATTATTTGGATGAGGTATTCTTCAATACCATTAATATCAAATACCAACCTTTTCCTCTCTCATTCTAAAGCATCATAAACACCCTGAATATGATGGTAGATAATTCCTTCATCAAATTTTTATATTTTTTCCTCAAATTATCAAGGACATATCTAAAGCCACCAATTTTATGGATCTATGGTTTTCACTCCACCATTATTTTCATTAAATCATGCATTCCCTAGTTAAAATGTTTCTCCCATGTGTCACCCTAGATAGTGTTGGGTTCTAAAAACTCTACCTGGAAGGTGAAAATAAATTCAGTATTTTTTATGGTAAAATCATCTTGAAGAAAAGTTTCATAATTGTTAAATACATAAAAGCCACAAATGATAGCTCAGGTCCCCCTAAATATCTATCTATACAGTCTTTCGCTTCTCATGACATCCTGAATAAGAGAATTGTTTCTAGGATTCAATTCTATTCATTGGTGTAGATGAGGGATTCCATCCTCCCCACACAAATGAAAAGTTTTTTATAGGTGTGGATAGATTTTTTCAGCCCATGAAAATGAGTAGCAGTTTTTGGGACCGAATGGTTCTTTGTGTCACTTGAAAATGAATTCCCCGTCATGGGATATCAACCATCATAGTATTCAGTTATCTCTGTTCCTTTAAAAATTCCTTTAGGGGAACCAATAAGGATAGATAAAAACTTATTGAAATGTGTGAGATCCATCGATTTTGAGTAGGTAGATATACTATATAAAATTAAGGTAGAAAGATAATTCATCCAACCATATGTAGGTGATAAACACTTTACGAATGAAATTCCACAAATCATAAGTCGATGACCTCTTTTTGGTCTATAACCACACATATTAAAATAAAATTGTGAGCTATATATGGACCATGTAGTAGGAAACTACATGTGAAGAACATTGAACCATGTAGAAAAGTGTTACGAAGAAGGCACCCACACCACATAGAAACATTATACATGGAGGGAACCACTTCATGCATGAAAAAATGAAATGTTGAATGGGGAATTTTTGGGTTATCCAATTTTCCACTCTCATTTGATTCCTCTAGTGTACTGTATTTCCCCCATATGGCCCCTCCATTGATATATTTCTATGCCATCCTATTTTCTAAGGATCTCTATGCTCCAAATGGTCCCCCCTCATGAGTAATAAATCTAAGGCCTCTCCCAATGCAACTGAATATGTATGGAAACATCAGTGTGTCATATTGATAATATATACTTAAGGTAAATGGGATTTTATTGGTAACCTACTTAAAAAGGGGTTCCTCAGAATGTTATTGATTATACATTACCTTGTTAAAGAGTTTCATAACCTTAGGTATGGTTCCAGGTGGCTCCTTAGTTTAGGAATTGAAATATGTTTTCTTTAGTCCCTCCCTCATTTCCTCATCCTCTTGTCAAATGGAATGAATGGAAAAGTCATGTTTAGGGGGTCCCTCTTAAAGTAACCCCCTAATTGGAGGATGATCACACATTCCTTTCCATTTTATTGGGGCCATCGCTGGATGCTTCTCTCATCCTCTTCATCTACATAGGATATGAATTAAATAGTTGAGATGGGTTCTAGAGCTCTCTCTTTCCCTCTTCCTTTGGTCCCTAACCTCATCCACTAGTGAAAAATTATAATTGTGTGATTTCCATATCTACTACTTCCTCTTGTTTCTCACACCGAGCATGACTCACATGGGATTAGAGGTTAGTGACGTTAATGACATCCATGTGGTCCCAAGAAACCTATGTTAATCCTCTATATTTGTATTCCCCAACGTTTCAAACTATATGGAATTTGATTCCCAACCAATGGAGGTATGTAAGAAGCCTTCTTTAGGTCCAAAACTAACAACCAAATTCACTATAATCTTCTCTGGTTCAAATCCATAGTGGGATCATATGCAACCCAGAGAACCATATTACATCCAAAACTCTTTTATCACCACCCTTATTGGTTCGTATTCATGATAAAATCATTCCCATCATAGGATCCCATGATCCATTTAGGTCCACCGGGCTTCTTTGGTTTAATCACCACATCATCCTTGTCTAGGAACCTTCCTCTTAGATTTCCTTTCCACCTGATGTTTAACTGCACTATTTGGTTATCATGACATGACCTTAAATAGTGTCCTGTGTCTTATTAAGTGGTACCAATGTACATGGGTTATGATTGCATTCAAAAGGATACATAGGATTCCCAACTTATGGTTCTGATCCCAATATCCAAATATTCACATCTTCCATGATGAAGTAAATTATAGAGATCCACATGGAATGAGTTAAAACCAATATCATAATGAAAAATGACAAAATAATATCTATTAATCATTAAAAAATTTATTATTTTTGGAGAACCTTAGATACATTCAAATGCCTCTATTAATTGGGAACCTTAGATACATGAAGATGATTCAAAAATACATGTAGTATAATAATTGATTGTTAATTCAAGGGTGACCCATGTAATTCATGTGGAGGGATAAAGGATTCAAGAATAAGTATAAAATGAAATCTATAAGAATGTATCAGATGTGAAACAATCCCGCACCCCCCAAAATGGTGTGATTATCCTAATCTCGCATCCTCTTAACCAATGTGAGTTCTTATGTGTCATTTTCTAATTTTCCGAATGGACATCTACCTTTGGAAATAAGTTCCATGAGTCATCATGGATATGATATCCATTGGGTGTTTTTAGTTCCATGAAAAAATATCACTGGAAACTGACCCAGAATGAATGTTCATGAAACAAAAATGATGTACCTGACAAAAATCCTGACCCAAAATGACCTTTTCTAGATATGTTTGGCCCCTTTCATGCACTCATAAAATGGAAGTGGGCCAAATAAGGATCCAAATATATCAATTACTAATGTGTTAAATTATAGAGATTCTACTTTGTTGAGGTATTATTTCAAGTGTTTATCACATATATTTTAGTTACTTTCACAAGAACTATCTTTGATTCAAATGGTGTCTCATCGGTTAAACCAAATGTAATACCCCACCGTAACATAACCCAGATCTTTATCCAATCAATGGATTTTATCACCTAACCAGCTTCTTCAATACCAGGTGTTGAATGTGATTATTTTGGAGTACCGCCTCAATGGTACTCTCCCTACTTAAGAGGCTATATCATAGGCCCTATGGTTTATTAATCCCCATCAGTCATCTAATCAATGATGGTTAGCAATCCAGAATTAGATTTCCCCTAAAGCCTCTTGAAACCATTTTTGGAGCTATACTAGAAATGAGATAATGGGTTCCTCCCTTACCATGGGGAGGCTAATTAAGATTCCTCCAATGAATTAATCTAAATGATGCATGTAACACCCCAAGATTTCATAATATGTTATTATGTCAAAGTAATTCAATAACTTTCACTACACGCAACACCGGGTTTGAGCACACAACAAGATTACCAAAATAGTCATTCAAAAGCGGTTGTGAATAGTATTAACTGAATATTAAACTATATATAATCCTTATAAATTTAGAATCCATATTATTAGTTTCTTAGAATTAATGTGAGAACAAATTCATTTTTTTCAGATAAAAGAAGTATTTATTTCAAAAAAATGGACTTTTATCGCATTTTAATGATGAACCATTTTTAAATCCTATATTTGAAACTTTTATATATTCTATTTGAAAAAATAAACTTCTTATTTAGAATCAGGACATAAGAATTTAGTTTCAATTAATTTTTGATGTTTTTCTGATAACTTTCATATTTGGGTGAATAGTGAAAAATTGTATATTTTAACTGAAAACAACTTTTGTAATCAAAATTATTTATAGTGTTAGATTATATATTATAATGGTTTGGAAGTATAAATAAATTATATTTTTACCATTTAATCCAATTCTGGTTATTTTATGTAATTTCACTTTCATATTGGACATAAACAAGTGTCAATCTTTTAATAGATATTGTTTCTTAAAAATACGCCTTTTGGTTTTGACAACGGGAATTAATTTTAAACTAATAAATGAAACTTATATGTTTTGAATTTGGTAAAATGGACTTTCTTTTTCTATTTGGAACATCTAAATTAGCTTAGGCTGGATTTTTGGTATTATTCTGAAAAATTTCAATTTTTGATGAATTGTGAAAAACACTGAGTTCTAGTTATAACCAACTGTTTATTTAAATAATTATTTATTTTATTTAAATTTATTTTAGTTTAAAATAGATAAATAATACCTATATAAGTTAAATATAATTCATTGGAGTCAGTTTATAATAATTTTAGATATATAAAAATGTTGTTGAACTTTTCATCGTCTTTAACCATCTCCTATGAGAATTTGTAAATTCACATAAAACATAATTTTACCGCTTCTGTGAGTTGAATTTTGAAAATATGAGAGACATAGTTAATATCAAGGAGTAAAATGTGGTTCAATAAGATTAAAATAATTTTTGGTGAATAGTATCTTTTTTATTTTATTTATCACGGTTAAAAGTAAATAGGGTAATTAACTGAAAAATTGATATTATTATTACTCTAACACATGTACTAATTCTATTGGATAAGTATAATTAGACCAAAAATAACCTTATAAATTAAATATTAATCTCTTTGGTACACTATGATTAGATTAGGATATTTATTATTATTTAATTCAAAGAAGAGTTAAAAGAGTTAAAATCAAATTTTAATAGCTAAAACATTTTAATATAGGGTTACACATAAGATAAATTAGATTATAAATATTAATTATAAATATAGAAAGATTTCCTACATAATGGTATTTTATTTATAATTTT
The DNA here is from genome assembly GCA_963277665.1 of Viscum album. Lineage (NCBI taxonomy): Eukaryota > Viridiplantae > Streptophyta > Magnoliopsida > Santalales > Viscaceae > Viscum > Viscum album. Next base: position 303,950,479 of record OY728130.1, read on the forward strand.
TAGTCCTTAAATAGTTTAATTTATTTATGATACAACGGTGATGCAGTAATTATATAATTAATGAAATATTAAAATAATTGATATTTTAAATACCCAAATAAAAATAATTTGAGATTTTTTATGAATTAAAATAATTTTCTAGGTCAATATGACATATTAGGGTTGGTTATAGGAATTTTTTCCAAGTAATAATGTTGTTATGAATTTATAAAAAACACAATACCAAATAGTGTCAAAATTGACATAAAAGAGTTTTAAACAAATATTATATTATTAATTGATATTATATTCCTAAAAATCAAAGGTTCTTCCAAAAGAGTTATATAATGATAGTTGTATCATTAATGAACCACTTGGGGTTCCCTTGTAATTATATAGTATGTTTATTAACCATATAATATAAAAATACAAAGAGACATGGTAAATGTCAAACTATTAAACTAAGAGTTAAATCTAAATATGAAGGTTAATATAGTGACCCAAACCTGTATAAAACTTATTGGTTGGGTGGTTTTAGACCCATCCTCACCTTAGCCTTTAAATAATCCATTTTGGAGCTATTAGAAACCGAAAATGATTTTTATTATAAAATAATACTTCTAGATTTTCCTATGGTGCCCCTCACCACTCTTATAAAAGAGAAATCCCCCTTCTCTCTAATTAACACATTAGAAGATTTTTTTCTTGGAAAAACCCTGCCCAAATACCCTATCCACTTACCTAAATTCATCCTAGAGGCCCTCTTCTGGTCAGAAATCCAACCTTTGGATCCCTTTTGATCAAATCCAAAAGAAGAACCCGAAGAAGAGGTATTAATTTCACCACCCTCTTTCACGTTATTTTCTTCTTCCACTTCTTGTTTCTCAGTTATTTCCATTATAAAATAATAAATACGTTATATTCTATATAATTTGATGTTATTATATATTTGGTAAATCCATTTTCATTATTCTATCCATCCTTTGAATGGCATGTCACCAAACGTGCGTACGTACGGATTACCGTCTCCACATCGTGGTGTAATTTTTATTCAATACATTGTTATATGGATAGGTATAATAATGATGTGTATTTAATGGAAATAATAAATATAACATGATAATTATTCTGTATATTTGATATACCATCAAATTATATATTATTTTAATATCAAAAGAATGATATTGTCACTCGTGCGTACGTACGGATTACCGTCTCCACAAACGCGATGAGATTCATTCCCCATAGTATCCATTCAATACTAATTTTCATTAGAAAATTAAAAATAATTTTTAAATACTTGATATCATTCTGTATATGAATACGATATATCCCATCCATAAAAAATATGACTCACATAATAATGAATATAAAGGAAAACGAATCTGTTAACACCCGAAACGACAATAATACTAAGATATTATTAACAAAACAATGTTAAATGTTCATATATTATATCATATTAATGTATATGATTCTTGTTTAATTTAATAACAATTATTTCACCATTATATAAGAGGTTAACCTACCCTCGACCATGGAAATGTACAAGGTAAGGGGTTTTCATCTCACTTCTCATTCCCGTGAGATCCATGCTATAATTACCACTATTTCATTTTGTGTGGTGTATGTACTGCCAATAATTGTATTTTTGGTGTAATAAACTCTAATTTATGTGTATTTACATCTTAATAATCCGATACTTCTTTCAGGGGGTCTATGTTTCCTATGTTACAAAATTGTTAAGAGTTAATTCTACAATCACTTCATTATCTGAGGTTGTTTATACGTAATTATCTACTGGGACCTCGTCATCATCCACATCCATGATTCTTAAACATTTATTTCAAAACATTCAAAATATTTTATCGATTATGGGTTAAAGTCATGTATACCCTTTTTTTACTTTTTATAAGATTTTTATAAAGGAATCTTTCCGTCATTTTTCAAACAAGGTCCTTTTTAACCTTTTCGGCAAAATTAAGGTAAAAATGTGTTTTTTAACATATACGGTGGGTACGGATATTTTTCGCCGTTATAAAATCGTCGAAGCTTACCTAACAAGATTATAAGAATATTTTCAAAACAAATTTTTTATTTTATAATTATGTGACTGTTTCATCCAGAAATGGGGATGACCTTTTTTGTTTAAGGTTCAAACATTTCAATCGGTTTCTAACGGGTTTATCCATAGAACTAGAAACATGAAATTATTCTATATCCATTTGGACCTAATTTCAAAAGGTAGGTGCTCATTAGTTTTGGACCGATGAGGCTTAAGTATTTGCATTGGTTGGGAGGATGTGAGGTCAAACTCATCACACCATTTTAGGTAATTATTACCCACTCTGGAATAGTCTTATAGATTTAAGTTATGTTCACGAATCCTTTTTAATTCACCAATTATGAAAATGATATTTCCTTTCGATTTGGAAATCAATGATTTATATGTATGAGATTTATAGAATCTTTTATATCTATTTGAGGTTTTTAATTGATATAGAATCATCCGTATTTATTATAGATTCTTAGTCAATGGTATCCATCAACACATTATATATAAATCTCTTGGTTATTATGATAACCATACTGGTTTTAAAGCCACTCAGTGGGGCACTTGAAGTTTATTGTCGTTTAGTAAGACATGGATTATTTCAGAGTTGGTATCGTACTCACAGATGGGCTACCTACGTATCCTTATTAAAGAGGAATCAGAACCCATGTAGTTTGGGAATTAAGATACACTCTAACGTCATATGGGACGGATGAGAATTAATGGGTGATGGGATTGAACCTTAAAAAGGGATTTCTACGTACTATTATTTTAAGGTAGAGATCAAATTCCACATAGTTCAATTAAGAAATGTGGGGTTTACATATAATTAACAGCCCAAAGAGATGATTCATTGTTACTTTTACAGTCTATGCTCACGTGAGTCATGCTCGGTGTGAGAAACAAGAGGTATCAATAAACATGACTATTTGTGCCACGAAAGATGCGGTCACAAGGAATGATCTAGGTATTATGTATGTGTGACTGCCCAAGTAGGTTAAGACTAGGACTTACTTCTGAAAAGAAGCCTAGGAACAAGGTCCATAAATATATTCCTGCTTTATAGAGTTTTAGATACACTAACTTGGGGCTTACTCCTGAGGGGGATTCCCAAATTAGGGGGGACATGGGGCTTACTCTTAAGGAGGTTTCCCATTAACAGGGTCCATAGAGTTATTTGTGCTTTATGGAGATTTAGATTCTTAATTTGGGGCGTACTCTTACAGAGGATTCCCAGATTATGGGGGATGTTAACATATGATTGTGGCTTACTCATGAGAAGGATTCCCAAGGTTAAGGGGACTTATGATTGGGGATAACTTCTGAAGAAGATTCCCAATTAATGGGAATTTATAACTTGGGTATTACCCCTAAGGAGGATGCCCAGATTAAGGAACTTGGGGCTTATTCCTAAGGAGGATGTCCATATTAAAGGGTATTTACGATTGGGGCTTACTACTTAGAAGGATTCCAAAATTATGGGGGACTTGGGGCTTACTCCTAAGGAGGATTCCCATTAATAGGGTCTATAAGGTTATTTTTGCATTATAGAGATTTCAATTATTAATTTGGGGCTTACTACTAAGGAGGATGCCCAGATTAAGGGGGACCTTAAGTTATGATTGGGGCTTACTCCTGAGATGGATACCCAGATCAAAGATTATCTAATCTTAAGGGATGAGTTTGAATTAAGGGAACCTCTATCCGTCGTGATATAATGTTATATAAATCACAAGGTTTTTGGAGATATTCCACTAAAATACTTTCAGATAAGGAATCCAACAAAGAAACCATGTAATAAGTGTATTTGAAGAGGTTTTTGAAGGATTGAACTTGAATAGTAAAGGTGGATTTGAAGAAAAGAGGTGAATAGGCATGAGGGGCACCCAAAAAGAGGTAGGCGCACAAGTCATGTTTGGGCACACAAGTCCTATTTGAGCGCACAAGTCCTCATCGCACATGTATACTTGCGTGACTTGAGTCATCATGGGAGACGAAGAACTTGTAGAGTAATACTTGGGAGATACTTGGCTCAATTCCTTAGTATTACCCTTAGATGCTTCCTAAAGGTTGGCGCGCAAGTTCCCTTGAGTGGGAAAGGCGGCGTGCAAGTGTTTCCATTTCGCTTAAGGGCTGGACACTTTGGCGTGAATGTGTTGATGAGTTCTAACACTTATGCCTTATTCTTCCTTTTTAAAGCCTCTATTATAGGTAGAGTATCACCATCCAAATGTTTAGAAGAATTCATACAGAGACTTGGGTGACCAGAGCTTGAATCTGAGTTTTGGATTTTTTTCGTCCCTCAAATGGGGGGACCACAGGGGGTATTTATTGCCCACCTGAGGTTTGGGAGAAATTTCACTTTGGGAACTCAAGTGACTTGCACGCCTCATGTCTGGCGTGCAAGCGACTTGCGTTCCTAGGTCTGGCGTGCAAGTATACTTGGGAACCTTAATTCCTTTGTGAAATTCTTGATGTTCTTCCATCTTTTTTTCTTGAGGTAATTCCCTTAGTCAATATTTGGACTCTGTAATTGAATGAAGTGTGAACCAAAGATCACCCTCAGATTTGGATCCGAAAAAAAGGAATGAGGGTTTAACTCTTTGGTAAATGGGGAAACCAAGGATTTTGGGCGCACAGGTTTATGGATCGCCTATAAATATAGCCGTCACTTCCGTGCAAAGCATCCATCTTTTGAACGCTTCTCACTCTTTTTTGTACAGGTGTCTTGGCTTTTCGCTCATCTTCACTTCTGTTTGTTGTGTCACACTTCCTCAGTCGGTTTCTGACATGCGTGCCAGTACTAGCGTGGTACATCTTGTGTGACCGTCTTAGACTTGCACACCAATATTAGACTTGCACGCCTTAATGCCTTATCCATTTTTGTAGATTTATTCACAAATATTATTAAAAACCAACTTAATTAAAATTTAATTATTTGATCTTTGTGCAGATTCAATGGCTTCCATAAGAATTGGATCATCTGATGAATTGGATAGAAAGAGAATTGATGATATGATGAACATCATTGGCCATGACTATTATGATATCTGTGATAGCACCTTCTCATATTTGGCCAAGTACATGAAGAAGTATCACATCAATTTCTCACAGATCATTTACTTGCCTTTATATGGCCATGGTCATCTGTAAGAAGTCAACATTCCAGAGCCAAAGAACTATCTCCCTCATTCCTGGTTTCAAACATATACCAACTTTTCTTCAGAAAATGTTTTAGTTGCAGGATCATTTGTTAATGCTAGAACAGTGGAGAAGGCATACATAATGCATCATAGTCATTGTGATCCAGATCTAAAGCCTCACAAGACTGAGATGCAGTCGTATTTTTATCCCTCTATTTCAGTTATGTTGTGCATTAAGAGTAGAAAAAATGGTGTGAACTTTCAAATTTTTCTTCCATGCCATATCCTTGCAGTTATGAAAACGGAAACCCATGGGATGATCTGTTTTTCACTGCTGATTGGTGGAGGGAAAACTATCATGACATTAGAAACAATATCTGAAAAGACTACTATCTCCAAATGGATCTTTACTTCCAATGCTCCATTCTCAAATCCATGTATCCATCTTCCAAGTCTCATGGACTGAAACAATGTCACTATTTGATCAGAAAAAAAATTTCTCAAACCGAACTAAAAACATTCTTTAACAATTTTTCCAAGAAGAGCTGGTGTCACTGTGTCTCTAATTGTATCCAGTTGAATGAATGAACTCCATTTGGCTACTGATGAAGCTCGGGATGTCATAAATCAAATGAAGAGTTATGTTAAAAGCCTTTTTTAATTCTTGAAAAAGTGATGAGACTCCAGTTTTTGGATGCCCTTCTAACTCTTGTGCATCAATGAAAAACACTTTCATCTTCAATCATTTGTACATGAATCCTCTTGCTAATTACTTATATTTTTTTACCTAATCCAATGGGCCTAGTAAGCATAGTTTGATTGTTTCTAGAATTATAAAAATAACCATATAAACTTTGAATCTTTTTTATTGCTCAATATTGCCTAAATCATACAATATTTACATTTAGCGAGCTGGGACTCGACTTTTATTCAGAGTTACTTCTACAGGTTCCCAATTTAATGAGTACCCTATATTTTATTGGCAATTTAATGTCATGCCTGTTGGACATAAAAAAGGCTAATGTTTGAAGGTCGAATAGCTTTGACCGATTGGATTAAAATTGACTCAATTCCTTTATAATTTATTTGAAAACATATTACCACATTTAAGTATGGGTGAAAACATATAAATTATGAACAATGAAATTATGAATCTGAGGGATGATATGAAAAAAGGGCTAAAAGGAATTAGAGGAAGTATTTCCTAAGAGTGAAGTTACCACTATTTGACAAACCTGTTAGGGGGTGGAATTATGTAGGGCCACATAAGGGAATTGGATACATTGTCAAATAATAGCATCTTTTGGAAGACAGGTCCGTTATGTAGACTACTTATGCAAGGCCACCTAGGGGCATGTGATGCATTGTCAAGCAAAAGAACTCTTAGAAATTTTACTTTTTTATAGCTAAAAATCCAATTGATGTTTTTGAAGATTCAAATTTTACAAAGCATAGAGTCTGTTGATTAGAGTGGGCTACCTAAATATGGAGAGGATATTTCCAATCTATATTGTCAAAGAATTGGATGAATGTCACTCCTATGAAGGTCTGCCCCAAATGTAGGGGAGGGAATCATAAACAATAGACTTAAATACTTTTAGATCATTAAAAATAGTATGGAAAAAATATGTTAAAGATGGCTATTTTTTGCGGATCCCTATATATTGTCATTAATACTAGTAAGTACAAAAGAGGTTTTTCTCCCAAGAATGAAGTTACCACTATTTGAAAAACCTGTTAGGGGGTTGAATTATGAAGGGAGACCTAAGGGAATTGGCTGTATAGTCAAATAATAGTATCTATTGGATGAAACGTATTTTATGTAGACTATTTATGCAAGGCCACCTAGGGGCCCATGCCGCATAGTTAGGAAAAATAATTCCCAGGTATCAGAAATTTTGTTACCAGATGTCAAGAAAATGGTTATGGAGATCTATAAGTATTTAAGGTAAGGAGTATGACACATGAAAATGGGTATTGTCCAATGCATGAAGGAGATACATAGACCAATGCTGACCATAATCATGTTGTGTCTGGGTCCTGAATTGAGATGCTGGACTTCACTACATATCTCATTATAATGAGAATCAATCCAAATGTAGTTCTTGAAATATTGTTTAACGTCATGTGGGACGCGAATGTAGGATATCTTAGTTTAGGGTCGTAGAGTTCATACCATAATGAGTGAGACACCTTGTGTGTTTCTTATAAACCTGATGTGAATAAAGGCTAGGGTGTTCATACCACATTCATGTGCTCACAGGGGGACTTTTCAGCCAAGGGACTGGTAGTGGATTTTGGGGTTAGGCCCAAAGACTTGGGGCTGGGTCCATGGGATGCTCGAACGTTCCTACGTATCCCATAAGGATGGGAATCAAGCCATACCTAGTTCTTTAAATACCCTCTATACAGATTTAGTTCGTACATGTGAAGGGTGAAAGAGGAATTTAGTGCAATGATGGTTGGATCCAAGATTAAAGGTTTGGACATTGCCATGTATGCACGTAGTCCTTGGAATATAACATGATTAGGGATCAACGTTAATAATCATTCACTCTCAGGTGAGGGTTTCAATGACTGGTGTAGTTTATTATCGTACAGGAAAAAAGTGTGAGTATTTTAAGGTCAAATTGTAGGACCTGTGAAGCATAGTTTAACATCACGTAGCTAGGATGTATTGCTATGAAGTTAAATTTCATTCAGCGGGGACAATGGGTGAATGTATTTTTTAATGTCATATAGCAAGGATGATGATGAACCAATGTGAATATATTGGTTTCAGGGGGGGATTCACTGATCAGAATCATATAAGATGGAGGTGAACCAATGTGAAGATGTTGGTTTTGGGATTGAACCTTGGGAGGTTTCCCACGTACACAACCTAGAAGGAAAAGATCAAATTCCACGTAGTTTGATTATGAAAGAATTGGTGATCAAGTTGTACTTCAGGACAAACTGAAGATGATGTTGGGACTTACGCGTGGTTAGCAGCCTAGAGAGGGTGTTATGGTTGAAGTTTACTCTAAGATCACATGAGTCATTCTCGGTGTGAGAAAAAAGAGGTAACAACAACCCTAATGATTCACAGTTTAACGTCATGCAGGAAAAAAAGTTGGTGTACAGTTTAACGTCATGTAGCTAGGACGTATTGTAGTATAACGTCTTGCAAGACATGTGCAAAGTTTAACATCATGTTGGATGAAAGGGTGCTATACAATTTAGTGTCATGTATCTAGGATGTATTGTAGTTTAACGTATTACAGGACATTTCCATAGTTCAACATCATGTAGGACAAAAGAGACACAGATTAACGTCATTTTGGATGAAATAGACACAGTTTAACATCATGTTGGATGAAAGAGACATAGTTTAATGTCATGTTGGATGAAAGAGACGTAGTTTAATGTCAAGTTGGATGAAAGAGGGACCATGCAGTTTAAAGTCTTATATTGATGAATAAAAGTGACTATGAAGTTTATAGTCTTACAGTGAGGACAAGAAGTATTATTTGTATTACAAAAAATACTTCCTCAAGAATCTTGCATTGGTTGGAGTTTTAATGAGTTCTCCATCAATTGAGATTAAAGAATAAGCTCCATTGGAGTAGACCATATGTATTGAATAAGGTCATTCCCACTTTGGCTCAAGCTTTGGTGGTTTATTTCTTGGCATCGTTGGAGTTCTGAGTACCAGTAACAATTCTCCTTGAATGAATGAATGAAGACGAAGTTTTTTGTTGAAATCACGTGCTATTCTATTCTAATAGACTTCCATGTGGTGCAGGGTGCACAATATGTTTTCATCTAATCGTTCCATTTCATCCAATCAATTTTGAGATTGTTCATCTGTAGATGAATGATAAAAAATGGATACTCTGAGTGAAGGTAATTGAACCTCAATGGGAAAAACTAATTCTATTCCATATACCAATGAGTATTGAGCTGACTGCATAGCAGTGCGGGTGGTGGTCCGATAAGCCCATAAATCATGAAAAAGTTTATCAGGCCATGATTTCTTATCTTTATCCCCCATCTTTTGTAGTATGTTTGAAAGGGACTTATTGAAGGATTATATTTGACCATTGTCCATAGCATGATACCAAGATGAATTGTTGTATTTGATGTTGTATTCTTGATACAACTTCCTTACCTCGGATGAACAAAAGTTGGTGCCATTGTCCTTTAATATGGTATGAGTGCCACCAAATCTGGTAATGATGTTAGACTCGATGAAGCTAACAATGCTTTTAAGGCTAACTTCTTTGAGAGGTATCCCCTCTTCCCATTTAGAAAATAAGTCAGTAGAAGTAAGAATATACTTAAACTACATGGATGTAGCTGAAGGGTAAGGTCTTACTACATCCAGTCCCCATGTGGCCAATGGGCATGAGTATTTATCTGTATGAAACAACTCTAGGGGTTTATGAATGAAGTGGGCACATATTTGGATAGAATGACACTTCATAGTGAAATAAACACAATCTTGTATCATTGAAGGCCAAAAGTATCAATGTATTCTAATTTGATCATATTGTCCATGTCCAGACTAGTGGGCACGACAAACTCTTGCATGTACATCTTTCATGACAACCATTGTATATTCACCGTCGATACATCTGAAAATAATTCCATCAAAACATCACTTATAGAGAATTTTTTTAGTTGATCTGGGTATCATAAAGAGTAAAATTGACTGCACGTCACCGGAATTGTTCTTTCCCAACTCTATTAGGTGGGAGTGTTGCATTTTGAAGCTATTCCCTGATAGCTGCCATCCATCCTGTAGAATGACCATATGGTTCGGAAATGGGACTAATTTCATTGATTTGATATGTTCTGATTTGAAAATAAGGTGAAACTGTATGATAGTGGGAAATACTGATGATTGTTTTGTGCCGATTTGGATCTACCAGAGTTGTGACTACACTATCCAGTGTATTAGCATGAGCATTTTGTGATCATGAGACATAAGAAAATGTCGGTTCTGAAGGAAATTACGCCATTAAATCTCTGACGTAATGATACCAAGGGATTAAATCTTCTTTTATTATGGCATAATCCCCATTGACTTGTTTGATTACAACGTCTGAATCACAATTTACCTTTAAGTTATTTACTTGTGCCTGAAGCGCCAACTCCAATACTACGATGAGAGCTTGATATTCTGCTTCATTGTTTATATCGACTTCCAATAATAAGAAGGATTGGGGTAGCACTACCTTTTCTGGGGAAATAAGTACAATTACCAACCCAACTTTGTTGAATTTAGGATATTCCATTTTCTTCCTTGTTGGACTTCTAGAAGAACCATCAAAGTACATTTCCCAGGTTTGAAGATTATTTTGAATAGAGAAGACCTCCTCATTAGGAAGATCAATATCTAAAGAAGTATCTTCTACTGAAGGGTGTTCAGCAAGGAAATCAGCCAGAGCTTGGCCCTTTATTGCCTTTTGAGACACATACTGGATATCAAACTGCTGCAAAATAATGGCCCTCCTTCCCAGACTTCATGTACACATTGGATGACTAAGGTTAATTTTGAGCGGGTTATTGCGAGATACCCATTGGACCTCATGATGTTTCATGTAGTGTCTCAATTTTTGAACTGCAAAGATTAATTCTTGGAATCTCTTTTAAATACTTGAATATCGAGTTTCTGCCTCAATCATAGTTCGACTGAGATAGTAAAGGCTATTTTTATTCCCAACATCATTTTTTGGGCAAGGAAAGCACCCAATGATTGCTCAAATGATGTTACATAATGGATAAGTGGTATTCCATCAACAGGTGAATTTAATACCATTGAAATCAAGAGATATTTCTTAAGGATATCAAATTCCTCTTGGAAATCTTAGGTCCATTGGTAGGTGACTCCCTTCTTTATTAATTTATTGAAGGGTAAACATTTGTCTGCCAGATTGGAGAAGAATCGCCGAATATAGGCCAAGTGTCCTTGATGTCCTCTCAATTCCTTCAAATTTAGAGGAGATGACATACAAAGGGTTAATTTTTTTCTTTTAAAGATCAACATTGATACCACTATATAGAACAACAAAGCCGATAAATTTTCCTGAGGTTACCCCAAAAGAACATTTCAAGGGGTTCATCTTCAAATTGTGTTGTCAATGTTTGTTGAATACGATTTCCAAATCAGACGGGTGATTAGAAAATTGTCTGTATTTAACCACAAATTCATCTACATAACATTCATCAAGTTTCCCTAAAAAGGATTGAATATACAGTGCATGGCATGTTGATACGTTGCACCTACATTCATCAGGCCAAAAGGCATTACCCGATAGAAATACAGACCTTGATGGGCTCTGAAGGTTGTAGATTATTCATCTTCTAGAGCCATTCAGATTTTATTATACCCAGAATATCCATCTATGAAGGAAAGTTCTTCATAACCAGCTGTTGAATCAATTAAGAGTTCTGTGATCCGAACCAGAAAATAATCCTTCGGACAATGCCGATTAAGATCTCGGAAATCAATACAAAATATTATTTTTTCCATTCTTCTTTTTCACAGGGATAATATTACCAAGCCATTTGGGATATTGAACTTCTCTAAATATGTTATCCTTGATAAGCTTATCCACTTAAATTTCAATTTTGGAGGAATAAGTTGGGTGTGTTCTTATTGCAGCTTTCTTGAATCCTCGATGTTCTTCTGGAAAACCCAAATGATGAGTGGAAACATCGGGATCAAGGCCTAGTATTTCTGTATAAGTCCAAGAAAATACATCTTGATTTTTCTTTAAAGAATAAGTATACATTTCTTTCTCTTCAAGATTCATGGCCGTACTAATTACAGTGGGGTGTGGATCTTCTTTTTTACCCACATTTATTTCTATGAGTTCATCCACAAATGTAGAGATACCCTCTTCAAATGCTGGAGGAGCATCTATGAGATCTTCCTCTTCTTCCTCAATACGTGGTACTTCTTTTGTTTCTACTTTCGTAGTATATGATGAAGTAGAACTTCTATGGTCACAGAAGAAGTTAAAACTTGAAGATCATGAAGGAGAGGATGCCATTTCTGACCCTACTTATGATGAAGGGTTTTTCTAAGGTGATACAGTGGAGATGATGGATTGATAATCGACATCTTTATTTTCCTTTGGTATTTATATATCTTCTTCTGGCCTGGTTTATGAAGTATAGAATTGCTGGATTTCAGTGAATGAAATGAAGACATCACCATTTGAGAATTCATCATTGCCTTGTGAATCAACAATTTCTACCTTTTGTCTGGATTGGTTGCTATAATTGACATTATGGAAGTTTCTATAAGAGTATTTAGATTTGGTTCTATCCTGTCAATTTGACTGATAGGAAACATATAATCTATACTCACATGTATGAATGGTTTTACTGGAATCTTTTCCAAACCATATGAATCATTAATTTTGGTAACCTCCTTTGTCGTGGATATCTCCTTTCCCTCTATGTGATAGTGTTTTTCCTCAATGTATTGAGATTCACATGTTTCTATTGGGGTTGTATCAACATAAAACATCCCAATTTGACCATTGAAACCATATTTGAGGCATTGATGGTATGATGAAGGAATAGCCATATGTTGATGTAGCGAAGGTCTTCCATGAAATATTTTGAAGGCTATGTCATGACGAACAACCATGAAATCTGAATTGGATACATGTTCCCCAAAATGAGTTCTTAGGGTAATCTTGACTAAAGGTTCTTGTTCATTTTTATCATATCCTTGCAACATCGAAGTAGAAGGAGATAAATCAGATTCGGTGAGGCCCAATCGATGAAGTGTACGAATAGGGATGAGGTTGACTCCTTAACCATTATCAATGAAAGTTCATAAAATGTCTACATCATTGACCTTGAAAGATAAATAAAATGGTCTAATATGTACTTGCACAACATCATATTCATCTTCATCTGTAAAAGATATCACTGCATGACATTCTACAGGATCATTCTCTATACGGTAGACTTCAGCCGCAACAATTTCAGTTTCGAATTCCTGAGGACTTGACAAAGCTTCAATGAGTGCCTCCTGAAGATCCATTGATAGATTCAAGGAATCCGGATATGATAACATGGATGGTACATGGGTAAAATTTTTCAAGACATCATACGTTTGGTCTAAAGGTCTGTGTTTCCCAAGAAGAACATGTGGCTTCACAGGTGCCTTAGAAGTTGATGCTATGGAAGTAGATGCATCTTGTATCAGGGAAAGAGTTGGAAATACTCCTGGTTTAGGCAAATTAGACCTACTAGGTCTATTTATTTTCTTAGGGTAAGAAGGTGGGACCTCTAACCGGTCTTCCAAAATAATTGTGTATGGACCAAATATTCCATGTGTAGAAGAACATTCTTGTTCCTGTTGATCTCTCTAAAGGGCTTTGCCACGAGTTTCTTCCACATATACAGTTCAAGCAGAGGTAGGATTGAAATAGTGGCTTTTGAAATTTCCATTTCTTCCCCTATATCCTAGACCTCTGGAACTCCATCTAATTCCTCTGTTTGATACAGGGAACTCAGGCTCATCAAGATCAAAACTGTGACTGGCATATGGATCCGTTAAGTGAATGATGTTAACATAAACAAAGATCAACTCTTCATCTGATTAAGACTCTGCCTGATAAACCATTTCAGGTTGTACCATTTGGTGGGGCAATGCCCTGACATTTGAAGTAGATGGCATAAAATCTTCCAGACTCAAAGACAACATAATCTTTGATATGATCTCACATTCATCTGACTTCTCTTCTTTTTTCGAATTATGTCGCCTCTTTGAGGATTTTCCTTCTGATGAAGGGAGTTTTTCTGTGGCAGAAATAGTAGAAGGCACCATTGGTTTCATCAATCGTGTTCGTAAAATGACATGATTTTGGTTGATCATTTTCCTGACCATCCAATCATCATATTTCTATGCATTTTTGCTTTTGACTTTGTGCCACTCGCCTTATTCCTCTGGATATGTAGCAGTAACACATGCTACTTGGGATGAAAAACCTTTCAGTTTTACTTTTCCCGGGTCCACCATTTTTTTCATAAGAACCATGAAGACAAAACACTCTTGAATGGGATTCCCCAACATCTGATGAAATGGGAAATAGTTGGTAAGGTCTTCATCTCCTTCCTTGTTCAGACTTTTAGGCCTTGGAAACTGAACCAAATTTTTTTCCTGAGCTAAAATGAAGTAACCAGGTACTTTTTTATTTTGGAAAGAATAAACTTTATTATTTAACTCCTCAAATTGTTTTCTTCTTTGATCTCTTTTATCATCTTAATGAGAAGTTATTTGTTGTGGATGCTTAAGAGGTGGATCCCTTCGATAAGATGAATGTTTTGAAGTGTAAGCAGGTACAGATGCTTGTTTAAGTGTAACTATAGCAGTCTCTGCTCTCCCCATTGTCCTTCTTGTAGGTGATAGAATTACACGAGTTTTAACCTTAGTCTCTATAATAGAATCTTTGGTCTGTTGAGAGATTGATGTAAGGTCTCAAAACCCTCCATTGTATTTCACTAGAATCATTGGTTTGTGTAATTCATCATGCAAAGTTTCCACACATATTGGAAAAAAATATTCTTGTGGTTGTTCTAAGCATAAAGAATATGTTAATCCCTTCTAGTGAGAAATAAAATCCTAAACTCTTTCATTATTTATTTTCTTACAATTAGTAGTATCAAAAATTGTCTTCTTTGGCAATGTTGAGCTAAATTGAATGAGAAATCTTTGACGGAGATCTTCCCACCCAGTAATTGACAGGTATTGCAATCTTGTATACCAAACAAAAGAAGGCCCTTGTAATGAAATTATGAAACACCTGAGATTAACCACTTCTTGTTGTTGAGGAGTTCCAATCATAGGATCACAACGAGAAACAAAATGTGTTAAATGTTTTTTTGGATCTCACGAACCATTAAAAATTTGGAATGTGGTACTCGCAAAATTTGATGGTGGAGGAATTGCATCCACCCATTCTGGGTAAGCTCTCTTTACTATTTGAATTTGTGGCTGCTTTCCTTCCCTAGCTTCCAACCGAGCTGTGAATGACTTAATGTAAGTCATTAATTTTTGAGAAACATCTGGTTGAGCTTGGACCCGAGCATGTGCAATAATTGGAGTTTGGATGGGTGTAGAGACCGGGATTTCCACTGATGGTATTATTGTCGGTTTTTGTTTCATATGACCTGTAGGATTGGACCTGTGAGGGTGTGCTAGTAAAGGGGGATATTCTTGATCTATCACAGTAGCTGCAACAAATTCCCATGATTGATTAACTCTAGTACGTTTAGGAGGAAGACTACCTTGAAGTAGTTCTACATTTAACCTCCTTAAATCATTCATTTCTTCTTCATGTTGTGTGAACCTTTTATCTAATGAGAGTGATTGGACTTCTCCAGTGGAAGGATAGAATTTAACCTGACTTTTACCCTTCTCCTTGGTATGTGCCTTTCTGGACTACGAAAGGGAATTACCCAAAGAAATATCTTTCGCTTGGGAAAACCTATGTCTTCTGGTACGCACACCTCCTTCATTAGTATCTGTGTGAACAACCTCTTGAATAGTAACTTCTTAATTTTATCCCTCTGAGTGAGCCTCTTGTTCTGGGGGATCAGTGACAATGGCATTGATGACATTTATCGATGCATAACACATTGCTGTCCTTTTTTCGGAATTTCGGCGATACCGTCTTCTTCCATGTTCTTTATGAGACATTTCCCTTGGATGAGTTGATCCCTCAAGAACTTCTTGAAGAAAATTAATTTGGAGGGAATCTCCTAATAATTTGTCCCTACGTTCCTCTTGTGTCTTCTTACCTAACCAAGGGAAAACTCACTTTCTTTGAGGAAGAGATTGCGGATTTGGAAAAGTGCACAGTCTGATGAACTGGGGATATTCCTGATTTCCGGGCTCAACTCCTTGAATCCAATCTATTGATCACAATGGTTGAGCTAAAAGAGTCCCCAGTCTGGCAAGTTGAGGTGGTTCTTGAGCTACTACATCTGATACATTCTTAAAATATCTCCTAATGTTGCAGATCTTAGTCCGAAAATTGCCCAGATGCATCATCCGACTTCCACTCAAATCACCTGGCTCAAATTACCATTGAGTGATTTCTGACACCTCTTTCACCTGATGATGCACATGCTCAAAATGAGAAGCATGTTTGATATACTCATTTTCTTGATGCAAGAGTAATTCGACAACTTGTTCTTTGTATGCATGAATTTAGGAAGAACTATTTGAGTCATGTTCCTGAGCATGCCATTGATTACACACAAAACCAATTGGATGTGGCCGGACATGGGCAATAACATTACATGATACCACTTTTGGCGGGCTTTGTTGACTAGAGAGTAAAGTGAAATGCAGTGCTCTATGAAAACCCAATCCCCTAATATGAATACCAGATGGGGCATTGGTAGTTAACTGGCGCAACCTTTTTAGTGTGCCAAAGAATTCATGGTGAAGGTATCTCTACTTCTTTTCAACCTTTGGATATCAGGAAACTAAGAGAGTTTCCAAATCAATTTGGCGTTGTAACACTTATATTATCTTAACATGATTTTCATATTCATCATAAGATAATATTTTCTATTTTATGTGACAAAGAGTATTCCACATGTTGAGATGAATATCATGAATACAGTCTTCCGTCAACATTTCTGGAATATCATACAGAGAGTCAGCCAAAGGCCAAAACATGACTGGTAATTCACCTTTCGCCAGTTGTTTTCTCATATTCATCACTTACTTCTTATCATTCAATGAAGATTATTTTACCTAATTAGACCAAATATGGTGATTCTTTTTTGCTTCATCAGAATCAACAAGATTGGTAGAGAATTAATTTATCAAATTAAAAGATGAATGACCCATGGGTGGTTCAGAGAATGAACTACACCCAGGTCTATCTTCTGATTAAGAAATTATTTCACCCATTAGCGGTAAAGCATCTGACATGAAAGGCCTCATGTTTGCAAGTACCTCAAGATAATAGGGATTTCTCATTACTACATTTTCCTTTGAAGAATTTTCTATGCAATGAAAATTACTACTGCATAGGGGACTCTTGCAGCTAAATTGATCATCATGTGGCGGACCACCATGGTGGGTTACAAAAAAAGATGAAACCTTCTGCTCCTTGATCTTATGACCATGTAGAGGGTTATTGTGGCTCTCATATAAAGATGATACTTCGAGATCGACCGAACCATCATGAAGCAAGCCTTCATGAGGAAATGTCTGATGAAGACCTTTGGAATTGTTGTTATTACTTACAGAATTATAAAATGAAAGTGTATAATCTTGAGTTGCAACAGATAATTGTCTGAGGGCTTCAAGAACTCCATCATCGAGAAAGGCCTTATTACATATTGCCTCTTGATTTCTCGACTATTCTAGAAAGGTCTTTTTTTAGACGCCTTCTTACTCACTTTGGAAACCCCTTGTTGACGAAAGTGGTTATTATGGGTAGGTGTATGTGATAGCTTAGGAGAAATGGTCAGGTTAGGCTGATTATCTCCATTCAAATCGAGTGAATTTTCCTGACTTGATTGTCCGTATGACATGGGGGAGTATTCCCCACAACCCTCTTGGACTGGGATAGAGGTGTTTATCTTTTCTGGTGTGATATGTTGATGAGTCACTCCACTAATAGTGATAGATTTATGATTCCATACCTATGATGTTGTTGAAGTTGTTATAATATTCTGGTAGGCATCCAGAATATGGGCAGGGATTTTCTTCTACTCTTTCACCATTGTCATAATGTTCTTGGTGAATTCAGTTGCTGGTATGGTAATACATGTCCATTCCATTCTTGGATTAGGTGTGTGTTCCTGCTTATGTCCTCTTTTTCTTGTCAGTGAAATATGACAGTACTAATGTGTGGGTGAATAACATTATGCCTGCCTCCGGCTTGTCATTAGAGAATTCCAATTGACATCACCGGGTGTTACCAAACGAGATTGTTGGGTAGCCTGATGAATTGCAGGTGTATGTGTCTACTGATTGTTCTCCCCCATATTTGAATGGAAAGTTTCTTTGGTTGCAGTCAGACGAGCCTGCTGACTAGCTGATGAATTATAAATAGGTGTATATGCCTTCCTATAATACTCCACTAGAATTGCCTGGTGGGATTGGCATGTTACTGCCAGACGATTCTGCTTGGCAGTAACATCAGGACAGACAGGTTTATATTCCCGCTCGTTGTTTGCCATCAAGTTGTATTTATGGACTTCTCCGGAGGAGGAAGAAGTAAGAACCTACTCTCTGTTGACCAGATCTCACCTATGATGGTTCCTCTTGTATGCTTGGGTCTAATGAACCTGAGCCGAACCCCTAAAGGCGATACCCTCATCATGTTGAGGGTGCACTACTGCACGAGTCTGGTGGCGATTGTTGATGGGAGCCCTTAGGAAGGACTCATTTCTTTTTTAATTAACGCCTTGAGTGACCTTCTCATTCACCTCCCCATAATATTAGAGGGGCTGGTGATTGTGTTCTGGGGATAAAGACCCAAAACGGTTGGAGACGGTGGTTGGAACCACCTGCTTCATGATCACTGGTCGTTGCTGTCCGGACAACCAGTGTGAGTTGTTAACTTGGAGGGCTTGTCGATCGGCCTCCAGAGTCAGAATGGTACTATGTTGACGGTATTCCTTAACCAATGCATTTTAGATACAACATTAAAGATGCTGAGTAGGTGATGTCATCCTCAGAGCAGACGAGGATCCAGCAGGATTAGTGGTCCAGGCATTTAAACGTGTGAATTTTAATGAATCCATTTCTGTAATATAGATAGATCTTGGAAAAGAGTGTTTGTTTGATATAACAGGAAAAATCAAGATAAGTTTGTCCAGACTACTTCTTTTGCATGAGCACATATGTTATTGATTGCTTTTTTGGCCATCACATTAAGTTAAATAGTGGCCTAACAAATAAGTAAAACATCATTTAACATGGTTAAGGATTCACGTCGAGTTCACCATTTTTTTTTCTTTTGGAAATGGTGATGACCTTTTTTGTTTAAGGTTAAAAATTTCCATTCGGTTTCTAATGGGTTTATTCATAGAACCGGAAACGTTAAATGATTCTATATACATTTGGACCTACTTTCCAAAGGTAGGTGCTCATTAGTTGTAGACCGATGAGGCTTTATAATTTTCATTATTCGAGAGGATGGGAGGTCAGGCTCATCACACCTTCTTTAGGGGAATTATTACATACTCTGGGACTCTCTTATAGATTTAAGTTATGTTCACGAATCCATATTAATTCTTTAAGTATGAAAATGTGTTTTCCTTTAGTTTTGGCAATAAATGATTGATATTTATGATATTTAGTGAATCTTTTATATGTATTTGAGGTTCTTCATTGTTATAGAATCATATGTATTTATTATAGATTCTTAGTCAATGGTTTCCTTCAACACATTATATAGTAATCTTTTGGTAATTATGATAACCATACTGGTTTTAAAGCCACTCAGTGGGGCACTTGATGTTTATTGTCGTTCAGAAAGACAGGGATTATTTCAGTGTTGGGATCGTATCTGCATATGGGATACCTACGTATACTTGTTAAGGAGGAGTCAGAACCCATGTATTTCAGGAATTAAGATATAGTTTAACGTCATATGGGACGGATCAGAATTAATGTGTGATGGGCTTAAATTTTAAGAAGGATTCCTACGTACTCTACTTTAAATGCAGAGATCAAAGTCCACATAGTTCAATTACGAAATGTGGGGCTTACGTATGATTAACGGCCCAAAGATATGTGTCATTGTTACTTTTACACTATAAGTTCATGTGAGTCATGATCGGTTTGAGGAACAAGAGGTATTAGTAAAACTGACTATTTGTGCCACGAAAGATGCGGTCTCAAAGAATGATATGGGGTTTATATATGTGTGACTGCCCAAGTAGGTGAAGACTAGGACTTACTTCCAAAAAGAAGCCTATAAAAACCTTCTATAAATATATTCATGCTTTATGGAGATTTAGATACTATATCTTGGGGCATAATCTTGAGGTGTATGCCCAAATTAGGGGGGACATGGGGCTTACTCATAAAGAGGATGCCCATTAACTGGGACCATAACGGTATTTGTGCTTTATTGAGATTTAGATTCTTAAATTGGGGCTTACTACAAAAGAGGATTCCCATATTATGTGGGACATTAACTTATGATTGGGGATTACTCCTGAGAAGGAAGCCAAAGGTTAATGAGACCTATTATTGGGGCTTACTTCTGAAGAGGATGCCCAATTAAAGGGAACTTATAACATGGGGCTTACTCTTAAGGGGGATTCCCATATTAAAGGGGATTTATGAATGGGGCTTACTCCTGATAAGGATTCCCAAATTTGGGGGGACTTGGGGCTTACTCCTAAGAAGGATGCCCATTAACAAGGTCCATAAAGGTATTTGTGCTTTATGGAGATTTAGATTCTTAATTTGGGGATTACTCTTAAGGAGGATGCCCAGATTAAGGGGGACATTAACATATTATTGGGGCTTACTCCTGAGAAGGATTCCCAGATCAAAGATTCCCTCATATTAAGGGATGTGGTTGAATGAAGGGAAACTCTAACCATAGTGATATAAAGTTATATAAATCACAAGGTTTTGGAGATATTCCATATAACTCCTTTCAGATACGGAATCCAACAAAGAAACCATTCCATAAGTGGAATTGAAGATGGTTTTGAAGGCTAGATATTGAAGAGGAAAGATGGATTTGATGAGAAGAGGTGAATAGGCAGGAGGGGAACCCAAAAAGAGGAAGGTGTGCAAGTCTTATTTGGGCGTACAAGTCCTGTTTGAGCGCGCAAGTCCTGGTCATGCAAGTATACTTGCGCGACATGAGTCGACACGGGAGATGAAGAACCTGTAGAGTAATACATGGGAGATACTTGGATCAAGCCCTTAGTATTATCCCTAGATGATTACAGAAGGTTAGCGTGCAAGTTCCCTTTAGAGGGCAAGGCAGCGCACAAGTGTTTCCATTTCCCTTAAGGACTGTACACTTAGGCGTGCAAGTGTTGATGAGTTCTAACACTTAGGTCTTATTATCCCTCTTTAGAGCTTCCATTCTAGGTAAAAGATTACCTTACAAGTGTTCGGAAGACTTAAGAAAGAGACTTGGTGACCAGAGATTCAATCTGAGATTTGGATTTTTTTTCATCCCGGAAATGGCGGGCCCACAGGGGGTATTTATAGGCCACATGATGTTTGGGAGAAATTTCACTTTGGGCGCGCAAGTGACGTGTGCGCCTCGTGTCTGGCATGCATGTGACTTGCATGCCATAATGCCTTTGTGAAATTCTTGATGTTCTTCTCTCTTTTCTTCTTTAGGTACTTCCCTTAGTCAATCTTTGGACTCTATGAATGAATGGGGCATTAACAGTGGCATTTAAATGATTTCAAAAAATAGATATTTCTCTCAAATAGTTTTTATTTCATCAATGTCAACATCCTTTGATGGATTTTAAGCTTATTCGAAGTCGATTTATTATGATACAAAACTTCTATGTTGTATTGATGGGTGTGTGATATGTTTGACTGTGGATGTGTTATTTTTATACCATTCAAGTTTTATGGATAATTTATTGACATATCCTAGGTTAGTTTTAATACGAATGTTTAAGTTATGTTTAAACTAGTTCATATGGGGAATGCATTGGACTTAGTAAGTGATGGGTTGAGCCCACTATAGCTCCTCGATGCATCATTAGGTGTCATGAGACAAACTAGTGTCTTGGAAAAAGGCCATGAAAAAATCTTATTTGTATTCTTGGCACAAGGCCTTGACTTTGTGGTTATGATAGTATGGAATTATGCATTACATCATTATGAATGTGGTTATTGATATTGCATGTGATTATTCGACAAGTAGAATATCCATGTGAATAATTAAATGGAATTATTTCATTTTATTTTTTCCATATTATGCTGAAGTTCAAGTCTAAAAGGCTTTTTTTAGTTATACATTGCCTTAAATGTTTTTTCTTATTTATAAAAATTTATGCTATATTGTTATCCTTACTGAGCATCTAAGCTCACCCTTTTCTATGTTTTATTTTTCCCAGGATGTGAATAAGTATATTATGACTGACATGTAGTGATAGTATGAGGGGATATGAGTGTGGAATATGGAGACTATGTTTTTGTAGTTTTTCACTTTATGATATAATGTAATACTTATGAATGTATCTTTTGATTCCAAGGCTACTAAACTAATCAATATTTCGAGACATGATCTTTTGTGATCATGCCAATGTTATGTAATAATGCACCAACTCTGGGTAACTGGGGTTGGGGCGTTATAGTTGGTATTAGAGATAGTTTAGTACGAACCATGGAAGCTAGATTTATATAAACTCTGATTACACCACATTATCCTATGTTAAACTTTTAGGATTAGTATATACGAACATCCTAGAATTTTGGTAATGTAGAGATTCTGTGAGTTTTCCAAGCAATACATCCCTGTATGGATATGGGCAGGTATACGCGGCTCTGGCACAAATGTACCTAGTGGTAAAACCCGAAAACACTGCTTTGAGATAGACTTTAATGGGAATTGGTGCACGACAACGGGCCTTGCAGAACTCTTGGTTACGACACTCCTAGGGGATTTTCATATGATAATAATCATTTTATTTACAAACCATTAGGAATTGTTTATGAGTATATACTTCCTCAAAGAAAACATTTTTATGTTTATGGATTATATCCATAAACTGTTCAATCTACATTAGGTATTTTACAAGTTTGGAATTATTCATTGCAATTCATAAACTGACCTAGTGTATTCCATTTTATATAAATGGCGCCCAGTAGAAGGAATGTGAACTCTGACAATATGTATGATCCAAAGAGTATGAGGGATCATTTCTTTCACAGTATTAAGCCGAAATTTAGAAGGGAAATTGTCTCCCATGTATTCTCAACATATTAATAAATAGTATCATGTGTTAAAAAGATAATTAAATAATTCTCTGAGTCCCATGGATTTGAAGGAAAGCAAGAGAAGAAAAGGATGGAAGAGATAAATATTGATAAAGGGAAGAGGGAAATGAATAATTTTCCCATATGTGATAACTTTGGGAAGAAACACCCTGGAACATTTCTGAAGGGAATGGGAGTTTGTTATAAGTGTGGAGAAAAAGGACACCATGTACGTGACTTCATGGGTAAGAAGAAGTTTTCAAATGTACAATGCTTCAAATGCAAGGAGTTGGGACACTACGTGAACCAATGTCCAAATCATCATAGTATTCCCCAAATGATTCTATTGGATAATAATCAAGTTATTATACTACCAAGGATGAGGAGGAATGATTAGAGTTCTTATGTTGTTATTAAATAATTATGTCATTTGAGCGTTGTATCAACGATGTAATGGTTATAATAATTATGGAGTATATAAGGATTGTCTTGCAATACTATTTCATTAAGGACTTGAGATTGTGGGGAACCAAGAAAAGTGACTCAATAGAAGGTTAATTTTTTTGGAAAATATATGGCTGAGAGAAAGATAAACCATAATATGGTTCTGATACTGAGGTTGTGATTTTGGAATAATACATGTTTGATTTGGATAAATTATATTGGATATTTATGACTACCTTGAAACTGATTAATGATTTGTATATTCCATCATTTTTTGAGTTTACAACATTTTTGGATAGAAAGAGTATATCTAGTATTTTATAACCAATAAGGTATCTTGAATGTAATAAATAAGGTTTTATGGTAATTCAGGATGTTGCAGTGTTTTAAAAGAATACATGATGTAGGTGTTCTAATGTTATTATGTGGAAAAAAGGATCTTCATTGTGTTTAACATCCCTATAAATTTTGTAATGTGAGTTTGGATAGAATTATTTTGGATAAGTCTAGTTTGAGATTATTTTTGGATTTCCATAAAAAGGATAACTCGGAGGTTGGGCGGCAACCTGTCGTGTCCAGCAAGGCCGCTATACTTGAACCCGCAACCGAAGGGCGACAAGGGTGCATCACCTACCATTGACACATGCGATTTTATGGATTGAATATTGTAGTTTTTTAAAGGGTCTAATAGATGAATTATAAATTCCTTTTTTTGGAACCCTATTTGAATAGGACAAATAGAATTTTTTTTAGTTCTATTATCTTTTTGAGTGAAAGAAGATTTTGTAGTAGAAATTAGTTGATGGATGGAACTCTACATGTCAAGTATATTTTTTTCTATTATTCTATGAAGAAATTAATTCATAAACTTTAGGAAATGGATCATAAAACTAAAAATGTGTAATCCAAATACTGTATGTTTTTTGGAACCAATGATATTTTAAATCATCATAGATTGATGTCTTTGAGGCCCAAAATTCTACAATTGTTTGTGACTGATGACCTCAATAACTCCCTATAAATATTTACATTTTACCTCCAATTATTTGTCTCTAATTTCCACCAATGTTCTCTTAATTGAAATCCTAATTGGGTTGTTACTTTTTCATTCCCTTTTCACCTTATTAAGACTAAATTAAACCAATTTCCAATGTGAGTTTTCCCACAAAGGTATTTTCTATTTTCAACCTTTTATTTTTTAAGAACAATTTAAAATTGAGAAGATGCAATTTATTGGGGGAAGAGAAGAATGTATCACCCCAACAATTCATAGTATGTTATTTCTTCAAAGTAAATCAATAACTTTCACTACACGCAACACTGGGTTAGAGAACACCACAAGATTACCAAACTAGTCGTTCAAAAGATGTTATGAATAATATTCACTGAATATTGAACTATATATAATAATTATAATTTTATAATCCTTATTATGAGTTTCTTAGACATAATTTAATAACAAATTAATTTTTTTCATATAAAAGAAGTATTTATTTCAAAAAATGCACTTTTACTGCCTTTTAATGATGAACCATTTTTAAGTCCAATATCTGAAACTTTTAGAAATATTTTTTGACAAAATAAACTTCTTCCTTAGAATCTGGACATAATAATTTAGTTTCAATGAATATTTGGTGTTTTTATGATGACATTCATATTTGGGTGAATAGAGAAAAATAATATATTTTAACTGAAAACAACTTTTTTAATCAAAATAATTTATAGTGTAAAATTAAACATGTTAATGGTTTGGAAGTATAAATAGATTATATTTTTACCATTTAACCCAATTATGGTCATTTTATGTAATTTCACTTTGATATTGGACATAAACAAGTGTCAATATTTTGATTGATATTGTTTCTTAAAAATACGCCTTTTGGTTTTGACAACGAGAATTATTTTTAAACTAATAAATACAACTTATATGTTTTGAATTTGGTAAAAAGGACTTCATTTCTGGAATCAGAATATCGAAAATATCTTAGGGAGAATTTTTGGTAATTTTCTGAAAACCTTCAATTTTTGATGAATAGTGAAAAACACAAACTTGTAGTTTAAAACCGAATTTTAATTCAAAACATTATTTATTTTATTTAAATATATTTTAGGTCAAAATAGATACATAATACATATATATGTTCAATTTAATTCAATGGATATAATTTATAATAATTTTAGATATATAAAAAGTATATTCAACTTTTCACCGTCTTTTACCCATCTCCAAGAAGAATTTGCATATTCACATAAAAATTAATTTTACTTCTTTTGTGAGTTGAATTTATAAAATATGAGAGATACTGTTAATATAAATGTGTAAAATTTTGTTCAATAAGATAAAAATAATTTTTGTTGAATAGTAACTTTTTACTTTTATTTTCCACGATTAAAAGAAAATAGGTCAATTAAGGGTAAAAATGATATTATTATTATCCTAAAACATGTCATAATTCAATTGGATAAGTATAATTCGACCCAAAACATCCTTAGGAATAAAATATGAACCTCTTTGGTCCACTTGAATTAGATTAGGACATTTATTATTATTTAATTCAAAGAAGAGTTAAAAGAGTTAAAATCAATGTTTAATAACTAACGAATTTCAATATACGGTTACACATAAGATAAATTTGATTATAAATATTCATTAAAAAGATAAAAATATTTCCTACATAATGGTATTTTATTTATAATTTTTAGAAATTAAATAATTGAATTTATTTTTGACACAATGGTGATACAGTAATTACCTTATTAATGAAATATTATAATAATCGATATTTTAAATACCCAAGTAAATATAATTTGAGACTTTTTATGAATTCCACTAATTTTCTAGTTTATTTTTGTTAGATGAATTTATTTCGAATTAATAATGCTGTTATAAATTTAGCAAAATCAAAATACCAAATAGTGTCAAAATTGACATAAAAGAGTTTTGAAAACAAATATTATATTATGAATTTATATTCTATTCCAAAAAATATTTGTTTCGGACAAAGACTTATATAATGATAGTTGTATCATTATTGAACCACATGGGTTTCTCTTGGATGTATATAGTATGTTTATTAAGCATATAATATAAATTTACCAAGAGACATGGTAAATGACAAACTATTTAACTAAGAGTTAAATCTAAAAGTTAAGGTTAATATAGAGACCCAAACCTGTCTAAAACCTATTTTTTGGGTAGTTTTCAACCCATCCACATCTTTTCCTTTAAAAAATAAATTTTGGAGCCATTAGAAACCGAAAAATATTTTATTATAAAATATTATTTCTAGCTTTTCTTAAGGTGCCCCTCACCCCTCTAATAAAAGGGCACTCCCCATTCTCTCTAATTCACACCTTCAAACCTTTTGTCTCATCCAACCCCTGACCAAATATCCTCTCAACTTATATAACTACATCCTAAAGGCCCTCCATTGGTCAGAAAGCCATCTTTTGGAGCCCTTCTTACCAAATCAAAAGGAAGAACCCGAAGAAGAGGTATAAATTTCACCACCCTCTTTCAAAGTTCTTCTCTTCTTCCACCTCTTCTTTCTTTGTTATTTACATTATAAAATAATACGTCTAGTATATTCTATAAACAATGATGTTATTATAAATATGGTACAACCATATTCATTATTCTATCCATCCTTTGAATGGCATGTCACCATATGTCCGTATGTACGGATTACCGTCTCCATGTCATGGTGTAATTTTTATTGAATACATTATTATTTGGATGGATATAATAATGATGTGTAATTAATTTATATAATAAATATAACATTATAAAGATTCTTTATATATGATATACCATCAAATTATATATTATTTTAATATCAAAATAATGATATTGTCGCTCGTGCGTACGTACGGATTACCGTCTCCATGAACACGATGAGATTCATTCCCCATCATATCCATTCAAGAATAATTTTCATTAGATGATTAAAAATAATGTTTAAATACTTGATATCATTCTGTATTTTAATACGATACATCCCATCAATAACAAATATGACTCACATAACAAATAATATAAAGGAAAATGAATATGTTAACACCCGAAACGACGATAATACTTAGATATTATTAACAAAACAATGTTAAAAGATCATATATGATATCATATTAATGTATATGATTATTTTAAAATTTAATAACAATTATTTAACCATTATACATGAGGTTAAACTACCTTCGACCAATTAAAAGTACAAGGTAATGGGTTTTCATCTCACTTCTCATTCCCGTGAGATCCAAGCTATAATTACCACTATTTCCTTTTGTGTTGTGTATGTACTGCCCATAATTATATTCTTTGTGTAATACACGTTAATTTATGTGTATTTAAATCGTAATTGTGTGATACTTATTTCATGGGATCTATGTTTTGTAAGTTACCAAATTGGTAAGGGTTAATTCTACAATCTCTTCGTTATCTGAGGTTGTTTATACGTAATTATCTACTGGGACGTCTTTATCACCAACATCCATGTTTCTTAAAAATGTATTTAAAAAACATTCTTAATATTTTATAGAATATTGTATAAATTCATGTATACCCTTGTTTGATTTTTTGTAAGATGTTAATAAAAGAATATTTATGTCATTTTCCAAACAAGGTCCTTTTCAACCTTTTTGACAAAATTAAGTTAAGAATGTCTTTTTTAACTTATATGGTGGGTGTGGCTATTTTCTACCATTATAAAATCGTCGAAGATTTCCTTAAAAGCTTATAATAATATTTTCAAAGTAAATGTTTTATTTTATAATTATGTGACTTTTAAGTGATTTCAAAAAAGAGATATTTCTCTCAAATAATTTTGATTTCATCTATGTTAATATCCTTTGATGGATTTTAAGATTTTTGGAAGTCGACTTATTATGATACAAAACATCCATGTTTGTTTGAAGGTTTTGTGATATTTTTGATTGTGGATGTGTTATTTTTATACCATTAATGGTTTATTGAGAAAGTATTGAAATATTTTATTCCAGTTTTAATACGAATGTTTATGTTATGTTTAAAATTGTTCATATGAGGAATGCCATGGAATTAGTAAGTGAAGGGGGGAGCCCGCTATAGCTCCTCGATGCATCGGTAGGTCTCATTAGACAAACTAGTGTCTTGGAACAAGGCCTTGACAACGACATTATTTGTAATCATGGCACAAGGCCTCGACTATGTGTTTATGAGATTCTGTCATTATGCATTCCATCATTATGAAAGTGGTTATTGATATTTAATTTTATTATTCGACTAGTCGACTATCCATGTGAATAAGTAAATAGAATTATTACATTTTTTCCATATTATGTTGAAGTGCATGTTTAAAAGGATTTTGTTTTTGTAATACATTTCCTTAAATTATTATACTTATGTACGAATGTTTCTTCTATATTGTTATCATTACTGAGCATCTGAGCTCACCCCTTTCTATGTTTTATTTTTCCCAAGATGTGAAGAAGTATTTTATGACTGACGTGTAGGGATAGTCTGAGAGGATATGAGTGTGGACTATAGATACTATTTTGTTGTATTTTTTCACTTTATGATGTAATGTATGAATTATGAATGTATCTAGTGTTTCCAAAGATACTAAACTAATTGGTCTTTCGAGACTTGATCTTTTGTGATCATTCCAATGTTATGTAATAATGCACCGACTCTGGGTAACTGGGGTCAGGGCATTACAATAAAAGGGTCCATCTTGAGAGAATTGGCTAGCAGTTTCCACTGCTAACGTCATGCAACCCAGAATCCTCTACATGAAGAGGACACCATCCCACATGTTTCAACCAAATTCATTCAGACTAGGACACCCAGGGAAACCCATAGTTAGTGAAAAAAAATCTAAGAATAGAGAAACATTCTTATTCCAAATTAAAATTACCACACATTAAATATGGTAGAATGGAATGAGTTGATTAAAATACCTACTCATCTATATTATTCCCTTCAGTCAAATACAACAAAAAGGAATGATCATATGAAAATACATGCTCACACATATCAATCCCCCCATTCAGATACAGTGGAAAAAATGGGAACGTAAAATTCAATTATCATGCATAACAATCCCTATAGAAAAAATATGGTTTTGAACAACAAGCCTATCCAAATCCATTCTCATGTATATCAATCCTGTCATTCAAATGCAGTGGTAATAGGAGGAACTAGTCGGCATATATCATCTTTGAACCAGGAGTAGAATCGTATCCCTTACCTAACATTGGAATGTGTTTATATTATCATTCTCACTAAGGATGTTTCTCTACATGTCCTGGAAATGATGGATGTTTAGACATCAATTCCTAACCACATCCTGCAAACTATTTAAAACATAATTTCATCAATGGAAATAGTTTGGAGTTGGGCCCATGACCCCACCTCCTCAAGTAGGGTGGATAATCCATACAATGTATAGTTCACTCGAGATAGGAAATACATTTAAGTTCACATATAGGAAGTCCTTCAAATAATTACATGATAAATGGAAAATATCATTAGGAAATGATCTCAGTTATAACTTTGGATTATCATACCATTTAGGGGTCCAATCAAGGAAGGAATATATCCCTACTAAAATTCCAAATACTCATTGGAATGATTTTATAGAAATATTAAATTATACTAAGACCACTCCTATGCATGGGAATCTACATTCACAACATGTTGTTTCAGCTTCCTTTGGGAGAGTATTTAAAAATAAATCCCACTCGGGGAAGTTCAAAATTATGGAGCAGACTCACTACCCTATTCTATTATATGATAAAGTTCATGAGGACATCAATAATATATCAGTTGTATCTTGTGATCCTACCAATAATTTACCAAATTAAAAAAGTGGTAGTATCATTCATGAAGGCCCTCCCTATAGCATGGATGCTAATAGCTCGGGAGGTCCTCCCTATAATTATTACCATGAAATTTTTCTTTATGGGAATAATCTAATCATACATGAGAGATGATATCCTAATTAGTTCCATGAAATACTTCCTTGTGGATAGATAATCAGTCAATAATAATGTCCCCCCATTCTGAAAACAAAATGATAAGGAACTCATATTCTGAGAAGCTTGGAAAGATGTAAAAAATCATGTCAGAATTGTTATCCATGACAGGTGACATTATTTCTCAATTGGTAGATGGTCTGAGGATATTATTATCCTCTAAACCACCATTAGAATTTTTACATTCCAATTATACACCTATTTTCACTATTTAATATGAAAAAATAGCTATGAATCATCCATGTTGGGCTGGTCAGGTGGGGTAATCTATGGAAAAAGAAAAAAACACATTACTCATGTGAAGTCAATTGGCCAGGAATTATATACCCATCGTTTTTTGTCCCTCATCCACTTCTCAGCTTGATATTACAAGGATATTTTCATTAGACTATATACATAACATCCATCTAAATATCTAGAAAACTATCTACCACTTGAATGAAATGTTTTTTCCATATGGCTTGTTTTCATACTATGTTAATTTATTTGGAGAGCTTCGTCATCAAATCGACTTGGAAGACATTCCAGCTTCACGGTGATCACGATCAGAGAAGTGGTGAAAAAATAGCTTACTATCATGCCTAAATTCATTTTAAATTTTATTTCATCCAATCATTAACCCCCTAAAGTTCATATTTGGAGATAGAGTGAGCACGAAGCTCTATATTTCACTTCAGGCCCCGGTCAACAAATCCCACTAGATATGACATCATGTTATCTCATTACTCTGGGGAGGATACTAAAAATGAATCCCACTCACGAAATATGGTAAAATCATAATGAATCAACCCTAAAAAACCTCTAAAGCATAAGGCCCATCAAGAGAATATTATAAAAAACTCCTGAATCTAGCAACTCAAAACAATAAGAAGAGTTCTCACTTAACGGAAGCCAATAAACATGCACTACAGATGTCCATCGAATAAGGTGGTTTGATTTTATATCATGAATTGAACTAGGATCACTCTCAAATGGGTATATGAATGATAATGAGAGAAGTGACCACAGAAAAATCCTCTGTATTACGGGATCTACCCCAGCCCATAGGGCTGGGGGAATTTTTAACTCAATGTTCTCCTCAAAAGATTAAAATTTCATCCTGAGTCATGTAAATTAATGAATTATAGAAACCTCGAACCATAGGGATCGGGGATTTTTTTTACCACATCCACCTCTTAAACATAAATATTTCTCTTCCCATTTTGGGGGAATAATAGAAATGAGGTCTCCCAGTTTATCCCACCTCGTGACCTATCTCCCTCAGAATGGACACATTCCACATTGATGTATGATGATTCCCACTGGGTTACTCTTCACTAAAAAGTTCAAAGAGGCTTCTGAAATGGATGGAAGAGGTCTAGTAAAGGAAATAAACTACCCTCCTATAATTCAATATCCAATATGACACCTAAAATAAATTATGCATCTGCGAATGACGTTGGCATCAATTTTGTAGATGACATCGAAGATAATTCCAATGATGAGGAGCAAGGAAATAGTGGTTCAATTTGAATTGTGTTCCACACTTAGAAAATTGAATTAGGTTTTCATACTCATGACCAGATACTTTCTCTAAATTTCAAGATTCCCTCAAATAATCCATTAATGCCTCTATAGTGAGTATCAACCTAGGAAAAGGGTAAAATCAAGGATTAAAATGACTCGCCTCTTGAAGTGGTTGAAACCCTCACGCTCAAAAAAAATATTCGCTCGAAAATAAGAAGAAATGTATGAGTTGAGAGAAATATATGGAGAAATAATTGGATGTATCATTCTTATCAAATATGTTCCATGAGAAAAGACTCAACTTTCACATTCAACTGGTATACCTTTACAATGAGGGTTCATACCAATGACTGATGTGGATCTAGAACATTTGACTAACCTTCTTCCCAGAACATTATCATACCTGGACCCGATTATGGAAGGATATCAATAATTTCCGCCATTTGGGAATCTACCAAAATGGATTCAAAAAAACCCTCAAAATATTTCCCCTCTAAGATGTTAGCCATAGATATTGGCAGAGCCAATTCATCGTGCCCAACATATTATCACCCATGTTAATGATCCTTGTAGAAGCCCACCCAATGAGTGTCATCAAATACACAAAGGAATAAATACTCAAAATATTGGTATCAACTTCTCAAAAAAAAAATTAAAGGAAGACATGGTGGATAAGGTTATGTAGATCTCGTGATCCTCCAAAGGACACATGATTGCATGACCATAATAATTTCATGTGAATAGGACATGTTTAGTGTATGAAAAGAGGAAGATAATGCAGAGCACATTTGGAAAACCTCTTTGTTCTTGTGAAGTCATCCAAGACACTCGTTGATCATGAAGTGACTGCCATATGAGATCCCCTAGTTCACAAGACCTGTCAGTTAGCAGCCACCTAAAAACCATCTAAAAATATTTTATAATAATGTATAAAAATATTCAAAATATATATGCCTATTATGGTAATAAATAATCATCATAAGCACTCAAGAAGTTCACAAGACATCATAGAAGCCCAAATGACATTCCCATCATATCACATGTGATCCTAATGATGTGTTTATTTTCCATAGATGGGTTTTCCCATGAAAATACTTGAACATCATTATAAGACCAGTTATTGTTCACGTGAGACATCTCATATGATATGATTGATTTTATTCATCAACACTCATACAAATTTTCATGATCCCCAACCCTTTTTAACTAAATAATGAAATTAAAGGGGAAAATATTCTAGATTCTTGTGAATCATGGATACATTGATCATTATGGAAAAGAGGTTATTCACCACAGGAAATAACTGTTAATCCCACAGAAGACCCCATGACATGTTAGAACAATTCTGTAGGATCCCTCTTGAAAATATAACTTGGTCTCATGAATTTACCAATAAAATTCTCTATTGTCTCCCAAAGAACCCTATACAAGGTGTCTCCAATCACACAAAATCCTTTTAACAGACATCCTGATTTTGAAAATACCCATAGACATATTGACCTATCCTTGTGAAATCCCCTTGAAATATACACATAGTTAGGAAAAATCCATTTCATAGGCCTAGGTATAATAAAAATGAAAAAAGTGGGACACTCTTATGGTCACTGAAAATCATGTGTTACCTCCAAGATGACCTACGATAGGATCTAGCGAACCATGTAGCACAAAATATCTCCACAAACTCTAACCCACATATTTTAGATACTTTCCATGCAAGGTAGAATATAACTAGGATGGAGATACCTATAAGACCCTCCCCCTCATCATAAAAAATGAATCCATCAAACGATCACACACCGATGAAAATGGGGAGACTTCTCATTGTGCCCAATCACGTGATTATAAGAACTTATGCTAGGTACAAATATATTTAATGACCTTAGAGATCTAAAAAATGCATAGGAAATTCACTTGTTCACTCACAGATCACAAAAATGACTTATGGAGTATCATCTGGATTATATGAGAGATTTCCCGCATATCATTTGGGTCATGGGAAACCTAAAATAAGATAACATTGGAAAACCCGAGGAACATAATAAATAAAGGCTAGAATAATGACTAAAAGGAATAGGACTTATAAAAAACATATATGTGAATTCTTATGTGCTTCTCATGACTCACTAATATCATGGGACAACATCGGGACATGTCACTAATATCATATGATTCTCCCTCCATATAAAGTTTGGATCATGTGATGTCCCTTGGAAATATAAAATAAAGTCACACAATGAACTAAAGGCATTAAATTCAAGTATTAATTAGATGACACACACCTTTCTTAGGGCATGGAAAAACAATATTTTAATTACGCAAGTATAGTATAGCAGTTAACTCAAGGTAGTCTCCGAAAGAGGAGTGCACACAAAACAAGGTGGTCACTATTTATTAATTTTTTAAAAAAAGGTTTTTAATTTATTTTGAGAATGTGAGAGGATGTATAATTTGTATTTAATTTATTTTAAATCAATTTAAAAGGATAGTGACCAGCATGGGTATGGATAGACCTAGTTCTATACTATCATGGTTTTTATGATTTACCCCTTCTTCTTCTGCAGACTAGTAAGAGATAGATTCATCTATTGAGTCCTCTATACTCCTTGTATATATGTTTATGATAAGAATATTCCAATCTAAAACCATAGGATAGTTTAACCTCCTTCCCATTTGTCTAGCATTGCAGTAGGTTTTCTTGATTAATTTGGGAAATTCCTAACTAGGAATTTTTACTCCCTAAAAAAGTAATATTCAAATAAAAAATCTTACAAACATGATAAATACCATTGAGAATTCACCCCAAACCCAAATATATTACACCACATACAGAAATGGATGGAATGGAGGGGGATATAGATTATTTACAAAAGAAATTAAAAAATAATAGAATAAAAACCTAATGAAACTGCATTAAGAATTTGAAACTAAATTTATAATTTAAACCAGCTTTAGAAAGAAGAAATAATATTA
The DNA here is from genome assembly GCA_963277665.1 of Viscum album. Taxonomy (NCBI): domain Eukaryota; kingdom Viridiplantae; phylum Streptophyta; class Magnoliopsida; order Santalales; family Viscaceae; genus Viscum; species Viscum album. The sequence goes on from OY728130.1 coordinate 303,985,541, forward strand.
TTAAATTTAATCACAAAAACTCATGTAATGGAAATAGGTAAAACCTCCCCCTTTCCTAATCCCACAATGAATCTACCCTTCCATGTATGGGGAAGTTGATATGGTGTTGGATAGGGGAGACATCACATGAATGATAGTAGCTACAAGAAGAGAAATTAAAGCAGCTGTGTAGTGTTGAAATAAGGCATTGTTCAGAGATTCCCTCACTAATAAATATATTAATAAATCGAGTATACCACAGGGGTGTGAAGCGATGTGATGTGATGTGGTTTCAGCTTACAACATTCAGCTCTATTTTCATCATTTTATTTCTACATATTTTTCATATCAAAAAACATAAAAACAATTAATTTTTTATAATTTTAATCAAAAATTAATACAAACTTGTTATTTTATATCCAAAAATACATATACAAAATTGTATGTTAGAATCCCCCTTGCGTGTTTCATCGAAATCATGTGATTTCCTAAAAGAATGTTGCCCAATTTTTTCGGAGACACCAATAAAAGTTATTTAGGTATCACATTCACAATAAGACATGTCTTCCTGGGTCATGTGGCATCCTTTAGAAAATTTATGCAAGTATATCAACATCCTCTAGACATGTCAACCTTGATCGATCAATGTCCCTTGATAAGTAAACTAGGTCTTGTGACACCCTCTGAACATGTAAACTTGTATTTTGTGACGTCCTTCAGACCGTTCAAACTATATCATGTGATGTCCTCGAGACATTTCATCCAGTCCATGTGACATCCTCCAAACATGAAAACCATGATCATGCAATGGACTCCAAATATGTCATTCAGGATTTTCGATGTCCTCCATAAATTTCTACTATCTCACATGGTTATCTTTGGATATGTATGCTAGTCAACTAAACATGTTCATACAACATCAAACATTTCAGGAAGACAATAAGAGCATGTTAGGTGGAAAATCCAGACATGTCAATATGGAATCCAAGGACTTGATAACATTTTACAAGGGATATAAAATATAGTCCTCATTTTCATATTATTGAATAGTGGCATGATATGACTTCTCCCACACTAAGGAAGCCTTAGAGTGTATGATCTGATCAATTGAACTATGATAAAAATAATTCATTTCAAAATAAGGATATGTAGGATACCATCTAAAGGCCCATACTAAAATGGGAATATACCTCAATGTATGTCCTACTATGTCAATAAAATTCAAAACATCAGGACCCAATCTCTCCCATGTGATGATAATCCTACTTCTTCCACTAGTGGAATGAGTAGGTGAATAAAATATGGTGATTCTAATTCATTCTATAGCCCAGATATGTAGTCTCTCATCCTAAGGACTGAGCTCTGTATTTAACAACTAAATGTTTTTTCTAGCACATAAGTCCCACAACCATATGCAGTGATACTATTTACAAGTTATCCCTCGTTTCTCACACTAAACATTTCTCACATTATCTTAGGGAGTTTAAATGATCATATCATTTGCATCATGAATATCCACTAGACAAGGAATCTGAATTTTGTAAGATCTGATCTGTGGAATGATATGAATACCCCCATACAAGGTCATATACCATGGGGAATGTCTCATGGGCTTTTTCAAACAATGAGGGCTCTAATTCGTACTATTACCCAGATATGTTGGATGCCTCTCTACAGCTCGAGCTCAATATATTTTGCATATGTTCCCCCATATATGTCCATTTTATATGATTTTAAACTGAAGAGGTTTAATAAACTATGTGGTTTTTGAATCATGGTATAATAAAGATATGTAGGATTCTTCATAATGACTCAATCCCACATTAGAATTACTACTCGCCTCCCTCGATAAAAAATAACTCTAATGTTCTAGGTTATATAGCTTTAAAATATAAGATGCTTCCCATTAATGAGAAATGGGTGAAAAACATTAGATATATACTGATGGATTCATGAGTATCCCCCCTCCTCTCACATGGAGGGATTGAAAACAAGATCATTTGTTTTGGGTAAAAAATACTATATCAAGATTTGGATTAGATTCTTGATCATGTCTTAAATATATAAGAGAGTCTCATAGTTGGAAAAAGTTCCCCCCAAATGGGTGTTATGAACCCAACCTCTCATCATATTGACCAATGTGGGTCCCTAAGAATTGTTGGGTCTGAAACCCCAAAGCACCATCTATATTTGGAATGTCGGTCCGTACTAGGTTATGGATGTTGGATCCATTGGGAGTTTTTTAACATAAAAAATTGTAAACCCAACTTGAATGGTTTTACAAGACATTGAACCCCCCAAAATCAAATCATAAGGACAAACCATTTTCATATTTCTGAAAATTAAAACTTGTTAACCCAACGTGAAATCATTTAAATAAAACATCTCGATCATAAGATAAAATGGGTAGACTATCCAGTTCCCATTAGGGATTTTTTTCCAGTAATATGGGGGGTCATATCTTTTATGATCAAACTAAAATAGAGAACCCAAAATTAATGAATCAAATATAAAAAATGATAAATTTACCATGAATCATTAAATTTTGTTTATATATCCTACAGAAACAAATGAGGGGAACCTAACAAGAATCTTACAACTGATAGAAGTGATCAACTCATCCTCTACAACCATGGTTTTTATGAAATACGTCTATCCCTGCAGTGAAAAATCCACGTGAGCTAAATGGAAAGACTAGGAAACAAGAAGTAAAATTGTGTTACCCATGCATATCAAATTGATAAAATATAATGCCTAAGATTATGCATTGATTGATGACCTTATTCCTTGTTGTATTTGTGACTGCATATAAAACTCTCACAAACAACACCCAACCCAAGATAATGTCTTCATACAATAACCATTATGGTAAATCAACCATAACTGCAAGCCCCACAGATCTCAGAATTACAAAACCTACCCAAAAACTTCACAATCAGGTGTAAAATATAAATATTTTGGAATACTATCGACTAGGTATAATCTTGATCCTCTAGGCCACCCATGAGAGACTCCAATCACTAAAACTGATGTTTGTTCATCGTCAAAAGAAACATGCAGTAAAGCCAGTGGCACTCATTTCCATGGAAAATCACTTCAAAATATTATCGTCAGAGTGCTACAATCATCACGTTCATTATTTGATGAAGGTGAAAAAATGGGAGCACTATGGTTCCATTCTAGTTCATGGGCCACTAATGGTGGATCTTATCAATCACAGTCAATAGTTCCATATCACATATGCCCTTCAGTCACCAGATGAAGGTACCATCCAACATATTGCCTCCCGTGATTCCCATGAATGGGTAATAAGGAAGACATGTAGGGAATGAAAAGATTTGGATAATCGAGAGTGGGATTATATCCCCTCCCCCACTGATGAAGCCCGCCAGTATATTTCATAAATAGTCAGTGAGAAGGATCATATCCTTATTTACTCGAATGAAGTCTGTAGGCATATTATCATAGCAAGCATGGGGGATTTTCAAATACCTACTCCATGCTAGAATCCCATCGGTATATTTTTGAAGAAAAAAAATGAAAAAAGTTTTCTCATATCACCGCTTCAATTGAAGGAATCTACCACTATATAGTAGAGATAGAAAATGTGTAGTCTAATATTCATGTGAAAACTTTTCTAAAGTTCCATTACATATTAGAAAGAATTGAATAATTCTACAAGAATATTTTTTTAGTAGTACAGATACAGGGATTGGTTCATATTTATATCCACATATACAGGGTAAAACAACACTCTGATCAGTATGAAGAAGTGGTTTCTCTAGAGAAATCACAAATTCTTACTCCTATCCAATAGAATTATAGGGATATTTCAGTAAATGAAGTGGTTCCATACTGAGCTCATATTTTCATTCCAACTGGGGCATGCTAGGTGAACGTTTCACATGCCTTGGGAAAGGGGAACATACATGGTGAAAAAGACCAGTGTCATATTCTAGACACATGAGATTAAATTCATATCAACATTCTGGCTAGGGAAAACCATGTGATAGTGGTACATGCATCGTGATAGGCTCATGTTCTTCTAAAAAAAGACTAGAGGAATATTCCAAAGGCCTAGGATATGGCCCATTTCCACATGTTGGCTAGTCTCACCATGTGGGAGTAGCGTATGCCTCGGGACAGTATAACATTCCAGCTAAAAAAGACTGTCAGCATACTCCATAGGATCAGCATTAAGCTCATACTCCTGTCCTGATCGAGACTCACCAACTAAGAATGGAACATTCCATAGGATATGATCAAATTTAAATCAGTGGATCTGACTAGAATATTATATTAAACTGTAGATTCCATGCACATATTCATACATCCATCTACAAATGACTAAAAATGCATCCCTTCAAGGCCATATAGCTGGTGGCTTATATCTTTTCACCCATTCCACAAGTCTGTTAGCATATTATGATAGGGAATGAATATTTAGACCACGCTCATATTCCCATTCCAACTAGGGATTATCAATTGAGAGTGGAACATGTCCCGGGATAGGCTAATATTCTTATAATAAATACCATTTTCATATTCCAAAAGGCTCAGGATTGGGATTATATCCACCTCCAAACTGAGGCTCACCATGTTAGAACATAGCATACCTCGAGATAGGCTCATATTCCAATCAATAATAAAAAATCTCATTGGAATATTCCAAAAGGTTGTAATTATTGGACTCATACATCTATGACATTATATGGTTACCAACAAATTCTAATAGTCTTCATACAGTAGGCTCATATACCTATTAAATTTTAAAAGGTTGGTTGGAATATTATTCCCATGGTGTAGTAAGAGGCTCGTATCCCAAATATTTTCAATGATAATGTCCTTGAGGTTGTTAATGACACATTCCTGACACCCCAAGGGTTTATAAACTCTTTAACCGAAGTATAAGGTGATAATTCCCACAATAATCCTCCTCTTCATAGTGTGGAGATGGATGTCAGAGACTCAACTCCTGACATTCACCGTGGTCAACCTCTCCATGGTGACATCTCTCAGAGATAATGAACTCATCCCCTTGCCCAGACACCTCCATATATAGAGGTTTTAAAGACATATATTCTTTTATAGAGATAGGTTCTTGTAACATAAGGTAGAAACACATATATTTTCCCATCAACTTCCAACAACACATCACTCAGGTCTATAGGTGACCCCAAGAAGCTCCATCTGTGGTCTGACCAGATGGAGGGATGTAAGTCTGATAAAGAGGGATAATAGCTTGATATATGGAGAGTGTTCTATAGAAACATCATCCCCACTATGTTCTTTACCCTTTACACTTCTTACTATGAGATCTTAGATGAGCTATAAAAGGATTCCATGCTTTGCCTATTCCAAAAATGTGTAGAAAAACCATCGTAAACTGAAGGATAGAAATCTCCCTTATATAGGATATGAGGTTAACCTTCATTATATAAAGTTATTTTGATTTTAACTAGACATGTCTTATATATCCATGGTCCAAGACCCAAAATCATAAATTCTTAGAAAAAATCTAAAATGTGATTTCCACCATAGCATCACAAATCTTCGGAAACTAATCTCCAAATTAATGTCAAGTATCGTTATTTAGGGATGAGGAATGTTTGGAGATTTAAACACCACCTCACCTCAAGAACAACATATCCCCTAAGATATGACATCTTATAATGTCATAGTATCAAGAATAATTAGAGGATTGGGTAACATGTGATCCTATTGGTCACTACAACTGAATTCCCCCACTTCAATTGTGCTAAGAAATTATGAATGAAGGGAGATGATAGATAACGGTCTTTGTTCGGGGTTCCTCAAAACAATAGGAACCCATTTGAGAAACAGAATCAAAATTTTCAATAAACCCAGCAACATCCCATATAAATTTACTATCATTATGGTCTTCTATTAAACCCATATCCTATATGATCATAGTTTTTTCGCATCAAATATGTTTCAATAATAGCTTCTACAGGAGTTGTTTATTAGTGAACCCCGCCAATTGGGCTAGGAGAAAGTGTACCACCACCTCCACCCCTTAGGTGATAAATTTATTATAGGATTCAAGACATATCATCAACAATTACAAAAAAACCTTCTCACTGGGCAAGGGAAAATTTTATCTAAATCTCCATCACTGAGTTCATAATCCCCCAAGAGAGACCATGGTAAATTAACAGTGATTCAATATCAACACCATCCATCTAGGATGGGGAATTAATATCTCAATTTCCATCATAGGAGTAATAAAATCCTCAAATGGTGTCCTTGAATCCTAAAAAAAATAGGATCAAACAATGAAAATTAGGTCCTTGGATAGTCCCCAACTTGTTGGATAGGGGGATTTTCATCCTCAATATCATCATCGTAGAGGGAACCTATCCACTCTATGTTAGGAAGTAAATACAGATAGTTGACATCCCATATATTTCTCTAGAAATATTAATACCCTCTTCTATTTGAGGACCATTCACCAATAATGACCAAAAACTCCCTTAAGGTCACTACTCAGATGTTGAGATGGGAGGAGTTTACGACGAAGGCAATCAAACCCTGCCAGGGTGACAAGAAAAAAATAGCCCAATATGGACAAGGGTTTGAGAAAAGACTCTAATTAAGTTAGTGAGTAATCATCTGGATACATTGAAATTAATGTGAAAACTTACATTTCCAAACATGCCTTTATGAATTTCTTCACCTTCAATACAACAGATTAGGGTGATCAAGACACAGATGCAGAGGGACACAATACAAAAAATATACACTAAGAGTAGAATCTGTATGCACCCATTTAGTATTATTGTACCATGGACAATAGGATAATACAAAACCTAAAATTAATAATATTTAGTTTCCATCTATATAGAGGAACACTATCAGGGATAAATGGAAATGTGTTGCTACATCCCAATCACCACCAAGAAGAGTCAGAATGACTTCCATGGAGGAATTAATGGACCAATATGAGAATGAAATTTGAACTCTCAGATAAATCAATGAAGACATACTCAGGGGAAACATTCCCAATGTGTATCTTCTTTAGACAACATATAACTTCCCTCCTCCCGTATATGTATAAAATTCCAATCCAACTAAAAGGGTGGTATCTGTGCATCAGCTCAGATCTGGTTCAAAGAAGTTTGTCTACATGAATGAGGATGTCTAAAATGATCATGAATTCCATTAATTATTGTGAAAAACTCTTACTATATAGAGAAATAATTATGCCTGATCATGAATAGAGACTAAATAGGATAAAAAAATTATGCTACATAATCTGGCCCCACTCAATCTCTATAGACAGGAGGTGTCTCAGACAGCAGTACCTCCAGAATTGGTCAAATAAATAGAGTTCCTAACTACTCGAATGGAATCCAAGGATGGGTGATACACACCTATGTAGTTTGAGAAGAATCCATATCCCAAATGGTTGGATGAAACTTTTCCACCAACCAATTTCACCAATCTTTCCTTCTACACCTTCAACAGTGTGAGGGACACCGAACAACATCTCACTCACTTCATATCTTGATGTGGTTCGATGGTGGGGCCTCAAGATCATAAGGAGGAAAACGTAGATTTTATTTGTATAGAATATGATAGTTATAGACTTTGATGGATTAAAATCCTTCCAGTAGGATTAGTTGCAGGATGGGAAGACCATCATCATCAATTCCTTTACTAGTTCAGCTCTACACTAAGGAAAATGAAAATTATTGACCTAAATACTATAAAAAACATTATGATTAGAGGGTGTATGATTATATGGATAGATATAATGGTTTAACATATTCCCTTTTCATCCCTCTCTAACATGAGACTTTTATGTAACTCTATGATGAATATCTATAGGATTAGATGCAGACACCTCTGATCCTGATGAAATATCCATGTGGGTTCCGTGGGTTCATAGAAATTTAACAATATTTGGAAGGATACATTCAATGAACATGAGCTAAATATTAGATCATATACTTAGATTAGGGTAAAATGATAGGAAATTAGAGAATATATTTGTTATATCAAACCAGTATCAACACTTTTCGAAGCACTTATAATGGATCTGAATCACTCTGTGCCTCGTATAGAGAAGAAAGAAGCACAAAATCCCACATGACTAGAAGCCAAAATAGATCAGGGTCATCTAAGATTGGTGGAATTCATGAATAAATAATTATCTTCCTGAAATGAAGAAGTCCTTAGTTTTTTCCTTTCAACAATAGGAAATATTCTACTCAAGATTTTTCAACCAAGGATGCCCAATGAGGCCAACATCACTGATCATCCTAAGTACTACCCCTTCCATATAATACCGGGACACAACATCAAGGATTGATTCCTCACAGAATAAATTTTACAAAGAATATTCAATTCCAGATAGCTGATGTTGGATAACTCCCTAGAGAAGGTGAAGTACATATCCATTTTCTAGTTATAAGATGATGTTAATTAGAAGAAAGTTCCAGACAGGTGTGGAAAGAAGTTCAACAACTAGATGAATCAAAAGATAGTTAACCAAGAATATTCCACCTTGATAGCATAGCTTACCAAACACATAATGTTCCCACTAATGAGCGATGTGACATGGAATATTCATCCCAAATGTAGATGTGACCATCAGATATAGGAAGAGATAGAAGTTTAAGAGTCATATTCTGCTCTAACTCTTTCAGATTTCTTCCATGAAACATTCTATACATGGGAACCACCCCACCAAATAGAATAATCATTGGACTAAGAGTTCATATATGGTTCTGTTAATGTGATAAACCTAGAATACCCCTTCTATAACGATTAGTATACCTTTGAGAATGAGTTCCTCATACCTGAATGTAGAATTATAGGTTGAAGGAATATGAGATGAGGATACAAAATATGTCATAGGCATGGTCAGACCCAATATTTTCATCATATCCCCAAAGATGACATATATGAAACTAAGACCCCTGAAAAATTTCTTTATCAATCCCAAAAATTATATTTATGTTACTCAGAGACCTATAGTTGTTATCTGGGACTAGTTGTCTTACATTTCTTCCTTGGAGGGTGTGATTATCTGAATATCCCAACCAATGGGGAAGCCTGAAATTATCTATTCTGCTACAATAAGATTATCCATAAATCTATACACATGAAAAATGCCCATCCACATCAAATTCCATAACTCTTGATCCCCATAATAAAAATTAACCCCACCTCAGGACGTAAATACCTCTAGAAAGAAATTATGATATTCTGGAACTACTAGTAGTTTTCCTAGACAAGACCTAAATATTGGATACACTCCAACTTTTAATAGAACTCATGGAGGCACACTTTGAATCCCTCAAGATCCCACAAGAGTTTGAGATATAATTTGATGCAAGATAAGGTTTATCAAGTGGATACCATGCTATCAGAATTCAATTTCACCATCTCATTTACAGAGAAGGATCATGAAGAGTACATCTTAGGAAACATCAAAACCCTAGTTGTATTGGGTAGACGTGATAATGTCGACATATAAATGGCTTTAATTTACAATGGTATTGGGTTCAACCTCATCCTGATTCAGAACCTATGAAATTTGGGTATAGTAAAGGGGATCTATCTCTCACAAAGATGACCATTCAGGGGTAAAATATGTGTGGCCAAACACATCTTGGGAATATCAATCTCAAATCAAAATTTTGGGATCTCACATATAATGTTGAGTTCATTTTTATCCAATAAGGTATCACATAAAATTTACTACTCATAAGTCCTTGGAACCATAGCCACATGATGGTATATTCAACATTTCATCTATGTTTCAAATATCCCATTGATGAAAAAAACAGAATTCTAAATGGTGATAGTAGCCCCTTCAAGACTTTAAAATCCAAATATGATGAGGTGGGTTTCTACCAAAGGGAAGGAAAACAACCAATGGTTGATGAAAATATATAGGTTAAAGCCCCTAATGGATTGGAGACCACCCATTAGAATCCCTAGAGTATGATTTATAGTTACTATGTGCTTTCTATAAATCTAGTTGAGGTAATAGATCATATCCTAAACGTCTGAGTCCCTTATGTCCTTAGAGACAGTGTAAATTAAAATAGGCTCCAGAATATCATTAAAACTCCTTTGTAAGTAGGGGTGGAAATTTCTCTTACAATGGACCCTCACATATAGTCAATGACATTGATTCCCCCAATGTTTTTAATTCATGTGAAAATTCTTCCCCAAACACAAAGATGGTAGGGAAAGAGGGTTACTTAATGAACACCCCTCCCATATTTTAGGAATGTATCTCCACCACCATTAATGATCTCAAGAAAATAAATCTAGGAGTAGAACAAGACTTTTGACCAAAACTGATTAGTTCCTCCATGAATCTCTAAGAGAAAGAGATGTATATAACATTTATATTGTAACACCTATATTTTTTCTCTTGTAATTGTAATGAAATTCCAAAACCAAATACAGATGTGGTTGTATACCATCATGTCTTACCCAATCACCATTGAGGTTTTAAGAAGGAAACTAAGAGGATTCTCATGTCTCATGATCTAAATGTAGAGCTTGGTGTTTAAAAATTGATCAAATAAATTTTTTATTGGAATTTAAATACTCAGTATAGTTCTCTAACACCATCTATATAAATATAAATACTTGGAAGAGTAAGGTCAATATTGATTTGAGATACCTTAATTGACACAACCCAAAGAATGACTACCCACTACCAATCATATAAATCACGATTGATGAAAGTGTTGTATTCCAATACATTTCCTTTATTGATGTTTATTTGGGGGTACAATCAAATAAAAATGGACCCTGAATATGAGGAAGACACAACATTAAAAAAACGTAGGGGATCTTTTATTATCAATTCATTCTGTTTGGATTAACGAATGTCAGAACTAATTATCATTTCACCATGCATCATAACAGCCAACCATTTCTGGGAATAATATATAAATGTTATTTCAATGACTTGGTGGTCAAATCTTGATAGTGAGGTGATCACATCATAGATATTCATATAGTCTTCAAAAAGTTGAGACGACATAGCATAAAGCTGAAACTGTTGAAATATGAATTCAGGGTTACCTCTGGTATGTTCCATGGATTTTTGGTATTCAATCATGGCATTGAGGTTGACCCTGATAAGACTATTAAAGTACTAGAAATTTTTCACCCTCATAATTTCAATGAAATTATGGGGATATAATGTAACTTAACTGAAATTAAGCATTTCATACCCAACCTGTCCAGAAAATCTATCCCCTTCACAAAACTAATAAAGAAGAGAATCACCAGTCAATGGGATGAGGATTTACATGAATCCTTTGAGAGAATCAAGTAGTACATGATGTAACCACCATTCTTGATTCCTCTAGTGGATGTAAATCCACTCATCTTATTTTTGTGTTCCATCAAACGATCACTTGGAACCCACCTTATACTGAAAAAAAAAACAATACAGGTTGTGGGAACAGTATCTAGTACCTCAGTAGAATGATGTGAGGTATAGAGACTCAATATTCTGATGTCAAGAATTATTTCCCAAAACTAATATTTTTAGTGAAAATGATGACTAATTATTTACATCAGCCCAAATTCAACATGGTCTCCCATATTGATCATCTCAAGTACGTCCATTGGTGTCCCATACTGAATGGGAATTTGTACCGATGTTTGGTCATTCTACAATAATACGACATTTAGTTCATCTCATAGAAATAATTTAATGGGTAGGCCCTATCTAATATCCTTGTAGCACACCCCACTCCAAATAGAACACCATTGGAAACTGAACATCGAAACAACGAGTTTTTCTATTACCATAAAACTCCTAGAACATGGGAGTTATAATTTGATGGAACCTTTTGAAGTCCTACAAAAAACACACTAGAAAACCCAAACACAATCAGGTTGGATTAAGGATTATATTAAATTCTATGGAAAAAGAAAATTTTCCCTACTCTTTATCAATATTAAGAGGCTGCACAAATTATAAGGTTGAATACCAATCCCCCATCACTAGTTTGGAATTGTCCCTATAGTTGTAAATTTACTACCAAGAATTCAATGGTTATTTGAAGTTAGTGATAAAATAAATCAATGGAGAATATTCCATCAAAAAGGAAAAATTGCCCCACTTATTGACTACATCTGATGACTAATAGAATAATTGCTTTTTGATCCCATACAACATCATGACCCCCAATCATAGAATGATCACATGGATGAATTGGCTAATGTAGTCACAATATTCTCCGACCCTGATCAAGAGGAATAAATCTTCTACATCACGCATCGAAGGATTTTCTAATCAATCATATTCATTGACATGGAAGAAATCAATTTGATCAACACCACCCCATAGCATGATGAACCAATATCTACCCCTGGATGGATGGAGACCATAAATTGTTATCTTTAAAATGGTACTTTTGTGATAGATTGATTCAAAATGGAATAGATCGATTGAGATCAGTGAGCATTACCCTACCAAAGAGTCCAAATTAAAAAAAAAATCTACAAGTGAGGCATCGATGTAATCCTCCTAATTTGTATAGTATAAAGGGGGATTCTTTCCACATGGAGGAAGTCCATGAGATCTCTTATAGCACTCATCGGTCTAGGAGCATGCTCTCCCACTATATCAAGAGGGTGGGTTACTACTAAAAATGATACAAGACCATGTGAAATTCTTCAAGAAATTTTAGGCATGATATATTCATGCAATTATAATCAATCAACCCCCAAAATCGCAACATATAGGTAAATATTTCTATATGTTTTCCATATGGGGAAGGGATTTTGTGGGGGTCATATCACCTAATCACAGCTACACAGTTCATGTAAATCCTTATTGTTGGTGACTTCTTTTAAAAATGGGATGATTTAAACCCCTCTAAGAAGTAAAGATGAAGGATATCATCAACATCATTAAGTATCATATCATCATTAGGATCGGAGTCCCTCACATTATAATAACAGACAACAACACCAACTTATATACCATAAAGGGAAGAAATTATACTAGGAGTACAACATCAATTCCAGTAACTCATCCTGCTATTATGTAATGGAAAATAAGAAAAATAGGGTCCTATAATAATACTATTTCATATGTAATCCATAATATGGTGAATAAAGAAAATAAGTCATAAATTGACAAGCTCCTCCATGCTTTATGGTCCAATATTACCACCATCCATACTGCTACATTAGAGACACTGTATTCATTAGTGTATGGAACTGAGGTAGTATTACCTATATAAGTTCAGTTTCCCCTCTTTGAAAATCTGTATGTGGAAAACTTTTAGATTATGAGAAATAAAATAAAGTGGCATGATAGTTTTGAGTGGATCTATGAGAACTGGTTTCATACACTACACAAACATAATATCTATCAGAATCAGATCTCACAAGCCTTCAAAAAAAAGTTTTTCCTCAAACCATTACTCCAACAGGAACTAGAATTGGCTCTTAAAACCCCAATGATAGTATGAAAGAATCCTCTATAGATGGAAACCAAGTGGGAAGATACTTATATCATACATAAGGTCTATCACAACAAAGATTACTCACTGGGCTCAATGGATGGTGAACGAGTCATACCCCCCCCCCCCCCCCGCCAATGAAAATTTTCTCAATAAATGTTTTTTCATAGCTTCAATCAAGAATATATCATCTAGACCACATGATGTAAAAATATATAGGGGATTCTTACATATTGTGTAAATTTAATCTTTACTAATTTGTCTTGGCCATGTGATGTTAAACTATATGGAAGAACTCCAAGGAGTAAGACCTTAAGTTGCACGTCATAAAATGTCTTGGTCATATGATGTTAAATTATACAAAAATGTATTGGCCTCGTTTAATTAAACATTATAATAACATCCTTTTCATATGATGTTAAACTACACAAATTGATCCTAACCACATGATGTTGAACTAAACAGAAGATGTAGTAAGAATGATACATTAAACTAATAATTGCAATTTCCCTTACCACATTACGTTAATAAACACATAACAAATCCACACCAAATGATAAAAAACTAAAGAGACCCTAAATATTCCTCTTCATTCATGTTGAGTAACCCTCTTCCTTACAACAAGATGTTAAAATAATTTAAAATGTCATCATTGTATGAAACTAAACTGTACATTTTCCAATAACTGCATGTGGCTTGATTCTTATAATCAAATGATTCATAGTGATTCCCATACATCCATTCTCAGGTCCATCAACAACATTATTCTTCTTTCAAATTGAGTCACCATCACTATCACGACATGATATTAAACTACACCGATGATGCACTATATGTTTCATTAAACTATATGGGTTTCCATAAAAATTTATGACCTGATTCCCATTTCAATAAAATATATAGGGACACCTTGATCCTATATCTTGGTAGAAAAACATCATGATAAAAAATTCCCTTTTCCTTAATTTAATTTCCTCTACATGGTGAGGGTAATCCATTCTATTCCTTGTTACTCACACCAGTCATGTCTTACGTGAGCTTAGTAATTTTGTTAAGTGATTCCCTATATGAATAAGGAATATCACTGCCCAAAAATATTATCATGGTCATGGAAACAAGACTTTCAAAGGCACCCCAAAAGTCCTTACCGCATGCCATTAAATTTAATGGTTAATGTATCTATCATGAGATAAAACTATGCATTATCATGGGCCTTTCTTGAGAGGAATACTATCCTTGGTGTTGGTCTCCCATGAAACCTCTATTTCATAACTTTATATGGATGGGTATGTATCATCACAGGATGCATAGTGATGCCCAAATATCTAATCTCGAGCCCAAATACAACAATAAACAAAAAAATCCCACCCTCATTTTACGGGACACACCTACATAGAGAGTTTCCCATTTAAGATCTACATGTTGATTTATTACTATCATCAAATGAGACATAGTGATGCTCATATCCCAAATCTGAGGCCCAGGTGGAACAATAAATGAAGACAATTCCCCTATGCATACTGGTCTGACCTGAATTGAAATATTCACACTCAAGAACTATATATGGATTTTTTCCAATAAAAACATGATATGTAGTGTCGCCCAGATCTCTGATTCTTAGGTCTATCCATTATAAAACAAATATCCCCCATTCCTATATATGGGTCAAACTTGTGCAAGGATAAATCATACAAGAACTATGTAGGAATTAATTCCTATTATTATAGGATATTTATTGAAACCTAGAGCCCTAATATTGGGTTGAACCATAGCATATGAAATGAAAAAAATTCACCCCTAACTTTATATGGTCTGGAACGATTATGTAAATTTATAGCCACTTGATATTAAACTATAAGAAAAAAGTAGATTATACCACTTTTCAAGAAGGGTCAGATCCATAAAATCTCATTTTTCTTTCACATGAGTCATATGATTTATGAATGAAATTCAGTCATCATATATATATGCAAGGAGGTCTCTGACATATCGCTACCCACTAATAAGCACGTGCATGGATTAAAGATTCCCCTTGCAAATAAATTCCCCCAACCAGTGAAGTGTGTCCCAAAATACATCTTACACAATTTCTCATGTGAGTTCCCATGTCCATACTATATGAAATTAATCTTCATGTAAAAAAATGTCCTTACCGTATGAAATTAAATTACAAGGCAAAGGTTCGGGTAGCATGACCTTAAAAATGAACAAGAAATGTGTCCATACCATACAATGTTAAAAGGTGAAAACCATCACACATCATCATACCTTATCAAAGGACCTTAAGATCTAGACCATATTGTACAATATAATTGAATTCCTTTGTCACCTTTTAATACCCTCATCCAATGAATCACTCGTCATGTACTAAATAATCTGGGTTCCCACAAACCTTTCTTGAACCATATAGAGGAAAATATATCTATCTATTTGAACTTTCTATAAAATCATGACTTCTCAGACCTAAGAACTGGAGATATCTAGGACCTATATAAATGGATTTCTGATTCATGTTAGCATTACATCACCGTGGAAGAACCCAACACCTGAGGGTGTTCTGGGCCATTCCCAACATGATTGTCCCATATCATTACTCATGGTTTGATAACCATGATCCCTGATTTAAAACATTTTCATCTCCATCTCATACGGATGTTGGAGTGAGCTTGACCCTGGGTATCCTAATTAGACTCTTGTGTAACATTCCCCTCATATTTGGTCTATGTGTGTCACAACATTAAATTTATTGCACTTTGGTCAAAGTTATACATCCTTCAATTATAGCACTTAGTATTCTGAATCACAAGACCTTAAACTTTTAATGAAGGAGACCCAAAACTTATTTGGTTGAAAACCTACGAAGGGTGTCCTGAGTTAGATTCAAGTATTTCCTAACAGAACACTTCATCTCTAGAGTTTAAGAAAAAAATGAGGGTGTAAATGAATGATGCAGAAATCTCATATGTCCTACTTCGTATCCATTGTAAAAGTTGATCCATTATCACTAGAGTTCCTAGTCTAGGAAAAATTTAGAGTAATGATTTTCCACATCTCTTCACCACGATAATGTGTTATCTAGGCGGAAACACAACTTTTAGGGTGCTCGAACCCCTCTTGAATATTACATTTTCCAAAAATCCAACTTTTTTATTCGAGCACCTCATATCACCGCCATGCTTCCATGTCCCTTGGAAAAGGATACCTGTCTTTGAGGGACCATTTTTTGACAAATAATATATGCTTATGGTTCCTGCATATATGCCAATCATCATCAACTAAATGTGTCATTACCCTAAAAAAATGGATTTCAAATCTATGTAAGAACTGACGTCATGGTGGAAGAACTCAATACCTTAGATGGTTTAGGGACATTATAGGTATGATTGTGCCATATCATCCTCATGACCCGGTCAATTTGGACTATGATTTACAATCTTTGTAACTATACTATTCATGTGTATTTGGCATCCTCAGCATTATGTCACTGTGATTTATACCCTATCTCAACACATGAATGCAACACACCATTCCTGAACCTTTTTATGGCCCATACCTCATGTCACAAAATAATATGGTGTAGGGCCTGAGGTTCACAATTAAAGAGTTAAACTACTATATGGTGCCAAAAACCTTCTTGGATAGATTTTTTTCCATATCCTACATTATCACATGGATGTTCGAGTCATCAAAAATCATTGACATACCTCATAAAATTGTGGGTACACCACTATTTGACCACACTATCGATGTATAAGGTCTTGGTCATACCAACCAGATGGGTTTCCTCCGTATAAGATAGGAACTCCAATCCTTGTGAGCATTTATAACACAGTCGAGAAACCTGGAACATGAGGTTGTTATGGATTATCCAAGGCATGTCTGCCCCATCCCATATTCCTAGGCTCATGCTTTTGGGTTGTGACTTACTCAACCCATATTTAGACTATCCATATGGACTTAAAATCCCAAGTATTTATCTCTCAACCAATATTACCCCTATAATTATTCCATAAACCCCAGAAAAGAGTGGAGAAACCTTTGTTTAACAATGATACTGACAGATAATGGATTTTACCTACCAACCCATGGCATTTCATCCTTATAAGAAGGGAACTACAATCCTCATGAGTCTTGGAAACACCACAGAGTAAATCAGTACCTTAATGAGTCTCAGGTCACCCCCAACATGTCTTCCCCATATTACATCTTCATCAATAAATTCTGAGTAGCAATAATTTAAACTACATTTCATCTGAAGTCATGAGCTAAAAGTCCCTAAAATATAGTTGTATAAGGTTCGAGCTAAAATCCCCTAACCTACAGTGATAACCGTTTCAAGATAAAAGATCCTAATATATAAAAAGATAAGTTCTGATCTAGAAGAACCTAAACTATAGAAAAATAAGGTCCGAGCTAAAATACCCAGAACTATAGTGATCGAAGGTCCAAGAAAAAAGACACTAAAAATTAGAAATAATTATTCTACGATAAAATATATTAAACTAAATTCAAAAAATGGTCAAGAAAAAATAACCTAAATTATATTATAAAACAATTTAGTTTTATTGAATAGAAAAATTCACAAAAATGATTAGATTGAAAACCTAATAAGTGAATCCTATGAAAAATCTAATTCCATGACTACTAAGCCTTCCCCACTATGAATCATATGAGAAAAACTTGATTGATATTATAAAAATGATACAAATATTATAAGTCCAATCATATAGACTTAGAGAAAATCATGATACACTAGATAAGTCCATTGAATTCAACCAATGATAGAGTTATATAATTTTGGGAAATACATTCTACCCAAACTATCCTTTTTTGAATCATGTAATATCAAGATAATAGGAGTAAATAAATTAGTGAGTAATCTCAGGTTGGTTGGAATTCATGAAAATTTATTAAGAAAAAATATTAAAACATTCCAATCTAGAAATTATGGAATACGTGATATTATATGAAGGTTGGGTATCACTTATGATCCATGAAGCATCATATCAATGAAATTTCTTTCACATCATTAATAAATGAAAACTAAACAGAGAAATATAACATTCATAAGACCTATTCATTTATATCATGAAAAAGGGTGAATCTATGCATATTATAGTCTCTCCTATAAATACATGAGAAAAGGAAACGTTTCTAAATTATAAGTTTATCCCAGAATGTGCTCGAAGGATTCCTTGAGCTCTCCAAATCACTGTTCCCAAGCCGTAATGTATTTTTTAATTGATTGGAATATTTGTTTTCAGCCTTTTCAACCTGTTATAGTTCCTCCACCCTTGTAGAAACATCAATAATGGCCTTATCCACCCAAAAAGAGTCCCTACTACTCCAGTACAGCCTTCTCAGATATTTGAAGTGCATTAAAAAACTGGGATATTTCTTCTTAAAGAATATTAATTTCATACTGTGGATGACCAATTTCAACCTTCACAATGCTAACCACATCCCGATGAATAGTCTCCTCCCTTAAATGATGGGAAGATTTGTTTAAATAATTGTCCCAAAATTGCTTTACCAAAGGGAAGCGTCAACCATTAGTACCTATAATTATAAGGACCTATTTTTCTCCCTCAAATGGAACACCTCCTCTACTTGATCATGAAGGGTGGTATAGTCAAATCCCTCATAACAAAGGGCGGTAAAAATGAATTGAAGGTTACCCACCTGATCCTTTAAACCTTCTAAAGGGGTATATGAAATAAATATCTAGATCTCCAGTCATAGTTGCCTCTATATTAACTGGTAAAGTTAAACAGACTCCAGAACTTATCCCAATCCCATCCTTAGAATAGGGACATATTCCAGGACAATGTCACTAAGTGAGGAAGTCATGCTCATAGTATTCAATGAAGTAGGAATGAAGGTAACCTCTACATTGGTCGAATCAGTGAGAGAAGTCACCAAGGAAGTATGAACATGAACCTATATGCTCTAGGTCAAATGCACTAGAAAAATAGGTTTATATTTTTATCACTCAAAGTGAAAATGAAATGATATCACCATGTAACAAACGGATATAACCAATATTAGATACATAACTTTTTTGGTTTCATCTCTATCAGTTCCTATTGCCCCGACCACATCCTCTAGTGAAGAGGAAACATCCACATAAGAAAAGTGACTTTTTGGAACCTATAATGCTTTATCTAAATCCAATATTTTCTTTCCACCCATGATGGTTGTAATAACTAAAGATATGTATGCTTCCCAAAAATAAATAGAACCATGTGTTTGGTTCCTAATGAAGTATTTGACTTCTCTGAAATGTGCTTCCATCAAGGCTAACCCAATAGTATAATATCAACCTATATCACTCTCTTCCAAAAGAATGTTTTTCTATGCTAGATCAAATGAAAAAACTGCTGGAACATCTGCAGTAGGCAACGACCCTACCTAGGTTGGTGCATTATCCATATATTATTCTTGATGAGTCGAGAATAATATTTATGGTTCTTCTAATGAAACTAAACTCTCACTCACATCCTCAGGGAAAAATACATGCTCCTCTATATAGACTATGTGGAGACCTGTACATTTTGAAAAAATAATTATGTGTTACTGGAATATTTCTAAATAAGTAACGGGTGAAATTATACACATACATAAGGACCCTATGGGAGAGGGATTTTGGAATTAAAAATGCTTCCTCTTCCCTTTACCCTTTAGGATACTGCCCCTATAATGTATCGAGGACTATAGCATTATGGAAGGCTTGTTAGAAGCTGCTGATGTTGGGGGTGTATCTCTTGGAATGATTATCTCCTCCCTTATTAAATCCAGTCGACCTATTGATCTGTCATCCTCAAGATATGAGTCGACTCAAATATCAACATAATTTTAGGACAAACCAATCATTTCAGGAGGGGAGGGAGGTCTATCTTTTCTTGAGTTTCCTCCCTTGTAAACATAATTCAAAACTTGTGATCCACCATCATTTTCTTATCAAAACAAATGTGAATATGGGGTGGACATATCAACAGAACACACTGAAAATGAATGCTAAAACAAAAGGTGTGTACCATTCATATAGGATACTAATGTCAATTTAAGTAGAAATGATACCCTCATGAAGAGACAAAATGTATGCCTGAACCTCAAGGATGTCCACAACATTATCAACCATATTACCCATGGGGAATGGACTATAGGGTTTGAAGGAGAAATAGTCATAGAATAACATGAAGGCCCTGACCTATCAATATTTTAGTGTGATGGGTCTTCCCCTACAAATGCAATGTAAACATGGTTTGAAATGGATGTTGGGGTTTTTCTAAATTCTTATGTACTCATAACCACTTAAAGGAGCCCCCATTCAGCCCCATAATACCATAAAGGGGTCATATATTCAGTGTGGGACTATTCCAATATAAATATGGTTAAATATGTGATACATTTTGGAAAACATGTGTATAGATAACCCAATATGATTACATCCTTCCACAGAGGTGATCGTACCATGATTCAATGTTTTATTTCACACTTACACCACTATATTAAATTGGGTTTGTATTGAAAATTAAAAATATCATAACAAATTTAAATTCATGTTTTATTCTATAATTTAATTTTTATCAATATGAAAACGGTTAACTTCTCTTTTTTGATTATTTCATTGTAGTTGGCAGTGATTTGGAGGGCTCAGGATGAAGTTAAACAAAATTGGGCGAAACTATGCTTGAATCCAAAACACACAATTGAACTCAACCACACACTACCACTAATACATGCATTAAATTAAGATGATATTTTAATTTTTGATCCCAAATTTAGTGGGAAAAAACTCTCATAAAGACCCCCAATCCCAATTCATCCATTAAAGGGCCCAAACTAACTGATCTATATGAGGAAAATAAAATATAGGAATTCAAAATTTTGGTTTTATATTTTCGAAATATATCTTATTTTATACATTATATGGCCTCAAACTTTTTGAAATAGATATATAAGAGTTATGATAACAATATTTTTCTTTTTCCCAATTCATGATAAGGTAGTTTTCTATCCCAAAATCATGGTCCACGTTGTATAACAAAATCAGGGTTCCCAAAACCACCTCCCATTTTGGTAATAAAAGGGAACCTTGAGAACCGCATTTGTAAGTTTTACTATGATGAATATATATTCCCTTTTGGAGATACAAAGGATTCCTATACTAATAATATAAGTTCTAAAGTCTTTAGGAAGTGATTCTTCAACATCTATGGATTATTCTATTTCTATGGAGTTCTAAATTCCTTGTGATCACTCATGGTGGAACGTGATGTAAATCTTGATCTTCTGTTTTTTAATATTTGAATGGTAATTTTAATTCTAGGTTTTCCTATTGTTTTTATTCATTTTATATTATTATTCATCTAATTATTTTACTCTTATGTCATTCTCATACTCATATGATCATGTTTGGTGATACCCATTCATGTGTTGATTTAACATTGTTTACAAGTTCTTTTACCCCTTCCAATTATAATGTTTTTGTGATTCATATCAGTCAATTAAACTATCATAAACACTATAACATAAATTTAAATTTATGTTATTTTAATTTAATGAAATAACATACAAACCTATAAAATGTGTTGAGTTATTCATGTGTTTCCTCTGTGAGTTTTGGTTATAATGTCGGACATGAATCACTCTATCATCGGAGGTTGTCGATGAATCACTTTGTGATTCCAACCAAACCGTGGGACGTTTCATAGTATGAAATATATGAAATTATGGCTATAGATGTTACAAAATAGTTATTAAAATATATAAACACTATCCCTTGAAGAGATGAAGGTTGATCATCATGAGATTTCCCCACGTTGATCCGACATAATCAAATATTTTACTTTCCGATTTGTTTTATCACATTTATTTTTCTATTGTCTTCTGAAATCCTCACAAACCAAGTTTTCCAAAATCAAATTACCCTTTCATTTTCATAATAACAACATTATATTTGAATTAGTGATCTTTCTCATCAATGAGAGATGACCCAAAGTTCTTCCTATACTACATAAATTATAGTAAAAATAATTTCTAATTTGAAAAGCTTGACAGAATGATCAAGTTTTGGAACCATTTCTGGGGAGCCAAGATTGTTTTTACCTTTTATTTATTTATTTCATTTTTTGTTTACTACCCCTTTTAATGTTTCCCCCTTCTATTTGAAATTCTTTTTTTTGATTGTTTTGGTGTGTTTATTTTCTCCTTTTCTCTCTCATTCTATAATATAGAACTCTATTTTCATTTTTGCAATCATTCTTCATAAGTGTTTTTATTTGATTCACCTTATATTAAAAAAAGAAAAAAAATCGACATCATTGTTTCATGTCAAGATCTAGAAAATAAATATTTCGTGAATTTGACCTAAAAATTGAAAACACCATTCACTCGCCAATTAGTTAATCTAGAGTAAGAAAATAAGTAACATTGAGGAACCCATTTTTTTAATTCAAGTATTCTATTACCAATATAATATTGAACCAACTCAAACCCTAGAAAATATGTCTTCAAATAACCAAACCTGAAAAGAACTAACCACCCATGAGGTAGAGTTCTATCCTGCGTACATCCAATAACCTGAGAAAGCATCCAACTTTAAGATAAGATTATGACTCATCCACCTCCTTAAAAAAATTAATGTCCTTTTTAGTGTGGATCCTCAATAACATATGAAAGAGTTTTACATAGTTTTCTCCCCCACTAAACCCCAAAATGTGATCAAGTACCTCATTATGTTTAGGTCCATCCATTTCTCCCTTAATGGTGTAGTAAAAGACTAATTATAATGTCTTACTACAATAATTAGGGGCTATAATGACCTAAAACATCTCTTTATAGAGAATCTATTCCCTTATACATGAATTTCATAAGTTAGAAAAGAAATCTACGACATTATAAAATTACAGGGAGATCTTTCATGGATATTGGGAAAGATTCAAAAGGCATTGTTCAAGTTTCCCACACCTCCAAATTAGTGAAAAATTGATAATTCAATACTTATATAAGGTAAATGTCCCCATGGATCATGAAATGATAGATTTTATTTATTAGTTCCCTGGTGGATAAAAATATTATTGCTTCTCAAGACTTAATAGAAAACATGGATCAATAAGTACAATAGTTTGGTACATGAGAAATCACACTAACCCAAGGAGTTCATTAGGTAAGTCATTCATCCATGGAACATAAGATAGATAAATATATTTATGATATGAATAACATTATAATACAATTATCTCAAGGCCAAGGTAATTCACACTCTCCTCCCATTCCATTGAATTGTGGTATTTGTTATGATAACACTCATTTTTCTGACTAGTTCTTGAGACTTTAGGATTCATCTATGTCTTCTGTGGTATTATTCCATGGGAGTCCTTTTTAGTAATAACCTCCCTTAAGGAGAGAGAAATTTAGGGCAAATCTAAACTCTAAGTGGAACGAACAACAATAATATTGACAAGGAGGGTACGCGAGCTACCATAAATAGAACTGGTATCAACAAGGCTAAGGTTTGCAACATTATTAACCTTAACCATATCAAAAAAATCCTCCTCCACACAAATATTAGCCAAACATTGAAGAAATGCGGAATAAGATGGAATACCAGAACCTCTAGTTCCAATAGACGACACAATCAGCTATTAGAGACCTAAGAATGTAAGTTGGAAATTTAGAAAATACCACCAGTGAGATAATGATGCAAGGTTGTGGAAAACTACTATGACAACCTATTTTAATGAAAATGATAAAGTTAATGTATGTGAAATCACATATAATAGTGGTAAAGAAGTTTATTCTTCTAATTACTCTAGCCAATAGGTAATTCCCCCTACTGAAAACTCTCTTTACTAACCCTGAAAATATCTAAGTAAAGAAAATCAAGATGAAAAGGGTAGAGAAATTATCATTGAGGATTTCCCTGAAAAATCTATTAATCTTCCTTTCCCATAAATACTATACAAATCATGGAAATTTTTTATAATTATATCAATAAAAAATGGACACATTTAAAATGCTAAAAGTTGAAATTAATTTATCTAATGTAGTTAAAACATCCATCACTATGCCAAATTTATTAAACTAATTCTCACCTATATATAGTGAATGAAGGTAAATGAGTGAGTAAACCTTGTAAATAATGTATCAGTATTGATACAACTAGTGATTCCATCCAAATTCAATGAACCATATACTTTCACAATAAATTTCAACATAGGGGTTACTTTCCTGTTAGATTTAGTAATTTATTTAGGTGATTCAATTAATCTAATTCCCCACTCCATGTATACTTTTATGTAGGTTGAAGAGCGTTAACCAATGGGGATCATCATGTAACATGCCAACTGACGCACAAAACACCAAACAAGAGTGATCGAGGATGTCCTAATTAGACTGAATAATTAATTCTTCTCTGTAGACTTTTATATTCTTTAGATGGAAGATAACTGAACAAAAGGACATACCCCTCTCATTCATTCAAGACCATTCCTTAAAACATCAAATTCAGTCATCAATGTTCACAATGGTACAATATACATAGATTTAAATAGTGAAAATGAATGTTTTGATATCCTTGATGCTATTAAATACTCTATTAAAGAGCACTCCACATTTCTCATTTATTCAAAGGAAGTACTCTCTAATGAAACAGACACAAAATTCTCTAATAAAATTGTACTCTGATTCATTTTCTTATTCATTACCCTTGGATGATTTGATTTTTATTTCATTTTTTTATGTGTTGTGTTGGTTCATAAAAGTATAAATATTTTTCTTTAATTGATGAGTGTGTTAATTATAAGGTACCCATGACATTGAATGATTATTCAAATCTCATTTCCATTTATTCTATTTCCTTATAAAACAAACATGAGAAGATATATAGTTTTATGAACCTCACTCTCCCTAAATCCCTAACCTCAATTCAAAAACCATCACTGTTTGAATTTAAAAAATATCCATATAATTTAAAATATTCCTAACTTGAGGGTATTGACCAATTTCCCATCTTATTTTAAAAAATATCTCTCCACACCATAACTCAGAACTACTAGACCTTTTGAGAGAGTATAAAAATGTGATTTGTTGGGAATTGTCTGATATTCCTTATAACGACCTGACCCTAGTTAACTAGAGTTAGTGCATTATTTTAATACATTGGAATGATTACATGCAATCAATTCCCAAAGGACTGATCAATTTAGCAATCGTGGAAAATAGATTACTTACATGAATGTTACATTAAATTATAAAATGAAAAACATCAACAAAATTGTCTCCATTGAACACATTCATATCCCTTAGACTATCCGTGTAGGTATGTAATAATATACATCTTTGCATCCTAGGAAAAATAAAACATAAAAATGGGTGAGCTCAAATGCTCAGTAAGTGTAAGAAATACAGTGTAAGATAACACAAACATTAGGCATGGTGAATAATTGAAAACACATGCCTTTAAAAATAATAAACATGAACACTTTATGACAGGAATATGAGCTGAGTAAATAATGGCATAAAAAACATAGTCATGGGTATTCTACTAGTTGAATAACAACATGAACTATCAATAATATTTTTATAATGAGGGAATGTATAATGCGGGACATTATGGAAAAAAATTTCAAGGCCTCGAAAAAGATGTCTAAAAATGATTAACGCCTCGACCAAAACCATATATCAAAATTAGGAAAGCCCTCATCCAATTACATGTCTAATTTTATCATGAGACCTACTGATTCATCGATGAGCTATAGCAGGCTCCACCCATAACTTAATATGTCCAATGCATTCCTTATATAAAAAGGTTTAAACATAACATAAACATTTGTATTTAAAATAGCATACGAAATGTCAATACTTTATCCATAAACCATGAATGGTCTAAAAATAACACATCCATTGTCAAACATATGACAAAACCATCAATACAATATGGAATATTTGTACAATTAATCAACCTTGATTAAAAATAATATCACGTAAAGGATGTTGACATAGTTGAAAATGATCAGTAAAGACCTTTGAGAGAAATATCCCTTTTCATGAAATCATTTAGAAGTCACATAATTTATAAAGGAGGTAATTTAAAAGATAGTTCTTAGTCAAAATTTCCCATTCCAATTTGAAACTTTTGAAAAGAAATAACACTTTAAAACATTCATGTCCATATAAATAAATCCATAAAACCATTTTAAAAACATAGACATTAACGAGAAAGGTTTAGAAGAATAAATATTTAAAACATTTAAAATTATGTTTTATTAAAATATTCCCTTAAGAATAATACCTTTAAAAACTCTTTTATGAAATATGGGCATGGATAATAAATATGTCCCAGTAGATACTTACGTAAAAACAACCTCGTATAATAATGAGATTGTGAAGTTAGCCCTTTCCTTGTACTTTTCCTTGGTAATGAGTAGGTTAAACTCTTGTATATTGGTGAAATAATCGTTATTAAATTATACAAGAACCATATACATTAATATGACATCATATATGATATTTTAATATTTCTTTTTTAATGATGTTTCAGTAGTATCATCGTTTCAGGTGTTAACTGATTCATTTTCCTTTATATGCTTTGTTAAGCAAGTCATGTTTTTTATGGAAATGATGTATCATATTCATATACATAATTATATCATTCATTTAAACATTATTTTTAATCATAAAATTAAAATTATTCTTTAATGGTTACAATGGGGAATGACATCTCATCGCGTCGTGGAGACGGTAAGCTGTACGTATGCACGAGCGACAATACCATTCTTTTATTGTTGAAATATTATATAATTGGATGTTATATAGAATATAAATAATCATTAAAATTTTATATTTATTATTTACATTAGTTATAATGATTATTATATTCAACCAAATAATGATGTGTTCGAATAACAAACTACACCACTACGTGGAGACGGTAAGCCGTACGTACGCACGTATGGTGTATTTTTCATTTATAGGATGGATAGAATAATTAATATGGTTGTACCATATTTATAATGACATCACATTATGTATTATTTACTGGAGGTATTATTTTTTTATGGAAACAACAGAGAGATAGGAAGTGGAAGAAGAAAATTACTTGAAAGAGGGTGATGAAATTATTACCCCTTCTTTGGGTGTTTCCTTTTGAGTTGATAAAAAGTGCACTATAGGATGGATTCATGATGAATGTAATGACTATAGGTTGATTTGAGGTAATTTGGTAGGATATGTTTCAGGGTTTGGCAGAGCCAAATGGCTTTGGATGTATACATTTGAGGGAAGGGGAAGTTCCCTTTTATAAGAGGGGTGAGGGACACTTTAGAAAAAAGATTAAAATATTAATTTATTATACAACAATATTCGATTTATAATTGCTTAAAATGAATTTATTTAGAGCCTTAGGTGGTTATGGGTCTAAAAACTCTACAAAAATAGGTTTTATACAAATTTAGGTTACCATTTCAACCTTATATTTTAGATTTAACTCTTAGTTAAATAGTTTAACATTTACCGTGTCTTCTTGTATTCTTACACTATATGGTTAATAAACTAACTATAAACTTCCAATATAACCTAAAGTGGTTCATTAATGACATATATAATATTATTTAATCCATTTTGAAGAACCTTATATTTTTAGAAATATTATATCAACCAAAAATATAGTATTTGTTTTAAAAACTAATGTTTGTAAATTTTGACACTATTTGATATTTTGTTTTTTTGAAAGTTATAAAAACCTTATCACTTGAAATAAATTTATATAATCAACCAAAAAAATGTCAAATTAACCTAAAAAATTTGTGGATGTCATCAAAACATTTAAATTATATTTATTTTAATATTTATAATATAATATATTTTAATATTTCATTAAGAATGTAATTACAACATCATCATTGTGTCTTAAAAAAATTTAATTATTTAATCTCTAAATATTATAAATAAAATATCACTTTGTAGCTGATATTTTTATCTTTATCATTAATATTTATAGACGAATTTATCTTATGTATAACCATATATTAAAAATGGTTTAGTTAATAAACATTGAATTTAACAATTTTAAATCTTCTTTAAATAAAATAATAATAAATGTCCTAATCTCAAACAAGTGGATCAAAAGGATCATATT
Source organism: Viscum album (assembly GCA_963277665.1). Classification (NCBI taxonomy): domain Eukaryota; kingdom Viridiplantae; phylum Streptophyta; class Magnoliopsida; order Santalales; family Viscaceae; genus Viscum; species Viscum album. The sequence continues at coordinate 304,014,140 of OY728130.1, forward strand.
TTATTCACAAGGTTTTTTTTTCGAATTAAACGTATCCAATAGAATTAGGACATGTTTTAGGGTAATTATAATATCATTTTTACATTTAATTACCCTATTTACTTTTAACTATGGTAAATAAATGTCAAATGTTATAGTTCTCCAAACATTATTTTCATCTTATTGAACCAAATTTTACATAATAATGTAAATAGTGCCTCTCATATTTTTTCAATTCAACTCACTGCTATGGTAAAATAATGTTTTATGAAAATTTGAAAATGCTCCTAGAAGGTGGGTAAAAGATGGTAAAAAGATCAATAAAAATTTATACATATAATTTTATTATAAAATGACTCAAAATAATTAAATTTAACCTATATATGTATTATATATCTATTTTTACTTAAAATAAATTTAAATAAAATAGATAATTATTTAAATAAAACGTTTGTTTTAAAAAAGCGTAGTGTTTTTCACTATTCATCAAAAATTAGATGTTTTCAGAAAAATACCAAAAATTCACCCTAAGATAATTTTGATATTATGTCTTCAAAAATTAATTCTATTTTACCAAATTCAGAACATATAAGTTTCATTATTTAATTTAAAATTAATTTCCATTGTCAAAACCAAAAAAAGTGTATTTTTTAAAGGTAAAAACTATCAAAAGATTGACATGTGTTTTTGTCAAATTTAATTATGAAATTACTTATAATGAAATAAATTGAATTAAATGATAAAAATATAATTTAATTATACTTCCAAACCATTCAAATGCATAATTTATCACTATAAATTAATTTTTTTTTAAAATTGTTTTTAATTAAAATTTATTTTTTTTCACTGTTCATCAAAATATGAAAGTTATCTAAAAAGTAAAAAAAATTATCCAAATTAATTTTTATGTGATGATTCTAAAGAAGAATTTAATTTCATTAAATTTAATATATAAAATTGTCATATATTTGTTTTAAAAAGGATTCTCCATTAAATAGGAGGTAAAATTGCATTTTTAAAAAATACTTCTTTTATGTAAACATTTTTATTTGTCCTTATATTATGTCTAAGAAAAAAAAATATGAATGTTAAAATAATATTGTATATATATAAAATTTAAAATGTAGTTAATATTATCCATAACAACTTTTTGAATGGCTAGTTTGGTAATTCATGGTGCACTCGAACTAGTTGTTGCGTGTAATGCAATTAATTTAATTACATTGAAGATATAACATATTATGAAATGATGGGGTGTTTCATTCTACCCTACTTTAATAAATTGCATCCTCTCAATTTGAAATTGTTCTTTAAAAAGGTTTAAAATATAAAAATACCTTTGTGGAGAACTCACTTTGGAAATTAGTTTAATAAAATTTAGTCTTAATAAGATGGAAAGGAAAATGAAAAAGTCAACACCAAATTATGATCTCGATTAGGATAACATTGGTGGAAATTAGAGACACATAATTGGAGTAAAAACATAAATATATATACGGAGTTATTGAGGTCATCAATCACAAACAAGTGTAAATTTGAGGGCCTCATAGCATTCAATTTAAGATGATATAAAATATCATCGGTTCAGAAAAACATAGTGTATTAGGATAACACATTTTTCATTTTAAGATACCTTCCCTAAAGATTAAGAATTAATTTATTCATAGAATAAGAGGAATATATATATATATATATATATTTGACAAGAAGAGTTTCCCCCCTTTAACTAATTCCTACCACAAACTCATCTTTCACTCCAAAAGTTAAGAGAATTCAAAAATATTCTATGTATCATAATTGTATAGGGTTCCAAAAATAATTAATTTATAATTAAATTTTCAAACTATTGAAAAAACAATATTATAGAAACCAGGAAATCATGTAGTCCAGTGATAGGTGATGCACCCTTGTCATCCTTCGGTTTCAGGTTTAAGTCTCGTGGCCTTTCCGGACGCGATGGATTGTCGCCCAACCTCTAGGTTTTCCTTTTTATAACATTCCAAAAAATAATATTAAGAAGTTTTTTTTAACCATAAAAAATATTATCCAATGTTTATCTAAATCCATTCCAACCATTAGACTTAACCAAAATACTTCTGTCCAAATTCATAGTCCAAAATTCTTAAGGACGGTAAACACAATGAAGATCCTTTTTTCCACTTAATAACATGTGAATACCTTAATCATGTATTTGTTTAAAACATGTTAACACCCTGAATTACTTTAAAACCTTATTTATTACATTCATGCTCCCTTATTCCTTATAGAATAATGGATATACCTTTTATATCCAAAAATGTTGTAAACATAAACAATGATGGAATATAAAAATACTTAATCAGTTTAAAGGTAGTCAAGAATATCCAATACAATTTATCCAAATCAATGATATCTTATTCTAAAATCACTACCTCAGTATCAAAATCATATTTAGTATTATCTTTCTCTCAACCGTATATTGTCCAAAAAAATTAACTTTCTTTTGAGTCACTTTTCATGGTTCTACATAATCTAATGTCCATAATTAAATAGTACTGCAGTATAATCCTTACATACTAAATAATTCTTATAACATTTATATAATTAATACAACACTCAAATTACAAAATACATTAACAACAACATAATAAATCAAATAATTCCTCTTCATCTTCAGAAGTATCATAACTTTATTATTATCCAATAGCAGCATTTGGGGTATACTCAGATGATTTGGAAATTGATTCACGTAGTGTCTCAACTCCTTGAAAATGAAGCATTATAAATTTGAATCCTTTTTCTTACCCTTTAAATCACGTACTAGGTGTCCATTTTCTCCACACTTATAAGAAACTATCATTCTATTAAAGTATTTTCCAAGGTGATTCTTTCAATAGTTATTATATAAGGGAAAATCCAACTTCCCCCTCTTCCCTTTATCCATTTTTCTCTCTTCCATCCTTTTATTCTCTTACTTCCCTTCAAAGTCAAAGGACTCAGATAATTCTTTAAATATCTTATTAACACATGATACTATTTCTTCATATGATGAAAATATGTGGGAGAATATTTCTCTTATAAATGTTGGATTAATACCAAGAATGATATGATCCTTCTTAATCTTTGGATCATGAATATTGCTGGATTTCTCATTCCTTCTACTAGGTGCCATTTTTAAACAACGACATACACTATGTTATTTTATGAATCACAATGCATAATTCCAAACTTGTAAAATACCTAACTTAAATTTAAAAGATTATGAATATAATATATATTAATAAAATTCTTTCTTTTTGGAAGTATTTACTCTTAAATCCTTCATAATGGCTTGTAATGAAAATGTGAATTATCCTAATCATATCCCCAGGAGTGTTATAACCAAGAGTGTAGAAAGGCCTATTTTCGTGTACCAGGATACCCCGTGTCAAGCCCAAAACTCCTTACAGGGGTTTTAACTCCTAGGAACATTTTTTCCAGAGCTACCTCTACCTGCTCATATCCAGACAGAGATGTATTTCAGGGAAAATACACAAAATCACAACATTACCAAAATTATAGGAAGTTCATCTATACTAATCTTCAAAGCTTGTCTCAGGGTAATGTTCTCTAATAAATTTTTTTCTAAATATAGTTTCCAAGTTATGTATTAAACATCCATTGATAACAACTGTAACACCCCGACCCTAGTTACCTAGAGTCGGTGCATTATTTTAATACATTATCATGATTATAAGGAATCAAGTCCCGGAGGACTGATCAGTTTTTCAGTATTGGAAAATAGATTACATACAATAATGTTACATTACATTATAAAATGAAAAAAACAACAACATTGTCTCCATTTACCATATTCATATCCCCTTGACAATCCCTGCAGGTAATTCATAATATACTTCTTCGCATCCTGGAAAAATAAAACATAGAAATAGGTGATCTTAAAAACTCAGTAACGGTAAGCAATACAGCGGAAGATAACATAAACATTAGGCATGGTGAATAATTTAAAACACATGCCTTCAAAAATAATAAACATGAAAAATTTATGGAAAGAATATGAGATGAGTAAATAATTCCATAATAAAACATAGTAATGGGTATTTTACTAGTAGAATAACCACATGACCCATCAATAATATTTTCATAAATAGGGAATGTATAATGCAGGACATTCTGAAACATTTTATAAAGTCCTCGTCCAAGACTTCTAAAAATGATTAAGGACTTAGCCAAAATCATATATATAAATTGGGAAAGGCCTTGGCCAATTCCATGTCTAATTGTCTCATGAGACCTACTGATGCATCGAGGATCTATAGCGAGCTCCATCTGTCACTTACTAAGCCCAATGAGTTCCTCATATGAAAAGGGTAAGACATAACATAAATATTCATATTAAAACTAGAATATGAAATGTAAATAATTTACCCATAAACCATGAATGGTATGAAAATAACACATCCATAGTCAAACATATCACAAAACCATTAATAAAATATGGATAATTTTTATAATAAATCAACCTTGATTAAGAATAATATCACGTAAAGGATGTTGACATGGTTGAAAATGATTAGTAAAAATATTTGAGAAAAATATCCATTTTTCATGAAATCATTTAAATGTCACATAATTTATAAAGAAATTCATTTAAAAGATATTTTTGATTCAATGTGTCCCATACCACTTTTAAACTTTTGAAGTAATTTTCATTTTAAACCATTCATGTCCATATAAATTAATCCTTAAAACCATTCTAAAAACATTGACATTAATGAGAATGGTTTATAAGATTAAATATTTAAAACAAATAAAATTATGTTTTATTAAATGTGTCCCTTAAAAATAATCCCTTTGAAAACTGTTTTATGAAACGTAGACATGGATAATAAATATGTCCCAGTAGATACATACTTAAAAACAACCTTGGATAATAATGAGATTGTGAAATTAACCCTTAACTAGTAATTTTCCTTGGTTTAGGGTAGTTTAACCTCCTATATAATGGTAAAATCATTGTTATAAAATTATAAAAGAACCATATACATTGTTATGATACCATATATGTTATTTTAATATTTATTTGTTAATTATATTTTAGTAGTATCATCGTTTCGGGTGATAACTGATTCGTTTTCCTTTATATGCTTTGTTATGCAAGTCATGATTGTAATGGATAGAAAGTATCTTATTAAGATATAGAATGATATCAAGTATTTAAATATTTTTTTTAATCATAAAATGAAAATTAATCTCGAATGGTTATGATGGGGAATGACATCTCTTCGCGTCGTGGAGACTGTAAGCCGTACGTACCTACGAGCGACAATATGATTGTTTTGATGGTGAAATTGTATATAATTGGTTGTTATATCATATATACAGAGTCATTAACATGTTATATTTATTATTTACATTATTTATAATCATTATTATACCCATCCAAATAATTAAGTCTATGAATAACAAACTACACCACATCGTGGAGACGGTAAGTCGTATGTACGCACGTATGGTGAAATTTTCATTTATATGATGAATAGAATAAAAAATATGGTTTTAGCATATTTATAATAAAATCAAATTATGTAGTAGTTACTGGAGGTACTATTTTGGTATGGAAACAACAAAGAAAGAGTAAGTGGAAGAAGAAAACAACTTGAAAGAGGGTGGTGAAATTATTACATCTTCTTCAAGTGTTTCCTTTTGAGTTGATCAAAAGGGCCCCATAGGTTAACTTTATGATAAAATTAAGGACTATAGGTTGATTTTAGGGAATTTATGAGGATATTTTTTCAGGTGTTGGCTAATCCAAATGGCTTTGGAAGTGGGATTTTGAGAGAAGGGGAAGTTCCCTTTTATAAGAGGGGTGAGGGTCACTTTAGGAAAAGACTAAAATATTAATTTATTATACAATCATATTCGGTTTATACTTTCTACAAATAAATTTATTTATATCATTAGGTGTTTATGGGTCGAAATCCTCTCTAAAAATAGGTTTTAGACAAGTTTAGGTTACCATTTTAACGTTATCTTTTATATTTAACACTTAGTTAAACAGTTTAACTTTTACTGTGTCTTCTTCTTTTCTTACACTATATGGTTAATAAACATACTCTAAAATTCCATGAGAACCTCACGTGGTTCATTAATAAAATATATAATATTATTGAATCCCTTTTTCCGAACCTTATATTTTTAGGAATATTATATCAACAAACAATATAGTATTAGTTTTAAAAACTAATTTATGTCATATTTAACACTATTTGGTATTTTGATTTTGTGAAAGTCATAACATCCTTATCACTTCAAAAAACATTTATATAATCAACCATAGAAGGTCATATTAACCTATAAAATTTTTGTATGGCATCTAAACATTAACTTTTATTTAATTTAATATTTATAATATAAACTATTTTAATATTCTATTAGGAATGTAATAACTGCATCATCATTGTTTCATAAATTAATTTAGTTATTTAATATCTAAAAGATAAAATTTAAATACAATTATGTAGGAAGTATTTTTATCATTAAAATGAATATCTATAGTCTAATTTATCTTATGTATAACCCTATATTAAAAATGTTTTAGTTAATAAACTTTGAATTTAACACTTTTAACTCTTCTTTAAATAAAATAATAACAAAAGTCCTAATATAATGTAAGTGGACCAAAAGGATCATATTTTATTCCTAATGTTGTTTTTATCTAATTACACTTATCCAATATAATTAGGTCATTTTTAGGGTAATTATAATATCATTTTTACCTTTAATTTCCCTATTTACTTTTAACCGGGGTAAATAAAAGTCAAAAGTTACTATTCACCAAAAATTATTTTATTCTTATTGAAAAAAAATTTACTTACTAATTTCAACCATTTCTCTTGTATTTTTTAAATTCAACTCACAAAAGCAGTAAAATTATGTATTATGCAAATTTGTAAATACTCCGAGATGGTGGGTAAAAGATGGTAAAATGTTCAACAAAACATTATACATCTAATTTTATTATAAAATGACTCCAATGAATTTAATTGAACTTATATGGGTATTATATATCTATTTTTACTTAAAATAAATTTAAATAAAGTAAATAATTATTTAAATAAAAAGTTGGTTTTAAACAATAACGCATTGCTTTTCACTATTCATCAAAAATTGAATGTTTTCAGAAAAATACCAAAAATTAATCCTAAGAAAATTTTGACATTATGACTTCAAAAATGAATTATATTTTACCAAATCCAAAACATCAAAGTTTAATTAATTAATTTAAAATTAATTCCCGTTGTCAAAACCAAAAAAGAAGGTTTTTAAATGTAAAAACTATCAAAAGATTGAAATGTATTTATGTCAAATTTAAATGTGAAATTACTTATAATTAACTAAATTGTATTAAATGATAAAAATATAATCGAATTATACTTCTAAAACATTCAAATGAATAATTTATCACTATAAGATATTATGATTAAAAATGTTGTTTTTAATTAAAATTTAGTATTTTTCACTATTCATCAAAATATGAAAGTTATTAAAAAAGTACCAAAAATTTATCGAAACTAATTTTTTATGTCCCAATTATAAAGGATATTTCAATTTCATTAAATTTAATATATAAAAGTGTCAAATATTTGTTTTAAAAAATAGTATTGATTAAATAGGCAATAAAATTACATTTGTTGAAAAATACTTATTTTATCTGAAAAATAGAATTTGTCCTTATATTATGTCTAATAAACACAAAATATGAATTTTAAAATTATATAGGATATATATAAAATTCAAAATACAGTTAATACTATTCATAACCACTTTTTGAATGGTTATTTTGGTAAGTCATGGTGCACTCGAAGTCATTGTTGCGTGAAGCGCAATTTATTGAATTACATTGAAGAGATAATATACTGTGAAATCTTGGGGTGTTACATTAATAGGATTATCCCATCTATTTTTATGAACTATATACATTTATATTATAATTATAAAATTTAAGGAAAGAACAATTCCATTTTTATCTCATCCTTCTTGAAATTGTAAAATTAAAATTTAGTAAAATGCTTTTGTTGATATCATCAATGCCATTTCTAATTATAAATGGGTTATCCTAGTAAAAATTGTTCCAGAAAATTGGAATAAAATTAGTGTTAGATGAAAGGAATGAATTAGTTACAACACATGTGAACAATAGTAAGAGAATTTATATTAACTACCATCATCTAAATCAAGCCACATGAAAAGACCACTTAACTCTACCTTTCATTAAAAAAATGTTAGAAATATTAGTTGGTATGTCAAATTATTGTTTCCTTGATGGATATTTAGGTTATTTTCAAAACCATATTGCCCATGAGGATCAATAAAATAAAACATTTACCTATCCATTTGTCACATTTTCGTACATGAGGATGCCTCTTGGTATATGTAATTATCTTTATACTTTTTAGTGATGTATGTTGAGTATTTGTTATGAGTACTTTGATAATTTAATGGATGTTTTTATGGATGATTTCATATTTTATGGATCATCCTTTGATGACTAAATGAAACACCCAGGTTCATTCCTCTATAGTTTCATTGAAAAAGATCTAATATTAAATTATCATAAATCCCATTTTAGGGTTGATCAAGGGATTGTTCTTGGGAAGGTCATTTAGAATGATGGAATTCATGTTTACAAATAAAAAATTAAATTAATTTCATCCCATATGTATCCATAATGTGTTCATGAGGTGTGATATTTCTTGGGTCATGATGGTTTTTACCATTGATTCATTAAATACATTTGTAAGATTACACATCCCTTATCACAGTTATTAAAAAAAATATTCCAAGTTTTTGTTTGATAAACAAATTTTAGGATTAATTCAATTCACTAAAAAGTAATCTTAGGTCAAATCAAACCTTCCAATCACTATGGTGGGATCTACCCTTCAAACTTATGTGTGATGCCTATAACATTTCAGTTGTGGATGTTTGATCACAATGGGCTGAGAAGTCTTATAATGTTATTTCGTATGCCTCATGCACCCTTGACCCTACTGAAAAGAACAACAAGAGAACTAAAAAAACTTCATTTTATTATGGTTTCATAGAAAAATTATGTTCAAATACTATAGGGTCAAAACTCATTATGTTCTCTAATCATGCTTCCATTCCCTTTATCATTAAGAAACTAATTCTAAGTCCAACCTCATATTATGGATGCTCCTCCTATAAGAGTATGACTTCTAAATTTGGGATAATCTGGGAGTGGAAAATGTGGTAGTTGGCCACATTAGTAGTATCACCCCACCATGTAACACCATGGTGAATCATCCCTCCCCATTGGATAATTGTTTTAATTATGAAAACCATTGGGATGTTGTGGACCTTTCCCATTGGTATTTAGAAATTGTGAACATTCTAGCAGTATCTGGGGTCCCCAATGATTTTATCACTTCAGAATACCGAAGTCTTAATCATGATTCATGATTTTAAATTTGAGATGACCCATACTGGTGGAGAATTTTTAGGGACTAGGTTTTTCGTCGGTGTGTCCCTGGCCATAAATTCAGCACTACTTTGAGCTTCTTCTAAAATTTTACTTATGGGGGGCACTTTTGATCTCCACATATAGGTCTAAAGGTCCTTGAATCAGGATATTATTGGCCAAAATTGTATAGATATTCCCATCAGTTTTCTAAGACATGCACACAATGTCAATTCATGGGGAATCTTTCCAAGAGGTATGAAATTTCTTAACAACCCATGTTGTTTTGTGAAATCTTTGATGCATGGGGCATTGAATTCCTAGGGCATTTTCTATATTAATTTATCTTTATTTATGTATCAATATTTATTGACTATTTATCCAAATGGGTACAATTAAAGGCTTCTAGGACCAATTAATCTTCAGTGGTTGTTTATTTTTTGAGGTCCCAAATTTTTAGTAGGTATGGTTTTCCAAGATTCATCATTACTGATTAGGGTTCACATTTTTGAATTTGTGAGATGAAAAAAAATTCTTTTTAAGGATGGTGTTGTTCATAATATCTCCACTACATATCACCTCAAAACTATCAGACAAGAAAAAATATCCATTTTGGAAGGCAAGAGAATCTTGGAAAAAATAGTACAACACAATAGTAAAGATTGGAGTTTTTACTTTGATGATTCATTTTTAGGGTACCTTATAGATTTTAAAACCCTGATCAGAATTTAACCAAATAGTGTTGTGTTTGGAAAGGCTTTTCACATTTTTATGGAGGTAGAAAACTAGGAATATTTTGATTTTATCCAATGTAATATGTATCTTTTAGATGCAGGGGATCATAGTATGTAGTAGATTTAGGAGTTGGATGAAATTCTGCATGATTAATACGAGAACTCCCAAATAAATAAAGAGAATACAAAATCTATCCATTATGGGATGATTCATCAATAAAATTTTAATATTGGTGAGAAGTTCCACATGTACAATTCCAGGCTAAAGCTCTAACCAGGTAAGCTTCGTTCTTAATGGTTAAATCCATACAGTATTATTAATGTTTACCCTTTTGTTGGAATATAGGTTTTTCCTGAGTAGAGTGGCCAAATTATTAACATCAATTTGTATATACTTAAAATATTTTATGATTATTTTTCAAAGCATCTAGTGGAGTAAATACATCTTCAATAAGTAATGTACTAGTGAAACCCACCAATTTTTATTCTTCCTTCCCATATTATATATTATTACAGTGAGGAAACTACACACTCTCTATATGGGGGTGGGTATATTCCTAGGTTCATTAGTATTTTCATCATCTCCTCTATTATCTTTTTTTCTTGATGAATAGTATTTTTAATTTTCCACACATTCTATGTTTGTTAGGATTTTCATCACCATTATTATTTTTCATTTTTTAGCTATTGTATAGTATTTTTACCTTTCACCACCTTTCCCCCCTCAATTTGGTGCTGGTGTATTCATTTTTATTCCCACTTAATCATTGAAACTATTTAAAATTCATGAATAATTTCCCTATTTCATTTTATTTTTACATTAAAAAATTTGTTTCACTGATGGAATGTGAGTTTTAGAATTAATTAAACATTTTGTTTTGATTTTTTCTATTAAATTTGTTTTTTATGATATTAATGGTTTTATTTATATGAAACCTTTGAGATGATTTATAACCTTTGTGTGTGTAGTTTATGGAAAAATTTCATCACCTAATATTTTTACACATATTTCTACAAAACCATGAAGTGTGAATAATTATTACTTAATAAATGGTAAACCTATGTTCGGTTAATTTTTAACTACTTTGAATCATTATTTTTCAATACGTTCATTACTTATCTTATTTATTTCATTACAACACTAGATTGACCTATGTGTGCGTCCCTCTTATCCACTAATTGAACGACCTCAAAAAATTAAAAAAATAAATAAATTTTTAGGGGAGTGATGAGAAGTATAAAGTATAGGGATATCATGGTTGGTAGATTAGTGTTTGACTTCAATAAATGCTTATGTGATAGGGTATTAAAGTTTGATTTCAAAGGATGTAGGGAAGGTTCGGTGGAATGAATCATATAAGAATATTTTTTTAAATAAAATATATTTAATAGACATAATGTGGAAATAATAGCATGAAATGGTTTAAAAAAAAATCATGTGGATAGATAGTGAAATTTTTAACTTTTGAATTATTTTTATATATTAGTATCATGAATCTCTTAGAATTTTGTTCTGATACAATTTACAATACATATTTTTCCATTATCATTGAGAATAACTCCTTACTGTGGTTTTTTCATTGATTACATTGTTATCATGAATTATAATTTTAATTTAAGGATAAATATTCATGAATTTGGGAATATATCCATTCATCATTTTTTGAAATGTGACATTTCCCAAGAGAGAAAATTTTTAGGTGTGGGGGTGTGATGGCACCACGATTCACTATTTTATTTCACCCTTACACAGATGTATTAAACTAGTTTTTTATTGAAAACTAAAAATATAATAACAAAATTTTCGTCACATTTGATTAATTAATTCTATATTTATCACTCCTAAAAATGGTAATGTCACATTTTTTTATGATTTCATTTGAGGTGGAGGAGATTTAGAGGGTCTGGGATGAAGTTGATGAAAAATGGTCCAAACTACGTAGGAATCCAACCACACATATGGAATAAACCACACACTAAAATAATATGTGCATCCAATTGGTATTAAATTTTATGGGATGATCCAAAATATATTGTTCAAAAACACTTCTAAATTCTCTCAATCAAAATTCTTATATTAATTTACCCAACCTAAAAAATCTGTCCAAGGAAAATAATCTGCAGGAAGTCAAAAGTTTGGTTCTATGTTTAAGAAATATCTCCCATTTTAAATATTATATTTCTATAAAATTTCAAAATTATATAGATATGAGGTCTTCCAAAAATATTTTTATTTTTTACAAGTTTTGATAAGTAAGTTTACTCTCCCAAAACCATGATCTATGTAGTATCTCGATATCTGGATGCCCAAAACCGCATCCCATTTTGACTATAAAAGAGAACCATAGGATCCTCGTTTAGTAGTTCCACCATGATGTAATGCTCTTCCATTTTGGAGACCCTAAAGGGTTCTATCATCATCATAATTTTTTTTATTCATTGTTACGTTTTTCTTCAACATCTATGGATTCCTCCCTTTCTAGGATTTCTAAATTCATTATGATCACTTGTGGAGGAAAGTGATTGTATACCTGATCTTCTTATTTGTAATATTTGAATTTTATTTTTAATTCCATGTTTTTATGTTTTTTTACTCATTATATATTCTAATTTAATTGATTTATATATTGTTATGTCAATATCCAACTCATATGATCATGTTTGTGGGTACCCATTCATGTGATGTTTCACACCATTCACAAATTCTTATTTCTCCTTTAAATTACGGTGTTCAAGTGGTTTATATTGGAAAATTGAAATATCATAAACACAATCAAGGAAAGGTAAATTTATTTGATTTTATCATGCTAAAATAATAAAAAAATTCGGACAACATTTATACTTCTTTTTGTGTTTCCTCGTTGTGTTTTGGTTATGAAGATGGACACAAATCACTCTATTATCAGTGGTAATCAGTGAATAATGTTTTGTTTCTGTCCAAACCATGTGAGGTATCCTAGTGTAAAATATATAAAATTATGGTTCTATATATTAGAAACTAGGTTTTAAAAGATATAAACCCTATCTCTTGATGCGATAAAGGATGAGCATCATGGGATTTACTAGAGTTGATCATGCTTAATTAATTCTGATAATTTATTAATTATTTATCACGTTCATTTTTCATTTGGATTATTAAATATTATAACCCCAACTCTAAATAAATATCATTACCCTTTAATTTTCATAATCACATCCTTCTTTTTTAATTAATGGTATAAGGCTCCATCGTGAGATGACCTAGGCTTCATGTTATTCTGAATAAATTCAAGTAAAAACATTTTGTAATTTGAGGAACTCAACAACATGATCAAGAGGTCCCCATAATAAAAGTGGAGACTCTAACTCCACCTTTTCCCATCGTCTGATGTATGTACCAGCTTAAGTACATAGCAGGAAAACCAGGTAGTTGGCGGTCTAATAAATATTAGGGATAACCTCTCATCCCCTATTGGTAAAATTCATTTCATAAACTATAGGACAGTAAGAACCCTCTTCCTAGAAATATTCCTTCATAGGGAAGGAATTTGGAATCTTGTAATCTAGATTATCATGAGTTTTCCTAATGCATTTTCTCCCCTTTGAATGAAGGAGACATCTTCCCCAAGAAACAGGTCCTTTTTGGGGCCTCTTGGGCCAACCTGATCAACCCCCGAGAAAGATGAGGCTCCACTCTACATTATAACAAGTATATTATGGAGGAAAAAACATCATACATACCAATCAATATGGGTTCACCACAAATATGCTCAATGTCCCAACGAATAATACCCACCATTCCATGAATATGTTGGATAGTGTTTGTGTCTAAACTCCAACGACTAAATTGGTCCGACATTAATACCCTAATATAGTAAGAAAAGTTTTGTGATATCTAGACAGCCACATACATCCCTATGTGCGTCAGTTACTTAGAAAATTAAGAAGCAATATAATGTACCCTGAAGGGCCATCCCCAGTTCATTCAAAAACCACCCCCTGATCGAAAATCCAAATTGGAAAACCACCCAAACCTCTAGATGGTGGCTGACTTCCGCAATATATAATGGTACATATGGATATATGAATTGGGTTCATAATGTTTCTCATCTTATTATGTGGTAATAAACATCATCATATACCCATATGTCTATTACCCCACACCAATGAAGTGTCCTATCTAGGGGATGTTCGCCTGAAAGGTATTATGGTTTTTTAAAACCCAAGCGGGATGTATTATTGTTGATTGTGGTGAAGGAATGGGAGAATTGTAGGTAAGTGAAAACCTATGGTGGGGTCAGATTTCTGAAAGGTGATATTCCCTATGGTTCACTCCCATTTGGTTCATCAAACTAATCAATGAAGAATCAACAATGTGGAAAAGGTTGGGATTCCCAGTTTCTATGATAGCATTTCATTAACACATCACTTCCATATAAACATTACTTGAAGGTGTATGAGATTCATAATCCATTTAAAAAAATAATGAAGCATATTTTAGTCCTATGAGAAAAAAATCACATAAAAATAAATTCACAACTATAGAGGCATAATGATAATTGCATGGTCCATTAGGAGGTTCGTGATCGCATGACTGGATAATGGTCTCAAGAACCACCCAATGAAGATATCATGGACCACATAATCCATAGCGCATCTCATGGTTGGACGACCCTTCGTAAGACTCATGATCAGATGAACTTGGCATGGTCATGTGATCCATATAATAGTTGAGTGATCATGTGAGAAAACCATTGAAACCTATGAAAACTAAAAAAAACTATACAACTAGGAATTATTAGGTTGAGGACTCGAGGAAGATTATTGAGAGTTATATTGTGGTTTTCTCGAAAAAAATTCTGATGAAAGTTAGGTCCCATGAATAGATTTTTGTGAAAATGGTTATCAGGAAGTATCCTTGAGAAATAGATCTTGTGATTAGTTCTCACTAAGACGTCTTGTGGAATGGTCCTACAATCAGTTCCAGTGGATTTTCTTGTCAAGGGGTTATGCGGAAGAGGTATATTGCAAGATATATGGAGTGTTTGATGGATGCTGAATGATCTTCCCTCTGTTCCCCTATTTATAAGGCATTCCATAGAATACTCAAGGTCACCCAAAAGACCAAATTTCACCCAATACAATTTTTGAAGATATCTACAAAGAATTAGATATACATTTAATTTCCTCGGAAATGTGCCATTGTCCCCACAGACATCGCAACTGAGGGGGGGGCATTTTTTGACACCTGCCAAATAAGCATAAGCAAATCCACAGGGGGAAAAACCCAAAACATGGGTATTATTTTCTATGAAAAACAAAAGGAGAGTATGTTTCCATGGTCATGCGAATCATGTGATCTTCTGAAGGAAAAGTGAGCACTTGTTATGTTCATGGGAATGGGACATGTGCAGCACATGACCTATAAGAAATCATATGCAGCCACCTTGAAAAACCTTTTTGTTCTTCTTAAGGAATCCTATAGACTCGTTAATCATGTGGAATCTTCTTGTTGAACTCTCCCATTTCATATAACCTATCAGTCGCCAGGTTTATAAAAACGGTCCCAAATCCATTTTAAAATAAATAATAAAAATATGGAAAAGGTAAGAGCCTATTGAAGTCATAAAATCGTCATGTGATGCACTCATGAGGGTTAAAAGACACCACAAAATCCCTAGCGATATGCCCATATTATCAACCAAGTTCCCGATGGAATTCCTTCATCTCCATAGAAAATCAAATTTTTTTCCATGAAAATACATTCACATAACTTTGATACCCATATTGGTCACATGATGCATCACCGATGGGGAGAGTGATTTTCTTAGATAATGTTCATAAAAATCAAAAGATACCAAATCCTTATAAAATAAATAATAAAATTAAAGGGTAAATTAAGGGATATTCTTATGAAGTGAGGATATATTGATCATTATGAAAAAGGAGTTATTCACTCAAGGCATTCATTTATGATAAAATGGAGGCCCCCTAGACATCTAAAACACAATCCCATGGGATCCCTCTTGTTAAGATGATCCATATCATGAATGACCCTAGCAATGTAACTTTTGTCTCCAAAAGGACTCCATACAATGTGTCTCTGATCACAAAAAATCCTTTTAATAGGCAAACTGATTTCATGAGAACCCCTAGACATGTCAGCCTAACCTTGTGGAATTATATTGACATTTTCACGTGGTCAAGAAAAATATATTTGATCAGTCTAGGTCTAATCAAATTGTCAAAAAGGGAAACTCTTGAGGTTGCTGAAAATCATGTGATGTACCCAGGATGACCTATGGTTGGATCTCACAAATCTATTGATACCAAATCACACCACTAACTCTATCACTAATTTTTTAGATACACTCTATGCACTGCAACATAAAATCGGGGTGTCAAGGCCAATAACCCCCCCCCCCCCCATCATAAAAAATGCATCCATTGATCGATCCAGCATTGGATTGTAGGATCAGAATTATCATAGTGTCCAATCATTTGATAATATGGTCTTTCACTTGGTAATAATATAGGGAACAACCTAAGGGATCATTAAACATTTTTAGGCACTTCATATGATCACTAATAAGTCATGTGATGAACTTATGGCGTGTCAGTCAGATTATGAAAAGGGGGTCATGTATATCAGTTAGGTCACAAAAAACATAAAATAGGTTAACAGTGGAATAATACAAGGCATATAAGAAAAAAAATGCTAGAATAAATACTAAAAGACATGTGACTTATGTGAAGAACATCAATGTTGATCCTCATGTGCTTCGCATGAATCACTATGATCATATGAAAACATCTAGACAAGTCTCTCAAATCACATGATGCTCTATAGAAATAATATTTGGATCACGTGATGGCCCATGGACATATCAAACCAATTATCATAAGGCACTCCATACATTCCACCCAAATCCAATGAATCCCCCCCAGGCTTACCAACCTAATCTTGTGATGTTCTATAGGAATCTTTCCCAAGTTATGTGGTGAAACAATGACCATTCAACTAGGTATCACATTAACACCATGAAATGTTGTCATGGGTCATGTGTCATCCTCCAAAATATTCATTTATTTCCTACAAAATTCTTCAAACACGTCAACCTAGATCATGTGATGTCACCCAGACAAGTCAACCAAGTCTTGTTACCCCTCTAGACATTTCATCCTAGATCATGAGATATCCTCCATACATGTCAAACATGATTATGAGATTTCCTCCATTAAATTAATACATGCCATGTCACAACCTCTAGACATGTCAAACTCAATCATACAAGGGAATCCAGACATGTCATTTAGTTTACCTAATATCTTTTAGAAATGCTAAATGGATCACATGTTTGTCTATGGACCTATCCTCTAATCAACCATAACATAACCCAACATCTTTAATCTTGTCAGGAAGAAAATAAAATCATTTTAGGTAGACAATAAATACATGTCAAGATAGCATACTAGGATATGATATCCTTTTCCAATGGATATATAAGGGAATCCTCAGTGTGTAATCCCCAACCTGTGATATGATATGACTGTCACCACACTAGGGAAGCCATAGAGAGTAAGCCCCAATCAATTGAATTATGAGAACTGCAATTCCTCTGATAATAAATATATGTAGGATTCCTTCCTAAGGCATGAACTCAAATGGGAATCCCACTTAGTGTATGTCCTTCCATGTCTCAAAAATTCCAACCATTGGGACCCAATCTCTCTCATGGGTTGATCATCCTACCTTGTCCACCAATGGACTGGGGAGGTGACTAATTTATAACACTCTACTTATTGGAATGACCAGGATATGTAGGACATATTCCAAAGGCTTAATCTTCATGTTAAACATCTAAAGGGATGTCCCATCACATAATTTCCACATCTATGTGTGGTGAGACTAGTTACTTGTTATCCCCTATTTCTCACGCCATGAATGGATCATGTGGTCTTTGGGTATTTCAATGACAGTGTCCCTTGAATCATGAATCTCCATCATCCTAGGAAACCTAAGTGTGTAATCCATGATCAATGTCTTGGTATAACATCCCCCATACAATGGAATATATCTAGATTCATGTCTCTAGGGTGTTGTTGAACTATGATGAATATGATTCCTGCCATAACCAAGATATGTAAGACGCCTTCCAGATCCTCGAGATTAATATCTAGACCTAAAGTGTCCCCGTATATTTCCCTTCCATATGACGTTAAAGAGAATGGGTTTAATAAAATATGTGGGTTTTGATTCCTATTATTAGTATTATGTGTACGATGCCTCATAACAGCTCAATCTCATCCTAAAAATATTTATTATCCCCTGGATGATAACAAACTTTGAATTTCTAGGTTATATAGATTTAAAATATAATAATCTAACCATTAATAAGAAATGGGTGAAAAAAATAAGATACATACAGAGGGATTCATTAGTATACACCCCCTACAAATTGAAGTATGAAAAATGATCTTTTTTTGGGTAATCAATCTCATATAAGGATTAGGAAGAGATTCTTGAACCTATCATGAATCCATAATAGATTCTTTGAGTAGGAAAAAATTTCCCCCAAAAGGGTTTGATGAGCCTACCCTCCCATCATATCATCCAATTTTAGATTCCGAACAATTATTGGCTCGGAGGCCCCAAAGGAAACCTACATTTGGAAAGTAGGTTTGTACTCGATAATAGAAATTGGAGCCATTGGGAGTTTTAGTTAATGGTAAAAAATTGCGAACATATCTTAAATTATTGTAAAATAAAATAAACCCAACATAATAAATATTTTATTCCATTCTATCCACGTATTTATATATAAATAAAAGTGGTGAACACAATATGAAATCATTTACCTGCAATATATCCATCATAAGATAAAAAGGATAGACTACACAGTTCTTATCGGACAATTCTGTTCTTGTCATATGGGTGGTTCTACATTT
This sequence comes from Viscum album, assembly GCA_963277665.1. Taxonomy (NCBI): domain Eukaryota; kingdom Viridiplantae; phylum Streptophyta; class Magnoliopsida; order Santalales; family Viscaceae; genus Viscum; species Viscum album. The sequence continues at coordinate 304,033,244 of OY728130.1, forward strand.
TCTGAAGAAACACTATTATTTATACAATCATTCATCAAGGGATTGTCAACATCATAAAATCATTGGTGGAATAATTGTAATCTATGGAGGTACAACATGCACTGGTACATCCAAAATGGAAACCTTACCCTAAATTGGTAACTGAACTCACGCCCCCAGCAAATTGGGATTCAGATGTTTCTGGTTAATAATGGAATGGGAGACCTGTAACAACATATGAAACCTTTTGTTTTCCTTTTCTATCTCATTATGTGAACCCCCATATAATAAGAATAATTGAAACTTATATTCTTTATGTAAACTAAGAAAGGGTAATCCTTCATATGGTACACTGATTTTCTATCTCATTCAATCATAGGATGGGAAGATCTCTATTTGCAGTTTCTCTTTCAATTCAGCTCAACACTAGAAAATTACAATGATACTTGACCTCTCAAAGTAAAAAAAAATATATGAGAATAATACAGACTCAGATTTCATTTCCAGATGTATAGGTATGACCTACTCCCTGAGGGTACAACTTCCACAAGATGATTTGATATTTCTTTGCATATATAAACTTCACAAAAGTTGAAAATGTCTCTTATAACCATGAGTTATATAGGAATATTTCATGATATCACTAAAATTTTAAAATAATGGAACATTTCATACAGAAAACTAAGCTCAATGCCATAATGATTCCATCATCCTTGGGGAATAGAGCAGGAAAGGTGGAGGCTTCATCAATCACACTTAAGACAACCTCCGCATTGGCTCAATCTATAAATCATGCACCATATCATTCATCACCAACATAAAATCATCAAAAACACTTTCCTTTTTTTGATAAGATGAGGGTAACAAGGATAAATCATTTTTTATAGCAAAAGAATTATGTTTATTCATTTCAAGATGAGAATTTCCACAATTACTTTATAAAAGCTATGGAAAATTAAATGCATTGACTTCTAGAGACCATGATTCTAGACCAAGTGTTCTTATAAATTGTCTAGATTATTTCCCATTTCACGGAACATTGGGTAAAACCAATCAAGAATTCTTTTTTTTCAAATAAAACCATAAAAAAAGGTAGATTTTGGGTATGTGATGTTGGGGAACACACTAGTAGAAATAGTGTATGTTTCTAATTTTTCTCATGAGTAAGAATGTGAGTAAAAATATGTTTTTAATAATGAAAAAAAAATCTTGGTGATTATATAAATTTTAAAAAATCAATATAACTCATGTTATCCTCTAATAATAGTTGAAATAACCAACTATTCCCCGGGCTACTTCTAATTTGAAACATCCAACCCCATCGACATTGTAGTCCTATAAAATCCAACTATTCAAAAAAGGATCTATCTAGAAGGATAGGGAGAAAACATAGGAAAATTAACTCATACCAAGGAAAAATATGTATTTTAATATCTCATAATTTTAGACAGAAAGATTGAAACAACTGGTGTTGCCCTTCCAAATGATAGCGCAAGAGAAGGCCGGCCAAACAAAATCCTCTTCGAATGAGGAATTAATATTCTATTCCGTTATTTTTATATATTTAATTTATATATTATAAGATGAAGAATATTTATTTGAACATCAGTTACCTATTCCCAATTAGGGAACTGGATTAATATGTCGTAGGATCCAAGGTTATAGGGGAAGATACAGTCGTGATAGAAATCAGATTTCTATCCATGGACCTACTCAAACTGTGATTGTTCCAAAAACTCATGGTGGATCCCTTAATTGATTCCAAGAATATTTAGGAGGCACCCAACATATGAAAAACGTTTATGAAACCTAATAATTTAGGAATATCAATCAAAGAGGGTATAGGTGTCCAATCACCCTTGATAGGCTGGCAGGCATGTTCGGTTTAACCCACCAAGAAGAAGAGAACCTTCAATTCCTATTTTGAGGGTTGATCCATCTACATCCAGCATTCCATCCCTTAAATATCCAATGAATGTGAATCCGAATGATAGAAAGCACATTCCTTTGTCCAAAAAGTATGATATCTTGAAGCAATTACCCTTGGTACTAGATAAGTTATCGATCTACGATTCTATGTGTTTATCAAAAAGTCTTAGGGAGGAACTCAAATAGTATTTTCCAAGTCCCAAGGAGTTTGAAGCTACGTTTTCTACTACTGAAGACTATTGGTATGAGATAAATCCAGAAAAATATCACATGGCTATCTTATTTAATAATCAAGATAATTATGTCCTTATACAGGGGCACATTAGACCGTTGTATGTGTCTGGAAGGATAAATGGTATCGATACCTGGTGGGATTTCGATGATAATGTCTTGGGAGAAAATATCTTTCCACTACATACACATCACCATATTGGATACAATGATACTAGTCGATTTCCTTCTACTATAATGTTATAGGGATATAAAAAATGTGAGAAAAAATCATTTGGGATAAATCATGCTCATGGATTAGTTTGGGGACCTTATAACCGAATCATAGTTTCTGGTTGTTCAAAAAGATACCGCCTTTAATTTTTTATAGGAATTTCTTGGTTGTAGAAACACATCGAAAGTCCCTCATTATACCATCAATTCATCAAATACAGGATTAATCGGATGAATAGCATTCTACATGATGATAAGGAACCATTTGAATATTTTGAATCAAACTATATTTACGCATGATTCTATCAGAGGAAATGTAAACAACCCATTGTTAACGGTGTTTCTTGGTTCACTACCACATCCAACCCTTCAAATAGCTTGATGAAGATTATGTGTTACCCATCAATCATAATGATCACATGTGCTCCAATTTAGGCTCATATTCAACTAACTTTATGATTTTTGACTCTCCCGATAGTAGTAAAAGATCAAATGAAAATGCACTCATTCCATCTCTTAAGCCTCAATAAATCCAGGCCTCATCATATGATTCATAAGTAGTTTTCATTTCATCAATAAGAAATGAAGATACTATTTCTCCATCACTAAATCATTCTCCATCCCACAATCTATCCCCTCTAGAGTTACAACAAGATCCCTCATTGCTAGTTGGGTAAGAGGAAGTCACTTCATCTTATTATTATTAAATCATTGGCCAATCTAATAACTCTATAGATCTTATCCCATTACTTTCTCCCCCTATGTAACATGAAAAATAAGATGTGGAAGAGGAAGAGGAGTTAGACCTCAGGGACGCACCTACAAGATTTTAATAGGGTGTCACTACTACTATTTATAAACTCGGAGATAGAAATCAGGGTAAAAAAGAGGATCAACGTCCCAAATGTATTAGTGCATCCATGTCTTTAGAAAAAATAGGTATATACCTCTTTTATGAAGTGGGATCGATAAATTCTAACCCTGAACTACATGGAAATGCCTGACCTCGATCCTGAGGTGGACACTCACCACCCGGGACACCTAGAGAACCATTAGGGCTATAAACAGGTAACTATAAGGGTGCATAAAACTCAAACTTCCAAATTTGACGTTGAAGTTTACAATATCATTATGGAAAACATCATTTTGGAGGAACAATATCAAAAATGTATATCCAATATAGTCCATTTCATGAAAAATAATGTGAAAATTAAAGTGTTCATCAATTTCAGATATCTCAATCAGCACTATCCAATGGTTGATTTCCCAGTACCGGTAAAAAATAAACAAACTGATGAAATGTCTATATATCAATCCCTTTCCTTCATAAATAATTATTTATGGTATAATAAAATCCATCTGGCCTAATAATATGAATAATCCACTACCATAAATGCCCCACTAGGAGTATTCTATTATCACGAATTTCCCTTTGGCTTGAAGAGTGTTGGTGTTACATTCCAAAGTTCCATGAATAACATTTTCATGCCTATCATGGGGAAAATTCTCAAATTCTACATTGATGAGCTGGTGGAAAATTCAAGAGAGTTTTCTAACAACTTGGATGATTTTAAAACAATACTCAACAAACTGTAATAATACATTCTAAAAATGAACCCCTTGAAATATACATTTAGCATTACCTCAATTAACTTTTTCAGCTTCATCATATTCTACCATGCATCGATGTTTTCCTAGAGTATAAAAATGTTATCCTTAACATGTCACCTCCATTCAAAATATAATATTTGAGTTGAATTCAATGAATCTTGGACATCATTCAACACTTTATATCAAACCGTGTAGTAATATGTTTACGCATCACCAAGTTGATAAAAAAGGACTTCATATCAGTGGACTAATGATTGTCTAAAATCATTTAGTAGTCTAAAGACATATCTCTTGATCCCACTAGTGTTGTTGCCTCTTTTTGAAGGATGACCACTCATTTTTTTGGTGACATCCCTAGACTGATCACTGGGTTCCTTCCTCGCACAAAAAAACAATGCCTAGACTGGAAACATCCTTTATTACCTCAGCCAAACTATGCTTAATGTTGAGACTCATTATTCAAATATTGAGAAAAGATTTCTAGGCCTAATATTTTCTTTAAAAAAACAAAGGAATTACATGTATAATCAAGATGTCTATTTGGTCTATCATAGAAACACACTCAAATACATTCTATCTTTTACTATGTTAATAAGATGTCTATCATGATTGGAATTCATCCTATAGATGTTTGAAATCTATTTCATACTTAAGAAAATGATGAAAGTCCATACATTGGTATACTTCATTATAGAACATGCCTCATTATAAATAACTTTAGTAGATACTAAACTACACAATGAATAGATCATCTCTATTCAAGGGGTTCCATTAGATATGGGAGATGTATTTTGATAGTGTGTCTAGTATCCCAACAAGGAAGATGATGGAAGGACCCAAGATAAAAAATCTAGGGTTTGGAGTTGTTCTCATTTCCCCAGCAAATTCATTCCAACCATACACCTTTCAGTTATTAGAAGGGTGTTCAAAAAATGAAGCATAAATTAGGCTCTCATTACAGGGCTAGATAAGGAAATTCATGTACTAATAAATCACTAGAAGATAAAGGGAGTTTTGGAATTGGTCATCAAATTGGAAAATGGAAATTATGATATTAGAAAATAATATTTCGTCCCCCCTGTTTTATTATGTCTGTAGATTGACTGTGAAATTCCCCATTGAGTCAATAATTTTTCACATATCATGGTCAGAAAACACCCAAGTTGACACATTAGAGAATGCAGTCACGACCCTTGTATATCGAGATTTGGATGAAACAATCATCATCATTGTGCACCATCAAATGGTCTCACATTTTGGTCAAGTTAATACAGAAGAGATCGATGATGTTAGTCATGTCCCTAAACCATATAGTCTTACCACGATGTGGATGATACTCATTATAGACTACCTTAAAAATAGAGTACTCCCATTAGACAGATATGGGAAAGATAAAATATGAAGATGATCAATTTACTTTTCTCTATATTATGGCACAAATATTTAAATGTTTCTCTATAAGTCGAGCCTCGATGGGGTAATTCTCAGGACCATTGATGGAGAAGAGACCATTATTTTCATGAAATAAATGCACAATGGATCCTACGGTTACCAAGAACTAGGGTTCAACATTTCCTATAAAATTATGGGGCTTGGGTACTACTGGCCCACTAATATGTAGGATTTCAGAAAATTTACCAAAAATTTCCTTTCCTACAAGGTACACTACAAATTCATTGATCAACCCCTAATTTTTTTGAATACTTTCAAATTATCATGTTCATTTTACATATGGGGAATAGATGTCATATGAACATATACCCCATCTACATCAATTAATTTCAATTACATTCTCACTTCAACAAACATCTTCTCCAATTGGGATGAAGATATACCCCTCAATGAATTTAGGTAATGATATATTGTCAGCTTTTTGAAAGCCAACATCTTTAGCAGATTTGGCTACCTAAAACTATACTGATGTAAAATAGAACCATTTTTTCTATGTTGTAGAAGCTATATCCAAAGTATAATATTTAATTCAACCATTTATACTGCAATCTTGAAGTATCTAATGGATAGATAGAGGTCTTGAAAAATACCTTATCTAATATACTTCAAAATATAGTGGATCAGGATAAGAAGTCTTGGACGGATAAGATCTAGCGTGCATTGTGGGATTACCAAACCAAAATCCACACTACCACACAAGAGAAACTATATTCATTGGTATATGGGGCATTGGTGGTCCTACCCATTGAAGATGAATTTCCCTTACTCTGCTTTTCCAAATTATTTCAATATCAACTAATGATAAATCCCTGAAATGGTTAGATGAATTGGAGTGACAAGATGATAATAAATTTCATACATTGAATCATTTTTATGTCCACCGAAACTAGATTACATTATAATTTAATAGAATAGTTTACCTATATTCTTTCATTGTCAGAGAGATGGTGTTAGTCCTCATGAATCTAATGATACCTAGAAATAAACCTCTAAAGCTAGAGCTAAAGTTGGAGGGACCCTACTCTATATGAAATTTCTACTCAAATGGAGCTTATTCATTGATCTCTATGGATAGATAGATTTCCAAATCCCCCACCAATGTATTATTCCTAATGAAATAATTTTTTTAATCACACGACCCTCATCCATGTCACCGGATGACAAAATTAATGATACCAAAGTCCTTGCGGTATGATGTTAAAATACATAGAATCATCATTCAGACCTCATGATGTCAAAATAAATGATTCAATTCCTTTTCACATGATGTTAAACTTCTTGTAAAATGTCCTTATAACATGATGTTTAACTGTTGTCATTACCTATGTAACAATCATGGGAAATATTTTGTTGAAAATTCCTGATGTTTCAATATCCTCACCAGAGAGGACACCACCCAGGACATCAGTCTCCCACTATTTCAATTTTTATAACTATATGTTGTTGATTCATGTCCATATAGGATACATAGAAATTACCAAATCCTTTACCCTGACCTTGCTAGAGACTATAAAAACTCTCCATTTACTACACATGATTAAGCTCTATGTATGGAAATCCACACTCCATAGACAATATAGGTTTGAATTCTTCTATCATACTCAGACACATTATTTTAGCATATCATACTATTTATCCTATGATATTTTGGATCTTTATAATCTATATTTGTCCATAAATAATATGATATCAGTTTCTTGAGGAAACCACTATTTTATTATTTATAATATACCCCAGTTTGTTTTTTCATGAATTTCTCAAAAAAGGGGCATGCTAACCAGAGGAAAATATGTTCTCGCGAAAGACTTCTTCTATCCCTATATGCGCCAACAACATCATGTTGGAATCCACTCTTAAAACATAATCCATGTTTATTCATATAGTTTTTCCCCATATCATTTATCCTAATCCAAGAACCCCCAAAATCATAGTTTATGTTTTCCATATTCACATCTTAGGAACATCGTGACATCTTAACCCAATGAGACTTTTTTTTATGAATCATAGTTTCCGTGATGTATTATCATATCTGTATGAACTAAAACAACCATACCACATTTATTCCTAGTTATATGATGTTAAACTGTATGAAAAATTCATTGGAACATGATGGTAAAATGTAGTATTACCATATTTACAAAGCATAGGTTGCCCTGGGAATCCAGTTAAGGAAGCCTCATTTCATTAACATTTTATTCCCCTAAAAAATTGATTCCCTAGATTCCTGAGAATAAATCATAGGGCATCACACCTTATTTTTCATCTAGGGTAAAATTTTTCCTTAATGGATGATGTTAAACTGAATGGTTAACATCCTTTTTATTTTTAATTATAATTTAAGGAAAACATTTAACTCACTTCCTTCCACTTCAAGATACATCGTGACACCTGGATCGCCAACTTTGAGTCAAGACATCATATTTTTTTCATATTGATCCACCTATATCCATACTACATGACATTAAATAGTGTGGAATATCTCCTCACCACATGACACTAAACTTAATGATTTCTAAGAACTATGTTTAGATTGATTCATTTTATTATAGGATACATAGTGAAACCGGAATCACTAATTCTAGTTCTAGTCACAACATAAATAATCCCCCCTTCACCATGTATAGTTCATATCTTCACATAGAACATTCACAGAATAACTATGTATGGGTTGATTATTTTCCTATCGAAGTATATATTTATTCCTAGATCATACATCCTAAACCATCCATAATTTAAAAATCCACCCACTCTTCTATATACGAGTCAGATAATTATAGGAGATTCTAGTACGGGTTCTCACCCCACTCCTGAGCCTGTATTCAAAGAAATATCCCCCCTCTCCACACACAAAAATAGATCAATTTCAGAGGTTTCCCTCATAATCTATGTTCGATTGATTTTTGCATTGAAGATATACATATAGATTCCCGAACCATATTTCTAATTCCAAGGCAATATTTTTTTTTTCAAAAAATACACCTCTCCAGCTTATAGGTTAGACGTGCATGATAAAAATATTTATACCCATTCTTATAAAGTTTTTATATGAAATTATTCATCCTTACTCGGGAACTTTCCCTACACAAACAGAAATCATTGTCCTAGGATGTTTGAATCTCCATAAACTTTATCTAGTCACCATTAATAGAATTTCATATTCATGAGGACACCTTCATTTGACCGTGCATTTAAATTACCCAATTGTATTTACATAAATCATCCACAAAAAAAAGTACTATCATCAGAAGTAAAATACATCCTTATAAGATACCTATTGTATCTATTTAAGTCCCAATGGATTTTTCATCCTATGTAACTCATTTAATTTAGACACCCCTTATATTTTAGATTATAATTTTTCCCATTAATTCCTAAATATGATATAATATTCTTGGATATATTTCCATGAAAATGGAAAATAACTACCCTTTAGTCAAAGATATGTGACATTAAATCGTGTCCCTTAAGAATCCACAATGTAATACACTAAACTAATTTGTTCATGTCATGGTCTCATGATATTAAAATGAACAACACATCAACCCTTGTTAGAGAGGGACCTCCCCCCTAATTTCTATCATCTATGTGAATGTACCCTCCTTTTCAAAAAAAAATTTATTTAGGAGTGGTTTACCATTCATGTATAGTTCCAATACATATTCCCTCATCATTCTTAAACATCTTCCCTTGATAAAATACCCTTTTTTGGTCAAGAGAAATTTGGATCTTCACAAACTACCTAGCCATCTTAAATGGAAGTTCAGTTTCATGGGGAAATGTATTTTTTTCTTTGCATAATACACTCCAAATTTTCTTTGAATAAGTCTCCCACAGAAAATACATTTCATCCAAAGGTGAATTCATTCTCAAGTGAGAACCATTATATCCATACAATACCAAACAACATCATGCTAGAAACTTATTTTCAAACATTTGTTCCAACCACTCCTCTTCTACTTTTCCCACATCATTCTTTGGATTCATAAATCTCTAGATTATGGATTAAAATTACCATTTATATGTATGAATAATATTGGGGAATTCTTAGACCCCAAGCCCTATTGGGGTTGTCACCCCATAATTCGTTGTTACATCTATTTGAACTAAAATATCAGTTGCATATTTTTTCCTAAAAGACTTTGAAATGCACACAAAATGATACTAGTACTCACCATGTTCAAAACTCACAATGGGAACCCTTGATAAAATTAAAGTCTTTCCCACTAAGTCTACGCCATATAGACCTGAGGAGAAAATTAGTGTGGTAATAAAAATGATGCATAGTTTTTTGGGTTTTCCATGTAACCCTAGAAAAAATCAAAATTATGCTCATTGGGTCCCTTAGATCAGAAAAAATTGAGAATTACATGATATTTTATCCAAACAAGATAACTCTAGTATTATAGTGTTAGTAATTATTCTTTTACCAGTCCATGAATAATGCTCTGGAAGAGATCATTGCCCCATGATTATCCTAGGATATGATTGAAATTGTTATCTAGTGATAAAACCATTACGGTTATCTGGTATATTATCTTTCAAGACACTAAAAGTTGTGATTGATTGGTACTATAGGCTAATATAAAGGATAAGTACTAGAGGGAGAACCGTTTTTCATTTATCTATTGAATGGGGAAAAAGGAGGAAAATATAAATCATATATATTCTTCTTATGAGTTTGAAATAGTAGTTAAAATCCTACTTGAATGATTAAAATTTTTGAATCATTGCATGATCTAAATCGTCTGCATCTCAACATAGCACAAACAACGTCACAATTTCTATGTCAGCACCATCATGAACTATATCCAACCACTTAGAATCATCTAATCCTACCTTTTATACTTTTTATACTAGTTATTTCCCTTCATCAATAACCACCTCATCATGATACTTCTATTGATTTATCTGGTCTAACTCATGGAGAATTTGTTCCACTATGGTTTTCTACTCCGCAACTTCACCTTGTCGCCTCATAGAAACCCCAACATTCATGAGGATATTCCAGGATTTAGTGATATAGTCCATGCACTCTACAGATGATAGATGATACTTAATAATGTTATCCCTATCCCAAGTGGCAATCACCTTTTTCACCATGACATGTATGGTTTTATAATCAAACACATGAAACCCATGAAACAAAAAACATGTGACATAATCTAGACAATTTATTTGGAATGGTTTATAACGGGGTATAATAAATTATATAATATATTTTCTTATATGAAGTCTAATATACAAAAATTAAATCATTGATGATATTATAATATAATTTGTAATCACTCTCATATTGTGGAATATATCAAGGAACTAGTGAAACGAGAGGGGATTCTGACTCCAACCCTTCATCATGACATAACCCTGTGAAAATTGGATCATTTTTTATTTGATATGTTTGATATTTGAGGGAAAAAATAAGAAGCACATGGGATTTTGGAAATAATCATGGAGTAAGAGGATTGAAATAGTCAATACATAAATTTTGAAAGGGAATGAATAGCTAGAAGGATGGGGAACATACCTTCACTTGTCAAAATGTCAGCATCCCTAACCACAATTATCCTATTGCATAGAAAAATATATGATTAATCCTCAATTTTTAGGTTCTCATGATGTTATTTTAGGGATTCCCATGTCACATGCACATGATTAAAAAATCAGTGTCCTCTAGAATGTCACTCATTAAAACTGAGCATTAAAAAATAACGATCACATAAATAGGAGAAATGGTGGGGTCCGACTCCCCTTGATATCGAGTCATTTCAACTTATATTATTGGTCTATCCAACGGAGAAGTATTAGTGTTCTCATAAGAAACATAAACTACTAAAGGGAATCCTCTTAATGGGGAAAGGTTTGTTTGATCAGGAAGAGTCGAACACATAGGGCTTGGAATATCCTCTATATATACAGTCGTTCTTGGACCCCCTCCATCTCAGGTACAACTTCCACTATTATTTAACCTATCTCTAATGAAGAAGGATGGGGTAATGGGCCTCGGGTAGTTGGTTCTTATTGTCTCATAGGTCCTACACTAATTCATGTGTGAGTTAATTAATCAACACATGGAATCATACAACAAGAAGTATAAGTAAATAGATGCAATGAACACCTATTATTTCATACTAAAGGTGTATCAAAAGCTTTCTTTCATGCTAATGGATCATCCTGTCCAAAGAGGGCGTGTTCATGAGAGTATTAGTCCATTGGGAAGGGTGTGGGAATGGTCTTACAATATCTTTTGGAACATCCTTCATGTGATAGACCACCCTAGTAGAGCCCTCTTTGATGGATCCATCACCCAAAGAGAAGTTCTCCCCAACAATAGTACCCCTTGGCTGTACTCCTCATATGGAATAGGTGAAATAATATACCTTTCCTAAAATTCCAATGAGTATGGATTAGAGATCTTGGAAATAATAGGAAGAGGAGTTGATACAAAAACAATCATATTACCTCTCTGTTGGCAGTATCTCACTCCACCTTTGTGATCACCATATCCAATACGTGATTAGACTAGTAAATTCTATCCCAAAATGAATGGATACATGTTTCCATCTCTTCAAGGTATTTTTCCAAATTGTGTATGTATGATTATAATGATTTAATTTTTGAATCCCTATTCCTACCACCAAATTAATGTGTTCAAACCACAGTAATGTGGAACTCATTACACAACCCACATGTCTATGTTAATCACCCAAAAATAAATGTTAGTTATATTAATTTATATATATATGCATCATACGTATAAGGTAAATGGTCAATTATTGTAAATGTGTAGAGGTAAATGAGATAGATAAATACCACATTAGTAATCCTGAAGCAAATATTGCAAAACTGATTGAGTTTCCTAGAAAATGATAGCCTCCAAGAAAGTATAAGGTCCAAACCAACTCCATTAACCTTGGGAGATTTTTCTCTAGAAAGAATTCAATTAAAGAAAAACTCAAACACATAATATGAACATGCTATACCCAACAACTATTCTCAATCTCATAACTAAAAATAGAAAGCTGAGGTCAAGGTAGATGAAAACTAAATGTGATAGTATCAAATCATGAATGATGTTCAATGCTCTATCCTAAAAGAAAATTTTCATATAAATGAGAATAAACGATATTAATATTTCATAATAAATATAATAAACATGCATATTAGGGATATTTGAAAAATAAATAAAAATTATATTTATTTTCAAATACAAGAGTCATTTATGAACTAATAATAAATATATGAAAATTATAAACAATTTTGAATTTTTCAATAATATAAACATTTTAGATTTATATCAATATGAACACCCTCATATTTTATATTAAATGGAATGTATATAATATTTCATGAATTATAAACATTTTATAATTAAATATATATTATATAAACATTATTTATAATCTAAATATCATTTATTTATTAAATTTGAAAATAATTTACAAATCACCTCTTATGATTTATAAATAAGTATTATTCTTTCAAGATGATAAGGCATCACATATAATATGTAAAAAGGTATTTAAAAATTTTAACCATTAATAATTGTGAAAAATAGTTTATAAAACTTTATTTAATTAATTTTAAATAATTTATATTTACATAATTTATAAATAAAATAAATATAAATTAAAATATCCCAAAATACACTTTATTATGATTTATAAAAATTTAGTAGACCATAAAAATCATTTAGTATGTTTTAAAAAATAATAATATTCTTTTTAACCATATGTAGAAACCCTATGTTGTATAACAGTATCCTCTTATTACCCTTCCAAAAATGTTATGCATAAGTGTAAATTATGTTTTTAATATCTTTTATAAAGGTAACATAAATCGTACATTTATGTAGCTGGATTGTAAAAATTTTTAATAAAGGTAATAAGTAGATTACCTTTATGAATCTCCCTCATGTAAGGTTATATTCTTTAGACAAATCCTTTATATAGGGGTACTATCATTATTTCATACATTGGGTAATGGTAACCATTATGGACCATTACGTGTAAGTGGAAAAAATCCAATGACCCTTAAGTAAACCCATTTTCTTAGGGGTTCATCCTTTAGGCACCCATTTTCACAATGGTAATCAATGGGGATACCCATAATAATTCCTACTATATAAGGGTGTCATGCAGGGGTAGCTGCATATCTACCTTTACGTGTAACTAATGAACTACTATGTATGTGTACTACCTTTACACAACTTGTTTTTGTAAAGGTAATATAAAAGTTTCCCTTACATAGTCCTTCTTTATAAGGATATGACATTCACATAGCCAACCTATGTTAGAGTAAATAAAATTTACCGTCACTCGTCCCATGTAAGGTTCTATAATATTTTCCAGTGTTTCAAGATGATTTTTTTTTATTTTGTCTTTGAATAAAAGTGATTTAAACATGTTCAATTCTTAAATAAACTTCCTCTGATAACACTGGTGGATTTTATACGGCCATATAATGACCTTAAATAGCGTAAGACAACCCAAAACATAGTAGATTTATCATTATGAAATAATTAACAAATAATACGGTAAACTGGGTATCTTTTATTCGAAAGATGTATTGGATTCCATCATTCTTCAGTGGATAGTACATGAGGGAGATCACGAGGAGTAATGAAATAAGTACCCTAACTTTGAGGGAATACACCAACCACTTGAATCCAAGATTGTCTAACAAGGACACTAAATATATGAATTGGTTCTAACAACTTCTCAATATGATATAAATAGTTCTCAAGAAGAAGGTATTATTAATAAAGTCTTACACACAATGAAAAAAACACCCCAATAGGAAGATCACATCCTCTTATATAGCCAAATATTGAGGCACCAACCAATTCATTATAAGGATTTCTTCCAGTTGGTAAATAATTCATTGAATAGTTTCATTGAATTAGTGTAATCCTTTAATCCAATCAAAAATGGATTGTGACTAATTAAATCATTATAAAGGAAATGAATTTTATATTTCATATATATATAATAATATATTTATGCATCTCATTCATTAACATTACAAATGTTGGATGCATATTCAAATGTACACTATATATAATATCATATTATATGTGTGTGTGTGTGTGTAATTCATCATATTCATGTTTACATGTATCTCTTGCTTATACATTTTAGTGTACATATAATAGAAATCTCCTTCAAGATCATCATACTCATACCATAAACAGTCACTACCTTTCTGGATAGAGAGAAACTCTATAACACCCAGATGTATGGATTTAAAATAGAGTGACCTATAAACCAGCATCGCCAAGTAATAATAACATTAATATGGAGAAACATTGATACATACATATGGTGTCATAAATGGATATCCTTTTATAATTATAGATGTTCACATCAATGGGATGAATCTGATATGTACAAACATTCACATTGGCATATGTTAATAACCGATTTCTTGAGTCAGGGTAACTAGTTTTATACTGGGATTTGGGATTGATTCTCAAAAATGAATTAAATCTATAAGTGAGTCATATAATAGGAAATAGTTCCTCCTAATAGGGTTTGATGATCCCGACCTCCCATAATGTTGACCAATGTGAGATCATAAGAATTATTTGAAAGAAACATCCATGAATGTTTTCCTTTTTAAAGACATTATGTAGATTTTCATGGATGTGGGAGTCATTAGGTGTTTTGGTTCTATGAATAAACACAATTCGAATCCATTTGAGAAAGGAGTAGTGACTAGATACAAATATTGTGTATCTATACACAACACCTCTTAATCAAACATCACACTACCCTATCCTAGGTCAAAGTAGTAATATAATTGACTCGATATCATCCCCTAAAATGGTAATTGTTTTCAAATACCTCGTGGTGGGCTCCTAACTTTTATGATAAAATATATTTTATATAATTCATTTTACTACCCGAAGAAGATAAACAATAATCATTGTTATAACTAGAATAAGTGTTTTTCATAAAATAATATTTTTTTAAATAATGAATTATTTAAAATGGTTAAACCTGGTTAAATATTTTTCAAAATCATTCCTTGTTAATAAAATTTTAATTTTTTTATTTAATTATAAGAAGCTAATGAATGTTCATAAAAAATATTTTATAAAATTTATGTTACCAACCATTAATATTTTGAGAAATTATACATCTTGATCAATTAATTTTTCCTTCATTCCATAATGTGAATTCAATTTCAAAAAAAATATGATTTATAATCACGGTCCTAATGAGGAATGTCTTATAAATCTAGTAAAATTATCCACGTTGCTTATCTCACCATTTTTATCTTTCTTTAAATACATCGGGGATGTTATTCCTTGTAGAAAATTTTAATGAAATATCTATTATAAGTTCCAAGGAAAACAAAATCATCTAGAAGATGGTCCAAACCATTTATCATTTTATTATGAATTCATTATTTAACGATCAACCACTATAAGTGGAAATTACAATAATAATGATACTTTTGGTAATTTGAGGTTTTATTACAAACCCTAAATATTTTAAATAAACATAATAAGATATCATGAATATCATGTATGTTTATCTTGAAATATAATTTTAATTAATATTATTTAAATTAAATTATATAAAATAACTCATATACGTTTATTATTAATCAAATATCTTGAAGAGATAGAATATTCTAATTAATAACATAATTAGAAATGAAATATTAATTGAAGGCACGAGAAGATAGAATATATGTATACATTGTGGTAATTTTTTTAAATAAATAATTATTTATTATTATTATTTAACATACTTAGAAGAATCCCACATATTTTATTAAAAAAAGAAAATCAAGTTAATTTTAAGATATAGAAAAACCCATTACATGGTTTATAATCCTAGGGAAATAAATACCCAATAATTACAAGGTTGAAATACCTGACCCATAGGCCAAACATCAGTACCTGCCTATACCGTGAAACACACAATATTCCCATCTATGCACCCCAGCATCCATCACCTATCGGGCGATGAACCACCTGCACTCAATCGAACCTACTGCATCCACTACCAATTTCCCCACTATAATTCTTATAACTCACCAACATCCCTAGAGGCTATCACTTATCATCCTGACTTTACCCTTCCACCATATCCTCCACCCCTCCACCATTTTCCTAAAAACCGTAAAACATGCCAATCATGTTATCACCATTGGAAAGCTGCTAGTTCTCTAGTTCCAACACCTCCACTGACACAGCTACTATATAATAAACTACTCATGAATATCTCCAAATTATGGTCTTTCAGTATTAAAACCATTACCTAATGTAGTATTACAGTGTAGACCTACAACTTGGTAAACACCGCAACTAAAATAAACAATTATTTAGTTTTTATCTTAAGTATCAATAAAATATATTGAGATTTAAATATATTTTTAATAATGAATATCATATAAAGAACATTGATGAATGAGGTGTTTAATTAATTTTTATAAAATAATAATTCCTAATTGAAAAAAATTGATTCTGTATAATAATTCAATTTTTGAAGTATCTTGGTGGGTGTTCATATTATTCAGTTTCTATTTTCTAATTTCTTTATGTTGAACTCTTATTATTTTGTTATATGGGTTTTTTATTTCCTTTTCCCTTTTTTACATCAATGATGATCTGTAAAAAACATTTCTAGCAAGATGTGTAGTGTTTACGAAAATGATAAAGACATAGACAATTATTGGTGGTGATGAAAATGACATGTGGTGGTGATAGTTAGGAAAAATTATATTTACTAGAGATGCATTTGGTGAATATCTCAAGTTATGAACTTTTAGTATCGGGCTACATGAATGGAATATAGTTTCTATTTATTAGTTTTTATTTTTTTCACTAGTGAGAGGGTAGGTTTCCGAATTTTTTCATTTGAATTTTGAAATTTAAATTTTATATTATATATATTGTTTTGTTATTTTCTATTGATTTATATAATCCTATGATGTTTTTCTTGTGACTGTTTTCATTGAATCCAGAAAATTGTTTCATTAAAATAAAAAAACATGTATTGGAGGTGGTCTAATTAAAGAAAATGAGAAGTTTACTAAAACTGATAAATTATTTATATGACATGAATATCTATCATCCAGGATCAATTATGAGGAAAATATATTGATATAAGTATAAATCAAAATCATCTTATTTTTAAAATTTTAGACATTCACTAGTGAGAGAACCATGGTTTTATTTAATGGGTGTGTGTCTAAATGATTTTCACTTATAATATTTTTTTTCATTCTAATCATGATATTTTGGATGCCCCAATATGAAAAGATACCATGGGTTACCTATTATTAAGAAAAATTATTTATATAATCTCTATATATATTGAAATAAAATATAAATATTTTTATGAAGTATAAATTGTGATAAATATATGAGTGCACCTACCTACCATGTGAACTATTTAAATGTTATTTGAGTGGTGAATATACGAAATAGTCATATGTGTTATTATTTATCGATGAATATATCTCTCATGATTTTTATTTTGATTAAAATAGATAATTAGCAATGCATTCCATATATAAAATGATCTATCAAAATCATTAATATGATGCTCATAACACTTTCATTAATAATATGGCTATAAGGTGTGAAAAATGTATAGTTGATTTTATAATTATACACACGAAAGGTGTGGATAAACTGATTATATAAAATAATTTTTCATTTTAAGTAATAAATTAAATCGTCCACTAGAGTGGCAATTAAATATATCAACATCAATATGTTTTTTTATGTTTTTTTTTCAAAACTAATAGTAGTTCAAAATTAATTACAATATCTCATTAAATATTATGGATTATATATTTTTATATTTGAGTTCTTTCAAAACTCATCAATAATAATGATTTTTTAGAGAATTCAATATCAAAATAATTGTCCAAACACAACTTATGGAATATTTAATATGCTCAACACATTGGATTGGTCATCCAAAGTATTAATAATTTTAAATATTGATGAGATAATTATAAAAATGCTCTTCTAAATTTCATCTCTTTTTTTATATTTATGGTAATATTACTTAAAATAACTATATAAAAATCCCATAATGGTTCAAAATTCCTTAATTATATATAAAAATTTTAAATTCACATAATTATAAAAGTTATTATATGGGTTGAACTATGTAATACATATATTACATAGCCATTTAAATAAATATTCACATAGGAATTATATAAAATTTATTTTTTCATTCCATGTTTTTATAAATCAGTATTTTTACATTAATCATAATATTATCAAGATAATTTAAGTTATATTAAACATATAGAAGATTTTATTAAATTAGTGGAAAATTTGATGATCAAATTATTTGCAATGCTTTTTTATTTTATAATTAGTCATCTAAAAGGAAAAATATTAAATTCTAAAAATATTTTATATATTCATGAAAATAACATTAATAAATAATTGTATATAATTCTATAAAAAGTGATATAATATTTTCATGAAAATATAATAGATAATATATTTTTATTGAATTATTAAATATGTACAGTCATTTAATTTATTATTTAATGGTTAAATATAATGCATGTTTTTTAATTCCAGATGGATATGCACACACATATGCATATGTAACTTTTAAAAAATATGATGTATTATTACAATGAATTTGATTCATGATATGTAGGATAATTTATGAAAATTTATTCATAAAATAGTTGATTTCTTTGTTTGAAAAGAAACTAATACTTACCTCCAACCATTATAGAATAGCACATAAAAATGAGGAATTGAAACATGAATTCCTTCTTCAATATATGTGGAGTCAATAAGGTTTTCCTTATGACTTTTCCATTCCTTCTTGTTTTCAAAATCACAAGCACCTTATCTTTAAGGAAAATCGCTTTTATAAGGAAAATCACATTTATAAGGAAAATCTATTTTATAAGGAAAGTTGCTTTTATAATGAAAATCGCTTTTGTAAGAAAAATTATTCTTATCATATTTTCATTATCTATATCCTTATATTTCTTAAGTATAAGATTCAGATTTATTTCTATATTCTCGGAATCGTTTAAAACATTGATATGAAGCATTCTGTTTTAGGTTCCGAATTCTGGATGAGAACTGTAATGAAGTTTCATTCGGAATTCTGGATACGAACTCTGATAAAGTTCTCCTCTGAATTCTGGATACGAATTCTCATGAAGTCCAACATCAAATTATCATTACGAATTCTGATGAATAATTCTCATTATGAATTCTGATGACGAATTCTCATTACGAATTCTATTGATGAATTCTCATTACGAATTCTGATGACGAATTCTCATTCCGAATTCTCATTCCGAATTCTCATTCCGAATTCACCTATTAAACAGAATCTGATTATCTTTGCTTTATACAGTTTGAATTTATTTAGACTCTGAGTATTATTATTTTTAGACTCTGAACTTTCAATTTTCTTACACTTTCATAATTTGTATACTCTTTGATATTTTGTTTACACTCCGAACCTTCACTGTGAACTTTTGTGTTAAACTTAAAACGATGTCGTACATTCTGTTACACTTGTTTTGTTATAAAACGATGTCGTATATTCTGTTATAAACTAACCGTTGGTTAAGTTACACGTGTATAGGTCCCTCCTATTTTTAAGGAAAATATGACCGTTGGAAAGGAGGCCGACCTTGCCTATAAATATGAGCTCATTTGAAAGAGATCGAGACTGATAACAACAAGAACTTCTTCAACATAGTTCACACATGCTGTTGAAGTGATTTCTAGAGAGATAGGCTCTTATTAACTCTCAAAGCTTCGTGCGACTCCGAATGTTGGTGATTACATTCGAGGACTTCCGGGGATAGGAAGACAGAGGTTCCGGCTACCTTGAAGTTCGAGGGCTTCCTTGCTGAGGAAGACAGAGGTTTCCAACTACCTTGAAGTTGAGGACTTGCGGGGATAGAAAGACAGAGACTCTGATCTTCGTATCGATGGATTATCCTCGTGTGGGTAAGATAGACTTGCTTGAAAGTATAAATCAAGGGACCTTTATCCAAGGTTGTTGGATACCCTTCTCTTTGGTTTAAAAGACTTATATCTTTTTACTTGTAGTTTTACTACTTGTTTGTTTTCTGCTGATTTTGTATTGTAATGAAAGTATAACTTTATTATACTTCCCTACTTTTACTCTGATTCATTTAGATTCTATACTCTTTAAGGTATAATATCACTTTGTAATATTTGGTTATGTTTCAACTTTCGGAACCATAATTTCCAGAACATACTTTCGGAATCTCTTTCCAGTTTTAAGCAAGTTCATAGGACTTGATATTTATAACTTCATTCCTTATTCCATGTTTTCATTTGGTGTTAGATCCATTGTGAATTTTCTTAGTTTAACTTTGTTAAACTTAGACCTTTATTTTTCTTAAGGAAAACATTGTTATTCGTAACTAACTTTAAAATATCCAAAGGAATTTTTAAAGTGTACAATTGACCCCCCCCCCTTTGTATATTGAGCATCTACATCATTATTTAGATCCTAAAATTGGTATCAGAGGAGGTTTCTGAAATAATTGTACTCACGTATAAGTTTTTCTTTCTCACTTTATCATTCCGAACTTTTCCCATTCTGAATTTTCCCATTCCGAACTTTCTCATTCCAAACTTTCTCATTCGGAACTTTGTGATTACAAACTTTTTTCTACTAACAAGTTTGTGTGCCAAAGGTTATTTTAAGTATGGAAGGAATTAATGTTGGTTCCATTGATAATCTAAATCCTACAAGGCCACCAATCTTTGATGGTAATGACTATGAATACTGGGGAGATCGAATGAATACTTTTGTTATCAATACTGGAGTGGAAAACTTTGTTATGCTTACTGGTGATTATAATATTCTTGATAAGGAAGTTAGAACTATCACTAACTAGGAAAAGAAAGAGTATCAACTCAATTATAAGGTACACAATACCTTACTTTGTTCAATGACTAGAAATATATGTAGCCAAATTTCTTCTTGTGAAGCAGCTAATTGTATCTGGAAGAAGTTAGAGGTTACACACATTGGAACTTATTAAGTGATTGAAACTAGGAGAGCTATGCTTAGAGATGAATACCATGGATTCAATTTTATTTATGGTGAACCAATATGTAAAGTTCAATAGAGGTTTATGACTATCATCAACAGTTTACAGTCTATGGGAGAGAAAGGGTTAGATGATGAAGCACTTGTGGATAAAATAATTGATATTATTCCCAATGAGTGGGAATCCAAAAGAACTTCTATAGATGAGAATAGGAAGGTCACTCAAATTTCTCTTGATGAGTTATTCGGAACTCTTCTCCAACATGAAACCATAATGAAGAGATATGCTGATAATATCAAAAAGAAAAATTGAAATGGTACCGTCGCTTTTACAACAACATCAAATCAGATGAAAGCTAAGACTCATGAGAGAGTAACCAGATCCAAGTCTAAGAAAGTCATTTTCCAATCAGATTCTAGTGAGAGTGAAGTCTCTGAAAGTGATTTAGCAAATCTTTCTCGAAGGAAGAACAAGATAGCTGGAAAGAGAAGTTTCCAATCCAAGTATAAGAAAAAGGAAAGGAAAGATAGGAAAGATGGAGAAGTTACTTGTTATGAATGCAAGAGAGATGGACATATTAGACCAGATTTACCTTTTCTCAAAAAGAAATAAAGGAAAGAAAGGCATTCAGACAGAAACAGAAAGAAGTATTATAAATCCAAAGCTAAGAATGTTCTGAAAGCTAATGACACCTGCAGTGCCAGTGGTTGTGACTCTTCATATTAATCTTCTGATTACGAATCTTCAGGACATAAAAATCTTGGTCTTATAGCTAGATTATCTATTGATAATCATTGTTTTATGGCTCACATATGAAATGCTGAATCATTGACCAATGTTTCTTTAAATTCTAATGATAGTACGTATTTTAACTCTTCAGATGAAGAATCCTCTTCTGATGATGATAATACTTTACCTACTTATGAAGAAGTTTCTAGGTTTTATGAACTTCATGAGATTGAGAATTCCAAAGTCAATAAAAAAATTGATAAGGAAAACTCTTGGAATTATATTCTTATGAAATAAATATCAGATCTTTCTAATGATCTTGATAGGAAAAATGATGATTTTGAAAGTATTTAAAAAAATCTTGAGGAAGTCAGTTCTGAGAAGAACAAACTTTCTAAAGAGTTAGAAAAAGTTATTTCTAAGAAAAATATTATCGAGCCTAGCTATAGATCTAAAACTAATGATTTTGAGGATAAGAACTTGGTTATAAAACTCATGTCCGAAATCTTTTCCTTAAAGAAGTGTTTATCAAGCTTTACCCATGGTAAGGAAAATTTTGATAAAATGTATTCTCAAATACGACCTTTAAGAAATAAATCCGGATTTTGTTATACCCATGCAAAACCAATTTTTAGTAACAATTATTTTGTACCTCAAAGTGCCCCATTTTGTAGTAAGTGTCAATGTGGTGGTCACTTGGGAAAGAATTGTTCCTTAAAAAAACCCAATCTCTAGGATTTCACAAAGATTATTTCTCTAAGAAGATGTGGGTACCTAAAATTTTGTTATCTAGAAATCTCGGATCCAAACAAGTTTGGATTCCGAAAGTCTAATTCTCTTCTTGATTTCAGGAAAATAAAGAGATTAACAGCAACAATACATGGTACATGGATAGTGGATGTTCCTGGCACATGACTGGTAACAAAATCTATTTTGAAATGATTATCAAAATGAAAAGAGAAAGGTAACTTTCAGAGATAATGCTAAGGGAGAGATTGTTGGTATTGGTAATATTGTTCTTCTAGGTAAAACATTGATTTCAAATGTTTTTTTTGTTAAGGGTCTTAAGAACAACCTCATTAGTATAAGTCAGTTATGTGATGAAGGGTACCTTGTGAATTTTAGGAATGATAAGTGCTTAGTTCACAATTACAAGTAAGAATTAATTCTCTCAGCCAATAGGAAAGAGAATGTTTACACCTTAAATTTAGAAGACCTCAGGAGCCAAGATGTACCGTGCCTATGTGAAATGGAAGATCATTCCTAGTTATGGCATTGAAGACTAGGTCACTATAACCTTAGAAACTTATGTAAACTATCTAAGAAGAAACTAGTTGAGGATCTACCAGAGCTTAGATTTGATTCTTCTAAAGATTGTGATCCTTGTCAATATGGAAAGCAACATAAATATGGTTTTAAATCAATCGGTGAAGTCTCAACAACTGATGCATTATAGTTAGTGCACATGGATCTTTTTGGTCCAACACAAATTGGAAGTATTGGAGGCAAATACTATGTGTTTGTTCTAGTTGATGATTACACTAGATTTACTTGGGTTTATTTTCTAGAAAGATGTTTGAATCTTTTTATTATTTGAAAAGTTTTAGAGCTCATGTTAAAAAGGAGAAAAACCTTCCATTGAAAACTATTCATAGTGATCATGGAGGAGAATTTCAAAATTCTGATTTTGAAACTTTATGCAGTAGAAAAGGTATTACCCACAATTTTCAGCACCTAGAACTCCTCAAAAAAATGGTGTAGTTGAGAGAAGAAATAGAATTCTTCAAGAGATAACTAGAACCATGTTGAGTGAATATTCTATAGCTAGACATTTCTGGGCTGAAGCTGTAATTACTGCTTGCTATAATATAAATCGAGTTCTGATTAGAACATTTCTTAATAAAACTCCTTATGAGTTATGGAATGGTAGAAAACCAAGACTTTCCTACTTCAAGGGTTTTGGTTGCAAAGTGTTCATTTTGAATACTAAAGATAACCTACAGAAATTCTCACCAAAATCTGATGAAGGAATTTTCTTAGGCAATTCCACAACCTCTAAGGCTTATAGAGTTTTTAATAAAAATACTTGTACTATTGAAGAAACAGTAAATGTAAAATTTAATGAGTCTGATCCTTTTTTTAAACTATCCCAACCTACATCCTCGGATGTGTTTTCAAAAACTGATTATCAACCTTTTATAGAAGATCCTTTTGATAAGGAAAATGTTCAAGAAGATACTTCCGAAACATTTACCCTAGAAGACTTTCTACCCTATGTTGATGAACAGGCTTTTCAAAACCCAAATCAGGTGTTTCTTAAGAATCATCCTAGTGACAGTATCATAGGTGATGTAAATTAACCTGTAAGGAATAGAAGTACCTTAAGAAATGAAGTAGAACATCTAGCATTTCTTTTCTAATTAGAACCAAAAAGCAGTGATGAAGCTTTATGTGATGATGATTGGATCAAAGCCATGCAAGATGAACTAAATGAATTTGAAAGGAATAAAGTCTGGACTTTGGTTAAGAGACCTAAGTAAACTTCTGTTATTGGAGTAAAGTGGGTCTTCAGAAACAAATGTGATGAAAAAATGGAGTCATAGTTAGAAATAAATCTAGACTTGTTGATAAAATCTATAATCAGCAAGAGGGAATAGACTATGAAGAAACCTATGCTCCAGTAGCTAGAATTGAATCTATCCGTATTCGACTTGCCTTTGCAGCATTCATTAATTTTAAACTTTTTCAAATGGATGTGAAATGTTCTTTTCTTAACGGTTATGTTCAAGATGAATTTTTTGTTGAACAACCTCCTGGATTTGAAGATACAAAACATCCTGATTATGTTTTGACTTACCAAAGCTCTGTATGGCCTTAAACAAGCCCCACGAGCATGGTATGATAGACTCACTGGATTTTTTCTTCAAAATAACTATGTTAAGGGAAATGTAGATCCAACTCTTTTTATAAAGAAAGATAAGAAAAATGTTTTGATTGTTCAAATTTATGTTGATGACATAATATTTGGTTCAACTCAGTAATCTTTAACTTACTCTTTTGCAAGTCTAATGAAATCTGAGTTTGAAATGATTATGATGCATGAGTTAAATTTTTTCCTTGGTTTTTAAATTTCTCAAAAACAAGAAGGAATCTATATATCTCAACATAATTATATTAAATATATTCTCAAAAAGTATGGTTATGACAACACTAAGAGTATAAGTACTCCCATTGGTACCTCAAACTCTTTAGATCTTGATGAAGCTGGGAAACCAGTAGATCAAACATCTTTTAGTGGTATGATAGGAAGTTTACTTTACATAACAGCTAGTCAACCAGACATAATGTTCTCAGTATGCTTATGTGCATGATATCAATCCAATCCTAAGGAATCTCAATTAAAGGTAGTAAAACGAATTTTTCGCTACCTTAAGGGAACCATGGACTAGGATTATTTTATACTTCTGGAAATGATTTTGTTCTAAAAAGCTTTTCTGATGATGACTTTGGTGGATGTAGAATGGATAGAAAAAGTATATCCGGAACTTGTCATTTCTTATGAGATTCGTTAGTTTCTTGGTCCTGCAAGAAGCAACATTCTGTAGCACTTTCCACTGCTGAAGCTGAATATGTAGCAGCTGGAAGTTGTTGTGCTCAAGTGTTGTGGATGAAACACACACTCACAGACTATGGCTTGAGTTTTACTAAAACTCAAATTTTGTGTGATCACACAAGTGCCATTTCCCTAAGTAAGAACACTGCACATCACTCTCGTGAAAAGCACATAGATATTAGGCATCACCTTCATAGGGATCACACACTAAAAGGAGATATTATTCTTCAGTTTATCGGAACGCAAGATCAACATGCTGATATTTTCACAAAATCTTTGCCTTTTGATAGATTTGAATACATTAAACAGAAGTTAGGAATGATAACCATAAGGTAATCTTTCTTAATTAACTTTCTGTTGAAAAAAACATCTTACAGTAATAAACTCCTTTTCATAGAGGGAATATATTTGATTGTTAGAGTAACTAAGTTTTTCAATGTCTGTTTTCAAACTTTTCGGAACAAAAATTCCAGAATCGAAATTTCTGGAACTGAAATTTTCAGAATGGATATTTTCGTATAGAAAAATTCTGGAATGGAAATTTTCATATTGAAAACATCCAGAATGGAAAATTTCATACTGGTATTTCCAAAACGATATTTTTGTACCAAGACTTTCATAATGATTTTTTCGTTTTCAAACTCATGCTGAAAATCTTGTAAGGTTTTTTCGTTCTCTTTGATGAGTTTTTCATAGTGATTTTTTGCGAACTATGTCTTTTCGTAGTAATAAACATTTTTTCTAGTTATTTTTTCTTCAATGTGAATATTATCCATTATGAATAATCCTTCTATGCTAATCCGAGAGGTATGATTTCCTTACTCATGTTTTCATAATCATAATTTACTTGATGATATTTTCTTATATTTTGTTTTCGGATTATAGTTTTTCTTAAATCTTTGTTTTAATAAAAACCTCAAAAGATCGGATTCAAGTTTTCTTGAGAATTGGATTTCAACCGTCAGATCTAATCTCAGCTTGTCAGAACCGTTCGATCAACCAAGGAAGTTGAATCATCTTCTCGTTGCCTATATAAAGGGGACCCCAATTGGTTGTCCCACATCGGTTTTCAAGCTCTAGCATCCCGAAGATCTGCCTCTCTATTTTAAGGCCGTTCCGAACTTCAGCAATCTCCGTTCCAAACTTCTCAGAGGTCTTCAGATCCGAATGTCTGTGGAAGTAGTTTCTTAAGACATTTCTTACTCTAAACCGATTTCAAAGTGGTTAGTATATAGATAAAGGTTGTTTCATCCAGATTTCTTCAACAAGTATGATTCTCATATATCCAAGAACATTAAGCTTAACAGATGAGAAGATGTTGCTGTATCTAAGCCCGGAAATCAAGATGAAGTATTTTCAGATTTTCTTATAGAATTCTTTGAGACAGTTTCCTTCTATAAGGAAGATGGCAGGGGCAAATTATCATTTATGTCTTATGGAAAGACTTATAAGCTTTCTTATGCCAAGGCATCTAGCTTGGTAGGGCTGAACAATGAAGGAGAAGCCGAGTTTATTTCTCATGTTTTTTCGGATTCAAAGGGAAGCTTAGACAAGGAAAAGGTTTTGGCGACTCTCGGACTATCAGATTACAAGGTTATGAAGATTTCTACTCTATCTATGAATTTCCGGATTTTAAAATTATGGGTACAAGGCCTTATCATACCAATAAAGGGTGACAAAGATAATTTGAAGAAGAGTGATATCTATATTCTAGATTTTTTGATAAATCTGAGGAAGTTTAATCTGATGAAACACATTCTTATTACCCCTGAGAAAGTTAAGAAAGGGAATTTGAGAGCTCAAATCATAATGTATCCAGCAATTCTCTCAAAGATGATAGTTCGGTGCCTTGAGTCTTTCAAGGAGGCTTGAAAGTATAAGCCAAGAGTTTTCATGATTATGTTGGTGAGTGATGGTACTCTCAAAAGGATGGATGTATCCTTCGACAATAAGACTGGTCAGTTTGTTGATTTACCTGCTCAAGAAGCAGCGGTTCCGAAGGTTGCTGAACCTCAATCCTCTAATCCAGTTAAGAAGAGAAAGATGAAAGAAGTTGAAGGTGAAGCAGAGAATCCCAAGTCTATGGAAGTTCATTCTGCACCTCCAAAACCGAAGAAGAAAAAAGCTTACCCAGATGAGGTAGTTACTAAGTGCAGGGAAATCAAAGAGAAGGGAGTGCAAGGGGAGCCTCAGTTTGGTTTGGATCATGTGGAGGCTAAGACCTTGAAGTAAAGAACAGCGGATGAGCTAGAAAAAAAAGCGAATGAAAAGAAGCTCTAGAAGAAGATGTCTGAAGACGAGGTGGTTCAGACTTTGTTAAATTTTACTGAGATGGCCTCCGGAAACATTCCCGTTCCGAGATCTTTTTCTTTGGATTCTCTAACTGAGACTCCAGGAAGAAACTTTGTCACTCCGGAAGAGGCAGTTGCTAAGCATGTTGAGAAAGATGAGATGATTGAGAAAGTAGAAGAGATAAAAGCAGTTGCTGAAGGTAGTGGTGAGATCAGAGATATTTTGAAGTAAGTAGATGATTATAAGGGGACACCTTCGGAACATTTGTCACTCCAAACCATAGAAGTTGAGTCTTCTACTTTAGTCACTCCACAGAAGGATGAGGAGAAAGGATAAGAAGAATTATCATATCATGTAGAGGAAGAACAACTTCTACGTGATATTTCTCAAATGGAGAATGTAGAGGATGGTGCTCAAAAAGTTGCTGATGATGAAGACAATGTTGTTCAGGTGTTTGACAGTGAAAAGAGAACTCCAGAACCTGACTCCATTCCTAAAAACGACAATGTAAAACAAGTTGGTGATGATACCCCGAGCTCAGTGGTTGTAAAGAGAAGGGAAGTTGGTAGTTCTTCAAAGAGAAAGGTTTAGCATATTGAAGTAGAAAATTCTCCAAGCAAAGTCTCGGATTCTGAGTCATCTTTGTTGGGGAATGACTTTTTTGTTCAGTCATTAATGAAGTTGGTGGGTACTATTCCAACTTTTTCATGTATTGATTCAAGATTCCAGATGCTCCAACATGATTTGAATCAGAAAACAGACTCTGCATCCATGGTTATGGAAAAATGTGTTGAGATTGAGGCTCAGTTCAAAACTTTATTTGTTGGCTATGAAGCCCACAGAAGATCTTGAAAGAGGATGACTAGTTGGTCGAGGAAGACTATAGAAGAGATAAGGCTCTTTGATGAATTCCAAGATAATTTGAAGGATGCCTTTGAGACAGAAGACAGGAAGATAAATGAACGTACTTCATCCTTTGAAGAAAAGTTGACAGATGAAAATAATTTTCTGATTCAAGAAGTCATAGATCTGAATGGGAAGCTAAATTCTGTTTCTCAAAACTGGAAGTATGAAAGGGATCATCAGATTGAGTTTGAAGAAAAGTTGTTAAAGAAAGAACAAATCTTGAAGGCTCAGGAAGAAAAGCTTCAGGCTCAGGAATAAAAGCTTCAAGCCCATGAAGAAAAAATTGAAGCTCAGAATGCAAGAATTGTTGTGTTAGAGAAGCAAGCCGAGGAAGACCATAATGAATTGAAGAAGATAAAGAATATTCTTAAGGGTCTCATGGAAAATGAAAAAGATCCAAAATAGACAGATCCGATCATTTGTTGTATCTAAACTTCTTTATTGTTGAGCCTTCAAACTTAATGAAAATTGTTCTTGCTCGTTTCTTTTGTTGTTGCTACTAATTTTTCAGGTACTTTGTTATATTTTCCATTCTCTCGAATTCTTTTTGAAAATAACAAAGGGGTAGAAGGAAATGAACCCTAATAAAGGGGGAAATAGAATCTTAACAAAGGGTGATAAAGAAAACAAACTCTAATAGAGTTTATCTAATGGGGAGTTTTTATTACAGAAGACATTCTTATTCTTAATGAAATATCTTTACGGAAATCTAGAATACGATCCTTAGAGTTTCAAAGCCTAAGGGGGAGTTAGTCGTATTCATCCAAATCCATAAAGCAATGGGAGATAAGACTTATTGTTTCTTTCTTCTTATAATTTCTTTTTCGTAAGGATTTTTGTGCTTTCCAAAAAGGGGGAGATTGTTGAGTCAATAAGGTTTTCTTTATGACTTTTCCATTCCTTCTTGTTTTGAAAATCACAAACACCTTATCTTTAAGGAAAATCTCTTTTATATGGAAAATCGCTTTTATAAGGAAAATCACTTTTATAAGGAAAGTTGCATTTATAAGGAAAATTGCTTTGGTAAGAAAAATTATTCTTATCATATTTTCATTATCTATATCCATAAATTTCTTAAGTATAAGATTCAGATTCATTTCTATATTCACAAAATCGTTTAAAATGTTGATATGAAGAATTCTGTTTTAGGTTCCGAATTCTGGATGAGAACTGTAATGAAGTTTCATTCCGAATTCCGTATACGAACTCTGATAAAGTTCTACTCCGAATTCTAGATATGATTTATCATGAAGTTCGACATAGAATTATCATTATGAATTCTGATGACGAATTCTCATTATGCATTCTGATGACGAATTATCATTATGAATTCTATTGATGAATTCTCATTACGAATTCTGATGACGAATTCTCATTCCGAATTCTCATTCCGAATTCACCTATTAAACAGAATCTAATTATCTTTTCTTTATACAATCCGAATTTATTTAGACTCCGAATATTATTTTTGTTAGACTCTGAACTTTCATTTTGCTTACACTTTCATAATTTGTCTACTCTTTGACATTTTTTTACACTCCAAACTTTCACTCTGAACATTTGTGTTAAACTTAAAATGATGTCGTACATTCTGTTACACTTTTTTTGTTATAAAACGATGTCGTCTATTTTGTTATAAACTAACCGTTGGTTAAGTTACACATGTACAGGTCCCTCCGATTTTTAAAGAAAATATGACAGTTGGAAAGGAGGCTGACCTTGCCTATAAATAGGAGCTCATTTGAAAGAGCTCGAGACTGATAATAACAAGATCTTCTTCAACATAGTTCACACATGCTGTTGAAGTGATTTCTAGAGAGAGAGGCTCTTATTAACTCTCAAAGCTTCGTGCGACTCCGAATGTTGGTGATTAAATTCAAGGACTTCCGGGGATAGGAAGATAGAGGTGTCGACTACCTTGAAGTTCAAGGGCTTCCTTGCTGAGGAAGACAGAGGTGCCGACTAACATGAAGTTCGAGGGCTTCCTTGCTGAGGAATACATAGGTTGCCAACTACCTTGAAGTTGAGGGCTTGCGGGGATATCAAGACAGAGACTCTGATCATTGTATCGAGGGCTTACCCTGGTGTGGGTAAGACAGACTTTCTTGAAAGTATAAATCAAGGGACCTTTATCCAAGGTTGTTGGATAACCTTCTCTTTGCGTTAAAAGACTTATATCTTGTTACTTGTAGTTTTACTACTTGTTTTTTTTTCGCTGATTTTGTATTGTAAGGAAAGTATAACTTTTTTTATACTTCCCTACTTGTAATTTTATTTATTTAGATTCTATACGCTTTAAGGTAGAATCTCACTTTGTAATACTTGGTTAAGTTTCAACTTCCGGAACCATAATTTCCGGAACCTACTTTCGGAATCTCTTTCCAGTTTTAAGCATGTTCATAGGACTTGAAGTTTATAACTTCATTCCTTATTCGAAGTTTTCATTTGGTGTTAGAGTTTTTGTGAATTTTCTTAGTTTAACTTTGTTAAACTTAGCCCTTTCCTTTGCTTAAGGAAAACATAGTTATTCGTAACTAACTTTAAAAGTTCCAAAGGAATTTTTAAAGTGTACAATTAACCCACCTCTTGTATATTGAGCATCTAAATCATTATTTCGATCCTAAAATATACACAAAGGCTTAAATTGTTAATCTACCTTGTATATTCAAAGTTTAAGGTGTTTAATATTTATATTGGGTCTTATCATTGAGACCCCCAGGCCCTCCATCGGTAAATGGATTCAATGCATGGTTAATTTATTACCAAAAAATAATTAATTTTGTTGAATATAATTTACTTTATTAACATAATTAGAATTATTAATTTTAGGGTTCATAATTTATTATTTCAAAAATATTTTGATGGAAAATTTATTACATTGTCCCACATGGTACATACTAGTTAATGAGAATATATGATATTGATATCCCTTTTTAACAAGAAGCATAACACATGAATCATAGAAGTAGTCCCTTTAAATAATGATTATTAATATTATATTTTATGTATAAAAATGTATTATGTATCTTAAATAACCATATAAATAAACATAAATTCATGGTTTATTCTATAGCCCCAAAATATTTCTTAGGTTATGAATGTGTACACATAAAATAAAGGGATACATTTTTTTATATAGAGAGTTTTGAATAATAATTTGTTATGAAACAAAAAGTTAGAGTGTATATGTTAGTACAATTATTATTATATAATACTTGAATTTAAATATAGGCATACATTTAAGTAAAGGATTTGGAATAATCAATTTAGTGTCGATTTTCTGAATGACCATTTTCATATCTTTGACATGTTATCTTATTTATAAATACTTAATGTCAATGTGTTTACATCAACTCTAATTTTGTTTTATTATACATAAAGACAGAAGTTGAATGGGAACAATAGATAAATAATGGTCTAGAAATAGAATCCATAGATTTAGTTATGGAATGAAACTCCTTATCCATTCACCCTATGTAGTAACCCCAAAACATGAAGCAAATAGATCATCCATAATAAAAGTATTTTTTAGTGTTTGTTTGACACTACTCTATGTCACGACCCTATCATCCATCATAAATATGTGACCAAAGGATGATTTTCATTAATCAACACAATCAAAGAAATCATAGGAGTATATGATAACTTCCAAATTTTTGGTTCAATTATATATAATAATGTACTCTTTAGTCCCCTATTTTTATATAAATTCCTTCTACAAGCCCATCCAGTGGTCTATTCTAAGATAATTTTCATACCGCCCCAGCAAGACTACTAAAAATGAAATGTTATGCCTTTTTTGACCTGATCATACATTAAACTTCCAACTGCATAATCATGCATAGTAGAATTAATTGGTTCTCATTCCACGTCATTTTTAGGAAATTGGTTCATATTGAATTTTTCAACCTTAACAATGGGTGTCAGTGAATAGTCTTTCATATAAAATATCAATAAAATTTTATTGATAATGGTTTATTTAGACAAGACTATGTTTCCTCTCAACCTATCTCTATGAATCCTTAATCCAATGATATAGGATTCATCTCTAATATATTTCATTTTAATGATTTTTTGGCGAAACTATTAAACATCATATAGAGAACCCATATTAATGATATAAAGTTAAATTTCTTTTACATATAAAAAAAAAGAAAAAATATTTTACTCCCATTGACCTCCTAGTATGTACCTTGATCAATAATGTTTTATTCGAAACTAAATGAAGTAATTACATCATGAAATCATAAATACCATTTTCAGGGAGAATGTTTTAAAGCATAGATTGACTTTTTGATATTTCATGCTTAATACTCTCTATTACTAGAGAGGAATCTGTTAAGATGTTTCGTGTAATAATCCTTATCAATATTTCCATTTATAAATGTAGTTTTCACTTAAATTTATTATAATTAATAGTCAAAATGGATGATACTACATCATTTTGGTGGGTGATTTGTGTTTTTAAACCCATGTGTTTCTTACTCGATTTAACAACATATAGGAAAATGAAGTATTAACTCTATCCCATGATCCGCTACCCTAGAAGTCTAACTCACGAAACCATAGTTCTATGTTTATTATAGGTCCTCTGATTATTCCCTTTGACTCTGATTCTATCTATGAATCTAATTCCAATTCATCAATGGAAAGGGATTGGTTCCACTCTGGCATGAACAACCCCATCGTAAATCCTCTTTCTTTGAATCCATTGTTTACAAAACTGAAATTCACTAAAGAAATACCATGGGAATGAAATGTAGATCCAAGGATATAGTTCATTATTCTCTAGTATATACTTCCACTATAACCAAGAATCCCATTTAGGATACATCTAGTGGTAAGGATTCAAAGTGACCATATATAATGGTTTCAGATTTGGCATCAGATGATGATGATGAATTTTTTTGGAAATGTCAAAGGACCCTAATAAATAATCTCATTGGGTGTGGGGTGATTATGATGAAATATTGATCCATGCATTGATTCTTGATTACATTGATAATATTGTTCTAGATTATTTTGATTTCATGAATGCATTCTGTGATTTCATCTTAAACCATATCCAAGGTGAATTATCCCTTGTAGAAAATTATCATGCCACAGAGTTGGAAGAGTTACAATGATGAGTTAATGATACACATTTATTAATCATACTTCTCCAACAATAATTGTATTTTTTATGGGATAACTCCAAAAACATCGCCAGTTATTGGAGGAGATTAAAGCCTAAGAAAGTGAATTTTTTGCTATTGAGATGGAAAAACATCATCTTGTGAAGGAAGTGGAGGAATGAGAATTATCTAAGATTCAACATAGTATAGATGAGGCACGAGTATCTATCTAATAAATCAAAAAATAATATCGATGGAATATTATGTTATAAGACTTTATAAGAGACAGTGACACCTACTTATATATGATCCTCTTAGTTTTTATCCATTAATAGAAATAATTATATTCTTGCTTGTTATCTGCCATGTTTATTATTTTCCTCAATGAATTTATGATTCCATTAAGATTAAGGAATCATGGGAATATAATAAGAATTAATAATTAATAATTAATAATTTTGGAAGAATAATCCATGTTCAAACAAATGAGACTTATGGGATAATGTTTGTCGTGACCACACTCAGACCATCCCTTTTATCAATTTTGATAGAGAAAACCTAAAAGGAAATTCAAGTTGAGTTTTGGATGGTATTGAATAAAAAATCAAGAGCATGAAATAGGTTCATTGGTAACATGAATTAATAGGAATTTCTATCGTCCCTCATCAATTGTATCATAGGTGATGATGCTTCTATCATCATTTGAGTCTCGTGAAGATATATAGTAAATCGTTTTATTGTGATTATCATCAATCTGAATTTGAAATGAAGAATGTAAAAAATAAATGAACATGGACTACATTAGGAAAGAATATTTAATTATAATTTATTAGAATGTGTGGATATAAAATTATTTTCTCCCATGGATGATGATTTCTCTAGTTGAAATTACACATTTAGAGTGTATTAGGAAAATCCATATTAGAGTAATAATATACATAGTGAAAATAGTGGTGTCCTTTGGAGACAGATGCTTCTATTACCAATAGAAGTATGAGTTTAAGGAGGATCCAATATTCTCAAAACAATAATGTGTAGTTTATTAAAAGAAGATGATCTAAAATCTTGATGGAAGCAATCTAACTTGAAAATGTCATGAATCAATAGTTACAGTACAACTGAGATACATAGACCAACTTTTATCTGTCTCTAATAGAGACTTCAATTCATAGATATATTCAAAATAAAGGGAAAAGGGAATTTGTTTATATAGCTATTGAGGCAATATGTAGGGTCTGGTGGTCAGTACATATCCTACTGAATGTAGATTCAAGAGACACATAGTTCTAGAACATAGAGTGGTATGAGACCAACACCATAAGGGGGAATTCCTCTCAAGTGAGGATGTGGTGAAAGAGTGGGTCATTGATTTGTTGAAACACCATAGTTGACACAAAATAGATGTATATTGGGGGCATCATACGGTCAATTGCACATTGTTTATGGTCATAATGCTTAAACTAGGGCCACTACCAGTTTAAGGTTGAGGATCTTTGACCAATGGGAAGTACTCCAGTATTATATGTGTGGTGAAAGGAACTAAAAAACCTAATGTGAATAGGTTCCAAATAGTCCCTTCACCCAATTAGTGGTTTCAGGGTAGGTTTCACATAGTTTAAGGCAATGATGCTTAGACTGGAAGATGGATCGATGTGTCTTAACAATAACGGAATGCCACTAATGAGATTATTATGATAATGTGAGACATTATCAGTGTTAGATAGAAGGAATGGTGTGGGTTTCCTTTGTCCCATGCATAGACTAGGTTTTATGTAATGTTTGAATCATATGGGCAATGAATTCCTCTAAGGCCTATGGGCCATGTAATATTTACGCTTATAGGCCTTGTAAGGGTTTGACCTCACCCCAAGAAAGGTGGATTATCAAGAATCAATAATAAATAAAGGCCTTCGGGCCATTGGAGGATGTGAATAATGTAGTTTAATGACTTTAGGATCGGAATATGAATATAGGGTTTAACATCGTATCATAAGGAAGTTGGTTTTTCCATAGTTTAGGGTAACATATCCTTGAATAATGATATGTGATCAATGTAAAAATGGATATTATATGTGAAGGAAGTCCCTTAATGGTCTGGATGTTAGGGGAGGAGTATTAAACAATGATATTGAGGTTAATGGATCAAAATAAATGACATGGGAAAGTACGTAAGGGATAAACATAGACAATGTTCGAATAGAATCCTTTATTAGGATGTTGTCATATCATACAAAAACAAAATAACCTTCTCATAAGAAATAAGATTCCTTTAGTTGAAAATATTAATTTGAGGAATGTTATATAGATCCATATTATGTCATAGTATGCATAGTCTAAACAATGGTGTCCTTTGGAGTCAAATACTCTTATCACCAATAACCAAGGAAGGATTGTGGGGATCTTTATTTCATGAGATG
Source organism: Viscum album (assembly GCA_963277665.1). NCBI lineage: Eukaryota > Viridiplantae > Streptophyta > Magnoliopsida > Santalales > Viscaceae > Viscum > Viscum album. The sequence goes on from OY728130.1 coordinate 304,069,780, forward strand.
TGGAGTCTGATTTGTGAAAATAATATTTCTATGCATGAAATAAGAATTTATATTGGAATTGAACATGAATTAGTGTAAAATAAACTACATTTATTTGGTACATATAAATAAAAAATATCTGATTTGTGTTTTGTTCACAGATGGGTCTAAGTTGAAGAATCCAGAAATAACTACATATCTCATTGGAGTGAGAATCAAGCCACACGTAGTTCAATGATTTTGGTTTTTTTCACTAATAATGTTATTATGTGGGGGTGAGGTGATTTTTATCATATCATGGATAGGTTAGGATGTAGTATCTAGAATCACAAAACATCACATCGGAATGAGAATCAATCCACCTATAGTTATAATAATGTGTTGAAGTAGGTGACTGGAATAGAGAATCATGGGTCCTCTTGAGTGAGGGACAGAGTATATTGTTGTTTTATGTATCCATTTTACATGTATGTTAATCTCAGAAAACAATGACCGTTTTTCATCCATTTTATGTTCATTAAACAAGGAACATTTTTCATTCTTTTTAATTTCAAGTGACAACAACAATTATTCATTCCTTATACGGCCATTAGATAAGGGACAATTTTCATTGATTTCATGAAATATTTAATGGAAAAACATGAATTGGTAAGTGGTGTGATATGATCATCTCCCATCATAATCAGAAAATACACACCATTATAGTAGAACATAATAATGAAAAAAATTTCCCCCCCCCCATTTTGGCTCGCGTTTTAGAGGTTTCTTCACTAGTATCATTAGTGTAATAAGAGACAAAACAAGTTCTCATTGGAGGATTGAACGGAGGTGATATTTCTTGATAAAATAAATTTTTTTGATGAAACTATAAATAATAAGTGGTACATATTATTCTCTCATCAATATATTCTAATTCATTTAATTTCTCCTGCGATTTCTCATCTATGGATAGATGATCAAAAATTGAAATGCAAAGTAAAGGAAATTGGGCCTCGATGGTCTCAACTACCTATGTCTCAAATAACAGTGAATAAAAGGTTTATTTTTTGGTAGTACAGGTTGTATTACTCTATTCCTACAATGCACATGGATTTTTATTTGGAGAAGAGATGTTTTTTTTACAATCATCTTTTGTATTATGTTTGAAAGATGTTTTTTGAAAACTCCCCTATATATCCTTTAACCACTTCATTATAGTAGGATGAATGGTTGGAATTAATGTTTTAATCCATGTAAAAACAATTCAATTTGAAATAATAGAAATTTTTTCATTGTATATTAATATTTTTTTTGGGATGAAAAATCTTATGATGATATTAGACATCATGAAACTGATGATTCTATTTTTCCCAAATTATTTGATGGGTATTTCCATGGATCATTTGGAAAATAATTCAGTAGAACTAAATATGTATATGAATATCTTTGTTCTAGCAGCACGATATGGACACACCACATTTATCCCCCATACATAAATTGACAAGGAGTATTTGGGAGTGTGAAACAAATCAATGGATTAATGGATAATATTGGCATGTATTTGATAGGAATGGAAAATCATGGTAATAATCTTGTAATCATTTTTCATAAAGGCCAAAGATACCCAAGAATTATGATTTGATGAGAAATATTGATCCTTGACTGGTGGTCACCACAAACGCTAGTATATAATTTTTCATAGTAACAAAATTCTCCTCCCCATTTATAAACATATGAAGGAATCCATGAAATCCATGTTTATAAAGTATATTTTGAATATTTTGGCTATCATAAAGAGTAATGTAGACTAACCATGAACAGATTTTTTCTTTTATGGCTCAATCTATCAAAATAAATCTAATTTGGAGGTATTCCAGTATGGAAATCATCCAAATCATTATATAAATATCTGGTTTAGTAATAAAATACACCTCATTGAGCTCCTTCGTGTTGTCACGAAGCAACAATCACACCATCCTATGGTGCATAATATTGATGAATATTTCATCTGGATCTAGATATGATAATGTTGTAGTTTCATTTTATAATGCATCTTCTTGAGCATTCATTGATCACATAACATGAGGTAATTTTTTCTATGAAGGTAATTCCACCATAATTCCTCATACATAGTAAATAGGTAGGATTATATCTTATTTTTTTATAGTATAATGAAATTTGATCTACTTGATCACAAACTATAAACATTCTTCGACTATCAGGTGGTCCACTAAAATTTTCATTTATAGTTTTAGGCCTATGACGAGGACTTGGTACTATTCCTCATTATTGGGGAAGCCTTTTGAAAATAGGAATGTATACATTATAACAATCTTTGTTGGAGTGATAAGAATGACTCCTAACCTAGTAGTATTTTATTTTTGGGTGTTCCATTCACATTATTATTGGGCTTCTGAATGTACCATAAAAATATATCTCTCATGTGTAGTGGCCACATTGAACAAAAATTAATCTTTTCATTAGGAAATTAATATTAAATGGAATTTTTTTTATGAGTGATGTCCTACAAGTAAATATTCATACTCTTCTTCTTTTATTAGTTTATTTGGTAAAAATTGAATTTTATACTTCTGTAAGATTACTATTAAACTTTCCAAGAACCTATTCATCATATGAATGTTGATGATGTATTTTATAGGGTTTCCATGAGAGACTAAATGGACCTTGTGATGATGAAACTATTGTATAAGTTTCTAAACAATAAATATTTGTGCCTGGACACTCTTACCAATGTAAAAGTATCAATTATCAATATTGAGAATTGTTATAATATGATAATAGAGGTTGTTCACACTTTCCATGTATTTATTATGAGTGACGAAAGCACCCAATGATATATATGTTGATGTCACATACAAAATGAGTGAATTTCCTTTGATTCGGGGCAGTGAAACAGATGGACTAAAAATATACTTATTGATATTATCAAAGAATTATTGATAGTAATCATCCTTTTGATAAGTGACTACATTGTTCACTACTTTAGTGAATAGAAGATATTTTCATACTAGATTTTCTATTAAGTGTCAGATGTAAGATAGGAAGCCTTAAAATCCTCTTGACTCTTTGAGGTTTAGAAGAGGTGATAATTAATGTATACATTTTTTCTCCTTAATGTCAACATGGATACCATGATTCCATATGACAAAGCTAATAAACATTCTTGAGGTAACACCAAATGCAAATTTTAGGGGATTCTTTTTTAAGCAATCCTATTATAGATTCTTGAAAATGATATCACGATTGTTGATATCATCATAGAGATTCCAAAATTTCACCACCAAATCAACAACATAAAATTTGACAGACTATCCAAATAAGGGTTTGAAAATTTGATACATGGAACATTTGTATGTGGCACAAATATTTTTAAAACTATGAAGAATAACCCAATAATAATATATCCCTTAGGGTTCCCTGCAAGAAGCGATTTATTCATCTTATAGGGCCATCTAGTTTTTTTAATACCATGAATATACATCAATGAAGGAGAGGTTTTTATAATAATATATTGGGTCAATGACAATATCTAAGATATGAATCATGGTATCCTCATTCAGATAATGTTAATAAATATCCATGAAATAAATGACAACTCTAATATTTCCATTCTTATTCTTGGCTGGGATTATATTGGAAATCCAAAATAGGTACTACACCCCCAAATAAAGTTAAACATGATCATAATATCAAAATAATCTTAACATTTGGCCACATGATATGGATGTGTCCTTCATGAAGACTTCTTGTAACCCCAGTGGTGTTTCAGCAGACCTAGATAGTGGGTGGCTATATCAGAATCAAGGGAAAAAAATTTATTTCTAGGAGAACACATACTAGTGTTGTTTTGGAAAAGTGTTATAAACCCTTTTTCATTGGATGTTTGGGAAAAAGTAATCAAATTAGTTTTGGGAACTTCTTTTTTAAATAGTTTTATCCATCAAAGGTCTATAATAGTAGGGGAGACATATTCCATGAATGCTGGAAGGGTGTCTCTGATATTCTCTTTATATTCCTATTCCTATTCCTCTTTCACTTCATCTTCATCTTCCTCTTATTATTCACCCTTAGGGGGTAAATGATGAAGTTATTTATTCTATGGTATGGGATATTTCAACATCATGGTGTTTGAAATATGAAGTAGTGGTGTCCCCACCCCCTATGGGTGGTGTGAGAGTTTTTCCCGATTGACCCATCGATAGAGGGAATTCCTGGAGCTCTAATTAAATAATGGGGGAATATCTAGCTGGGATTCATCCATTATTATAGAGCTGGATAATCTATTTGGTGGTTTCATATTAATTTGATACAAATGATATCACTTGAGTTGATGAACACACATCCAGATATAAAATTTTTATTCAGACTTGGCTAATTGGTTGTACAAATTCATTAGGAAGCTCTCTCAAGGGGTTATTCGTGGTCATATCTAGACCATTTAGGTTAGTGACCCTAGTTACATTATTAATAATGGGTATTTTTTCTATTTGGAAAAATCCTACATCAATGTTTTGATACTCCAAATTCTTGAATGGATTTTTTTCACCTAGAAATGTTCCAATTTTTTCATTTATGTAATATTTGATTAATTAGTGTAATTATAAATGAGATGACACATGTTGATGAGACCAAGAAATTTCTAGTAGGGAATTGAAAGTTGTATCCTACTGGGCTATAAAGAATTTAGAGTTATATATAAGGTTCTATAATTGATTTCTGAACATGCCCAACTGAAGGTCTTTTGTTCACTCTTATTAAAAACCTAGAGCGTCAAGGTTGACAGGTACAAATAATCCTCACTTTAACCTAATTTATTAATCATTCATACTAGAATGAGGTTAAATTATGAAACATTATCAATTAATATTCATCAGATTTCAATGTTTTCTAGTTTTCCAGATGCATACAAAGGTCTATTATGCCCGTTTATAACTGCATAATATTTCTACTCCATGAAAGATATAAATATGCTTCATTCCATATGTTTGATCTCTGCATGATACACTTCATCATTGGTGACCACATCTTCAAATTATTCTCAACATATCAATGATTTTATGAGGGACTCAAGGACTTATTTTGATAAATTTAGAGCATCCAAGAATGACAGATTTCCCATTACTAGTGCCAATTTTTTAAAATTCCATACTTTTTGAGTCTATGGTATATGATAATTAGCATGAGGATACTCCCTTGTAGATTTTTTGGGGGATGAAGCACATGTGGAAGGTTGTTTTTATCCTTGAATAGGATTTTAAGAAACCCTATTCATTGGACAATTAGTCCATCCTAGTAAACCAACCATCCTAGGATAATGGGACTACTGCACTCCCTTTGGCCAATATTACAAAACAATCAGGTCTTGATTAATATTAGAAAATGTGGGTTCATTATTCTTCTATTTTTTATCTTGTTGAAGTACTTTTTAGGAGTTTCATTTGTGTAAATATCTCTAGTGAGTATGTGGACAAATTATTGTGTCCATCAATGACTATATCTCCCCTAGCCCTTGGCTTTGGTGGCCTTTCCCCTAGTTCTCAAATCATACATATGGGAATCATGTTTACAACCATACTCATCATTAGATAAGGGGAACCTTAAATAGTCAACATTAATGGAATATAAGAGTTATTTTACATTTTATGAAGATTATTTTTAATGGGGAAGAACCTGAGGTGGTGGAAGAAGAGGCATGTAGTCTAAAAGGGGTAAGGTTGGATTTGGTGTTGACATGGGTTCATATTCCTTTTGGAAACCTTTTTTGGATACATTGTCTTTTAAAATATTGGATCTTGAAGGATAGTGGCACCTCTGAGGTATTCCACACTATGAAAGAAGTGACATGGGGTACAATTGGATGGTATAACTATTCCTTGATGATAGAATGGGTCCTAATAATGATATTTTTTTTCATCCAATAATTGAAATTATGCACACACTTACTGTTAATTTCATTACATTCACTCTTTTCTCCATGGATGCAATAGAAACATGTGACACTTGTGTCACTATCTTACCTAATTTTACATTCCCTAAATAATTTTTTTTTAGAAAATTAATTTGAAAAAAAACAATACTAACTTGTGTGTCCCAATGTTCAATGGAAGGGGAAATAATTTGATAAGTTGCTACGGCCAACTTGATTAGGCCTCTTGGGCTCCAAAAATTTTAGAAAGTTGTTCTCCATATATGTTATAAAGTAATCAGGTACTTATTCCTCTAAAAAATAATAACCCTTATTATACATTTCCTAAAACTGTTTCTATCCCATATCATTCCAATCATCTTTTTTGGGATCATGTTGTTTTTGTTTCCATTTAGGAGGAGGTTTCATGCAATAGTGTTTGGGATTTAGAGCATGAGTCAGTGTAAGAGATGGCATAAGATTGATGGTAATAGTTTCCACTACAACCATTATATTCCCTTGAGATTCCATTATGGGTAGTGACATTAATTTGGTTCACAATATGGAGTCTCCCATTCTTTGGGAAACTATGGAATGGTTCTGAAACCCACCTTTATATTTTATAGGAATGATCAGTTTCTACAACTCCTCACTGAGGTTCTCTATAAAGAGGGATAATAAATCATCTTGAGGATTCTACATGTTTAGATAGTAATTAAAAACCTTACACCTAGCAGTTAAATCTGAGACTCACTCATTCTACTACTATTTTCAATTATAGAGGTCAAGGATCATTATATTTCATAGTGTAATGTATAATTGAAAGAGGAATTTTTGATGTATATCTTCCCATCCTTTGATCAATCAAGCTAGTAAGATTTTATATCATATGAAGATTGGACCTTCCAAGGTTTTTATGAAGAACCTTCTCTTAAACACTTCTTATTGTTCAAGTTTATTTATTTCTCAAAAAATAGAGGTGGGAACATAATGTCCTTGACATGTGTAAAAACATTTATTTTATAGATTCAAGGTGGGAACTTGTTTTATTTTGTATCAAGATTACTATATTTTTCTTTAATGGAAACTACCAACATTTCCTACATTCTTGAAATGGAAAAAACCTAATTAAAAGGAAGGTGGTGATTTTTTGTTTCATGCACAATGACACTTAAAAACTCACATTGGTCAAGAGTATGGGATGTCAGGATCATCAAACCCTTTTAGGGGGAGTTATTTCTTATTCTGGGACTCTCTTATAGATTTAAGATATGTTTTTGAATCTCTTCTAGATCCTGATATGGGATTGGTTAATCAAATAAAATGACTGAGTGTTGAATAATTCTTCATTTAAGGAATGGGGTTATATTAATGAGACTATTTTTATATATATTGTGTTATTTATATTACCAATGTTATTTCTTAGAAATTTGTAGATGCTAATATTTTAAAGCCATATAACTAAGAACTCTATTGTTTACTTCCATCCATGGAGGTGATTTGTATCTCGAGGATGGGATTAACCCATAATGATGTTTCCTACATATCCTGTGTATAATATGAATCAAAACCCCCATAGTTCACTTATTTACAAGCTATATAGTTTAACGTCATGTGGAAATGACATGTATGAGGGAAAATAGGCATTAAGTTTCGAGGTTGAGCCTTTGGAAGGTTTCCTATGTATCTTTCTTATAGAGAGAATCATAGAAATAATTGTTCCATATTTCCTAAACTCATTGATGGGAGATAAAAGATAATTAGTTCTTATGAGGGTTATCTCCCTAGAGTTAACTAATATGGGAATTCCTTTGGGATTACACCATGGGGGATTCCCTTTTACGGTGCAATCATATTAGGTCACTGAATGGGACTCATGGGATGTGCTTTACCTTTCTAGGGGAAAAATAATTATGATAGTGATATGATCATTGAAAATATGTAATCCCACACGAATCGTGCTCTATGTAAGAAAAAATGGATAAAAATGATCATAATCACAACATATGGATGCATTACATATATAATGGGGAATCCTAATGAGGTGTTTGATATAGATCTTGGGCCTTAGGAAGGCATCCTATGTATCCTACTTATATCAGGAATCGGACTCCTCGTAGTTCAATAACTCCTGACCCAATGATGGGTTGAGATAAGTGATTACACAAAAAGGGAATATTATTATTACCACAACGGTTTGGAAATGTTTGAGACATATACAATGATGGATGCATTTTATAAGATATATGACCCTTATCCTATGATGGATAAAGAATGGGGGGGTTTAGTGTCCATATAAGCATATCTTAGGGTATGTGGATCCCATAATACCCATAAGGTTGCAATAATAACATTATTATCCCATTATAGACATTCCCCATATGAAAGTGGAATGTATGAGTACTCTTTCTGGAAAAGACTAACATGTCCTAGGGTGCCTGGTTGATATGTCCTAATTCTCTGCCTGACATGTCCACGGTGTCAATCTGACATGTCATAGGATTTTTTGACTTGTCCTGGTTTTCTAGTGGAAATTTCTGAAGGATAATTACATGATCTAGATGACTTATCTGAGGACATTGCATCTAATTGATTCAGGCAATCATAGGGTGTCGTGTGATCAAGCTTGGCATGTCAGAGGGCTGCCACATGATCTAAATGACATATCTAGAGTGCCTCACATGTCATGACTAACCTCTTTAAATGAATTCACATGACTTGGATGAAATTTATAAGTTATTCACATGTATGAACAAAACATGTCATAGGGAAACTACATGATTCAGCTGACTTATTTGAAAAGAATTCACATGACTAACACAGTCATGTTCGAGGTTGTCTCATAGTTTATAATGACATTATTGGAGGACTATTGTGTGATTCAGTTGACATATTTGAAGTGTTTTGTGAGTCTTGGATGACATGTCCAGAGGAAATAGTGTGTCTTGGCTAATATTTATAGGTTCTTCACATTACTTGGATGACATGCCCATGTATTTTCATGTGACTAATGAATAGGTGACATAAAGTACTTGACCTCTTCACATGAAAATTAGTGTATCCATCTCTACATATTACTTCAATATTTTCAGTCATTATTTCATTAATGTCTCAATATTATTTAGGAATTGTCCTATTGAGATCTCACACAACCAAGTAAACTTTGGAAGACCGAATTACATAATATGGTCAGCACACCATAATTCCATTGTGTGAACAATTGTGTGATGTGAAGTGTTTATTCATGCAAATTAATCCCTTATGTCATTACCCAAGTTTACCTAGGGGAAGACTCCTGTGATTGTGTGGATTTATAACTCCTCTCTTACCACTATAATCCCATGTATGAGACTTCCTGTGTTATTATTTTTCAACGGAGAGACATTTAATATTTCACTCCATACTGGATATATGGATCCCTTTACAATTTATACATCACATATATGGTCTCATGTTGGTGGAGGGAGAATCGCATCACATGCTTCGCATAAACCAACTGTGGGTCATCACTATTGTGTCACATGAAAACTAGTTACCATGAGATCTCTTAGTCATCCCCATATAGCCAGACACATGTATTCGCGATCGTATTTTTCATATTATATTTTATATTTCCAACTACCTTTAAAATATGGGGCCTACATGTTTGGGGGTCTTCACAAAATCATGTCGCATGTTGATGAGGCTTTCACATTATCATGGAATACTTGTCCATATCCCTTTGTGCGATCAAAATTTCATATCAATGTCCCTTTTAAGGATAAATTTCTCATGTTGGAGGAAATTCACAATATAAATTGGTCATGTTAGATGCTACTCATGATATCAAGATGGAATGTCATAATAACATCATGACATCAAGCTGGCATATCATAGGACCTTCTTGAGATCAATTCGGCCTGTCAAAATTCCTCTGCATGATCAAAATGTTGAACACATGAGGTACAAAACCCTTTTTAGGTCATAATAGAAAATAATAAGACAAAATAGGGGTGAATTGTTTACTTTTATAAATAATGATAAAAATTAAAACATCCTACTTGAAATAGAGTGGTCCTTTGTTTTTCTATTATAGACATGTGAGTTGTACAGTAAAAAGAAAAGAAAGAACACAATAATTTATATTGTTTTAGGGAAAAAATATCCCAAAATCCACTCCACTAATGATCTCTCCATGAGATTAGTGATTCTCACTAGAGGGTAATTTTTCTAGGAACCTCTACAAATGAGTGCTGGTAGTTAACACCTTACAATCAAAAATTTTACAAGGCCTTTTGGTTATTTTACATGAAACCGAAATATTCACATCTTATTATTAGAAGCTGGAACTCAACCATTACTAAGTACAAGAATTTGACACCTCAAAAAATAATTTATTATAATTTAGATGTTCATAAATCTTTGGAATATAGTTTTAAAAGCAACTAAAATCTATATAAGATATTCAATAAAACATTGTAGCAATAATATATTCTTTAATCACGAGCATCATTTCTTTAAATAGAATTTGATAAAACACTATTAAAATGATAAAACATGTAATTATAAAATGTTTAACTTTGATAAGTTCTTTTTAAAACATTAGAAAAAATATTAACAAAGATATAAAGTTGTAGAGACCAGAGTTCGTCCAATAGACAAGGATCAAAACATGTATGTCTCTAAATTGTAACACTAATGAGATGAAACATTATTATATTCAATTGTATATTTGTTTCTATAGAATAAGAACATATATTCATTTATAATATGAACATCTTCATATTTTTCATGACGGTTTAATTCCTTATTGTCAATGGCTCTAGAAATATCACATTCTAGATCTTGAATAGTTAAATTAAAAATTCATCTAATAAAATAATAACTTACCTTAAAAATAGAACTGTTTTAATCTCTTGAAGGTGAGAATTTTATTTAGTATTTATACATATTTAAATAGATATTTGATTTTAGTGAGACCATTGTAGAAAACAAGGAAATAAACCATGATCCAAACCTCTATAGTTGACCAAGTTAAACATAGGGTTTTTTCAACATAGAGATAAACATTAAAATTACAACTGATAGAAAACAATTTATTAAAATAGTAGGTATGATGAACCATATGTTTGTTCCTCAAATATAGTTTTACATCCAAAATTACTGTTCTTGATCAATACTCTTAAAATATCATGGGTTTTGAAAACCATATGTTATATTTGAAATGTATCGCATGAATAATGCTTCCATACTACTTATAAAATAATTCAAGAATAATTTAAATTTTGATAAATCAGAAAACCTCCCATGGGTTAAATAATAATTATGATTCCAATATAAAAATAAATATTCCAGTAATAATTATTCTGAAATTCACTTAATGTAACTTTATTAGAAACATAAATGTGGGTGTTTGTGAGCATCAAAATGAAAAATAAATTAACAAAATTATTGAATCATCACATGCTAAAAAACATCCCCATTATTAATGGTCTAAAAACCCAGATAATCAGTATTAAAATGAATGAAAATAATAAACGAAACATTGTTAAACAAAACATTTATAAACAAAATTATACTTATAGTGAAATTTCCCCAGGATATATTATATTTTGTTTTTTAACATGGTTATTTCCATACATTTTCCAAATTATATTTCTATATAAATTTATCAATAAATTTCTACATATATTTATCAGTATATTTCTCCACAAATATCATCCCTCTTCATGAAATCAAAACCTAATTAACTAAAAAGAGTAATGAACATATTACATAGGAAAATATATATAAAAAATTAGTACTCAAACAGAGAGAAATAGAAATATTCCAAGTATTATGAAATAAATTTTGACTTTGAATTTGAATACACTGTGGTGGTGGAAAATAATAATGATTTCCGGAAGGGTTAAATAGTTCATCTGAATTCTCCAAAATTTGAAATCTTTTACTCATAGTATCTAGAACTCTTGATAGATTTTATATTCTCTATAGAACATATGTAGATCCTTAATCTATCGATGGGGATGAAAACAGTTTGATTAGTAACTCTTCTATCTAATTATGATCTGACTTAATAACATATTCATTCATGATTATCTACATTTGACATATTATATCCAAATTAAACGTATCAAAGTATTATTTATAAATTGATCTTACCTGTAATATTTGACACTTCTTTTGAATTGTATCAAAAATATTTTTTTGAAATAGAATATTTTTCCAGATCTCAATATGACTTTATAGATCTCATTAGATATTCATGCACCTTTACTACTTATTTATTGAAAAAATTAAACATGGAACAAAAACTATAGAATTCATTCCATATTTAACTATTTGAGAAAATTTAACATTTGGTCCTTCAAAACCGTAGAATTTTTTATCTTTTCTAGAGGATTTTTCTAAGGAAGACTGAACAAAATAAAACTATTGTTCTCCAAATGTATCATCCATATCATTAGGAAAGGAATTAACTTTATTTTTATTTTGAGATTAACACTTTTATGAACAATAATTCCTAAATCTCTTCATGATTCTCTAACTGGATTCTTTATAAGTCTTTGAGTTTTTAATTTCAATGAAGAATGGATAAGCATTTTATTAGGTTTGATAAAAAATATTTTAGTGTTTTAAAGAGGTATAAGAGGAGATTCGTCCTGAAAAATTACATGTGATGTTTCATATTTCCAAGAAATATTATGGATTAATCAATTTATATTATAATTTTGAAAGGTAGTATTAAAAAAATAAAACTATGTTGAAGGAAAAAATTATGTAATAGAATAACATTTTTGATAAAAATATGTTTTTAAATCAAGCTTTAAGAAATGTAAGATTCAATGAAGAACATATTTTTCAATAAAAAACCTATCTTTGTTCATATGCCTTAAAATTAATATAATCACCTACTACATGTTCCCCGTGAGTTATAATTCTCCTAGAAATATAGTCTTAAGAAAATATAAAAAATAATGTTTAAAAATAAAAAAAACATTACACATATAATAATTGTAACACCCCGAGCTTCCATGATACGCTTCTCATTCAATAATGTAATAGCTTGCATTGTACGCAACTTCGAGTTTTAACACACCGCAACTAATCAAAGTAGCCATTATGAATAGTAATACCCACTTTTTAAAATTATAGAAATTTTATATTTCAAAATGGACTTCATTTTTGTATTCGTAATATCGAAATTATCCTAAGTTAAATTTTTTGTAATTTTCTGAGAACTTCCATTTTTTATGAATAGTGAAAAATACTTAAAAACAACTTTTTTAATCAAGATAATTTATAGTACTAAATTATAATATTTAGTGGATTTAGATTATAATTAGAATATATTTTTACCATTTTATCCAATGGTGGTCATTATAATTAATTTCACTTTGAAATTGGACATAAACAATTGTCAATCTTTTGATATATATTGTTTCTTAAAAACACGCTAATTGTTGTGACAGCGGGAATTAATTATAAAATTAATTAATGTAACTTATATGTTTGGAATTTTGTAAAATAGACATAATTTTTGAATTCGTAATATCAATTATAGCTTAGGGTGAAATTTTGGCATTGTTCTAAAAAACTTAAATTTTTGATGAATAGTGAAACCACTAAGTGGTAGTTAAATAACTGATTTTTCGTTTAAATGAAATATTACCACTTCTGTGTTTTGAATTTCAAAAATCCGACATACATGGTTGTCATTAGGATGTAAAATGTGGTTCAATGGGATTAAAATAATTTTTGGTGAATAGTAACTTTTAAGTTTAATTAATCGCGATTAAAGGTAATTAGTGTAATTTAAGGTAAAGATAATGTTATAATAATATGAAATGACCTTTACAGTTGTCCTACCTCTATTGGATGTGTCATGGCCGACCAAGACAATCCAGGGGTCAACTTGGGGACCCCATGGATCCACTTTGTTAGGAAAAGGACATAAATAACTTTTTATTTAATGTTAAAATAAAAAAGTCACAAACAAGAGTTGTTTTAGTATAACAATTTTTAAATGGGGTTATACAAGTCATATTTTTGACTATAAATAGTAATTGGAAAGATAAAAAGATTTCATACATCATATTATTATTTTTATAATTTTTAGACATTAAATAAATTAAATTATTTATGACATTATGATGATGCAGCGATGACATCACTATTTAACGATTTAAATAAAATGGAAAGATAATGTAATATCTAAGACCTAAACATGTCTAAAACCTAAGTTTATGGGTGGATTTAGAACTCTTATCACCTTATCCTCAAATTATATCAATGTGGGACCTCTTAAATCCGAATACCATTTTAAAATAAAGTGACTTTTCTTTACTTTCCAAGAGTGCCCCTCCTCTCCACTTATAAAAATCCCCCACCACTCCCACCTTATTCACACTTTCAAGACATTTGGCTCGGCCAACCTCTGACCTAATACTCTCCCAACTTCCCTACCTTACTCCTAGAAGCCTCACTTTGGGCATAATGCTTCCCAAGGAAGCCTTTGGCTCAAATCAAAAACAGTGACCCGATTTTTAGGTAATGTCTTCTCTAATGTTGTTTTGTTTTATTTAGCTTCTCCAACCCCTTAAACCCTTTTTATTACTTTCTTTTGTAACAACACCAGTATCTAAAATATACTAGGATGTTTTTATGATATGTATTTGTTTTACACTTACACACACCAACATCTAATGGTTAAAGAACATACTGTTTCTGTGGATGGAGAATTTTTGCCTCACGAAACGATGATTGTTCAACACTCATATAACACCTCTAATGGTGGCCATTATGATGAAAATATTTTTATATATGATATATATTATGTTTTGTTTTTCCTTATTATTTTTTATTTTTCATTTATGGCAAACTTTTATGGTTTCCATTATGGGTAAACGCGATATTTTCATTTTAGGAAGTGCGGACTACCGCCCCCTCAATGTGATTTGAATCGTTAATGCCATATGTGGGATGTATAAAGGATGGATTAAATGGTATTATACAGTATATTATACTGGAATTATATTATACATTTATATCATTATGATTTCATTCCATTAAATGCGAAATAGAAATGAAAGTAGCGTTCATGCGTACGTACGGCTTACCGTCTCCATGAACGGTGCATTTCATTTCTTACCCCTAAATGTTATGCAATATTATGAATGAATATATATAATGGATATATATGATATATATGACATATAAATCATGAATATAATTCTGGAGATAATGGATACTCTACCACATAAACAACTTGTAATTATAAGAAGTTTATTGTTGACTCAAGTACCAAAGATCGACAAAACGACCGTTATTAACTTAAATAATTACATAATGTTCATAACATTGTAATAAGTGATATAAAAGGGATAATGAAATTGAAAATGGTTCTTAATAAAGTAGACATTAACACTATTTTATTATTCAGGAGGTTAAATAACGGTCGAATCAAGTCAGACACAAGGTAAGGGAATTTCTTAACCCAATTTCCATTCTTTGGGTTAATCTCCTACTTTCAAATTATGTCATGATATTATTATGTCATATCTTGTATTTTTACTTTATTTATGTGTACTTATAGTGAATACACATAATATATCTATTTTATTTTAAAAATGATCTTTATATGAGACTTCATCTCAATCTCCTTTCATTGAGGCATATTTTGTTTTATACAAAACCTTCTTTTATACGATGTATAAACCCCTTTGAATTTTAAATTTATTCAAAAGGAATAATTTTTATACGAAGAGTTTACTAAAATAAAAAAGGGAATGTTTTTTTCGTACGTATGCGGCGACAAAGAATTCTCTTCCGCCGTGACCATTATTTGAGTTTCAGCTTCCTCTACAAGCCATCACTTTTTTTAATGAAAAATAAATACCATGTTTTAATTTTATTTTATTTTGGTATTGAAAATGGTTTTGAAAGAGTTTTTATTATATCAATGTGTTGTATTGATATCTTGTGATTGGAATTTGGGAATGTTATTTTTCCTTTATGCATGTTTTATGTGATATGATTATGTTATGGTTTATGATATGTTTAAACCTGTTCATATGAGGAATGCATTGGACTTAATAAGTGACGGGTGGAGCCCGGTATAGCTCCTCGATGCATTGGCAGGTCTCATGAGACAAACTAGTGTCTTGGCACGAGGCCTTGACAAAATCTTATTTGTAGTCTTGGCACGAGGCCTTGGCTACGTGGTTATGATAGTCTGGCATTATGCATTCCATCATTATGAAAGTGGTTATTGATATTGCATGTGATTATTCGACCTGTAGAATATCAATGTGAATAAGTAAATGGAATTATCTCATTTTACTTTTTCCATATTATGTTGAAGTTCATGTTTAAAAGGCTTTTGTTTTAGTTGTACATTGCCTTAAATGTTTATGTTTATTTATGAAGCTTCCACAATATTGTTATCCTTACTAAGCATCTGAGCTCACCCCTTTCAATGTTTTAATATTTTCCAAGATGTGAAGATGTATTGTATGAATGACCTGCAGGGATAGTCAGAAGAGGATATGAGTGTGGACTATGGAGACTTTGTTATTATAGTTTTTCACTTTATGATGTAATGTAACTTTTATGAATGTATCTAGTGTTTCCAAGGCTACTAAACTAATCGGTCTTTCGAGACTTGATCTTTTGTGATCATGCCAATGTTACGAAGTAATGCACTGACTCTGGGTAGCTGGGGTCAGGGCGTTACAGTTGGTATCTGAGGCAGTTTAGTACTAACCTTGGAAGCTAGATTTAGATAAACTCTGATTAGAGAACATAGCCCAAAGATAGACTTTGAGGATTAGTATAGAAGAACATCCTAGAATTTTGGTATTATAGAGATGTTGTGAGTTTTCCAAGCAATACATCCCTGTTTGGATACGAGCTGGTAGAGGTGGCTCTGGAACAGATGTACCTAGGGTTAAAACCCCAAAACACCGCTTTGAGCTAGACTCAAACGGGAACTGGTGCACGACAAAGGGCCTTGCTGTACTCTTGGTTACGACACTCCCGGGGGATATGCTTAGGATAATTTTTATTTTCTTTACAAACCACTATGAAGGGTTTTGAGTATATACTTCCTCTAAGAAATTTTTTTTATGGATTATATCCATAAATAGTTCAATTTATGTTAAGTATTTTACAAGTATGGAATTATGTATTTTGATTCATAAACTAATCTAGTTTATGCCATTGTTTAGAAATGGCGCCTAGTGGAAGTAATGGAAACCGTATCAATGCACACAATCCGTGTAGGGATTGACCTCCTGCTCAAGATAATTATTGTTGATTCGGAGATACAACTGGTGATGATCAACTTATTACCATACTGGGACAACTCACTCAGGTTATGAATAATAACCTTACTCGTATGGAGCACCCTGATCCGCAACGTTGAGGATCAATGTTAGACCGCTTCATGAGGCAACAACGGCCAACATTTAATGGGGGTACAAATCCATTTGTAGCTGAGAAATGGATAAACTCCTTAGAGAAAATATTCCATGCCTTGGGGAGTAGTGAAAGGGAAAAGGTTATCATGGCAGTTTACCGCCTCACTAGAGATGCCGATCAATGGTGGTCATTGATTCAAAACACAAAGGAAGATGATGAGGTATCAAATATGGAATGGAGGGAGTTCAAAGATCTTTTCCTAGAAAAATACTTTCCACATGACCATTGAGAAGATATGGAAAGGCAATTTCTGAGTCTGAGACAAAAGGAGGATGAGAATGTCGCAAAGTATGAGTCTAACTTTACACGGTTAGAGAGACATGCAACAGATTATATACGTAACCCGAGAAGTAATATTGATCGTTTCTTTGATGGGTTAAAACCGTTTCTCTGTCGAGCATTAGTCTCACAAACCTTCTCGTCATACGAAGATATTGTCTCATGTGCTATCAAGACGGAAAAGGAATTCTATAAGTCTCATGACTTTAAAGCAAAGCAAGAAAAGAAGAGAACGGTGGAACAAGAGACGGATAAAGGGAAAAGGGAAATAAGGATTTTCCATTATGAGATAATTGTGGGAATAATCACCCTGGTACTTGCCTAAAGGGAATGGGAGTTTGTTACAAATGTGGAGAAAAAGGTCACCAGGCTCGTGATTTCAAGGGAAAGAAAAAGGATATCAATGTTGAATGTTAGAATTGTAGGGAAATGGGGCATTATGCAAATGAATATCATAAGCATCAGGAAAACATACCTTAGAAAAATCCAAGGGATCAAGGCCAAGCTTATGCTGTTACTATAGTTGAATTTGAATAATTTATGTATTGGTGCTTTTGGACTCAAGGATTATATTATGGTTATAAGAATAATGTGATATATATAAGGATTGTAC
This sequence comes from Viscum album, assembly GCA_963277665.1. Classification (NCBI taxonomy): domain Eukaryota; kingdom Viridiplantae; phylum Streptophyta; class Magnoliopsida; order Santalales; family Viscaceae; genus Viscum; species Viscum album. The sequence continues at coordinate 304,088,016 of OY728130.1, forward strand.
TGCAGTACATGTTGTTTTAAATAAGGATTTAATATGATGAAGGTAATCATATTTTTAGTATGTGACAATAAGAGAAACTTTACTTTGTTTGGGGAATCTGAGGTTACAATTGATTTTGGAATTTAGAAACATTTTAGAGAAAGTCTGGACGGAGGTATTTTGGATAACTATAAAGGTTGGAATGGATTAAGATGAAATTTGGATAGTACTGTTTAAGGTTAAAACATTTATGAATATTATTTTTGGAATATTATAATACTATAGTTTTAGGAAAAGGACAACCTGTAGGGTGGGGCATAACCCATCACGTCGGACAAAACTGCAGGAATCGAACCCACAACCATAGTGCGACAGGCCTTTATTACCTACCACTAGCCTACAGGAAGTCCCTGGTTATTAAAAAATAGTTTTACTAATATTAATGGTATGTGTTAATATTTGGAACCTTATACAATTAGTATAAATATAATATTTTTTAGTTCTATTTCCTTTTAGAGTGAAAGATGGGTTTGTGGTAAAAATTTATTAAAGAATGAAAGTATACATGACAAGTATGTATATTCCCTTACGTTATTAGTAAATATCCTAAATAAATTCCTTAACTTTATGAAAGTTTACTTAAAACAAAAATGTTGTCGGTTAACTTTTCCAATTGGGGATTCAATGATCGTTCAACCCATCACAAGTTTATGACTTTCTTATGGTTAACTTTCTCCTAATCCTGTTTTCTACAACTCTCCATCAGACCTTGATGGTTTGTTTCTCCTCCATATCCATATTTTCATAGAATCCTAGGATGGGCTATCTCGGGTGACCTTTGTACTTATCTTTATTTCTTTTAATGTTATATTTTTACTAACCATATTTCCGATATGGGTTTTCCATAAAGGTATTTTCTATTTTCAACCATTTATTTTCAAAGTAAATTTTCAAATTGCGAGGACGCAATTTATTGAAGGAGGGGAGAATGTAACACCCCGAGCTTCCATGATACGCTTCTCATTCAATAATGCAATAGCTTGCATTGTACGCAAATTCGAGTTCTAACACACGGCAACTAATCAAAGTAGTCATTATGAATAGTAATACCCACTTTTTAAAATTATAGAAATGTTATATTTCAAAATGGACTTCATTTTTGTATTTGTAATATCGAAATTATCCTAAGTTAAATTTTTTGTAATTTTCTGAGAACTTCCATTTTTTATGAATAGTGAAAAATACTTAAAAACAAATTTTTTAATCAAGATAATTTATAGTGATAAATTATACTATTTAGTGGTTTTAGAGTATAATTAGAATATATTTTTAACATTTTATCCAATGTTTGTCATTATAATTAATTTCACTTTGAAATTGGATATAAACAATGTTCAATCTTTTGATATATATTGTTTCTTAAAAACACGCTATTTGTTGTGACAACGGGAATTAATTATAAAATTAATTAATGCAACTTATATGTTTGTAATTTTTTAAAATAGACATAATTTTTGAATTTGGAATATCAATTATAGCTTAGGGTGAAATATTGGCATTGTTCTGAAAAACTTCACTTTTTAATGAATAGTGAAACCACTAAGTGGTAGTTAAATAACTGGTTTTTCGTTTAAATGAATTATTACCACTTCTGTGTTTTGAATTTCAAAAATATGACATACATGGTTGTCATTAGGATGTAAAATATGGTTCAATGGGATTAAAATAATTTTTGGTGAATAGTAACTTTTAAGTTTAATTAATCGCGATTAAAGGTAATTAGTGTAATTTAAGGTAAATATAATGTTATAATAATATGAAATGACCTTTAAACTTGTCCTACCTCTATTTTATGAGTCATGTACGACCAAGAAAATCCATGGGTCAACTTGGGGACCCCATGGAGCCACATTGGTAGGAAAAGGACATAAATAACTTTTTATTTAATGTTAAAATAAAAAGGTCACAAACAAGAGTTGTTTTACTAAAACAATCTTTAAATGGGGTTATACAAGTCATATTTTTGACTATAAATAGTCATTGGAAAGATAAAAATATTTCCTACATCATAGTATTTTTTTTTAAATTTTAGACATTAAATAAATTAAATTATTTATGACATCATGATGATGCAGCGATGACCTCACTATTTAACGATTTAAATAAAATGGAAAGATAATGTAATATCTAAGACCTACACATGTCCAAAACCTATTGTAGGGGTGGATTTCGAACTCTTATCACCTTATCCTCGAATTATATCAACGTAGGACCTCTTAAATCTGAATACCATTTTCAAATAAAGTGACTTTTCTTTACTTTCCAAGAGTGCCACTCCTCTCCACTTATAAAAGGCCCCCACCACTCCCACCTTATTCACACTTTCAAGACATTTGGCTCGGCCAAAATCTGCCCAAATACTCTCCAAAGTTCTCTCCCTTACTCTTAGAAGCCTCACTTTGGTCAGAATGCTTCCCAAGGAATCCTTTGGCTCAATTCAAAAATATTAACCCGATTTTTAGGTAATGTCTTCTCTAATGTTGTTTTGATTTATTTAGCTTCTCCAACCCATTAAACTCTTTTTATTACTTTATTTTGTAACAAAAACAGTATCTAAAATATACTAGGATGTTTTTATGATAAGTATTTGGTTTACACTTACACACACCTACATCTAATGGTTAAAGAACATACTATTTCTGTGGATGGCGAATTTTTGCCTCACGAAACGATGATTGTTCAACACTCATATAACACCTCTAATGGTGGCCATTATGATGAAACTATTTTTATATATGATATATATTATGTTTTTGTTTTACTTATTATTTTTTATTTTTCATTTATGGCATACCTTTATGGTTTCCATTATGGGTAGACGCGATATTTTCATTTTAGAAAGTGCGGACTACCGCCCCCTCAAACTGATTTGAATCGTTAATGCCATATGTGGGATGTATAAATGATGGAGTAAATGGTATTATACACTATATTATACTGGAATTATATTATAAATTTATATCATTATTATTTCAATCCATTAAATACGAAATAGAAATGAAAGTAGCGTTAATACGTACGTACGGCTTACCGTCTCCATGAACGGTGAATTTCATTTCTTAACCCTAAATGTTATGTAATATTATGAATGAATGTATATACTGGATATATATGATATATATGACATCTAAATCATGAATATAATTCTGTATATAATGGATATTCCACCACATAAACAACTTGTAATTATAAGAAGTTTATTGTTGACTCAAGTACCAAAGATCGACAAAACGACCGTTATTAACTTAAATAATTACATAATGTTCATAACATTGTAATAAGTGATATAAAAGGGATAATGAAATTGAAAATGGTTCTTAATAAAGTAGATATTAACTCTATTTTATTATTGAGGAGGTTAAATAACGGTCGAATCATGTCGGACACAAGGTAAGGGAATTTCTTAACCCAATTTCCATTCTTTTGGTTAATCTCCTACTTTCAAATTATGTCATGATATTATTATGTCATATCTTGTATTTGTACTTTATTTATGTGTACTTATAGTTAATACACATAATATATCTATTTTATTTTAAAAATTATCTTTATATGATACTTCGTCTCAATCTCCTTTCATTGAGGCATATTTTGTTTTATACAAAACCTTCTTTTATACGGTGTATAAACGCCTTTGACTTTTACATTTATTCAAAAGGAATATTTTTTATATGAATCATTTACTAAACGACAAAAGGGAATGTTTTTGTTGTACATATGCGGTGACAACCACTTCTCCGCCGCCGTGACCATTATTTGAGTTTCGGCTTCCTCTACAAGCCATCACTTTTTTTTAATGAAAAATAAATACCATGTTTTAATTTTCTTTTATTTTGGTATTGAAAATGGTTTTGAAAGTGTTTTTATTATATCAATGTGTTGTATTTATATCTTGTGATTGGAATGTGGGAATGTTATGTTTCCTTTATGCATGTTTTATTGGATATGATTATGTTATGGTTTATGATATGTTTAAACCTGTTCATATGAGGAATGCATTGGACTTAATAAGTGACGGGTGGAGCCTGCTATATCTCCTCGATGCATCGGCAGGTCTCATGAGACAAACTAGTGTCTTGGCACAAGGCCTTGACAAAATCTTATTTGTAGTCTTGGCACGAGGCCTTGGATACGTGGTTATGATAGTCTGGCATTATGCATTCCATCATTATGAAAGTGGTTATTGATATTTCATGTGATTATTCAACCAGTAGAATATCCATGTGAATAAGTAAATGGCATTATCTCATTTTACTTTTGCCATATTATGTTGAAGTTCATGTTTAAAAGGCTTTTGTTTTAGTTGTACATTGCCTTAAATGTTTATGTTTATTTATGAAAGCTTATGCAATATTGTTTTACTTACTGAGCATCTGAGCTCACCCCTTTCAATGTTTTAATATTTTCCTGGATGTGAATATGTATTGTGTGAATGACCTGCAGGGATAGTCAGAAGAGGATATGAGTATGGACTATGGAGACTTTGTTATTATAGTTTTTCACTTTATGATGTAATCTAACTTTTAGGAAAGTATCTAGTGTTTCCAAGGCTACTAAACTAATCGGTCTTTCGAGACATGATCTTTTGTGATCATGCCAATGTTACGAAGTAATGCACCGACTCTGGGTAGCTGGGGTCGGGGTGTTACAATAATTCTTTACTAATTTTAATACATAATTAAATAATCTTTAAGTTGTATGTAAAATGTAGTAATAATTTTAATATATTGATTAATCACATAAAATAATGGAGTATGAAATGATTAATAGTTTGAATGAAAGAATATTTAAATGTTTAAAACACTTAAATGTTTTTATTCCCAGAATAAAAAAGTTAGTTCCTTTAAATCAACTATTAAAATATAAATGAAATAATTCATAGATTAACAGTTCTAATTCTAATTATGTTTTTCAAATAAGAAACTACTACATATTTTTTCGTCCTTTATAAATTAGATAAAATAAATCTTCATGTATTTTTCAAGTAACCAATTAATGATGCAATGATGAATCCTAGTGGTGAATACCTACAATATATCAAATAAAAGTTTCTTTTGGGTCTGGTAGTGTCAAAAACTAATTTCATAGGTAAAAAAATCTATTTTTTATTATATACTCTATCATTAAAGTCAGATAATTCATTTGAATAATAAACATGCTTGATACCGAGAAATATTGGTTTTCTAAAATAATAGTCATTATCATTATTTCTATTAATACCATGGTAAAAACATTTAACTATAGATACAAACTATATCTTTGATCCACGAAAAAATTCTATATAATTTGGGGTTTTCTCCATTAATGACTATCAAATTTTTTACATTATAATTAACTTTATTTTTACCAAGAATTTTATTTAAATAATTTTCTACTTTAATAATCATGTCAGAGGCTTATCTTAAAGTATTAACTTCACCTAATAATTAAAAATATTTTATTTTCATGAAAAATAAAAGAAAATTTTTATCTTAAATCTGAAATTTATTTTGATATAAATTATTTATTAGTATAAATAAAATCATCATATTTTCTTAGTATTCTATATTCCTTTTTTAGAGATTCCATTTTTTTAAAGATTAAAATATCTTCTTGAAGAATAAATAAATATTTTATAACATCATCCTAAGAAAAAATGAATTATAACTTCAAGAGTAATACGTTTGTACCTCCTCATCATGAACCATAAGACATAGATTTAATTCTTGATGTTCATTCTTAGATTTAGAGTTTGTTGTATATTCATTGCATGAATCATAAGTAGCCTTCCAGTTAGTCATCATGAATTTATTACCTTTTATTTTATAATTCTATTTACTTTTATCATTAATCACATGATAGGTAGACTTTATGAAACTTTTCCCCTTACATTCACAGCATCACTCTTCTTTATCCCCTTTTATCCTACTATTATACAGTTTCCCAAATCTTTTTACATGTTTTGATAAATCTTTTGTTGAATCAGGAAAACTTGAATAAAATGATTCATTCATAGTAATTTTTAGTGTATAATCTTCCGTTTTGAAAGAAATATCATTTTAATAATCTTTTTACATGTTATCTTCATACATCATCAAGGTTCCAATCATTTATTTAATTTTAAAATCTATAATATTTGTTGATTGATAAATATTAGTATATATTCTATTCCACTTATATGGTAATAATATTAGAACGTTTAAATATTTATATGCCCATTTTTCCTCCTAATCTAGAAAAAACCATGATAACTTCTTTCAATATTACATTCATATGAGTGATGATCTCCATCATATACTCTAAAAGTATTGAATTTTAACTTTTTAGTATTGTACCATAGCAGTCTAATATTATCAGTTCGTTTATAGGATACAAAAATAGTCCTTCACATCTCTTATAGAGTAGCACACTACGAAACATGATTAAATTCATCTGTTCCTAATCCACAGACAATATCATTCATATCTCTTAAATTATGATCATATTCTTTCACATGGTAATCATTTAATTTTACTATACCATATTTAAGAATTTTAAAAGGATTTAATAACATCAAATAAACTCTTATTCCATGATTTCTCAAATAAATAATCATTCATTATTCCCATTATCCATAATTATCCCCATTAATATAAGGTTCATGGATCATTGATGTACCTTTTCTAAGATCATCCATTTGAATTTGTATTCTTTTGTTTTTTTAAATCAAGATAGTTTGAACCAAAACAAATAACATCCACTAGAACTCGACCTTTAATATCAATTTCTGTTATCTAATAGAAACAATATATTTTTATAGGATTTCAAAAAAAGTGAAATATATCCAGTAAATCCTAGACAGTAATACCACATTTTAGGTTGGAATTAAAAATACGAAAACACAAGAGTGGGGTGAATTTTGTCCTTTTAAAAATATTGAAAAAATTACCACATCCCTCTTGAAGTGGAGCGATCCTTTCCTTTTATCATAAATATGAGTGAGAAGCAGAATATAAATAAAGGAAAGAATGCATTAATGTATAGTGATTCATGGCATAATGATCCCCTATTTTACTCCACCAATCTTATCTATGTAATCATGTTTATTTTCACTAGCATTTCCTTTTTCGAGGAACCTCTAAAACTATGTGTAAGTAGTTGAAACCTTACAACCAAGATTTTATATGTCCTTATAGTTCTTTTATAGGGGTCAAAAATAGCCAAAACATATTATGAGAAGCTGCCACTCAATCACAATAGAGTATGAGTAGTCGACACATCAACATAAAATTGATTATAATATATATGTTGAAACATCTTCGACATGTAGTTGTAGTAGAAAATGACATTTTTAAAGGATCTTCAATTAAATACTGTAGAGTAAAAATATTATTTAATGTCAAGAAAGTTTTATTTTAACAGTAGTAGAGAAAACACCAGGAATAAGATAAAAAAGGTATGTATCCAAATTTTAACTCAAATAAGTGTTTTTAACTACAGACGAAATGTTAACAAATATACACAGAAGCTGCTACAACAGTCGATAAAAAAACAAGGATAAAAACATTTATCTCTTAAATGTGTAACTCTATAGGTGTGGAAACATTATTATTTTTTAATGCACATATTTTTCTAAAAAAGAACCACTATGCATTCAGAATATGAACATATCATTATTTATCATGCTAGTGGAATTTGATTTTGTCAAAAAAATATACAAATATTTCATGATAAATAATTAATATTCATATTAAATATGTTCAAAAAAATTCATAACATCCCTTATAATTAGGAACAATTTATTTTTTTGACATGATCTTTTGAATGAGTATTTAAATAACTTTAAATTGATATTTATTAACGAAGATACCATTGCAGAAAAATGAAAAAATAAATAATAATTAAAAACACCATTGTTGACCAAGTAAAACATAGGTTTCTTCTATGAAGCAATAAATTATAGATGTATATTTGACAACGTATAGTTGATTATAAAATTAGGGATGATTAACCATGCATTTGTTCCTCAAAAAAAGGGTTTCCTAAATTAGTGTTCTTGCTCCATGCATTTATAGGAACATAGGGTGTGAAAACCATATGATATACTTGAAACATAGATTATAGCCAGTGTTTTCAGACTACTTATAAAATAAATTTAGAATAATTTATTCTTTGATAAATCAAATAACCTATCAGGGGATAAAGTTTAAATATACATAAAAATAAAAAAAATGTAGTAATTATTATCCTAAAATTCACTTAAATTACCCACATTAGTAATATAAATGTGGGTGTTTTATGTTTTAAAATGAAAAATAAATTAATTAAATTGTTGAATCAATAAATTATCAACAACCCCTTCACATGAAAAATATATTTACTTCATTTAGCATGAGGATTTCATCCTTTCCATCATTTTATCTACTATATTTCAATACCTTCAACATTGGCCAGTGGGTTTTTTTCTCAAGGTTTCACATGATCAATAATGGTTCTTGTGATGACCTGTGGTCATTTACATGGATAGTAGCTCTTCTTATTTGTGTTGTGTCCAGTTATCAATGTTGGATCTTACAACGTCATGTGATCTTTATCACAGATAGTCCCTCCAATTTTCTATGGATGATCAAATGGATTTGTATGAGGGACTTCACATGATTAATGTAACATTACCAAAGTATTTTTCATGGAATGTATGACATACCTATAAGGATATATCATGAATGTTTGAACATATAACATAAACCATACAATACTTTCACATAAAAATCAACATAACTTCCACCTCAGGAGGATTACTTCTTTTTTTATCTCTTTTTTTATAAGGTACTTTGGTTGATTGTTAGGTGTCTAGAAGTTAACAGGAAGATGGTTCAGAATAACTCATCTATAATCATTCGCATGATCATGAGGGATTGATGGAGTGTCTTTACATGAACATGAATGGATCATGAGAAGAACATGACTCATTCGATTGAATTTTTCACGGTCATGAGATCATGTGTCTTCTTAGAGGATTGACAATCTATATAATACAACATGTTGATCTTCATGTAGCCATGTGTATCCTCCCTTCCTTTCATAATGAAAATAATACATATGATCAATGTGTTTATTCAATCAAATAATTTTCAATGCTCAATTTTCAGGTGTCAAAATTCCACCCCCAGAAAGTAGGTGTGTAGGGACAAGGACTCAATTATGAGAAAAGTAAATTCTCACCTAAGACCTTAAGCTTCACTAGTCGATTGTTTGAGAATATTTTTGTATTTTGGGTGACCTTTGGTATTTTGTGGGGTGCCCTATAAATAGGGGAGCGAGGGACTATTCATCTCAATAGTGTCTCACACTTTAATAGATCTTTTAATATCATCTCCCACATGATTTCTTTGAGGGACTTATCAACAAGCACCATTTTTCAAGAAAGATTCATGAGATTTGATCATGGGATCTCACTGTATTACCTCCTTGTCTAATCTAATTTTCTCAAGGACATATTTAAACATTCTATGAACCAATTCACAGTAACTTTTTTGAACCTTGATGCATTTTATAAGATGCATGGTTATCCTGTGGGATTTGAATGAACTTATTGTTGTGTCTCATGATCACTTGATCATTATGTAGTTCATGTGACTATTTCAAGGCCACACAATCGCATGTCCTATGATAGGTCATGAGATCTAAAAATATTTCATGGGTCACATGATTCACAAGACCTATCTTAGGTTATGTGATAATGGACCCTTATGTGGTTCATGAAATTATCAAGAATTTTTCTAAGATATGCACCGTTTAAACTGATTTCCACTTTTTGGATTTTACATCTCTTGTATGATTAATATTCTTTTGAAGATGGATTCTAGTTCATATATATCTCCATATTCAGCCGACCAAATGTCTATGATGGTCGAGAATCACAATGCCAACCCTTGCAATCATATATTCTATTATAATGAGGTTTGGAAGGGATTCATCAAAAGGAACTCTAGAACTACCCATCATCGTATAGAAAACCATCTTATGGATTCGTTCTAATGAATGATATTGTTATCCCTTCTTCGGACTATAATCTTAAATCTTATAGGTTGTCATATTCTCTTGATTGTATTCAAAAAAAATTGGAGGAAATAAATTTGATGTGGCACTTCTCTAAGGGATATATTATATATTTACTAGATTCCCTCTAGTTCCAGAAGATCACAATCTCTCCCATCAACCAATTTCTCATAGTTACTCAAAAATAATTTTCCACTCATTTGATTATCTGAAATGTGGTTGGAGTTCAAAGTGGTATATTCATCCACACAAAAATTTCTTTGAGGAATGGGAATGACCATATTGGGTTAGGTAGAGCTGCATGGATTTCTCTGATATGCTATAGGTTATCCATCTTCATGAGGTGATGTGGATTTCCCAGTTTGTCATGAATATTCTACCGAAACTACACCGAGACAATATTTTCACCTTGTGTCCCGACATTAACTCATTTCATCTATCCAATGGTGTATTAGGGACCAAAAACTATGATATTTATTATTTGGGAGTAATGCCTCCTATTGGGGAGGTGTATGATGAATTCCATCCTTCTATGAATGTTTGGTATGATATAGAACAATCTCAAACCTTATTATGGGATATGCTCAAAATTGTGAAGGTGAATATATAGAAGGAGATGAATCAGTATTCACTTATTTCATTCATAAATTGGATCCAAATCCTCTATTATTATATTTGGACTTAGACAGCCATTTTACACCCTCATCAGTGTCCTTCCCGACAAGCTCGAAATAGTGTAGGATTTTATTGGGCCTTTCTGGAAGCTAGGGATCCTGTACCATGGGGTTTCTAGGTTATAGTAGAGGTATCCCCAAGCCTTTTTATAGTGGTGTTTCCAGATATGTTCTCAAATGGTTGGTTTTTCTCCACCAGTTATGCATGCATAGGCATCTGAGTAAGCACATTGGTGATGGATGCCCGATTGGTGAAAGTACATAATCTTAAACAAGATGTTCTCACTCATTCATCACTTTATCAACTTCTTAGAAACATTCAATAAGGAAATTCCCCTACCATATTGGATGAATTTTCGTATTTTTATTTGGATGGATATGAGATCATGTTTAGTGTTACAAATATCATAACACCATTAGAGTCCCTAATGATTCATTTCATCAAAAACTATTGAATGATTCTAGGGTTGAGGTGATGCCACTAGGTCTTGATGAGGTTATTGTAATTTTTAGTTTGAATGATCATTTCAACTTCAGGAACTATCATGCACTAAACTGAATAATTATTGGTAACCATAGTGACTCTATTGAATAGATTTCATATAAAATCTATCTCTATGATGGGGTTCTTTTAGCTCATGTAGACAAGCTGGTCATCAAAGATCCATATATCCCCTATCATATTTCTCACCAGTTTGGCTACATTCAAATGGGTTCACCTATTCCATTAGCTGGAATGCAGGGAGAATGAAATCCTGGTATCATCCCCTTGTTTTGGCTAATGATAGTGGATGAAGACATGAATGATGATACCATCCATTCCCCTAACAACACCCCTTTATACCTATCTCGACACTATGCCTAGGCATAGGTGGAATCTTACTAGAGTGGTGATGTAAATTGATTAGTATTTTTTTGTAAATAAACCCTACACTTCCCCAATCCCATTATTAATGGATCTAATATATTTGATTCTCTGCTTAGTGGAGTCCATATAGAAATTAACTCACCATAGTGTTGAGTCTACCATTGAAAGGATAGGGTCTTTTAAGTAGGTTGAACCATCTACTCTAGAAAAAAATGATGCATTGATTAAGAGGAAAGCATATGAGACATCTTCTGTTGCTTCTTTGGTGGCTCAACTAATCCTTAATTCAAAATAATTGGTGTCTGAACATGGTTAATCAATCATTCTTTCTTCTAAAAAACCCACACTTGGGATTCCATAGAACCAAGTACCATGAATTCTAATGTGGAATAGAATCCATACCCTGATCACTGAGACTCCCTTTGAGGTGAGTTTTAGCTAAGAGGAATATGGTTTACATATTTTTATTAATTTTTTGGTAAGAAAAATTCACTATAAAATGTTACATGATATCATGTTGTAGATTATCCTAGCCCGAAAACAATTGTTTAACAGTGAGAAGGACCTACATAGTTTTGATGATAAAATTTATATATACCAGTCAATAATTAAAACATTAGAGGTTCCATAGTAGAGACATAGAAAATTCTCACATCTACGAACTCATATGGATGTCTTGACCATTGAAATAACTGAATACATATAACACACAACTAATGAAAAATTACATCTTATAACATTATCATATTTAATAGCGACTACTCTTAAATTATATGAAGAGATGTCCTCTTTAACTAAAACTCTTCATACATAGGAAGCAGTAGAAGAGATGGAGTATGTGACACTTTAGCACTCAATTAATTCCTCTTGCCAGACTTTTTCGGATTTTGGAGAGAGACCTAACTTGATTTTACAGTGATCCATCTATGGTTGTATATTTTTTTGTCGCTTTTTTGATATATTAGGTGTGTCTTTTAAATGTAGAGACTCCCCCTCTCATTCCAAATTATTAATAAACAAAACCTTTTTACCTTTATATGTTTATACCAGGATGTCCTTCATTCATCAAGTTCGTGTAGTTTCATTGACTTGATATCATATGAATCATCAAATATAAGCATACTTTCTTTAATAAAAAGTAAACCATAACGCCTTGATTTTAAAACTTGGATCATAACAAATTTCTCTTAAGAGTTTCTCTTGAATGACTACTAACATGATATTTCTCATTGATTTATCTACTTAAATTATCCCTAGATCAAAAAGTTTGAAATGAAAATTTGAATAAATATAAGTCCCAGGGGTAAAGTGATCTAATTTATACCTATGTTAGTGGAATTAGCAAGTGTAGAACAATTTTTATGGATAAATAATGATCCCTTAAATCCTTTTATATATTTTTTTATTTCCATGAATTTTTCCTCATATTAATATAGGGAAATCTCAAGTATGCCTGGATGTGGCTTTTTCTTAGGAAACCCTCATATGGGTTTTCAACCTAAAAGTTGTATGACTTTTCTATTTGAAATGTGATAAATATTTCCTAGATCACACAAAGTGCATTTCTAGGGAGATAATTATTTAATTTCATCTAGGGTGAACTTTTTAGGTCCTCAACATTGTGAGAATAATGTATCATTCAATTGGATTCTTAAAATCATGAAAGAAAAACCATTTCTTTACTATATATTAGTATCTTCTAGGTCCTACAATCAGCTATTTTAGTTTAATATTTTCTATTTTAGACCATATATTGTTATAGTTTATGGTCTTTTATCTCAAATCATATATTGTTTTAGTTTATGTTTTTTTAGATCAGAACCTATATTGTTGCAGTTTTATATCTTCAAACTTGGTCTTTTTATTTTTGTAGTTTAAGTATTTTTAGAAGAGTCCTTCTATTTCTCTGTAGTTTTAGTTATTATATTGTGGACCTTCTATTGATTTAGTTTAATGAATTTTATCTTATTCCCTCTACTTGTTTGGTTTAATTTCATTTAGCACTGACCTATTATTATTTTAGTTTTAGGTCTTATAGATCGGTCCTTATATTTCCTGTAGTGAAGAATTAGAATTCCTAAAGGGTTCAAGAAACATTCATCCTTTATAGGATTCTGAAGAATTTGTTTCCATAAAGAGTTATCATACCCTTCATTCTTTATTGGTATTTCGAATAATTAATGTTCATGAAGTTTCTAGAACCCATCATTTTTCTAGAAAACAAAAAGAATGAATATCCATGATGGGTCATCCACCTTGCATCCTCACTAATATTTGTTTTTATTTATGGTGAAATTTATGGATGAAAATTCCACTTGGACAGTTATAATAAGGGTTGTGTAAATCACATGTCCATAAGCATGAACTTGTGATTATGGAATGGGGATGACAGCAAAATACCCTAAGGTGATGAGTTACACCACTGTGTTTTTGGGGCTCATGAAGATTGGATTTTATTTCATAAAATGAGGATAATCCTATATTCTCTAGGATAGAGGCCCTTATGCATGATTTTAACGACCCAAAAATTCATTAATGAAAATTCCTCTTGGTCTATTTAAATTTTTCTTATGGTTATGTAAAACGTATGCACTTATTTGGTTTTATGTTTTAGATTTTAAAATACCATTAAGAATTGTGACTGTTTCTAATATAGTCATTGAATATTGATCACATTATTAGAAGAAATATAGGGCTCTAAAAATCCAATTTACTTAGACAAAGGAAGTTATGGCCTCATTTAGTTGACTTACCCCATACGAAGCCCAATTTTTGGAGCTTGTACCAGAGATGAAGTCATTGGGCTTCGCTGATGACCAAGCCCAAGCCGAGATTCAACATGTTAATCTTGAATGGAACTACCTATGGGAGAAGTGGAAGTTGATAGAGATTACAACCCGAGCAATGTTATTCGAGCCACCTCAAGAGTCTATCACAGTCACGCACCTTACCCTAAGGTCTTATGCGGGTGCTATGAGGGGTTATGTAACAAGACCTTATCACTATGAATATGTGAATAATTTTTGTATATAATAATTAATATACATTAATTTTATTATTGTTACTTTGTAAATAGTTTTAAAAGCACAAATATTATTTTTAGTTAATATTCAACTAAGAAATGTATTTTGATGAATTCATGAATTTTTGAAATAATTTTATTTAATAAAATATTATTATTATTAAATTAATTTTTATTAAATATAAATGTTCGTATAATTTTATGAATGCAATTATAATTTTTATTAATTTTTGAAATTTGTTTTGGTCAAAACCCATGAATTTTCGATAAATGTCAGTTTTTATTTTAAATGTAAAAATTAACATATTTTCTAAATTATTTAAATAAAATTAATATTATTTTTGGAATCAGGATTTCAATATTATCCAACAGTGAATTTATCAAAAAAATTTGAGACAGTCAAATTTTTGGGTAAAGGTTAAATACCATTTAAATATATAATGTGTTTTATGACATCATAATGACTAAATAGTGATGTAATAAAATACTAAAAATGATATCTTCGGAAAATATATATTTTAACCTTAAAATAAGGTGATTTTAGATTTGTTATATTAATTTAATGATGCCCTAGTGGACCCTCCATGACTTATAAAACATTTTATCTTTTTAAAATTGTTTTCCTTTTGAGTGTGACCCACCTCCACATATGAAACCCTATTATTTTAAGAAGTCAGGACATTTTCCCTAAAAAATATTATTTTCCACTCCCCTTTAGAAAAAACCATGGGAATAATCCTTGGGATGTTTGTGGTTTTGATTAGTTTAATGTGTGGTGTCCCAAACCACAATAATAAAGAATTCTTTCTCCATTTTTATATAAACCCACTCAAGGTCCCTCTTACTATTCACTCAATGCCTTTGGTTTTCGTCCACCCTCATCCCTCTCCTATGTATAATCCTCCCATGGCACCCCTAACTCCCAATAATTCTCTCTCAAGCCCCTCCCAAGCCTTTGGGATCACCCTTCCAAGTAAGGTATTCCTTCCTTTCTCATTTTAGCTAAGTTTCTTAATATTGTTATGTCCTTTTATTTACAATTATAAAAGTTGGGGTATGACTTTACACCTCACCCATACTTCCCTATTTATGTTTTAATGATGGGATACCCCTTTATCTCTTATTAATTCCTTCCATGTACACCTGTTACTTTTCTGAAATTCCATAATGAATTTTCCTCTCCTCATTTACATTCAAGTAATTCTTTTGTATTATGAATATAAATTCCAATACATATGTTTTTACATGTATATATATGACCCCCCCACCATACTTTCCATTTAATATAAATATGATGATACATGCCTTTCTCTCTCATCATCCATTTTTTTGAATTCTTACGTCACGTCGTTACGCTACCGAAATTGCAACAATTTTCCAAGCCAATGTCATTGTGTAGTTAATACAATGCCCATTTCTCTATCAAGGGTATTAACCTTTATTAACATTTAATTATTGATTATAAAGCTTCATTTATATATTCCACATCCCTTTACCATGGAATAAATGATGATAATTTATTCCATTTTTTATGATCCATGTGGCTAAATTATTCATGAAATGAAATGTATAAGAAAGGTGCACCCTGATAGTACTCCAATGCATTGGGTAAAGTATAGTATCATGATACGTCGTGTGAAATGGGTGTTTACTCAGGCTAATTCAATTGCAACGAGTTTTTACTCATGATTTATGTGCAAAGAGGGTTTAATCATGCTCTATGTGCAATGAGCCCTGGATCATGAAAATTCCATGTTAAGTGTTCTTGCCACATTTCCATGTTATGATTATCATGCTTTATCATGACTTTATTTTAATGTTTCTCTTGTGATCCATTGATATACCTATGGTCTTACATGGATTGTATTCCTCATGTTATTCTATCTTTATTCCCTTACTAGGCTTTATATCTCACCATTTTCTTATGCATGTCCTCGGGTTATCCTATGCAATGCTAAGTATGAGGGAATGTAGTGGTCATGTAATGGAAGTCTCCAATAAGATGTTGTGCTCTATGATTTATGTTTTTATGTAATTTTTCAAAACCCTAATTACACTATACATCTCGATATTATAGGTTGTATCAAGGGAAGGTTTTATGTAATAAAAAATGTTTATGTGTGTAATAAAGAGCAGGGTTGATATAGTTGGTATTAGAGGATAGGTTTAGCTGTTTCTTGGATTAGGATTAGAAAACCCTAGTGAAGTCTTAGAGAAAAGAGTATGTATAATAAAAACATCCCTATGTTTTGGTGGGTATTGAGTAAGTGGTTTTCCATGTAAATACATCCATGTCTAGATACGAGCAGGTAGAGGAGGCTCTGGCACAGATGTACCTAGGGGTGAAAACCCCAACAAGGAGTTTCGAGCTTGAACTGGGGTATCATGGTACACGACAACGTGCCTTGCTGCAGTCTTGGTTATGACACTCCCTGGGGATATGATTTAGTAAATTAACAATCTTAGTATGAACCATTATTATGGGAATTTAAAAAAATGCCCCTAAGAACATATGTTAGAAATTAGATCATGGATAACATAGATTAAAGCCTATAGATTCATAAGTTAAGAAAATAAAAGTTATTTATAAGTTGTCCCTTTAATGTCTTTGGATTCCTCTTTATGTGTTAAACTGTTTAAGATACTCATCCCTAAGTATATATTGGATAGAGTAAAACTAGAATAAAAAATTGAAAGGTAGGTTTTTCAAATATAGCTCAACACATTCTTTTATATCCTGAAAGTTTAGTAGAACAATCCCAACACCACCACAAATCATAGAAGTAAAGATATCGGTGAGTAAGAAAAATGGGGAAATCATTGCATCCTAGGAATATAACTCGTCCCCCATCATAATTTGTGTATTGAACTTCCCAGAGAACCTTTTCATACTCCCTCTAGTGAAATTTGATGACATTATCAGCATTGATTAGCTTTCCTTATATAGATCCAACATAATCTTCCATGAGAGGGAAATCACTCTCCATGTGGATAATCGACCCATGAGTATATACATGTGTAAGGAGGAAGATGAATCTTATTTAGCTCCATCATCTCAAGCATGGATATTGTTGCCCTATGAGAATGAGTATTTGGATCAGATGATTGAGTATAAGGAGGAAACCATCCTTGAAGACATGCCTTTTGTGAGGGAATTCATTGAAGTGTTTCCCGAGGAATTTTCTGGTCATCCTCCTAAAATAGATGTTGAATTCTATATTGAAAATATACATGTGGAATTTCCAATATCAAAGAATGTGTATAGAATGGCTATTGTAGAACATGAGGAGCTTATGAAACAACTACAGGAGAATCTGGATAAAGGTTTTATATTCCCAAGTGTCTTACCATGGGGTGCACTAGTCCTCTTCATGAAGAAGAAGGATGTGTCAATGCGCATATGAATTGATTATCATGAGATAAAAAAATCACGATAATGAACAAGTATCATCTTCCACGAATCGATGACTTGTTTGATTCGATGAGGGGAGCACAATACTTTTCCAAGGTGGATTTGCGGTTGGGATATTATCAAGTAAGGGTGAAGAAGGAAGATATCACCAAGATTGCTTTTCGTACAAGGTACGAGCACTATGAATTCATAGTAATGCCTTTCGGACTCACTAATACTCCAGAAATATTCATAGACATGATGAATATAGTATTTAGATATTACCTAGACAAATTTGTGGTAGTCTTTATATATGATATTATTATATACTCCAAAACCAAGGAGGATCATGAGGATCATCTATTAACTATACTAGAGACCTTGAGGATGGATAAGCTCTATGCAAGGTACAGGAAGTGTGAGTTTTGGTTTAAGGAGATCTCATTCTTGGGTCATATCATCACAAGTAATGGTACATCAATGGATCCCTCCAAGACAGCTGTAATAGAGGGGTGTCTAGGGCCACCATCGGTAACAGATATCTATATCTTCTTGGGGTTATCTGGATATTATCGACGATTTGTGAGAAATTTCCCACGATGGTCTAACCCTCTTAACAAGATAACCCGGAAGGGAGTAAAGTTTGATTAGAGTGATGAATGTGAGGAAAGATTCAATGAGTTTAAAAATATTCTTATCACTGCGCACATGCTCACTTTACCCATAAGTGGATAAATTTTTGTGGTATTCAGTGATTCTTCGAAGAAGGGCATGGGGTGTCTGTTGATTCAAAATGAAAAAGTCAATGCATATTCTTCAAGGCAATTGAAAGTCCATGAGATGAGTTATCCAACACATGATCTGAATATTTCTTCGGTGATCTTCGCTTTAAAAATTTGGTGACATTATCTATTTGGGGAAAACTGTGAAATATATATAGACCACAAAAGCCACAAGTATATATTGACACATAAAGAGTTGAACATGAGAAAATGAAGATGGTTAGAGATGATCATAGACTATGACTGCTCAATCCATTACCACCCTAGAAAAGTGAACATGGTGACAGATGCTCTAAGTAGAAAGGACCCACCGATTCTATCATTGATGAGAATTGAATATAATCCAATCTTCTTAGATTTTATGAAGATGGAAATGGGAATCATAAAGATGGGAACATCGTCAATCCTTTCACAAACGATTTTCTCAACTATCTCTTTTGGAATGGTTAAAGGATGCTCAAAAGGATGATGTGGGAATTCAAAAGAAAGTGGAAGCTATCAGAAAAGTGAAATCCTAAGAGATCAATGTTAATAAAGAAGGAATTGTAAGATTTAGGAAATTACTATGCGTTCCATCAAGTCCAGAACTGAAGAAGGAACATTTGGATGATGCAGATAGTTCAAATTTCCCTATTCACCCATGAAACACAGAGATGTATCATGATCTCTAAGAGAATTATTGGTGGGATAATATAAATAACGATATCATTGAGTATAAATCAATGTGACTAGTGTGTCATCAAGTGAAACCAGAGAGGTAGAATTCTAAGGGGATGATGCAACCATTTCCCATAACAGTATGAAAATGGGAGAACATAGCCATATAAATTTTCACCAGACTTCTGAAGACATCCAAAGAAAACAATGAAATATGGGTTTTTGTGGATAATCTTACAATGTCTACACACTTCATTGCAATTCATGAGGATTTATCATTGGATCAACTGGCTTGGATATACATCATATATGTGGTAAGGATTCATGGGATACCACTATAGATTATATCTGATTGAGATCCAAGATTCACCTCTATGTTTTGGAAGAGACTTTGACATGCTTTGGATACTGAGATGAACTTCAGTACGGATTATCATCCTCAAACCGATGGCCAATCCGACCGCACTATGAAAACACTAGAGGACATGTTGATATCATGCTCAATGGAATTCAATGGAGGATTGGATCAACATCTTCCTCTGGTTGAGTTCTCTTATAATAACAGTTTTCACTCAAGCATATGAATGGCCCCTTATGAATCCCTATATGGGAAGAGGTGCAGAACACCAGAATTTTGGGATGAAGTCAGTGAGAGTAAGCTTCTAAGACCCGAAATGGTCAAAAAATGGTGAAGAAGGTGAAAACCATTCAGTAGTATATCAAGGTATCCCAAAGTCGACAGAAGAGTTATGCGGATAATCGTCGACTAGACCTTCAGTTCAATGTTGGAGACATAGTTTTTCTACACATATCTTTATGGAAGAAGGTCATGAGGTCTAGAAAAAAAGGGAAGTTAAGTCCCATGTACATCGGCCCCTTTGAGATTCTTGATCATGTCAGGGTTGTAGCCTATCGACTAGCACTTCTACCTACCATGGCCAAAGTACATGATATCTTTCATGTATCCCTCTTATGGAAGTACATACCTAACCCTTCACATTTACACTCTTCATAGGTAGTAAAATTAGAGGATGATATTTTTAATGAGGGTCAACCAGTGAAGATCTTAGATCGTAGAGAAAAAGTTCTACAAAATAATACAATGCCCCTCGTCAAGGTGTTTTGGGGAAACCACCAGTTTGAATAAGCGATGTAGGAATCAGAGGAAGTGATGAAACAAAGTTACCCACATCTATTTTTGTGTGGGAAAATGAAATTTCAAGGGAGAAATTTCTTAAGGGCGGAAGATTGTAATGACCCCAAAATTCATTAATGAAAATTCTTCTTGGTCTCTTTAAATTTATTCTTATAGTTATGTAAAAAGTATGCACTTATTCGGTTTTATGTTTTGGATTTTAAAATACATTAAGAATTGTGACCATTTCTTATATAGTTGTTGAACAATGATAACATTATTAGTATAAATATAGGGATTTACAAAATCCAATTTACTCAGACAAAGGAAGCGATGGCCTCATCCAGTAGACTTTCCCCATACGAAGCCCATTTGTTGGAGCTCGGAAAGGAGGTGGTGTCATTGGGATTCACTCTTGACCAAGCCCAAGACAAGATTCAATAGGTTAATCTTGGACGGAACCGCCTATGGGAAAATTGGAAGTTGATAGAGATTACCACCCGAGTGATTTTATTCGAGCGACCCCAAGAGTCTATCACCATCGCGCACCTTACAGTAAATTATTATGCGGGTGTTATAAGGGGTTATGTAACAACACCTTCACACTATGAATATGTGCATTATTTTTGTATATAATAATTAATATACCTTCATTTTATTATTGTTACTTTGTAAATAGTTTTTAAAGCATAAATAGTATTTTTAGTTAATATTCAACTAAGAAATCTATTTTGATAAAATCATTAATTTTTTAATTAAATAATATTTTAATAAAATATTATTATTATTAAATTAATTTTTATTAAATATAAATTATTGTATAATTTTATAAATGAAATTATAATTTTTATTAATGTTTGAAAGCTGTTTTTTTTTTTCAAAACCCATGAATTTTCGATAACTGTCGGTTTTTATTTTAAAAGTAAAAATTCACATATTAAGTAAATTATTTATATAAAATGAATATTATTTTTGGAATCAGGATTTCAAACTTATCCAACACTAAATGTTTCATAATTTTCTGAGATAGTCAAATTTTTGTGTAAAAATTAAATACCATTTAAATATATAATTTGTTTTATGACATCATAATGACCCAATATTGATGTAATAAAATACGATAAATGATATGTTCGGACAATATCTACTTTATCCTTAAAATAATGTGATTTTATATTTGTTTGATTAATTTTATGAAGCCTTAGTGGACCCTCCAGGACTTATAAAACATTTTATTGTTTTAAATTGTTTTCCTTGAGAGTGTGACTCACCTACACATATGCAACCATATTATTTTAGGATGTTCGTCTATTGGAGTTATGAAATATATTTTGTTCTCCCCTTTGGAAAAAATCATGGGCAAAAAACATGTTCTGGTTTTTGGTTTTGATTAGTTTAATGTATGGTGTCCCAAACCTAAATAATAAAGAATTCCCTCTCCTTTCCTATATAACCCCACCCAAGCTCCCACTTCCTCTTCACTCAAAGCCTTTGGAGTTCATCTGACCCCTGCCCTCCTCTCAATGAAATCCTCCCAAGGAACCCTAAGCTCCCAATAAGTATCTCTCAAACCCCTCCCAAGCCTTTTGGATCACACTTCCAAGTAAGGGATTCATTCCTTTCTCATTTTAGCCTTGTTTCTTAATATTGTTATGTCCTTTTATTTTCAATTATAAATGTTGGGGTATAATTTCTCACCTACCGCATATTTCCCTATAAATGTTTGAATTATGGGAGACCCCTTTCTCTCTCATTAGTTACTTCCATGTACACCAATTACCATGACAAAATTGCGTAAGGAATTTCCCTCTCCTCGTTTACATTCAAGCAATTCTTTTGTATTATGAATCTAAATTTCATTACCTATGTATTGACATGTATCTATATGAACCCCCATGAATGTCACATTTTTTGTAAATATGATGGCACACCCCTTTCTCCTGCATCATCCATTTTTATGAATTCTTATGTCACACAGTTACGCTACCGAAATTGCACCGATTTTCCAAGCCAATGTCATTGTGTAGTGAATACCATACCCATTTATCTATCAAGGGTATTCACCTTTATGAAAATTTACATATTGATTATAAATATTAATTTATGTATTCTACATCCCATTAACATGGAATATATGATGATGATTTATTCCTTGTTGTATGATTCATGTGGCACAATCATGCATGAAATGAAATGTCTAAGAACGGTGTGCCCTGATAGCGCTCCAAAGCATTGGGTAAAGTATAGTATCATGATACATCATTTGAAATGGGTTTTTACTCATTCTAATTCAAGTGCATTGAGGGTTTACTTGTGCTTCATGTGCAATTAGGGTTTACTTGTTTCCATGGTCAATGAGTCTTGGGTCATGCTAATTCCATGTTAAGTGTTGTAACCACATTTCCATGTTATGATTTTCATGCTTTATCATGCCTTTATTTTCATGTTTCTCTTCTGCTCCATTGATATTCCTATTTTCTAACATGGATTGTATTCCTCATGTTATTTCATGTTTATTCCATTACTGGGCTTTATAGCTCTCCCTTTTCTTATGCATGTTCTTAGGTTATCCTATGCAATTATAAGTACGAGGGAATGTAGTGTTCATTTAAAATAATTTTTCAATAAGATGATGCATTCTATTCTTTAAGTTTTTATGTAATGTTAATAAACCCCAATGTCACAAGACCTCTCGATCTTCTATATTGTATCAACTGGAGGTTTTATGTAATAAATCTTGTTTAAGTATGTAATAAAGAGCATGGTTGTTATAATGATCCTATAGGGCTTACATTCATTTTAATTTATAAGTTTCCCAACTCCATTACATAGGCTATGGAATATTTTTAAAGATTCAAATGTTTGGATGATGATGTGGGGTACGGATAAAATAGCTATCCAGGAAGGGATTTGGAACCATAGGGATGTTTTTTTTGGGAAGCTTAGTCCATACACAATTGTGGTTTGATTAAAATGGTGTGGTCCATCAAAAGATTTGATAATGAAATATATCATTCCTAATTTGAGAGAGGTTACAATACATTGTGAAATAACATCAAGGATACCAAATTTTCATGAATAGTCTAGTTATGGGGCTTGTAAATCATCGTCTGGGAGTATTTTAGTTAATTGGATGTGAAAACTGGTGGTTACAAGTTAACCATTTATAATGTCAGAAGCCCATATTTCATGCGGTCAAGAAAATAACTCTTGGGTTTAAGGGGGATCTCCTCTAGTACCAAAACTCATCTATGTACACTGTATTTTGTAGGGTTTAAATTCTCTAATGATTCCTTGTAGGGTCCTCTTGGATTAACTAGTCCATGTTACCAGTTTTCTATAGGGAAGAACCAAGCACAAGGGGGGTCGGGGTCCATGGGTTTCGTAGAGAAGGATACCAACACAATATATTTATTTTTCCATCTCAAACATCAATGATATAAAGGTGGTTTGTGGAAAAGAAAATATCCAAGAAGGTATCTTGAACCCCTAAAGTTTTTTTATCTCCTAGAGAACATATTTTCTTGGCGACCATAGGTGAAAACCCATTTTTCTATCATTTTCTAGGACTAAGAAGATCCAGCGAGCATTTCTCAGATATTACTAGGGACACAAGGTAGACCCCACAATGTTTATTATTTGATTAATTATGCTCTTTTTTTATAAAATCTAGAGGTAACAAGTTTAGTGATTAGAGACTTTACTTTTCTCTAATCCTATCATTGTGGGTTTTCAGCCTAATAATATTTTTTTCTCTTTAAAGAGTAGTTTAGGTTATGGATATTTGGACCATAAAATGAAAAAAAAATATTACATAAATATTTTACCAAAGTTCATGTAGATTAATTTCAAGATTAATGTGGATCTGTTATGAGGGGAATGTTACATAATAGCATAATTAGGATACCCAGGGTAAGAAGTACTCTAATATCCTTTTCTGTGGGATATGAAAATGTTGTAAATCACAAATTAAGCTTCTCAAATCATGATTAATTGTATGTGAAAATAATTTTGAGGATGATCATGAATCACTCTATAGGGAAGAGATCCACCATGATGATTTCAAATATCACAATGATAAGAATCTATTTTTACATGGTAGTGACACATTTAGTTGATGGTTGAAATATAATATGTAGGAAAAAAGAAAAGACATACATTGTCATGAAAAAGGGTCCCTAGAAGTCGTGTGTCCTTTTTCAAGGTCAATGGATGTTTTAAGAAAATTCAAGACAATCAATAAATTATGTGTGTTTTATGGATTGAGGTTCCCAAAATGATAATGGAATCACCCCAAAATCTAGTTTCCCTAGGTTAGGCTTTTGTGGTCCTTTAATAAAGAGTGATAATGGGATATTTTAAACACATTTTATCATAATTTTTGGGGGAATAATTTTTCATGTAGTTTAATTTCATGTGACAAGTACAATTTTCTTGTAGTTTTATGTCATGCCATAAGGATGATGGAACTGATGTCAAATTGTGCAAGATATCTTTAGGGAGATGTTCCATTGGTTGGGATCACCATATCCTTTTAGGATATCCATTCACATATATCTGACGTGTATATAGGGGTAGGGTCATTCTATCTTCTTCCATTAGTATATCCTGATATCAAGTTTGGATTAGGGGACCTCTAAATAGATTGGGATCATAGGTAGGGATAGGTATACACCATATTTTGTTATGGTATGTAGGCGATAATCCATCCTATGTGAAGATTCATGGATATGATATTTTACTCAAAGAAATTTTAGGCCATATAATATGAGAAATATGTTATGTAGTATAACATCATGTGACTAGGATGTTGTTGTGATGTCTAATGTAATGCAATATAGACATTGTTTTATAGTTTAATTTTATGAAACTATAACGTTTTATCTATAGGAGTATCTAACTCATGGAAATTAGGTCTTACCAAAATATGTATACTATGAAAAGGAATTGTACCAAAATACGATTAAATAATCAATCTTGGAAATTGGGTGTGATGCATAAATGTGTAGCATTGGGAGTATCTAAATCCTCTAGAATAGTTGGGTTATAGGAAATGTAAATCATAAACCAATAATATCATATTTATCTAGATGTGGAAACTGATGGGTACTGGTAAACCATTGGTAATTCAAGAATCCCACATTCCATGCATTCACGACAACAACTCCTAGATTTATGGGGGAGATCTCCTCTAGGATCGATCAACCTCTAAGAATAATCTTTTTGGAAAGGTTTTAATTCTCCAATGAGTCCTAGTGAGGTCCCTTTGAATCAACCAGTCCTCGTTACCTGTTTTCAATAGGGTAAAACCAGGAGCATTGGATCCCAAGGTCCATAGGGATCTAAGAGAAGAATTATAACTCAAGGAATTGATGGTGTCAACATAGATGTCTAAGATGTTGAGTTGTTTTCTAGAGAACATAAGATTCAATAAGGGTTAGAGCACTATAACTGCTACACCAGCATGTATTGAACATATTTTGAGGCTAAGGGATAATACATGCAATTCTTCAATACACATACATCAGGGGGTGATCGTTTTCAAATAAAGGCCAATTTATGTGAAGTTTAACGTCATTCCATTGGGACAAAAACATGAAATTTAATATTATGTGACTAAGAATCAGTTCCCCGTCCAAGAGACATCTTGGTCACACCATCCAGAGAAACTATTGAGGTTCCCTAGGCTCATATGATCCATGTGTGGTGTGAGAAATAAGGGATAACTAGGTAATTAATTACATTTCACAAGAGCATGTGACAGGGAATATGTTGGGGTGTTCACAATTTATGCTAGATCATGACTATCATACTAATTTTAATTTCATGTAGGGACATAAATAGTGGTGATGATAACTCATGGATACTCCTATAATGGAGGATCTGAGCATCACCACATATCCTATGTTAGAAGGAATCAAGCCACGATTAGTTCTCATGGAATGCTCCCAGCATAGGTCTACCCATAGGTAGGGAGGGTAATTTTTCTGAATATTGCATCGAGAACTAGGATATGAGATCTAACAATCACTATATATCCTATAGTGATATGAATCAATCCACATGTTCTTTTAGGAATGTAAAATTACCTAGAAATCTCGATCCATACACAGAGAGGGAGGGACATTTTTACTTTTTATGTTGCAGCTAGACCCAGGATTTAGGATTTGTATATCACTAGGTACCCTGTTATTATAGTAATCAATCCAAACATAGTTATTTGAATGGAAATATCACAACACAGGTCTGACCCAAATGTAGAAGGTTGAATTTGTTCCTTTTTTTTATGGATGGACCTGGGATAGGAGGTCAATGAGTCACTACATATCATGTGATAATATTAATCAATAAAATGGAGTTATTTGAATGGGTAACTCTCCAATTAGATCTAAACCATAAATAGAGAGTTAAATTTTTTTTCATTGGTATTGCATATGGACCCAGTATTAGAGATCTTGGTATCACATTGTTTTCGATGATGATAAGAATTAGGCTACATGAAATTCATTGAATAGAAAACTCTCTATGTAGATTTGTAATACATGTAGAGGGATAATATTTTCCATTTGAATGGTGGATGGACCCAGGATGGGATATTTGGGAATCACTACGTATCTAGCGATGAAAAAAATCAATCCATATATAGTTCTTTGAATTGAACATCCTTACGTAGATCTCACTCACACATAAAGAATGAAGTAATTTATTTTTTCATTCACCTAGATCATTATCATGTGAAATGAACCTTCTTTTAATTAGTTTCCTCTATGAATTTTAACATCATGGGGTAAATATGTCTTTTGTGTAGTTTAATTCCATGGATTAAGGATGTATGATGTTATGCAGATTAAAATATTGCATCCAGGACATTGGATTCTATAAATATTTGAGTCTTACTGCTAGGATTCTAAATCCATGATGGAATCTATGAAAAGTACTTCTTGAGTAACCACACATTGGTAGGGGCATAACATGTTCCCCATCCTTTGTTTCCAATGAGTATGCTACAATGGAATATAACATATGTATGATGTAAGTCACTTCTATAATGGGTTCCATATTTCATAGTTTTTTTGCTGGTATCGTTGGGGTTCTGAGATCCAATACCAATTCTACTTGTAGCAATAGGTGGAGGAGAAACTTTGTATTATAAGCTTGTGTGATCTGATTCTGATGATCTTTGAGGTTATGTAGAAATCCCAACCTTTTCTCCTCAATGTATTCAACATAGGAATCCACTATTTTTATTGATCATCATGTGAGAGTTTCCCACATATAGCTATCCAGAATGAGAAAAATTTTACTTTAATAGAAAACACTTCATCGGTTTTATGTACCAATGAATATGGAGTCTCTTGTGTGGAACTTCACATAGTTTTACAATAGGCCTATAAAACATGGATGAGCTTTCATGTTCATGACTTCATTTTCTTGTCCACCATTTTCTGGAGTATATTTGAAAGGGTCTTATTGAAGGCTTCAATATTTCCATTGTCCACTACATGATAGGGGGATGAGTGGTTGGATATGATGTTGTATTGTTGGTAAAATTTATTCAATTCCATAGAATATAAGTTGATATCATTTTCAATCAATATTGTGTGAGAGACACCAAATCTAGTGATGATGTAGGATATTAATAATTTATTAATATTATTTTTCTTGACTTCTTTTAGGGGTATTTCCTCGTCCTATTTTGAGAATAATTATATAGTGGTAAGAATATACATGAACATTTTAGCTTTGGATGGGGGATATAGCCCCAAAACATCCATTCCCCATAAGTAAAACATACATGAATACTTAGTTTTATGCAATAATTTTGGGGGTTAATGGATGATGTGTTGGATTTGTGTATCTCGATCCCCTGGGGTCAAATTCTTGTGGCCCATACTATTGACCAGCCCCCAACATTCGTGGTTCGATCCCCATGGTGATCTCGTTGGGTGTTGCAGGGGCAACATGCCCCAGCTCCTGGGGTCTTGGGGCTGAAGGCCCCCAACCCAATTTCTTGGGTAACTATAGCAACTTTGACCATTGTAGTAGTGCTTACCGACTGATACCAACAAGGCAATACAATGTCGCGGACTTCCAACCACCATTCACTATAGCTCCTTGTACATCTATCTAGAATATTTAGTAGGACTTTTGACTTGGGTGGCCACCTTTCACTATAGTGATGTGAAATTTCTAATGGTTGGTAGAATAGTTCTTCTTCCTCTACATTATCCCATTTTCAGGTTGGGGTTTATAAGTGAGAGAGAGAGAGAGAGATAGAAACACCTATAAAATGTGATCTTGGATTTTTCATAGTGAAGTTATTCTACCTCTTGGTGGATGTAGGGATTATTCCTGAACAACATATATCCTTGTGTTCTTGTTCTATTTTTTTTTTCTTTAACTCATCTCGGAATCATTTCTTTTCTGTTGTTGCGACTCCCAACATTTTTGCAACATGATTTTCTCAGGAATATGGAATTCATGACATTTCTTGGTGGATTCCACACAATCTTGTATCATTATTTCATATTAGTAACCTAGCCTCCTGATTTAGTGGGTGAGACTTTTCCCATAGTGATAAGAAACACAAGATCAGGCATGGACTTCTTCCATGTCGGTGAGAATATCTTATTATACTATGAATCTGGGGGGGATCCCATTGAGGCATCATTTTTAGAGGGATTGTTTCTCATTCCTCCCATCCCCAAGGGTAATGTTCACATCTTAATGTCAAGTTTATCTCCTTTCAGATCTATATAATGGAAGGATCCCATTTTGTAGGTAGTTTACTATAGGATCCATCCATCCCGGCACGTATAATGGTTCATCATGCTCTAGTCAGCATTGAATTTATTGATTACCTGAATGTCACAAATGTTGACTAGGGAGACCACCCTTCAGTGCATTCTATGGGAGGACACTTTGTCCTAATCGATGTTTTATAGGACTATGGATGCATTATGTAGTTCACCTATACAATGATTTTGTGATTTAGTCATCTGATTAAATTTTGAGTATGAAGGGAATTCTACCATGTTTCGGTGCGAATGTGCGTCGGGTTACGCTGTTCCGCCAGGACGCGTTCGCGCGTGCACCCGTCAACCCGAGGGGATGGGCGCGCGGCTTGTGGTCCCACAGTCCCGCTTTCCAAAGGCGGGCGGCATCCGTCCCTTATTCAGGGGCGTCTGCTCCTTGATCGAAACCGGGATGATGGGATGTCGGCTCCTCCTTCCTTGGACGTCTCCTCGGAACTCGTCGCCTAATCCGGGTCTCCCTCATAGATTTAAGACATGCTCGTGAATCTCGTTCCCGGCGCCATATCTTCATGGACACCGGTTAATTATGCTGCTTCCGCCCGGACGCTCCAAGGAGTCTGGTCGGGGCAGCAACCTGCGGTGAGGAGGCCGGGTGGCTCTGGGTGCTGGGGGCGTGTCGTAACACTGCGGCTCTGCACGTCTGTCTTCCGTCCCTAATAGGGCTTCTCGAAGGCATGATGGCCTGAGGCATCCCGCACTGGGTGCGGGGAACTGTGTCCCCTGAGGTTTTCCTCAGCTTCCCATGTTTAACACGGGGTACGCCGCGAGTTTAACGTCCAGCGGGGACGGCATCGGACCGATCAAAACGAAAAGTGGATCAGATGACAGAACCCCTTGCGGGGAACCTCCGATGCTGGGGCCAGCGCATGGGCGGCTTCCCAAGTGATATGGACTGGAGTGAAGTGGCATGACCCCACCGGGATGTGGCGGCCCGGGTAAGGATCAGGATGGATGATGGAGTGAAGAGCTTGGACCCCGTAGAGGCTTCCTACGTATCGCGCGTTAGCATGGATCAAAGTCAACGTAGTTCGGGTATACAGTTTAACGTCATGTTGGACGTCGGCAAGCCGACTCACGAAGGGGTCGAGGCCACCGGGCGGAGGATTGAACCGAACCACCTCGCACAGAGGGGGATGGAACGGCCGGGTGGATCACAGTTTCACGTCATGCTGGACGATAAAAGGAGAAATGGAAAAAGGGGCTGTGGGGAGGCACAGTGGAGATACACACGGGCAGTCTCCCACAGGGGCGGATTCATAGGTGAATCGACGCAAGCGTGAACCCTGGAGGGGTCCACTGATGGACGAACCGACTTGAATACAACCGGGACGACCAGGTGGTGGGCATGAACCTCAGGGAGGCTTCCTACATACCCTGTTTAGAAGACAGGGATCAAAGTCCACGTAGTTCATTCTGTCAGGACTTACGCACTTGAGGCAGCCCGGATGCGGCAAAGCTCAGTTGGAAGGGACTTGGACCGAAAGTAGAAGGCACCTCAATCCCAGTCACACCCTCTACTGGCTTCGGCAGTGGGGAGGCGCAATGGAGATACACATGTGCAGCCCCCCACAAGAAACTAGGGGTTTGTAATACCCTACCCCCGTAGGGAAAAGCCGCTCCCATTAAATCGTCCCTAAAGAGGGGCAATCCCGACATCCCTGCAGAGACGAGCGGGTGGGGGCCACATCCAAACCGGGGGGGGACCCTGCGTGCGAGGCACGGGATCGGGTGATGCGGACGGTTTAACGTCTTGCCGGACGAAGTACAGTTTAACGTCGTGTGTTGAGGACGAAGCGGACGGTTTAACGTCTTGCCGAACGAAGTACAGTTTAACGTCATGTGTTGAGGACGAAGGTGCTTGGCAGTTTAACGTCTTACAGCGCGGACGTGGTACAGTTTAACGTCGTGTTGGATGATATACAGTTTAACGTCGTGTTGGACGATGCACAGTTTAACGTCATGTTGGACGAATGTAGTTTAACGTCCTGCGGGACGATGGATTGCCGCTGATGGGTCCGTGTCACTTCTCGCGAGCCTGGAGGGCCGCACGGGAAGACAACGCACGGTGCGGGCACCCAGGATGAAGATCATCGGGCGCCACGCAGGCGGGTACCCTCAGGGGGTCAAAGGGGGCGACCCTGGCGGATTGCGCGCAAAAGAGAAGCTTTGCGCGCAAAACAGCAGGTCGGCGCCCAAAATGGCGGGCTGGCGCGCAATCGGGCCAGCCCTTTGCGCGCGGATGATTGAGATTGCGTGCACCGGGTTTCGGGTAGCACACGGGGGCAACGGCTCATTCTCTAACGAACGGCCACTTTGAAGAGGGGGGTGCGCGCAATCGGGATGGATTGCGCGCACCCGGGGGCAATTGCGCGCAAGAGGCTTCTTTTGTGCGCAAAGGCCTTCGGGTTAAGGATTATTCAAAGGAAAGGAGCCAAGGTGATTGCGCGCGAAGGCGAACCCCAAGGCTCTATTGCGCGAAAGAAAGGAGGTTACCTGAAGATCGGCATTGCGCGCGGAAGGGGTTGGATTGCGCGAACGAGCGACGCTTCGGATTCTGGCAACCTTCAAAACGTCGGGGGTCGCCTTATATTTATAGGCAACCCCGGGCGCGGAATCCGGTCTCGAGCGCGGAATTCCCTTCGCGGGCGCGGAATCAGGACCCGGCGCGCAAGGGAGCCGCGCAGGCCACGGGCGCGCAAAATAGCGCGCCGGCCCAGCGCATTGCGCGCATCCCGGGAGGATTGCGCGCCGCGACTCAACTTTGCGCGCGGGCCTCTGAAATTTCGCGCAAGTCCTCCGGGCCCTCCGGAACGTGCCTCTGACTCCAAATATCACTTCGCTTTCCGCATCCGGAGCTTCGTTTGGGAACAACGGACTTTTCCGGCGTCTACAAAAGCCCCCCCTCGGAATCTGATCGGCGAGAGGTCGCAACGATCGGGTTCCGAGGGAGACGCCGGAATGCCGAAGTTCTGGGCTGCGCGGGACTTTGGGGCGCAAAAAGGGGCGTCGGGTGCGCAATTCGCAGCCGCGGTCGCGCAATCGAGCGTTCCGCGCGGCGCGGAATCCCGGCCTCGTCTATAAATAGGGGTCCAGGGTTCCGCGTTCCGTACACAAGCCTTCCGCGCGATAAGCTTCAACCCTCTCATGCGCGAAATTGCATTTTCCGGTCGCGAAATTCGCCCGATCGGCGCGCAAAACCATCCGGAATTCTCCTGCCTTTGCGCGAAAACCCGGAACTTTGCGCGACATTCTTCCCAATTGCGCGCCGTCCACTTGGATTGCGCTCCAACCTTCAAACTTCTCTACGAGCCTCGTCCGATCCTGCACGCTTCATCCCGTAACCCGCACGACTCCCGAAACATCTGAGATGGCCGCGCATCAAGGAAATGAGGGGGATGCCGCCATTCGCAGAGCAGAGATGGCGGCGAACGAGGAGGTTTACGGAGCCAAGGAGATTGTTTCCAACAATCAATCCCTATTCGACTTACTGACGCCGGCCCAGAAGACATATCCACTGTCGGACAACCTGCCGCTCTGGAACTTCGGCATCCTAGATGAGGTTCTGGTGCCAGGGTTCGAGGTTGATGCGCCATTTACCTGGGTGACTCGGGAGGACGAGCTTCCCCGCTATAACATCACCAACAATGGGCATCCTGCCAGGCAGACCAGGCACTTGGACCTCTATGTCCTGAACCCGAGGACGCGAACCATTGACGGAGGTGAGCCTACTGCGGAGAATTCTCCAGCCCTCTACTCGAGCATATATCGCCAGAGTGTCACTGACGACACCAAGGGCTGGCTGAAGGACTGGGACTTGCGGTCTGGGGGCAATTTCACCAGCGAGTGGGCCTGGGCGTTCTGGGTACGCCACACTTGCGATCACTTCGCAGAGGAGCTGCGGTACATCGGCCTATTTGAGGCGGTGTGGACGTCGCAGTTCCACTTCTACCAGCAGTCCGAGCTCAGGCCGGAGCTGTTCACCCGCTGGTCTCCGGATACCAACACCTTCCATCTTCACCATGGGGAGGTCGGCATCGGTCTCTGGGACATCCACTGCATCGGAGGTATCCCGCTGGAGGGCTACCAATACGATGAGTTCCTGCCACCGAAGAACACCTGGGATGACAGGTCACGGACTCCTATTCTGACCTGGCATCTGCTTGACCTGGCTACGCAGCGGCTCGGGATCAAGGACTTCCAGAAGGACATAGCCTACAAGGAGTGGTTCAGACAGTTCTTGGAGCATGACCCGACGGTCAAGATGCCAGGCAGGGGGAAGCGGTGCCCGACCGCAGCTCAGAGGAGCCGAAACGGGTCGTACTGGCGGGTCCTGGAGACGGGCGACTACCGCTCATGGGGGTACCGCGTCATCGAGGCCCGGGACCCAAATGTCCGGTACGCGGCGTTCCTGGCCGCCTTTCTGAGTGGGTGGCTCCTGCCAGTGCGGGACGCGAGAATGGGCGTTCGCCCAGCGACACTGGCGGTGGTGGGCGCTATGGCCGCCAACAAAAGATACATCCTCGGGGTCCCAGTGCTGGCGAGGCTGTATGCCATCCTGGGACGCATCTCACGAGGGGGGTCTCCACGAAGGATCTTTGGGCCCTTTCAGTTCTTCCACGGCTGGGTGGCTGCTCACCTCGGTGGGTACACGTTTCCGAACGCCATCATTCCTCCGGGCAACGGCCTGCGACCCTCCCTGCTGAACATCGCGGGGGTCGCTCCGATGACCCTAAGTGAGGAGGGCGTGAGGATTCGGATTGGCAATCATGCCAATTTCAACTTCAGTCCGTTCCCCACTCCCGTCGGCCAGATGATCGACAATGGGCAGGGTCCGCTGGAGCAGCACGAATACTTCCTGAACATGCAGGGCGGGGTGCTCGTGGCTCGGATCGACGGGAAGGTGATCTGTGAGCCTTACGTGCCAACCCGGTTCGCCAGGCAGTTCGGGTGCCTTCAGCGGATGCCGAAAAGGGTATTCACTGCCGTCCGGGAGGAGAAGAACCCTTGCGTCCTTCGCCAGATGTGGCTGATGTTTGCCGCTTTGGGCTCTGGCGACGTCATCACTCTCCCTCCTACCGGGGTTGACGCAGGCTTGGCGACCGAGTACGCCGAACACTGGGCCATCGCGTACCCCGAGGGGCTTCTACGGAAGCCAGTTCGGCGGCTCGAGGTTACCCGTGCGGAGACCGGGCGTCAAGGAAGGAGACGAGGCGCCGCCACACGGGGGAGAACGGAGGCGCGCCAAGCAGCGGAGCCGGCGCGGGCAGGGACTTCGGCGGCGGGCACATCGCGAGCTGCCGCCACGACCTCAGCGCCCAGAGAGGGGGCACGCGCGGTGGTCGAAGAGCGGCACGGGAAGCAGGTGAGACGTCTGCTCGAACCCTCCCACGATGCTGTCTTCCCGGCGCTGTGGTCGGCCTGGATGACCCTGCGGCAGTCACTGGGGACCGACGCCATCTGGCGAAAGATTCTCAGAGAAGGAATTCATCTGCCAGAGGTCGGGCGCCTCCATATTGCCGACAGGGTGGACTTCAACCGGCAGTATGCGTATCTGACGGCCATGGACGATTACGCGCGCCAACGTGGTCAGCGTGCGGAGCCATCCCTTCTGGTGAAGGTGATGCTTGGTCTAGAGCCCGCTCCAGAACAGATGCCTCCGGCGGAAGATGAAAGTGGCAGCGACTCCGAGGAAGAGGAGGAAATGGGGGAGGATGAAGGCTCCGAGGGAAGATCCCATCAGGGGAGTCCGCGAGAGAGCGGTGAGGTGGTCGGCTCTGACAATGTTGATGTCACTGAGCTCCTCGAGGTCCGCTTCTATCCCTACTCAATCTGCTTCATCCATTCTCTTATGCAGCTTCTAACCCATTTCTCCATCTTTCTCAGGAGCGCACGGATGTTGGTCAGGCGTCCTCAGCGGGAGTAGGAGGGGCGCCAGCAGGACAAGGCGGGGGCCAGGCACCCATTATCGAATTGACAGGCGCGGAAGGGCCCCCTGCTGCAACTGTTCCTGCGGCGGCCGGGATAGCGAAAGATGACGCTCTGACCTCCCGTAAGTCTCCTTGCTTTACTGCTGGTGCTTGCCATTGACGATCCGTGACTAACCATGGCATGCCCTGCGCAGTGATCTCAGGACTGGAGGCTCGTCGGGTTGCCGAACCCGGGCCATCTACGAGTGGACCAGTGGTGGACATGCCGCCTGCTCCGGAACAGACTTCCCAAACCGAGCCGGCCCCACCAACTGCTGATCAGGGGGCTACGGACGCCGGCGGTGCTGACGTCGGAGAGAGGTCGGGGGCTGACGAGGGTGTCAGCGCCGCTGGGGAGAGAGAAGAAGGTCACCCAGATGTTAGGGAACCTATCCCTCATGAGGACCTCCCAGGGGCGGACCCTGCAGCAGACCTGCTGGCTGCCTTCCCTGCCTACCGGCCTGCCGACCCCGAGGAGATGGACGACTCAGACGCGGAGGCGGTCGAGGAGAGCAGGATAACGCGCCGCAGGGGGTGGAAGTGCATCCAGCGCTTCCTCAAGCGAGACCCATCGGAGTGGCTGGGGCGCATGGGATCACTTCAAACCTGGCTGCACTTCCTGTGTGCCGGGGGAGCTGATGCTCAACGCGTCCATCTGACGGTCCGTGATCTCATGGCCGAAAAGATGCGCGAGAGCTGCCGGCGTGCCGACGTTACACAAAGTCGGGACATGTCGGAGAGCACACAGGCGTTCCTCGCAGCGGAGCAGGAAGTCCAGCGCCTCGAAGGGCAGGCGGCAGAGAAGGAGGCCTTCGTCGCAGCGTGTACCGAGCTTGTGGAGCAACTAGCGGCCCAACTGGTTGACGCCCAGGTACAGCTGACGGAGGCGGGCCAACAGATGGTCACAATTCAGGTCTAGCGGGAGCGTGCACAGGCCAGAATCGAAGAACTGCGTGCTGCGACCACCGACGAAGAGAGGGCACGCAGAGAGCGAGAAGCAGCTCTGGAGGCCACCAGCCAAAGGGTAGCGGCATTAGAAAGACTCATTCAGCACGCTAATCCCTAAGGGCTTTGTTTTGCCGTTCCCAAAACATTTTCTTCCGCTACTTTGATCCATTTGTATGAATCAATATATTTATCTGCATCTTTTGGCTTAACATGCTCAACCACAATTCGTTGTCTTTGCGGGAGTGTTAACCAAGCATCAGGCATCCATAATTGGGCCTGGATTTCTGGAGAAAAGAGAGAGGTCATTCCTAGGAAAGGAGACCTCAGACCTAATCAATGTATCATCCCCCCAACTTTTTCCAACACACGAGCGGGACAATGCTAGGGGCGTTGAGATTTTATCCGAACATAGGGAAATGAGAAAGGGTGAATCGCGTGTCCCGAATCCAGACATCCACAACGGTCGGCCTTCCAGGAAATGCCCAAGACGGTAGGCGGACAGTGGATCGACCATAACAACTGCAATAGACGGACCGAAGGTCATCATTCATATTGCAGGAGGTGGACCACATGTCATCATGAATACCGCTTTGGGGTTCCTTCAGACACAAGGGTGGAAATCCAGATCAACAGGGCATGCGAAGCGTGGGGCGATTGTTCGGACAGAACCCAACGCTCTCAGAATTGCGCCACCGTGGGGAAAGCGTATTAGGCGGATGCACTAATCTGGCCGTGAATCACCCCAATTCTCAGACAGAACCTCTTTGACGAGGAAACCGTCGCTTCCCACCGTTGCAATGGGGCATCCCGAGCTGAATTGGGGAGAATATCACAACTGCACCACTCTACCAGAAGCCAGGCCAGACGGCCGGCGACGAGGAGGGGCGGGACTTAACGATCCCTGAGGCTGGACCCGAGTTGAGATGCCCGGGCGTTCCTACGTACTCCATCAGGCTGGAGATCAAGCCACACGTAGTTCTGAAAGTGCAGTTTAACGTCATGCAGGATGTAGAATCCCGTTTAGGGGAGATCTTAGTTTAGGGTCATAGAGCTCGGACCATAAAGAGAGATCTTAGTTTAAGGTCTTAGAGCTCGGACCATAAGAAGAGATCTTAGTTTAAGGTCTTAGAGCTCGGACCATAAGGAGAGATCTTAGTTTAAGGTCTTAGAGCTCGGACCATAAGGAGAGATCTTAGTTTAAGGTCTTAGAGCTCGGACCATAAGGAGAGATCTTAGTTTAAGGTCATAGAGCTCGGACCATAAAGAGAGATCTTAGTTTAAGGTCTTAGAGCTCGGACCATAAGGAGAGATCTTAGTTTAAGGTCTTAGAGCTCGGACCATAAGGAGAGATCTTAGTTTAAGGTCTTAGAGCTCGGACCATAAGGAGAGATCTTAGTTTAAGGTCTTAGAGCTCGGACCATAAGGAGAGATCTTAGTTTAAGGTCTTAGAGCTCGGACCATAAGGACCTCAAAGTACGCCACATCGTGGTCCTATCCCCTGGATATGCGAAGATGCACTGAGGGATAGTATCAAGAGTGCCGAGGTTTCGCCTGGTCAGAATGGGAGGTGGAAAATGTGAATCATGCGGCCATTCACTCAAGGACTGGGGGCACCGGAGTAACGATATGGGAGTACTGCCGACCGTGGCGGAAAAGAAGCATCAATATCGCACTAACCGTTGGTGGAATGAGGCAGCAAACGAGCATCGACCGCTCAATCGCAGGATTCATATCGATTTGCTGCCCGAGGCCATTGGGGGTACCGGCCCGAGTCGGTGGGAGAGCACTGAGGCATTGTGTCCGAACCGTTCACGGGGGCTCCACCCAGGGCGTAGAAAACGGGTCCGAATGAAAGGGAGCACGAAGCCTGAAAAGTGGAGGAAACCTGACCAAGCGGATCCTGACCCTCCTGGCAATAAACCAGAGTACTCTTGACACCGGTGGACCACTGCAAGGGGTCGGGGAACACGCCTTGAGGGTGACCTGAAGGCGGCGGATTCCCCAGAGAAGGGGGAATCTCTAAGAGGTGGGGGGCTGGACCCGAAGTTTCAAACATCCGGGCGTTCCTACGTATCCCATAAGGATGGGAATCAAGCCACACGTAGTTCTTGAAGCGCGACGCAACACAATCGGGCACCAGCGCGGGGAAGAGTGCGGGTCTGACCCTCGCACACAGAAGGAGCGGCATTTGATATTTCTTGTTTGTCCTTAAAGATGAATGGTTTTTCTTTGTGCGGCGACATGCCTGTGATTGAGAAATCTCTGGCGTCGCCACAATAATCAAGCCACGGAAGGCATTGATGAATGACGTGGTTATTAACCAGCGCCCAACATGAGTGTCCCCTGAGGAGGACATCACGATGCAGTGCCGTTTCTCGTCGGGCGGCCAAGACGATCACAGTTTGCGGTCGTGTGGTAGGACCAGACAACACAGTTTAAGGTCGTGTGGTTCGGACCATGGAGGAACCCGCTTATTGCGGTACGGCGGACACGGCGGAGGTGGGAACATACCCAGCCCTGCGGTCACGCACGATTCCAGGAGAAGGATCCTGGGATAGGGGCCTGCGTATGTCCATCACCCGAGGGGCAGAGATGCTAGCCTCCAGATATACTGGGCCCAGAACGCGATTGTTCGGGCGACTCCTTCCTCCTTATGGGGACGAGGGTCCAGCTACGCATGGCCCTTAGGGAGGATATCCGCATATATCCTTGGTGCTCAGATCATGGGAGCCTCGAACGACATCATTACCCTGGTTGGTCTGCCTAACGTGTAGAGGTGTACTGAAGGTCAGTATGAAAAGAGTGTCGAGATTCCACTACAATGCACAAAGGCGGAGTGTGATGAGGACTGCGCAACCAATGTTCAGAGCCTGAAAGAGCCGACATGGCGATCAAGGACGTTGCTGACCATATTCGCAACACAACATCCGATCGCGTCAGCCTAAGACGGGGCAAGCAAACGAGCATCAACCGCTCAATCGCAGGATTCATATCGATTTGCGGCCCAAGACCCGCCGGTAAATCGTCCCGGAGTGGTAGGAGAGCACTGAGGCATCGCACCCAAACCGCTAACGAGGATCCCTTTGAGTGAAGGCTCGAACAAGAGGAAGCGCGAGGCCTGACAAGCAACACAGGACCTGTCGGGATTGAATCTGACACTACGAGTCATAGACCGAAGTACCCAAAACATGTTAACAGATCACTGAAAAGGGTCAGAGGACTCACCCTGAGAGCAACCAAAAGAGGGCAGATCCCCGTGATCAACCAAGAGACGGGGCTGGACCTGAAACACAAGCGTCCAGGCGGTCCTACGTATCCCATAAGGATGGGAATCAAGCCATACGTAGTTCTTGAGAGGCAGTTTAACGTCATGCAGGACGATGAGAGGTGTGAGGTGGTCCCACACACGGGGGGAGGCGTACGGCGCGGCCAGTAGACCAACGCGAATGAGGACATAATCCCCCGCTCACGCGATACGCCTCGCACAAAAAGGAGGGGAACTTGGGCCAGAGGCCCGACGCGGGATAGAGATTCCCGGGAAATGGGGCTGGGCCTGAAACATGAATGTCCAGGCGGTCCTACGTATCCCATAAGGATGGGAATCAAGTCGTACGTAGTTCTTGAAGTGCAGTTTAACGTCATGCAGGACGAGAAAAGAAGGGGGGAGCAGAAGGCATCCCCAAACGTGGGGGGCGTACAGCGTGGCGAGCAAACCGACGTGAATGAGGGCATAGCCCCGCGTTCACACCATACGCCGCACACCCGGAGGCAACTGGGCCAAGGGCCCGAGATGGGATGGAAATTCCCAAAGGATGGGGCTGGGCCTGAAACATGAATGTTCAGGCGGTCCTACGTATCCCATAAGGATGGGAATCAAGCCGCACGTAGTTCTTGAGAGGCAGTTTAACGTCATGCAGGACGAATGCTGAACAGTTTAACGTCTTGTAGCTCGGACGTAGTACAGTTTAACGTCGTGTTGGATGAAACACTTGGTAGTTTAACGTCTTGCAGCACGGACGATATGCTAGGAAGTTTAACGTCGTGCAGCTTGGACGTATGCAGTTTAACGTCGTGCAGGACGTATGCAGTTTAGCGTCATGCGGTACGAATGTGCAGTTTAACGTCATGCTGGACAAATGTGCAGTTTAACGTCATGCTGGACGTTGGTACACTCAGACAAAGTACTGCTTGAGAAACCTAGCGTTGGTGGGAGGAGTGACACGCTCACCATCCATAGTCGCTAGGGAGTACGCGCCATTGGGATAGACCTTGTGGACAATAAAAGGTCCCTCCCACTTGGGCTCCAACTTGGGCGGCTTCCGGCCGGGGATCATCGGTGCTCTTAGGGCTAGCACTAGATCACCCTGCAGGAAGGAGCAGAGGCGAACCTTCTTATTGAAAGCTCGAGCCATTCTGCTTTGATGCCTCTCCAAGTTGTGCAAAGCGCGAAGTCTATTCTCATCCGGTGCTTCCAACTCGACTAGACGGGCTTCAGCAACTCTGTCCGGCGCTTGCTGGTCGTAGACCGCAGTGCGCAAGGACGGTAACTGGATCTCGATGGGCAGGACGGCCTCAGCTCTATACACCAGGGAATAAGGGGTCATCTGGGTGGAATTGCGAGTCGTCGTCCGATAAGCCCAGAGGGCGTTGGGGAGCTTGTCCGGCCAACTCTTCTTGTTCTGACCAACCATCTTTTGCAGAATGTTAGAGAGGGTTTTGTTAAACGCCTCGATCTGTCCATTCGCCTGCTCATGATAGCGAGATGTATGGTTCGAGCGAATGTTATACTTGGCGTACAACTTCTTCAACTCGGCTGCTCGGAAATTGGTTCTGTTATCCGTGAGGATAGCGTGAGGCACTCCAAATCGATAGATGATGTTGGAGGTCACGAAGTCAGTGATCGAACAGGATTTGACCTCTCTGAGCGGAATCGCCTCTGCCCATTTGGAGAAGAAGTCTGTGGCGGTCAGAATGAACCGGCACTGGCGAGCTGTCGCCGGTGGGTAAGGTCCCACAACGTCCAGACCCCAGACTGCAAAGGGCCAGGAATACCTAGCGGTATGGAGAGGCTCCGGCGGCCGATGCAAAAAGTTCGCATGAACCTGGCATGCATGGCACCTCCTGGCATACTCGATGCAGTCATGGATCATGGAGGGCCAGAAGTATCCCAACCTCCGAATCTGGTGGGACAGCTTCGGTCCAGTCTGGTGGGCGCCGCATGAACCGGCATGAACCTCTTGCATGACTCGTGGGATCTCAACTCCCTGAAGGCAACGGAGGAGAACACCATCAAATCCGCGTTTGTAGAGGATCTGCTCCAGGCCGGGACTGCTCTGGAGGACAAACTGCGATGCGCGGCGTCGAACTCGCTCACGCTCGGCCCGATCCGATGGAAGAGTGCCATGTTGGAGGTACTCAACCAAAGGCGTCCTCCAATCAGGGGCTGATCCGACTGTCATATCTGGGGTACTCGGGGCTCCGGGCATAGGGGAAACCATGGTGAGATTACTTACCAACGGACCGCGATCTTCCTCCGGGATAACGGGAGCGATGAGCCTGCGGCGCGTCACGCGGACGATCAGGTTGTCCTGTTCAGGCTCCGCAAGTGACGCGGCAAGGCTGGCCAAGGCATCTGCTCGACCGTTCTGCGACCAGGGAATATGGACAATTTCTGGCCGAGAAGGGAACCGGGCCATCAGAAGGAGGGTGCACTCCAACAATGGCACAAGTTCCGGCTTCCTGACAACATAGTCGCCATTGATCTGCTTAACGACCATCTCGGAGTCCCCTTTCACGCACAGATGGGGCACGTCGATCTCGAGAGCCAACTCGAGGCCGGTGATGAGGGCATGGTATTCCGCCTCATTGTTGGTACAGCCCTCTGACAACAGGAAAGAGTATGGCAGCACGACTCGCTCCGGGGTAATGAAGACGATGCCCAAGCCCACTCTGTTGAGCTTAGGATTATCGAGTCTTCTACCAGTGGGGCTCCGGGAGGCACCATCAAAGTGCATCTGCCAGCATGGATCGGCTCGATCAACTGAGAGAATGGTCTCATCAGGAAAGCCTAGATCCAGCGGCTGATCCGCGGAGGTCGGGTGAGCTGCCAGGAAGTCTGCCAATGCTTGCCCTTTGATGGCCTTCTGAGACACATACCTGATGTCAAACTGCTGGAGAATCACAGCCCACCGCGCTAGACGGCCAGTCAACATAGGTCGGCTCAGGATATATTTCAACGGGTCTACCCGAGAAACCAACTGTACCTCATGGTGCTGCAAGTAGTGCCGCAATTTCTGTACGGCAAATACGAGCGCCAGGCAGCTCTTCTCGATGGGGGAATACCTAACTTCCGCATCGAGGAGCATGCGACTGAGGTAATAGAGGCTATTCTCCGTTCCCTCGTTGTTCTTCTGGGCGAGAAGGGCACCCAGGGACCGTTCCAGGGCGGTCACATAGAGGACCAGCGCCTTCCCGGATACAGGCGGCATCAGAACCGGAGGTTGAAGCAGGTACTGCTTGATCTCCTCGAAAGCGGTCTGACACTCTTTATCCCATACATAGGTGGCACCTTTCTTCATGAGCCGAGAAAAGGGCTTACACTTGCCGGCCAGATTCGCGATGAATCGGCGTATATAGGCTAAGTGGCCTTGGAACCCTTGCAGTTCCCGGATGGTACCTGGGGGAGGCATCTGGCTAATCGCCCTAATTTTCTCTGGGTCGATCTCAATACCCCGGTATCTTACCACAAATCCAAGGAACTTTCCGGAGGTGACCCCAAAGGCACACTTCAACGGGTTCATCTTCAGGCAGCGAGACCGGAGGAAGCCGAACACTTTCTCAAGATCTTTGAGATGGTCCTGACGCTGGCGCGATTTGACAACCAAGTCGTCGACGTAGCATTCCACCAGTGTGCCGAGGATTGGCTTGAATATGCGGTGCATCGCCCGTTGATAGGTGGCACCTGTATTCTTCAGGCCGAAGGGCATGACCCGGTAGCAAAAGGTACCTTGGGGGGCCCTGAAGGCAGTGAACTCCTCATCCTCAGGGGCCATCCGAATTTGGTTATATCCGGAGTATCCATCCATGAAGGAGAGGGATTGGAACCTTGCCGTGGCGTCAATCAACAGCTCTGTCACTGGAAGGGGAAAATCATCCTTCGGACAGTGGCGGTTGAGATCGCGGAAGTCGATGCAGACTCTGATCTGCCCGTTCTTCTTCCGGACCGGCACAATGTTGGCCAGCCATTTGGGGTACTGAACTTCCCTCATGAAGTTGGATTTGATAAGCTTGTCAACTTCGGCCTCAACCATGGCACCGTGGGATGGGTGCATCTTCCTGGGAGGCTGCTTGAACCCGCGATGGTTCGCCGGGAGACCAAGGCGGTGGACGGCTACCTGAGGATCTAGCCCCGAAATCTCGTCATAGCCCCAAGCGAACACATCACGGTGTTGCCTGAGAAAGTCCACGTACTGCTGCCTCTCCTCAGAGGGCATGGCGGCACTGACCAATGTGGGTCTTGGATCGGCCTCGGTTCCAAGGTTCACCTGTATTAACTCATCGACCGTGGCGGGGACGCCCTCCTCAAAGGCTGGGGGTGCGTCTTCCATATCCTCTCCACTCGGGGAGGGATCGTCCACGGGAGAGACTGCGTTGGAAACTGCATTGGGGCTACCAGATCCTGCTGGGCCACTGGTGCTGGCGCGGGCGGTCGCGTTCATCTCATCAGGAGACTCGTGGGCCGTCGAGACCATGGCGACATCCAATCGGTGAATCGGGAGGACGTAAGCGTCATCCAGACTTGCCCAGGGATCACTTGTAATAGCGACAGGCTCAACCTCACCTGCCAGGATCTGCTTATCCTTGCTCTTGTAATAGTCCGCGTCCAGATAACGGGCTTCACATGAGGAAAAAGGAGAGGCATCTCCTTGAAGCACGCCTACTCAACCATTAAGGGAGTATTTGAGGCATTGGTGGTATGACGAGGGAACCGCCGCGTGTAGGTGGAGCCATGGCATGCCCATCAATGCGTTGTACGCAGTGTCCTGAGAGACTACCATGAATTCGGTGTTGGCAACCAAGTCACCGAATTGGGTCTTCAAACGTATCTTGCCGACCGGGGTTTGCTCGGTGCGGTCGTACCCCTGGATCCTGAGGTCGGAGGGAATCAAGTCATCCTCAGACAACCCCAATCTCCGGAGCGTCTGAGTTGGAATCAGGTTGATCCCGGACCCCGTGTCGACAAGACAGCGCCGGACTTCAAG
Source organism: Viscum album (assembly GCA_963277665.1). NCBI lineage: Eukaryota > Viridiplantae > Streptophyta > Magnoliopsida > Santalales > Viscaceae > Viscum > Viscum album. The sequence goes on from OY728130.1 coordinate 304,132,592, forward strand.
GCCATTGAACTGGCCAGTGACATACAACGGACGAATATGTCCCTGTATAGGAGGGTCTTCATCCTTACCGGAGAACGAGATAACTGCCTGACATTCGGCGTCCTCGATCGTTTCGGCGTGAAAGGCCTCTGCAGCCGCAACCTCTGTCTCAAACTGGAGGGGGCTTTTCAGGGCTTCAGCGAGTGCCTCGCGCATCTCAGATGACATGCGCAGAGCCTCAAGGATGGAGAGCCTTGCTGGGATGTCGGCCAAGTGCTTCAGGACATCATACTTTTTGGCCAAGCGCGAGCCCCTGGTTGCAGGAGGTTGCTCTGCGGTTGGAAGCATGACGGGCCTTGCCGGTTGGATCGGCGGCCGACTGGTACTTGGCGCATCTCGCTGTTCACTGGCTGCAGTCCGGGAAATGGTCACCGTACTGGGGTCAGGAGGCCGGGATGGACCCGTGGCAGGGCGGAGCTGGTCGTGACGCGGCTGAGGCGGTTCTGCCTGGTCCCACACCACAAACAGCGGCGGAGGCGAATCCGTCATCCCCGAATGGGGGGCGGCGCACGTTGTGCTCGGTTTTGAGCCTGCTGCCTAGTCTCAGTGGCGTGCACGGCCTGGCTGGAGGTACCAACGGTTGTGCCCCAGCGACTCCTGCTGCTGCGGTTCTTCCGACGGTGGCGACGACCGGGGACACTAGGGAGGTCCACCTGGTGTTCTTCAACGTCGGGAACCGAAAAGGGATTTACCAGCTCGACAGTGTTAACCGAAGCGTACCCAATACCGTCATCGGACGAATCATCCATCACCGGGCGGATCCGAGGAGGGACCCCCATCTCCGGGGGCATGAAATCGCCGAGAGTGCGGGATAGTGGCGGAACCGGCGGGGCGTGCTCTTCCTTCTTGCGCTGCCGCCGTTTGCTCCTCTTGGAAGAGGCAGGCTGGGACGACGATGCCGAAGCAGCACCCACAGATTCTGGGGGCTCAGGCTGATTCAAGTGCGCACAGATGATTCTGTGGGCGCGAATGGTCTTCTTGCGGGCCATCCAGTTATTATACTTCTGGGATCCGCGGTTGGAGACCAGCTGTCATTCGTCCTCGTTGCCACTATCATCATCTGATCCCACGAACACGCCCGCCACTTGTGCTGGAGCTGGGCCCAACCTGATTACATTGTTGTTAATCTGGTCTTGGAGCCAATCCTTAAACACATAGCACCGCTGGATGGTGTGCCCCAGGGCCCGATGGTAGGGGCAGTAGCGGGGGTTATTCGTAAGATGTGCCTCCTCTGGCCTCCAACACTCAGGCAGTCGCACAATCCTCTGCTCCAGGGCACTCCGGAAATAACCGGGGACCTGATCCTCGTGGAATGAGTAAGTCAGGTGTCGCGGGCCCCTGGGAGCGTGGTCTTGACGAGGGGCTGGAGGGGCCGGCCGAGGAGGTGGACCCTGATTATCTCGCCTGGGTTGTGGCGGTACATTACGCGGAGGGGCCGGCCGGTTCTGAGGCTGCCGCTGCTGGGCCGGGAACTGAGCCCGTGGAGGCGGGTTCCTGTGAGGCTGTGGAGCTGGCCTCGCCGGCAGCAGCTCCAATGGCATGGGGGCCTCTATCTGGGCGACAGCAGCGGGCTCAGCCCTGCTGACTCTCCTTGCAGGAATCATAGGAGGCAGCGGGTGTGCCTGGCTGGCCTGTTGCAGGGCTTCCTCAAGACGTTGAGCTTTGTCTGAGAAGTCCCTGAACCCTCCGGGGTAATTTTGAGTGATCAGGGAAGGGACCAGCTCGGTCTTGACGTTCCCGACGCACATTGTCAGCAACTGCTCCTGAGTCAATGGCATGTCAAGGGAATACGTGAGACCCTTCCATCGGGCGACGAAGTCCGCGACTCGCTCATCAGGCCTCTGCTTGCACTTGAAGAGGTCTGCGATACTTGTCTTCCGGGTCGTGGAACTGAACTGGTAGAGGAACTGTCTACGGAGGTCCTCCCAGCTGGTCACCGACCCGACGGGGAGCTGGCTGTACCAGACAAATGCTGGCCCTTCCAGTGTCTGAACAAAGCAGCGAAGCTTAGCGGCCTCTTACTGCGCCGGAGTCCCCAACATAGGCCTGCACCTCGAGTTGAAGTGGGCTAAATGCTGTGGCGGATCTCCAGTCCCGTTGAAGGGAGCAAAAGTGGGATTCCCGAATCCCGGAGGCGCCGGCATGTCATCCACCCATGCTGGGTAGGGCTTGCCGTCTGGTGGGATCGCCACCTGCTGAGTCTCCAAGGCCTCCAAGCGGGCAATGAGTGCCGCCATCGGATCGTCCGGACATGGGTTCCAGTCCTGGCGAGGATCTCTAACCACGAGCGCATTGCATGGCCCTTCAATCGGGTCGTCGACCGGGTCGTCGAACTCGGAAGCTCGTGGGATGGCGGGCGGAGCGGCCCTTGGGGCAGCGAGAGGAATCCAAGCGGGGTCTCTCAGGTAGTCACGCCGCTCGGGAGGGTGTGGCGAAACATACTGCGCCCTATTGCCGTAGGCAATGGCCTCTCTCCTGTCGGCGAACACGGCGTAATCACGGTTGCCCGGGAGAGTCTCGTCGAGGAGCGGTTGTTCCGGTCCCTGTTGTCCTGGCTTAGGATCACCGTAGTCAGGCCGCTGTTCTGCAGCGCGCTCGGCGAGGAGCTGGTCAACCAGCTTCTTCTCCTCGGCGAGCTGCTGACGTAGCGTAGCCATTTCGGGATCCTCCTCTGCCCTCTGCATGGAGGCAGATGGGTCGGCGGGCTTTATAGCCTCGATGTGCTCTTTTCCTTTGCTGACGTTTCGGCTCAACGTCAGTGCTTCAGTGGGTGCGGGGAGCCCCAGGAGGTTCCTCTGATGACGAGTGACTCTCACCGATGGCTCTGACGACGGCTTGTCTTCGGGGGGGAAGCCCCCGTCGAGAAGTTCCAAGTCGTTCCCCTCTCCCGACAGGTCAGCCATATTGACCGTTTCTGTCCCTGGGGATATACCCTCAGGGCCACCCAGCGAATCGGGCTGTCGGCGAATCACACTGAAGCGTAGGGCAGCGTACTGCCCCCATCCACGGATATACACGTGGGGAGTGGCTTCCTCGATAACTTTGCGGAGTACTTGAAAACACTCAACGCATCGTTGTTGGAGGGCCTCGTGGTGCTCAAATGACCCGGGGTGCCGAGCCGCGGGGGGCATGGCCAGGTCAATTTGACGGCACTGCTCACTAATATCCTCCAGGTGCACTTGACTCCCAGGGTATGGCATTTGTAGGCGGTGAAGACAGGAGCGAGTCTCCCGGAGAGTTCGGCGGAAGCATTCGAACTCATCCGGGGTGAGCGATTCGGGTGCATCAAAGCCCGGTCCTGCGACTGGCCAAAACTTCTCAGGGAAGTGGCCCTCTGCAAGGACGGTCCAGAAGCTCCACGACTCAAACTCGGGACCCAGATCTCCTTGGTCCTCTTCAATGGCTGGGAACGGACGGGGAACCGGCAGTGGTGTCGAGGCGGGCCGCCGGGCTGACGGGCTGGCCGGCGGTGAATACGGCGAACATGCCGATTGGCCTCCATATCCCGGGCCGCCCTCTGAGGGTGGCGGTGCCCTGGCTACCACATCACGATAGGACGGGCCGGCGAGCGAACATCCTGCCGTAGCATCGGTGCTCGCCGAGGGTGCACCAGATCGTGGTTCGACCGTCGGTCCCCAGAAAAAGTCTCCGGCTTCTCCGATCGAGACGGAAGGCACTTCCGGAGGGGCCGGTACCAACCGCAAGCTTGATCCTTGGGGGTCTACCAGGCCCTCATTACTCCGGATATACCTTCGGAGAGAAGCGGGGATCACATCGATCTCGCTCTCGGGGAGCACGAGGCTGACGTGCCGCATTCCTACCCCTGCCCTTGACTGGCGGGATTGGGGAAAGGGATCTGTCTCCGAATCGTACTCCGCCTCTGAATCGGAGAAGCGAACCAGTCGGATCTCTGTCCGGAATTCCGTAACATTCTTCCCTCGGCGTCGACGCCTTGCCTTCCTGCCCCTGGGTGGTTCTTCGGGGCAGGGCTGATCTCTGTCCTGGCGTCCTCCGGCCGCACTAGTGCTGGGGCCAAGAGGACTGGAAACCAAGGTGCGAGGGGCACCGGGACAGATAACAAAGGGGACGCGGGGAGAGATGATTCCGGGCAGGCCTCCGGGCCGGGATCGGAAGGTGGGATGACCCATGCCTCCTGGATCGGCCACACAGAGTAGATCCCGCTGGTGAGTAGCGCTACCGCGAGGTGGTCCGCGGTGGCTACTGCCTGCACCAGCAACCGGGAGAGTCGACCCAACCTGCCTTTGGGGCGGTCGAGGCCTCGATCCAGGTCGGGCATAGAAGTTCCCCTGCTCAGGATGCGCAGGGGCCTGGCGACTGGAGCCAACAGTGGCTTGGGCCAATGCGGCCGCTGTTGCTAGGGCCCCAAGGTGGGCATCCTCTTCCGCTCGTGCCCGACGTTGGCGTCGGGACAGACGAGTCGGGATGAGCGGCGCGGGCAGGTGGAGAGCCCGCTCTTCGACTTGAGAGGCCTGGCGGCGGTCTCGCCGTGGCCTGGCGGGAGTCCTGACCGTGGATCCCGGGAGCGAATCCCAGATAGGGTGATCCCGGGCATCTTCCACCTCATCCCCATAGGGAAGGGAACTGTCAGAGCACTCCGGGGATAAGCTCCCGAAGCGGTTGGACGTTGAGGTAGGCAGCGGTGCCTCCCTGCACGGCCCTTGGGGGCGGCGGTGGTGGCGAGGCGCAGCCTCCTCAAGGTCTAGGCGAGCCATGTCCCTAGTGGGGATGACTCCCTCTTCCTCATATCTCCACACCATGGTATTGATCACCCTTCTCTGGATGACCTCCGAGGGGGAGAGAGGGCGTGGTTGTCCCGCAATTGCGGCTGCTGGGACGGCTGTGGAACGGGCGGGACCGCGCGGAGTAGCCGCGTCGGTGTTTCCCCTACCCCTGCGCCAGTGGGCGGGTGGCGATCGGGCACTGGATCGGGCGACCTGATTTCTGAAAGCAGGGAGAAGGACCCATTAACACTGACAGGAAAAAGGAATCGACAACCAACCATTAGCGCCACGACGCCTTCCGTGGGGGGAACCCAGGCCCTCGACGTTGCGAGACGGAGTGCCCGATGTCCCTTCCCCAGCCCCTGGCGGGTAAGACTGAATGCTTGGCCGGGCAACATGCCGGTCTTCCAACACCTCTGAAAGCCATCGGTCTTCGTATCGAGGAGAAGAGATTCACGTCGGGTTCACCATTTTTCTGTTTCGGTGCGGATGTGCGTCGGGTTACGCTGTTCCGCCAGGACGCGTTCGCGCGTGCACCCGTCAACCCGAGGGGATGGGCGCGCGGCTTGTGGTCCCGCAGTCCCGCTTTCCAAAGGAGGGCGGCATCCGTCCCTTATTCAGGGGCGTCTGCTCCTTGATCGAAACCGGGATGATGGGATGTCGGCTCCTCCTTCCTTGGACGTCTCCTCGGAACTCGTTGCCTAATCCGGGTCTCCCTCATAGATTTAAGACATGCTCGTGAATCTCGTTCCCGGCGCCATATCTTCATGGACACCGGTTAATTACGCTGCTTCCGCCCGGACGCTCCAAGGAGTCTGGTCGGGGCAGCAACCTGCGGTGAGGAGGCCGGGTGGCTCTGGGTGCTGGGGGCGTGTCGTAACACTGCGGCTCTGCACGTCTGTCTTCCGTCCCTAATAGGGCTTCTCGAAGGCATGATGGCCTGAGGCATCCCGCACTGGGTGCGGGGAACTGTGTCCCCTGAGGTTTTCCTCAGCTTCCCATGTTTAACACGAGGTATGCCGCGAGTTTAACATCCAGCGAGGACGGCATCGGACCGATCAACACGAAAAGTGGATCAGATGACAGAAACCCTTGCGGGGAACCTCCGACGCTGGGGCCAGCGCATGGGCGGCTTCCCAAGTGATATGGAGTGGAGTGAAGTGGCATGACCCCACCGGGATGTGGCGGCCCGGGTAAGGATCAGGATGGATGATGGAGTGAAGAGCTTGGACCCCGTAGAGGCTTCCTACGTACCGCGCGTTAGCACGGATCAAAGTCAACGTAGTTCGGGTATACAGTTTAACGTCATGCTGGACGTCGGCAAGCCGACTTACGAAGGGGTCGAGGCCGCCGGGCATAGGATTGAACCGAACCACCTCGCACAGAGGGGGATGGAACGGCCGGGTGGATCACAGTTTCACGTCATGCTGGACGATAAAAGGAGAAATGGAAAAAGGGGCTGTGGGGAGGCACAGTGGAGATACACACGGGCAGTCTCCCACAGGGGCGGATTCATAGGTTAATCGACGCAAGCGTGAACCCTGGAGGGGTCCACTGATGGACGAACCGACGTGAATACGACCGGGACGACCAGGTGGTGGGCTTGAACCTCAGGGAGGCTTCCTACGTACCCTGTTTAGAAGACAGGGATCAAAGTCCACGTAGTTCATTCTGTCAGGACTTACGCACTTGAGGCAGCCCGGATGCGGCAAAGCTCAGTTGGAAGGGACTTGGACCGAAAGTAGAAGGCACCTCGATCCCAGTCACACCCTCTACTGGCTTCGGCAGTGGGGAGGCGCAATGGAGATACACATGTGCAGCCCCCCACAAGAAACTAGGGGTTTGTAATACCCTACCCCCGTAGGGAAAAGCCGCTCCCATTAAATCGTCCCTAAAGAGGGGCAATCCCGACATCCCTGCAGAGACGAGCGGGTGGGGGCCACATCCAAACCGGGGGGGACCCTGCGTGCGAGGCACGGGATCGGGTGATGCGGACGGTTTAACGTCTTGCCGGACGAAGTACAGTTTAACGTCGTGTGTTGAGGACGAAGCGGACGGTTTAACGTCTTGCCGGACGAAGTACAGTTTAACGTCATGTGTTGAGGACGAAAATGCTTGGCAGTTTAACGTCTTACAGCGCGGACGTGGTACAGTTTAACGTCGTGTTGGACGATATACAGTTTAACGTCGTGTTGGACGATGCACAGTTTAACGTCGTGTTGGACGAATGTAGTTTAACGTCATGCGGGACGATAGATTGCCGCTGATGGGTCCGTGTCACTTCGCGCGAGCCTGGAGGGCCGCACGGGAAGACAACGCACGGTGCGGGCACCCAGGATGAAGATCATCGGGCGCCACGCAGGCGGGTACCCTCAGGGGGTCAAAGGGGGCGACCCTGGCGAATTGCGCGCAAAAGAGAAGCTTTGCGCGCAAAACAGCAGGTCGGCGCGCAAAATGGCGGGCTGGCGCGCAATCGGGCCAGCCCTTTGCGCGCGGATGATTGAGATTGCGCGCACCGGGCTTCGGGTAGCACGGGGGGGCAACGGCTCATTCTCTAACGAACGGCCACTTTGAAGAGGGGGGTGCGCGCAATCGTGCTGGATTGCGCGCACCCGGGGGCAATTGCGCGCAAGAGGCTTCTTTTGCGCGCAAAGGCCTTCGGGTTAAGGATTATTCAAAGGAAAGGAGCCAAGGTGATTGCGCGCGAAGGCGAACCCCAAGGCTCTATTGCGCGAAAGAAAGGAGGTTACCTGAAGATCGGCATTGCGCGCGGAAGGGGTTGGATTGCGCGAACGAGCGACGCTTCGGATTCTGGCAACCTTCAAAACGTCGGGGGTCGCCTTATATTTATAGGCAACCCCGGGCGCGGAATCCGGTCTCGAGCGCGGAATTCCCTTCGCGGGCGCGGAATCAGGACCCGGCGCGCAAGGGAGCCGCGCAGGCCACGGGCGCGCAAAATAGCGCGCCGGCCCAGCGCATTGCGCGCATCCCGGGAGGATTGCGCGCCGCGACTCAACTTTTCCCGCGGGCCTCTGAAATTTCGCGCAAGTCCTCCGGGCCCTCCGGAACGTGCCTCTGACTCCAAATATCACTTCGCTTTCCGCATCCGGAGCTTCGTTTGGGAACAACGGACTTTTCCGGCGTCTACATACCATAAATCCTTCGACATAACTAGTGATATGGGCCAATTTTAACTTCTTGATAGCATACTCACCATTGATTTGTTTAATCACTTACTCTGAATCGACATTGATGTAAAGGTGGTCTATCTGTAGCTATAGGTCTAGTTCCAATCTATGAACGAGGGATTGTTATTTTTCCTCATTATTAGTGAAGCCTTTATATAGTGAAAAAGAGTAGGGAAAATTTTATTTTTCTAGGGAAACAAATAAAATCCCTAGACCAACTTGGTTGAACTTTGATTTTTTTAAACCTCCTTCAAATAGGACATCAAGAGGTGCCATCAAAATACATTTCCCATGTTCAAGGAGTTTTATGGTTATATAAATGTCTTCTTTTGGAATTTTGGTGTCCACTGGTTTGCTTTCTAGGGTAGAATGTGATGTAAGTAATTCAGCTAGGTCCTTCCCTTTAACTGCCTTCAATTACATGAACTGCCAGAAATATTGTTGTAGAATAACTAACCATTATTCCAAATACCCTATCAACACAGTGTAGACATGAATATACATTAGTGGATCAATAAGAGGGACTGAATGGTCTTTTTGATGCTACAACTAATGCATCCTATTTTTCAATAAGAATATGATTGTGAGAAAGTTCTTCTCGATATCAAAATACTAGGTCTTAGTACCTAGAATTGTTCAAGTGAGATAGTAGAGATTATTTTATTTCCATGAATGATTTTTCTGTGTTAGGATATCACCAATTGATCATTCCATAGTGGCCACATATAAGATAATAATACCTCCATCAACCGATGACATCAAGATTGGTGGGTCCAGTATGTACTACTTTATATTCTCAAAGGAATCCTGGTGGTCCTCATCCCATCGATAGGTGAATACATTCATCAATACCATATTGAAGGGGAGATATTTTAAAACTAGTTTAGCTATGAAATACGGAATGTAAGATGGGTTCCCTTAGAGCCCCCTAAATTATTTATGAACCCAAGGGGGTAACATTTCTAGGATTGAACTAATATTTTCATATTGGACCTAAATGTATGGAGGTAAACCCTAAATTAATTAAATTTCCTTGATCTTACAATGAAATCCCATGTTATAGGACACATAAACAAATTGTTCTTCTACAACTTGTTGATGATTGTTTCAGTATCCATTAGGTTCTTACATCACTATCGATATTTAAATACTAGGTATTAAACATACCATTCTATTACTCATCTGATGAATTTATTACAGATCTGATACATTAGGTGATGGTAAATAGTGAAAATATTCTTTAATACCATGGGCGTGAACATATAAAAAAAGATCCACTATGGTTCTCTGATGGTGATGGGTTTTTCATCTTTAGGGGCCATCTTTATCTGATTATACCCTGAATACCCATCCATGGGGGAAGGGATTTGAAGACAGCTATTTCATTGATAAAAATTTCTATGATCTATAATGGTATATTTTCTTTATGAAAGTGTTTATTAAGGACCCAAAAATCAAGACATACCATTATCTTCTAGTTATTTTCCTGAGAGGGACAATATTGGTGATCCATTTTTTGTACTTCACTTCTTAGAAAAATCTGGCTTTGATCATTTTTTCTAATTTTTATTCATAATTAGTAGCATTAGAGGGAATAATTCTTATTCCTACCTTCATGAAACCCTAATGGTCATTGGATAATCCTAGGTGGTGAGTAGCCACATCATGATTCAGACTGAACATTTCTGTATAATTATAAGTGAATTTTCATAGACGATGCTTTTGGAATGAAATACACATCTCCTATTTTCATAGAGGCATAGTGTCACTAATAAATATTGGTATTTGGTCTTATTATATTCACATATTTTACTTCTTGATCTCATCAAAGGTGGTGGATATTCCTTCATCAAATAAGGAAGGGTGTTCTTGTGGTCATTCTCTTCTTCTTCTATTTTCAAGTCTATCGAGTAATTTTCAGTCATTGTGGGTAATATAGTGGAATCTTTTTCATTGTTTAAGTCAGACAGTCCATGGATAGATATTTTTTGATCCTAAACTACTAGAGTCATCGTAGAATAATTTTGGGGATTTTGTTTTCTTTTATGATTCCACTGATGGAAGGAGGATCCTAGACATCTTGATTTGTAGAGAATGTTTTGGGGTATCTTCAATTTTTTCAGATTATGTGAGGAAATTATCACGTCCCGATAGAGAATCGGTTAGATCTTGTTTTATAAAATATGCTTTAGATGATGTGACTACCATGACATGGACATGAGGCAATGAAATTTTTGGATTGTGATGGCTTGCTATGATTAAATATATAGCCTCAATCAGGATTATGGGTATCACATAATCACTATCAAGCATGGTCTAGGGATTCACAAGTGTAGTCCCAAGTAATTAGGGGCTACAAGCTACATATCACCATCCATAATTTATTTTTCACATTACTTATTGTATATTCCTTCCTCTGAAAATGTGGATTCACAAGTCTTGATGGGGGCATCATCCCCATGTATTATTTTGACCTTCCCATTGCTGGGGTATTTTTACCATTTATGAAATGTTAAAGGTACCGTTAGGTAGAAATTAAGATAAGGCCTTCCATGAAGGATATTATATGTAATGTATTTTTGGATAAATATGTATTAAAAATTATATGTGAGATTCCCAAAGTGAGCCTTGAGCTTGATCTTCATGAGAGGCCTTTCCTTTCTCTTTTCATTCCCTTGAATGGTTAGCTTCATTGCAGGTAAGTCCCTCTTGTTATATCCCAAATACAAGAGGGTTCTAATCTAGATGAGATTTTTCCTAGATCCTCTATCAACCATATAACTTCATATGTAAATATTATTGAGTTTTCATCAAACATATAGGGGTATGATATGTACAAGGATAACTTATTCATAATCCTTTTATATAAAAACTATGGTTATATGACATTCTGATGGCATGGTCTCCACTAATTAAACCTTGGATATAGAGACTTCTATCTTGAACTCATATGGGTTATAGAGGGCCTCAATGAATGATTATATGAGTTATTTTTAAATATGGAGAGCATACTTTATTAAGAGTTTGGATGGAACAACCACCGACTATTTTAGAATATTGTATTTTTGTTTCTAGTGGTATGTGCTTCCCAAGATGGCACTACTCTCTATTATATGTCTAAGGAGCTAAGCTGTTTGAGGTGGATTGTCTTGGTACTTGAAAAGAGGTCAAAGGTGCTTCTGTTGGAAGTGATATTGGTCATGAAAACCATCCCCTTTATCTGTGCTGACTAGATAATCATACTCATTCTAGTCAGTTGTGTAAGATGGCTAGGATTGAATGACTTATGGATGGCTTGAAAGAATCTCTATTATCATTTTGGTATTTTCAAAGTTCTTTCCATGGATATCAGCTGCATATATGGATTATACAAGGATGTGGCCATTATACTAGGTTCAACCATGCATGCTTCATCCCCTATATCATCAGCTCCTATTTTATCAAACTCTAGATCCTCACTCATAAGAAAATTCTTCATTAGATATGGGATATGTTGAGTGAACTATATTAACCAAACGAAAATTGATCTATTCATTTTATGAGGTTTCCATTTGATTGGTTGGTGATAATTCTCTAGGAATTGAAGTGAAGAACTATGTAAGAGTCAGGTCTTGTATATGAGATGAATATGACACTTTATCTTATGTATTATCCTATGTTTAATGATTATGACTACCTCCTGGAAGTATATTCAATGATGTATCCCTAGGTACTATTATCATTATTACTTTCAGATGTTGTGATCTTAGGGTGTCATGTGCTCGATCAACTATACTTCGATTCATCTAGTTTTCAAAAATCTATCCATGCCTAGTAGAAACGTCTTTCGAATCACACTATTCAACTGGTTGGGTGATGGATACAAAAGCAACATGTGATAGGGAATTCCTTAGTATCACCTGTCCAAATTCAATCATTATTTGGAGGTTCTCCTTGAAGAACAATCAATCCATGATGGTGTGAAACAACCACATATGGAAAGGGAAGTTGTCATGATGATCAGTAAGGTTGACGTCATTGGGTTTCCTAGGCCTTGGTATCTTGAGTGGGTTATTTTACATGGATTATAGGAAATAATTATGGAATTTCTCATTATGGATGGAAAATTCATTATTCATCCATTCCTCAAACCATAGATTCCCTTAATCTTTTTTTTTCTTCTGGATTAGGGTAATTTGGTTGTTATTGCCAGTAGACAGAAGGCATCAAATTATTTGGGCCCTGCCTGTGCCATTTATTGGGAACCCATACTAGCTTGAGGGTAAAATAATTACTCTAAACCTTTACATGAATTTTTCCTTATGTTAAGGGAATTAGATGAGACTTATCTCAAGTATACCAAACGAAATATTCTAGGAACTATTCCATTTATGAAAAATCATAGAATTATCATGGATACTCCATCAGGATAAAATGTTTTGGAATCTCATCCAAGATATTTTCATCATAGAGTTCTATAAATTTTTCTTACAAGATAGGGATACTGAATGAATAGGTTAAACATTTCCATCTGGAAATGAAGTTACAAATACTCTCATTTTCACATTTCTTTTAATTTATATTGTAAAAATAGTCATTTTGCATAATGTGGAGATGAAATGAATTGATGATAAAGTTCTTTACATCGAGAAACAATACTTGATAGTAGTATATTCTATCAAATGAAGTCTATCACTTTTATAGTTTATACAAAACACCTCAGTTTGGTCAAACTCTACTAATATTGAGGGCCCATCATTGGTCCACATCAGGAAACAAAATATCTAAGATGGTGTTTAAGATATCTTGTGCCATCAATGGTTGAGAATATAGGATTTCCAAAATTGTGTGTGGAAAAGTTTCATCCACCTATTCAAGATATGTCTTATGTTCGAGTTTCATAGGTTCACACCACCCTTCCATGGATTCTATTTGAGTAGTCAGAGTTTCAATTCCATTAAGGCGTTTTGGGGGTACTACTATTTGGGCCACCTACCATCTGTAGTGTGCGAGCAATGATTAATGAGGTGGACTCATTTTCATATCCCACTAATTCTCAATTCATTCTAAGACTCAGTGATCCCATGACGGAGGAGAGTCGACCACCGTAATGTAGTAAATTAGTGATCATCCTCAACTTCCTCATTTATGAAGATTGTATTCCTAGATGAAAATCTAACGCAACGCTCATATATCACTGTTGTAACAAGATTGGATATCTCTTAATATATGGGAGGAGGGAAATTTTCTTCTGTTTTGAGATGATACCATGTGAGAATGATCTCCCTGAGTAGTTCCTCATTGAGTTGTCTCTGATTTTGTATCTCATTCTCATGTTGTGCTAACCATTCCTCTATATAGGGAATTTTGGCACTTCTGGGGGTGAAAGGGATGTATCCTCCCCTTTCTATTTATCCTTGGAAGAGTTCCTCTATAGAGGTGGACATTAATCATTTGTAGTTTTAGGTTCTTTCTCTTTATCTGATTCCTTATAAACGCAGCCTCGATTTATGCATCCAATTTTTCTAATAATTGAGTCGTGGTTTTAGTATTACATTCTCCAGTATTTTCATCTTACTTCACACCATCTATTGTGTTTGTGGTGAGGAAAACCAATGGGGTGTATTGGGAAAATGTAGTTATCCCATCACTTTAAATAAAATAGGGTGATTCTTCAGTAATTATCTCTTTTGAGGGTTGAATTAGGGTCATTCCTCTGACCCCTTGGTATATTGGACCATTTTTGGCTTATAAACCTTATAGAGTTGGATTCAATTTACTTTATGTCACTCCTATCTGAGTTTTTGAATGGTTACATTAATGGTGATTCTAGTCATTCTTGCAGAACAGACCCCAAATAGAAAAGATGGTTCTCATAGTGGGCGGAATATATGTGATGCTAACCATAGATATCTACCTACCAACCTAATAAATACTAATCCCTTTCATCATGATAATAATGATAATAATTCCACAAACCCTATGAGATTGGGATGATTTGAGGCCTATTTCGGATCTTTCTGATCATCTTTTTGAGGATTTAATGATTTTAGTTGAGGATCTGATTGACCCTAAGACACATATTAAGATAAAAATTCCCTAATACCTATGGGTTTGGGGATCCTAAGACACATATTCATATATTCCAACAATATTTTTGAGATCCTCTTAGGGTTTGATAAATTGAGGGGAAGAGGTAGTGGTTAAAATTATCATAGCCCTATGGGATGGGTTTTCTCCTAGATGGCCACTATAGAGGCTTCTATTGCGGTCCATTTGATTTGGAAAAATTAAGATTGTGTATGAGCTATGGGAAATGATTGTCTATGATGTGAGTCATTTTCTATTGGAATATCTCAGGTTGTCTAGAAATTATCCACCCATGTTTGAAATTCATTCCCATTTTTTCAATGATCCCAAATTAAGAATTTTTTTGGTGGCTCTATCCCTCCATTGATGACATCACATGGTCATTAAAGAGGTGGTATTTTTTAGTGTTGAACAACTGGGTCATGCATTACATGTTACCCTAATTTCTCATATGGTTATAACATTAAAGAACACTATATCTATGGAGATTTATTATTATAGGGTCATAGTGAAATGCAATGGTCCATATTTTCCTCAACCTTAGATATGTTTGTTTGAAAGGGATTTGGAAATCATCTGATAGAGAGTTTTTATGATATGAAGACAAACACTTTGTATGTGTTTTTCATGATCATCCATATTTTTATTCCAAGATTTGGAAAATGTGTCCATTTCCAGCTGATACTATATTTTATTTATGATATAAATATTTCCTTCATACCCATTATAAGGGAGGTTTTTTTCCATTAATCATTGATGAGTTTCCCATATGTTCTGGTGTGAGTAAATAATGCATTCCTTTTGTTTCTCATTTGTGATCTCATAGTCGAAAGTAGTGATGGTCCATATCATGGTTGGGATTTTGTTTATATATAAATATCTCCATATATCCATGTTGTCTTCCTCTTTATCATAATTATATGCCTCTACCTTTTCATACCATAGAGGTTTCTTCTCTAGGTCACCTACTGACCATAGTGAATTACTATTGATAGTTGATGGGACATAATATATGGTTAACCTCTGTTTTTTGAGCAACACTCTATATGAAGGTGTATGATTTTTTGGGAGGTATATATACAAAGGTGTCTAGGAAAGGGAATGGCTTCCATGACTGGAAAAGATATCACCATGGGGAGGCTGAACACAACTTATGCCAGGAGTAGAGTCCCAATAATCCATAATTGTACTATCGTAAGGAGGAATATTGAGGTAATGATCACCTTCAGCTTCAGTTGAAGAGTAATAAGACTCGTGAGATGTTTGAGATATACTTAAAACTGCCTCACAGACATTATCATAGAGAAGATTAGGGATATGATCCTCATTATGTGTCATGGATGGAACATGCCAACCTTCCTTTTAGGGCAGGATAGGGATATGATCATATTGCATGAACATCATCAAGGCATGTTGATATCCATCTGGTAATATGGGGATATAATCATGATTCAGATAAGATTCTAGAATGCTCTAGTGAGCTTCAATATTATCGATGGGAATATCATCCTACTTCTGGATGCTTTTTGTAATATAATATTCAGTCCTGGCTGAATCGGGGGTATGATCCTAGTTCAAATATGAACTCCCCATTGAAATATGCTGAACATTATAAAGAATGGGATATTTGATATGAGCCTCATCCTGTAAAGTCACTGAAGCGTGATGGTTTAGTCATTCATCGACATAATTAGGGATAAGATCCTTACTTTCATAAGCTATGGGAATTTGTTGAGTAGCGTCATCGATAAGGATATGAGCATGTTCTGAGATGATTTCCATATTATACTGACAAATCTTGTTTGGAGTGGGGATATGATCTTGACCTTGTGCCTTTGGAGTATTTCACTAGTCATTTTCAATAGGAATAAGTGCATGTCCCGAGTCATGTGCCACACCGAGTTAGTGATCCCTACTTGGAGTGAGGATAAGAGCCCAGTCATGTATGTAAGAAGTCTTTTTTATATAAATGTGTTCCTATCCAAAGTCATGTACTAAAAAAATTGGTGATCCAATAATGGAATTGAGATATGAACCTAGTCCTATTCCTTATTCATTACTAGAATATGATAGTAATTCTCATGGATGGGAGAAATAATGTATGCTTTCTCCAGATTAGCATCGTGTTCATATAGATTAGGGAGATATGATACTCTGGCTCTTGGGATAGGGATATGTTAATGTTCCTATATCTATACTCATCTTGGAATATGAAGATGTAGCTCTTCAACTATAGATATAAGGTAGTAGTAGTTTATAAATGTGTGTGCGTTAATTTTATCTCTCACATTCATAGTCTCTGTGATATACTGGAATGTTCCATCAATTTAAGTGAGATGTAATCCCACTATTTCCTCATTGTGCTATCAGAATATTTTGATGTTCTTCATGCTTGGGGGAAGGGATATGAGCCTCCCCCATGTTTGTTTTTGGGACATGCACGCAGACATGATCAGAGTGAACAAGGATATGAGCATGCCCACTAGTTACCCGAAGAATATTCCCATGGTATTCATCAATAGAAATAGGGATATATTACCACTATCATTTTTCCATAGCTTTCCATGCTTGGAAATACCTTCTTGGTAACTGTTCATGAGTTTCAAGGGTGGGAATTTTTTAGGTAGTCCTCTCAGCAAGTGCCTAAAAGACACTAGTGAGATGACGCCACTAACACTGGTTTACAAGAGACATCCTAGGCCACTTCTAAACCTGGATGATTTTTTATTTAACTGCATGATACATCTTCCTTTGATATCTAAGGTGATGATTGTCTCACTCTGAGGATAATCTGTAAAAGCTATTGTTGTTGGCGACATGTGAAACTATTTTTATTACAGCTTTCCATAAATAAGGTGCAATAATCTTCTTTAGAATTTGGATACCTCTAAATGCATCCTCAAGGGACGATATTATATCATGATTGGATTATTCCTAAACCATAATGTTCTACACCCAAATATGAAGGCATCAGGTGGGTGAGTTTTTTTAATGACCTATGGATGTTACTGTTATAGTTGAGGTTCCAAATAATTATCTCAATGAAGACTTGATCATGGGTAAATATTTCTATTATTAGTTTTTTTAGTCACAAAGACAACAAGGAACAAGGTCACTGATCACTACATCATCACAAGTATGAAACATTCTCAATAAAATACACACGGGTAACACAAATTTCCTTTCTTTCTCCCAGTTCGGCAATTTTTCGCACATGGAATTTTCACAGAGAGAATGGACTATTTCATGGGAACCCTATTTATGTTTTATTAATGAAGGATTTAACATCTATTATAGAATTTATTTTTCATAGGGTGCGTAAAGTGAAATTTTCTGATATATTGTCAACCGATCATTTTTATTATGTGATATTTTAATGTTGGGTTCAACATTTATGTTTCCAAAACAATAGTGGTGGGAAAAATATATCCCAAACATGTGTAAACCTATTTTATTTTGTAACTATGAGTTTTATATCATTTTCAACATTTTTTTCCTTGAAAATTTCAATGGTATCTCCCGATGCTTAGTTTTGGGTGATTAAGGGTTGTTTCACAATCCATTGTGTCGGGTTTTCCATATTTTCCTTTAAAAGAAACTCCCCATGGATACCATATCCATGAAAAGGAATGAACCTTCTTTCAAAAGGAAATAGTCATTTTAGTTTTCAATATCAACAAAACTTATGAACTAATAATTGTCTAGAGGATGAGAGGTTATTCTCATCAAAACCTTTTAGGGGAATTATTTAATATTTCTTGACACTTTTATAGATTTAAGATAGGGTTATGAATCAATTCCAGATCCTGATATGGGATTGGTTACACTAATAAAATTATTGGGTGTCAAATCTTTATGCATATAAACATGGTGTACTATTATTGTGATCAACTATTTGTATTTGGGGTTCTTCATATGCTTCCTGTTATTTCTTATAAATGGGTATCTTATTATATTTTGAATCAATATAACAAGGATATCTAGAGTTTATTGCCATCCATGGAGGTGATTTGTATTTGGAAGATGATATTGAACCTTAATAAGGTATCCTATTTATATTTCATATAATAGGAATCAAGAACCACATATTTAGTTTAACTTCATGTTGTGAAGTTTGATATCGTTCAGGTAGGACATGTATGAGGGGACTTAGGCACCGAGTGTGGAGCTCAAGCATTAGGATGGAGAACTATGTTTACATATTATAAAAGGAATCAGAGTCATAATATTTTTATCTTTCTTCAACCCACTAATGGGTTATAACAAATAATTAATTCCTATGAGGGTTATTTCCCTAGGGTTTTCTTATATTGGAATTCCTTCCGGTGTTGCACCAAGGTGGATTCTCTTGTTTAGGGAAATCATATCATTTCACTGAGTGTGGATTACACACTAAGGTTTTTCTATTTGGGGGAAATTAATTATGTTAGTGATATGTTCATTGTAAATACCTACACCCCATGATTCATTCTCGGTGTGAAAAATGATGGATAGAATGTGATTAGACTCACTACATTTGGATGCGGGACTTATTCCATGGATTGGCCCTGATGGGGTGTTTGATATGGAAATTGGGCCTTATGAAGCCATCATGTATATCCTACTTATAGTAGTAATCATATTACTCATACTTAAATAACTCATAACCCGTTGATGGGTTAGTATAAGTGATTACAATTGAATGGTTTATTATTATACACCAAATTTTTGGGAAATTTACAATCTTATAACATTTTAGATTCTTATAAGAAGATACCTGACCCTTATCCAATGTCGTATGAAGAGTGGGGGTCATTAGTGGCCAACTGAGAATATATTAGGGTGTGAGGATCCAATAATACCCATAGGGTTACATGATAACCATTATTATCCTAATATGGATACTCTTCATATGAAAGGGGAATGTCTATGTAATCCTACTATACAAGGATGACATGTCCTAGTGTGTCTATCTGGCATGTCTTGATTTTCTTATTGACATATCCAAGGTGCCTATCTGACACGACTATGGTTTTCTAGACATTTCCTAGTTTTCTAGATGACATTTCTTAAGGATGATCACATGATCCAGCTAAAATGTTGAAGACATTTTTTTTATCAATCAAGACACATCCATGGGTGTCACGCGATCATGGTCGATATTTCAGAGGGTTTTTATGTGATCTTTCTGACATATATGGAGTGTCTCATGTATCGTTTCTGACATTTCTAGAGGAATTCACATGAAGTCATTGAAATTCATGGGTTCTTTTCATGAATGAATCAGACGTTTCATACAGTCGCTGCATGATTCAACTTACCTGTCAAAAGAGATTCTATGTGAATGATGTGGTAATGTCCAAGGTTGTTGTATGGTAAAGGATAACAGGTCATAGGGCTTCCACATGATCTAGATTACATATTTAGAGTGTCTTGAATGTCTTTTTTTACATTTCTAGAGGATTTCAATTAACATGGATGAAATTTCTGGGTGTTCATAGGACCTAGATGACATTTCCATGTTCTTTCATGTGACTAATGAATTGGTCACGTGAAGCACATGAGACCATCGAATGAAATTAAGAATATTCATATTCACATAATTCTTCTATCATTTTTAGACATTATTTCATATATTTCTCAATGTTAATCATGCATTAGCCTATTGATACATCAAATTACCATGGTGACACATGGAGAAACCATTATGTAATATGGTTGGCACATTGAAATTATTTTTTGTGATCAATAGGGTGATCACATGAAGTGTATATGCATTTTCTCTGAATCACTTAATTCCTTACACAAGATTACCTAGTGTAAAACTATTGTGATTATGTGGATTTCCCTCTACGAAATCCACTCTTGTCCCTACACACCCTTACATGATTCTCCATGTATGTTTTGTTTTTGTGTTGGGGTGGATTTATAGGTATCTCTACCACAGATCTACACCACCATGAATGGAACATATATATCTGATATGGGCTTGAATATGTGGAGGATCATCGCATCAGGTGATTCTCATGAACCTATCATGGGTTTTCACTGTTATGTCCCAGGAAACACATCAATCATGAGATTACACCATAATCACCATATAATTGGACTCATGTATTGTCAAATGGATTTTGAATATTCTATATGACATGAAAAAATCATTTTCAGAAGGTACCAGGGCACATAATGGATGTTAGTGAGATGGGATTAAAAAAATCATCTTCAAAGTGATGGAACTTGTCATCCCCAAATATTTGTTCCCTAGTACGGTTTGAGGATCTCCTGAAAATTAAAAAGAGAAAAAAATAAGATAAAAACATACCTTTTCTGATTTGAATTCACGCTCGAAATCTACTTTTCATCGATGATTTTTTCATGAAGGATCTGAAGCTGAACTACTCTAGATCATCAACACATGATTCAAAAATCCCTAGATGTGTCTATCATCAAATGCCTAGTGCTACAACGGTGATCCGATGATGTATTTGACATCCTGACGATCACAACATCATCGTGACTTCAATGCATGGAGATAAACTTGATCAAATCACCTTGGTTGGGAGATTATCTCTATAAGAAGCAGGACATGAGAGAGAGGAAATGGAATTCTCACAATTAATAGTGCGTTGTGTGATATCCTCTCTCCGAATTTATATTGGATGTTCCAAATTCCTAGTAGGGTTCCCTAACCCCTATTTATTTAATCTCCACTAAATAAATAATTATGATGAACTAAACATCATCATAAATATTATTATTTTTATCACATGACAGAAATATATGTATAATATATTATGTGATAAATGAGAGGCATTAATTCGACTCACAATTGCTTCTTAATATTTAATAAACCTATAATATTATAATAATATTAATTTGATTAATATTATCTCGCATTTATTTAAATTTTAAATACATTTAATAAATAAATTCAACCTAATTATTTGAAGATTGAATAATAATGAATTTATTTATTTATCAGTGATTAATGACTTGGAAACCACTCGGACCCCATGGTGGGTTCCACCATGTCCATTTTACATATTCAAATGAATATGGTAGATTCCTAAATATTATATTGTGTGTGACCCTCTAAGAACTTATCTCAATAGTAGTGAATAGTATCCATAGTCCAAGAGCAGGGTCTCGAAATCCATTAAGGCCCCTAAATAGATAAGGATAGTCATTTAAATGAAAAACAACCTACAAACATGTACCATGTAATTTAATTTCTTTGTATTTAAATATCTCATAAAGCATGACACACACTTCTGTCGTCTCACTTTTCTTTATTTATTATTTTTTGATATAATCAGAAGGATTTTCCATTTCACTGATTTTTTCTGAAGACATATAAATGCAGTACCATCCCGATCAAAAATTACTAAGATATATTACTTCCTTAACTTAGAAGTGATATATCCTTTCTTGACCATTCAACCAATGTCATACGACCAATGACCCACCCAAAACCAGCTACCTCATCATAATTTCATTATCATGGTTTTTTTATTTCATCAATGTATGGAATCAAATGGCAGACATTGGTAATGATATCAATTCAAGAGAAAAATATACATTTCCATAGCTAAGAACCACCAATGTCCCCAAAAACTTTAATTTTTCCTATTGGCGGGTATATCCTCCTGATCTCACTACAAGAGATCACCAAGTGCAAACCACATGTGAATAAGTCTCAATACTTATGATCCCCCATCACCTGATAGTCAAACATCAACCATGTCTACTCAGTATGATATATCTAGACCATAGTACCCCTGTTTAATTTAATATCAAAGTATCTAGAGGTTCTCATTATAGCCTAGGATCTTATATAACCTTTTGATAAGATAATTAATCTATGAACATTACCATTAACTAATAGACAAGGAAATATCTACACTATAATGGCAAGTAAACATCATGCATAACTCACTATATACCTGATATGGTAATGAAAATTACTATCATAGTTGGGTCTAAGGAACCCACTATTTCAACACTCCCACTTGCACTAGAGTCAACCTGCTAATAGAACTTAGAAGATCTAACATGATAAAGATAATGATTATGGTGAGTAAAGACTTTAACTATTGGGTCTACCATGTTTCGTTCGGGTGGCAATTATTCAATATGTGACCTCATCCCCTTGAGTAAGACATCTCAATAGATGGAATCTCTAAGTATATCTCTTTTTTCCATTATCAAAACATGATATCTTGTCTAGTACCAGTAACCGAATTATAATTATGATAAAACAATACTTGGTAGGCATGACTCTAATAACAAGAAAAAAAATTGCATTTAATAACTTATTCTTAGTTTCCTTGTAGTCTACAACATACTGAATTTTTTTAGGCATTTCTACCAGTGGATTTTATGATCTTGTCTCGCTCATCATCTTTAGGCTATTTGTGATTCTAGGTCAAATTGATCTATAGGAAGACAATTTTTTCCAGCATAACTAGTATCCATTCTTCTCCACTTATTAGGTACATATCTTTTGTATTTTCCCAAGTACACTCAGATAGTTTTGAGTACTTCTATTTTTGTTCTCCTAGATATAATTTATATCTTCCTACCATAAATATATGTTAGCAATATCATTTCTTGTACATATCATGGCATACGCGATTGATCCATCGCAGTAGCATATAAAACTCAACTGACCACTTAATCTCCTCATATTCCATTTCATGTCAACATGAGGGAATTTATGCCATGTGACATTGGTAATAATTATCTATTGAATTTTTATATCCTTTATCTTTCAATGAAATTGTAGTCTATGTGTGATTGACTAGGTCCAATAAACATTTAGATCTACCTTGGTATATCGTTTTCCCTAGAATTTAGGTTTCTACTCTAATTCATTCACTATAGTATTTATTTTATCATGGTGTTAACTAACTATAAGAAAAATATCATTTTCCATAAGTTTCCGAACATATTTCACTTGGAAAATAATGGATGTCTTCCTAACCTATGGTAGAAAATGGAAAACTCATTCTAAATGAATGTTATAAGATATTGATTCTTAATTTAATCCTGAACTGATTTCAGTCACTTGAAACCCTTATTTTCATCCTATAGTGTCATCAACCCTTTATGGTTGGGTCATATAGACACATTCCACAAAAGATGGTCTTGACATCTAATGTTTGATTAAATGATCTTATAAATTTTCTATGAAAAGAAAATTTCTAATAGATTTAGGAATATCAACTTTGTATAACCAATCACGACTTATTGGTAACACGCTGGTACTGCCCATGTATCATCTCACTTGAATACCCACCGTAGTATTCAATATTAAAACCCTTGGCACTTTGATACATGGAATACATTATTGAATTTTAATTGATCTTTTCAATCTTAGATAATTTTCATAAACTTCATAATTGTAGGATTTATTATTCTCCTCAATAATATATCATCGGCTACTATGACTATAAAACCATCACTATAGTTTTAACATTCCCACGTAGTATGTGCCTCTAGAACATTCATGTTCCACACACACTTATGACACTTTTTTCTATGCCAACTATATTCGCATCTCTAACATTGACTAAACCCATGTCAATCTTTCTCCCATAATCTCATGTATAGATGTGCATCCTCATATAGAAATATATTCTATCACTTGACTATAAATTTTCTATTAAAATTATTTATGTAATATCATATGTAACATTTAGGATAATTACATTAAATACACATTGTGTTTCATTTGATTCAAGTTTGTTTATATCCTAACAAACTCATTGAATCATAACACATGTTCTTATGACAAAGGATTTCCATCATAATAAATCTTTCATGATATCCATTTTTCAAGATAGTTGACATATGGTTATGAGATGTCATTGTTATTTTGAATCCCCATCTTGAAATTGAATGGAAGTTTCAATATGTTGCAACATTCATTCTACTTACATCATGAAAATGATGTATAAAAAGTGCATTTAGGAATTTATCCATGCTACATCTTTTTTATCAATGTTAACATGTAAGAATTATCATCAATCTTCTTTATTAACATCAATATTGTGTTGAAGATAAGGTAATGATTACTTAGGAATTACTCCATGCTATATTATATTGATCGATGAATGCTTGATCGTGATATATAATGACATGCCAGCCCAAGTCAACTCATATCACTACAAGAAAACGACCTATACCCATGGTTCAAAACCATGGGTATAACCCCAAAAACCGTGGGTATAGCCTATACCCATGGTTTTGGGAACCATGATCATTGGTGGCGTCGGTATAGATCCCTAGCCTATACTCACGGTTTTCCAAAACTATGGGTATAGTTGTTTTTCCACCGTGTCAAAGCATCATACACAATTTCCATGATGTCAAAGTATTTTACCCACGGTTTTAAAACCGTGGGTATAAATCCTAAAGGAATGCGGGCGGCGGGTTTCGATCTCGAAACCTCTTCACTGCAAACACCGCATCTTACCACTTCACTAACATCACCTATGTGTGTATATATTTATATATATTTAGTTAAATATAGTTATATAAAATGTGGGTATAGAAGGAATAACCGTGGGTATTCGACTCCCGCCAAAAAAATTTCCCTTCCCACGGGAAAAAAATTCCCACACGCAAACGAGAAACCTATGCCCACAATTTTTAAAAATCGTGGGTATCCGTATTTTAGCCCAGACATATCCCCACGATTTTCCCCAAAACAGTGGGGATAGGTCCATTTTTCAATAGTGTATCCACTGACCATGAAAATAGCATACTTCACTCTCTCATTCCATAAAGATATTAAGGAATCATATGAAGTACATTTACAACTAGATTACCCTTTGAATAGATCACACTATCATAGTAAAGTAATTAAGAAATCATTGTGGAATACCTTTATTTATAAAGGATTTTTTTGTCCAAATTGAACAAGTATACACGTTGAAAATACCTAATGTGTTTAACTCTATTGAGTCTTAAAACAAAACTAAGAATATTCTTGATGTCCACTTTTAGTTTTACTTGACAATGAATTATCATTAAACAACTTGGTAAATGAGTCATTCATTTTATATTCATCACGTATTGTATATGATTCAAGCATCTTAGAACTATTTTTTCAGTATGAGATAGCACAAACAACATTAATTCCTGAACATTGAATAATTTATCCTTATGTCCAATTGACATATGAGATAATTTTTTTTGTTATACTCAATAATAGTTTGAATTAAATAATTAAATTGGAAATTTAAAGTGGTGTGATTCTCACCACTGACTTTGGAATCACCCTTTCTCAGCTACATGGAGAATGAAACTTACTTCTTGTTATGTTTCCATTACATAATTGGTTACTATATTTAAATACACATACATGTAAAACATATTGTATTTAATACCCAATAAGTATGATTGAAACATTAATTTTGATGAATATACACTCTAGAATAATCAATTACATTCTTATTAAATACAGTAATTTTGTTTAAACATTCATAAATTAATTTCGTAATATGAAAAGAAAATAACTTCTTATTAATTACCTCTTTATTTAAAGTACATTACAAAGGTGCCTTTGGATTCAGCCTTTCCATTTGGACCTATCTCCTTTTCTTTCAACTTATTCACCATAAGAATAAATTATTAACCGGTCTTTAATATTCTTATTTCATGGAGAATATAACCTAAAAGGTAATAAAGAGTTTTCTCCATATTTTTCATTTAATAACCTTAAAATAAACTTGAGTAATTTGGTATAAGAGTGGGATTCCTTGAAAGTTCATGATTCGTATTTCATATTTACACAAATACATTATATCTTATAGCCCATTCAAATCTTTCTTCACTTTCTCCTCATAATCTTTTATGATAGGAGACAATATGTGTAACCATCCATGTCTCATTGTTGTTATTTCACCTATCATTATACAATGATGATAGCATTATGACATAACCATCATACGCTACATACATGATTCTCCTATAATAATTTTGGAACGCTATCTTTATGAGGTTACTTAACTGGAATAGAGATACAAGCACCTTGAATTTATGATATATTAGTACTGTACACAAGTTTCTATACTCCACCTGGAAATTCATGCTAGTTTGTCAACTTATTTTTTCCAATTATTATCGTAGTGTTTCTTATGGTATTACATTACATTTTCTAAAAAAATAAAATTCTCGAAGATAGTGTTTTTATCATGATTATTGAAGTAGGAATTATTGATTAATTATATAATAAAATGTCTCCCACAATTTTATCAAATTCTCGGAACCCTCTGTACTAGAATCAAAACACTCTGCCACTTGATTATTCTAGTTCCAAGGATCGTTGATCCCCCCCATATATTCTACAATCTATGGCTACACCACTAATCGGAGAGTTAAAGGTTGACTTTTGATTGGCCAACCACATTATCTTGTGGCTCCTTGAACTGTTGATTGAAGTCCCAGATTCTTTTAATCATAACCTTGATTCCCAAAATGCTTACCTCTAAAATGATAGCAAGTTAGGTATGGCTAATTCTTACTACCCCATTAGTTAATTCAACCCATCATTCTCAAAATAACTACCTAGTAGTAGGATTTACCCTTAGCTCTAGTTGATCAAGGACCCCAAACACCTGGTTTTGTTAAAATTTGAATAACAGAAGGTGTTTTTGACTAAATATTTTTTTGAGGGTTTTTTTATTTTTCTGTCAACAAATATAATGAATTTCTATTAATCATGTTCATTTATGAAGTCGCTCTCACTACCTAGCATTAATAGAGAAAATATTCATCGCTTCATTATTCATTATATTATTTTTTATTTTATGTATTTCCCCACTGTTATAAAATGCATAAAATAATAAATAAATGCATAAATGAAAATCTACTACCTAACTAGTCTTGATCATTCAATATTGGTTGATCCATATAAATTCAATGGTACAACCAGAACCTAGGGGCATCATACCTAAGTCATCGCTTCACTAGTGATGCAACTTTCCCCCATCCAGTATGTCTACTACACGTCTGGAGTAATGCCTCATTATGATGGGGTCCACATCTCGTCTGGTGGACTGCCTCATCTCGGTAGGTTCAAGGTCGTACATCACCTTCATCCAATGTAAAAAATATTCATGCGCATGCAACGAGGGCTAGGTGTGTAATGTAAATCAAACAAATTGGGAGTGCATTCCCTTATACATTTTGAAGAATAATACATGATGATGCACAAACCATTTTAATTATTCACAATTATCACATAGAGATAAATAATTATTCAAATAAAAATAAACTTACAAATTTTCAAGTCAAAGTGCTCAAGACATGTAGGTATAATTATAAGCATGATAAAATTAAATTTCAATAAATAAAGTATGTGGGATTTAATAAAATTAAATGAATAAAATAATTCAAATAATTTAATTATTTTTAGTCCCTGAATTAATTTAATTTTAATTCAAAAAAAATCAATAAATTAATAATTTACATTAATACCAAAATTAAATTAATTTTCACATGGTAATAAAATTATTTTTTAAATCAAAACTATTATTTTAATTAATTTTATTTCATTATCAAATTAAATTAATTTATTATATAAATTTAAATTAACCAGGGCCCCAAAATGATGCGCATGGCCGGTGCGAGTCTGGCCGAACCGATGCAACCCCATTCTAGGATGTGCATATCTCATGCAAGAATATTCTAGCCCAAGAAACACCTCCCAAATCACCATGGACCATTGGGCGAACTATGTATAGCATAAACCGTTGGGAGCATGGTAGGGGTACCTCATTGGGGTCCAAGGTAGGATACACCAGAAATGAGCTGTTTGGGGCGCACCGTAGTTGGCCACAGATGGCGATTTAGGTTGGAGAGGAAATGGATAGCAGTCACGGCTAGAGGCCCCCATGTGAAAAGGGTCGGTGGCAACATACGTGCTGCCCGGAGAAGACCGTGTGGAAAAGCTTCTTTGGATTATGACAATTTTTTAATGTGTTTTGTCTGGTTAGAAGACCAAGACCAACCTAGTTTTTGGATTTGGCCGCTTCCAGCAACTCCAAAGGCTATTAAAATATAAATTAGAATAATAGTAATTAATAATATTATAATAATAATAAAATAATAATAATTGTTATTATACAAGGAAAATCCACATTATGGTGGAATTTCTAGGTCACCAGTCAGAGCAATTCCAGCAATCAGAATCCGACCAGTACTCGGTTAGAGAAACAAAATCACTAAAATTGATCCCAAATAAAAAAAATGAATTAAATATAATTTATCAAATTTTCATACCCAATAACGGCAAAAAAATTTTGTCTTTAAAAAATTGATAGTCCTAACATGGTTGTCCGAAATCAAATTAACGTGCGGTCTATTCCGTTTTGACAAAAATTAAATCTTCGAATAATTTTATTGAAAATTAATTTTTTTTATTGGTTTAGGAAATTCACACGATCAATATAATACCCTTTTAATGTACTAAGGCGCACAACGAATGATGGTGGGATGAGGGTTTTAAATTTTTTCATCTTTAGAGAAATATATCTTTTCATCTCCAATGATCTGAGCCCTATTACATTTTGGGGATCATGCGTAAATTAAACAGACCACAAAATATCAAAACAAAATTTTCCCGATTGGAAACCATGCCCGACTTCTTCTTTTCATCGGTGATCGGTTCACGAAGGATCTGCATATGAACCCCTCATGATCATTCACACACATTTCAAAAATCTGTAAGAGCATATGTTTTGTTGGTTTTTTAAATTATATTTAGAAAAGAATGATCTGATGGGGAATGGACAATGGGTCCTTTTTTATCTTGATAAAAAAGTGCCATGGTTGATCATTTCACGTCAGGTTCACCATTATTGTTTCCTTGAGTTTTTATGGAATGGAATGAGTTTTTCTCGATGGTTTGGTTAAGGGGGGGGGGGGGTTTAAGGCCTCGCTCAATTGCATGCATTAGGTTTTCCATCTACCCGACTTCCCTAAAAACTCCCTACGGTTCCCTCATCTGTAGCCGAGTACAGACCTACTTTCCAAAGGGAGGCGATCATCTGTTTTTTTAGCTCCAATGACTCTTGGGGACTTACATTAGTTAAGATGATGATATTTCGGGCTCATCGTACCCTTTTGGAGGGATTTTTTCCTACTCCAATACTCTCTTATAGATTTTTGTAATGTTTGTGAATTTCTTCCTAATCCTGATACAGTACTGGTTAAGCTAACAAAACATCTGTAGGTTAATTCTCTTCCATGTGAAAAATACTGAGATCTCTTTAGTGAATCCATTTTCATGTATCCATGGTTCTCCAAAATTTTACACTAATGGGGTGTTACATATATGCTAAATCCATATAACCAAGTGATTTATAATATGCTCCCATGTAAGGAGGTGGTTAATATTCTTAGGAGAGGATTGGGAAATTATGAGGCAACCTACATATATATTTTATTTCAGGAATCAAAACCCACTTAGTTCATTAAACCTGTGTAGTTTAACATCACGCAGAATGTACTCGTATGGGTGCTCTTGGATAGCAAGTATTCAAGATCGAACCCTAAAGTGAATTCCTACGTATCTTGAATATAGAGATAATCAGAGTTTTCAAGTTCATTTGTTTAGGGATTATATATTGAGGTTACCCCTATCATTATAGACTCAAGGTGAATATGATTATCACAAATCCTTATGATCATGTGAGCCTTGATCTATGTGAGAAACAAGGGATTTTAAATCATTATTTCATTTCTTATAATGTGGGACTTATGTGATGAGAATGTCTTGATATGATTTTTTTCTTGGATCTCGGGTCTCGTAAAGACATCCTATGTATCCTGGTTATTGTAGGAATCAAAATCATCATAGTTTTATTTGTTTCTCAGTTCACTGATAGATGATTAATGATGATCATCTCTGGGAACTAATTGGGTCATGACATTTGAGATGTTGGAGTCGTAAAAGGACTTACATAGAAAGGGGTGTTTATTTGAGCTTGGGCCTTATGAAGGCTTCCTACGTATCCTGGTTGTTGCAGGAATCAGAGTCATCCTAGCTCATTTTATATTGGGGCTTACAAACTTAGGCTTCCCTATTGATCAGGGCTTACACACTGAGGACATAAAATATTATGAAGTCCTAGTATGCCATGTACCAATGTGGAGGTTTATAACATTAAAGTTATGATCATTTCAATTCCCTAAACCCACGTGAGTCATGCTCATTGTAAGAAACATGGGATAGAATGTAAACAATGCCATAACTTTGAATAAGGGGCTTAGATGCTTGGATTTCCCTGGATAGTCAATATAGAGCTCAAACCTCAGAGATATGAGGCCTAAGAATCCTAAATATGATAGGAATCAGAGTCCCCATTGTTCACTTTATGTTGGGGATTGCACACTGAGTCTTCTCAACTGCTCAGGGCTTACACACCGAGGGAAGACAATGTTATCATATCCTGGAATACCCTAGTGACATCACCTTCTTGTCTGTAGGGTGTCACATAACACAGTTTCCCTATCTTAAGAGCCATCATCTGACCTGTATGACTTTTTCAGGGGTGGGGTATCGCATGACCTAGTTGATGTGCCCTGACTTCATCCACGATAGTTGGTATGACACATATGGTGTGTGTCACAAGAGTTAGTATGAAATGGATCGATGAATGTAGCGTATCTTGGATAACAAACCTATAAGGCATCGTGAGACCTGGATGAAATGTTTGGAGGGAATCACAGGTCTCAGCTAACATTCCTATAGGGTGTCTCAAGATCTTGGTTGTCGTCATAAAT
The DNA here is from genome assembly GCA_963277665.1 of Viscum album. Classification (NCBI taxonomy): domain Eukaryota; kingdom Viridiplantae; phylum Streptophyta; class Magnoliopsida; order Santalales; family Viscaceae; genus Viscum; species Viscum album. Next base: position 304,163,403 of record OY728130.1, read on the forward strand.
GCAACATCAAGACTTGACTGAAATGAGTGGACCCTGTTATACGAGTCAGGTAATATATCTGAAGGACATCACAAGGCTTGGGTGATATACATTGTGGGTTTTTTGAGATCAAAGTTGTGTTCCCAGGGGGGATTATGAATTTCTTCGACATGTCTGTAATATTTTCTGTGTCCACATTTCATGTTGATGTAGAGTCGTGATATTTTGTCGACATGTCCTAGTTCTATCGTGTTTCATTGGATGGCTCACATGAAGATCATGAGGTCCATCTTCTCACTTAATTCTTCCAATTTTAATCTTGGTTCTAACACTTATATTGATATGGCCTTATATTTCTACAGTATTATATTCCATGAGTCTTTCATGATATGGAAGACATGCAGTATGTTCTTCACACTTCTTGTCGATCACCCTTCGCATGATCTATGAATTATCACGTGAAGTACCATATGTACAGATCATGACTACTCTGACTGCTCATTGATATATTACCTGATGGAATATTGACCAGTCACATGACTGGTTGCTCTGAAAAGTCCAAAGTGGTCTATAATCGAATCTTACAAGGTCCAATCATCCAACCCCTATGGTATTTGTGCATTTTTTATGCTGGGTTGGGGAATTTATAGGCACCACCACCCTGGTTTTTTGACACATTGTGTGGCATATCTAGAGAGATTCCATACTAGAGTCAGTGAAGTGCTCTGGTGGCATGAAACATTACTAGTCTATTTCATTGATCATTATGAGTTCATCACTAGACATTTGGTGACAGCGAGTCCCTCTCATCAATGCTTCCATTATTAGATTATCTCCAATTAATTTAGACTTGTTTAATGACATAGATGTGTTAAATGACATCCATGTTGTCATGTTGTTGTGTCCAATGGCCTTTCCAAGATCCAAGTGCATGTTGAAAGCTATCATTGAGATTCTTGATGACTTTTATGGGGATTTATTTTGAGACAAGGATGGCTTGTTTGGGGGTCTCACAGGACCACGCTACAGACTTCCCTAGTGTGTCAAAATCATTTAACAACCGTGATTACCTCCCACATCCTCCTTCTTTTACTTACTTTTTTATGTGATATTTCATGAGTAATATCAAGGACAATTACTCTATTTTTTGGTAATGCATCATGTGACCAATAAAGGTCCTATGGAGGTTCGTGAAAATTTTGTGGAAAAATCTTTTTTTAACCTTAGAGTGACAAGTGGAGGTGAAATGTTGCCGGGACATGCTTGAGGCTTTCTATGTGTTGAGGTTGAAAAGACAAAGGTCTTTCACGAGATGACACAAACACATCACCATGGACTCATGGTGACCTGCAGATCGTAAGGGGAACGTCGCATGTCTTTCAGTGACCGTGAAGACCTCTTGTATCCTCTACATTACCTCTTTTATTTCATTTTACAATGTCCAGTGATTATGTGAGATTTGTTGAGGTCCTTCATTGTCTTGCGGATTTCTAGGGGGAAAATTCATGTCTTTTAGAGATCACGAACACCTCTCTCATCCTCCCCTTAGTCTCCTTTGATTAATTCTAGAACAGTTCGGGGGTCATGCAAGCATTCTTGGATATCAGTAATGGAATGTTTCCTCTAAAATGATGATTTGGCACATGATCTTTACAACTACAAGGGGTCTCTTGCATTGCATGTCATTATTCCCTGTTTTCAAATGATTTCAAATGATTTGTTAGAAACAAGACAATGACAATTAATGTAGTCTAGGTATCTCATTTGATTGTTGGATCATGACCATTGGTTGTATGGAGAGCCTTCGTAAGATCAGAAAGGTTCGTTGAAGGGGGATCCACGAGATTCACCATAGTTTTTGTGCTACGCATGGAGTCCCCATGTGAACTTGAAATGGTCACACAATCACAATTCCTTTAGAGGATTACGAAATCTATAGTCCTCGAACGTACTATTATTCCTTTTATTATGTGGGGAAAGCAATACCTATATTAAGGGATTTATTACCTTTTTTTCGATGAATATTGGGCTAGAATTAAAAAATACCCCCCTCAGGAGTGATTTCTGAGGTGAAAAAATGCTCGGTTCTGAGAAAATTAATTTCCAGATAGAGTCTCTAATAGTTTCATGAACCATTGAATTGGGTGATGTTTGGTATCCCACAAAATGTCATATATATAGGGGGGGGGGGGGTTGAAGGGAAATTCATTCCACTGACCACCCCTTTTCTAGAGTGATCTCATCTTTGCCTCCATTATTCCCCTTCATCACAGGATCAGGTATCAAACCCTGATCATGAGCCCCATTTGTGAGTATACACTGTGATTCAATTTTTTAGAGCTCTACCATAAGACTGTCTCTTTCACAAATACTCATTCAACCCAATCGCGAACTATACTTCAGTAATTTACAGGACTTCAGTTATGAGGATTGTTGTTTTAATGAGGACTTTTTGAGATCCACTAGCTTGATCATTTGATCATTTGTGAATCGTGTGACCATGTTTAGGTCACATGATCATGATTCTTTAGAGGTTCATGTTTTTTGTGTGATGACTTACAGGGTTATGCAACCCGCGAGTCCTCTGGTGGTCAGCTGATCCATGAACTCTTTATATGATTCGTGAATCCCTTACTGAGTCATGTGATGCATATCATGCCAACAGAACATTCATGCCTCTATTTTTTATGATATTTTATGTTTCCTTTGTCTGACATGTTCCACTTAGTTATTTTTATATGGATTATGGTTCTCATCAATCCGCTCACAAGGATTCGAAGTGGGAATCAAGAGCTTCAATTACCCATCGTGGTGCTATAGTGGCAAGCATGGATCCTTATTATCGTCGCTTAACAAGGTAGTTTCAATATGGTCTACTGAAGATGGTGGGACCAAGAATATAAAACTATCCCATTTCAGACTTCTTGCCCCATTAAGGGTTTGGTCCCACCAATAATGCTTCTATACCTCATCCAAAGTCATCATTCATACTATCTTCTTGGATCCAGAGGTCCCAAAACACATTTAAAGAGAACATTTCTCCAGGGGGGAACTTTATCTCTAAAGAGGATCATGGGTATGGTTACCTACTGACATTTATACCAACATAATTTTGAAGAGATTGATCATTCATATGATAAGGACGTCCGTATATATACCATTCAATAATATAGAAGTCCACCTTTGATCAAACATTTGGATGGATATCTAGCAGCAACTCCTGATCGGGGGGTAGTTATGGACTAGACTACGGATGGACCATCTGGGATTAATATATTATTTTCAAATATCCCATGGAGTTGAAATAAATCAGAATTTATGAGGATGCCTAGATATCGAAAACATCGACCTATTGTAACAAGGGTTTGATGGTGGAGTTTCTTAGTCATTGGATCCCATATATGAATAATTTACTTCATATGCATGGCGAGGTTTGCATCAGTCTTCACGAAATTGAAAAAATTGGTGGTGTACCAATACTTTATGGTATGTAAGATGAATTATTTACTCCTCAATATACTTATAATGACATGAAGATGAATCATCCTTTAACCTGAGAGCTGATTAAGCTAGATGAGAATACCCATCCAAAGGCGGTGCTTAGAGGGGTGGATATCCCTTAAAAAACATGGGTAGAGTACATCATTAAGATGAATGGGTCTGAGCTAGAGGTTAGGAATATGAATTCCTTGCACAAAAGGATTCATGTTGTGCATCGGGTGCTTATTGGCCCATAGTTGAAGACTAGATGTTTAGAGATTAGGGATGGGATATTTTACTTAACATTGATTGGTTGGTAAAATTGGATAGTTTCTACACCATATAACTAAGTGGTTACATAATTATGAAAAAGGAGAAAGGGGGAGTTAGGGTCTCCACTTTTTTTATGGAAACTATGATGGCCAGGGAGGATGACGTTTGACTGGCGATCCCTGTGTTAGTAAATCATTACCACCTCTTGCACCGTGTCTATAAGGGGAAAGACCCTTATAGAATCTCTACCCCATTAAAGTACTACAGGGTTAGATGGGGGATCGTATGGGAGGTTATGAGTACATAAACATTCTATAAATCCCTAATACTATTGTTGTACCATACCTGCAATTCATTAATGGGGTAAGACCCATCATATTGAATGATCATGGTATCAAGGATTACATGAAATGCCATGAATGTTCCTCCTTGAGGACGAATGGGAATGTGTTGATCAGATTTTTTTTTAAAATGGTATGTTCATCCTTGAATAACATACTTATATGATGTCACTTCGTTAGGGGGTTCTTTCTACCCACATTGATCGGGACATCATTTGTGAGTGTTATGTACCATACCGGTTAAGCCACCAATTTTTATGCGCCCCATCGAGGTGCACGTACTCTATCTATGATAGATATGAGGAACACCTGATGGTAACCAACTAATTTTAATTGATGTTTTCCAGATAAGAAACTAGTGAAAAATACACCTTTTTCATCATGATGCACAAATCAACCTATACCAAGGTTATAAAATGATTGTATCCACTCATATCCCAATTGGAAATTATCTGATATGATAAGTGAGGATTGATGAACCCTGATTGTTGAATAAAATCCAAGGCCTGAAAATAAGTAAGATTCTAAAATGTCAGTGTCCTCAGTAGAACCCTTTAAGGAAATCAAATATTTACCATTATCTACAGAGGAAACTACTAACATGGGCTCAAGGGATGTGCACAACTCGATATCTCCTATCGCATATCACCAATGGGAGACCTGTAAGGAAAATATTTCCTAATCCATCTTTTTGGGAATATTGGACCTCTCAGAGGTTCTTTTGGAGTGTTTTTCCTATATCTTTGTGCCTTATGACATTACCTTTGAGGAACATACTGAGGTAGTGAAGGCTTTCCTCTATGATATTGATGCGGTTTTGGCGATTACCCAGGGATGGATATTTCGTTCTCCCTGAGTCCACCAAATGGTCCTCCCAAGCATGATTCAAATTGCTATAGATGAACAGGGTTACCCTGTAATAGTAGAACCGATGATTCTAAGTCTATTTCCCCTCTTAAGATGCCACATTTCCTTTGAAGCTACATTGATATCTTTTATATATGGATGCAGGGGGAGGCTGCTAAATATTATCCATCCTTACCATCTCCAAAATATACTCCCCGTAGTATAGTCATGGGAGAGGAATTTGATAGTGATTAGGGCACTAATGATGAAGGGTCCCCATATTGATAGTCTTAGATGAGAGTAGTTATTTCCACTTTTTCAGGGACGGATCTGGCTTGAACACCTTCTAGAGGCCCCACTTCTGAAAGGAAGAAGGAAAAAAGAATAAATCTATATTGTTAGTTCCTTATACTAATAAATCCTCAAATAATATGGGTATTTAATTCCTCACATTATGCAGGATTATCCTAATATCACATTCACGATTTTCGAAAAATGTATAGGTCCCCACTAGGATCGATTAGAAGATAACCTGTCTATTTCTGAGGATACAGATGATCATTTCGTGGCTCCATAAGATCTTCCACTACTAGAACTAATCCACCAAGAAATATATATGGCTGAGGGGCCCATTCAACTATGTTCATTTCCTACTGTAGTCATATTAGTGAGTGTATCATTAGATTCAACATGGATGTATACATTGTTGGAAGGTGATAAAATAAGTATCTATTATTCCACTAAATTGTCTGACATGGAAGAAAGTCTCAAATAATATAAATGCTTCTTCATCGTCAGATGCCTTTTTAATCACTTCATACCTCCCAATACCATCGTCTATTATTATACGCCTTAAGAGTTGCAGGACATATACTTTTCAGATAAAAAACCAACGGTACCGTGGAGTCATTCATTGCAATAAGGATTTTCATTTTCTCATGAGGATGGGTTTGAGGCGGTGGATGGTGATTGTGAGACATTCGAAATAGGCATGTTTCTAACCTTAGTCACATCTTCTAATATTTGGAAATAATGAATGATTCATCATATAACTAGCATACTCCTACACCCCTTTCTGCAACATCTTTGTCCTGAAGTTCATAGGATCTAGTGCCTTCCCCTCTTAGATTTCCTCCTACCGAGTCTACCAATACGGAGGCTGGTTGTCTCCCCTCATCATCAAAGATTGTGAGAATGAACCTATCTCTCGGTGATCTTGTTCCAGAATATGTTTCTATCCCAAGGTAAATCTAGACCAAGGTCACGGGTCTACATCGCTTTATCAATCAATGAAATAACAAATGAAGAGGAATATATAGATTTTAGTGTTAGAAATATCATTGGACAAGTTTAATGATGTATTGGGTCATCTTCAATTAATTTTTCCAACCCTCAACTAAGAAGTTTTTTATTATTATTCCCTTAATTATTAGTTAAAGGATGTGGTATTTTTGTGAGAATAGAATAGGGACCTTAATATGAGGGTAGGAACTACTTATGATTCCTCTTCAGCGATGTAGAATTATAGAAAATATGTGAATGAAGCTACCGAATGTGTGATGTAGGATGTTTCTCATTGAGACACAACTAATGATGGAAAGATTCCAACCTATCATATCCAACATAAATCTAATCACCTTCAGTCTGAAATTGACAATCTTCAAATAGAACTATCCCAATTTTTGTATGAGTTCTGAATATTGGGAAAAGCCATGTTGGAGAAGTAAGGACTTATAGGCATGGAAGAGAAATCCATACTTGATTTCACTACCAAATAGGATGAGATGCAATGTGTGGCGGAGCTGGAGACTGAACATTTTTATCAACTCTTCCAATTTGTAGCTTTATAGGATCAAATAATTTCTTATCTTAATGGCTCGTTCGAGCGGGTGGTATAATAGCAACAAAATTTTTCAATCATGTTTTGGATCATCCATTCATAGGAGAGGATCCAGAATGTGGAGATCCCTAATTTTATATGGTATCAATAAATAGGTTTGTTGAAAATTATATGATATCATCCATTTTCCTTTTTTTCATGATGTGCATAACTCCCTTGCTTTATATTTAATGAACATAAATGACTGAAATTGATTGTTTAAATTATAACATATTACCTTTGAAAGATTCTCCTGAATTCCCACCCACATGAGATTCTATATTAGTATTCTGTCCCAGCTATATTGGGATCACCTGATTTGTAGAGGGATCATTTGGGTAGGAGATATTTCTAGGAGGTGAGTGCTTATTTTTTTGAAGGAGATAAGCCTTTTCCTAGAGAAGCTCAATCAGGTTAAGGCCATGTACTGGGACTCTAAATATTTCATAGGCTAAATAATTTCCATTCTATTTAGTTTAAGGTCTATTATCTTAGACCATCTACCTCTTTAGTTTAGGGACTTTTAGATTGGACATTATATCACTTTAGTTTGGGATCATTTATCCCAGACCTTCGGTTGCTTTAGTTTGGGTATTTAAAATTAGACCTTCTATCAGTTTAGTTTAGGGTCTTTTAGCCCAGTCCTTTTATTGATTAATTTTGGGTTCTTTTAGTTCAGACCATATATTTCTTTAGTTTATGGTCTTTTATCTCAGACATTCCAACACATTAGGTTAGTATATTTTAGATCACACCATCCATCACATTAGTTTAGGTGCATTTAGCATGGACCTTCTTTATATGATCATGTGATATGGTGCAGACATTCCAGGAATGACCTAAAACACTCTAAGGTTTTGGGTTCTACTGTGGTGTTGATGAGTCTTGCGAGGATTGGAATTCCCTTTTTATAGAGTGACGCATTTTGTTGATGTTCATAGGCATATATGTAGGAGTAACATTCCGGAATTCATTGTCATGAAAACGTTATCATGAATCTGGGTATCTTTTCCAAGGGTTATAAGATATTAATGGAGGTAACATGGATGATGGTGAAATACTAGGGATACTAGTTCCACCTCAATAGTTGGATTATGGATCATGTAAATCATAACCTAGATACATTATTATGTGGATATGGGATGAATAAAACATGACAGGGATGACCAGTAACACTCTAGGGTGATGGGTTTCACCATGGTGTTGCTAGGGATAACAAGGATTAAATCTCTTTTCTGACAAGTAGATGAATTTAATTAGCATAATAGGTCTCCTATGTATCAGTGTCATGGAAAAGAAAAGATGATCTGCACTTCTTTCAAAGGGATATGAAATGTTTGTGATTATTCAAATTCTTAGGTGATGATGTTGGATATGGGGATAAATCTATCCAGGAATGGTTATAGCACCCTAGGGTAGTTTATATCTTAATGTGAGTCTTGATCACTATGCCATGTGGTTTCAAATCATGAGGTGCGGGCCATCAAAGGTTTGATAATGGATTTTCGCGTTCTAGCCATGAGAAAGGGTATGAAACGCAATGACATAATGTCGAGGATATGAAATCTACTTGGATATTTTGGTACTATAATGATCCAAGATTGACGTACATATATATTACTACAAAATTAAAGAATATTAATTAAAAAATATAAAACCGTTATTATAAGACCATATAGGATTAGTGTCATCAGAGATTGTGAAACATAAAAAACTAGTTCATAAAATATCTACATTGTGTCTTGATTATTCCTTCCTAACTAGACCCCTTTTTGAGAAATATTACTTAATACCCTTCTTTATGACCCAGGGAATAGAAATATAAGAGAGGGTTAGTTCAAATGCTCAGTAAAGGTAAAAAATAGAGATATCAATTGTATCATAATCATAATACATAATAACATATCGTTTGAAAATCTTATCCTGTATATGAAACATCATGATATCTTGCCATGTGATAAATCATAAAAGTTAAAAAAGAATTAATAAACATATTTCTAAAAGTCATAATATAGGAAATGTAATTTGTGGTATAAATATAATCATATAAAATCATTTCATATTACTCGATGCTCATTTCCAAGACCATCATAGAAGATAAAATCAATTACTGAACCGAGATCACTCCTCATTCCATCCAAGTATTACAGAACCGGGTTTACTTTTCATTCCATCACTGTATTACTAAATAGAGATCATTCCCTATTCCATTCTTATATATATCATGAGATAACAATCTTTACCCAATGCATTGGAGGTAGATATAGTTCCCACCCATCTCATAATGAAATCATATTTATGTGTTCCCTAATAACATAAATCATTCATCAAAGCGTAACCCAAGGAATAAAATGTGTTTCTCAAAAACCATTCCATCATATTATAATCCATGTAAAATAAATGGATTTCAGAAATATAATTCCATCAAAAAAATACTTAAATATTAAGAATAATAGTTCTAGTACACTTGAAACATAACCCTATAAAATAATTTCATATTAGATGGAAAATAATTTTTATTGAACACCTAAAATTAATTGTTGAGGAAAATATAATTTATTATTCAAAAAAATAACTTTCTCAAAATAACAAAAAAAATTAAAAGAAAATAATTTATTTGAAAATAACCTTCAAATCTTGTGATGTAAGCATCATAGAAATACGATGTTATGAATATGTAAGAACTCATCATGTCATATAAGTTAAAATAAAACATTCTTCTCGTGATTTTCTTAAATAATCCAAAAAGTACCTCATATCAAAAAATGGAAAAATATTCCTTTCATAACATTTAATAAAAATTCACCAATATGAAAAAATTGAATTTAAAAAATTATTGAAAAATATAAATAATATTACGTATTTAGGAAACATGGATTTGGATGATAAATATACCCAAGTAAATACTTATTTATAAATAATCTCAAATAATAATGAGATTGTGAAATTATCTCTTACCAATTTATAATCATTAAAATCATGGGCTAAATAATATTAATAAAATTATATGCATATCATAACCTTCATAAGAATAATTATAAAAATATTCATGGGAAACATAAACACAACTCAAAAGAAATCAGTTGAATATAAGGCATATTCCCAATAAAAAGAGAAGTGAGACAAAATAATCCATTACCTTAGGTTTGATATCTTTTGTATGTATCCAAACCTCTTATATAATGATTTAATAAGATTTCAATATTACTCATTATTCGGGTATTAACTGCTTCATTTACTTATGAATTCTTAGTGGAATAAGTTCTGATTCTCCTTATTAGGTCATAATTATATCATTAAAAATTTATATTAACATAATATGTATCAAATTTATTCATTTTATAAATTTATATAATCATGATTTAATGTATATCAAGTATAATTAATCGCATCGCATCGTGGAGATGGTAGGCTGTACGTACACACAAGCGATGATTTCATTCCATTAATTAGGAAATGGTATGAAAGTGGATAGAATATATTTGGTTTCAGAGCCCATATCATGTTATAATAATCATATGTAGTTATTATTTCAGTCATTACACCCATCCATGTAAGGTGGTGGTAAAAAACAAATTACACCACGGAGTGGAGACAGTATGTTGTACGTACTGACACATGGTGATTTCATTTTTTGTAGGATAGATAGAAGGTAGAATATGGTTGTTTCATAATTATAATAAAAACTCATTATATAATTCACACTATATTCATTAATTTATAATGGAAACAACTCATGAATAGGAATTATGAGAAGAAATAATTTTGAAATAAACAGTAGAGCAGATTACTTCTTCTTCAATATGCTCCCTCTAGATCTCCTCTTGAAGGCACTAGAGTTTATATTTAGAGAAGACCAGAACCTCTATAATGTAACTATGAAATTTTCAAAGGTAATTGGGTAGGGGATGGTTGAGATTTAAGGCTAAATGTGAAGTGATGATTGGATGGAGGAAGTTCCCTTTTAACATTCAGGTGAGGGTCACTTTTAGAAACTCTAAAAATATTAATTTATAATAAACTCAAACAAGATCCAAAAACCTCTAAAATATCCTTATTTAGAATATGAGATTATATAGGGTTGTAATCTCATAAAAAAAATAATTTTCAGACATGTTTTGATTTCATTTTATACCTTATCATTTTGTTTTAACCTTAATTATTATCTATTATTTTTAACTAAGGTAACAAATTGTTCGGTATTAAAATAGATTAATTTCTACTTATTTGATGCCACTCATATCATAAATGATTAATATAGAACATTTTAGAGTGAAAAATAATTATTTAATATTTTTTAAAATATTTCGTGATTTTTAAATAATTTAATAATACATTATTTTGGAAAAATATAAATAATGAAATTTTGACACTATTCATTTAATGGATTTTTAAAAATATAAAAATAGTATTTTAACCTCAAAAAATTATAAAATATTTATGGTGTTGAGGTCAACTATAATTTTCTTTGTATATATTAATTATCCCAAATTATATTTAATTTAGTCTTTTTATTAACATTAATTTTATATATCCATTAATAAAATAATTACTATATCAGTTTTGGGTAATTATTTAATATAATTTTTTCTGGAGTGAAAATTAAAAAAAATATATGATTAAGATAAATATATTAGATTTCAGGGGAAGACTTATAGTAGAATATATCTTCTAGAAAATCAACCATTGAAAATGTTATATTTTTTAAAACATGAATGTGACAACTTTAACATCACTTTAAATAAAATATTATAAGTGTCATGATTATTTCCATATAGATCCAAATGGCCAATAACCTGACCCTTGGATGATTATGGTATATATTGACTCTTCCAATTATATTTCGTCAACTGTTTTGGTAATTTAATGGTTATTATCATTTTAATTAAAATTATTTTGTTTATTTTTCATCAAATAAATAATTTCTCTATCATTATTGTATAAGCCTTATAGTAATTATTTATTCTCTAAATATTATAAATAAATTATAATGATGTAGATAATTTCATTATTTTTATAGATACAATTTATTATTTAAGTATTATAATGTTTATCTATATATTAAAATTTAAATACTTATAATAAATAATAGGGTGACATTTCTTCACTTCCTTGTCACTTTCTTTTATTTTAATAATATTTATTTCATTTTTATGGAAATAAGTCAATTAAATGATAAATTATGATCTTTAGGTGTTAAGGGACGATGTACCCTCATCCAATATTATTTTTTCAAGTGTTAGAGTAATTTTAATGTCCTCATATTATTAATATTTTACATAAATTACCGACTTTACCTTTAACTACATTAAAAAAAATTACCATGGTTACTATTTATAATATCCAAAAAATAAAAGTAACTTATTAAAATAATTTGTAACCAATTATTCCAAATATGGAATCCATTTTTCAAAATTTTTTAAAAAATAACTTTATGTAATTAAATTTAAATTAATCTCATTGTTAGAATGAAAAATGGGTTTTTAAAAGATAAAACATTGCAAAAGATTTAAATGTTTTTACATAAACATTAATGGTAAAATTAATACAAATGAAAAAAATTATATTAAATGATTAAAATATATTCTATTTTTACTTTAAAACCATTCAATAATATAATTTATTCACATAAATTATTTTGATAAAAAAGTAGTTTTCAAATAAAGTTTACTATATTTTTACCATTCATCAAAACATAAAAGTAAGCAAAAAATTGTCAAAAATTCATTCAAAGTAAATTTTTATATAAAAATTTGAAAGAAATTTTTTATTTTGTTAAATAGAACATATAAAAGTTTCTAAAACAAGATTTAAAGTGTGTGTGCCATGATAAATAAGGAAAATTGCATTTTTCTAAAATTAATTAGCTTCTCTAAAAAATGAATTTTTTCTTATTTATTGTCTTGAAAACATATAATTTGAATTTTATACCTTATATTTATTATATTTAATATTTATTATATTAATAAAATCCATCAAGAGTGATTTTATTATTTTATAAACTAAAATATTTACATTATAATTGTTTTTCAAAAGAAAATTAATATTGTTCATACCCACCATTATAATGACTAGGTTATAAGCTAACATAATAATATTTAGGTGTTCACATAAAATCAGACTTGTGTGAAATTAATTCTATCAAAATAACATGAAATTGTGTGCAACATAAGCCAAGCATAGTGTTGCATATACCGCAATCTAAGTCGGTGTTGTTTATTATGCAAGATTATCATAGTGTTGAATAAAAAATAAGACATCAAAGAAATTAAAAAAATATATCTCATAAAAATCTTGAGGTGTTAAATTCTACACACTTTAAAATGAATTTCTCGCTCAAAGTTTTTCTGGGTTATAAAATGATAATACTTGAATGGTTCTTTCATAGAAACCCACATTTGAAAAATTAATAATAAAAATTGCTTTTAAAATAGAATAGTTGTAAAATAAGAGTTACCCAAAGTAAATAATAACTATATCTCTATGTAAGAGAAAATAGATAATGATTTAGCATGGATTAAAAGAATAAACATTCATAAAGATAACTGATCATAAGAAAATTAGTGATCTAGTGGAAGTTAATAATCACAAATCGATAAAAAAAATAAGTTTGAATGAGTACATTGATAACATAAAAAATAATGATAATAAGAAACAATTTTTTATCACTATCCCTTTTCATAATGTTGTATAATTTTCAAGAGAAAATATACTTAGTTTATTTTAGTACAATCTAAATGTTGGTTGTTCCTTGAACATATTTCCACTTCATCTCTTATTTAATGAAATGAAGTTTGATTTTTTAATTCTTGAAGCATTAGCAGCACATGTGATCCATAAATAAATTTATAGGTCATCCCATTTTTATTTATCATGACAAAATGTTAGCACAAGATATAAAATAGGCATAAGTCCACCTATAGTGAGATATTACTTTAATCTAACAGACTTTATTTGGAGTATAAAATTTTATGTGCATAAATTTATATCCTTATAATCCTTCTTAAAGATGAAAATAAAAACCTTAGAAAGTGGTACACTAACTCAGATTAACATTTATCCCACAAATAACATTAAGTATCTCAATTTGATCACATTCCAAACATGTGAACACCTTCATCATGTACTCTCTTGAGTCATGGCAATAACCTGAATTACCATATGTACTTATTGAAAACATGCATGTTTCCTCATTACAAAACTTGTTGGATATATTCCTTATGTCCTTAAAATATATTTCATTAATCCATGATTTCAGAACCCTAATGAAAACAAATTCGTTATTAGTTCCCAATAAATTAGTATCATCAAATTCACTTATTCAAATATAACATATCATTATCCAAACATAACTATATTAACAAAAGGGACATATCATGTTTTATTTTTCCCTTAATCTTGTGTCCTCAAAATATATCACCTTGCCCTTAAATTACATTTCTAGTTCCATGGAACTATTCAACATATCTTTTCCAGTTTTTAATGAAAAAAATATACCAAAAAAACATATATATTTCATGATTCGTATAAAATAATCTTTGAATTCCAAAACATATACACCTCAGTCATCCAACATTATTCTTAAACCATTACTCAGGATCCATTATCTCAGCCTTTACTAAAATATGAATCACATATTATGTTACCTTGACCGTAATCTAACCATGACTATTATGTTTAAAGTAAACAATAATGCTTGAACATCCCATACCTTTCACATTTCATTTAAAATATCTTTTTCATCAGTAGTATGAAAAGTACTTGTGCCATGGTCATGATTATCTTCATGAAATTTTTACTTATGAAATATATTTTTGTAATACTTGTACATTCCATATCTAAAAAATTTATTGTTATCCATTTTATATCTAGTTTCATCTATTGACTACGAACAAAAAGAAAAGTGTGAGAAACAATTATCATAGTTAAAAATCATATAACCAAGGGAAATTACATATTATATTTCAATCTATGACATATTATGGTTAATCATAGGTTATTCATTATTGTTACCAAAATAATAGGATTGTAACTTATAATTATACATATCCTTAGGATATTCATAGAATTATCCTTAGAAATATCTATAGAGATATCACTAATTTTTTGCATCCTATTTTCCGATGGTCGACTAAACCTTTCCTTTGATACCAAATATAATGACCCAAGAATGATGTACCTAAATATTACATTAAAATTGAATTCAATTTATTAAAAAAATTAACAAACCAAAATAGGACCATATAGTTTTATTGTCTTTAGAATCTAGAAAACAAAAAAAACTGGTTCATAAGACATCTATATTGTCTCCGACTTATTGTTTCATAACTAGACCCCTTTTTGACACATCTTACTTAGTACCCATCTTCATGAACTTGGGTAAATAAACATAAGAGAGGGTGAGCTGAGATGATTAGTACGGGTAATCATGGGATATATCAATTGTATAATAATCATAAGAAATAAGAACATAACATTTGAAAATCATATCCTGTATATGAAAAATCATGATATCATGTCATGGGATAAATCATAAAATTTCAAAAAGAATTTATGAACATATTCCCAAAAGTCATAACAAAAGGCGTTAAATTTGTTTCATAAAAATAATCATATAAAATAATTTTATATTAGTCAAAGCTTATTACCAAGACCATCATAGTGGACAATGTCTGTTTCTGAACCGAGCTCACTCCTCTTTCTGGTCCTATATTACTGACCCAGGTTTACATGTTATTTCAGCCTTGTATTACTGAACTAATATCATTTCCCATTCCAGCCCTATCTATATCATTAGTTATAAATCATTACCCGATGAATTTGAGGGATATATTGGTCCCACTCATCTAATAATGAAATCATTCATATGTGTTCCATTAAACATAAATAATTCATCCTAGTATAACCCAAGTAATAAAATGGTTTTCTTAAAAATTATTCTATCATAACATAATCCATGTAAAAAAATGAATTTCATAAATATAATTCCATAAAAAACACAAAAAAGTAATTAGAATAATTGGTATATTATACTTTAAACATAACCCAATTAAATAATGTCATCTTAGATGGAAATTAATTTTGATTGAACACTTGAAATTAATTCGTGAGAAAATATCCTTTATTCTTAAAAAAAGTATTTTCTCAAAATGACACACATTTTTAAAAGAAATGAATTACATTTAAAATGATGTTGAAAACAAGTAAAGCAATCTTCATATAAAAATGGTGTTATAAAAATTTAAAAACACATCATGCCGTATAAGTTAAAAGAAAACATTCTTCTCTTAATTTTGTCAGATATGTCAAAATTTAACTCGTATCGAAAAAAAGAAAAGATTACATTCACTTAATTTAATAAATATTCTAAAATGGGTAAAATTTTCTTTAAATTGTTTTATATTAATAGATGTAATCTTAAATATTTAGGAAATATGGTCATGGCTGATAAATATACTCCAATAAATACTTATGTATAAACAATCTCAGATAATAATGAGATTGTAAAATTATTCCCTACCAATTTTTAATCAGTAAAATAATATACCTAATGAAATAAATAAAATTATATTAATTTCATAACCATAATAATATTAAACATAAAAACTTTAATGGGAAACATAAACACAACTCAAAAGAAATAGGTGGTGTATAAGGCATATGTCTCACAAAAATAATAGTGAGATAAAATAGTCCCTTGCCTTATGTATGATATAATTTGTATGTATATAAACCCCATGTATAGTGATTGAAATAATTTAATTTATTTATATCAGAATCATATCCATTTTTATGATATCATATATTATCATATTATCATCTGTTTGTTAAAAATATTTCATTATTACTCGTTATTCGGGTTTTAACTATTTCATTTTCTTATGAATGTTTTATCGAATAAATTATAGTTATACTTCTTAGGTTATAGTAATATCATTCCAAAATTATATTTACAAAATATATATCATGTTTTTTCATTATAAATATTTATATTATCTTATTTTAATGTATATCTTGACGAATGAATCACATCGCATCAAGGAGACAGTAGGTCGTACGTACGCACGAGCGATGATATCATTCCTTTAGTTAGAAAATAGTATGGAATTGGATGATTTATATTTGGTTTTATAACTAATATAATATTATAATAATCATATTTAGTTGTTATTTCCATCATTATACCCGTACAATTAAGGTGGCGGTGAAATACATATTACACCACGACGTGGAGATGGTAAGTTGTACATACACACTCGTGGTGATTCCTTTTATCATAGGATTGATAAAAGGTAGAATATGGTTGTTCTGTAATTATAATAACACATAATTACATATTTTATATTGGAGTTATTACATTATAATGGTAAAAACTCATGAAGAGTAAGTTGAAGAAGAAAAAAGTTTGAAAGAATCGGCTAAGGAGATTGCCTCTTCTTCAACATGCTCCCTCTAGATCTTTTCTAAAAGGCACTAGAGTTGGTGTTTTGAGAATAAAAAAACTTATATAATGTTTTTAGGGAAGTTTATAAGGGAAATTGGAAGGGTATGGACTATCTTAAAGGCTAAAATTGAAGTGAAGGGGTAAGGGAGGAGGTTCCCATTTATAATTTAGGTGAGGGGCACTTTTGGAAACTCAAAAAATATTCATTTATAATAAACTCAAAACACTTCCAAAAACCTCCAAAATGTCCATATTTTAAATAATAGATTCTATAAGATTGTAATATAATAAAATAATAATTTTTAGACTTGATTTTATTACATTTAAAAACTTATCATTTCGTTTTACCCTTAATTCTTCCCTTTTAAGTTTAACTAAGGTAACAAATTGTTCAGTATAAAAATATTGTAATTTTTACTTATTTATTGTCACTGAGACCATAAATGACCACCATACAAATTTTAGAGTGAAAAATAATTATTTTATATTTTTTAAAATATTTTATTATTTTTAAATAATTTAATAATACGTTACTTTCACAAAATATCAATAGTGTCATTTTGACTCTAATAATTTAATTTATTTTAAAAAATATGAAGATAATATTTTGAACTCTAAAAAATATTTTATTATATATCTATGGGGTCAAGGTAAAATATTTTTTTTAATATATTAATTATCAAAAATTATATTTAGTTTAGTGTTTTTAGTAACATTAATTTGATACTTCCATTAATAAAATAATTACTACATCAGATTTGTGTAATTATTTAATATACATATCTTTTGAGTAAAAATTAAAAATAAAATTCTAAGATGAAGTTAAATATACTATATTTCCAGATTATACTTATATTCTAATATATCTTCTGGAAAATAAACCAATAAAAATGTTATATTTATTAAATCATGAATGTGAAAACTTTGACATCACTTTAAATAAAATATTATAAATGTCATAATAATTTTTATATGGATCTAAATGGTCAATAACCTGACACATGAATGATTATGGTCGAGATATACTCTAAAAATTAAATTTTTACATGTTTTTTGGTCTTTTAATGGTTATTATCATTTTAATTAGAATTATCCTATTGATTTTTCATGAATTAAATAATTTTTGCATCATCATTGTATAAGATTTTAGGGTAATTTTTTAAACTCTAAAGATTCGAAATAAATTACCATGATATAGTTAATTTATTTATCTTTCTATAGACTATTAATTATATAAGTTTTATCATGTTTATCACAATATTATAATTATTATACTTATAAGTAATAAGAGGGTGACATTTTGTCACATTCTTATCAGTTTCTTTTATTTTAATTATATTTATATCGTTTTAATATAACAAAGTCTATTAAATGAGTCAATTCGTATCCCGAGTTGTTAAGCGCATATGGTTACTCATAAAATAGGATTTTTGCAGGTGTTAGAGTGATTTTATTGTTCTTATCATATTAATTTGTTACTTAAATTACCAGATTTTCCTTTAACCTTGTTAAATAAAAATTATCGTAGTTATTATTCATAATATCCAAAAAATAAGTCACCTATTAACATAATTTGGACATAACGATTCCAAATATTGAATCCATTTTTCAAAATTTGAAACACATTATTGGGATTAGTTAAATTAAAATTAATCCTATTTTGGGAATAAAAATTGAATTTTTAAAAGTTAAAACATTGCAAAAGATTGAAATAATTTTACATCATAATTCATGCTAAATGTAATGAAAATTAATAAAATTATATTAAATAATAAAAATATGATCTATTTTTACTTTAAAACCATTCAATAATATTAATTATCTCCATAAATTATTTTGAGGGAAAAACTGTTTTCAATTAAAGTTTATTATTTTTTTACTATTCATCAAAACATAAAAAGTTATCCAAAAATATCAAATATTCATAAAAGTTAAATTTTTTATATTACTCTTCGAGATAATATGTTTATGTTGTTAAATATAATATATAAAAGTTTTAAAAACTAGATTTAAAATTGGTGCTCCATCAAAAGGCGGCGAAGCTGCATTTTTTGAAAAATACCTCATTTATACAAAAATTTAAATTTGTTATTATATAATGTATTGAAAAAAATTTAGTTGAAATTTAAAAAATATATTAAATATATTAAATATTTTTTAATATAAATAAAATCCATGAAGAGTGGTTATATTATTTTATAAACTCACTTATTTTCATTTAAATAGTTTTTTAGAAAAAAATTAATATTATTCATAACCGTTATTATAATGAATATGTTATAAGGTAACATAATAATATTTAGTCATTAAATTAAACACGGTATTGAGTGAAATGAATTATATCAAAATAACTTGAAATTAGTTGAAACACAAGCCAAGCATAGTGTTGTGTATACCGCAAGCAAATTCACTATTGCATATATTGCAAGCTTATCTTAGTGTAGCGTACAAAAAAAGACATCAATGAAATTAAAAAGAATCTATCTCATAAAAATATCAAGGTATTATAGGTATAGGGATTGTAAATCTGGACCTAAAGCACTCGAATCAGGAAAATGGTATGGGACAGTCATTCAGGGAGTTGTTTAGACATGCCGAGGAGTTGAGTGTTGTCGTGATGATGTCAGGGCTCAAAAGGATTGGAATATCTTTTTTCTGAGTGACACATTTGGTTGATGGCCACATGATCATATGTAAGAGTCACGGGAATGTATGCATAGTCAATAATGTGGCCCTTGAATATGGATATCCTTTCCAGGGGGAGGCATAATTTCCGGGTACTGTAGAAATACTGTAGCGGGAACTGTAGCAGCACTATAGCGGGAACTGTGCAGTACTGTAGCAGGTAATATAGTGGTTACTGTAGCATGTACTGTTTGGAACTATAGTAGTCGGGAATATGCCCATATTTGGGCCTTCAGGCCACCAATTTGTTCCCCGAGTGCTTTAAGGCCTTCGGTCCACCCATGCCTTCGGGTCAGTAAGGCCTTCGGGCCATTTCAAGGCCTTCGGGCCACCATAAGTGTAAATGAAAATAAGACAACCTACATCGAACAAGCTCTATGAGGAAGATGAGAAAAGGATCTTTCACCACATCAGAAGCTAATCAGATTGAAAATATGAGAGGGTATGGAAACTTCTATCGGGACAAGCCTATGAATGCACGGGAATGCCTAGCCGAATAGCCATGCGAAGGCGGAGAGCTGATTTCACGATGAAGATGGTGGGGAAGAGTAGTTCCAAGTAGTTAGTCTGGGATGCATGTAATGTTTGAATCCTACGGGCAATGAATTCCTCTAAGGCCTATGGGACATGTAATAATTATTCCTACGGGCCTTGTAAGGGTTCCACCTAACCCCTTGAAAGGTGGATTATCAAAAATCAATAAAAAAGTAAGGCCTTCGTCCATTGGATGGATGTAAAGTTTTAAATCCAAGGAGGGTTTGAGTACACTAAAATTCATTCCACCACCTAACAAAATTGTTATCATGGAAATGATTGTGAAAAACATTTCTCTCACTTTTTCCTAGACCAGTGGGTCCAGTGAGCCTAGCATATATTTTACTATTGCTATAGAGTAGACCCTATAAGTTTTATGCCTTTATTGTGTGGTAATTTCTTCTTATACTATGAGGATGAATATTTTGGCACACATAGACTTGAATTTTCCTCATTTCTTCTATCATATATTATCAGCAAAAAAAATTTTAGTATCTCTTTCATCAGTTGTTTAAGGTCTTGTGATTTGGACCATTATGGGATAGAGTTTAAGGTCATACCCCTTTGACAAAAATGCATGTAGTTTAAGGTCATGGATGACATGGAGTTTTTATGGATGATGCTATAAAAGATCCTAATTTGGATTCCTAGGGTAAAAAGAACTCCAACATCCTTTTATGAGGGAGAATGGAATATTGTAAATCATGGATCAGGTTCCTCAGATCATGATAAATGGCATGAGATAGTTATATTGGGATAAGTTCAGTCACACAAAGCTTTTGAGTGATGCCACAATGGTTTCAGGGATCTAAAGGATTGGAATTTCCTTTTTGAAGAGTGACACATTTGTTTGATAGCTATAGTCACATATTAAATAGCCATAGTCATGAATTCATAGTCAAGAAAAGGTTCCCTTGAAGCCAGATATCTTTTTCATGGGCCATGGAAAGTTGTCGTCAACATTAGATTCTCAAGACATGATGTGTTGTATATGGATTTTAGGTGATCTTGAATGATGGTGGAAGCACCCCGTACTTTGGATGACCGAGGTAAGACTCTTATGGTCTATTGATAAATAATGGAAATGTGTAATAACCAGGATCTTAGTTTCAGGTATGTGTTTTCTTTTTATGGACTTTTTGAAAAAAATTATCTTTCTGGATATTTTTGAATTACACGCTGTGTACTTTCCGAGTACATGCCATGTACTCTTTTCCCGCCTGATTTCATGTGCTGGCCATGTCGGGGCCACACACATGGTGTTTAGGGGTGACGTGGAGGCCGATTTTGGTAGAGTACGGAAAAACCTACTACACACCGTGTACTTTACAAATACACGTTGTGTACTTTTTATTGAACTAAACGGACCGGGTTCGTGCCTCATCACGATTTTCATCTTCTTCTAGGTCTCTTTTGTCCGAGAGTGACCCATACAGTCAGATCTTCAACAATCCCCCGCCTCTCTGTCCGTTCTCTGATTTGAGCACGGTTGATTGCATTGGAAGCAAAGCGGTGAGTTCTCCCTTCTTCTTGTGCCTTGTTTTCTAATTCTTCCTCTTCCTCAAGTTATCTAAGGTTGAATGTTTTATGTGTTTTCTCAAATCTAAAATGTTCTAGGGAGAACTAGCCATCGTTTTTCAAGTAGATCAATCTCCTAGGATCGAGGTAGGTGGTTTGTGCCATACCGTTCAAAGTCTGTGAGTTTTATGTGCGAATATCCACTAATACCCTTGAACGGGGAATCGTGTGTTACCCCTTTTTCCTTATTTGTTTTCCTGCCTTGACTGTATGCTTGTGTAGAGGTATATTTACCATGTTATAGGATGATTTTTTGAGATTGGATGTATTTTTCCCTTGATTTATTCTGTTTACGACCTTGGGTCTCGTTTTCCTTTGGCTGTTATACCTATTTTCCTTCCTTGCAGTTATAGGTTGAAATGAAACTCATGACATGCTTGTTGCCTTGTAAACTGTTTATCTAAGTAGCGCTATAGGTGTACTTTGGTTATCCAAGTATCTATATAGGTCTACTTTAGCTTTATATCATTATTATGCACTGACCGACACGGGGCTGAGAGAACCTGGTGCTACAGACTATAAGGGATAGACTGAGTGAGCTTCCCATAGAGTCTTGGGTATTACAGACTACATAGGGGATGGACAGAGTGAGATCCCAGAGATTCTTGGATTTTATAGACTATAGGAGTGTAGGCCGAGTGATCTTTCTCATAGATTCTTACCTTGTATGAATCTCTTTAAGAACCTTCCTAGGCTAGAGGGTGAGTTGACCGAGTGAGCATCCTCAGAGAGTCTGTGGTATACCTAAAGATATATGAGGAATTGACCGAGATAGCTTCCTCAGAGAGTCTCTAGACCTTGGGGCTAAGAGGGTTATACCGCATGATCTTCCTCGAGAGAGTCCCTGACTACCCTAGACTATAAGGGGAATTGACCGAGTGAGCTTCCCCAGAGAGTATCATAATTGTGTATGACCAAACTAGAGGGGTTAGGCTGAGTTCACTGCCCAGAGGGTTGTGGTACTTCTTGGTTAGGACCCAAGGGGATGGCTGTGAGTACTTCCCATAGGGGTTCATGTTTGATATCTTTGTGCTTCACTGCTATTGTTGGTTATGGTTTGATTGTTGTTGTATCATCCTGCCTTACTACTTACTGTTACCGCCTATTGCTTGTTGTTGTTGTTTATTGCTTATTGTACTTTTACCTGAAATATACTCACTGACTGTTAGGAACAAATCTTCAGGTGAATGACTAATGGGATTTTATCTCACACCCTGTTTAGGCCATGCTTTTGGGCCCAAGCAGACTATGTTTCTGTAGGTATAGACAAGGGAAAGCTCCATCGACTTCTAGAACTTGATTCCTTGGAGCAGGGGAGCATGGGACCAAACATTGGCTTGCGATGCTGAGGAGCTGTTTACTTTTCTTTTTTGTACTTGATTTGGTACTTTAGTGTTTTCCAGCATTGTGACTTGTTTGGCTGCTTTCCTAGTCATATATCATGCATCATTTCATATATATACATTTGTGCTCCAGTTTGTTGATTTAGTCTTCTACTGTTCATATTGTTGGTTATTGCTGCTTACTCTATTGCATGTTTATTCTTCTTCTGCTGTGTACTCTGCCAATGAGGGCATAGTTTCTCCACTGTCACACCCAAGGCCCTCGCTTCTAGTCGGCAGGCTCTGGCATTTGGGGAAATGTGCTTGAGGCCATGTGACCAACCGGGTACGGGGCGCCTCTGGGTGGCTTCCAGAACCGGGACGTTACAAAGTGGTATCAGAGGCATTCTTTTCTCTTTCTTTACTATTTGGAGACTTAGCCGGGGATAGGATGGATTCAGTATTTGGTAATAAGCTGCGCCCAGGAGTAGCTAACCCGTGTACAGGGAAAAGCCATACTACCTTGTTTATTGCAGTTTTCTGGTTTTGAGATTTTACGGTTGATATGATTTCACCAAGAGTGATTCACATGTTTTGTACTATTATTGTTTTGATAGTATGGTTCTATTTCGGTCGCAACCCGATGAGATGAGGGTATGACATCTCATGAATCATATAGGCACTTGTAGAAATCACATTCCATGCATTCTTTCCATGCCATCTAGGGTGCATTAGCGATTGCATACTGTTGTGATAGAGATTGTGAAGATTATGCATGCTGTTGTGGTAGATGCTTGATATAATCTCTTCTTCTTGTTAGAGAAATGTTGTGTTGTACTTTGTTTAAATGAAAGTCAAATTTTGATTCTTGAGGTGTTATGGGCCCTCTTTAATCGTAAATTGCTGGATCATGATCCTTTTTTCTCTTTTACATGACTGTAGGGGATGCCAAGATTTGATTCGCCGGGAGTATGGGCCCTCACAGATAAAAATTTGGCACCTCTTTGCGTTGTTTTCCATGTTTCTGGGTTTCTGTGCAGTTTCTGAGCTACTACCTAGAAAGACCCAGAGTACACAGCGTGTACTTTCTGGATACACGCCGTGTAGTTTCAGGCTGTGTCTTTGACCGTGTGAGCAGGGACACGGGGTTCTAGAAATAACTTCAGGAACACGCCATGTAAGGTAGGTGCACACTGTGTAGTTAGAGACGTGTACCCGACCATGTCACTAACAACACGGGTCGGGGAAGCTCGAGTAGAACATGCCGTGTTGTAAAGGAACACACCATGTAGTCTTTCCCAGGTATCTGGCCATGTCACGAACAACACAGAGCAGTGTCACCTTCTCCTATACACGCCATTTTTGTTCGGAACATGCTGTGTAAGGGCCAGCCATATAGACGACTGTGTGACAAACAACACGGGCCACCAAGTCAGTGTCCAGTACATGCCGTGTCCCTAAGGAACACGCCGTGTAGTCTGAGGTTAGTTTGAATCACGTGAGTTAGCCGTGTAAAGGGACTCGGGAAGGGGAATAGTCTTCAAGTACATGTCGTGTTTTGGGTTAACAGGACGTGTAGTTTGAGGTGTTACACGACCTGTAGGGTAGGGGTACACGCCCATGTCAGTGGATTAAGAGGACACACGGTGTAGTTTTTATACACACCATGTAGTCGTGTTTTGTCAACTTGTGTGTTTTTATTCCCCTGTTCCTATTTTGTACTCTTGTGTTCTCTGTCCTTGATTTATGATATAAGATATACTTTTGATCTTTCAGAGCTATGCCTCCCATACGTCCTTCGAATGTACGTCTATCATCAGGTAGTGATAAGACGCCAGATATGGCGGATCAGGGACTTCCTGGTCATCCTTTAGTCGAGCCATCCTTGGCACCGGCTGTCATACCCATTGCAGGAAATGAGGCGCAGTTCAGGGAGGACTTCCTAAGGATGATACAGACCTTCCAGGGAGCGCCGCCTCATACCCCGTCAATGGCTAAGTTGACCCGGGTTTTCTAGTAGCAGCATCCTATAACGTTTTCATGGGATGGAGGACCTCAGGCTATAGAGTCGTGGATAGAGGCCACACTGACCATCTTTGAGCACCTAAAGATCCATCTGGAGAAAAGGATAAAGCTGGATACTTATATGCTTCGAGACACCACCAAGAGGTGTTGGGAGGTGATCTAATGGTCAGGGTGTCTACAAGACATGTCTTGGGACGAGTTTCGATGCATTTTCTATGACTACTTCTATCCGAAGACCCTGAGGGCCGATCGAGCCTGTGAGTTTATGAGTCTATAGCAGGGTACTCTCTCTGTTATGGAGTACTCATCTCGTTTCACTAAGTTGCAATGTTTCACACTGATCCCAGTAGGTGATGAGTTGTTCCTTTCTAGGAAGTTCGAGGATGATCTTAGGCAGGAGATCTGTTCCCATGTGAATATCTTCTAGTTGACTTCGATATCCTCCATCGTCTACTTGGAGCTGATCACTGAGCACAATCTGAGGGATTCTGGAGATGTGAGCCAGGGCGGTTCGATATCCAGAGCTGGTGTTCCTCCTACGGACAGTAGGGAGCGTCGTAGAGAGTCTTCTTGAGGAGATTGTGATTCGCGAGATGCGTGTTCTAGCATCCAGGTTGTATGCTACCAGTGCGGTAGGAGTGGTCATATTAGGCCTCAGTGCCAGAGGGATCCGATGTAGTGTCGGGCTTGCGGAAAGATGGCCCATCTTCAACATTTCTGTCATATATTCTCACCATTAGCTGGTGGTAGGGGTTCCTCTATGAACCTGCGTTCTGAAGATGCTTCACTAGTTTCCCACCAGTTAGGGAACTGGAGTTCTTCCGGTTGTTCAGGCCGAGGTGTAGGTCGCGATCATGGTGGTCAGTCACCAGGTCATCAGCGATAGCAAAGTGAATCATCTCAGAGCGGTCAGCCAGGGGCACAGTATCGCGTTGCAGGCTAGTCTTTCACTATGGAGCAGACCTATTAGGAGCAGAATCTCAGCCCATCTACAGTTTGAGGTACAATCTTAGTAGCCTCAGTTTTATCTTCAGTTCATTTCGATACTGGTGCCTCCCATAGTTTTATCTCTATTGCGGCTATGGAGAGCCTTGGTCTCTGTATATTTTCGTCTGCCGACTTGTTTACTCTTGACACACCATTGGTAACAAGGAAATATAGCATACATCAGTGTAGGGAGTTCTCTCTCGAGGTTGCAGGGTATCATTTATTATGGGACCTCTATGTCCAAGATATGACGGGATATGACGTCATTCTCGGTATGGACTGGTTGGTTCCCTTCCAGGAAGTCATCGACTGCTACCGCCGTAGGGTGAGTTTTATATCAACAGAGGGTGGATCATTCCTTCATAGAGGTGAGTAGGATGTCCAGGCGGGTAGAGCTGGACCAGAGCATCATGGGATTGGGGAAGTTACAGTCCATATTTGAAGTATTTATCTGGATGACCAGGGGACTTCACAGTTAGACTTTCCTCCAGCGGCGGATCGTTTCAGGGATGTATTTCCAGAATACATTTCAGGTTTACCTCCAGAGCGTGAGGTGAACTTCTTAATTGATCTCGTGCTAGGAGTGGCACCAGTGTCCATTCCTCCCTATAGGATGGCTACACCTGAGTTGTAGGAGCTCAAGAAGTAGTTGGAGGAGTTGTAGGAAAAGGGTTTCATCTGACCTAGTACTTCTCCATGGGGTTCGCCTGTCCTGTTTGTGAAGAAGGTGGACGATACCCTTCAGCTCTGTGTGGATTATCAGAATCTGAACCAGTTGACGTTCAAGAACCTATATCCTTTTCCAAGGATCAATGACCTCTTTGACCAGCTTCAAGGAGCCCAGGTGTTCTAAAAGATCGACTTTAGGTCCGATTATCATCAATTGCGTGTTAGAGCATCAGATATACCTCTGAAAGCTTTCAGGAGCAAGTATGGTCTTCACGAGTATACAGTCATGCCATTCGGTCTTGAGAACGTGCCTGCAGTCTCCATGGAATTGCTGAACCGAGTGTTCCATCCATACTAGGACTACTTTTTCGTCGTCTTCGTGGAAGATATCTTGGTGTACTCTCACACACGACATGACCATTCCACACATCTTGAGATCATTCTGAGTACACTGAGAGAGCATTGTCTTTATGTTAAACTCTCAAAGTGCCAATTTTATATGGATCAGATTCACTTCATGGGTCATGTTATACCGGAGACAGGAGTGTTAGTGGACCCAGAGAAAGTGAGAGCTGTAGTTTCCTGGGAGCAGCCGAAGAACGTCTTTGAGGTACGGAGTTTCCTAGGGCTGGCTGGATACTACAGATGCTTCATTCAAGACTTCTCGCGCCTAGCAGCACCGTTGACAAGTTTGACCAAGAAGGGGGTGAAGTTTTTATGGTCAGATTCTTGTGAATCTACCTTTTAGGAGCTGAAAGGGAGGTTGAAGTCAGCACCGATACTATTCTTACCAGATCCGGACAAGGGCTACACTGTTTACTTTGATGCTTCAGGTGTCGGTCTGGGAGATATGCTCATGTAGGGAGATGGAGTCATTGCTTACGGGTCTCGGTAGTTGAGGCCACATGAGAGTAACTACCCTACGCATGATCTGGAGTTGGCAGCTGTTGTTCATGCCTTTCTATGTTGGAGAAAATATCATCTGGGAGAGCACTTTTGGTTTTCCCCGACCACCAGAGTCTCAAGTATATCTTCACACAGCGTGGTCTGAATCTGAGACAGTGCAGGTGGGTCGAGTATCTTCACTCCTTTGACTTCGAGCTCTCCTATACGTCGTGAAAGGACAACGCATTGGCTGATTCATTGAGCAGGAGAACTCAAATTCATGCAGTTCAGGAGGCCTGTAGTGAGTGGAAGCTTATGTCTCTGTTCTCTGAGATGCATCTGGAGGTGTGCGACAGGCAGGGACAGGCATTCTTTTCTTCTGTAGCTGTTATCTCCACACTTCTTGATCGGGTAAGAATGGGGAATCTATCAAATTCGGAGGCCTTAGTCCTATAGGAAAGTGTGTCAGGAAGGGACACTCTTCCTGGGTGGACAATAGGCAAGGATAAGATATTGTGTTTCCAAGGAGGTGTATGGGTGCTAGAAGACATATGCGAGGAGATGATGCGGGATTTTCATTCCTCAGTTTTGGAAGTTCATCCTGGCATCACCAAGATGTATCGGGATCTTCATCACCAGTACTAGTGGCCAGGTATGAAGAGAGATGTTGCTGGTTTTGTCATTAGATGTTCTACTTGTCAGTAGGTAAAGGCAGAGCATCAGCGAACAGTAGGGCTTTTTGCAGCAGTTACCCATTCTGGAGTGGAAGTGGAACGATGTAACGATGGATTTTGTAACCGGGTTACCGAGCTCACCTCGAGGAAGTTATGTTGTTTGGGTAGTCGTCGACAGGCTTACGAATGTTGCACACTTCTTTCCGATCAGGGAAAACTTCAGTGTTGATGATCTAGGATGAATTTAAATAAGGGAGATCATTCGTCTGCATGGATTTCCACACTCTATTGTTCCAGACAGGGATGTGCGCTTTACTTCTCAGTTCTGGCAGGGACTTCAGAAGGCCTTGGGTACACAATTTCTTTTGAGTACAACATACCATCCCCAGACTGATGGCCAGTCCGAGTGCACGATCCAAGTGCTTGAGGATATGCTCCGAGCTTGAATTCTAGACTTCGGTGGTTCTTGGGAGAAGAATATACCTCTTGTGGAGTTCACCTACAATAATATTTTTTAGGAGATCATCCAGATGGCACCATACGAGGCTCTGTACGGTAGGCCATGCCGATCAAACTTATGCTAGATGGAGGTAGGAGAGGTTGCTTTTCTAGGATCTCATCTTGTTCAGAAGACCACATATCATATAGAGTTGATTCGGAAAAGAATGGCTACAACACTCTCTCGACAGAAGACTTATGTTGATCAACGAAGATGACCTATGGAATTCGAGGTCGGAGATCATGTTATCTTGTGTGTCACACCGAGGTTGGGACATAAGAGGATTCTAAGACAGGGTAATCTTTCACCGTGGTACGTCGGTCCGTTTGAGGTATTGGAGAGAGTTGGGCCAGTTTCCTATCAGTTGCAACTACCCCAGATGTACTGGGCTATGCACGATGTCTTCCATGTATCTCAACTCTGACGTTACTTTTCAGACTCATCTCATGTCTTTCAGCCCGAGGAGGTTGAGCTCAAAGCAGATGCTTCATTTGAAGAGCATCCTATCCGGATTACCGATCACAGTACAAAGGTTCTCTGAGGCCGATCTGTTCCTCTGGTACGAGGGCTATGGCAGTAAGGGCGAGTACAGGATGAGACTTGGGAGAGGGAGGCTACGGTTTGATCGCAGTGGCCAGAGCTGTTCCATGTATCTTCTTCTACGCCCATCTAGGGAAATTCGGGGAAGAACTTATTTAAGGGGGAAGTTTGTAAGAAACCGGATCTTCGTTTCAGGTACGTCTTTTCAATTACTGAATTTTTTGAGAAAAATGAAGTTTCTAGAAATTTTTGAAGTACACGCTGTGTACTTTCTAATTACACGCCGTGTACTCTATTCCCGGCTGAAGAAATGTGTTGGCCATGTCCATGCCACACACACGGTGTTTAGGGGTGATGTGGAGGCCGATTTTGGCAGAGAACGAAAAAACCTACTACACGCTATGTAATTTAAAAATACACGCCATGTACTTCTATTTTTTCACTAAACGGATCGGGGTCGTGCCTCATCACGATTTTCATCTTCTTCTAGGTTTGGTTCATTCGAGAGCGACCCGTACGGCTGGATCATTGACAAGCCCCCGCCTCTCTATCCGTTCTCCTATTCGAGCACAGTTGATTGTGTTGGAAGCATAGCGGTGTGTTTTCCCTTCTGCTTGAGCCTTGTTTTCCAATTCTTCCTCTACCTCAAGTTATCTAATGTTGAACGTTCTAGGCGTTTTCTCTGATCCATGACGTTCTAGGGATAATTAGACATCGTGGTTCAAGTATATTGATCTCCTAGGATCAAGGTAGGTGGTTTGTGCCTTACCATTCACAGTCTCTGAGTTTTATGTGCGAATTTCCACCGATACCTGTGAACGGGGTATCGCGTGTTACCCCTTTTGCCTTTGTTCTTTTCCCTCCCTGCTTGTATGCTTGTGTAGAGGTAAATTGACCTTGTTAGAAGATATTTTTTGTGCTTGGATGTATTTTTCCCTTTCTTTGTTCTGTTTACGACCTATAGTCTTGTTTTCCTTTGGCTGTTATACACGTTTTCCTGCCTTGCGGTTATAGGTTGAAGTGAAACTCATGACATGCTTGGTTCCTTGTAAATTGTTTAGATAAGTAGCTCTATAAGTGTACTTTGGTTATCCAAGTAGCTCTATAGGTGTAATTTATCCTTATAGAATTATTATGCACTGACCAGCATGAGGCAGAGAGAACCTGGTGTTACAGACTATAAGGGATAGACTGAGTGAGCTTCCTGGAGAGTCTTAGATATTACAGACTAAAGAGGGGATGGAACGAGTGATCTCCCAGAGAGTCTTGGATTTTATAGACTACATGAGTATAGACTGAGTGAGCTTCCTCAGAGAGTCTTACCTTGTTTTAATCTCATTAAGAACCTTCCCAGTCTAGAGGGGGAATTGACCAAGCAAGCTTCCTCAGAGAGTATATGGTATACCTGAGGCTATATGAGGAATTGACCGAGATAGCTTACTCAGAGAGTCTCTAGACCTTGTGGCTAAGAGGGTTAGACCACGTGATCATCCTCAAGAGACTCCCTAACTACCCTAGAATATAAGGGGAATTGTCCGAGTGTGCTTCTCCAGAGAGTCCCATAAATGCGTATGACCAAACCAGAGGGGTTAGGCAGAGTGCACTGCCCCGAGGGTTGTGGTACTTCTTGGTTAGGACTCGAGGGGATGGCTATGAGTACATACCATAGGGGTTCCTATTTGATAGATTCGTGCTTCACTGCTGCTTTTGGTTGTGGTTTGATTGCTATTGAATCACCCTACCTTACTGCTTACTGTTATTACCTATTTCTTGCTGTTGCTGTTTACTGCATATTGTACTTTTACCTGCCATATACTCACTAACTGTTAGGCACAGATCTTCGGGTGAATGCCAACTGGGATTTTATCTCACACCCTAATTTGGCCATTCTTTTTGGCCCAAGTAGACTATGTTTCGGAAGGTATAGACAAGGGAAAGAACCCTTCGACTTCGGGAACCTGATTGCTTTGAGCAGGGGAGCATGGGGCCAAGATTTGTCTTGCAATAATGAGAAGTAGTTTACTTTTCTTTTTTACTTGTTTTGGTATTGTAGTGTTTTCCTACATTGGGACTTTTTTGGATACTTTCCTAGTCCTGTATCATGCATCATTTCATATATATACATTTGTGCTCCAGTTTGTTGATTTAGTCTTCCTCTCTTTATATTGTTGGTTGTTACTACTTCCATTATTGCATGTTTATTCTTCTTCCACTATGTAGTCTGCCAATGAAGGCATAGTTTCCCCCCTATCACACCCAAGTCCCTCACTGCTAGTCGGCAGCCTCTGGAGTTTGGGGAAATGCGCTTGAGGCCATGTGACCGACCGAGTACGGGGTTCCTCTGGGTGGCTTCTGGACCCGGGATGTTACAAAATGGGAGATGGTTTGCACAATTTATTGTCATGTAGTTGGGAACTTTTTTTGCGCCTTTAAATTTCATGTGTTAAGGGAATTTTATGTGAAGTTTATCATCATACAGTAAGGACGTATTACCATGCAGTTTATCATCATTCAGTAATGACGTATTCCCATGTGGTTTATCATTATGCGGAAAGGACGAATTCCCATACAGTTTATCATCATATAGTAAGGATGTACTTACTTCCATGTAGTTTAACGTCATATGGTAAGGAAGTGGGAACTAACATGAAAGTGTGGAAATATTGTGGATGGGCCCAAATATGGAGACTTTGGAGTCACTAAGTACCTCATGAGGATGAGAATCAATCCACACATAGTTCTAAATGAAGTGTCCTTTACAGGTTTGGCCCATTCTCACGAAGGGGAAATCTTTATATTTTTCATTGTGATTGGGATTGGAGTTAGATTTTTGGGAATCACTATGTATCCTATGAGGGAATGAATCAAGTCACATGTAGTTGTTGAACGGGAAATACTATACACGGCTCTGACCCATACATAGAGGTGGGAATTATTTACATTTACCGTTGTAGTTGGGCCTCGAATTGGAGATCCATGCATCATTACGTATCCTATGCAGGCATGAATCCAGCTACATGTAGTTATTGATGTTCCATATAGTTTAACATCATGTGGCATGGATGGAGATGAACCATCTTGAATTGATAGGAACATTGTGGTTGGGACAAAGGGTTAAAGAGTAGGATTCACTACATATCTCATGAAAATGAGAATCAAAGCACCCATAGTTATGAAAATGGATTCAGTTTAACATCTTATTGTGAGGATTGGAGCCCTTCGAGGATAATATACCTTGTTCGTGTGGGGGAGCTATTTCTATAATTCCAAAGCCCACGTGACCATTGGTCAATGTGATAAACAAGGAACACATGGGTCCCACATAGGACATGGAAATTTGGTATCATGTGGTGGATGGACCAAGATATACTAATTAGGAATCCCTACGTATCTCATTGAAAATGAGAATCAAGCCATACATAGTTCTAGATATCTGTGCAATGTAACAGCTTGCGGTAAGGATGTGGGTGACTCGATGTGAATGAATATGTATGTTATAGATCCATGTAGTTTTACATCAATCTTTAAGGACATTGGTTGTGTATTTCAACATCTTTCAGTATGAATGATGGATTACCCAACATGAAGTAGAAGGTAAGTTATAGATTCATGTTGTCTTACATTATGCAGAAATTAAATTGGATCACATGATGTGAAAGAGAAGTAATCCTATGGTTAGGACCAGGGTTAGAGGTTTGGGTGTCACTATGTATCATGTAATGAAAGGAATCAAGACATACATAGTTCTTCAAAAACGGTGTAGTTTAATGTATTGAAGTATGGAAGATATCCATATAGTTTAACATCATGGGGTTAAGAATAATTTTCAAAGTTTAACATCATACACTCCGGATGAATGACATGGCTCAATTTGATTTGGATGCTCATGATGACTGTTTATTCAAAGTATATCTTGAGAAATTTCGTATTGGCGGCGGGGGGGGGGGGGGGGGGGTTACAAGCTCCCCCCTATGGTATCCAGGGAATAGACTCCATTATGATAAACCACATGTATTACATAAGGTCCTTCCCACATGCACACCAACTTCAAGGGATTATTTCATGGTATCATTGGGGTTCTCAGATCCAACACCACTTCTCATAGAATGAAAGAATATAGGTGATCCTTTTTATTTATGGCTTGTGAAATCCGATTTTGGTGGAACATATGGTTGTTCAGTGTGTTAAAATTCTTCTCATCTAACCATTCAAAACTAGGAAACCAGTTTTGTGATTTTTAATCATCTGTGATTTATCTAAAAATGTCTTTTTAGAGTGAGGGTAGATTATGCTCTATGGGTAATATACCCCAGTCCCATACATCAGTGAGTATTAATTTCCTTGTGTAGTAGTTTGTGTAGTGGTATGGTATTCCCATATAGCATGGAGGAGTTTGTATTAAAAATAATTATTATCCTCTTTCACCATCATCTGTATTATATTTAATAGTCTTATTGATGGCCTCTATTTTTCCACATCCAACTACATGATAGTGAAATGAGTGATTGGACTCAATGTTTTACTCCTAGAACAACTTCATCAACTCTTTGGAACAAAGGTTTATATCGTTGTCCATCAATATTGTGTGGGGGATCTAAACCTAGTGATGATACGGGACTTTACAATGTTGATGATATTAGTTGTCCCAAATCTCTTAAGGGGTATTTCCTCATCCCATTTGAGAAAGAAGTTGGTAGCAGTAAATATGTACTTGAACTACTTAGCAGTGGCTGTGGGATATGGCTTGACAACATCCATCACCCAAAAGGTAAATGGATAGTAATATATAGTTGTATGTAACAATATTACGGGTTGATGGATGATGTTTTCCTGAATTTGGAATGCATGAAATTTCTTGGTGAATAACACACAGTCTTTTATCATGGTTTTTCCAGTAAAATCCCAATATCTTGATTTTGTGGGAGCTTGGTTTAGGATTGATGGGTTCCATAGGATCCTATGTGTACTTCCTCTATGATGGTGGGAAATTATCCTTCTACTATGAACCTTATGATAATTCCATCAAATCTATGTGTGTAAATTATATTTTTTCTCTATTGGACCATTTTATAGAGTGATGTTTGATGTCCAACATCAAATATGTTCCTTTACAGAATGATCTTTTTGGATAATCCCATCCCAGAGATAATAGGTTATATGCTCCATCCATCCAAGGGTGGTCATTGGCACATCAGGATCTAGGGCGGTGCTAACCTTATTGATTTATTACATATCTCATATGATGATTTATGAGACCATTATTTGATGCGTAATACAACAAGTTCTTCCTACTGATAGGGGCTGACTAGGATGGAGGCTTCATTAGCTAGTACATCGGTGAAAGAATTCTTTTATTGAAGGACATGATGCAATTTGGGATCAATGTGGATGTTATCCATCAATACCCAGATGTATCCAATAAGGGGGTATAGTTCTTCCTTTCTGATGAAATATTCACCATTGACCATATTTATCAGTAGTTCCGAGTCCCATTTCATATTCATGTAGGATATTTGTAGTTATAGGGATAGTTTTAGTCCATCAATGGGGGCTTAGTACTCAGCCTCATTATTTGTGCAGCCTTCGGGTAGTGAGTAAGAGTTGGGAAAATTTCTTTGTCTGGAGAGACAAATAGAATCCCTAGACCAATCCACTTATGATTTAGGTTTTCCGTTATTGTGCTGAAAGGACTCTGATAGGCATAATAAATATACATATACCATGCCTAGGGAGTGTGATTGGCATATAATAACTCTACATTATGGATTTTGGTGAATTTTGGTGTATTTTTTGGGGTAGGATGTGCTATGAGGAAATCAGCCAGGGCTTACCCTTTCACCAAAATACGTGATATGAACTGAATGTCGTATTGCTATAGAATGACTGCCCATCAAGCCAACCACCCAATCAATATAGGTTGGACAATTATGTACATGATAGGGTCAATATAAAAGACCATGTAGAATTTGTGGTGCTACAAGTAATGTATCATATTTTTCACCACAAAAATGAGTGCAATGAAGTTCTTTTCGACATCAGAATATCTGGTCTCAGTGCCTAGAATTGTCCAGACGAGGGAGTAGAGACTACTCTCACTTCATGGATAATTCTTCTATGTGAGGAAGGAATCCAATGAATGTTTCATAGTGTTAAAATATAATATGTGTGTCCTCCCTTCCACTGGAGGCATCAAAACCAATGGGCGCATCAAGTACTGCTTAAGTATTTCGATCGATTTTTGACATTATTAATACCATTGGTAGGAAACTAACTTCTTAATTAGCATAGATAAAGTGAGATCCTTGATTTCTATTTTGTCTATGAATTTATGAATGTATTTGAGGTTCCCTTAGATTCAAATTAGTTCTTTTATATATATTTTTTGGGGGGGTGACATTGGTAAAATATCAGTAGTCTTCTCTGGTTCAACCCCAATGACACAGTGGCATACCAAAAAGCCAAGAAACATTCCGGATGTTACCCCAAAGGCACACTACACTAGATTAATCTTTAAAATATTATGTTTCAGCTTGAAAAAGATTTTTCAAAGGTCTATTAATTGATTTCATTCCTTTTGGGATTTATCAACCAGGTCTTCAACATAACACAAGGCTATCCATCCCAAGACTGGCTTAAAGATGTGATGGATGGAAGAATGATATGTGGTTCCAGCATTCATTAATCCAAAGGGCATGACCTGATAGTAGACGATCCCATGAGGGGATATTATGGTGTTGGATTATTCACCTTCAAGGTCTATCTTGAAATGATTGTACCCCAACTACCCATCTATGATGGAAAGGGATTAGAAGCCAGCAGTTGCATTGATCAAGAGTTATATGATTCGAAATAGGAAATAATACATCTGCTAATGCTGATTAAGTTCATTGAAGTCATTGTAGACACTAATTTTCTCGTTCTTCTTCTTGTTGGGGACGATGTTGGTGAGCCATCTTGTGTATTTCACTTATCGGACAAAGTTGGATTTGATTAGTTTATCAACATCTTCTTTTACATTGGTGTCATGAGAACGGTGTATCCTCTTGGTTTCCTATTTGAATCCACGATGCACACCGGGCAGTCTGAGATTATGCCTAGACACAT
The DNA here is from genome assembly GCA_963277665.1 of Viscum album. Lineage (NCBI taxonomy): Eukaryota > Viridiplantae > Streptophyta > Magnoliopsida > Santalales > Viscaceae > Viscum > Viscum album. The sequence continues at coordinate 304,200,147 of OY728130.1, forward strand.
CTATATTTAGTCTGGTCATTTATGTATAGATCTAGACAAACACATATTGGCACTGATTTAAAAATGTGATGTACATATCTTCCTCTTTGAGAGGAATGTTAGAACTATTCAGAGTAGTCCACGAGTCTTCTTCTATTACTAGATTTATCTGCCTGATCTCATCTATGGTGGTGGAGACACCTTCCTTAAATTCTGTAGGAGAGTTCATGAGATCATCCTTATCCACATCCATTTTTGATTTAGTGAGGATATTTTTAGTTGGAGATGGAAATATTGGGGATTTTCCTTTATTATCAGGGTGATGGAGGCTATTTGAAAAGTCATCCACATCACTTTCTCTTTGAGTCATTATAGAAATATGTCTAAGATAATTGTTTTGGACATTTTCACTGTGGACATGAGAGTCTTGGAACTCTAGGATTAGGTCTTCTAATTAGACCATGTTTATGGGGAGCACATAATCGCCATCAAGCATGCTCCAAGGATTCACAAGGTTGGTCCATAAGGCATTAGGAGATACAACTTTTATATCATCATCAACCATTGGTTGATTACCTCAATTCTTATACATATATGGTTCAACATATGTGGATCTGAATGTCTCGAAGGGGGAGCTGTCACCATGTAGTATGCTGACCTTTTCATTAATGGGTTACTTCAATCATTGATGGAATGTTGATGGTACCACCAAGTTTCTATGGAGACAGGGCCTTCCAAGGAGAACAATATATTTGGCATCTTGTTGGATAACCATGAACACGACATCAGATGCGAGTTCCCCCATATTGGGATTCGAGTTTGACCATCCAAAGAGGTATTTTCTAGTTCTAATCATATCCCTTAATGGAGAGGATAAGTCCCATTCTCTATACCCCAAGCATCGTAGAGTTCAAACTAAGATGAGATTGATCCCAAATCCATTATCAATTAGAACCCTTTGGACATTAACATTATTGAGTTTATCCAAAATGTATAAGTGTTTGAATTTCCCTTGTACGGCCTCTTCTTGATCTTGTTCAGTGAATGAGATGATGAAATGACATCCTAAGGACATAATATCCACTAAATATACCTCAACATCATTGAATTCTATCTCAAATTCCTATGGGCTCTTGAGGGATTAAATAAGTAATGCCCTAAGTTATTTTGAAAGACAAAGCACATTGAGGATTGATATATTGGTTGGAACTAAAATTATATATTTTATAACATCATACATTTTTTCCAGAGGTCAGCACTTCCCGATATAGGGATACTCTTGGGTATGCATTTCAGGAGCTGGATTATATAAGGTAGATGGACATAGAGTTTGTGAAGACACAACTACAAATATGGCTTTTATCAGTGCTAGAAAAGTCCATTAACAGTGCTAAAAAGCACTATTAATCAAGGCAAGGATAAAGGGGGTCCCTTTTATCAGTGCTCTGAAAAATGATGGTAAAGGCCCCTTTTATGAGCACATTTTTTTAGCGCTAATAAAATTTGAAAAAATATTAAAAAAAATAAAAAATATATATTTTTACAATTTTGGGGGGATTCAACAACGCTTGAATCCCCCCTTTAACAGCACCCACCACTATGGTATCCCACACATGCCCTAGGCAAGCTCCACCCACCCCCACCCACCTTTAACAGCACTAGGTAATTCCCCAGACCTGTGCGCGCGACCTGCCTCCCCCAGGATTCGAACTCGAGACCTATTGCCTACCCACTTAAGCCTTTACCACTCCACCATATTTCATTGATTTTCATTTATTAATATATCTATTTCTTTTTATATATATATATATATTCACATTAATATATACATATATTTAATTATATATATATATATATATCTTTAAATTAATATATATATATAAACATATAAATATATATATATAGTCATATTAATATATACATATACATATAGTCATATTAATATATACATATATTTAATTATATTAATATATATATATATATATCTGTATATTAATATATATTTATATCTATTTATATATATATATATATAGTTTAATTTGTTATCCGTATATTTATTTGTATATTAATATATATTTATAAGATTAGTTTTAAATACATTTATAAATTATTTTTTCTTATGTGTGTTTTTAGAAATAAATAAATACACACATACACATATAAAACACACACACACAAATATATATTATGCTTATATCGATATTTATAATTATACATATTTATATATATTTACAAATATTATATATTAATATGTCTATACAAAAGTGCTAGAAACGGGTTCTCGAAAAACCTAACAAATCACAATCACTGAAAAAGACATAACGTCTTCTTTGAGTGTCTATTTAAACTCTGTATATAGTCAAACTGAAGATCATGGAACAGAATATGATAACATAGGTGCTGGAGGCCGAACAAACACACAGATAAGAAGTTATTACCATTTTAATAAAAATTTGACAGGGGTCCGGACACCGAAACTGAGTTTTGGAGGACTTATGGTTGTTTTTTTGGTGTTTCGGGTCCCAAAAATGACTAATACTATGTCTAGGTCAACCTTATTTGTATATAACTTTGATTCCTTCGATTTGATATGTGGTAGAGTCCAAACGGACACCCAGAGCGGAAGTTATGGCCGTTTGATGTTGGAATTTTTTGGAGTTCTATAACTGATATATCTTTCGTTCCTCTTATCTTTTAATGGTTCTGATTAGATGTGGTCATCACTAGTTTAACGATATTCTATTTTACTAGTCACGTCACTCAATTGGGCAACTGGAGCAGAAGTTATGCCTGTTTTAGTGAGTTGCTAGTTTCATAGTTTTTTTGGAGATACGAGAGTTGCAAAATTTCAAATGACAGTAACATCTACTCCGTGTATCCATTTTGGATATACCACATATCATATCAAAGATTGAAAAACGTTACACAATTTGGTGATCACCAAAACCCCTTCTCAAATTCTTTGAGGTTCCAAAAATAACTAAAAACCCTCTGAACGGTAATAAGTTTGACTCTGAGGGTCCGTTTTTTCGTAACTTCTGCTCCAAGTGTCCATTTTTCCTTAACCACATATCAAATCAAATATTACGACCAAACCTATAGTAATATGACCATTTTAACACTTCCACATATTCTTTAAAGTAAAAAAAGGTCCTTAATCCCAACAAATGACCATAATTTTTTCTTCGGGGTGTCCATTTGGGGTCTACGACATATCAAATCAATATAAAACATAATTTAAAAAATATTTTTTATATTTATATAAATATAAATATACTTATATATTAATATATTATTTTTTATGATTTTTTTTGAAATATACACATTTATCAGTGCTAGGAAAATGCTCTCCTATAAAACCCCCCTATATCAGCGCTAAAACAAAGCGCTGATAATGTGCACTTTTAACAACACTTTTTTTAGCACTGATAAAGGGGACCTTTTTCAATGCTTTTTTAGAACTGATAATGGACCCCCTTTATTAGCAATTTTTTAAACCCTGATAAAGGGGTAACGCTCCCCTTACCCCATTTTGTGGTAGTGAGAGGTTAAGGGAATATCTTCTACCAGTGGCATGGGTCAATATAGCCTTACCCATTTCCAGGGTTGATAATATTGAACCTCCTCTAAGTTTTCATACAAGAAAATTGGACGTGGGTGACTACTGGAGGGGTCATAGGCACTTTCTTGCCTCTTTTGAGCTTGTAGGAGGGCCTTCCAATGATTTTTATGTGCATATATGTCCTCTGGGGGGATATAAATAGAATATTGAGCGAAGAAACATCCATGATGTCCCATTTATCCTCTACTCCGGCACATACATCCTCCCATTCCTCCTTTATATGATATGAAACCATATTCATGGGTATATTCATTATTAGAGAATGGGGTTTTCAAGTGTATTTGTTTAATGAACCAAATATGGGATATTATTCTAACGATAATTTCATTTGATAGGGCACTTCTTGTGTTGCAGATGTTGTAGGGAATAAATCTAAAAGAGTTGGGTCTTGTTTTCTATAAGAATATGAATCTTCCTACTCTATCACTTCCTTCTTCTGGTGTTCATGACCAACATTGGGAGTCACATCTAACATATCGTTATTGGGTGGTGGAGCTATCATGAGTCTATAAAACTGTTCCTTCAAAGAGGCATGTTCTTGATGAATTGTTCATTGAGTCATCCATTTTTTAAAATTTTACACTTTCCTAGCCAGAAAATTATATCAATCATCTTATTCTAATAATCAGATAATGGTTATGCAAGCCACCTACTCTAGGGACTTTTCCAGCAACACCTGTTTAGAGTCCACCATGCATTGAAGTAAATATTTGAAGTCAAAGAAGTTATAGATTTTATGAACCATCCTTCAATGGAAAGGACAGTAGTCAGGATAGTCGGCAAGGATAACTTACTCTGGCTTTCCATATTGTAGAACCTTGAGAATGTTATTATCCATGGATTCCATGAATTAAATGAGGACTTATTCATTCTATAAGGAGTATAATTTTTTCATTCGTTCTTCAAATATCGAGAAACCTTGATTTCTCTGTACTTTAGGATGATGGGGATTTTTTGGTTTCTATCACTTAGAAAGAGGTCTTGTGAAGTATGGAGTTGTCCTTGGTGCTTGGATGGGCACTACTGTGGGATGGAGTGTGATATCTTCTTCTTCTTATCTACATGGGTTTTCCCCTATACTATAGACATGACCTAAGACTTGGATCGGGTTTACTAAATACCATCGTTAATACATTGTTTTGTCATAGAGAACTCTTATAACCTTATTGGATATTTCATTTTGATTAGGGGTGTCTACAAATAATATTAAATATTTTCAATATAGAGTTCCAATAGTTTCTCTTGTGAGAGTGATATGATAAGTAAATAAGGTAAACCTTTCAACCTTTCTATGAAATCAAACAGCCTAGCCTTCTCACGTTTCTTATAGTTCGTGAGGTCAATGATCATTGTTTTCCTCAATGTTGAAATGAAATAATAATGGAACATATGATGAAGGTCTTCCCATCCTACAATGGATCCTGATCGAAAACCGTTGTACAAGAAAAAGGTTGGACACTTCAGAGTCTGTATAAAACACGTTTTTTTGTTGCCTCTTGTTGATGTCGAGGACCCATCATCAACCCACATAAAGATACAAGGTGTGTGAATTGTTTTTTAGGGTCTATTGAACCATAAATGTTTGAAAAGGTATGATTTCTTAGTTGGTAAGAGGTTAAGTTTCATCCACCCATTTGGGATGTTGCTTCTTTTTAGGATTCTCATGTACCTGTCTCATTCAATGGCTTCCATTCGAGTAGTTAGGGATCCAACAGTGTTAGGTAACTCTAGGTACACTGTTTTCTAATCCACCTCTCATTCATAGGGACCAGGTGGGGCCTGATGATGTGTTCCCACTTTTATCTCTCAATGATGCTCAATTTGTCCTACGACCGAATATTTACCCTGTTGAGGGAGATACTATTTTCACAATGGAGAGAAGTTCCAAATATTTTTTTTCATTTCTCATTTATGTGGACTAAATATCTAGATCTAGAGATAACATGATATTCAGATACCTCTCTTGTTCATGGATCTACTATGAGAGGGAGAATATTCAACTATCGTTGGAGATGATACCAAGAAGAAATATTTCCCAAAAGTAGCTCCCCATTGAGTTTCTAGAGAGATTTTCTTTCACTCTCATATTGTGAATACTAATTCTCTGTCAATGGATACTAATATGTAGTTTTGTGTTTCCATTTTTCTTTGATAGTATTTCATAGGGGATGTGGAAACTCATTATTTGGTGGTTCCAAATTTTAAATCTTTCTTTGGTTATGAGTGCATGCAACCACATTTGGTGCATAGAGATCCTCCTCCTCCTTCGGTATATTTTCAATGTTTTTTCCATATTAATCCACATCATGATCAATGTATTCCATGTTGATAGTGATGACATTCATATAGGCATTTCAGTCAATGGTGTTTTTTCCATTGATTTCTATGCAACAAGAAGATTCTTCATAGCTCCCATCAGGGTCATTATTCGAAACCCTGGCCTTATTGAGTGGTTCTGACTTGAAACACTAATAGGGTGTGATTATCATTACCCTATATTCCTCTCATCTCAATCTATGAATAATGAATTTGATGGTGTTTCTGGTCATGATAGTCAAGAAATCCCTGACCAACAGAGGTTCTTCGTGTGGTGGGAGGAATAAGTGGGATGCTGACCATTTATTTCTCAATCCTAACCTAGAGAATAATGAATCTCTCTATTGTTATAATGATTATCAAAATTCCACCATCCTTGTTGGTTGGGGGTCATTTGGGGTCATCATTGGCATTGATTATTCCTGCATTTGAATATCCAATGACGCCAGTCAGGGATTTGATGATTCCCATGACAGATATGAAGATATAAATGCCCCCATCACAATAAGGTAGGTGATATGGAACCACCATGGATGTACCCATAGTCTTCTCAAAGGATTATGAATATGGATATGGTGATTGAAATATAAATTCCCCCAGCCCAGTTAGATGAGGTTCACCTGTAGAGGCTGATGGTATGTCCTGAATCCTCTCAAGAGTTATGTTCTGAGGGGTGGAGGTAGTGGTAGATATTCTAATAGATTAGATTAGGGGGCTAAGAACACTTCTATAAGGTCATTATGGAATCTAATATGGCTCTCCATGTGATGTGGCACAACTGTGATCGCATGGGAGCTGGGTGTGATGGTCATCCATAATGAGAACCATTTCGTACGAGAAGTTGTCTAGGTGATTGCAACATTGGTATCTATGTTTTTAATGTCCTCTGATTTCATTAAGGGGTATAGTTTGAAATAATATTGGCTATCCTATCTCCATATTGTTTATGTATGTACATAATTGAAGTGGGTAATTATGTTTCAGTGGCATCTTTCCTGAGCTTTACCTGATCGCCTAATTTTTTAAGAGGCTATAACATTGTTGGATGCCATATCTGAGGGGTTTTCCTAGTCCAAGGGAGTGGTAAAATTTAATTCTCTATACTTTACTAATTCATAAAAACTAATGCATGATTTGGACTCAGTGATCATCTATTGAATATTCAGGATGCAATGGTGGATAGCGTGTTGCAGATTTGTGTTTTGATTTTCTGGTTTTCGATCTTGATCCATTGAGATAGTAGCTAGGTCAAGTTAAAAATATAGTATCAATATTTTTTGAAGGTTTCAATAATATCCAAGAAAATGGAGATATAAATCATTTAGTTTATGATGAGTAGCCCACATATTTTTGGCATAGGTAAGGAATGCACTCTTTTGATAGATCATATGGGATCTCATAGATGGATGTAGCTAAGGGACAGAACATGATGGGGAGGTTGTTTATGGATTACTCTCTCCATATGTTAATTTAGGCCTACACCTTATCATACAAACATGCCTCCATCTTGTCAGACCATAGATTATGGCCCTGAAGGTCACCTACTAATAGGAGTGGAGTTTTGCTGGAAGATGATTGGGAACTATATACCATTGTCCCTGGTATTTTGAGAACCTCTCTATACAAAGGTGTCTGAGTCTGGTTTACCTCTCAATATGATGGTGTCTAAACAATTGGTGGATTACCTTTCCCATGGGAGATATTGCTCTAGGTAGGTTGACCATGGAAGATTTCAAGAGTAGAGTCCCTATGATCCATCTCCACAGTACCATGAGGAGGACTATCGTGATAATGAAAATATTATACATTTGTTTGGATATAAGAGTAAACAGAACCTTGTTGTATTGAGAATACGTTTCAAAAAACCTCCTGTATACCAGCATTGAGCAGATTAGAAATATGGTCCATGTTCTACATCATGGTTAGGATATACCGACCTACCTTTTGTGATTGTTCAGGGATATGAGCCTGCTATGTGATGGTTTCAATAATTTTTATATAACCATCTGGGACTGCAGGACTATGAGCCCACAACTGATAAGCTGTTTGAATATGCTAATAAGTTGTCTCATTATTGAAATGGACATTAGACAATCCTAAGTAATGCTATATTTTCACTTGATGAGCCTTAATCAAGACAAGAGTATGAGTTCAATATTGAGAAATTGGGATATGAAATTGGTATTTCGTGGTAGGAGTATGAGACTTCCTTGATGTGTGTTCCACACTCACCTGGAGATCCTTGGTTGGAATTGGAATATGAGTCTGGTCTAAATATGCCTTCCCCACCAGAATATGTTGATGGAACTTAGGAATGGGAGAAGGAATATACGCCACCTCCTTTATTTCCTTGGAATGATTCCGGTGTAATCGTTCATTGGTAGAAGTAGGATTATGTGTCTTTCTTCTAGGATATGCTAGTGTATGACATGAAGATTCACTGATAAGAATATAAGCCATTCCCGAGGCTTGTTCCATTCTCACATGGTTATCTTGGGCTAGGAGAACGATATATTCCTGATCTGGGGCCTTTGGGGTATGACGCTAAACCTATTCGATAAGAATATGAGACTGGCCTAAAGATTTTTCACAGTTTAGGTGTTCATCCCAAGCCAGAACTGGGATATGTTCTCGATCCTGGGACTTTGGAATATGCCACTAACGTTTTTTGGACAATAATGTGCCCCTATCCTGTGGATTATGCCACTATCACATAGTGAGATCATGTTGGTATAGGAGTATGAGCCTAGTCTGATGCCTCTCCCTTTATTAAAATATGTCGATAATCCTCCTGGGAGGGAGAAAGAGTGTGCATGTGCTCTGGTACAACCACTTGTTCACAAAGATTAGTGTGTTGAGTTTCCATGCCTATAATGATAAGAGTATGCAGTTGTCCCTTTATCTGAAATAGTTCTAGAATATTTTTACAAAGCTATTCAGTAGTTACTAAAATATATTGGTATTTTAGCAAGGTTTGTGCATGAATATAAGCATTCACTTGTTCTATCTCTATTTTCTGTTGGAATATATCTTCGATGAAGTAGGGATATGCACCCACATTTTTTCATCCTTGATCCATTGATGTATGCTGATAGACTTCATGTGCAGGGGTTGGGATATGTTTCTCCCCCATGCTTCACACAGGAATATTCTCATATACTTTTTCCTAGTTAGCAGGGATATGAGACTACTTACTGGTTCCTACTAGAATATGCTGGGAGGCATCTTCCATATGAGCCAGGATATGAGACATCTCCTAGATATTTGGTGCCATCCACCCCCAATGATCCTTCAATGTTCCTCGTGAATGGGTCTTAGAGGTGGCTGTGTGCTGGGTGGAAATCATAGTCGGCGACTGGTGATTACCGACAGAAAGATGCTAGTGATAGCAGTTGGTTGGTTCCCTCCTTAGTGGAACCTGAACCAAAAGGGAACCATATTCGGCTTCTTAGTCCACCTTCATTAGATATGGATGGTGGTGGTTGTCGTGCTCCTTTGATATGATCCTTAAGTGCTTGGTTGTATAAATAAGGGATACTAGCTTAGCAGAAGCATTGGTCAGGCGATGTAGATTCATCGGGTTCCGTTCTTTGAGAATCTCACATGTAGAATCAATTGTTGGGATCATACCATGTTGGTGATACTCCAAGACCATCATAGTTTCTACCTTCTGTTGGAGCTGTAGAGCATGAGAGATTTCTTTGTGACCCACAGAGGTCGCATTAATAGATGATTTACCAGAGTGAACTCTGGATGATGAAGATATTTCCTCGGGTTTGGAGGTTATTGATGAAAGTAGTATCTACAATCATACAGACAAAAAGGAACTAGGTTACTAATTAGTTCTATATCATAGGTAGAAAATGATCAATCAAATATCAATGTTTAAATAAAATTAGCATGTATTCCCATTCAGGACATTGGGATTGCATGAACTTTTCAGTGCAAGGATAGACTTAAAAGAATCCTGGTTCATTCTTGTCTTACTAATTGGATTATATATGGTTTTCAAAACAATGTGGCCTAAGATACTCACAACAGTCTTGTGAGATCTATTTTTATATGGGATGTAAAAAAATGGATCAACGCACTATAACCCAATCTTTTTTTATTAGATATATTCACAACAGGTTGTCCATTTTTTTCCTTGGGTTTTTAAATTATACTCGGAACAAAATGGTCTGGAAGGGACTAGAAAATGTATCCCTTTTATCTTTCTAAGATGGTGTCATAGTTGTGTAATTAACATCAGGTTCACCATTTTTGTTTTATAGGGTTTTTAAGGTAAGGAATGGGTTTTAACCGATGGTTTGGTCGAGGGGGTTTTATGGCCTCTCTTAATTTCATGCATCTGTTCTTCCATCTATTCATCTTCATTAAAAACTCCCAACAGTTCCCTCATTTGTAACTGGTTACTAAACTGATTTCCAAAGTCCATCAGTCTTCTGGGTTTTCAGCCCCAGTGACTCTTGGGGAGTCACATTGGTTGAGAGGATGGGAGGTCGGGATCATCGCACCCATTGGGGGGGGATTGTTTCCCACTATGGGGCTATCTTATAAATTTAATATATATTCGTGAATCTTTCCATAATACTGATAAGATACTGATTACCCAAACAAAATGACTTTAGGTTAATTATTTTTCATGTGCAATAATTTTAGATATCTTTAGTGATTCCATATGTATGTATATAAGGTTCTCCAACATTTTTTGGTAATGGGAAGTTACTTATTTGCTGAAGCAGTATATCCAAGTGCTTCAGAATATTATCTCATGTATAGATGCAGTTAATATTCTGAAGATGGGATTGAGGAATTATGAGGCATCATATGTATCCTAGTTATTGTAGGAATCAAAACCCACATAATTCGTTAGACTCGTGTAGTTTAACTTCATATAGAAATGACTCATATAGGTTCTTTGGGACATTGACTATTCAAGCTCGAACCCTAAAGGGGAATCCTATATATCCCAAGTATAGAGAGAATCAATATTTTAATAGTATATTCATTTAGGGATTATATATTGAGGTTAACCCAATCATTATAGAGACTCATGGTTCATATGATATTATTATCACAAATCACTAAGCTCATTTGGGCCATGGTCGGTGTGAGAAACAAGGGTTGAAAAATGATCGTTTCATTGCATATGATGTGGGACTTAAGTGCTAAAAATGTCCTGAGGTGTTTTTTGTGGAACTCGGGTGTTAGAGAGATTTCATATGTATCCAGGTTGTTGTAGGAAATAGAGTCATCATAGTTCAATAGGTTTCTCATTCTGCTGATACATGGGGTAAAATGATCATCTCCTAGGACTAATTGGGTCACAACAGCTGAGATGTCGGAGTAGGACTTACACCAAAACGAGTGTTTATATGAGCTCGAGCCTTAAGAAGGCATCCTACATATCTTGGTTGTTCTAGGAATCAAAGTCATCATAGTTCAGTTTATAATGTGGCTTACAAACTAAGGTTTCAATGTTGATCATGGGATACACCTCGAGGAAAAACAATATTATCATGTCCTAGGATGCCCTGTACCATTTTGGCGGTTTATAACATAGATGTTTTGACCATTGCAATTCCCTATTCCAACATGATTTATGATCCTTGTGAGAAATAGGGGATATAATGTAATCAATGCCATTACTTTGAATAAGGGGCCTATATGCTTGGATTTCCATGGACTGTCAATACACTACGGAAAAAATGGTCATTTGTGACAGGTTATTTGCGGTGGGTAGGGGGTAAGGACCCATCACAAAAGGTTTGGCATGAAATGCTCACCAAACCGTGGGTAGGGGCATTTGTAACGAGTTCCTATTCCTGTCGCAAATGCCCGACGACTGTTTTTAGTATTATGTGACAGGGCACTTGTCATGTCAAAAATAATATGTCGATAGGTACCCATTTGTGATGGGACTCATCGCAAATAACTTTTTCCAACTAACCGTAATTAATGCAGTAAGTGAGCATTTTCGATGGGTCCCATCACAAATACTCTAACCTATATATACCCCCATCCATTTTTTCTTTAATTATACCCCTTTCCCTACTTCACTTTCTATCAATTCTGGAAGATTTTCTTCTAAAATCTATCATAGTTTAAAATTTTAAATCGGAGCAGAATCCGCAGCTTTTATACTCTGAAAGCTTCAGTTGCAAGGTATTTATCTATTTTTCTATTATTTAGTTAATTTATTGTATTTTAAATTATTTATATATTTTTTTAATTACATGGAATTAAATTAAATTAGAATTAGATATTTGTTTTTTCATTATTTATTTTTATAAATAATTATGTGTAAGTGTTAATTAGAAATAAATTGTATCAATTAGTAATAAATATTAATAACTAGTAATAAATGAAAATAATTAGTAACAAATTGTAATAATAAGTTATAAATTGAAATAATTAGTAACAAATTTAAATAATTTGTAATTGTTAGGATTAATTAGTAATTATTAAGATTAATTAGTAATAATTAGTATTAATGGGTATTAATTAGTAATAATTAGTATTAAGTAGTATTAATTAGTAATAAATAGTAATAAATAGTAATAAATAGTAATAAATTATAATAATTAGTTATAAATTGTAATAATTAGTAATAAATAGTAATAATTAGTAATAATTTTTTATAATTAGTAATATTTAACAATAATTAGTAATTATTTTTAATAAATTGTAATAATTATCAATAATTAGAAATAATTATCAATTATTAGTATGAATTGGTAATAATAAGTAATAATTAGTAATAATTAGTAATAAATAGAATTAATTTGTAATTATTTGTAATTATTTGCAATTAATTATAATAATTTGTAACAATTTGTAATAATTTGTAATAATTTATAATAATTATAAATAATTAGAATTAATTTGTAATAATTAGAAATAAAGTGTAATAAGTAGTAATAAATTATAATAATTAGCAATAAATTGTAATAATTAGTAACAAATTATAATAATTAGTAATAAATTGTAATTATTATTAGTAATTTAAAATAACTAGTAATAAATTGCAACAATTAGAAATAAATTGTAATAATTAGTAATAAATTGTAATAATTAGTAATAATTAGTAAAAAATAGTAATAATTAGTAATAATTAGTAATAATTAGTAATATTCTGTAATAATTTGTTTTAATTAGAAATAATTATTTATAATTAGAAATAATTTTTAATAATTGGAAATAATTGGTAATAATTATAAATAATATGTAATAATTTATAATAAGTAGTAATAATTATTAATAGTTTGTAATAATTATCAATAATAAGGATTAATTAGTAATAAATTCTAATAATTAGTAATAATTAGTAACAATTAGTAATAATTATAAGTAATTAGTTATAATTATCAATAATTAGGATTAATTACCAATAAATTTTAATAATTAGTAATAATTAGTAATAATTATTAATAATTAGTAATAAATTGTAATAAGTAGCAAAAATTGTAATAATTAGTAAAAATTAGAAATAATTAGTAATAATTATGATTAATTAGTAATAATTACAATTAATTAGTAATAATTAGGAATAATTAGTAATAAGTAATTAGAATTAGTAATAATTAATATTAATTAGGACTAATTAAGATTAATTAGGATTAATTTGGAGTAGTTAGGATTAATTAGTAATTATTAGTAACAATTAGTAATAATGAGTAAAAATTACTAATAATTATCAATAATTTGTAATAATTATCCATAAATTGTAATAATTAGTAATAATTTGAAATAATTAGTAATAATTAGTAAAAAATTATTATAAGTAGTAGTAATTAGAAATAAGTAGTAATAATTAGGGTTATTTAGAAATAATTAGGATTAATTAGAAATAATTAGTAATAATTAGAAATAATTAGTAATAATTAGAAATAATGTGTAGTAATTAGAAATAATTTGTAATAATTAGTAACAGTTTTCAATAATTGGTAACAATTAGTAAAAACAAATAACAATAATTATCAATAATAAATAAAAAATTGTAATGATTATTAATAATTTTTAAAAATTGTAATAATAAGTAAAAATTGTAAATATTAGTAATAATTAGTAATAATTTGTAATAATTATGATTAATTACTAATAATTAGAATTAATTAGTAATAATTAGTAATAATTTGTATTAATTAAGAATAATTAGTAAAAATTATGATTATTTAGTAATAATTAGGATAAATTAGTAATAATTAGTAACAATTGCTTACAATTACTAACAATTAGTAAAAATTGCTACCAATTAGTAACAATTAGTAACAATTAGTTACAATTAGTTATGATTAGTAACAATTAGTAAAAATTAGTAAAAATTAGTAAAAATTAGTAAAAATTAGTAACAATTAGTAAGAATTACTATCAATTAGAAACAATTAGTAATATTTAGTAATAATTAGTAACAATTAGTAATAATTGGCATTAATTAGTAATAATTAAGATTAATTAGTAATAAATAGGAATAAATTCGAGTATATTGATAAACTTGTAAAATTTTTAGTGGATTAGAGGCCTTCTTTTTGATCGATACCCATTATCTTTGAAACTTTCTCCAATTGAAATAATTATAAAACATATGCTTTGACGTACGTCATGGTAGATTTTTCATTGTGATTTGAGTGGGGAAAGTGGCAAAGAGGTGAGATGCCGGACAAAAGAGGATCTTTCTTCCCATGACTCATCTTCTTAGAAGTTCTCTAATTTAAATCACTATGAAAAGTATGCTCTGATGTACGTATATCAATTTTCATTTGCTCGAGTATGAAGAGCAGTGTGGGAAGGCCTCCCTGTTCTCCATCCTCATGCTTATGAAAATGGATATTCGTATGTCAGAGAAAACTTTTCATATTGATTTTAGTCACTGAAATATATATAAGAGGATGATTCGTTAGGAAAAAGTGTTTCCGCCAATCCATTGGAAATTATTCCACAAGTAATTATTAATAATTAGTAAAAACTGCCTGTAATTAATATTAATTAGTGTTAATTAGTATACATTTTTATAAATGAGTGTAGATTAGTATAAAATCTTAAAAATAGTATAAATAACTATAAAATAATAGAAACTATTATAAATTTCTAGAAAATAGAATTTAATTGTCTTCAGTTTTCGGATAGTTTTTATCTCTTTTTTAATTATACAATATAACTAATTATTACATTTTATTTAGAAAATTTTGGAAAAAGGAAGTCGACAACAGTCATTATTAGATGATATATATTGGATAAATCAAAGTATGAATCCCGATGGTTTTGGTTCAAATCATGTATATATTGATGGAGTTCAATATTTCTTATCATTTGCAACATCAAAACCAAAATTTGTTTCAGAAGGGAAAATTAATATTCTAATTGTTTGATTAATAGTTAATTTTTCATAGCATTAATCATATTGCTATCGGATAGGGGAGTACTTCATTGCACTGTTAATTTTCTGATGTTTGTGTTCCATGGGATCAGATTCCTATTGATGTAAAACACTGCATGTTTGAGCATTGGATGGTACGTAAATAAATAATATTTATTTTGAAATTTATTTAATTAATAATATGATATTTTAAATTATTTGTATGGTTTATGGTATCCCATTGATAATAGCATGAGTGAGGCTATCTGGAAAGCATGGCAAAGAGATATGCATCCGTGTTACACTTAGTTTTTCCGCAATTTGAAATGGATATCAATGGAGAAAGGAGTGATAGAGTTTGATGAGTCATGTAATTTCCACCAACCTGATTATAGTTTATCTTAGTTTTGAGATGGATTATGTACAAACTGGTTGAGTAGGTTTTTTTAGAGTAGATCCTCAGTAGGTCAAAAAAATACGAGGAGGCAAGAGGTGACACATCGAGCTGGTAGTCGTATATTTATTACACATATGGAGCATATATTAAGTACATTTTTTTTAATATTTTACATATCTTTAAATGTAAAAAATTTATTTTATATTCATATTGGCATTCAGACAACCCGATATTATGGAGTATGATAGTTATATGAGGATGTACAATGATCCAGCAACTGAAGATATTGTAGGTTCTTTCCAGCGTCGGATTGTGGTAAGTACAATTTATTATTGAGTTCTAAATTTAACAAAAATAATATTTTCACTATTTTAATTATAAATTGAAATTGAAGGAGTTATATGAGGCCGCAACGTCTCAGACCCATAGTGAGAATCAGGCCAAGATCGATGGTCAGACTAGTGTCCCCCTATTTGATGAGGTAATATGGATGCTGGCGAATCAGTATACCTTCGAGAAAGGCTGAGTTGTTAGTATTGACTCTCAATTGACCCTTGTGGGTGTTTATGGCACCTTTGTTATGCCAGTGTCTAGCTCGAGAGGAGCTTTTGTGAGAGTCATCATTATCTCAACCATAGTATCAGGAGTAGATGCGAGATCAAAATTATATTTTAGAGACTAAACATAGGGAGTATGAGGAGATGTATCAGTGGTATCATCAGTAGTAGAAATAGTTCATAAGACAGCAATAGCAATAGGAGATGCAGTATGAGATGTGTCGATGGCGACATCATCAGGGGCAAGAATAGATGGAGTACATGCGGCATCTGAATCATAATTTTGGGATGGAATTCCCTCCACCATATCCCCCAGCTCCTCTAGACGACCCACCCCCTCAGTGATGTATTTTAATTTTATAATTAAATATTTGAATGTAATTTTTTTTGCAATATTAAATATTTTAAGTTTTAAATAGTGAATTTATTTTTGTTGTTTTGAATATTACCATTATTATTGTTTATTTAATTTTTTTATTATATTTATTATTTTATTAATTAATATATTTGTATATTTTTGGGAATATTGAGGTTTTTATTATATTAAAAATATTAATATTATTATTTCATTAATAATAATAATATTAATAATATAATATTTAATTATTTAAAATTATTTTTATTTTACTAATATTAATATTAATATTAAAATTTATATTAATATTATATTATAATTATAATAATTATTATTAATATTATTCTATAAATCATTTTATTGTAATAATATTAATTTTATGATTTCATTTATATTAATATTATATTAATATTATTTTATTTTATTTTATTTTTTTCAACTATTTGGGACATGCTGTCACAAAAGGTTTTATTATGATTAAGTATTTGCGACAGTTCATCACAAAAATGTATAAAAAAACCGGGAAACTATTTTTGATAGGTGGATGACCCATCAGAATAGTGTTTTTAAAAAATCGCTGGAACTATTTGTGATGGTGTAACTGACCTTCACAAATAATAACTTTTTTGTGATGGTCTATTGCAAAATGTAACATTTGTGATACCCTTTTTCGTAATGGACTATTTGTGACGGAATCCCATCGCAAATTCTCCATCACAAAATGCCTTTAATCTAGTAGTGATATAATTTTCAAACCTTGGGAAGAGGTGGCTTATGTATTATGAATATAGAAATAATTAGAGTCCCCATAGTTTCCTTTATGTTAGGGGTTACAAACTAAAGCTACCATATTTATCGAGACTTACACACCGAGGATAGACAATGTTATCATGTATTGGGATGCCCTAGCAACTTGGTTTGCTTATCTGGAGGGTGTCACATGACCTAGTTGGCCTGTCCTAAAAGCCATCACATGACCTGAAAGATTTGTTTAGGGAGTATTGCATGGCCCATTTCACATGGACTGGTGTCATCCGTGTGAGTTGGCATGACAGATATCGAGGGTGTTTCAAGAGTCAGTACAATATCACTCGAAGGATGTAGTGTATCTTGTCTAACATCCCTAGAAGGAATCACAAGACTTAGACAACATGTTTGGAGGGCATTGAGGGTCTCAGATGACTTCCCTAGAGGGTGCTATAAGAGCTTGGATTTCATTTCCAGATGCAACTATGATACTTTACTAATCGTATTAGACATCATTATACAAGTCTGGTGATGTATCTGAAGGGAGTCTCAAGGCTACGGTGATACACCCAAAGGGTTTCATGATATCAATGTGGCATGCCCAGGGGGAACCATATAACATGCTCTAGCATATCTGGAATATTTTTTGTGTCCCAAGTATCATGTTAAAGGAATGTCGTGAGATCTGAGCAACATGTCCTGGTGTTGTCACATGTATTTGGACGAGTCACGCAAAGTACATGAGGGACAAGGACCATTATTTTTTATTAAGTCTTCATCTTTTAATCTTGGTTCAAACCCTTTTATTACGAGGGCCTTAGATTTATTCAATATAATTGTTTTGAGTCTTGCATGATCTATAAGCCATGCAGTATGTTCTTTGCACGTCTTTCCAATGGCCCTTCAAATGATCTATGAATGATCATGTGAAGTACCATATGTGGGGAACATGAATAATCTGCCTACTCACCGGTATATTACCTGATTAAAGGCTGGATATTCACGTTATCTGTTGCTCTGAGAAATCTAATGAAGTTGATAATTGAATCGTCTAGGGTCTTAGCATATAACTTGCATGGTATGAGTCCATTTTTGATGTTCGGTGAGGAATTTATAGGCATCACCACCCATGTTAATTAGTGATTTGTACGAAATATCCAATGCGAGTCCAAACTAGAGCCAGTGAAGGGACATAGTGCCACATGGCTTCACTAGTCTCTATTTATGACCTTTCAGAGTGCATCACCTAAATTTCAATGACCACAACTCCCTTTCATCAACTCTTCCATTATTATAATTTTCACCAATTAATGGAGACTGTTTAAATCATGCATATGTGTTGAAGGAATTCCATGTTGTCTTGTTGATGTGTCTATGGTCCTTTTGAATATCCAAGTTCATGTTGAAAAGTTTCCAAGAGATGCTTGATGGTGTTCTTGAGGATTTCTGGGAGACAAGGATGGTTTGAATGGGTGTCTTGCAGAACCATGCTACAGAATTCCCTAGCGCATAACACGATTTATATGACTGTGATTACCTCCCACATCCTCCTTGTTTTACATCCTCTATTTTATTAGACAATGGTTGGGAGTCATGTGATATGGCATGAGTTATGTCAAGGAAATTATTCTATTTTTTTGGTAATGCATCTGGTGACCAATAAAGGACCTATGTAGGTGTGTGGGAAATTTTTGGAAAATTAAGTTTGTTTGTCCATAGA
Source organism: Viscum album (assembly GCA_963277665.1). Classification (NCBI taxonomy): domain Eukaryota; kingdom Viridiplantae; phylum Streptophyta; class Magnoliopsida; order Santalales; family Viscaceae; genus Viscum; species Viscum album. The sequence continues at coordinate 304,219,198 of OY728130.1, forward strand.
GTGCCGAAGGGAGGTGAAATGTCACCTAGAAATGTATGAGGCTTTCCATGTGATGAGGCTGAAAATCTAAATGGATTAGGGGAGGTGACGTGAACACATCACCAAGGAATTGCGGTGCCTTGTGGATCACCAGGTGCAGGTCTCATGTCTTTCAGTGACCGCAAACACCACTCATCTCCTCCACAGTATCTCATTTTTTTTTCAATAAAGGTCAGTTATATGAGTTTGCATGAGTAATTTTGTGGATATTAACTTTATTTTTTGATGATTCGTCATGTGAATAATATGGGTTATATGGTGGTGTTTAATCATGTAAGGGAAAAAAAGTTCATTTGTCCTTATAACATTGAAGGGAAAGCACAGAGTTTCCCTGACATACCCAAGGACTTTCAAATGGGCAGGATGACATGCCAAAGGGACTTCTGTAAGAGTTTGTGTCCTAAACCAACTGTTTGTACTTTGATTACATGGATATTTAATATATTTAAATATTAAACATATTCTTACATATTGTTCATTATTATCTATGAATATGATGTAATAATGTCCTAAAAATATTTGTTGCATTGATAAGGTCAGGGCAGTTCCTTGCTATGATGAGAACCATGAAATGCTATAATAATATGCTTAAATATAGTTATACCGTTATATGAAATGCTATGAAGGGACACATGGAATTCATACTATCTGGTGTGAGTACTCATAGTAGATGGTACTTCCTATCATGAAGTTCTCACTTGGTAATCTCTAAGGCATTAGATTATGAGACCAGACCTGCCAGTAATAATTCTTCATGTTTTGGTGTCATCAAATATTTCTATCTGCAAGGGTGTGTAACGATCCATAGACTTTGATATTATCATTAATACGTGTCATGACCCACAGACTTCGATTTATTGACGAAAACCATCACATAGATAGTTTTTAGGATATAGGGTAGGTTGGGTGTGTCATGAGTGACATAATATTAATGGATAAGTCGAGTAATGATTTGTCCCTTCTATTTATGGTGGTTGATATCTCAACCCATTGTTTGAAATAGAATCATCACGTGAAATTCCATTTCCATGGTGTAACGACATGTTTATTTTAGGTAGTCAAAGAACGATGTATCAAGTATAATGGTTAATGACACTATCGTGAAACCTTCTTGATCAGATATTGAGACAAAGGGATTATATTACATAGTGAGTGTTCCTATGTGGATGTCGTTGTTGTGACATTACATTCTTTCTCTTGGGTGCCTTGACCCATTGCTAGACAGTACAATTCGACTTTAGGCAAGCCCACCTAATTCCAATGAGAAAGAATCCCATAGGGTCACACACTAAGTGTTTTTGGTGGTCTCAGTTAAATTTTATTGGAATTTAATTAATCAAATAAATATTATTCTCAAGATTGTGGAAGAATTTTATTCAAGTTAAGGTGATCGCATAAATAAATAAAACTTATTTATTTATTTTATTGAAAAATTAATAAATATTTATTTAGTAGTTTTGAAATAAAATATTTATTTATGATAATAAATTATTTATTTATTTATTCAGATGTTCAATAAAAGAAAGTGGAGATCGAGCGGAGCAAGGTCGGTCCAGATAAAAAAAAATATTTTCAAGAGGGTAAATAATTATTATTTGGCACAAGTTAAAATAATAATGACGCTGCTATAATTTTGTGACACAGAATTTTATTCATAATTTTGTTTTAAACAAGTTGGTGCACCATAAATAATGACGCGGTATTATTATTATGAGCATGGGTTTTCTCTATGTTCAGGAATTTATTTAATTAATGATCTGAAATTAAATTTTGTAACTAATGTTCCAGAAATAAAAATCGACAAGTATGTCTATTATGCTATAGAGAACACACCCCACACATGGTGAATTGAGAATTTTTTATCTAAACAACTTCTCTCTTGAATCCTCCTCCTGCCCCTCTCAAGAATGAGAGACATTATTCGAGTCTAAAGAACAAGAGATCAAGAATGACCAACACAAGACACTCGCTTCTCAGCGCTAGCACACGATGAATGAGTGGTGTCGATTGGAGGTTATCAGAGCACGTGTGGATGACAGCTAGAGTGATTCTAGTTTGGATCCTTGCAAGCACAATGAGATAATTCCAAAGTGTCATTCCAAATGAATAACATCATGAATAATGAAAATAACGAAGATCAAGGTATTATATTCTTTATAAAATTAATTACATTAATTATAAACATGATGGGGAAGATCCTCTCTAATGGTTTTGGGCCACTTCCTTCATTATCTAAATATTTTCTTTTATTCTGTGGAGACTGAAATTAATCATTGTATTGATCCCAGAATAATCATTGATAATGGTAAAAATTAATGTTGGGTGTCGGCCCAACCACGCTTCCACTGCACCTAGAACCTTCAAGTGGTATCAGAGTGGTTACATCAAAGTTTATAATTATTTAAATATTTCGTTGATGATTTATGCATTTAATAATTTATTTGGTTCAATTAAAGTTAATCATTATTCAAATCTAAATCTCGAGATCTGTTCCTCCTCTTTAGTTTCTTGTTCACCTTACAGAAAAAATATTTTCTTTTAATTTTGATTAAAATAAAATAGATGATCTCTTCCAGAGGTTCCAAAGCTTCATGGTTGTCCAACACCAGAACAAACAACATGTATTTGGTAGTAAAAATCATGTAGTCAATGCATCATAATGGTTCTCCAAACCAAGACATGTGTTGGAGTCTTTCGAAGTCTTAATTGAATCCATCTGTTTACATGGAATAGGTGGCACATGGTTTCTGGATTACACGCTATGTATTCCACTAGACACGGCGTGTAGTCCATTCAGATTAGTGTCAGATAGTGTACCCCATACACGGCTTGTCCAGCTAGAAACTGTTTAATGTTGATACTACATGGCATGTGGCCCCCTGAACATGCCATGCACTCTGATGATTTCCAAATAACATCTACACTCCATGTCCCCGAGCGTGTACTATTGATGGATGATGAATGATAGTACACACCGTGTAGTCAGAATTACACAACGTTTACACATCCAAATTATGATGATTTATTACAATTTATTATTTTATTATACAAACCCCCCGAGTTGTGTACCATAGTGCGAGCATAAAGTTGAGGAACAACACCTGATTTGTGTTTTATTTATATGTGTTTAATTCAACATCTATGTAATGTTCATTTCTCCTCATTGGGTAGTTATGAATGGGGATTCACCGAGTTTCCTCCAAGGGATAAGTTACGTACAAATATAATTTTAAATAAATTTATGTGTTTAAAATTTTGATTGATGTGAATCTCAAGGAAATTCTGAAAAGGGTTTAAGATAAAAGGATTGATTAATTAAATATGGGAATTAATTAATTCAAGTGTGATTTATCTTAAAAAAACTGATTATAGAATTTAATGCTAGTTTTATTTATGCGTAAATATCATTTCATGTATAGATGATCAGGAGCTAGACGAACTCCTTTGTATGTGGATGGTTTCTTTTAATTAATTAATTTAAATTAAATTTGTTGTCCTGTGAGCCTTCTCCTCATTAATATGTATGGCCAGCATGCCTAAGGTTTCTTTTATGTAAAAACCCTTTTTTACCCCGCACCTACATGTGAGTTAAAAAAAGCATATTTAATATATGGAACTCCCAAGCTAGTGGGGGTTGTTCTAGTTGGAGTTTAGATGAAACCAATCCCAAGAGATACAAAGTGGACATGTGGAAAGATATAAACATGAACCCAAAAGGTTCAAGATGTTTTACCCCTAGGCCAGGGTTAGATTATCAACCATTAGATAAACTAACCATTAGATAATCTCATGATCATTCCCATTATTTTATTTCTGTCAGTTGCATGGTTTATCATTATGGATGTGTTTTCATGATCACATAATTATTGAATTAAACAAGAATGCACGATGGAACTAAAATAAACCATACTTATGCATAAATATTATCAATACATGGTTAATCACTTAGGTATGTTCCACTTGAAATTAATATGAAGGTGATAATGATAATAATAAATTCATGCATAAGAGATAAAAATCCCTCAAATAAAATATTAAGTCAGACAAAGCCTTCTGTTACATGATTAAGGGAAAAACTCAATAAAACTAAGTGTTTGACCAAACCTTGTTGGGACACATAATTTTATATAGTAAGTCCTTGTGAAAGGTTTCGGGTAGACTTAACCATATTACATCAAGAGGAGTATCCCTTTCTAGAATTGGTGTAATATTAGAGGCAAGATTTAAGGAATCCAAAAGTCATGATTTCAGGATTGGGGACTCCACTCAACAGATCAAGGTTCTACAAGCCCATAGTTGGCAAAGACCAACCTACCTAAATACCCTCTAATATCTTGACCAACCATTTTTGGGGTTTTGCAAAGGTTAATATAGATCCTTTCCCCTGGAATGCCATAACAACTAGACATTATGAGTTCAATGGTGAGGGATATTGGGAATTGATAAAATAGTGGGAGACATGATAAAAATTTATTATTTCTCATAAAATGTAATCAATAAATTACTAATGATCTGATATTTTAATTGTAGAATACAACTGACAAGAACGCCATCCACACTATCCCTATGATCAATTCTGGATAAAGACAACATCCTAACCAGTAGAAACTTCCATGAATTGTTTAGATGCCTTCGGGTTATCCTACACCATGAAAGAAAGTCTTACATGTTGGAGTAAGAATTACCTGATCTACCTATGAAAGAGCCATGTGATGAGGATTTCTTTGTATATGAGAAACATACGAACAACACAGTCAACATTCAATGTTTGATGCTATCATCAATTCCTAGTGTCCTCATGAAGTCTAATGAAAACATGTATTCTTATAGCATGATTGAGAACCTTTGTGGTCTTTACCAGGAGAGAGAAAGACATGAAAGGTTTGAGATCTCTAAGGAAATATTTCAGAATAAGTATAGAGAAGATTCCCCAGCTGGGCCTCATGTAGTCAAGATCATTGGCTACATTGAGCGCCTAGTGGTTCTAGGGTTTAAACTCCCTGAAGAACTGGTCACCCATCTCAATCTATCATCACCCCCTAAGAGCCTCTCTAGCATTTTTTTCCAATTTCAATATGAACATCATTGAGAAGTCTATATATGATATTCTTATCCTCATTTTCCATATGAAAAAAGATATGAAGAATGAAAAGCATTTTGTCTTTATGGTGAATAATAGTAAAGGGAATGAGAAGATATTTAATCCCAAATATTATTTGAGGACTTCCATGAAAAGGATGATCAAAGGGGAGGAAAAGGAACATGAGGCTATCTATTTAACATGATACAAGAAGGGCCACTTGAAGAAGAATTTCACCTAGCCTAAGAATAAAGGGGAAGATTTAGGTGCATGTGTTATCGAACTCAATCTATCTGTTTCTACAAATTTGGTATTAGATATAGTTTTTGGTGATCAAATATATATCCAAATATGGGAACCAAGTAGATTCTGGAAGATTGATTGAGGGGAGGTAGATCTACGACCATCCAACAAATCCAGACTTGCTGCTATAGCTGTCGGGGATTACCACCTCACGTTGACAACTGGTATGATCTTGGTGTTAAAGTGTTGTTATTATGTGCCTTATTTTACCGAAAACATTATTTCTGTATCCAGATTAGATATATATGGATTTTTTTTCATGTTTGGAAGTGAAGGATACTTCTTTTACAACGATATAATTTGTTTTGGTAGGGCACATTTATACAAAATTCTTTAGAAGTTGGATTACATAAACCAAGTAATGGAAATCGATAACAAACATACTTCACATTACTCATACCACACTCAACTTTTTCATCACCGGATAGATCATGGAAATGAGAAATTCTTGAAAAAGTTACATCAAGATGGATATATAGATTCTTTGGGACTAAAACCACTTGGTGTATGTCATGCATGTTCACAAGGAAAAATGACCAAATCCCCATTTAGTGGGAAAGGTGAAAGGTCTAAGGAACTTCTTGAATTGGTTAATATCAATGTGTCTGGACCATTTCTAGTTGAAGCAAGGGGAGGGTACTCATACATAATAACTATTACTGATTATTTTAGTAGATATGGATATATCTCCTTAATGAGGTATAAGTTGGATTCTTTTGATATGGTCAAATAATAAAAGAATGAATTTGATAACCATCTTGCTATGAAGAATAAAAACTCCACTCAGACCGAGGTGTATAATATCTTAATCAAGACTTCATTGATTACTTATGGGATTTTTGGATCCTATTCCAACTCACATCTCTATACATGCCCCAGTGTAATCGTGGTAGAGAAAGGTAAAACCGCACCCTATTGGACATGGTGAGATCAATGATGAGTCATGCGAGTCTTTTATTATGCTTTTGGGGATATGTGTTACAAACAATGGCACACATATTAAAACAAGTACCAACTAAATCGATAAATGGTATTCCATACGAGTTCTGGAGTAGAAGTAAAGCCATGTTATTGAATTTACATGTGAGTGTTAGCGAAGATTTTTATAAGGCCTCTTTAGGTAACAAACTTGCACCCCCAGAAAAAAAGTGTACCTTTATAGGATACCCCATGGAAACAAGGGGATATTTCCTATACAGCCCCTCATACAAAAAGTTTATAGTTGCATGATATTCTATATTCCTTGAGAGGGATAACATCTCCAAAAGATATAGAGGGGGGGAGATAGAATTCGATGAAGTCGAGGCTCAAGCTACACAAGAGTTGGTACATGAACAGATTCCACAAAGCCTCATGAAAGAAGAATCTATTTTAGAGATATAATTACTATGTAGGAGTTCATGCGAGGTTAGATAATTCAAGCGGCATGGTTTTCTTGTTAGTGGGGATGGTGACTCATTATTAGTTGATAATAATGATCTTCGAACCTACAAGGAAGCAATAAGCGGCACATACATTGCCAAGTGGAAATAATCCATGAATTATGAAATGGATTCCATGTATCAAAACCATGTATGGATTTTGGTAGATCCAATAATTGATGTGAATCCTATTGGATGCAAATGGGCATTCAAGAAGAAGCTAGACATGGAAGGATAGGTCAGTACCTATAAGGAATGACTAGTTGTAAAAGGGTTGAAACAACATCAAGGAATTGACTACAATGAATCCTTTTCACTAGTTACAATGATGTAATCCATCCGAATTATACTAGCCATTTTAGCTTACCATGACAATGAGATTTGGAAAATGTATGTCAAAAAAACCTTCTTAAATGGGAACCTTCAAGAAGATGTCTACATGAAACAGCTTGAAGTGTTTGTGACTCCAAAGGATGCCAATAAGGTATGCAAGTTACATAAATCCATTTATGGATTAAATAAATCATCTAGGTCATGGAACATTCATTTTGGTGAAGCCATAATATAATTTGGTTTTATCAAGAATGAATGTGATCCTTGTGTCTACAAAAGGATAAGTGAGAGTGCAGTTATTTTTTTTAATATTACATGTTGATGGAATATTATTTATTTGAAACAAGATACAAGTCTTACGATCTGTTAAGGCATGTTTTAATCAATGCTTCTCCATGAAGGACTTGGGAGAGGCACAATATATTGTTGGGATCAAGATTCACATTGATAGATCGAATAGATTGTTGGGACTAAGTCAAAGTACATACATTGATAAGATACTGAAGAGATTTAGTATGGAACAATCCAAGAGGAGATTGTTTCCAGTGTCACATTGAATTCATCTTTCCAATAAAATGTGTCCTCAAACACATGAGGAAATAATCATAATGGAAAGCACTCTATATGCATCAGTGATTGGGTTAGTCATGTATGCCATTATAAGTACTAGGCTAGATGTCACCTATGCATTAAGTGTGGTAGGCAGATATCAAGATGACCAAGGTGACTGCCATTGGATTGCAGCCAAGAATATCTTAATGTACATGAGGTGTACTAAGGATATGTTCCTGGTTTATGGAGGAGATGAGGAACAATTTATCAGAAGATATGAAAATGCTAATTTCCAAACTGATCAAGATGGCATGAAGTCGCAAACTGGACACATCTTCACTTTGAATAGAGGTACAGTGAACTAGAAGAGCTCAAAGCAGAGTGTGGTCGTAGATTCTATAGAAGAGTTTGAGTATATCATAGCTTCTGAGGCTGTAATAGAAGCAGTTTGGAAGAAAAACATCATCTAGGATCTGGATGTGATACCTAGTAGTAAATATCCCATCACATTGTACTATTATAATACTGTTGCGGTGGCTCTCACAAAAAATACAAGGGCACATCAGCGGATGAGGCACATACATTGGAAGTATCATCTCTTGAGGGATTTTTCTCAAAGAGGTGAAATTGCAGTGAGTAGTATTTCCACATAAGAGAACGTGGCAGACCCATTTACTAAAGCATTGAATCAGCAGAAAGATGATCACCATGTGAGGTCTAGCAGACTGAAAGTCGTAGGCAGTTGGCTCTTGTCCAAGTGAGAGTTTGTAAGAGTCGGTATCCTAGAACCAACGTCTTTTACTTTAATTACATGGATATTTAATTTATTTAAATATTAAACATCTTATAACATATTTTTCATTGTTCTACATGACTATGATGTAATAATGTCCTATAACATTTGTTGCATTGATAAGGTCATGGAAGTTACCAACTATGATGAGAACCTTGAAATGATATAAAAATATTCATAAATTTAGTTCCATGGTTAGATGAAATACTATGAATGGACACATAACATGCAGACCATCGGGTGTGAGTACTCGTAAGTAGATGAGACTTCATCTCATGAAGTTCTCACTTGGTAATATTCAATATAGAAGATTATGAGAACATACCCACCAATGAAAATTCCACATGTTCTGGTGTCATCAGATATTTCTGTCTGCAAGAATGTGTAATGATCCTTAGACTTTAATATTATCATTAATACGCGTCATGACTCACGCACATTGATTTACTGATGAAAATCGGCATGCAGACAGTTGGTGGGAAGTAGGGTATGATGGGTGCATCATGACTAACATGATAATACATGATAAGTCAAGTAAGGATTATCCCTTCCATTTATGGAAGTTGATATCTCGACCCTTTCATTGAAATATAACCTTCACATAAAATTCCATGGCCATGGTGTAATGATGAGTTTGTTTCAGGTATTTAAAGAATGACATATCGCATATAAAGGTTGATGACACTATCATGAAACCTACTTGATGAGATATTGAGACCAATGGATTATATTACACAGTGAGCATTAATAATTAGATTTTGTTGGTGTGACTTTACATTCTTTATCTTGGGTGTCTTGACCCATTGCTAGACAGTACTCTTAGAATTTAGGTAAGCCCCCCTAATTCCAATGAGAAAGAATCATATAGGGTTACACACTATGTTTTTTTTTGGTCTTTGTTAAATTCTATTTGAATTTATATAATGAAATAAATATTATTCTCAAGACTATGGAATAATTTTATTCAAGTTAAGATGATCAAATAAATTAAATAAAAAATATTTTTTTTGAACTTTCAATAAATATTTATTTACTTGTTTTTAATGAAAATATTTACTTAAGAGAATAATTTATTCATTTATTTATTCGGGTGTTCAATAAATAAAGGTGGAGTTTGAGTAGACCAAGGCTGGTATGGATAAAAAAATTATTTTTAAGATGGAAAATATTTATTTGTTGGCACAAGTTAAAATAATAATGACATTGCTATTATTTATTGAACCGTAAATTTATTCATAATTCCATTTTCCGCAAGTTGGCGCAGAAAAAATAATGGCATGGTATTATTATTAAGAGCACGAGTTTTCTCAAATTTCATGGATGAATTTAATTGCTCTTATGAAATTAAATATTGTAACTGATGTTCCATGCATATAAATATACAAGTACGTCTATTGTGGCATGGATAACACACCGCACGCTTGCTGAATTTAGAATTGCTGGGCTAAAACGTTTCCCTATCGAATCCTCTTCCCACCCTCTCAATAACGAGAGACGTTATTCAAGGCTGAAGAACAAGAAATCAAGAACAAACAACATAAGACACTCGCTTCTCTATGCTTTCACACAAAGAATGACTGGTATCAATCAGAAGCCATCGAATCACATGTGGATCACCTCTAGAGGGATTCTAGTTCGGATCCTTGCAAACGCAACGAGATTATCCAAAAGGGTCATTCTAAATTATCAACATCATCAACAAAGAAAATATAAAAGATCCAGGTATTATTTTCTTTATGAAATTAATTAAATTAATTATAAACATGATGTGTAAGATCCTCCCTAATGGTTTCAGGCCTTTTCATTTATTATCAAAATCTATGATTCTATTCCATGGAGATTGGCATTGATCGTTTTATCGATCTTGGAATAATCATTTATGATGGTAAAAATTAAAGTTGGGTGCTAACCCAACCATGTTTCCACTGCACCAAAAACCTTCAACTTCGTTGGCTGAGGTGGACATATCATCGAGGTCCCTCTATTTCTATCAAGTATCATGGGGTATGTTGCTTGTATTTCAATTATTTCATACAACTCTCACTCCCCCCCTATATCTCCTTTGTTTTATTCTAAATTGGTTTGGGGGCATGCAAGATTGTGTGGATATCATCAAGGAAATTTATCATTTCGGACAATGATTTAGAGCATGAACTTTATAACCATTGGTGGTCAATCCATTTGGGATTCATTATTCTCCATTTTCAATGGATTCTGGATGGTTTTTCAATAACTTTCCAATGACAAACCATATGGCCTGGGGAGCTCATTCGGTTGTCGTTTCATGGCCAATGGTTTTATAGAGAGCCTTTATAAGAGGAGGAAGGTTCATTGAAGCGGGGCCGTATTATTCACCATAGGTTATTCACTACATGTAGAGTTACCATGTCAACTTGAAATTGTCATGAAATCATGAGTCCTTTAGAGGCTCATGCGATCTGGAAGTCCCAACCATCCTCTTCTTCTTTTTATTATGTAGTGAAAATAATACCCATATTTAGGTATTACATCTTCTGTGATTTTTTCGATGTTTGATGCTTATTTTTTGAGAATAAAAAATATCAATCATCTAATTCTTGGTGCTATTAGAGAGATCCAATGATGCCTTCGATCCCCTAATGATCACCACATAAACATGACTTCGATTCATGAAGATAAACTTGATTTGATTGCCTGGATCAATAGATTCTATCTCTAGGAAGTGAGAAAGGAGAGAGTGGATCTAGAATTCTCACAATGAATAGTACACTATGTGAGAGCCTATTTCTCTATTTATAGTGGAAGCTCAAGTTAACTGGAAGTGTTCCCTGACCCCTATTCATTTAACATCCACTAAATAAATAATTATGAAAAAATAAACCACATCGTAAATATTATTTATTATTTTATCACATACTTGTAATATATATAAAATATATTATGTGATAAACCTGAGTCATTAACTAGACTCATAATTTTCTATTAATATTAAATAAACATAGAATATTATAAAAAAATTCATTCGATTAATAATTTATCATATTTAATTAAATTGTAAATAGATTTAATAAATAAATTCAACCCAGTTTTTCATCACTTGAATAATAATGAATTTATTTATTCATCTATGATCAATGAAAAGTATAACACTCAGAAACATGGTGGGAGTCACCATGTCTATTTTACCTATCCAACTGAATGAGGTAGATTCTTAAAGACACTATTTTTTTGAGCCTCTAGGCCCTTATCTCTATAGTAGTTAATAGTATCTATAGACCAAAAGTAGAGTCTAGAAACCCATCAAGGCCCCTAAAGAGATAAGGATAGTAATAGGAATAAAAAACAACCTATAAAAACATATTCTTTACTGTGATGTATTTGTCGTTAAATATCTCATAAAGAAGGACACACACTTGTGTCATCACCATTTTCATTATTTATTATTTGTTGATCGAATATGATGGATTTAGTTATTGACTATTTTAGCGAAATATATAGAAACCCAATTCTTTTACATATAACATTTCACTATTTTAAGCATAATTAATCATCAGAGTACAAGCAAAGGATTGTTAAGTCTAGTGTCTTAGAATACTAGGTACATATAACATAAAACATGGGACTAAAAAAACATCATTATTTAATCTCCATAAAGAGATTCTAACTTCCTTTGAGCTCTTACATCCACATAGTGTACCCTGGGGAACACATGAACAAAGGAATGAGCTAAAAATGCCCAGTAAGGAAATGACCATAAGGATACATCTCAAGCACATGAGTTAAGAGTCATGACATAATGATATCCAACACATGAAACTTATGAAATAATTTAAAATAACCGTGGAATCTTATAAGAATGGAATCATATGAACGTGAAAGAATCATAAATCAAATATTTAGTATGGGTCAAGGCTAACCGCCAATCTTGTTTCCCATTTCAGTACGGGTCAAGGCTAATCGTAATCCCGATTCACATCGCATCTCATGAGACTTATCCTTACCCAATGCATTGGAGTGAAATTTGGGCACACCCATCTCAAAATATTCATGAATATTCATTCCACATAAATAATATTTCCACATAAATAATCATACATACTCAACCATACATAAACATAAGGTTACCCAGGGAAAGATTTGGGTCCACAATCATGACATAAAACATATCCAATGGGCGTATCACAAAAGTGTCCACAAAAGAAAGGTATTAGAACATAAATGGACATTAATAGGGTAAAACAGGCATATAAAAATGGTAAGTGGTGTAAAATATAAGTGAAAACTTATAAAAAATTCATTTTAGAAACATTAGTATTAAAACATTTTTGTGCGGTTTTATGGAAAAGACTCTAGAGATTTTCAAATAGAAAAGAGTAAATTATTTTATATAAAACCAGAATTTAACCAAGAATGTTTTTATAATAAAAATACATATTTTTATAAATACAATGGTGTTATAAAACATAGGATAGATTTCACTAGAAATTTGTGTCAAAATTTTTGGAAGTCCCCTTAAAACAGGTTGGCTTATCAGAATGTTCTAAGGAGGGAATCTTTCAAAATCATGTGTATCCCCAAAAGAATGTGATGAAAGGGTATTAATATAATAATCCTTTGAAAATAACCATAATTCATAGTACTCACATAGATAGATAAGCTAACACCATTTTGAAAAAATGATAAGGAAACCCGAAAGAACAAAGAAGGTTGAGGTAGAATTCGTTATGATTTAGTCGGCATGGTGTCGGGTGTGACCAAGAGGGGTTGATGAGAGAGAAATGGGGTTTATAATCACCTATAAATATAGAAGAAATTATTCAGAGGTTCTTAAACAAACACCATCATTTTCTAGTACACATATAATGGCATAGTACAAAGGACAATCATGATTAAGAGAGAAAAGGGCAGGATCACTTACCTTAAATCTAGTAGTGTTCTTCACTTGTTATTAATGACCTGAATAAACAAATTAGGATTATTAATTTATAATTACAGAACCTATTCTATTTTTATTTAATTTATTATAACATTTTTAGTACATTAAAATCCTTTTTGATTGGTTAAATGGTTCAATTTCATTGTTCGAGCTCGTTTGTTTACATGGCTTTAAAAGACCGGTTCACTTATATTCTTGTTTGGATTATATGAAAGATGAAAGTGATTGAAAAGAATTGAACTTACATTATTTATTTTATATCCTAGAGACTACATGGTTTTAATTTTAATTAGGTTACTTAGAGTGATGTCGAATTATTATATATACAACCTTAGTTATAACCGTTTATCTTAATCGGTGGATTTGGTTACAAAGAATGTGTTTTTCATTATATGTTAATTCCATTTGTACAAAAATATTACAGAAAAAAGTAATAAGATATATTACATATATAATAATCCGGTTCAACGATAACACAAATGGTTTCATGACCTGAATTAAAGATAATCACAAAAATTGATAAACTGTTGTCCTTGAATGTGCTAAATTTGCACATCTCAAAAGGTGCTTTCATTTATTTCAAATAAAAGGGTGGGGAAAGGAGAGAAGATAATGAAATTTAACACTAGCATGAAGTCATTAAAGTACATGTATTCTACTGGATTTATCATACTATTATGGTGAAAAGAGGTGAGGAATGAAATTAAAAAGAAAAGAACTTAAAAAGAAAAGAAGAAATTTGGGAAGAAAAATTTACCTCTTGAGAATTACTCCTTTGAGAACCTCATAAGGGGAGAGGTTTTGGTATTTTGAAGAGGATGAGAGCTTTTGGAAATGGGGGAGAACCTTGGGGATATATTTGGGAAGAATTTAGAGAAGGCTTGGATCTTGAGAGGAGTGGAGAGAAGAGGGGTGAAGGGGGTTTTTATAGTGACGGATCGGAGGGATTTCTTAATATAATAATCATTAATTTATTATTTCATCCCAAGAAGAAGAATAGTAATTATTCCATGACCAAGAATAGTAAATGGGTCATTTGAAATCGAACCATGGGTGGTGATATCAACAATGATTCCAGGAATAGTTTATTTACCTTATAATGTATATATACTGTAAATTATCTTATTTTACTATTCATAAAAAATTCAAGTATTTCAAAAAATTACCAAAAAATTCACCCTAACCATTTTTCGACGATTAGAATCCAAAAATGAAGTCTATTTTACAAAAAAAATTCTAAATATGCTTATTTTAATATTTAATTAAAATCATAATTTATTATCAAAAACAAAGTTTAAAAACATGCATTAACTCATTCTAAAATATAGGTATATTGTACTTCCAAATTTAATATTATTTTTATAATATCATAGGCAAGGTTACTATTCATTAGGGTATATCACTATTCATAAGGGTATGTTACTATTCATTAGGGTAGGTAACTATTCACCAAAAAAATTAAGTTTTTCTTATCAGACTCCAAAAAACATCTTGAACACGAACGTGTATATTAGATTTTCAAAATTCCAAACATAGAAGTGAAAAAACTATGTTTAAAGGTCACTTATCACTTATTAGTTCACTATTATGTGATTTCATCGAATATTTTTAAGAAGGGAATTTCCATTAAAAACATTAGGTCGTTACATTCTTCACCCTTAAGAAATTTCACACTTGAAAATTCATTTTACATTCTAGGCCAAAAACAGACGTGGGTACTTTTCCTTCATTGCTTCCTCTAGTTCCCATGTTGCTTCCTCAAACTTATGGTTCCCCCATAGTACTTTAACAAGATGGGTTGTATTGTTGCGTAGAACCTTATCTCTCCGATCCAGAATCTTTACTGGCTGCTCCTCATAGGAGAGATCATCTTCCAGCGGCACCACCACTGAGTTTAGTGCATGTGAGGGATCAGGTATGTACTTCCTCAAGAGTGATACATGAAAAACATCATGAACTTGATCAATATTCGGTGGAAGTGCAAGCTAATAGGCCACAACTCCTATGCGGTCAAGGATATCAAAGGGTACAATATACCTTGGGATTAGCTTTCCTTATATTCCCGAATCGCATGACTCTCTTCCATGGTGATATTCGAAGGAATACTTTATCTCCAATGTCAAACTATAAGTAACTTCGATGGTTGTCAGCATAGCTCTTTTTCCGACTTTGAGCAGCTTTGATGTGATTCTGGATGACTTGAACCTTCTCTGTCATCTCATGATTATGATCAGGTCCATGTAGCTTTCTTTCTCCAACTTCATCCCAACAGGATGGAGTTCTACATCGCTTTCCATACAGAGCTTTATATGGAGACATCTGGATACTTTAGTTGAAGCTATTGTTTTATGAGAACTCAACCAATGGGAGATACTGATCCCAACAACATTTGAATTTAATAGAGCAGGCTCTTAGCATATCTTCAAGCGTCTGAATAGTCCTTTCATATTGGTCATTAGTTTGGGGGTGATAGGTTGTGCTGTAATTTAATTCAGTACTCAATGCATGTTGAAGAATCTTCCAGAATTTAGATGTAAACCTCAGATCGCGGTCAGAAGCAATTGAGAGTGGAACACCGTGCAGTCTCGCCGCTTCCTTCACATTTTACATTCCAAGTTCTTCAAAGTGAGAGATCTTACCAAATATCGATGAAATGGGATGTCTTGGTGAGTCGTTCAACCAAAACCCATATTGCATTATTTCCCTTCGACATCTTTGGGAGACCCGTGACAAAGTCCATAGTAACATTTTCCCATTTCCACATGGGTATAGGCAATGGCTGCATCATACCATTGGACTTTTGTTGCTCAGCTTTAACTTGTTGACATACCAAGCACCTTGATATATATTCTACAATCTCCTTCTTCATGTAATCCCACAAGATGGGTTATCAGAGATTATGGTACAATTTGGTACCCAATATAGTATTTATTAAATCATTTTTGGGTCATTAAGATGTCATAAAATAGATATTTTATTTATACGGTATTTAATTTATAACCAAAAATTTTATTATCTCAGAAAATTATTTAAAATTCACTGTTGGATAATTTTAGCATCTTGATTCCAAAAATAATATTCAATCTATATAAATAATTTCCTTAATATTTTAATTTTCCCTTTTAAAATGAAAACCGACATTTATTGAAAATTCAGGTGTTTTGACAAAAATAGTTCTCAATCCTTAATAAAAATTACATTTGACTTCATAAAAATCATATACTCATTTATTATTCATAAAATTAATTTGATAATAAAATTTTATAAAAATATTAATTATGTAAAAAAATTATTAATTACATAAAATAAATTATTTAAAAATACATTTTCTATTTTATCATATAAAAAATGAAACTCTTATCAAACTTTTTACCTAATCATTTACGGATAAGGAACTGGTATAATCATTACTTATAATGTTTTTCAAAAATATTATTAATAAAAACATAGCATTATATTATAATGTATATATTTCTCAAAAGTACCATTTTTAGCCGAAAAACTAATTTGTCATTTTTATCATTTTTTGTAAAGACTATTCTTATAAAGGAATTGATGGATTAAGACATTTATTTATAAAAAGTGATTACACAATAAGTAACTAATTATTTATTAAATAACCCCTTATAACACCATCATAATACCTAAGGGTATGGTGTGTGAGGGTGACAGGCTCTTGGGGTGGCTCAGATAACATTGTCTGGGTGGTAATCTCTAGTAACATGAACTTCTCTCGTAGGCGATTCAATTAAATCCAAACGTGTTGAAGATCAGCTTGGGCTCAATCAAGAGTTAATCTCAGTGATGCTACCTCCTTTCTGAGCTCTGAAAAAGGAGCTTCATATGACTTGAGTCTACTATAGGAGGCCATCCTCTCCTTTATCTTTGTTGAAAGGATTCTTTTTAAAACCAATAAAATTATATATGTCATGTGATCACTGTTCAATGACTATATTATCAATGATAATGATACATAATAGTCATTTTAACCCAATAATAAAATAATTTCATGTGTTTTTATAAGGAAATAAAATAAAGGGAATTTTATTCATAAATGACCGGGTCGTTACAATAATCAGGGGAGGAATTCCATTATGGATTAATTTCCATCCAAAGGTAGAATTCACAAGGATTATACATTGGGATGGACCTTCAAGGTGGTCATTTTTTAGGTTAGGAACTTCAATATATTTGATATTATAACCATGTAGAGAGTTTTAATGATACATATCAATAGAAATATTTTCATGATTAATCTTATATTGAAAAAAATAATATATTAATGGTGAATGTCATGGGGAGGACCTACATATCCTCTGGAAGTAATGTTATGGGGAGGACCATCACAACTATAACTAATGCCTCATTAAATTGGAGAAAATTTAATAGGATATTATTCCACCATTTATAGATGTTTTAGGGCCTCATGAATAACAACGTAGATAAAGAAACTTAGTGAGCCTAATTCTATATTTCTAATCGACTTTAGAGAAATTTCTTTTCAGATGTGATTCATTAGGTAATCCGAGTTGCATGTTATAAAAAGATAATTTAACATTTAAGATCCCATAAAAGTGACTCTCTTGGTGATATTAGAGAATTTATATAGGTATTTAAGGTTTTGGTAGAGATACATGATTGCCTTGGAGAAATTGTTGAAATGGAACAATAATCTCCAGATAGAATGAGTATGTGTGCCCAATCATGGAATCCATTTATCATGTGATAATAGTGATGACCATACCTTAATGGGTGTGGTAATATGTGAATACTCTTGTGTAGCCTTTCCATTGTAATGATGATATGCACTAATTATAGGTGGGTTTGTGTATACCATTTTACTATTTCTATTTCTATCATTATGACTTCAAATGTCAGTAGAATGTGGTCAGGGACAGACACCTTACCTTATATTACTTCCAGGATGTGTTGGGTGACATATGTGTCCAGAACACGAATATATTACCATTTCATGGTTGGTTTAGGGATTTATTCTCATATCTTCCAATCCCATCTATAATATGTTTTAATGGATCTTTTGTGATGGAGGAAGCATGGGTCCCCCTATTTGTTTCTAGGATATGCCAAAAATGTTCTCCGAGAGTTGTATGATTGTTCTTTCTTGGTTATAGGGTGAGTGCTGGGATATCTTCCTTATCACATATTACTATCATATATTTTTGGAACACATTTTTAGGAATGGAATGTTTTTCCCCCTCCCAATTGATTTCTTTCCTCCCTTGGTGGGCCTTCCTTGGAATCCAATCCTTAGTGGCCCGAACTGGGTCACATGGGGTGGAATCCTCATCCTATTGAGGACTTGACGACACACATTGTAAGAAGTAGTTATTTTTATAAGGATACCTTATAGGGAACTCATTCTCCATGGTGAAGAGGCCCCTATTGACCTCTAGATCCCCCAACCTCAGATAAAAGAGGAAGATGAAGTTGCATTTCTGGGAGTGTCTCCCAACATAATTTATAACGATGATGGGAGATTATTGTTTCATTGACCCCAAAAATAATTGGGTGTATGGTTGGAATTAATTCATGTCTTAGATGGATTCTGGGAAAACCTACAATATTATGATAATACCATTCATGTGGTAATCCTTGATTAGTGCATTTTCCACCTAGCACAGAAGCCACTGGGTGGAGGATAACATCATATTACTTTATGAGGATAAAAATCATCTGGCCACATAAGAATAATTATGTTTTGATTAATATAATTTAATTTTATTTCAAATGAATATATGGGGAATTTTTTATAAGAAAAATAAAAATAAAAATAAAAAATAGGACTATTTCAAATTAGCATCAAAAGTATGAAAAACATGTTGATTTATTTTTTGAAAGTTCAATGTTGGTCCAAATTTCATGTTATATGAATAAGTGAGAAGAAATGATCTATGAAATGGGAGAGATGATTATTTTATCTAATTATAGTTTTCATTTTGGGTTCACCATTTTTTTCATAGACATATCTTGGCGGTTTCCAATGGGGTTAATTCATGGAACTAGAAATAGACAAAGTTCTCATATTAAGGGTACAAACCTTCTTTCCATGGGAAGATGATCATTATAAAATTTTCAAATGGTAATTAGGGACTCAATTTGGTGAAGAGGATGGAATTTTAGGCTCATTACACCCTATTGGGAGGAATTGTTTCCTACATCAGGACTCTATTATTGATTTAATTTGTGTTTATTGAATCCTTTATAAAAACATAGATATGTTTGGTTGCGTATTACATTTGATAATCAATGATCCAAATGCGTGAAAGTGAGCGTAGTTGTGTATCATAGGTTCTCAGAAAGTAAAATAATCTTTATATATCTAACGTTATCCATTGATGGTACCATCAGTATGTATCAAACGTTATCCCTTCATATATAGTTTATTATAACACGATACTTGTTTTATTCCACATAACTAGGAACTCTATAATTTATCATCATCCAGGAATATGATTATAACATTAATTTCAGTATTGGGCCCATGTAAGGGCTTCCAATATATCCTCATAGAAGGAATCATAAAACATGTAGTTCATTTTCAATTAATGGTATATGCCTAATGTTTTATGGTAGTATAAAAATGGTTATACCATGAATTATTATGCCATGTGGAAAGGATCACTTAGAGAGAGATGCCTATAAATGGTTGATATGAGACTTATGACAGTGCATCCCTATTTGTTTGACCCCATGGGGAATATTTTCCTGAGAGTAATTGATTGATATTTCAATGGATATGGCCAAGTAAGTATAGATCTCACTGGGATTATGGGCCGATTAGAACGAGAGGGAAAAGGACCCAGAAAGAATATGGCCTCCCCTGGATTTGATATTTTAGCTTTTAACCTCATAGAGGTTTTCTATATATCCCATCAATATGGTAATCATTGCCCATGTAGTTCATAAAATTTCTAGTATTACACCTACGGGGGAGGCCCATGGATGATTCATTGGTAATGTAGACAACTTAAGGTTTGTCTTGAAGGGAATATGAACATTTTAAAACATCCTACTACAGTTGGAGATTACACTTTGTAAGATTCATAACATATTTTTGATCATGATAGTGTCATGATCACCACTAAAATCATAGACCATGTCATTCTTTCCTTCTGTGAAAAAAATGATTTATTAGAATTTCATCTGGTCCTATTAATTCTGGGAAGGGACTTACTCCTAAATCAATAGCCCATGTTGAAACCCTCCTCATCATCTGTTTATAGATGAGGGTGGAAGTATATATATAGTATGATAGATGTGGAATCCTTTAATAAAATCTTGGGTATTACACTAGGAAGGATACCCATGAAATAGAAAACATTTCCTCATTTTTTTGTGGACATATATGGGGTTTTAGATGACTAGAGGTTCACTAAAGGAGGGATTGCCAATACCCTATTACTATGTGTTTCTAAACCCTATATTAGATATTATGTATCACCAAATGGAATGGATACTTCTTAATTGACTTCACATTTTAGGTCACATGTGGGACTTGAATTCCACTTCTGGAACCACTTCCACCATCCCTCGGGTTAGGATCCTAATTTATAAGGGTATCAATGATTGTGAATGTCATAAATACCCTAAATATGAGGGATATTAAATATAGGGTTT
This sequence comes from Viscum album, assembly GCA_963277665.1. Lineage (NCBI taxonomy): Eukaryota > Viridiplantae > Streptophyta > Magnoliopsida > Santalales > Viscaceae > Viscum > Viscum album. The sequence goes on from OY728130.1 coordinate 304,240,272, forward strand.
TCCTTTATTATGGGAATCCATGAATAAAATGACACACTGGTAAAAAATTAACCTATCCATATTGATTTATTTTTATGGATGCAAAATGAGGTCGCAGCCCGTGGGCTTTGCGGGTTTGGGGCGGATATGGGGTGGGGTGGGCCTAAAATATTTGACTACAAAGAGCGCGAGCCAATGCAGGTTGAGCCCGTGCGGGTGCGGGCCAAATCTGGTTGAGCCCGCGCGGGTGCGGGCTGACCCGTGGGAATAATTTAAATTTTTTTGTACAATATATGCTTCTTTGGCAGCATAGTTTTTTTAAAAAACATAATTAATCCATGACATGTTATTTCTCACCGTAATGGTCATACAAATTCACAATTCATTTACTTGTAAATATTAAATAGGTCAATATTTATTGTTTTAATATGATATTATAATATTTATATAGTAATTATTAATCATATTCACATGGTGTGTTATCACACCTATTGAGAAATGGAACTCTACTCTCCTGCACTTGGTTTAAATTCTAAAAGAGTTATTATAATTATAATATTTTTTTGGAATGATTTAATTTTTTCCCTTAATTTTATTTTATTATTAAGAAAACACGAAAGGACCTCATGCGACCCCAATATCCTCCTTTAAAACTTGTCATTGGTTGACGTTTCATTGTTAATTAATAGGTATAGACATCCACATCACCACACAATCAACATCATCATTTTTTCCCCTCATTGATCACTCACTAATTTTGAATTGCAACAGTTCCCCACCACATCAGAGTCAGCACATGACACCATTAACTGATAGAAAAATGTTTCATCACACCTCTTAAAACACTAGCTATTGTAAATTAATATTTCTCCCAACAAATAAAATTAATAATGAGGAAAAAATAAAATATTTAAATGACTATAAATATTATTTTTTTAATGCGGGTAGCCTGCGGGAAACCCGTGGGCTTATGTGGGGTGAGGTGGGCTTGTATTTTATTGTTCTCATTATATGAAGGCTTTTGCGGACAAACCTGCGTGGGATCAAACCCGTGCAGGATTGGCCCACCCCGCCCCACCCCGCCCGTTTCGTATTACTATTTATTTTCCATAGTGCAGGCCCAATAAGTGTAATTTGAAGATGCAAATCCATCATAAAAGGTAGAATTGTCTAAGAAAAGGCTAGGTCGGCCAAAGGGGGTTTGCTAAAGTGGGACTTGGGTTGTTAGAAGGAATATGACCCATGTGATACATGGGGAGTCAAAATGGATCTCCACCAAGGGATACATGGGAATACATATTTTACTTCACCCAGATAATACATGAGTGGTCAAAAGGAAGCTATCCCAAGTGCTACTTTGGTGAATAGATTTATTTGGGAGACATGACTTAGGAAAGGATTTTCCTTGGGACTAAGACTTATCCTCATATTCTCTTGAAAGGATAACCCAAAAGTTTTGATTTATGGAGGTTTCCTTCACCATTGTGTGTCTGGACTATGTATTAATTTGTTCATCATTGAGGTCTTTAGTGTTTTATAATTCTTGGGAACTCTATAACCTACTACTTTTGTTTTTTACCTATTTATTTTGTAATCATAGGAAGAAACCTAAAGGCTTTAAAGACCTCAGTGAAGTAGTTGGGTGATAAATGATTTAGTTATCATTTTTTTCTACCAATATTCCCAAATTTGGATCTAAATGGATATATTAATAGGTAAATCCAAGACCCTAGGAAAAGGATACTTCATGTGAAACTCTTCTATGTTAGTGGGTCACAAAGGTCGAATATTCACTAGTTGCTTGACCAATGGGATCCATCGGTTCAACTACTATGTGACTAAGTAAGGGTGATTGAATATTTATGTTTGATAAAACTATATGGATTCATAAATTATGAGAACATATATATCCTATTTGAATTATGTGAACATATTCTGAACCCAGTAATCCCAAATCCATTCAGACTTGACTCCTCCCCTTACATGAAAGTTCCTATCTTCTTTTTAACTTTTTGATGGATCAGTGGTGGAAAAAATAAGAATAAAAAATAATAAATGTTTCTTCTAGTAAACAATGTGAGGTTTCAAGTTCAGATCACTCATATTAGGGTGAATCAAGTAAAAATAACATTTTCACTTCATTTATATAGTTACCCATGGAAGAAATATTACATTTGGTGATGTTAGTATACTTTCTAAACTAAGAGAGTGGCATGTGGAAACTTAATCTCAGGATGAGAATTTACATCAAAATACCATGACAATATAGTGGAAGAAATTCTCATATAAGAATATCAAAATGATTCTTCTTCAAGAATCATGTAATAAGTAATAGAAAAATGTTGGAGGATCGATAGTATACTTTTCTAGTAAGCTAATACATTTCATCGATTCGAGTGGAATACTCTTCATATGAAACATTGAACATGTCATTATCCTTAGATTTATTCAATAAAATCATGATGGTGTAATATCTTCAAATTATGAATATAAATAGAAGTAATCAAGTAAAGAAGATCACAATCCTGAACTACTCAAAGTAATTTTTTCTTTGTTCAAATTTTAACACCCATGTAGTTTTCCCAAACCATTTTCCTTAATTTAAAACTTCATCTAAGTGATTTTCTAATGTAAGTCACCCTATTTTATCATATAATGCAAGACCCATCATAATATCTTCACCCAAACTATGTTCCTAATATCAAAGTGATAAAGGTAGGGAGAAACCCAAAGGAAAACACATACGTTCATCTAGTGTGGAAGTCTAGGGAATACAAACATATAGAAATAGATTCTATTAAGGAAATTTATAGAAAGTGTGGGGGGGGGGGGGGTCCTCCAATACTCAATTTAGAAATTTTTAATGTTTATTCATAACAATAGAGTCCAAAATTTGGGCAGATAACTTACATATACTATTTCCATCTTAAAATAGTATGTGGAAGTCACGTTTTTAGTGAAAAATAATATTTTTAGAAATTAAATCATGTCATTAAAATTTAAAGCATAGGAATAAATCATCCTTTTTCCAATATGATCGAATTATAAGGTGGGGGCATTTGATGGGGATCTCCTTTTATGAAAAGGACAAAGATTTTAAATAAGGAATACATAAAATATGTGAAGGAAAATAAAGAGGTAGAGGTGATGTGATCATACATAAAATTCTTGAATTGTCCCTAAGTTAACCTTGAATGCAACACATGTGAAGCCATATACATCACATAGGTTTCAACTACATGAATAACTAACACAAAACAACCTTCACCTCTAGTTCTGGTTTTACCTATTAATTGGACCCTTGGGCTCCTCATTTGTACCTTTTTGAAGAGACGGAGATGTCCTAAAGCTTTGTTTTCTCTAGTCTAATGCCCAATTCATTTAATATGCCGAGTAGCTTATTTAATCCTTAAATATATGGAAAATAAAAAAATATAGGTTATTTAAGTTTCCAAAATTTATAAAACATCAGGAATCAGTGTGAGGAACCACTTCACCCACAGTCTTAAAACACTAAGGAGAAATACACACAATAAATTTATTCACCACTCTCTTAGATCCAGCTATAGAAACTGCCTCTTCAACTAAAAATAAATCTTCTATAAAGTCCAGAATCATAGAGAATCAATTCTCTATAATAAAACTTTGGAAAATACGTCATTACATCACCATATTATTACATTTTAAAATTCAAAACCACTTCACCCTAGAATCCCTTGGGAAAATTTATCATCCCTTTACCGTAGTGTCACTTGGTCGAATCCCAATCAGTCACCCTAGAATTATTTAGGAAAGCTGTTCTTAAAGATATTTACAATTGGAAACCATCCTTTTCCTCTCTTGTTTTGAAGAATCATGAAAACCTTGAATTCTATGGAAGAGTGTTCCTTCACCCAAATATTACTTTTGGACCTAAAATTAACAAGGCCTTCTCCAAAGACCCCAAATGCACAGAGTCAAGGTATGCACACTAGCATGTTAATCTTCCCATCATGTATTCCCTTTATAAAATTTGTCTTCAACATGTCTCCCATACTATATAGAGTCCCCATGGGTATTTAATTCATGTATTAAATTAATAAAAGGGGTCCTAATCATAAGATATTAGTAAGGACCCCACCAGAACATACAGAAAACCACTTGGATGACCCAAATCTAAGCTCTATTAGTTTCGGTGCCTGGTGGTTACCTAATATTACTCGAGGAATGAGGAATCCATAATTGGAATAACCCCTAAATCCACCCTTTCAGTCTTCTAGATGAGAGCATACCTCCAACATGCTTCCTGAAATGTCTAGAATTTGTGCCTTCTTCGTTCAAATCACACAAGTACAATGGATGTGTAAGACACTATGGTGAAACTATAGATGGGGACTAACCAATAACTTTCTCTCTTCCAATCATTATTGTAAATGGTAAGATTCATATGAATAATCCATGATCGATGTTCAAATGTTGAATCTTTCATGACATAGTTCTCATTATATAGTGTGGATAAGATATATGGTTAACATTTTAGTCTCATAGCATTAATGTTTATGAAAAAATCTTCATCACATGTCATAAAACTTCTTGGTATAGTCCTATAATATAACATTAAACTATGTTTCTATAACTGTGTGGGTTTAGATTCTTATTTCAATAGGATACGTTGGATGACTCCCTGAGGCTGAAACCCAATATCATCAATATTCAATTACAACCATCATTAATCCATATTCTTAATAATATTATATACCCACATAGAGGGTTATATTCCTTGTATGTGGAAATCATATCTACCTCATTCGTCCCATATTCCCATTTATATCACACTTAACCTAGGAGGGTTCTATTCCATTCTAAACTAACTCAACCCCAGAATGGATCACTCAAGAATGAATCCAAGAAAATACATTACTAGGGTCATTTCACTTAATTTTCATTACTATGTGACGTAAAAATGTGTGGATCGATCAATCTAATATGACCTCAAAAGGTACGACATACCCTACTAATCATAAAAAAAATGTAGGTTAAGATTCCTTTCATAAGTATACATAAGATGTGATGGGTTTAATATGATCATATAATGTATATAAATAGAATAAGAAAAGCAAAAACACATGAGATCTACCTTCAATATATAAATCATATATAATATTCCTAACATAGTAGCTGGAATTTGAAAGATAAAGTATCTCCCATATTTCTTCACTAAATAGTACTAATGTAATATCACGAGGACCGATGAACAAAATAACCCTTTATTTAAGTGAATACTCAAGATACATGAATCCATTATCATATTTTGAGGATAAAATATATTTGTAGGGGTATTATAACTTTATAAATATTAGATAATAATTTCTTAAGAAGAAGAGACTATTAACAAAGGTTCATACACCTCAATTACAACACCCTAATAGGAGGATCTCAAACTCTTATATTACCCAATCTTATGGATCCTACAATGAATTGTAAGAATTTATTCTAGTTAGGATATAATTCATTGAAAAAGTTCAATTATATAGTGAAAATCTTTTAATCAAATCATAAATGGATTGTAAATGATGATACCATTCTGGAGAAAAATTAATAATATGATATATATATATATATATTACATCCATTCATATCATGCATGAAACAAATACATGAATCAAATTCATATATTAAATTTACACTATATATAATATCATAATATATATATATATATATATTATGTGTCATATAAATGTGTCCATGCATACCATGCATGTAAATTTTATTGAACGTCTAAAAATATACCAATTTAACTATAATACCAAAAGGACATTATGAAAATGTATACAAATATTTTTGAATCTATTCAAACTCATCTAGATATAGTTTATCATTAAATTGTATTCATTTTTGTTTAACAATATTTTCAAAATTCTGTCTTTATCTAAGGGACTAATAATGTGACCCTATGGGCCTTAGTAGTGTTGAAAAAAATTGAAATCCCAATTTCATAGAAATATTAAAAGTGCAGCATCTAGAAAAGAATCAATAATACACAAGCTATTAAGGCGTCTGATATGATCTATATCAAACATTTACATATCTCTATGAGAAAATGACCACCTAAATATATATCATATACACTGTATATACACCAATATAATCAAATATTCCCTAACTTAGAGAAACCAATATATGAGGAATATTTAAATCTAGTATTATCCTATCATTATTTATCCATTATATTAAAAATTAATACCAAGTTGATAAATATGTCCCATTTCATTCATCTATCTGATAAGTACATCACATGCCACTTATCGAAGTAGTTGAACACATCATATGTGAAACAACTAAGAATGTCCATGAATTTTATGAGTCTAATTAAATAAAGGTCCAAATGTATTTTCTTACAATACAAGTGAAAAAATACCATATTAGTTTCACCTCAACTGATGACATGATCAGTAATATACCCAACCAATCCCTGATTCACTAAGTTCACATGTTGCCTTAAATATGTAGGGTATCAATGTATGATGGTTCCCATTCTAGGTATCTAGAAAACCTCAGGTAAAAATGATTGAACATAAACATACACCCACTATGAATATCTATGACCATATAACATTCCATGAGATATACGTTAGAGGATTATTCCATTTAATAAGTCACTAATTATTATCTCATGAGTCTATTATTCATATCTCATACACATCTTTTTATAACAAATATATTGTATTATTTAATCTAACATTTTTATATCATTACAACCCATAATAATCCACAATGTTAATTGTTTAAGGAAAACTCAATGTCATATATTTACATGATATTACCATTCAAGAATTCATGTAAAATAAAATTATATCACCCATGAGTGAATGATAATCAGAGATTTACTTTTTTATAAAAACATGATATGTTTAAGACCATTACTACTAATATCTTAGGTGATAAATATCAATAAATTATATATGAATATCATGTTGTTGCTGTAGTAATGGATTTTGAACATTACATCCATTTTAATTTCTATCACATCCCTACATGACCATCTGATAAAATGACCCCACTAATATCTTAGTGAGCATAATTTATGAAGAAATATGGTTTGAATAATGGAGATTCTTAGAAATCCTATTCCCAAATCTAAAATCATGAATATATTTTCAAATTATTTTACTTCATATCATCGAATGTTATAATGTAACATTTTTTATCTACATAGAACTATTTCTAAGTACATCATCATCATCATTGTAACCTTTGAAATAAATTATTTTTCTTAAAATCAATGTAACAATTTAAATTTTTTTCCAGAATATCTTAAACCCTTTTAGGATAAAGTGATATTCACTTCACTATGGTAAACACATGTAATCATTCACATTTCACATTACCATCATGGCCTAAAATATTTTAGTATTAAGTGGAATATACATTATTATGGTGACTACTATATCTCATTACATTTCTCTTTACAATCACATCCTAATTAATTTCAGGATACCAAGTGATATTTTATTATTGGCCAGTAAAAACCTTTATTAAATAGTGTTGTTCATTTGTTATGGTAAAAACATTCAAGTTTTTAAATTTTTCTTTATGAGAACATGTCCTAAAATTAATTAGGATTTTAAGTAATGAATCACTCAATCATAGACTAGTGAAACACATTTGTTAATAGTAATATTAACTTTCTCATAGTAACTAAATTTAATTATTTAAAATTTTCATTATTATCACATATCTTCACTCTTTTGGATAAAATGTAAATAACCACTTAAACTAAATCGAGTAAAATAGTTTATTTATTAAATTTTAACTTCTCTAATTTATAAAAAACTCCCACTGTCCTCTATGACACTATATTCTCTAAAGAATAAATTTATAATATTAAACACGAACATCCTTGTGTTAGGAAATTACACTTATTTCTTTTTAGTAGGAATATCCAAAAAATAAACTATTATTTCCATACCTTATATGTGGTTTTCTATGTGTTTGGATCATATTCATGTGAAAAGTAGTTTTTATTAAAATATACCATTGATTGGTGGTGGGAATAGATTCATACACATTTTAGAAACTAATTTGATAAACACTTCAACCGAAAATTAACCCTTTTATGCATATCTTCTTATTTGATCATGTAATAGGAATCCATGAATCAAAAAACCATTGTATTAAATTATTCATCTCTAGATTATTTGTAAAAACTCATTATAATCAATAAAAATTTCCTTTCTCATAAAATAAATGAGATGAAGATACATATATTTTAATTAGATTCATTTGAGATTGATAAAATACATTATATTCAAATCCTTAACAATTTACTTAATCATACGAATATAATATATAATATTAATCCATTATTACATTTATTTTGTAATCTTGTTTACTTAAAACACTTTATAAAATATACATGTGGTACTATATGTCGTAAAAATAAAACAATTAATTTCTATAAAATCGATACCAAACATGGTCATACTATGGATTTCCGCAAACTCATTCAATAATGTCCTAGATAATCTAATATTATTAATTGTTACTCTTACATTTTGACAAATCATTCATTAAATTACATTGATTGTCCTCTTGAAGAAACATTATTGAACATTTCAACTAACATTCCACCTTTTGGTTTTAACTTTTACCAACTTAAATTATCTTTACAATACTAGAAAACATACATCATATGAACAGTTCATCCATTATCTATACTTTTGGAATATCAGTAAACATTTATTGAAATAATTTACATTGACAGAAAATTTCCATAAATGATAATAGTATGAATTCTCTAATTTGAAAAAAAAATTAATCTCCCTTAAATCCTGATTTAGAAAGGAATAAAACCATGAATCTTTCATGTTATTAATGTAGAAAAAACTTTTTTCAATTACATGAATGGTGTCATCAAGATCATTCCAATAATTATTTCTCACGTTCTAACATTTATATGTTTTTAAAACTTTATTAAAACACAATTATGATATCATATACCACTCAGAAAAATTGAATTGAATTCTACAAAAAAAACTTTAAGGAAGCCTTAATTAAATAACATATTCCATCATATTAAATTTTATTTGACATACCCAATCATATAGAGTATATGATATAAATCCAATTGTTATTAATTTTATATTCAGTTCATTTAAAACTAAAAATAAATCATTACATTATTATATAAGAATCATATTTTTCTTGTTGAAAAACATAAAAGATTGGTAACTCTGGAAGGAACAGTTCTGATACATAGAATATTTCTCTATCTCACTAACTTTTATAAAGCAATAAGTCTTAAATTTTTTTACTTTAGTCATCTAATTTCAATGACAAATATAATTTTTAGTTTGATGACGATGATGAATTTATCTATAATATATATTTTTGTTCAAATTAATATCATGTGTTATATCTTTGCATTGATGAATTTTAATGAATGTGATCCATGAAAAATGATGATCCATTACATCATATACACTTAGTGATCCAATATATATATATATTTAACTAAGAAGTTATTTTGATTTATCTTTCCCCCATTACTAATATTTATTTAAGGGAACCGCCCAATAATAAAAGTTATGATTCTTTGATTGTTGAGTGGATTTCCATTTATGCATATTCATTATATGAATTCACTAAACAATACTCCTCTAGAAACTGAATCCTAATAGCATATCTCGGCTAATGTAACACAAATAAAATGAAGAAACGTGATAACAAAGATTGATCTAGGGGCACCTAGCTTTCACATGACCCACATGATAGTATAATCCAGAGCCACTACCTTCTTGCCTTACACATGGTAATCCAAAGGCACCTAGAATCATTATGAATTACCATGTTGGATGATCAGGGTCTTGAGAAGTGTTTCCTTAGAAGGAATCTCACACATAGTAATTGAGGGGTTTAAGTCTCATCAATTATATATAAATAATCTTCATATTAAATTATTAACTATTACATCATATGTAATCATTGTATTCTTAGTATTTTTTTCATTTTTTGTTTATACATGATTATAATGATTTAGTTTTAGAACCCTTATTCCAACAACCAAATTAATGTGTTCAACCCATATTAATTTGTAACTCTTTACACAACCCACATGTTATTTATAATCACAAAAAAACACATATGTCAATTATATTCATTTATATATATATATATATATATATATCTATATGAATCATATTCAAAAGGTACAAGAACACTTCATGTAACTGAATAGAGTTATACGAGATTAGGATACTTCACATGAATATGCCTGAAGTAACATATAGCTTACCCCAATTACATTACTATAAAAGGAAAGACTCTAGGAATGTAGGTGGTATAACCCCAATTCCCTCTACCCTAATATAATTTAATCAAGAGTGAATTAAATTCCTGAAAAACTCTAACACCCAATATACACATATTTTGACCAAAAACTATTCTCAAGCTCATAAATAAAAAAAATGAGGTCAAGATATATGAAATCTAAATTTTATGGTATCAAAACTAGAATTGTATTAAATACTTCTTACTATAAGAAACATTTCATATAAATGTGCATACACAATATTCATATTTCATAAAAAATATACTAAAGTTGAAAATCAGGGAAATTTAACAAACAAATAATTTTTTATATTTTACAAAACATGAGACATTTATAAACTAATCGTAAAGATATTCTAATTATAAATATTTAATAATTTAGGTAGAATATAAAAAAAATATACTCATTTAAATATAAACACCTTTATATTTTATATTAAATGAAATTTGTAAGATATTTCAGAAATTATAAACATTTTATAATGAAATATCTATTATATAAACATTTTTCATAATCTAAATATCATATATTTTTTATTTTATAAGAATTTTATAAATTAACTCTTAATATATTTTAAAAAATATTTATTTATAGATCATGGGGCATACCATTTAATTTTTCAAAATGTATTTTATAATTTTTTCATTTAATATTGGGGGAAAAAATTCATCAACATTTATTTTATTAATTATAAAGAAATGTAATTTTTTAATTTATTTATAAAATCCCTATAAATTAAAATATACCAAAATACCATTAATTATAATTTTTAATAAATTTACAAACCATAAAAATAATATTTAATATGAATAAAATCAAATATAAAAAAAATCTTACCCATACACAAAACCCCTATGATTCCTAAGGGTATCCCCTTATTACCCTTATGAAAATTTTCTGCATAAGGGTAACAAATTTTTTAATAGATTTTGTAACGGTAACTTAAATATTACCATTATGAATCCCAATTCAACACCACTACATAATGGTAACATTTAGATTAACTTTACCCATCTCCCTCACATAAATATATTAGCTTTATGAAAATAATTTGTGTAACGGTATTTTTAATGTATCATATGTTGTGTCAAGGTAATAATTAGGGATCCTTACATGTAAGGGTAAACATCCAATGACCCTTACACAGACAGCTATGCGTAAAGGTATTAACTTTAAACAACTCATTAGTGTAAATTTAATCAAAGGGGTTATTTTTACACACTCTTTCCACATAAGAGTAACTAAATATTGACCTTTACACGAAAATATTGCATTGTTGTGTAAGGTTAATACCGTCACCCAACTCATTTTTGTAAAGGTAATATAAAGTTTAACTTGACACAAACATTATATATAAGGGTATGACCTTTACGTAACCAATATATAAATGGGAAAATCAAATTTACCTTTAGACATACCACGTAATGTTATGTAAACTTTTTCAGTTTTATGAAAATTATGTTTTCTGCTTTTCCTTTGATAAAAAGTGATTTAAACATCTTAAAGTATTGAATATCCTACCTCTAATACCACTGATTGGTTTTTTCATGATCATTTTATAACCACAAACTATGGAAGAGGACCCAAAACATTGGAGACTTATATTCCTAAAATAATGCATAAATAATTCCAAAAATAGAGTATATGGTATTAAAAATATTACATAGCTTCTATCATCCTTCAGTGGGTACTTCTTGAGGGTGATAATGAGGACAAGTGAAAAAATTTATCTTTCCTCCATGGTAACACACCGATGACTTGAATCCATATGATATCATGAGGATACCGTATATCCCAAGGTGTTCTACCACCTTAACAAAATTAGGAAAAAAATTATTAGGAATAAGAGTGTTTTAAATGATTCCTATACACATCACATACAACATGGGGATCTTATACTTCTATAATGTCGAAGCCCACAGATCCCCCAATTCAACATATCTGTTTTATCCAGTTGATTTATAATGAATTAAATTGTCCCAATGAATTGAAAAAAAGTATTTAATCCACTCATAATTAGATTGTAACTAATAAAACCATTCAGGAAAAAATGAATAATATATGTATATATATATATATTATATTCATGCATTTCATGCATGAAAATTAGATGCATCGAATGCATATATTAAATGCACACTATATAAAATATCAGATTATATATATATGTATCTCAGGAATGATATGAATGTGTACATGCATATACGTTTTAGTGATCATCCAACAAGAATCCCCTTTATGGGACTGATCCCAACACCATAAAAGACAACCTCCATCATGGATGACGATAATCTCAAGAACACTCAGATATGTGGATTTAAAATGAAGCATCCTATAAACTAGCATTACTATATAATAAAAATATACAGATGGGGAACCATTGATACATACAGATGGTGTCATCAACATATAACATCTTATACATACATATGATACAATTGAAAAGATTCCTCTGATATGTATCAACATTCACATAATTATATAATAATTTCTAATTTATAGAATTAGTGTAAATAGTATGATAATAAAATTTGGGAATGTTTCATGAACACGACTTGAATATATAATTGATTCCCAAATTAGGTACTAGTTCCCCCTAATAGGGTATGATGTAATAGATCTCCCATCCCCTCGACCAATATGAGATCATAAGTGTCAATTGTATGAAACCCCAATGAATGTATTTCTTTAGAAAGAAGTTTTATATCTTTTCAAGGATGTTAGATTTGTTGGGTATTTTCAGTTCTATTAATAAACCCCAATAAAAACCATCCAATATTGATGTAGTGACCCAATGTGAAGATTCAGCATCCATGCACAACCCCTATCAATCAAGCGTTAGGCCACCCCATCTCAGTTCAATGGAGTCATATAAGTGACCCTATATCATCTCTTAAATTGGTCATTATTTACATAGAAAATATGGTGGACACATAACTTTTATGATGAAATATATTTTATAAAATTTATTTTACATCCCAAAGTAATTAAATGATGATCATTTTTATAAATTGAATAAGGGGTTTTTCATAAATTAATAATTTTTATAAAATAATTAATTAGTAGGGATTTTGAAACCTAATAAATTATTTCCCAAAATCATTCCTTTATATTTTAATTTAAATGGTTCATATCATTCCATTATGTGAATGAGTTTTTTTATGAAAATTTATATATACTTATGGTATAAAACATTAATATTTATTAAATACTATATACTGAACAACTAATTTTCCCATCATTCCTTGAGGTTAATATGATTACAAAAATATTTTTATGAATTATAAAAATGGCCAAGATGAGGAATGTTTTATGAATCTAGTAGATTTATCCATTCCACTTCTTGTGCCATTTTTATCTTCTATAAAATATATCGGGGCTTCCTTTCCTTGTTGAAACATTAATTTTTTTTTTCAAATGTTCTAAAGGAAACAATATCCACTATATGATGGTTCTAAGCATTTATCATTATATTAAAAATTAATTATTTAATGATCATCAATTTTAAGAGGAAATAATAATAATGATGATAAATTTGAAAATGTTAGGCTTCACTAAAATCCCAAAAATCTATTAAATATCCATAATGGGAGATCATGATAATCTTATTTTTATATCTTGAAGTATAAATGTTATCAATATTATTTCAATATAATGCATAAAAAGAACAAATATATGTTTATTATTAATCGAATCACTTGAAAAGTCTGTAGAGTCTAATTTAATAACCATAGATAAAAGTGAAAGATTACATGAAGGCTCCAAAAGTGAAAATATATGTCTAAATAGTTGTATATATTTTTTAATAAATAGTTTTTTGTTCTTATATTTAAAAATAATGGGGGAATCCCCCTTATATTATAAAACAATGGAAACCCTATTTATTTTTGGGTAGAGGGGAACTCATTACATGGACTAAATGCACAAGGACACAAAGACCCTACAATAGCTAACCAAAATTCCTTTACCAATAGGCCGAACATCAACAGCCTCTTGTCTTTTGCACCCCACAACATAACCATCCATGGGTCCCATTATTCATCACTCAATAGCCACCAGACCACCTATTCTCAATCAATATTTCTAAATCCACTACCCGGAACCCACAACCAATCTTTCGGATCACCTATGCCAATCAAGTCCATAACCTTTTATCCTGACTCACCCCTACCACTGTATCATGAACACTCCATTTCTATCATATATATAGGTCATTCTGGTAATCATGATGTCACTGCAAGAAAGGAGGCATCAATACAACGTCAACAATGCCACCAATGCCCACGATATGAAATAAACTTCCTACGAGTGTCCCAAATTTTGTCCATTTTTGATTTAAATATGGACCCTATTGTGTCTTATAGGGTTGAGAAACCACTCGACCAACACAACAACTGGAATAAATAATAATTTATTTTTTATCTTAATCTTTGATAAAATTTATTGATCTTTATAGATATTCTTGAAAATGGGTATCATATTAAAACCATTGATGAATGAGGTGTTTAATTCCATTATATATAAAATGAATTCAAAACAAAAAAAATGAGTCTGTATATTTTTTACATTTCTTTAGTATCTCGTGGGATGTTCATTATAAATAGGTAATGTTTTTTATTTTGGTGATGGTGAACTCATCTTATTTGGTTCCAGTTTCCTTTTTTATATTCATTTTTCGACATCAGTGATGATCAAGATAAAAATATTATCATCATTATGTGTGGTGGTTATGAAAATGATGATGTTTTCAACGATGTATTGCAGTGATGAAAACTATATGCAATGGTGATAAATAAGAAAAATTGGATCGACAAGCAATTCAGTTGGTTCAGAGCTTGAGGTTTGAACTATCAGTATTGGGCTATGTGAAATGCATAAAGTTTCTATTCCTGAGTATTGAATTTCATATTTCACTGTTGAGAGGTATGTTTTTTGGATTTTCCATAAATTTTATATTATGTATATGGGTTTTTATTATCTACTGGGATATATCATCCTATAAGGATTGCTTCTTTTTTTAGGGTTCACACTCAACCTATAAGCGTGTTTCTTTAAAATAAAAAAACAAGTATTGGTGGTGGATAAATTATAGTAAATGAGAAATTTATTACAAACAATAATTTTATTATATAAAATGATTATCCGGGTCATCGAGGATCAATTATTTTGAAAACATATTGATAAAATTATACATTAACATCAACTTATTGATAAAATTATAGACATCCATTGCAGGAGAGCCATGAATTTATTTAATGGATATATATCCAATAAATTTTCACCTATTAGATAACTTTTAATTCTAATCTAGAATATATGAATGCACATATGACATGATACCATGGGTTAATAATTATTAAGATAAATAATTTATATCATCACTATCAATATTGAAAAAAAAATTCAATATTAATATGAAGTATTAATTATGAAAAAAATGAAGGCACCAGCCCACCGTGTGAACTATTTAAATGTTATATGAGTGGTGAATATATTAAATGGTCACATGTGTTATTATTTATTTCTAAATATATATCTCATGTTTTTATGGTGACTAATAAATATATTTAAAATCACATTATTTATATAAAATGATGTATTAGAATCGTTCATAAGATCCTCCCAACACATACTTTAATAATTCAGATATAAAGTGTCAAAATTGAATAGTCGTATTATCTTATTAAATGCATGAATGGTGTGGATAAAACGATTTAATAAAATCATTATTCATTTTTAGTAATAAATTATTTTCCCCCCAAAGTTGAAATTAAATACATCTACATCAATATTTTTTTTCTATATTATTTTACAAAATTGGAATCAGTACCAAATAAATTATAAGATCTCATTAAATATTGTTGATGATATATTTTTTTGATCACTTTCAAAAATCATCAGTGATATTGAATTTTTAGTGATGTCAATATCAAAATAATTACTTAAAAATAACTAAGATAATATTTAATATTTTTAACATAAGAAGTATTGTATTGGTAATCCAATATATTAAAAAATTTAATTGTTGATGATATTATTATAAAAAATGTTCCTCCCAATTTATTATCATTGTTTATATTTGTTGTAGTATTCATTAGAATAATATATGAATCCAAAAAAGGATTCAATATTCCTAATTTATATTTAAAATTGTGAAATCGTCACAAAATTAGAAAAATTATTTTATGTATTGAACTAAATAAGACATATAAGATGTATAAAATTAAATAAATATTAACATGAGGAAGAATATAAAATTAATTTTTTTATTCCATGGTTTTTAGAACTCAATGTACTTATATTAATCATCATATTATCAGGATATTTTAGATGCAAACAAAAATACTGTGGGATTAAAATATTACAATGAATATGATTATATTTTTAAATAAATCATCCAAAAGATAAATATTAATTTCTAAAACATTTTACACATTATTGAAATTTCCCCTAATAAATAATTGAATTTTTTTCCTAAAAGGTTGATTAAATGTTTATAGGGAAAGATAATGAAAAAGTATTTTTATTAAAGGTTTAAATAGAAACACACATTTTGTTTATCCTTAACCGATTAAATATAAATGCATATTTTTTTATCCCCAAAGGATATGCACATACATATACATATGTACCTTTTAGATAATATGATGTCTTATTACAATGAATTTGATTCATGATATTTTTTCTAATTTATAGAAAATTATTCAAGAATCAAGTGATTTCTTTGTTAGAAAATAAAACGACACCAACCTCCAACTAATTTAGGAAAACATAAGAAAATGAAGAATCAAAACATAAATGAATTATACACTCTAAACATAGGATTATATGGTGTATTTATCATATATCTACTAATCTATGAGGGTTTTAAATTTATAGTAGGTTTTTTCATCATGACCCCCCAAATCACTCTGTTAACACAAAGAGATTCAATTCATGGGTAATTAATTACCAACAAAATAAATAATTTTCTGACAATAATTTATTTCCTTAACATAATTTGAATAATTAATTTTATTGTCCATAATTAATTATATTAAAACTAATTTTATAGACCATTTTTTAAATTTTATCACAATACCTTTACTAATTAATTAGATTAAATGAAACCAATCTCCCTGTTTAGAAAGAAACATAATACATGAATCATTTCCATATGCCCTCTAAATAATGAGTATTACCTTCCATGTATCACAATTTATTATGTAGCTTAAATAACAATATAAATAAAATTAACCACACGATTTATTCTTTATCACTTAAATACTTCTTAGGTAATGAATTTGTACACATAAACTGAAGGTATAAATTTTAAAATATAAGGAATTTTTAATAATATATGTTTATATAAAAAAACTTTACATGGTAGAACTTAACCTCATGCATATTATATGATCCTTGAATTTAAATGGAGTCATGTTTTTAGTTAAAGGTTATACATTCATCAATTCAGTTTTGCTGTGGTAAATTACCATTTTATTATCTTTAACGTGTTCCTTTATGGATATATAATTAATTTTATTATTTTCACATCAACTCCATTTTTTCACATTCTTAGACCTAAATATAGAAGTTGGATTACCATATTATATAATTAATTTCCTAGAAAATGAATTCATATGTTTAAGGTATAGATTTAATCTCTTTACACATTCCTATGAGAAGTGGCCTCCAAACATGATACAAACTAAACTTATGTAATAAAAGTCATTTTTAGTGTCTTTTAGACACTTCTCTATAAAATTTCTATGTCAATCAAAATAATGATTTGACCTAAGCTTTATTTTCATGAATCAAAAAAATCAATATAATTTTCATGTAAGTGTCTAATAACTTCCAAATTATTAGTTTCTTTATATATAAGAATTTTTTCTTTATACCCCTATTTGTATCTTATTACCCTTTTCACGAACATCAAATTTTCTATTCAAAGATTATTGTGATGTTTCCACAAAATACCATTAAAGATTTCAATGTCATTAATTTCGTATAATTGAGAATATATTAAACTACCAATAATCAAAGCAGATAGGGTGGATTTCATTTTTTCTCCTTCCAAATCATTTTTAGGGAATTGATTCATATTGAATTTATCACCATTAATAATGTGTTCTAAAATTAGTTCATAGTATTTTATATAAAATATCTATAAACCATTATTTATATAGGTTTATTGAGTCAATCCTATAATGAATCTTAACCTATATTTATGAATCTCTAAATCAATGACATATCATGCATCACCCATATCATTCATGTCGATGATTTTTGAGATAAACCTTCTCACATAATATAGAAGAACATTATTATTGATAAAAAGTAAAATATCATCTACATATAAAAAAGAAAAGACAAATTACTCCCATTGAACTTCTAGTATGTACATTGATCAATATTTTTTTATTGGAAACTAAATGAAATAATTACATCATTAAATCATAAATAACATTTTCAAGGTGCTTGTTTTAAAGAATATATTGATCTTTTGAGATTTCACACAATCATTTCACCATTGCTATATTAGAATCCATTAGGTTGTTTCATGTAAGCCTCCTTGTCTAGATTACATTAAAAAATTCAGTTTTAAAATTGATTTATTATAATTCCATTCCAAACGATATAGTAATTTCAATACAATGTATAATGTATTTGTATTAAATACTATAGAAAATTGATTTTTAAATTCAAAATTATGTAATACATGAGGAAAGTAAAAAACAAGAATGGTTGAGAACAAATGTCATTACACAAATTGTTGATCTGATAATTTTATTCTCTTAATCATTCATATTTGAAGGGTATAAATGAAAAATTATTCCCAGAGATAGAATTATAATTGGTTGGATATATTGATCCTAGATAATTTTATGACCCATATAAAATAAAACCTCAAACTATATATTCATTCATATGTCTTGTAACAATGATAGAAATTTTTTTTACAAAATTGATCATTTTCATTTATTTTGTAAATCATGTTGAGATAACTGAAATTCATTTGGAAAGTTGATAACATGGTTGGTTGAGATGAGTTATTCATCATATAAAAAAAATTTAATTAAATATGAATATTTCAACACATAACATGAAGATAATTTTTCATGAGTAATGTAATTAAAATGTGGGTATATAATAGATGGTAATAAAAATGATATCTCACTAAATTAATTTTTTACCCATATGATTCAAAGGAATGGTGATGTAGACATTCGGTAGATTAGATTACATGATAATCATAATGATTTATTCTCAATGGCATTACAAAAATAAAATTTTGAGAAATTAAATCGTCAAATTGGGATGTGATGGCTATAAATTCTATCATGATTTAATCCAGGGTATTTGGGAATATTATAATATTTTTTCATTCATATGTTGTTTACCAAAAGTTTTTCCTGATAGATTTTTTATGTGGCATGTAAAATTGACGTGGAACTTAATTTTCATTCTTAAATTTATTTTTATCAATATTTTTTTAACAGAATGATAAATAAGATTTGATGAAATTTATAACATGCAAGGAGGAGTGTAAAAAATAATTGTGGTTACATCAATTTCCCTTGGTTGATAATTCTCATGAACTCTAATCCCATGATATTAGTTTCAAATTATCATTAATATCCATTAGTTATCCCATATCATTGATTATACCCATCATATCTTTCTTAGTTAGTAGAAAATTATCCGCATAATTCCTCATATGTTATTGTAGCTAATATATATGTTATATAAGAATTAAATAAAAATTTTTGACTGTTATTTTATTTATTCTTCTAATATTGCGACTATGTATTCATAATTTTATGTCATTGGATTACATATTCTCGATATAAAATCATCTATGGCTATGAATTACACTTGTATATTGTATTTTCACCTTGTTTTTAAAACAAACAATGAATTAAAAATTATATTTTGATAATAGAATATTTTAGAAAAAAATATATTATTGGGTAAATGATGCACCATTACATTTATCTATAATGATGTGAAAAAAATATCATTATTTTAATTTAAATAGAAGAGATACTACATCACTTTGGTGGTTTATTTTGGTATTTAAAATCACGGATAATAATCAAAAATATTGGTTCTGGAACAGACCATATGAATAAGATGATTTTGAACTATTAAATAAGATATTGGGTGGAGGAGAAAAAAATTGTTCCTACTCCTATTAATGTACCAATCAGATTATGGAACATTGAGTTTACAAAGGTAATAATTATTTGGATATATCCAACAAAGTCCTAAATAATTTCCATGAAGAATATCCTACTCAAACGGTTCTAATTCTATAAATTGATGAATCTAGAGATGTTTAGGGGAATATAAGTCCACTAGATGATCAATCCATGGGTGAGAAAAGGAATTATTTTATTCCTATTTCCTCTCTATGTTTTTTCTTTTAATGTTAATGATGAATTACTCTTTAAGGTGACTTTTAGTAGCATCTTCTTCATTACAAACTCTAGAATATAAAGTTTTTACTCTAGTTCTTCAACTGGAATAAGGTGGCGTTAAAGTTACTTATAAGTGAACTATACAAGATATATCCTTGATTCAGTAAATTAGGGGGTATATTTCCCATCCTAATATTTGTTTTGAGGAAATATTAAAGGCCCAAATCAATTTGGGTAAGTGTCACCAATTCATTTGGAATGAAATGTGAAGTTTTTTCTAATAGATTCTCATGGATGATCTGTCCTCATAACATTACCAACTCTAATGTATGATCAACGTAATGTCATACAGTAGGTTCAAATATCGTGAAATCCATTATGCCATGAAAGAGGTCATGTTTCAGAGGGAAAAAGAGAAAATCCCAAATAATTTCTCATCCATGTGAAGTTTCTTACCAAATTGGATAATGATCAGGTGAAATTATCCCTGGAAGAACATAATTGTACCATAGAGGTCAAGGGGTTAAAATTATGTGTTGATGAGATAGCTCTGTGAATCATACATCTCCAAAAATAATTGGATGTTCTCATGGGAGAGCACCTACAACATCACCAGTCATTGGAGATTGTTAAATCCTGAGGAATAGATATTGTTTCTATTGTGATGAAAAATATTCATCTTACTAAGGAATATGAGCCTAAAACATTATATTAGTTTCAATAGGGTATTGGTGAATCCTAATTATCTATTGAGAAAATGAGAAAATATTTCGATGGAATATTGTGATACATGAATCTAGAAAAGAGAGAGACTCTAACTTGTTGAAGATACTTTTATTTTTGATCCACAAATAGAATGAATAATGATCTTGAATGTTCTATTCCTTATTTATTATTTCACTCTATGAATGTAAAAATCAATTGGGAGTAAGGTCATGACATAATAGAATGATCATTAATAATAATGAAAAACTAATCAATGTTCAAACAAAGGGGACTCATGGGAGGAAGTTGGTTGTGACCTGACTAATTCCATCCATATTTTATATTTTGATAGATAAAACCCGAAAGAAAAATAAATTCAAGGTTTTTAAAGTATTGAATTACACATTAGGATCCGGAATTAAGGCCATATGAAATATAAACACATAGGAGGAGATCATATCCCATAGTAATTATATCATGGGTTTGGATGCCTCCAACAACTTTTATTTATTTAGAATAAATATTTTAAATAAATATCTTATGAATCTTGTATCTATGAATGTTATAGGGGGAATGCATATAACATATGAAAAAAGGCCACATTTTAAAGGTGACTTTTGTTAGGATGTTGTTAGAGCATAATTAGATAATAGAATTTTCTCATGAGGATGATGATGCCTCAGGTAGATAGGCCACATTGAGGCTGTATTATGAAGAGCAACTTTGGTGTAATAATATGCATATTAAATAGGGGTTTCCTTCAGAGTTGGATGCATCTATCAACAATATCCAAGGGTGGTAAGTAAAGATTAGAGATTTTTAGGACAATGAGTTATGGTATTTTAAAAGAAGATGTTTCAAAAGCATGATGAAAGAATTTATATCTGATTATATCATTATTGTAATGTTACAATCCAATTGAGATAACTAGAAAATATTTTTCATGGATCTCATGATGAATTTCTTTCATAGATCTATATTATAAATAAGGAGAAAGAGAATTTTTTTATATTGTGGATGGACCAAGATTTAGGGTTTGGGTGTCACTAAATATCTTATTGAATGTGGAATAAATCCATGTGATGTTATAAAACATGATGTTGTTGGAGAATAATGTAAATGTTGGAAGTCCTCTCAAGTGAGGATGTGGTGAAAGAGGGGGCATCAGTTTGACAAAACACAAGAGTTAATGAAAAGTAGATGTGGTTTGGGGGCTACCTATGGTAAATTTCACCTAGTTTATGGTTATAATTCATGGAAGAGGGCCACTACAAGTGTAAAGTCCTATAGATTGGACAATGACTTGGTCCTCCAGGATGTCATTTTTGGTGAAAGTATTTCAAAACTGATGTGAATTGGGGAAAAAGAGGCCATGAGCCCAAGGAGAAGTTATGGGGTAGGTTGTAAATACTATAATGTCATGATGCTTAGACCACAAGATGGATCTATGAATCATGAAAATATGGGAATGCCCCTATTTGGATTCCCAGGCACACTTATACCATGTTTTCTATGAGAAACCAGGAAGGTTTGGGGTTTATTTGTTCACATGGAAGTTGTTTGTCGGAGTGGATACTCAAGAAGGGAGGTGAATCGAGTTCCAATTAAAATTTCTGTTAAAAAATATATGGTTATGAAAACACCCAATTTTAAAAATGTCCCAATTAATTAAGGCAGTAGAAATGTAAATGTTCAAATGGTCAACGGGTTTCTCAAAGGGTGATTAGTCCTCAGATGAATCAGTGTAGAATACCAATTCAACTTTTGAAACAAGTATACTAAATTAAACATATACACACACTAACCAAAAATACTATCATAGTGTAATAAAAAACAGTTTTATGTTTTAGAAAATATAAGTAGCGAATAAAATCAAAATTGTGTATATGAAGATTTTCACAACAATTTAAACAAGATGTTTAGTCTCAAGCTGAGACCTAATCCTCTACACCTGGTGATCACCTGCCACCAAGCATTTGATATTAAAATTTAATACATAGCCTGTATCGGGCTTTACAACAATTTTTACAAACTGTCTAGGGAACAAACCCTCTACCACAGTTCTTCATGGGAAGGAAAAAAATAGATCAGACATGGTCTCTTCCATAGTTATATGTGGGAAACACATATAAGGTGAAGTTTGATGTGTGGATAGTGAATATCCTCCAGTTCAAACACAAAATACAGTGTGTGATATAAAAATACACACACAATTGTCAAAGATATAAAATAAAGAAACACAATAGAGCTATTATGATGAAAAAAGAGGTTAGGAGGCTCTATGTGTTGCAGTTCAGATCTTGACTCCGTGGAATAAGAAATGTTGAATTTAGAGTCAATATCTGGAATTTGTTTCCAAAACAAAGTGTTGCAACTCCAGGTTCAAGCATTCAGTGTTCTGCTTCTGATGTTGATCAAGAGTTGATGAAGCACAAGGGGTAGGAATGAGTTTATCTCAGAATGATCTTCGTGATGCTTGTGAGTTCAGGATCTTAGTGTTTTATGGTTGGACTATTTGATCTGGCAAGTAATATCTATCACACATATCGTGTAACCATTTCTTCACGTCCTTTTATATGTTACACTACATGTTTGTATCCTCGATCATCTTCATATTCTTTGATCTCATTTTTTATATTTGAGGTCTGACAATTTGACTGATTATATCACATGAAAGCTTTCTCATACCTCATACTATCCACAATTTTGTCTCCTGAAATGTTTAAAATCATCATTAATTAATGTCAGAGCATTTATTTTATCAAATGTGACCATTAGAAAAGTATTTGAGAAATTGAAAAATTATGGAAGAATAAGAATCGGTAGACTAGTAACGGTAGCCTTCATATTGTTAGGCTTTAATATTAGTTGCACATCGGCAATCTCCAACTGTAATCTTTAACATTATGCTCACACCAGTAACCATGTAATGGTGACCATGTCATGGTAAGCCTGTAACGTTGACCTTGTAGTGGTTACTTTTTAACAACAACCTTTTATTGGTGACCATGTAGCAGTAACCTTGTAGAAGTAACCTTGTAACGGTAAGCTTGTAATTTTAACCTTGTAGAGGTAACCATGTAACGATGACCTTGTAACTGTAAGCTATTAACTGTAATCTGTAGCGGTAACCTCTGTACATAGACAAATTATGCACTGTAATCTTAACCAATCAAGTAGTGAGATTGAAAGTATATGAATATTACTCTATAGGAACATGAAATGTTAATGAAACATAATGAGAAAATAATTAAGACATGGTTCCTACTTAAATTAAAACAATATTTGGGATTATAAAAATATTATTTGAGATTATAATAATATAATTTGAGATTATTGAAATATGATTTGAGATTATCAAAATAGGTGAGTCCAACAATCTCCCTCTTTTTGATAGTCACAAATTATGGCATTGCTATTAGTTTTGAATCAAGGTAAAACACATCTGCTAATGTCATTGAACTAATAATGACTTCTCCCCTTTTTCTCCCCATTAATTTGTCCCCCCTTGTTATTAACAAAAAACTTACAAAACAACAAAAAAAGTGAAAAGAGAGAATATTTATTAATAAAACAAGAGTAAATTATACAAAAATTGATACACCAATCCCTATCAAATAAGACAGTCCACACTCAATCCACATAAGATATGCCCATAAGAGCTTTGTCCTTTGAGGATGACGATGCAGGTGCTGAAGATGGAGGGATAGGCCAAGGGATGGTAGTTAGCAAGGTAGGAGGAGCTACAACAGAAGCATCAGTAGACCTGTAGTGAGTATATATCTAATGAATCGAGGGGGTCATGCTTCTGATGGCCTGGGTAGGAGTCATCAAAGAAGTAGCACTGGTGGAACCTGAAGCAGCTAAAGAACCAGGCAGAGAAGGAGGATATAGGATTGGAGTGCAGTCCACATGGAGGAAAGGAAAGTGAAGATTCCTGATGTCCATAATGATACTGCCACCTCTCTCCATAGCAGAAATAATATTATCCTTATTCTCCATGAATTTTTCTAAAGAATGAGTCAATTATATGAGTCTACTAACCTAATCCTTAAAGGATTAAATAACTGGTGGGATCCTTAAGTTTTCCAACAACTTGAAGTGAACTTCCATCTGATGTTTGGTTTACACCCATTTTTACTAGAAATAAACTTGACCATTGATGGACTTATGATCCTTTGAATAATCTCTTAAATAGTTTGACACAAGATTTTGAATTTTCCTGGTGATGGAAATAACCTGAGAATCTGAGGAACTGCCACTAAAGAACTTTTCCACCTCTTCTCTAAAAATGGTTATGAGAGCTTCAATTTCAATTGGAGGAGAAGATGAAGTGGAAGTACATGTTGCTAGAGGACCATAGAGAAGGATAGTGTTTCCTTGAAATATTTTTTCAGCCCACTGATCAATCTTTTTACATCATCATCTTTCACTTTCACATGTGTTTCCAAAGATTTCCTGAAATCCTCAAACACTGTGACCATTTTTTAAACTATACTTTTGACATATGCAAGGTCACTATCCACATGGGTCCTGGAAGCCATATAAGAATCCAATTTTGAAATAGACTGTTTCAGAGAAACCATAGAATCTGCCAACTCATTGATTTGACTCTGGTATTACCATACCTCCTAGAGCAGAGTAAATTGAATACTTGAGTCCATTTCGGCTAAGTCAGATGCTAGATGCTCATGAGCTAGAGCAACATCCGTTTCCACTTCTGAAGACCTATCCCTAGAAACTTTTTGTAGTTATGATTTCATGGATTCAAGATCTTTATTTCTAACATAGTTTTGAGGGAAGAGGTTTTTGGAGGGACAAAAGTGAGTTTTGGAACTGGGGGTCTTCTGTTAGGCCTCTCATCTTCTGATTCAACATAGTCTAGACCCAAAACCATAAATCTTGGGTCCTTATACCTGCCTTCAATATCCTTAAAAATAACAACTGATCCTATAACAATAGGATCTTCCCCCTCAATATGAGCAATCTCTTGATCAGCCACATTCATTTCCTCTAGACCTCCTTCATCAACTGCAACATTAGGAAGGTTCACTTCCACTTCCACCTCTGAATCTTCAACTACTTCCAAGATAGGACCAACCTCAACTGCATTAGAAAGTTCTTGTTCTACTCCACTTTCTACCCTTTCTGTATTTCCTATTAGAAGACTATGACTTATTAATTCTTCTTCAATTTTAGCAGTAGCTATCTCAAGGTCAGAATGACTTGATTTTGAGTCCTCATTCTCATCTGAGGTATCTATATCTTCTCTTAATGAAATTTCAACCCCTTCTTCTTCACTTGTCTCCTTATCACTATCCCTTATAAAACCTTCCCTTCTAGGCAATATCATTGGTTGGATAGGCTCACCAAAGGATATTATAGTCACACGAGGATTGGAGGGAAGTTTAGGGTCACTCCGATAATCTATAGGAGAGTCCTATATTTCATGCAAAACATCAACTTATTCTTCTTCATCAAATTAGGAAGGCTTGATTTCATCAGGCTTAAGACCAGGGTCTCTCTTATTCTTAGGCCTAGCAAGATGAGTCACAAGATTTAACTCTTCATAAACCTTAGCCTCATTATTCACCAATATATTCAGCCAAAAATTCTAGTTAATCATCATCATCTTGTAGATTACTTTTGTAATGCAATGGTTATCTTGTACAACAACAATTTATTCATTTTCTAAAGAAAATCCTTTCACTTTCAACGTAAGAGATATCAGCTTGGCATGGAATAGAGAATTGGATTTGGAACTTGGCTTGGTTATATCTTCAAGTTGAATAATAAATAGCTTAAATAGGTTAATATTATGTCCATGGTTCATAAAATACTGAATGAATATGTCCTGATACTTCAAAATAGTGAAGTCCCTTCTCCTGGGACTTATCACATGCTTAACAAATTTCAAAAGCAGCTTATCCTCTCCTTCCATCTCAGCAGCAATGAATTTCCTAGGTTTTCCATTTCCTGTCAATTCATCTAAATCTTCTTTATAGAAAAATAATTAACAAGTGGGATGCACCAATTTTTAGTAATATTCATAAATTTCTTCACTATGAATCCTTAAACAATCTGCCCACTCAGCAGAGGAGAAACTTACATTTGCTCCATTTACTCTGGAATTCATCCAGTGCTCATTCTTAGACTGTACTAATTTCAGATGATCATAGAATTCCTTCACCAAATTCGGGTAATAGGGTCCATTGTTGGTTGAAAAACATTCAACCCAGCCCCGAGCTTTCAGTTCCTTAAGCACTAAAGATCGACTCGAAAGGAGCCACTCTGAACTTAATTTCTATCTCAGCTACTATCTAGCTCTTGGATATATGTGGGTTCATTAACCTTTCCACTATTTGGATTCTGCTACTCGATTCAGCTCTAGGTCTCTTAGGATTAGGCACGTCCCCTTCATCACTGACCAACGACCTCTTCAATCGAGCCATTAATCCGGAGTGGTTCGAGGTTTCAGTGGAGGTTTAGGTTATGAGACATTAGAGAAAGTGGTTTGGAGGAGGGTTTGTTGTGGATCGAAATTTGGTCTGTGTTATATTTTTATCATTGAGACATAGAAAAATAAAATAGATAAAATAAATAAATAATAGTAGAAAAATGTTTCTGATTCTGGTTGAGAGCACATAAAACGCAAAGTCCGAGACTTCGAATGTCTATTGGTAAAGAGGTATCTGTAAGGACTAATAGTGTGGTCATAACAGTGGGGTCCAACGATGAGGTCCAACAGTGAGGTCCAACGGTGAGGTACTAATAGTAAGGTCCTAACAGTGAGGTTCTTACAGTGAGGTTCTAACAGTTTATCATACCTAAATCATGTCTGCTGAAATTTAACCTCTCATAATTCAAAGGCTTTGTGAATATATGTAACGCCCCGACCCCAATTACCCAGAGTAGGTGCATTATTGAGTAACACTGGCATGATCACAAAATATCAAGTCTCGAAAGACTGATTAGTTTAGTGGCCTTGGAAACAGTAGATACATTCATAAATGGTACATTACATAATAAAGTGAAAAATCACAATAACATAGTCTCCATAGTCCACACTTCTATCCCCTTCAGACTATCCCTGCAGGTCAGTTATAAATTATTTCTTCACATCCTGGAAAATATTAAAACATTGAAAGGGTGAGCTCAGATGCTAAGTAAGTATAATAATATAGCGGAAGCTTTCATAAATAAATATAAACATTTAAGGCAATGTATGACTAAAACAAAAGCCTTTTAAACTTGAACTTAAACATAATATGGAAAAAGTAAAATAAAATAATGCCATTTATTTATTCACATGGATATTTTACTGGTCGAATAATCACATGCAATATCAATAACCACTTTCATAATGATGGAATGCATAATTCCAGACTATCATAACCACATAGCCAAGGCCTCGTTCCAAGACTACAAATAATATTTTGTCTAGAACTCGTTCCAAGACACTAGTTTGTCTCATGAGACCTTCCGATGCATCGAGGAGCTATAGCGGGCTCCACCCATAACTTATTAAGTCCAATTCATTCCTCATATGAATAGGTTTAAACATATTGTAAACCCTATCATAATCTTATCACATAAAACATGCATAAAAGAAACATAACATTTCCACATTTCAATAACAAGATATTAATAAAACACATTTATATAATAAAAACACATTCAAAACCATTTTGAATACCAAAATAAAATAAAATTAAAACTTGATATTTATTTTTCATTTAAAAAAGTTATGGCTTGTAGAGGAAGCCGAAACTCAAATATTGGTCACGGTGGCGGAGAAGTCGTTGTCGCCGCATACGTACAACAAGAAAAAAATTCCTTTTTTTCATTTCATAAAACGCATTGTATAAAAAGATTCCTTTTGAATAAATGTAAAAGTCAAAGGGGTTTATACACCGTATAAAAGAAATTTGTGTATTAAACAAAATATGCCTCAATGAATGGAGATTGAGACAAAGTACCTTACAAAGATCATTTTTTAAATAAAATAGATCTATTATGTGTATTCAGTATAAGTATACATAATGAAATTACAAATACAAGATAGGATATAATAATATCATGACATAATTTCAAAGTAGGAGATTAACCCAAACAACGGAAATTGGGTTACGATGTTCCGTTACCTCCTGTCTGACATGACTCGATTGTTATTTAACCTCCTAAATAATAATCTAGAGTAAATCTCTACTTGCTTAAGAACCTTTTTCAAGTTCATTTTCCCTTTTATATCACTTATTACCATGTTATGAAAATTATGTAGTCATTTAAGTTAATAACGGTAGTTTTGTCGATCTTTGGTACTTGAGTCAAAAATAAACTTCTTATAATTACAAGTTGTTCATGTGGGGAAATATCCATTATATCCAGAATTATATTCATGATTTAGATATCATATATATAATATATATCCAGTATATACATTCATTCAAAATATTACGTAACATTTAGAGGTAAGAAATGAAATGCACCGTTCATGGAGACGGTAAGCCGTACGTTCGCATAAACTCTACTTTAATTTCTATTTCGTATTTAATGGAATGAAATCATAATGATATAAAGGTATATTATAATTCCCGTATAATATCATATATAATATCATTTACTCCATCCTTTATACATCCCACATATGGCATTAACGATTCAAATCACATTGAGGGGGTGGTAGTCTGCACTTCCTAAAATGAAGATATCACATTTACCCATAATGGAAACCATAAAGGTATGCCATAAATGAAAAATACAGAATCTTAAGTAAAAAATAAACATATTATATATCATATATAAATATAGTGACATCCTAATGGTCACCTTTGAAGGTGTTATATGAGTGTTGAACAATCATCGTTTCGTGAGGGAGAAATTCACCATCCACAGAAACAGTATGTTCGTTAACCATTAGATGTAGTTCTGTGTAATTGTAGCTCAAATAATTTTTATTAAAACATTCTAGTATATTGAGGATACTGGTGTTGTTACAAAATAAATGAATAAAAATATTTTAGGGGGTTGGAGAAGAAAAATAAAACATAAGAACACAAGAGAAAACACTACCTTTAAAACGGGTAACTCTTTCTGATTTGAGCTCAAAGGCTTCCTTGGGTGACTTCTGCCCAAAACGAGGCTTCTAAGAGTAATAGTGGGAAGTTTAGAGAGTATTCTGGAAGAGGTTGGCCGATCCAAATGGATTGGAAGGTGTGAATAAGGTGGTATTGGTGGGGGCCTCTTATAAAAGGAGAGGAGGGGCACTCTTGGAAAGTAATAAAATGTTACTTTATTATATAATGAGTTTCGTATTTTAAAGGTCCCAAACTTATATATTTCAACGATAAGGTGATAAGGGTTCGAAATCCACCCATCCAATAGGTTTTTGACATGTGTAGGTCTTATATTTTAATTATCTTTTCATTTTATTTAAATCGCTAAATAACGAGGTAATCACTGTATCATAATAGTGTCATAAATAATTTAATTTATTTAATGTCTAAAAATTATAAAAAAATATAATGATGTAGGAAATATATTTAGATTTCAAATGAATATTTATAGTAAAAAATATGAATTGTATAACCCCATTTAAAATGTGTTTTAGTAATACAACTCATGTTTGTGTCATTTTAATTATAACATTAAATAAAATGTTTTTAATGTCATTTTCCTACCAAAGTGGATACATGGGGTCCCCAAGTTGACCCATGGATTTTCTTGGTTGTCCAGGACTCTTCCAATAAGGTTATGACAAGTGTAATGGCATTTTAATATTTTTATAATATCATTTTTACTGTAAATTTCACTAATTACCTTTAATCGGGATTAATTAAACTTAAAAGTTACAATTAACCAAAAAATTATTTTAATCACATTGAACCACATTTTACTTCCTAATGACAACAATGTATGTCAGATTTTTGAAAATAAAATCATAGAAGTGGTAATTTATCATTTAAATGAAAAATCAGTTTTTTAACTACCACTTAGTGGTTTCACTATTCATCAAAAATTGAAGTTTTTCAGAACGATGCCAAAATTTCACCCTAAGATACAATTGGTATTCTGAATTAAAAAATTATTTCTATTTTATGAAATTAAAAACATATAATTTGCGTTAATTAATTTTATAATTAATTTCCACTGTCACAACAAATAGCGTGTTTTTAAGAAATAATATATATCAAAAGATTGACAATTGGTTATGTCCAATTTCAAAGTGAAATTAATTTTAATGAAAACCATTGGATAAAATGGTAAAAATATATTCTAATTATACTTTAAAACCGCTCAATAGTATAATTTATCACTATAAATTATTTTGATTAAAAAAGTTGTTTTTAAGTATTTTTCACTGTTCATAGAAAATTGGAAGTTCTCAGAAAATTACAAAAAATTCAACTTAGGATAATTTCGGTATTCCGAATTCAAAAATGAAGTCCATTTTGAAATATAAAATTTATATAATTTCAAAAAGTGGGTATTACTATTCATAACTGCTACTTTGATTGGTCGTGGTGTTTTAGAATCTCGAACTTGCGTACAATGCAAGCTATTGCATTATTGAAAGAGAAGCGTATCGTGATAGCTTGGGGTGTACATTCTCCTCTCCGTCAATAAATTGCGTCCTCGCAATTTGAAATTTTTCTTTGAAAATAATAGGTTGAAAATAGAAAATACCATTGTGGAAAACCCACATCGGAAATATGGTTAATAAAAATATAATTTTAAAAGAAAGAAAGAGAGGTAAAAAAGGTCACTCGAGATAGCACATACTAGGATTCTATGAAAATATGGATATGGAGGAAAAAAACCATCAAGTTATGATGGAGAGTTGTAGAAAACAGGATTATGAGAAGGTTAACAACAAGAAAATCACCAACTTGTGATTGGTTAAACGGTCATTGAACACCCAGTTGGAAAAATTAACCAACAACGTTTTTGTTTTAAGTTACCTTTCATAAAGTTGAGGAATTTATTTAAGAGATTTACTAAGAATGTAAGGGAATATAGAGAATTTTCATGTAGACTTTCAATCTTTAATAAATTTTTACCAAAAACCCATCTTTCACTCAAAAAGATAATAGAACTCAAAAAAAATTTATTTATCCTAATCGTAAAAGGTTCCAAATATTAACACAATCCATTTAGATTAGGAAAACTATTTAGTAATAACCAGGGACTTCCTGTAGGCTAGTGGTAGGTAATAAAGGCCAGTCGCACTATGGTTGTGGGTTTGATTCCGCAGCTTTGTCCGACGCGACGGGTTATCCCCCAACCTGCAGGTTATCCTTTTCCTAAAAGTATACTATTATAATATTCCAAAAATAATCTTCAGAAATGTTTTAACCTTAAACAATACTATCCAAATTTCAACATAATTCATTACAACCATTATAGTTATCCAAAATACCTCTGTCCAGAATTTCTCTTAAAGGTCTCTAAATTCCAAATTCAATTGT
Organism: Viscum album; assembly: GCA_963277665.1. Lineage (NCBI taxonomy): Eukaryota > Viridiplantae > Streptophyta > Magnoliopsida > Santalales > Viscaceae > Viscum > Viscum album. The sequence goes on from OY728130.1 coordinate 304,273,136, forward strand.
AACCTCAGATTCCCCAAACAAAGTAATGTTTCTCTTATTTTCACATACTAAAAATATGATTACCTTCATCATATTAAAACATTATTGAAATCAAAAAGTATTGCAGTACAACCCTTATATATATCACATTATTCTTATAACCAGAATATAATCCTTGAGTCCAAAAGCACCAATACATTAATTATTCCACTTCAACTGTAGTAACAATGTAAGATTGTCCTTGATCCCGTGGCCTTTTCTATGGTAGGTTTCCCTATCGCTTAGGACATTCATTTGCATAATGCCCCATTTACCTACAATTGTATCATTCAACATTGATAGCCACTTTCTTTCCCTTGCAATCACGCTCTTGGTGACCTTTTTCTCCACATTTATAACCAACTCTCATTCCTTTTAGGCAAGTACCAGGGTGATTTTTCCCACAATTATCTCATAATGGAAAATCTTTCTTTCCCTTTTTCCCTTTATCTATCTCTTGTTCCACCGTTCTCCTCTTCTATTGCTTTACTTTGTTGTCATAAGACTTAGATAATTCCTTTTCTGTCTTGATAGCACACGAGACAATATCTTTTTACGATGAGAAGGAGTGTGATATTAAAGCTAGACGGTGAAATGGTTTTAACCCATTAAAGAAACGATCAATCTTACTTCTTGGGTTGCGTATATAATCTGCAGCATACCTCGCTAACCATGTAAAGTTGGCCTCATACTTTGCGACACTCTCATCCTCCTTTTATCTCAGACTCAGAAATTGCCTCTCCATATCTGGTCGATGGTCACGAGGAAAGTATTTTTCTATGAAAATATCTTTGAAATCTCTCCATTCCATACTTTATACTTCTTCATCTTCCTTTCTATTTTGAATCAATGACCACCATTGGTCGACATCTCTAGTGAGGCAGTAAACTTCCATGATAACCTTCTCCATTTCGCTACTCCCCAAGGTGTGGAATATTTTCTCTAAGGAGTTTATCCATTTCTCATCTACTAATGAATTTGTACCCCCATTAAATGTTGGTGGTTGTTACCTCATGAAGCGGTCTAACATTGATCCTCCACATTACGGATCAAGGTGCTCCATACGAGTAAGGTTATTATTCATAACTTGAGTGAGTTGTCCCAGTATGGTAATAAGTTGATCAGCACCAGTTGTATCTCCATCTCCACAATAATTATCTTGAGCAGGAGGGTAATCCCTACATGGAGTGCGTACATTTATATAGTTTCCATTCCTTCCACTAGGAGCCATTTCTAAACAGTGGCATAAACTAGATTAGTTTATGAATCAAAATACATAATTCCATACTTGTAAAACACTTAACATAAATTGAACTATTTAGGGATATAATCCATAATCATAAAAATGTTTTCTATGAGAAAGTATACAATAATAAAACCTTCATAATGGTTGGTAAAGAAAATGAGAATTATCCTAAGCGTATCCCCTGGGAGTGTTGTAACCAAGAGTGCAGCAAGGCCCGTTGTTGTGCACCAGTTCACGTTCGAGTCTAGCTCAAAGTGGTGTTTTTGGGTTTTACACCTAGGTACATCTGTTCAAGAGCCACCTCTACCTGCTCGTATCCAGACAGGGATGTATTTCTCGGAAAACTCACAAAATCTCTATAATACCAAAATTCTAGGAAGTTCTTCTATACTAATCCTCAAAATCTATCTTAGGGATATGTGTTCTAATCAGAGTTTATCTAAATCTAGCTTCTAAGGTTAGTACTAAACTGCCTTTGATACAAACTGTAACACCCCGACCCCAGTTACCCAGAGTCAGTTCATTATTGAGTAACATTGGAATGATCAAAAAAGATCAAGTCTCAAAAGGCCGATTAGTTTAGTGGCCTTGGAAACACTAGATACATTCATAAATGGTACATTACATCGTAATGTGAAAAATCACAATAATGTAGTCTCCATAGTCCATACTTCTATCCCCTTATGACTATCCCTATAGGTCATTCATAAATTACTTCTTCACATCATGGAAAATATTAAAACATTGGAAGGGGTGAGCTTAGATGCTCAGTAAGGATAAAAATATAGCGGAAGCATTCATAAATAAACATAAAAATTTAAGGAAATGTATGACTAAAACAAAATCCTTTTAAATTTGAACTTCAACATAATATGGAAAAAGTAAAATGAAATAATGTCATTTACTTATTCACATAGATATTCTACTGGTCGAATAATCACATGCAATATCAATATCCACTTTCATATTGATGGAATACATAATGCCAGACTATCATAACCATGTAGCCAAGGCCTCATGCCAAGACTACAAATAATATTTTGTCAAGGCCTCATTCCAAGACACTAGTTTGTCTCATGAGACATGCCGATGCCTCGAGGATATATAGCGGGCTCCACCCGTCACTTATTAAGTCCAATGCATTCCTCATATGAATAGATTTAAACATATCATAAACCATATCATAATCTTATCACATAAAACATGCATAATGGAAAAAAAACATTTCCACATTTCAATCACAAGATATCAATACAATACATTGATATAATAAAAACACTTTCAAAACCATTTTCAATACCAAAATAAAAGAAAATTAAAACTTGATATTTATTTTTCATTTAAAAAATTTTATGGATTGTAGAGGAAGCCGAAACTCAAATAATGGTCACGGCGGTGAAGAAGTCATTGTAGCCTCATACGTACAACAAGAAAAACATTCTTTTTTGTCGTTTAGTAAAACGCTTCATATAAAAAGATTCCTTTTGAATAAACGTAAAAGTCAAAGGGGTTTATACACCGTATAAAAGAAATTTCTGTATAAAAACAATATGCCTCATTGAATGGAGATTGAGACAAAGTACCTTACAAAGATCATTTTTTAAATAAAATAGATCCATTATGTGTATTAAATATAAGTACACATAATGAAATTACAAATAAAAGATAGGATATAATAATATCATGACATAATTTGAAAGTAGGAGATTAACCCAAAGAACGGAAATTGGGTTAAGAAGTTCCCTTACCTTGTGTCCGACTTGACTCGATCGTTATTTAACATCCTGAATAATGAACTAGATTTAATCTCTACTTAATTAGGAACGTCTTTAAAGTTCATTATCCCTTTTATATCAATTATTACCATATTACGAAAATTATGTAGTCATTTAAGTTAATAACGGTCGTTTTGTCGATCTTTGGTACTTGAGTCAAAAATAAACTTCTTATAATTACAAGTTGTTCATGTGGTGAAATATCCATTATATCCATAATTATATTCATGATTTAAATATCATATATATACTATATATCCAGTATATACATTCATTCATAATATTACGTAGCATTTAGAGGTAAGAAATGAAATGCACCGTTCATGGAGACGGTAAGCCGTACGTACGCATGAACGCTACTTTAATTTTTCTTTCGTATTTAATGCAATGAAATCATAATTATAAAAAGGTATATTATAATTCCAGTATAATATCATATATAATATCATTTACTCCATCCTTTATACATCTCACATATGGAATTAACGATTCAAATCACTTTGAGGGGGCGGTAGTCCGCACTTCCTAAAATGAAGATATCACGTTTACCCATAATGGAAACCATAAAGGTATTCCATAAATTAAAAATATAGAAGCATAAGTAAAACAAAAAAATATTATATATCATATATAAATATAGTGAAATCTTAATGTCCACCTTTGAAGGTGTTATATGAGTGTTGAACAATCATCGTTCTGTGAGGCAGAAATTCTCCATCCACAGAAACAGTATATTCTTTAACCATTAGATGTAGGTGTGTGTAAGTGTAGCTCGAGTTATTCTTATAAAAACATTCTAGTATATTTAGGATACTGGTTTTGTTACAAAAGAAATGAATAAAAATATTTTAGGGGGTTGGAGAAGCAAAATAAAATATAAGAACACAAGAGAAAACACTACCTTTAAAATGGATAACTCTTTCTGATTCGAGCTCAAAGGCTTCCTTGGGAAGACTTCTTCCCAAAGTGAGGATTATAGGAGTAAGAGTGGGAAGTTGAGAGAGTATTTGGGCAGTTTTTGGCCAAGACAAATGTCTTGGAATGTGTGAATAAGGTGGTAGTGGTGGGGGCCTCTTATAAGAGGAGAAGAGGGGAACTCTTGGAAAGTAATAAAATGTTACTTTATTATATATTGTGTTTCGGATTTTAAAGGTCCCCCACTTATATATTTTGAGGATAAGGTGATACGGGTTCGAAATCCACCCTCCCAATAGGTTTTTGACATGTGTAGGTTTTATATTTTACATTATCATTTCATTTTATTTAAATCATTAAATAATGAGGTAATCGCTTCATCATCATGGTGCCATAAATAATTTAATTTATTTATTGTATAAAATTTATAAAAAAAGGAAATCTTTTTAGATTTCTAATGAATATTTATAGTCAAAAATATGACTTGTATAACCCATTTTAAAAAGTGTTTTAGTAAAACAACTCAGGTTTGTGACATTTTTATTTTAACATTAAATAAAATATTTTTAATGTCATTTTCCTACCAATGTGGCTCCATGGGGTCCACAAGTTGACCCATAGATTGTCTTGGTAGGCCATGACTCATCCAATAAGGGTAGTACAAGTGTAAATGTATTTTCATATTTTTATAATATCATTTTTACCTTAAATTTCACTAATTACCTTTAATCGCGATTAATTAAACTTAAAAGTTACTATTCACCAAAAAATTATTTTAATCCCATTGAACCACATTTTAATTTCTAATGAAAACCATGTATGTCGGATTTTTGAAAATCAAATTACAGAATTGGTAATGTTTCATTTAAATGAAAAATCAGTTTTTTAACTACCACTTTGGGGTTTCACTATTCATCAAAAATTGAAGTTTTTCAGAACAATGCCAAAATTTCACCCTAATATATAATTGATATTCCGAATTCAAAAATTATTTCTATTTTATGAAATTCCAAACATATAAGTTGCGTTAATTAATTTTATAATTAATTCCCGCTGGCACAACAAATAGCGTGTTTTTAAGAAACAATATATATCAAAAGATTGACAATTGTTTATGTCCAATTTCATAGTGAAATTAATTCTAATGAACACCATTGGATAATATGGTAAAAATATATTCTAATTATAGTTTAAAACCACTCAATAGTATAATTTATCGCTATAAATTATTTTGATTAAAAATGTTTTTTTATGTATTTTTCACTATTGATAGAAAATCAGATGTTCTCAGAAAATTACAAAAAAATAAACTTAGGATAATTTTGATATTCAGAATACAAAAATGAAGTCCATTTTGAAATATAAAATTTATATAATTTCAAAAAGTGGGTATTACTATTCATAACTGCTACTTTGATTGGTCGTGGTGTGTTAGAATCTATAACTTGTGTACAATGGATGCTATTGCAATATTGAAAGAGAAGAGTGTCGTGAAAGATTGGGGTGTTACAATATATCATCCAATTGGTGTTCAGTACCACCGAATGAAAGAGTGATATCACCTTTTTGAAAATGATATCTCAATAAGTGATGTCGTACATCAATATGCATTGTTATAGCATGAGATACTGGATTCTTAGAGATGTCAATAGCACTTGCATTGTCACAGTTTATAGAGACATGTTTGAATTGATATCCATAGTCTAGTAAAGTGTGTTTCATCCACATAATTTGAGCACAATTACTACCAGCAGATATATATTCAGCATCTACAGTAGAAAATTCAACAAAATTTTGTTTCTTACTACACCATGAAACCAGTGAATTGCCTAAAATGTAACATTTTCTAGAGGTGATCTTTCTGTCTAACTTTCAATCCACAAAGCCAGCATCAAATGACTTATTAAATCAAAAGGATATTCTATTGGATAAAATAGTACTAAATTTATTGTATACTTGAGATATTTAAAAATAATTTTAAAATCATTTAAATTTGACTCTTTTGGATTGACTTGAAATCGAGCACACAAGCATACACTGAACATAATATCTGGTAAACTAGCAGTAAGATAAAGTAGACTTCCAATTATACCTCTGTATGTGGTTTGATCCACTGGTTCACCAGTTTCATCAGCATACAATTTGAAAGTGGTACTCATAGGTGTATCACATCCTTTACTACTATCCAAACCAAATACTTTTAAAAGATAATTAATATATTTATTTTGATTTAAAATAATAACATCTGTTTTTTGAAAAAATTGAAATCCTAGGAAAAATTTTAGTTCCCCCATTAAACTCATTTTAAATTCATTTTTCATCATTGATGAAAAATCAGTACATAAAGAATGTTTAGAATATCCAAAAATTATATCATCTACATAAATTTGTACTATTAAAACATCTTTTAAAATCCTTTTAATAAAGAGAGTAGGATTTGATATCCCTTTTGTAAAACATTTTGAAATAAGAAAAGAATTGAGTCTGTCATACCAAGATCTTGGAGATTTCTTTAGACCATATAAGTCTTTAGATAGTATAAAAAATGATTTGGAAAATGGGGATTTGTAAATCTAGGGGGTTGTTCTAAAAATACATATTCAATTATATATCCCTTTAGAAATGAACTGTTGACATCCATTTGATAAAGTTTAAAATTCAGATGAGCTACATATGCAAGTAGTATCCTAATGGCTTCTAGTCTAGATATTAGAGTAAAGGTTTCCTTGTAGTCTATCCCTTCTTCTTGACTATATCCTTGTGCAACTAGTCTAGCCTTATTTCTAACTATATTTCAAGACTCATCAACATTGTTCCTAAACACCCATTTAGTGCCTATGGTTAAGGTTTCCTTAGGCCTATTTACTAGTTCCCAGACTTTGTTTCTTTCAAATTTATTCAATTCTTATTGCATAGACATCACCCAAAATTCATTATTGATTGCATCATTGATATTTTTATGTTCAAGTTGTGAAAGAAAATCTTGATGTTCAACCTAGTTTCTTAAAAAAGCTCTAGTTTTTGTCCCTCAATTTAAATCACCTACGACACCATCTAATGGATGATTCCTTAGAGTTCCAATACCTCAAGAAATAGTTGAAAAAGATTTCTCATGGTCGTCTATTGGTTCAGGATCAACAGGTGAAGAGTCTAAATGATTCCTAGAACTAGTTAGTTTTACAAGAGGTTCACTATCATTATCATTAAGATCTAGAATTGACATATCGTCCTCAAGATATTCAAGATAGGTTTTGGGTTCATGTGGATCAATCTCATCAAATTTGACATGAACTGAGCCTTCCACTCAATTTTTTTCATATTTAATACTCTATATTATTTACTCGAGTTTGAGTGACCTAGGAAAATTCATTCATCACTATTAGAAGGAAATTTATCAAGAATATATATAGTTTTAAGGATAAAGACATTGAGACCAAAAACTCTAATGTAATTAAACATCGGCATACTATTGTTCGAAATTTCAGAAGGGGTATTCTTACGAATCTGTATAATCAAGAATCTATTAATAATGTAACAAGTCGTATTAACAGATTCAGAGCAAAAGTAAATTGTGAATCATATTCATTGAGAATTTTCCTAGAAATCTCTTGAAGAGTTCTATTTCTTATTTCCATGAATCCATTCTGTTGAGGTGTTCAAGGAGTAGAGAAGTTGTGACTATATCCATTATGTGATCAATAATATTAAACTCATGATTTTCAAACTCACAGCCATGATCAATTCATAGGTTCTTGATCCTAAGTCCACTAATATTTTCTACAAACTTGGAATATTTAATAAAATAAGAACAAGTTTCACTTTTGTGAGCCAGAAATTATACCCAAGTGTACCTAGAAAAATCATCTAAAAGAACAAAAACTCAGTGCATACCATTTAAACTTGAAACTCTTGATGGACCAAACAATTCCATGTGAACCAATTCAAAACGGTTGAGAAGTAGAAACTTTATTCTTTGGTTTGAAAGAAACTTTGTGTTGTTTTACCTTTTGACAAGGATTACACACTTTGTTAAGAGGGAATTCCAATTTAGGTATCTCTATAACTAAACCTTTCCTAGTCAGTTTGCTAACTGATTGCACATTACAGTGTCCCAGTCTTCTATTCCATAAACAGGATTCCTTCTGAAATTCATTTAAACAAGAGACATTTTTCTTAGCTAAAGAATCCATATCAACAACATATACATTCTCATTTTCGAGAGCAGTAAATATTAAATAATTTTTTGATTTAAAAACATTACATGCATCATTTTCAAACATGAAATTAAAACCATCATCACATAAAATGATAAATACTTAGCAGATTGTATTTTAACCCATAAAAAATTGTACTTTTGAAATTAATATAGTTTTAGGGTTAACAATTTGGAATAAGATGAATATTTTTCCTTTATCATTATCATATAATGTGACATATCCACATTCAAATTTAATCATACTTTTGATGCTTGAATATTCTCTTATCATATGTCTTGAAAATCCACTGTTTAAGTACCACAGATCTCTACAAGAACTCTTTAGACAATTTTCCTGCAAAACTGATTACACATGGGGTAACTTTGGTACCCAGATTTTCTTGTGTCCAGAGAGGTTAGCAAGTAATACTTTAGGAACCCATACTTGTCTCATATATTTCGTAGAATAAACAGATATATTTTGATACATAAACATTTTTTGGTCCTTTAGAGAATTGGTTTCCATGAAATGGTCCAGAACTTGAACTAGTTGAGAATTGTCCAGATTTTGGAACAAATTTGGTTTTAATAAACCTTCTCTTCCATGGATGATATCCTAGATCGGTTTTATATTTTGGGGCTATCTGTTGTCCTAGAAACTGATTCAAGGTATCTCTAACAGTAGTAAATTTTTTAAGATCTCTTATTAATTGTTCATTGGATAATTTGAGTTCAGTATTTTCTTTTAAATATGATCACATTTTTCTTTCTCAGAATCTCGATCGGATTTTTAATTATTATTTAAATCATGTTATCTTTTCAGTAATTTATATTTCTCCTTGAGTTCATTAAATGTATCCTCATGCATTCCATAGTAATCAAATTGTTCATCCTTAGTCATATTTTCATCATTGTTTGATTCACCTTCATTCCCAAAATAAAAATCATTAGGCATAGGGGAATTAGGTGTTGCCTCAGATGTTTCTATCATGATGCACAGGTTGGCATGATTGTTCCATTCATTATCAAAATAATCAGATCCACTGGAGTTATATTCTGAAGCACTCGAGGTAGCTTTTATAGAATTTTTATAACCTTTTCCCTTATCTTCATATTTCATCCTAAATTTCAGCTTGGGGAAGTCTGCCATCACATAACCTTTTTTTCACTCAAAAACAAATTATTTCATTTAAGTTGTCATTCCATTTTCTTTTTATCTTCCATTTTCATTTACAATCATAGATTCCATTATAGTTTGACTTCCTGAAGAATCACTTATTTTGGAAGAATTTTTTGAATCTTCTATCAAGTTGAGCCATCTCCTCATCCTTTTCTGAGTCTTCACTTGTTGAAGTATATACAAGAGCTTGAACATTTTTTTATCATTGTTTTTTTCGGTAGTACTCTTAAATGCTACACATTTCTTCCTTGTTTCTTCATCTACATCTTGATTCACCTTATGTTATTCTTCATACATCACAAGATTTCCAATTAGTTCCTTCACTGGAAGTTTCCCTATGTCACAGGATTCTCGAATAGAAACAGAAGTCCCTCTCTATCTTCCAGGTAGGCATCAAAGCAGTCTCATAATCTGGTCCTTACTATCCACTGGTTTCCCAAGAAGACTCATAATATTCACTATCTCATTGAACCTGAGATACATGTCAGAAATGATTTCATCTGGCTTCATTTTAAAGTAATCATATTTAATAGTGTAAGTAGTAAATCTCATTTCTTTGACATTGTATGTTCTTTCATGAGAAATAGCTTAAGTATCCCAAATTTCATATGTAGTTTTACAAGAAGATATTCTACTAAATTCCTCATCACCTACAGAACAGTACAATTCATTCATTGCATTACAGTTATTATTATATGTAGCTTTAGTCAGCTGAGACCATGTGTCCCTATAAGTAGCACAATATATATGTTTCTATTCAATTGTACCACAGATTTTCGATCCCATGCTCTCAAGAAACATTTTCATTTTTAGTTTCCACTGAGCATAAGTATTAACATTAAAGAAAGGTGGAATGTTAGTAGCATAACTCTCAAATACATTTTCGATAGTTATATAGAATATTAATGAAATGAAAATATAGATATGAATAAAAATTACGATCTTTATGATACAACTAAAATCACAGTTAAAATGAATTTTCACACTGGATAAAATTCCTTTGATACCAAATGTTGGTCAGAGTGGATACTCCAGAGGGGGGTGAATTGAGTTCCAATTAAAATTTCTATTAAAATACTTATGGTTAAGAAAACCCCCAATTTTAAAAACGGACCTGTTAATTAAGGTAGTAGAAATGTAAATGTTCAACTGGTCAAAAGGTTTCTCAAAGGGTGATTAGTCCACAGATGAATCAGTTTATAACACCAATCAACTTTTGAAACAAGTCTACTGAATTAATCAAAAACACACACTAACCAAAACTAACTATCAAAGTGTCGGGAAAAAAAGTTTTATGTTTTATCAAATATAAGCAGTGGATAAAATCAAAAAAGAGTAAATGAAAAGTTATACAAGAATATAAACAAGAGGTTCAGTCTCAAGATGAGACCTAATCCTATCCACTTGGTGATAACGTGCCACCAAGCAGTTTATATTAAAATTTGATACATATCCTGTATTGGGATTTACAAAAAATTTCACAAACTATCTAGGGAACACACCCTCTACCACAGTTCTTCATGGGAAAGACATACAAAACAAACCACAAACGGTCTCATCCATAGTTATACATGGGAAACATAGATAAGTTGATGATTGATGTGAGGATAGTTAATATCCTTCAGTTCAAGAATAGGAGACAATGTGTGATATAAACAGACAGACACACTTCTCAAAGGTATAAAATAAAGAAAAAAAATAGAGCCTTTATGATTAAAGAAGAGTTTATAAGGCTCTATGTGTTTTCAGTTTAGCTCTTGACTCCTTGTAATGAGAAATGATGATGTTCGAGTCAATCTATGGAAGTTGTTTCCAAAATAGAGTGTTGCAACTCCAGGTTCAAGCATTCAGTGTTATGCTTCTGATGTCGATCAAGATTTGATGAAGCATAGAAGGCGGGAATGAGTTTATCCCAGAATGATCTTCATGATGCTAGTGGGTTCAGGATCTTTGTGATAGATGGTTCGACTTTTTGATCTAGAAAGTAATCTCTATAACACTTCTCATGAAACCATTTCTTCATGTCCGCGTATATGTTACCCTACTTGTTTGTATCCTCGATCATCTTCTTATTTCATTGTATCCATTTTTATATTTGTGGTATGAAAATGGGAATGAGTAGATAATGTGCATGCTTTCTCGTACCTCGTACTGTCCATGGTATTGTCTCCTGAAACGTTTATAATCAGCATTAATTAATGTTAGAGCATTTATTTTATAAAATATTACCGTTAGAAAAGTATTTTATAAATTTACAAAGTATAGAAGAATAAGAATCTATAGAATGGTAATGGTAGCCTTCATATCGGTATGCTTCAACAATAGGTGCACATCGGCAATCTCAAACTGTAACCTTTAACAGTATACTCACACGAGTAACCATGTAGCGGTTACCTTGTCACGGTAATCCTGTAACAGTGACCTTGTAGTGCTGACCATATAACGACAACCTTTTATCAGTGACCATGTAGCGGTAACCTTCTAGTGGTAACCTTGTAATGGTAAGCTTATAACTGTAACCTTGTAGCGGCTAACTTTTAACGGTGATCTTGTAACAGTGAGCTAGTAACTGTAACCTTGTAGCGATAACCTCTGTACTAAGATAAATTCTGCACTATAAGCTTAACCAATCAAGCAGTGAGTTTGAAATTATATGAATATTACTCTATAGGAACAAGAAATGTTAATGAAACATAATGACCAAAGAATGAAGACATGGTTCTTTCATAAATTAAAACAAGATTTGGGATTATCAAAATATGATTTGAGATTATAAAAATATAATTTGATATTATCAAAATATGATTTGAGTGTATCAAAACAGGTGAGTCCAATAGAAGTGAATAAAATATAATTATTTTGGTAATATACCATCATCAAAATTAGGGTTCGTCCAGGGAATGTGAAAAAAATACATAGTTTTACATCATGTGAAAGGGAAATGAATCATATAGATTAATAAATTTTGGATAGAACATTAAGAATGTTTTTTGACATCGTATGGTAAGGAATTTGGTTTTTTTTAATTTAGGGTCACAAATATTTGAAAAATAATTTGGGAGCAATGGCCAAAAAAGAGCTTGTCGAATAAGAATGATCCATGACTGTCTAAGAATGAGGGTAGGAGTAGTTAACCATGATCTCGAGGTTCTTATATCTAAATACATAAAATGGTATAAATATGTAAGTGACGAACTCTAACAATGTTTGAATGGAAGTCTCTATTATAATTCTTTTAAATAATATGGAAACTAAATAACCTCTTTCTAAAGATGAATATGCCTCTGGGTGACAATCCAAATTTAGGGTGTATTATGTAGAGTTGTATTGGGACATAGAATTCATAGTAAAATAAAATGTGTCCTTAAAGTCCAGATTCTCTTTTCACTAATAGTTATTATATGTTTTTTGGGATCCATGTATCATGAAACATGGATTTTGATTTTTGAAATTATGTTTTTTGAGTATGAAGGAAGAATTTAAACTATAATTGTACAAGAGAGAGTGTAAAATAATCTACATTGATCTGGATCATATGAAAATAATATAGGGTATTTTTTTCTTATCTAGTTACAAGGAAGAGAATCAAGGCATCACTAAATATCTCATTGGGATAATAATCCAGCCACACGTATCTCTATGAGTGTGGTTTCCCGCACTAATTGAATTATTGTTAAATGGGGAGGTAGTTTTTATCATATTGTGGCTATGAAAGGATGTATGATCAAATGTCAAGACATATATCATTGGAATTAGAATCAAGTCATACATATTCAGAATAATGAGGTGTGGTAGGATTCCAAAACTAATAATTGAGAGTCCTCTCAAGTGACGACCAATGTATCACACAGTTTTATAACACCATTTTTCCTGAAATTTCAGTTCATGTGATAATGACCATTTCTTATGAATTTTAATATCATGAAACAAGTATTCATTTTAATTTCATTTATGTTCATTAGACAATGACCATTTTTCATTCCTTTTATGTTCATGCGATAAGGACCATTTTTTATGACCATTATGTTCATGCGACAATGAACTTTTGTCAATCCTTTTAAGGTCCTATGAAAAGGAACAATTTCCATTGATTACAAGAAATATTCAATCAAAAACCTTGAATTTATAAGGACATGATACGCTAATCATCCATCTTATATAGTGAATACACACTACTGGAGTAGATCTGATGGATGAAAAAGGTCCCTACATTTTTTTATTAAGCTTCAGAGGTTCTTCCTCGGTATCATTGTGTTTTGGAAGTCCAAAACCTATTTTTCTCAAATGAATGAAAGGAGGCGATGTTTCTTGTTAAATTCTATGGAAATTATATTTTGATGAACTTATAAATTATGAAAGGTACACAATATTTTATCATCAAGTAATTATATTTCATCTATTTTTTTCTCATATTTTTATATGAAGATAGTTGATTAAAACTGTAGATGATAACTAATGGAAATTAGAACTCGATCGGCGTGAATGCTTTTTTATCACATACCAGGGAATACAGAATTTCCATTATAGAGGTGTAGGATGTAGTGTGATAAATCCACACAAAATATAGTTGTTTATGAGGATAAGTGCTATCATTTTTTCCAACAATTTTTGGAGTATAAATAATAGAGTTTTGTTGAAAGGAACTATTTTTCTATATGCCACATAATGATAATGGAGAAAATGGATGGACTCAATGTTTTACTGCTTTTATATACTTTTCAATTATAATGAATATAAAATGGTTTTTTTTCACAGCAATATTATTTGATGGATTCCAAATCTAGTGATTATATTGGACATCATGAAATTTATTATTCTTTTTGTCCAAAATTACATGAAGGGTATTACCTTATTATTTTTGAGAAAAAAGTTATCAATAAGGATTTAATTGAACTACATAGCTTTAGAAAGAGGATATAGCCCCAACACATCCATCCCCCATATGAAATATGACTTGGATTATTTGGATGTGTGCATAAACTATAGAAATTGATGGATAATGTTGGCATGATTTTTTTTTGGAATTGAACCTTTGAGTAATTTTCTTGAAACCCTTCTTCAATGAAGGCCAAAAACAGCCAAGCATTATGATTTGATGAGAATGATTAATCCTTGAATGGTGGGTACCACATGCACTAGTATGAACTTCCTACAAAATAGAAGCGGAGTCTTATTTATCAATACACCTAAAGAATCACACCAATCCATTTTTGTAGTGGATTTTTTAATGATTTGGGCTGTCATAAATAGCATGTTTGAATGACCATTATTGGATTTGCTATTTTATTCTATGTGTGGTGGAATATCTACATTTTAGAGGTAGTACAATATATAAATCATCTAACCATTTGTAGGACTATCAAGTTCAGGGATATAATTGACATCATTGAAATCATTCTTTTTTTCATAGACAAACACTCATATTATCATGCAATCCATAATGATGAAAACTATTTCTTCTCAATTTGGATCATTCAAAATTAGATTTTCATCAGATAATACACCCACCTATTAATTATGTGTGAATGGTATTTGAGTTAATGTTCACTCTGAAGGGAATTCATCCATCAACCCTCACACATAGTCAAGTAGGGGGATAAAATATTCCATTCTGATAGTATAATCACTATTGATCTTCTTGATCAACAACTCTAAATCATGTTTGAACCTTATGTGGTCCACAAGAAATTAAAATTATAGTTTTAGTGTGATGATTAGAGTTTTTCACATTGAACTATTGTTGGTGTATCCTTATTAAAAAATTAATGAATACAGTAGAGCAACCTTTTCTAGAGAGATAAGAATGACTCCAAACCTAACTTTATTGAGCTTTGGGTCCTCATTTCTATTTACTACTATCCTTTTAGAAACACTATAAAAATACATATCCCATGTATGTTGGACACTGTGAACAAAATAAAATCTCTTCATCAAATAATTTAGTACTTAAAAACATATCTTATGAAGAGGGATGTTTTGAAGTAAATATTCTATCACGTTACATTTTATCACTTTCTCTGATATAAACTGAATGTAAAACTACTATAATATGAATTCCCATCATGCCAAGTTCCCATTCATCATAAGTTGGTTGAGGATGCATTTGATTAGGTGATTCACAATATTTTCAATGAATCCCATGTCAATAAATTTTTATATACCTAGTAATGCAATATAGTCCAACTGTTGGCTCAATCTCTCAAAGAGGCCACTCACACAGACTATTTTTCTTATTTTCATGACTATATTATAAATAGTATAATATTAAATAATAATGTAAAATAATGATGGGGTTTTTCTGAAATAAATTATATTAATATTTATATGATATAAAAATATGATAAAAATATAAAATAAAAAAAATTCACAATGACATTAGTGAGAATTTGTTGATGTTCTTTGGAGTTTTTGACGATTCATTACTTTTTCTTTTAAATATTAATTCTCATTATTTTTTCCAGTGTTCACATTAACCCTATCATTTGACATCCTTCCACTTGAATTGTAATTATCCCACACTAACCCTCATCATTTGAGATAGTCACCCTCACATAATCCCTACAATGTTTCACAGAACCTTTCTATGAAACATTATATTAATGACAGAGAGGAATAAATATTAACAAGAAAATGAATCCAATAATAGAGAAATTCAGGTGAACTCTACACGAAAATAGATTCAAGGATATTTAAATACATAGAATAAAATAAATAATGTATGTTGATGAATAATGAACTCAAAATCATCATTTCTCCCTCCTTCGAACAAACAATGAGGATAGTTTTCCCTTTTCATTGAGTTAAGAAGGAGCACAGTGGGGAAAAAAGTGATAAAATGAAAAGAAAAAATTAATTAAAGGAGGGAAAAAATATATATATTTATAATAAAAAACTATTACATCATTAAAATTACATATGATTCCTAAAAATGGATCACTACACATTCCATGCATTAAAGGGGACTGGAGGTTCAAATTTATAGGCAAGGAGGTGGGAAATATTTATTCTAATTTTTTCTACCAAAAATACACACTTTCTTTACCTAATAAATGGAATTATTTGGAAATTTTTTTTATAAAAGTTTTCTCCATGTCTCCTCTTATCACCCTAAAAATTCCATCACTTTTGGTCTTATATTGAAAATGTTATTCTAGCATCATTATGAAAATTTTTTTGTCCAAAAAATAATCTAGATTAAATGTATCTAAATTTCAATTAATTTTTCATAATTAAATGGTAAAATATTTAATTTGTTCCTTATGTTAAATTGATCCATGATTTCTTGAGATTTATCCCATAAAATATTATCTCCATTGGATGCATATTTAATGATATATATCCAAATGGTCAATGATGATAATTCTAGCCTAAAAGATTCATTGAATCTAGATGTATGGACTTAAAATGCATTTCGACCATGGTAACATGAAAAACCGAACTTTCTATTTTTGGAAACAATTATAAAAATAATATCCTCTAACATATTTTAAAATTTTAATATAAAAAATGTAATCATATAATAGTTATGGCCAAATTACTATTGTGGGACCCATCCAGTCAGTTCCACTTCAGCGTTGGCTTCATGGCCATTTCTCACCCCTCAAATGGTGGATCCAAATTTCATTATATAAATAAAAAAATTAGTTATTTTTATATAATCCACCCCCCAAAATTCCTGAAACTATTCATCAATGAAAATATTTTATGATAAAAATACTACATTATGTAGAAGCATAATTTTTCTTCTATTTTATAAATCAAAATAAATTATTTTACAAAACTAAAAATTGATAATTATCTATAACATATTAAATTGTAGGGATTATTAATTTTTAATGAATAATAATATATATGAAATTATGAGTTTCATTATTCCCCTTCACATATACATTTCACTCCTAGTAAATCATCAAGTATATGAATCAAAATTTTCACCAAAATAAAAAGTGAGAAAATGTAACTTCTCCATTCTAAATTGGGATCTCATCTTGTCTCATGTATGAAAAACATTCCTTTACATTTTATTCTCTAACATTCAAATTCATTTACACTAAAAAATCGCCCATGGTGAAATCACACCTACCTCACATTGAAATTCAGTGACCCTTTGATCACACTGTAATTCTCTATTTCATTTTCACCCTTACACCATTGTATTAATCTGAATTTTTATTTTAAATTCAATTTATAATAACAAATTCCCCTTAATATTAGATTAAATTATTTTTTATCAATGTTAGAATGTTAAATGCAACTTGATTTGTTAATTTCATTGAAGGTGGAGGTGATTTGGAGGTCCATTGATGAAGTTCAAGAAAAAAGGGCTAAACTACATAGGATCCAAGAACACTAGTGGACTCCACCGCACACTGCTACTAAACTGTTTGTCCAAATGGGATATATTTTTTGGTATGGTCCTAAATGAAACTGTATTGATTAAGATGAATAAAACCAAGCCTAATTCAAGAAACATGTGTCCCATATAGACTGATCTGTCCATCACACCGAATATACATGAATTCAAACACGGTATGTTATGATCTATCAATATCTCGAGATATAGGTGTCCAAATGAAGCCCAAAATTTAGTAGAGATATTAAATATTTTTTTTAATTTTTTTAATTTTTTATCTATGTGAGATAAGGCTGCCTAACCATTGAAAACAATGGTCCAAGTGGTTTTACACAATATATGTGACCAAAACCACCTTCCACTTTTCCTATAAAATAGGATCTTGGGATCCTCATTTTCATGTTCGAACCCAAAGAAAAGATCTTCCATTTTGGAGTCCTGTAGTATTATACTCTTCATCTTATATGTTCTGGAGGACCTTATCCTCATAGGGGGATCATGAATGAAGAAGGATTTCCACCCGAGCTTCCTCCTCCCGATGTCGAGTTAAATTGTGGGCTTTCATAGTGAAGGAGATACACACATGTCAAGAGAGTTCCGACACATATATTAGCTGTTGATTTTGACTAATTTGTGTGTTAAAACTATTATTTCCTTTTATATTAAATTATTTCTTATTTGAATGCTTGTTTTGATTCATGTGATTGATTTGATCTTAATTTATAACCAAACAGTGTGAGGTTTTGAGTGTATGACTTGTGTTGTTATGATGGAAAAAATAAATAATAATTTTTTACCCACCTCCTTGAGATTTAGATATGATTTTTAAGCTCTTATTCCTTGCATATGTTCTTTACCATGACAATACGATTGTTATTTAAAGGTTTGGATCATCAATAAATGAAATAAAGTCTTAGGAATTAATCAAGATTCCAATTAATTTCAACCAAATAATTAATCAAAACCTAAATGAATATCTAAGAACAATGAACATTTAATGCGTACAGTGAAATCAAAATGACCCCTCTATGTCATATTTTTTAAAATCTACATGGTTCTTCAACTGCTAAACTCTTTAAGTTATTTTCTTTAAACTGTTTTTCAAAACACCCCCCTTTTTATTACATTTAATGAAAAAAAATACACTTAACCTATCAAAGATCCAAAAGATACGACATAGTTATTTCCTTGTAATATAAATAAACCTTAAAATCAAAATTAATTTTACATTTGATGACATCATGGTCAAAGTTTTTCACCATTTCCAGGGATCCCTTTGGATTTGAGAGCATGTTTTTCATAAGTGTTTCTGTAAATTTATGTGAATATTTATTTGTTTTATATTCTACCTTGGTATATGTTTCTAGGTTCTGATTTATTTCATGTATAGGTTCTATGCATGTTGAATTCTACTCTGGGAGACTTACCTGCTTTCGAACCCGAACCGGAGAGGATCCTACATCAGCGACACAAAGCTTCACAAGACTACCCTTTAAAGGAGGACACACCACTACTTGAGACTTTTCTAAACCCCTATTCTTTAGGAACTACATTAGAACCTGAAATAAATGTATATAAAATTTCTGAAAACAATCGAACACAAAAATAACTAACCCTTCCAGATGTTGATATCCTACCCACATACATACAAATAAAAGGAAATGCTCCGAATTTTGATCTAAAATCCAATTTAATTCACCTTATACCATGATTCCATAGACTCATGGGAGAATATCCACATAAGCACTTGAAATAATTTCATTCTATGTGTTCAACATTAAAACCTACTAATGAGGATTAAGAACTAGTAAAGATCAAATAATTCACATTTTCACTAGAATCCAATGAAAAATAGTGGCTTTATTATGTTAATTCACCAATTATATGATGGGAGGACATGACATGTCTTTTTGTTGAAAAGTATTTGCCAACCTCTTGAACTGAAACTATAAGGAATGAAATTTTTGGTATAATGAAATCACAAGGGGAAACATTACATGAATATTAGGCATTCTTTAGAAGATTATGTTCAAGTTTCCCACACCCCCAAATAAGAGATCAGATTTTTATTCAATATTTTTAAGAAGGTTTAATTAATATTGATCAAAATATGATTTATGTTGTTGTAGGTGGTGCACTGGTTTATAAGAACCCAATTGCTGTAAGAACCCTCATTCAGAACCTGGTGGAGAACACTCAACAATTCGGTTCAAGGTCTAGTGTACACATTCAAGGTTTCCATGAGGTGAAAAGTAAAGAATTTGAGAAGAAGGTGGACAAAAATATCAAAGAGGTAAGTACCCTTCTTCAACAACATGATCGTTCCCAATGGAAATCCAAATATCCTTCTACCATCCATTGTGGTATATGTTCTTCTGTCACTCACTACTCAGATCAATGACTCCAATTGAGAGAAACATCTGAGAGTTTTGATGTAATATTTATAAGTCTCCCCTCTAACCAACCCTTTATAAAAAACCCATACTATCCATCCAAAAATGGGTGGAAATATAACCAAGATTAAAAGCAAGGGGGTATTCAAACCAACCTAAAAAAAAAAAGATAAACCAACAGGGGAATAATATTCATCCACCACCACCACCCAGAAATACCCAACCACCATAAAGGTATTTCTAACAACCTTCTCCAAAACCCAAGACTATCCTACAATATATGATGAAACAAATGGTTTCCAACAATCTATAATTCCAACAAACCACCCAATCATCTATACAAGACCTAAATACCCAATTAGGCCAACTCTCTAACTCTGTGGGGGGGAATTCAAAGACATGAGTTGGGTAAAGCAACCTCTCTACTAGTAGTTAACCCTATGGATAATGGAAAGGTTAGTGCCATCATCCATAGTAGTGGTAAAAATCATAAAACTCAAATTAACCCTCCATTAGTTTCATCCACTCATGAGGAAACCACTATCCCAACTGCTGGAAATGGTCCAAGAGAAGAAAATCATTGTTCTTAGAGAAGACCTTCCAAAGGAACGAGTGTGTCTGTTGATGAGTCACTTATCCCAAATCTTCCTCTACAATTTCCACAAAGGCCCACCCAACCAAGAAAACAAAATAAAACTAAACTTTTTAATGAAATATATGAATATTTCAAAAAAGTACAGGTTATCATCTCCCTGATTGATGCTTTGAAGAAAATTCCAAGATATTCCAAGTTTTCGAAGGAAATTTGTACACACTGAAAGAGAATTTGAGGTGATGAGAAGGTGATACTGGGGAGGAATGTCTTAGAATTTATTGATCCTTAACTTCCATCTAAATTCCACAATTCAGGAACATTCTCGATTCTGTGCACTATAGGGGGGTATTCATTTTCCAAGGCTATGTTTGATTTGGGTTCTTCTACAAATGTCTTACTCTTCATTGAAGGTCAGGGAACAAAATACCACTGTAATTTTTCTTCAATTATGAAATCAGAGTATGAAAACACCCCTTTGGTGTGTTAGAGGATATTCTTGTGAGGGTGAAAATTTTAATTTGTCTTGATAGTTTTTATGTGATTAAAATGGAAGATGATATACTGAATGGACATGCCCCGATTATATTAGGGAGAACCATATTGAAAACAACCAAAACCATAATTAATTTCCATAATGGTACATTATCTACGGATTTTGGTGATGACATTTTCCACTTCAACATCCTTGATGCCATGAAGAACACCTCAGAAGAACATTCCCCTCCCTATGTTAACTCTATATATGTACTCCCTTCCCCTAAAAAACTTCATTTCTTTCCATGGATACCCTTCCTCAGTTTTCTTCATTGATTGTAATTCAAGAAAATTAATCATGATGTTAATTTTTTAGTGGTTTAGAAAAATTTCATGCAAGTTTATTAATTGATTATTTCTTGAACACTAAAGATCACATGGCCATCGATGATCATACAAAGATTTTCAATGCTCATTACACATCTGAGGATGATACCATTGAGAAGTTATATGAGAATAGTGAACTATCACTTTCACACACACTCCCATTAATCCAAAATCCCTTTTAATTGGAACTAAATCAACTGCCTCATGATTTAAAATATTCCTATATTGATAATGGAAACAAGTTTCCTATCATCATTGTTCTCCCTCTTGAGCATGAGTTGAGACTTCTTGAGCTTTTAGTGATGTATAAACAAGCATTGGTATGGACACTAGAAGAAATTCCTTGTTTCAACCCATCAATTTGAACACATCATATGATGATAAATTATGAGGATAAACTAGTGAGGAAGTAGAAACGTCGACTGAACCCAAAAGACCTAGATTTTATTAAAAAGAAGGTAACAAAATTATTGGCTACTAGAATATTTTACCCCATCTCTGAAATCTAGTGTTTTAGTCTAGTAAATGTGGTTCCTAAAAAACTGGTCTTATAGTAATAAAAAATTAAAACAATGAATTAGTTCCATGTCATGTGTAGAATTGTTGGCATGTCACATAGACTATCATTGATTAAACCAAACTGCTAGGAATGACCATTTCACATTACCATTCATTAACAAAATTCTAGAGAGTCTAGCAGGGAAGTCCCATTACTATTTACTTTATGGGTATTCTTGATACTTTCAAATCCATATTTCCCTTGAGCATCAGGAAAATACAACCTTCACTTGCCCCTTTAGAACATTATCATAAAGGAGGATGTCATTTGGTCTGTGCAATTCCATGGGTACTTTCTAGTGATTCATGGTTAGTATTTTTTTGGATTACCTAAAGAATTTCCTGGAAGTATTCATGGATGATTTCACTATTTATGGCTCCACATTTGACAAATGTTTTATTAGTATTGATTCAGTGTTACATCTCTGTATTGAAAATAATCTCATATTAAATTATGAGAAATGTCATTTCATGGTGCGACAAGGTATAGTATTGGGACATGTAATTTATGGGGATGGAATCCTAGTTGATAAATAAAAAGGGGATGTAATTTGTTCCTTACCATTCTCCAATAATGTATGGGATGTGTGGTATTTCCTTGGTTATGGTGGATTTAAACATTGGTTCATTCGTGACATTAGTAAAATCACACTCTCCATCTCCGGGTTTCTCTAAAAAGAAAATGGATTTTTTTAACTTCCTGACGTCTGTATTTCTGTGTTTCTTTGTCTCTGGTTTTTTCTTTGTGTTCAAGGTGTTGTTTTTGGTGGTCATTGTTGTGGATGTTGATGAATCTTCTATTGGGTAGAGGCGAGGGTCTCCGATGTGGACTCGGGCGAGTTCAACGTTCAGGAAACAATGTTTTTCATTAGAACCCTGCTCTAGTTTCTCAATCCAACGCTCTCCTCTAGGTCAGTCTGGTGCGGTGGATCTTTAGAGGATCTTGGATGTGTAGTTTGCACTATCACTTGTTGTTAGGGAGGTACAACCTAAGGTGGATTCTCACCTAATTCTGGATTTTGGTTATAGTGATTCTGATTCATGTTGTCTTCTACAGTTTGATGACTTCTCAAGGCCAAGCGTGGTTCCAATTCGGGCGACAAATGTGTCATGTGTTTTTGTGTGGTGATATTGGTAGTGTTCTAGTATGAAGCTACTCAGATCAAGGTGTGACATGGTCTGTTTGTCAGTGGTTCCTTTTTTGATTTGGAATTTTGAATTTGAAAATTTGGATGGTGGCATATCGAGGGGAGGTTTGGTTTCCAGAGGTGATTTTGAATTTTGAATGGAAAGTGTGTGTAGTATTTGAACTATGACTGGATGGTTTGGGGTGTATTGGTGGGTCCATGTATTGTTTTATCTTTTTTGGTTTGTAAGGGGTTATCATTTATAATAAAATACAAAAAAAAGGATTTGATGCAAAGGGAATTTGTTTTTGATAAATAATGTGTGGAATATTTTAATAAGATAAAATAGAGTCTCACATCACCCCCAGTAATCCAACCACCTCAGTGGTATTTACCATTTATTCTCATGTATGATTCCTCTATCTGTGCAGTTGGGGAAGTGTTATCACAATTGGTCAATCGAGATTCACATATCATTTCTTATGAATCACATACACTAGACTGTGCCCAAGAAAACTACACCACAATTGAAAAATAATTTCTTTCCATTTTGTTTACCTTGGATAAATTCTATTAATATATTTTAGGGTCCAAAGTTATTGTTTTCTCATACCATTTAGCCCTTCGGTATCTCCTAATGAAACCTGAAGCAAAACCACATATCATTATCCAGATGCTCCTCCTTTAGAAATTCAATTTAGAAATTATGGATAAAAAAGGAGCATAGAATGTAGTGGCTGACCATACCAGTAGGACCCACCCATCCTTGGACATTGAATCATCCCCCAATATTCCCATAAATGACATGTTTCTAGATGAGCAGTTCTACCAAGTGCAAGATTCTATTCCTTGGTATTCCAAAATTGTGAATTATTTGGAAGCATATGGAATTCTTGCAGATTTCTATAAAAACCAGGACAACCATATAAAACATGATCCAAGATTGTAAATTTGGTATGGAACCTACCTTTGGAACACATGTAGTGATAAAATACTCAAGTGTGGTATTCCTGATAGTGACATTTAGTCTATCTTTAGGTTCTATCACACTATTGATTATTGGGACCACTTTGGGCCCCAATGGACTTCTCGCAATGTCATTGATTCTGGTCTCTTCTGTCCAACACTTTTTTGGTATGCCCATTATTTCTTTAAATATTGACCTCACTGTAAAAGAATGGGAATTGTATCTAAAAGAAATGAAATTACACAACCCTATATCTTCCATTACATTTTCTATTTTTGGGGCGTCGACTTTATGGGGCCATTCCCAATTTCATTTCGGGGCCTTTAGATTATTCTAGCAGTGGATTATGTTTCAAAATGGGTAGAGGCATGAGCTACACGGACTGATGATTCTAAGGTAGTTGTGGAATTTTTGAGAACTCAAATATTCTGTAGTTTTGTATTACCTATGTTCAACATCAGTGACCAGGGTTCTCATTTCAACAACTGAACAGTGAAATTAATTTGGTGTTGGTATGGGGTAGGTCATAGAGTGTCTACAGCATATCACCCACACACAAATGTTCAAGTCGAGGGGTCGAATAAAGAGGTAAAACAAATTCTTCAAGAAACGGTTAAACCCAAAAGAAATGGTTGGAGTCTTAGGCTTGATAATTTATTATGGGTTTACTCTAATACCTTTCAAACATCCATTATAATGTCTCCCTATATTCTTGTGTTTGGAAAGGGTTGTCACCACCCTAGTGAGATTGAGTACCTATCCTACTAGGTCATTAAACAATGATATTCTAATCTTTCTGTTGCTGGTGCTCAAAAGAAGTTGTAGATTTAAAATCTAGAGGAAATGAGAAGATATGCAAATAAGAACTATAAGATTTATAAATAGAGAAAAAAATTCTTCTCACGAATGTCTCAACCTTCAAAATTAGTCCCACAATTGAAAGAAGGTCCTCCTCTACAATTCAAGGATAAATTTGCATCCAGGTAAGCTTCGTTCTCACTGGTTTGGAATATACAATGTTACCAATATCTCTCCATTTGGTGTTATTAAGGTTAAAAATGAAGAAACCAAGAAAACATTCACTATCAATGTTTAGAGGATTAAAGGTTCTTTCGTGTGATCTTTCAAAAGAAATGTGATTTTTGTGTACATAGGTGCAGCAAAGTGCCTAACTAAGGTCGTCTCTCAAAGAAGGAAGTAAATTTAACAACATATTAAAGGTATTTTGAAAATAAAATAAAAATAAATAAGAACATTAATTAAAAGGGTGGGGGTTTTTAATAATTTATAAATCGAAAATAATTTTTCTTGAAGAATATTGTAATTTTTTTGGTTTTTAGTTTCGAAATGAAGTTTGATTAAAATGACACAACAAGAAGGTGTTATTATAGAAAATATTAAAAACGCATAATTGATTTAACTCAACCTATTCACTAAATTATTTATCATTATCATATAAATTAACATCCACTTAATTATGATCCCCTAACTTGTTAACCCTTAGACCCTTTGAGAATTAACCTTCCCAAAAAGATGAAGTGAATCAAACCCTAGGCTATCTTCGAAACATGAAATCGTAGTACCCTGCTTTGATTGATGTTCTAAGGATAGCTTATGGTCAGTGGTAAATTAGGGAACATATCAATTATGGAAAATGAGTATGAATTGTATTGAGGTATTATATTGGAACTCTACAAATTTATCCCATGGGGTCTTTTATTACCGATTAAGATCGTGTTCTTATAATTCACACAATACTCAACCTCGCCTTCTTTTATGTTAACTGTTCAATTTCTTACACAGTTTCTTATAATTTAAAAACTCAATTAATTTATCATATTAAGTGAAATAAAGTTTCCAAATTATTAAAAATAATTAAATGAATATGGTATATGATAGATTGATCACTAAGAAAACTACTCTTCCATGGGCGGTGTGGTCATCCAGGAGACGTTTGCATGAGCAAAGGATTGAAAGCGTAAAACCCAATATCATCTACACTATTGATTAAAACCCAAATAGGATGATTA
Organism: Viscum album; assembly: GCA_963277665.1. NCBI lineage: Eukaryota > Viridiplantae > Streptophyta > Magnoliopsida > Santalales > Viscaceae > Viscum > Viscum album. The sequence continues at coordinate 304,299,349 of OY728130.1, forward strand.
AATAAGAATATAATTGAACAAAAAAGAAGAAAATAGAATAAATAAAAGATGAACAAAGAATATTATTACAAAAAATCAAACATTACAACATGAAGAATAGAAGAAGGCTTTGATGAGGGGATCCATTCTCCAAGAGCTACCCCTATTAAAATGGTCATAGAATTTGAGTCAAACCAATTATCCTCTTAATTAAATATCCTATCACACTTACCAATACCTCCAAAAAATAATAACGCTAATTTATAGAATTGAGGGGAGGTTAGGTCTAAAGAGGTTTTAAGTGTGAATGGGGAATTTTAGCTAAATATTTTAAGACAAATTGCACCACCCATTTTACCTCCAAAACGCATGAAACAGATGTTCTTATAGAATAATTATTTGTGAATAATTGGTATGGAGATCTCCTCTCAAAATCTGGGCCCAGTCCAAGATTGTATGAAGATGTTATGGCCAAATATAGAAGCAATGTTCAATTTGGCGGGTCCATCCCACCTTTGAATTGATGGTCCATTTTCACCAACCAAATGCATGATTTTTCTCCAATGTTCTTAATAAAAGTGGTCCAAAATTATGTCTGGAGGTTATTTATTAAATATTAAGTTCACATAATAGATATAAAAATATTTATGTTTGAAATTCTACAGTTAATTTTTAATGGTAAAGCTGGAATTTTCATCAAATTTTCAAATGAATGATCTAATCCCAAATATTTCATAAATGAACACATTTAAAAAAATGTGAGAAAAATATATAATTTATTATCAATAAAATATTCAATAAAAATGTTTTTTATCAGCGGTTGAATCATTTCCATGAATCCATTTTGAAGTACCCGATGAAGGAACCCTACGTTTAAGAAGCAATCTATAAATGACACCCACTAGATCTTATCCTTCCTTCCCACATTATATTTTATTATAGTGAGTAAAATACACAATTTAGGTGTCTATGTGGGGGTATGGGTACATTCATTTGTTATTTAGGAATTTTCATCATATTTTTTTTATCTTTTCTATTTTAGCTTTCCGAATAGTATTGTTACTTTCTCACCTTTCCCCCCTTACTATTGTGTCGAAATGTTACTTTTTGATACCCAATTTATCATGAAAAATTATGCCCTCTTAATCCAAGAAGTAATTGAAAATGCATGAGGAATTTCTATTTTTAATTTTTTTTAACATTGCAAAAAAATTCTGATGAAATGTGCAGTTTAGAAATAATTCAATACTATGGTGTGAATTTCTCTTGAAATTTGGTTAATTGTTGATGATATAAATGGTTGTATTATTTTGAAAACTGTGAGAGGAAATATACCATTTATGTGAATAGTTTAAGAGAAATTTTTTTCTTTTAATCTCTCTACACATCTTTTCACCCAACCTTGAATTGTGAAAGTTTCTTAATTAATAAAAGGTAAATATCTGTTAGGTTAATTTTTATCCACCTTAAAAAATGATTTCTCCATACATTAATTCCTTATTGATATATTTTATTATTTCACCATATTGACTGATGATTGTGTACCTGTTATCTGGGTATTGTACTTCCTAAAAAAAGGGATGTGTATTGGACAATTCAACAAACCACCTTTCCTTGACTTTTTATCTTGATATAATTATTACAATTACTGTCGTGAGAAGATCAAACATGGGTTAATAGAAGAGTGTGAGATTTTTTTCAAGTGAAACTTTTGAAATAAATAAATAAATGAGGGGAGTGATGAAATTTAAAACATATGGGGATTATAGGTTGGGTGCTCATGGTTTTAATTTTAAGAATTCTTAAGTGAGTGGGTCTTGAAATTTTATTGCAAAGGATTTAAGAAAGTTTCAGTAGAATGGATCTTGTAAGTAGACAATCATTACAATAACCTATATTTACTTTTTAGAAAGTAGAAAGAACATAATGAAATGGTTTTCACACAAACATGTGGATAATTAGAGACATGATTAACTTTTGAATTATTTTATTCAATTGGTATCATGAATCTCTGGGAATTTCATTCTATTACAATTTTTGAGATGCCTTTTTCTATACTCACTTAGAATAACTACTCGGTGTGATTTTTTTTATTTGATGAAATTTCTATCAGGAATTAAATTTTAATTTAATGTTAAATCTTTATGATGTTGGACATATCTACATGAATAATTTCTAGAAATGTGACTTCGTGAAGGAGTAAAAATGTTTAGGATTGGGGGTGTGATCGCACCGCGATTCACTGTTTCACTTTCACCCTTACACGATTGTATTAAAAAAAATTATTGTAAATTCCAAATATAATACAAAATTTCACTTCATGATAGATTAAATTATTATTTTTATCACTTTTGGAAAGGTAAATGTGACTTTTATTGTGAATTTTGCTGATGGTGGAGGGGATTTGGGGGGCCCATGATGATGTTCAAGAAAAATGGGCAAAATTGAGAAGGATCTAAGCACACTAGTGGACTCAACCACACACTTATACTAAAAAAATAAATACAAATGGGTTTATATTTTTTGGGATGGTCTTAAATTAAATGGGATATATTTCAGATGAAGAAACCCAAGACTAATTCGTGCATCTAGTGGCCTATCCAGACTAATCTGTCTAGCACACCGAATATGCATGAAGTTAAAAGTGGTGTGCTGTGACAGGTCCATATTTCGAGATGTAGGTGTCCCAATGAATCCAAATATATAGTGGAGATATTAAAGAGGTCGTGAAATAACTTTATAGACTTTCTAAAAGTTAGATAAATCTATCTACCCACCTACAACAATGGGCCAAGTGGTTTTACACAATCTGTGTGCCCAAAACCACCTTCCACTTTGCCTATAAAAAGGAATATTAGGCTCCCCATTTGCAAGTTAGAACCAAACAAAAAGATCTGAAATTTTGGAATCCTATTATAGTATCATATACATTATAGATTTTATATAGGCCCCTATCCAAATAGGGAATCACGAATGAAGAAGGAGTTCCACCCGAGCTTCCTCATCCTCCTGATGTCAAGCTAAACGGTAAGAGTTTGTTTTAAAGGAGATAAAAACATGTCAAGGGAGTTAAAATTCATATATTATCTACTGTTTTGGATTGATTTGGTTGTTAAAACATTTCTTTCCAATTATCTTAAATAATTTATTATTTGAATGCATCTTTTGATGCACGTGATTGATTTTCTCTTAATTTCTAACTGATCAGCGTGAGGTTTTGAGTGCGTGACTTGTGTTGTTCCAATTGGACAACACAATAATATTTTTCTTATCCAATTCATTGAGATTTAATTCTGATTTGGAAGCTCTTATTCCATTCATAGGTTTTGTACCATGACAATATGATTCTTATGTCAAGTTTGGTTCTTCAGGGAATTAAATATAACCTTAGGAATTATTTGAGATTCCAATTAATTTAAACCAAATAATTAAACCAAACATAAATGAATCTATAAGAAAAAATAACATGAAATGTGTGTAGTGAAATCAAAATGACCCATTTATGTCATATTTTACCAAATCCACTTGGTTTGTCAACTATTAAACTCTTTATGTTATGTTTTTTTTAAAAATATTTTCAAAACCACCCCCTTTTTTACTACTTTATATTAAAAACACATACTATAAAACTATAAATTCTCCATGACAGATGATCTATGGTCTACCCTATACTATAAATAAACCTTGAAATAATAATCAATTTGACATGTCATGAAAATGTGGTCTCTCTTCAATAAATATAAATTAAATATGATGTTATGCCTATACTTGGAAAGTCTATGTGTCACTATATGCTTGGAAAAATTGTAATATTTCCACACCATGAGCCATAAAAAAATTAATCATGTGTAATTTTCATGAAGGGTCAAATGAATCTAAAGATTCAGGTTAGTGGGTAAAGTCATTTAAGATTTCAAAGGTTCGAAAGAGGAGATTGAACTCTTAAATAAAAATGACTGAATATTCAAGTAAAAAAGGGAAAACATCTCACTTAATTTACATATATGTGAAAAAAAATCCCCTTTCACAAGAAAAATGAGTAAAAAATTAAAAAATTAATGTTTTCATCCCAATTTTACACTTTTAATTTTTCCCAATTTTTTCAATAATCGTGGTTATGAAAAATCTCATTACCACCCCATAACAAAATATTATCAATAGATCATCAGCCTAGAAATTATGATTTTTTATAATCCCAAGAGGAGAAACATTTTTTTATGGTTGAGATTAAAATTAAATTTAATTAATGAATGATAACTATGTACTTTATTTTTCAGAGGGTTATAAGCCATAAATGTTGGCACAAAGAATAAATCAATCTCATCAGCATTAATTATTTCCCAATTTTTTTTAGAGAACTAGATTATTGAAATTAAGATCAATGAATGAAATCGACTCATTCATTTTCTTTAAATTACCATTACAATGAAACCCACCTCACACACCCAATAATGAGCTACATCCCAAAGAACACACAACAAGCCCTTCCCCGACACTCAATCAATAACAACTCATGAAGAAAAATTTAAGATTGAAGGTAGGTAAAGAATAATAATAATTTCGTATGGATTAATCCTATAATAAAATTCCAATATTCTAAGGTTTAAATAACGTAAATTTGAAGATGGGTTGAAAAATAAAAATGTGGCTTACCAAATAAATACACCAATCACATAAAGAATATTTTATGAAGTATAATTATTTGAAAGAGAAAAATAAAATGTTCTAATTTAAAAAGAATGCAAGTTTATCTCAACAATGTGAGAGTAATAGGAAGAATATATCCAAATAATTCAGAATACCTTACAGTATGGGAGAAAATTTCAATTAGTGTTTCATAGACATGGATTTGAAAAATTGTCCAAATTCATAAAAATTTCTTGGAAATAAAACTCTAGAAGAAGTTTAGACATCAAAAATAATTTAAAATACACTTTAACCAAAATTAATAAAACACTCCCAATATAAATTCATGTTACAAAAAGGACACTATTCCAAATAGGAATTTAGCTGTAGCTCCTTTATAGGTGTTTTGAAAACCATTACTAAAGGTTTTCCCAAAATAAATATACCATCAGTTTTTAAATTAACCCTAAAATTTTTATAAATAATTTTTTGATTTTTTTTTTCAAAAAAAACATTAGATTATTTTACCGACGGTTTTAAAAAAAAACCAATGGGAATTAATAGAGGTATTAAAAAAACCTCCACTAAATTAATGGGATTTTTTAAAAAAAATTATATTTAATTATGATTTTTTATTTTTTATTTACAATAATATTTATTTTATTATTTATTATTTTAATTAAATATAATGTTTTAATTAATAAATATTTATAATTATTAGTTAATAATAATTTGAATGTTAAAACAAATGTTTAATAAGTTGAAAATCTAACTAAAAACATCAATTGTCCATAACTTTTGATACATGATTAAATTTTAGCGCCATAACTAATCAAATAGAAGTATATGAAATGAACAAAAATCACATTATGTTTAAATTTTTTAATAATTAAAATAATAAAATTAATTATTGTTTAAAAAAAGTAAGAAATCAAATTTGAACTTCAAATGACCGTAACATTTGATTCAGGTGTTTGTTTGAGCTCAACCACATATCAAATCAAATCCTGTGATGAGATCTACATTGTGTTTTTTTGTGACAATGGTCATTGTTTTTTAGAGGCCAAAATTGGCCCCAATGTCTTCCAAAATTGATTTTTTAGTCGGGGAACCCTAAATTTTAACATTTGATTGATTTTTATCCTCGTTTAAGGGGGTCTTATTACCTTTTATGATGGATAATAAATTTATTGCAAGGGATTACATTCATATTGATATTATGGTTTTTAAAATTTATCATTTTCACTATGTTGTTTTATTTATAATTAAATATAGGCATATTTTCTTATATTTATTTATTAGAAATCACTTGTATAAGTACATATCTATATAAAAATGTATTTTTGAACATATAAACCAAATGAAAATAAATATTTTTTTATTCATTTCATTAAAAATAAAAAATTATCAATTTTATTTACCTTATAAAAATGCATAAAGTGGTATATATATACCTATATAATAAATTTCTATATATAAACATTTGGTTGTCAATAAAAAATCAATATTTTTGTCCATATTCTAATATATGTTAATAAATACATATATCTGTGTATGTATTTGTGTATATTTATAGATTTTTTTCTTTATATATTTTTATATCATATATGTGTGCATATATATAGATATATTTATATTGACTTATGTATATATTTATATTTGTATTAATATACACTTATATATCTGAGTGTGTTTATATGTATTTAGATAACATAAATGTGTGTTTATATATATGCATGTAAATTTTCTTATATGTATATATGTTTTTTGATATTTATATATATTTATTATTTTATTATTTTATTATTTTATTATTTTGTTATTTATTATTTATTATATATTATTTTAATATTATTTTAATATTTATTGATTTATAAAAATTGTTAAATGACTACTTAATATTTACTTATTATTTATTATTTAGTATTTAGTATTTATATATTATTTATTTTTATATATTTTCTATATATTTAAAATTTATTATCTATTATCTATTTATTATTTATTATCTATTATTTACTATTTAGTAATTATTTATGTCTTATTTCTATAATATTTATTTATTTATTGTTAAATATTAAATATTTATTACATTTTATATTTTATTATAACTTATTATTCATTTACTATTTACTTTTTTTTATTTATTGATTATAAAATAATTAAATAATTTTTTATTTATTTATATGTTATTTATTTATTATTTATCTATTATTTAATTCATACTTATTTATTATTTATTTAAAATTTTTTATTATTCATTTAATATATGTTTATTAATTAGTATTTATTATTTATTATTTATTGTTTATGTACTATTTGTTAATTTATTAATTATTATTTATTTATTTTTTATTAATTTAATATTTATTTATGTAATATTTAATTATTATTAATTTATTATATATTTCGAATTTATTTATTTTTTATTAGTTAGATTTTATTTATTAATCATAAAGAAAATTTAATTTTTCATTTTTAATATATTTATTACATATCTATTAGATATTTATTAGTAATTTATCATTTATTTATTATTATTAATTATTACTTAGTTATTATGAATTATTAGTTATTATTATTTATTTACTATATATTTATTATTACTAATTTTTTATTTATTTAACATTTTATTATTATTTATTTAAAATGTATTTAATATGTATTTAATAACTATTTATTATCTATTTATTATTTTTCTATTATCTATGGTGTATTAATTTTTTATTATTTGTTACTTCTTTATTATATATTCAATGTATATATTTGTTATTAATTATTATTTAATATCATTATTTTTTATTTGTATATGTATAAGTAAATTACATATTGTTTACTCACTAGATGAAGAACTTGTTGGAGTAATAAGGTCTTGGAAGTATATCCAAGGGGTAAGGGGTTCAAAAGTCTCCGAGCACATATATTTTCCATATTTATGCATGGCATGCTTCTAATATGCCCACATGGTAGGATAAATAATAAGTAATAATAAATGTAAATTATTAAGTAATAATAATAAATAAGAAATAATAATTGATAAATAATAAATATTAAAAAATGAATAATAAATAATAAATAATAAATAATAAATAATAAATAATAAATAATAAATAATAAATAATAAATAATAAATAATAAATAATAAATAATAAATTATATAAATAGATAAAAAAACAAAAAATCACCACTAAATATTTAGTAGCGATTTAAACCCCCACCAAACAAAATGTCGAGAAATAAAAAATCACCATGAAATGATTATCAACACGCAAATACGTGATTCTTTCAGAATGTGTCGCACATCCTTTAGCAACAGTTTAAACTGCCACTCAATGCCAAAAAAACCACCTCAAAACAACATGTTATTTTGTTCTTTGAAAATATAAATTCATTGCAGATCAAAATTTTAAAAAAAGGTGAAAAAAATGAAAAACATTGAAAAACTTTCTAAGCATGCTCACACTCCACCCACAAATTAGTTTATCAAAAACTCGTTTAAGCTCAACAAAATTAAAAAAAATAAGAACATAAAAACCATCGAGAAGGAGAGACACAACCTGAGTTTACTTTTCCAGTGGCAGCCTCCTAGAGGCTACCACATAGACCTAGAGAGTAATAACAAAAAATATAAGAAAAATATTCATAGAGAAAAAGAAATGAAATATTAGGGGGATAAAACATGGTTTCGACCCCCCAGGTGGGTACTATTTTTTACTACCTCCAACTGGGATATTGCAATAATTTATCCCCAATATGAAGGTTGATGGGGTATCTTTTTTAAGAACCACTATATGTTATTTATCCTGTCATCCATAACTAGATTCAAAGAATTGAAACCACAATAGAAAATAAAAAATTTCCCATCCTAAAAAAGAGATGAAAAAGATAATTTTATGTTTAAAGGGTAAGGGAAAATAATATAAGGGTGCTCCCTATCAACTATATTTTTTTCCTTATCCATGTGATATAGATGTTGATTTATAAGAGGTTTTTCCATCACAACATTCTTCTCGAATTATTTGTCTTCATCATCAAATTCCAACACAATCAATTCATCAATGATGGCCACTTCAACTTCATCATCGTCACTCCACATGACTTAAACATGTTTTTAAACTAAAAAAGAATATGTAGTGAGTTGGACTTTAAAACAATGTAAAATAAAAAATAAGATAGTCTAATATCATGTCCACCCCCTTAAACCGATCAGCTTTATGTTGTGGATCATCTTGAAAGTCCTTCAGGAGAAATGAAGAATTGTTTATGAGGGAAGACTTATGATATTTGGTTTCCATATCCATAAAATATTCTTCAAAAGTATGAAGTATAAGCTCTTTTTTACCTTAACCTCTTCTTAATGAAACCTTATAAAGTAGTGTGAGATTTATTTGTACACTTTGACCAAGTATTCTAATATTGGTTTCTCAAGGTCTTCCTTGTGGTCTCCAATGAAATCTTAAAACACCTCCCCCAACAAGTAGACTTGTAAAACCCCTTAGTTTTTTAAAAATTAAATGGTTTCACTTAAAAAAGTGGAGGGTTCATATTAAATGAATATCATTTTCTTAATTTTATATATTTAATAATTTATATGATTGTTTTTCAAAATAGTCTATGTATGTGATTTTCCTCCCCAAAAAATTTGAAAAATTGATGCACAATATTTTTCATAAATATCACTTTAATAATTTTTTATTTACCTAGTAATGTAATATAGTGAAACCCTAGGATTGATCTCTCATGTAGGCTACTAACACGCACTATTTGTCTTACTCTAAATATTATATTAATAAGAATATATTAAAAAATAAAAAATAATATGATGATGGGGTGTCTGTTAAATGAATTATATATATATATACGATATAAAAATATTATAAAAATATAAAAGAAAACAAAACACAAAAATAATTTGGAGATAATATGTAATCATTGTTAGGAGTTTATGATGATGCTGTCATTGTTCATTAAAAAATTAATTCTCATTATTTTATCCCGTGTTAAAATATACGCAATCATTTAACACCCTTCTATTTGAATTTTTAATTATTCCATATAGACCCTTTGTATGAGAAATATTATCCCTCACATCATCAAAATAATATGTCACCAACCCTCTGTATAAAACATTATATTTTTTATAGAGAGGAATATAGATTATGGTGAATAAGAATTTGATAAGAGGGAAATTTGGGACAAATCTACCCCAAGACTAGTTTAACTAATATATAAATTTTTATAATAAAATAAATAATATATTTTGAAACACAAAAAACTGAAATCATCAACACTCCCTCTTTGGAACAACTGTCAAGGTTAGTTCTTCTTTTTCATGGAGTACAAATGGAGTACGGTGGTGGAAAATACATTAGAAAAAGAGAATATAAAAGAAAGTGAATGATATAAATAAATAAATAAACATAGTAAAAAAACTATTACATTAGAAAAATTCCACACAAATCCAACAAAATGGATCACTACGCATTTTCTCCATTAAAGGAAAGTGAAGGTACAAATGTAATGGCATGGGGGGAGAAAAAATTATATTCTAATTCGGTCCTTGTATAATTAATGCCTAGTTAACCTAATAAATGGAAGAAGATTTCTACATAAATATTTTTAATCTATGTATCCCCTTTTCTCTCCCATAATTTTATCTTATTTTTCCTTGTATAGAAAATATTACGTTATAATTATTAATGAAAATATTTATGTTAGGAAAATCTTTATAGATTTAATGTATATAATCTCCCTAACTATTTTGATAACATAATGGCCTAAGGTTGGAATTTTTTCGGAGAAATATTTCCCATATTTTCCGACCTTTCACCCTTATAATTTCAGCTCTATTGGACTCACTTTTAAAGGGATATGTTTTGATTATTAATGAAAATAATTCCATCCTAGAAGATTCTTTATATCTAGATGCATTGATTTCACATGATTTTCGGCCATAATCAGATGGGAATTAGAAGTATATCTAGTTAGATTAAATTATACACATAATTTTCTTTAACTTCCTATATAAATTTCAAGAATAATTGTTGTGGTAAAAATAGTATGGATTAATTATTGGGGTGGGACCCATCCACGCAGATACACGTTAGTGTTAAATTCATGTCTAATTCCCACCCCTCAAATGGTGGATCTATATTTTACTATATAAATGACATTTTTTATAAATTAGTTTATAATACACCTAAAAACCTTCATGGAAGAAGGAATCATAAGAAATACATTATGAATAAAATACTACAGTGAAATTAAATGTGTAAAAGATGAATTCTTCTTCAAATTAAAAAATACATCTCAATTTATTTTTAAAAACTAAAAATAATAATTATCCTTAAAATAATAAATTTTAAGTATTATAAAATTTTATTATAGAATAAATTATATTAATTAATGAGTTTCATCAGTGGGTTTTAATGAGAGACTAAATGGAACTTATGATGCTAAAGGCATTGTCTCAATTTCTAAACTAAAAATATTAGTGTTAGGAAACTATTCTGGGTTTCTAATTATCATATCTCAGAATCAAACATGGTTCCAATAATATAATAGATGTTGTTCTCGCTTTTAGTATCTTTCTTCTATGTGAGAGGAGAAAATATTTTCCGCTCGAAGGTCATCACATACAATATGAAAGGTTTTCCTTCAATAGAGGAAATTAAGACTAATATACTCAAAAGATACTTCTTGATATTATCAATGGATTCTTGATAGTCATTGGTTCCCTAATAAGTGAATCCATTATTTATTACACTGGTGAAAGGGAGAAACATTCAAATTATGTTTCCAATAAACCATCATATGTATGATAGGTTCCCACGAAATCCTCTCAATTCATTGATGTTTTGAGGTGGTGGAAATTATAGGATAGCCATAGTCTTCTCAAGACCAAATTCAATGTCACAATCACATACTATGATGTTGTGAACGTTTCCTTAGGTAACAAAAAAATAAAATTTTAATGGATTCTATTTTGATATTTTTTGGAATAGCTTATTGAAAACAATCATAATATTGTTGAGATAATCAAATCACCAGAAGGATTTCACCACAAAATAACCAACATATAATTCAATAGAATTTTAAATGAATGGATTCATTATGTGATGCATGGGAAATTGGTATGTGGATCCATAATTCTTTAATCTGAAATTAATTACCCAATAATAATATATATCCCTTGGGTTTTCCTAAAATAAGTTGCTTATTCAACTTTATAAGTCATCCATATTTGATTATACCCTACATAACCATCCTTTTAAGAGAGGTATTGAAAAACAGCAGGTGCGTAATTGGGAAGATATGTGATGTGAAACAATAAATAAACATTCAAAAAATACAGTTTATGATCCATGAATTCAATGAAAACTATATTCTTCCCATTTTTATTCTTTATCGAGATAATATTGGCAAGATATTTTGGGTACTAGACCTCCTAAATGAAGTTGTCCTTGATAAGTTTACTAATTTTAGCTTCATTTTTTTCCATGAGTGTGATGTGTTCTTTTTTACATCCTTATTATAACCACTATTGTGTTTTGGAATACCAAAATGTTAGGTGGATATATCAGAATAAAGACCCAGAATTAATGCATAGTTCGATGAGAACACATCCCGGTTTTCATTTATAAAATTGGTGTACACACCTTGGTCTTTAGAATAAATGGACACATTAATCTGCATATTTGGGGAAGTTCTTAAATATTGAGGATTATTTTCTAGAGTTCATCTATAATAGTAGAGTCACCTTCCTAGAATTTTAGAGGGACATTTATAAGATCATATTCCTTTTCCTACCCCTCTTCCTATTCTACTTCATAATTAAGGGGATTAAGTGATGATGGGATTTATTTTAAGTTAGATGAAATGTGAAAATCCCAAAATTCAAAAGATGGAGTATAGGGTGTCCCGACCCCCTATGGGTTGAAAAATATTTCCAACCAATTCCCCATTTGAATGATATTTTCTTGATGATCTTAGTAAAACATGGGGGAATATACATCTAGGGTTTCTCCATCATTATAGAGCTTTAAGATCTCTTTAGTGATGTTGATTTTTTGCTGATATAAATTATAACACTAGAGTTGATGAACACACACAATTATGAACTTATGATTTTTCCATGGATAATTCGTAGTATGTATTCATCACCAAGAACATTGAATGGGTTAGTCGAGGTCATCTATAGACCATTTTGGGTAGTGACTTGAGTGAAATTATCAACCATGGGTTATTTTCCATCACTTTGGTAAAATCCCACATCAATGTATTAAGATTATCATTCCTCGAATTGATCATTTTCACCGTGAAATGTTCACATTTGTCCATTGTCCTGGTGTTTGAGAACATTGGTGGTATGATAACGGGAATTCCTCATGTTGATTAAACCAAGAAATTATTAGTAGGATATTTAAATATAGATCCTTCTAGACTACCAGGAATTGTATGTTAGATTCATGGTTCCCAAATTGAGTTCTAATATTGACACAACCATAGGAATTTTGTTCTCTCTTTTCATAACTCTTAAGGGTCATGGTGAAAGGGTATAATTCATCTTCACTATAACCCATTCTATGGGTATTCGTACAAGATTTACGATGAATCCTAAGACATTAACAATAAAATCCTATTGAATTTCAATATTTTCTACCATTATATATGTAAAAAAGGTATGATATTCCGTTGTATAATTGCATCCTTATCTTACTTTATTAATGAGATAATCAGGCGGAACTCCACAAAATTTATTTATTTACTATAAAATTAATTAGTGTTGAATTCATCTTTAAACTCTTGGGAGGATTATTAATACCTCTATGATGGACCCCAAGAGGTATTTTGATAAATTTATAGCATATAGGATTGAAAGCTCAGCCTATACCAATGAAAATTTCTATAAGTTTTTTATATTTTAGGTCAATGTTTAGTGCTTCTCAGCATGAGGTTTCTCCCTAGAAAATGATTTTTGAGAAGAAGTGATTGAGGTAGGGAGGTTTTAACCCTAATGAAAAGTTTAATAAACCCATTTCGCTAGTGAATTAGGTTGACTTGGATTGCATAACTTCCTTTCATGATGGGACAACTTCACCCCCACCAGCAGGTCTTCTAAAAAAATTGGTCTTTGAGGACTCTTAGTTAATGTGGTTTCATTGCCTAATATTTATAGACTTTCAGAAGGTATTTTCTATATGTTTCTTTGGATTATATAGTTATAGAAATGATGTGGCTAGTTGATTCAGTTTCACTGTGATTGTGTGTCCCACTTCGCCCTCAGGTTCATTGGCATTTCCCCTAGTTCCATCTCATAAATAGTAAACTAAGGTTCATAAGAAGACTCATTACCAGATTAGGGGTCTATTCGATTGATTACACTAATAGAAATGAATAGAATATTTTCATCTAAGGATGATTTTTTTTGATGGTGTGGCACCCAAGGTTGAATAACAAGAGGCATTAAGTTTAAAATAGTCATGTATGGATTTGGTGATGACTTGGGTTTACCTTCATATTGGTGCCTTCTTTTTTCTAGAGATACTAAATTTTAAAATATCAAATAATCGAGGATTATCATACCAATGAGGATAATCACTCTATAGAAAATGAGTCTCGATGGTATAGTTTGCTGGTTTAACTATGCCCTATGGTTAGCATGAGTCTGACTGATCACCTTTCTAGGAATCCAATCCTCAAACTTCTATGAACCATTTCTATTAATCTCTTTCCATTTTCCTTCTTTCTTTGAGGCTTTAGTAGAATCACGTGCCACTTTCACCTATGGATGGCCTAATTTTACCTACCTAGAATTAATAACATTAGGGAGAATGTATTTTTAGATAAAAAAATTCAAAATGGTGTATCCCAACATTCGATAGAGGGGTAAATAATTAAATTAGTCACTATGGCCAACTTAATTAGGCCCTTTGGGATCTATAAATCCTAGCAAATTTTTTCTTAATAGATTCTATAATGTAGATAGAGACTTGTTCATCTTGAAAAGAATAATACTTATTCATCCATTCCAAAAATTTATTTCATCTCTATCTTTTCAATCATCACGATTAGGATAGTGATGTTTCTATTACTATTTTGGAGGACGTATCATGTGATGGGGAGTAAAATTTGGTGTTGAAACTAGTATATGAGATGGATTCAGAGTGATAGTTTGAGTTTCTACTTTACACATTCTCTTTCCTTGATCTATCGGGGTGTGTCAAGACTTGGATATAGTTCGCAAGATGGAATCCTCCAATCCTTAAGAAACTACCAAAAATTCCAAAGTCCCACCAATATATTTAATTATAATTAGTGCTGTATTCTACTTGTTATTGTGGTTAACTATTTAGAGGTCCAATATATCATCGTAAGGAATATACATGTTCAGAGATTATGTTAAACCCTTCCACATAGAAATGAAATCCAAGACTCTCTCATTCTATTACTATTTGTAATTTTAGAGGTCAAGGATTATTGAATTTCACATTTTTAGATGAATTGATAGAGGAATTTGGGACATAGATCTTCCCATCATTTTTTGGTCGTGCTACTAAACAAGTACACTATATGATGTTTTTTTCTGAGGTATGTAGGAAGAACCATAGTTTAGTCACTTCTTGTTGTTCAAGGGTCCCCTTCATTGGATCAAAACAGGACACAGAGTTCATAAAATGCTGTTATTGGTCCCTTGAACCATATAAAATTTGAAAAAGTATTTATGATGTTATGTGTGGGAAGGGGGACTTCTACTAATTCATGGAAAGGCTTTCTCTATGGATGTATCGGTGCATGTCATCCTTCCATAGCTTTCAATAAATCTGGAAATGAAATAATAGTGTCAACGAGCTATGGGGGGATGTTTATATGAGAATTATAATGAATAAAGGCTATGGGGGGTAGGGACTAATGTGGTGGTTCTATAAGTACTTGTGGTTGATTAGCAGAATCAGCTAACAAGTGATAATTTGTCTGACATAGGTCTGGTTGTTTCCTTAATGGAGGGAACTCCTAATATGACATCGTCATTGGGTATAAATAAATTTGTTGTTTTTTCCCTATGATTATTGGATGTTGTTGTCAACTCTCTTTAGAATTATGTGCTCCTCTTATTGAGGGATGTTATCAGGAAGAGGAATATGAGGCTATATCTGAAGAACAATCCCTCTAGGGATATTTCCTCTGAGGAAATTTTCATTAAGTCTCTTCTACTCCTTCATCCTTTTCCCATACTATGATAATATTTACTCAAGAATAATTGGATAAAAATCATTAGGAAAATGGTATGATGTGTCCATGACATTACCATTTTCCTTGGTTAAATAATACTGAGGGAGCGGTAGAAGGGCATCTATAGAGTCACTTAATTTTTTCATTCCTTTGATTAATGGTATGAAAACTACCCTCACGAATCTTAGTGTAGAACATTTTTTGAATGAAAAAAAATACTCATCTTATTCTCCTATATTAGTTTCATGTTCTATATCATTTGAAGGTACAACGCTAATGTAACTCCCCGACCCCAGTTACCTAGAGTCGGTGCATTATTTTAATACATTGGCATGATTACAAGGAATCAAGTCCCGAAGGACCGATTAGTTTAGAAGTCTTGGAAAATAGATTACATACATGAACTTTACATTACTATTTCAAACATACAACACATCATAGATAGTGCTTCGAGAACGCCATTATTCACTTAGCATAACCCTTTTTATTAATAAGAATACGCTTCTTGGAATCCTGAGAAAAATAAAGAATAGAAAGGGTTGAGCTCAAACGCTTAGTAAGGGTAAGGAATACAGTGGAATATAACATAAATATTAATCATGGTGAATAATTGGAACCACATACCATTACCAATAATAAACATGAATACTTTTATGGAAGGAATTTGAGCTGAGTAAATAATGCCATAATAAAACATAATCATGGGTATTATACTAGTCGAATGGCCACATAAACCATCAATATTATTTTCATAATGATGGAATGTATCATGTCCGACATTCTAAAACATTCTGTCAAGTCCTCGGCCAAGACGTCTAAAAACAATTAAGGCCTCGGCCAAAACCATATATCAATTTGGGAAAGGGACTCGGACAATTCCACATCTAGTTGTCTCATGAGACCTACCGATGCATCGAGGAGATATAGCGGGCTCCACCCGTCACTTACTATGTCCAATACATTTCTCATATGAAAATGTTGAAACATAACACAAGCATTCGTGTTAAAAATAGCATATGAAATGTCAATACTTTAACCATAAACCATGAATGGTAGAAAAATAGAACATCCACAGTCAAACATATCATAACTCATTCAATAAAATATGGAATATTGTATTAAAATAAATCAACCTCAATCAAAAATAATATCCAGTAAAGGATGCTGACATAGTTTAAAATGATGAGTAAATTTTTTTGAGAGAAATATCCTTTGTGTAAAATCATTTAAAAGTCACACATTTATAAAGGAAGTAATTTAAAAGATATTTTTGAATCAAAGTGTCCCATACCACTTTGAAACTTTTGAAAATAATTATTATTTCAAAACATTCTTGTCCATATAAATAAATCCTAAAAATCATTTTGAAAAATGGAAATTAATAAAAAAAAATTAGAAAGATAAATCTTTAAAACATTTAAAATTCTGATATTGATAATGATTACATTTCACAAATTTTTAAAATACTCATTTTGAAATCATTTTCATGAAAAATGGATATGGATGATAAAAATGTCCCAGTAAATACCTACACAAAACAATCTCAGATAATAATGAGATTGAGGAATTAACCCTTACCAATTTCGTAACATACAAAACATACACCCAATGAAAGAAGTATCATACAATTAATATGTAAATACACAAAAATGAAAGTTTTTTACACAAGTAATAAAATTATGGGCAGTACATACACCACACAAAAGGTAATAGTGGCAATATGGCTTGAATCTCACGGGAGTAAGGAGTGATATGAAAACCCCTTAACTTGTACTTTTCCTTGATAGAGTGTAGGTTAACAACCTGTATAATAGTTCGATAATTGTTATTAAATTATACAAGAATTTTATATATGAATATGATATCAAATATTATCTTTTAATATTTCTTTGTTAATAATATTTTTGTATTATCATCATTTCGGGTGTTAACTGATTCGTTTTCCTTTATATGATTTATTATGTAAGTCGTGTTTGTTATGGATAGGTTGTATCTTATTCATATCCAGAATGATATCAATCCATTAAAAATAACTTTTAATCATCAAATGAAAATTAGTCTTTAATGGATATGTTGGGGAAATGAACCGCATCGCGTTTGTGGAAACGGTAATCCGAACGTACGCACAAACCCTACATTAATTTCATTTTTTATTTTAAAAGGAATAAAAACAAAATGATACATAGGTATATTATTATTCTATTATAATATAATATCTTATATGTGTTACTTATTTTCATTAACACCATCCTTTATACTTTCCATTTATGGTATGAACGAGTCATATCACTTTGAGGGGGTGGTAGTTCGCACTTCCTCAAATAAAATTATCTTATATATATACAACATGAAACAAATAATGGTCTGATATAAAATGGAATTACACAAGCTTGTATATAAAATAAAAATCATAAAAATCATATTTAATTATAGTGCCATCATAATGGCCACCATGAGAGGTGGTAGGAGATAATTGAACAATCATCGTTTCGTGATGCGTTTGGTTTCCATCCACAGAAACATTATGTTATTCACCTATTAGATGGAGGTGTGTGTAAGTATAGTTAGAATAATTCTCATTAAAATACCCTATTATATTTAGGATACTGTTTTTGTTACAAAATAAAATAATAATAAGAGTTTATGGGTTGGAGATGTAAAATAAAATAAAAGAAGCTAAGAGAAATCGATACCTTTAACTTGGGTAACTCTCTTTGGATTGAACCAAAAAGGACTCCTAAAGTGCCTTATTCCTAAGTTAAGGCTTCTAAGAGGAGGATAGGGATGTTTTGAGAGTATTTGGGTATGTTTCGGCCAGTCCAAAAGTCTTTTAAGGTGTGAAGAATTTGTTAGAACTTCTGTCCTTTTATAAGGTGGAGGAGGGGCTCTTCAGGAAAAACTTAAAGTATTAATTTATAATAATTTCATATTCAATTTATAATGGCTAAAAAATGGATTATTAAAAGTATAATGTTGGGATGGGGCGAAATCATTTCAACCAATATATTTCATATAGGTTTGGGGCTTTACATTAACCATATATTTTAGTTTTAACTCTTGGTTAATTAGTTTAACACTTACTATTCACTTTGTATTTTTATAATATATAGTTAATAAACATACTATATACATCCAAGAGACCACCAAGTGGTCCATTAATGATACAAATATCATTATATAAGTCCTTTGGCCTAACCCTAGATTTTTAGGAATATAATATCATTTAATAATATAACATTAGTTTTAAAAACTCATTTATGTCAATTTTTAATATATTTAATAATTGATTTTTGTTAATGTATTATCAACATTATTAATTATAATAAAATTCATTAAAGAAATTATAATATGTAATGTTAACCAATAAAATTCGTTGATGTCATCAAAACTTTCAAATTATATGTATTTTAACATTTATATTACCAATTATTTGACTTTTTCATTAAGAAGGAAAATATTGCATCATTATTGGGTCATATATAATTTTAATTTATCAATTTCTAAAAATTATAAATAAAATACCATTATGTATTAAATCATTTTATATTTTTAATTAATATTTATAGTTGAAAATATAATATATATTACCCTATGGAAAAATTGTTTTGGTAAAAGATATATGCTTATGTCATTTTTGAATTTTACTTTAACTTAATTAATATAAAGTGTCATTATCACATACAAGTGGATCCATGGGGTCGAAAAATCGACCCAAATATGACCATGGAAGAAAATATATCAACCAATAGGGTTAGGACACGTTTTTGGGTATATTAATATTATTTTAGTATTATTGTTTACCCTTATTTATCGGATTTTCCCTTTAACCACGGTAAATATTTAATTTACCGAAGTAATTATTCAAAATGTCTAAAAATAAGAGTTAACTATTTACATAATATGGAAATCCTGATTAAAAATATGGAATCCATTTTTCCAAATTCAAAACACAGAAGTGGCAGAAATTAATTTAAAATTAATTCTTGCTCTCAAAACAAAAAGTGTGTTTTTAAGAAATAATAACTATCAAAAGATTGACAATAGTTTATTTCCGGTTTAAATGTGAAATTACGTTCAATGATCAAAATTGTATTAAATGGTATAAATATATTCTAAATATACTTTAAAACCACTAAAATTAATAATTTATCACAGTTAATTATTTTTATTAAAAATGTTTTTTTAATTAAAATTTAGTAATTTTCACTATTCATGAAAATATAAAAGTTATCCGAAAAGTACCAAAATTTTACCCTAGGATAATTTTGATATTTCAAATCCAAAAATGAAGACCATTTTGAGAGATAAAATTTATAAAATATCAAAAAGTAGTTACTACTATTCATAACGGCTACTTTGATTGGTTTTGGTGTGTGTTAGAACTCGAAGTTGCGTACAACACACGCTACTGTATTATTCAAAGAGAAGCATACCATGGAAGATTGAGGTGTTACATTATACCATCCTTCAATAAATTGAGTCATCTCAATTTATGCATGTTATTGGAAACTTGGGGTTCACATTTCAAAATATCTTAGTTGAAATCCCAGATCGAAAAATGGATTAATGAGGCCTCTATTTAAAATAATCAGTGATAAGTATGAATGTTACCAAAAATAACACATACTAGGGTTCCATGTAGGGTAATATGGATATGGAAGAGAAATATAACCATCAATATATGATGGATAGTGGTAGAGAACATGGCTATGAAAAGGACAACAATCCCAAAGCCATAAATTTGTGATAATCTAAGGTACCATCTAGGACAACATTTTTGTTCTAAGTTCCAATTCTTAATGTTGAGGAATTTATTTATGATATTGGATATGATCATATGGATATATAATTTCTTTATAATTAGATTAATATCCATTAATAAATTTCTACCAAAAACTCATCTTTCACCCCAAAACATAATACAACTCAAAAATACTATATTTATCATAATCGTATAGGGTTACAAATATAATGAATTTATAATTCATATATAAGACCCTTTAAAAACGAAACTACATTATACCATCCAGGAAAATCATGTAGTCCAGTGGTAGGTGATAAATCCCAATTGCACTATGGTTGTGGGTTCGATTCCAACAGCTTTATCTGACGCAACGGGTCGTCACACGGTCTACGTGTTGTCCTTTTATAAAAATCCAAAAATAACCTTTCAAACATAATCCATTACAAACTTTTGACTTATCAAAAATACTTCTGTAAAGTCTTAGTCCAAAATTTATATGAAAGGTAAACATAATGTAGATCCTTTTTACCCAGTAATAGCACGTGAATACTTTCGTCATGTATTCTTTTAAAACACTAAATCATCTTGAAATAGTGTAAGACCTTATTGATTACATTCATGCTCCCTTATTCATTATAGAATACTGTATATAATTCTTCTATCCAAAAATGTAGTAAACTCCAATAATGATAAATCATTAATCAGTTTCATGGTAGTCAAGAATATCCAATAAAATTTATTCAAATCAACCATCTCTTATTCCAAAATCACTAACTCATTATCGAGACCATATTAAGGATTTCCATTCCTTCAAGCGTGTACTTTACCAAAAGTGTAGCTCACTATAATCTCAATTATTCAATAAAATAGTACTGCAATATAATCCTTATTTATCTCCATAATTGATGTAACCATTATAATGTTGATACAACAGTCAAATGAAATAATTCTATAATAACAACATAAGAACACTCATAATTCCTCTTTATATGAGGTAGTATCATAACTTGATTATTATCCAATAACATCATTTGAGGTATACTCTTATGAATTGGACATACCTTCATGTAGTGATTCAATGCCTTGAAGATGAATAATTTTACATTCGAAAACTTTTTCTTACCATTGCAATCACGTAATTGGTGTCATTTTTCTCCACACTTATAACAAAATCACATTCCCTTGAAGCATTTAACAAGTTGATTCGTTCCACAATTATAACATATTGGAAATTCATTCTTTCCCTTATTCCATTTATCCATCTTTTTTTCTACCATCCTTTTGTTCTCTGGCTTCCCATCAAAGCCATAGGATTCAGAAAATTATTTACTTATCTTATTAACACAAGATACTATTTCATCATATGTTGATAATACATGGGAGACTATTTCAATTCTAAATGTTGGATTAATACCGTGAAAGATATGATACTTCTTAGTCTTTGGATCATATGTATTGTAGGTGTTCTCATTCTTTATACTGGGCACCATTTCTATACAATAGCATAAACTAGGTCAGTTTATGAATTACAATGATTCAAACTTGTAAAATACCTAACGTAAATTGAAAGATATAATCCATAATCCCCAAAATGTTTTCTTGAGGTGGTATATTCTCATAAACCCATCATAGTGGTTTGTATAGAAAATGAGAATTATCCTAAGCATATCACCTGGGAGTGTTGTAACCATGAGTGTAGCAAGGCTCGTTGTTGTGCACCAGTTCCCGTTAGAGTCTTGATCAAAGTGGTGTTTTCGGGTTTAACCCCTAGGTACATCTGTGCCAGAGTTTCCTCTACATGCTCGTATCCAGACAGGGATGTATTGCTCAGAAAACTCATAAAATCTCTACAATATCAAAATTCTAGGAGGTTCTTCTCTACTAATCATAAAAGTCTATTTTAGGGCTATGTGCTCTAAACAGAGTTTATATAAATCTAGTTTTCAAGGTTATTTCAAAACTTTCTCTGATACCAACTATAACGCCCCAACCCCAGTTACCTAGATTCGATGCCTTATTTTAATACATTGGCATGATTACAAGTAATCAATTCCTGAAGGACCGATCAGTTTAGCAGTCTTGGAAAATAGATTACATACATGAACATTACATTACAATTGAAAAAATACAACACATCATAGATAATTCTTTGAGAAAGCCATTATTCACTTATCTTAACCTTTATTATTAATCAGAATACGCTTCTTGGAATCCTGGGAAAAATAAATCATAGAAAGGGGTGAGCTGAAACGCTCAGTAAGGGTAAGCAATATAGTGGAAGATAACATAAATATTAATCATGGTGAAAAATTGGAACCACATACCTTTACAAATAATAAACACGAATACTTTTATGGAAGGAATATGAGTTGAGTAAATAATGCCATAAAAACATAATAATGGGTATTCTACTAGTCAAATGACCACATTAACCATCAATATTATTTTCATAATGAGGGAATGTATAATTCCGGACATTCTAAAACATTTTGTCAAGGCCTCAACCAAGACCTCTAAAAATGATTAAGGCCTCGGCCAAAACCATATATCAAATTGGGAAAGGGACTCGGCCAATTCCACTTCTAGTTGTCTCATTAGACCTACCGATGAATCGAGGAGCTATAGCGGGCTCCACCTGTCACTTACTATGTCAAATACATTCCTCATATGAAAAGGTTGAAACATAAGATAAACATTCATATTAGAATTAGCATAAGAAATGTCAATACTTTAACCATAAACCATGAATGGTAGAAAAATAGAACATCCACAGTCAAACATATCATAACTCGTTCAATACAATATGGAATATTGTATTATAATAAATCAACCTCAATCAAAAATAGTATCCAGTAAAAGACGCAGACATAGTTGAAAATGATGAGTAAAACTTTTTGAGAGAAATATCATTTTTGTAAAATCATTTGAAATTCAAACATTTATAAAGGATTTAATATAAAATATATTTTTTAATAAAAGTGTCTCAAACCACTTTGAAACTTTTGAAAATAATTATTATTGAAAAACATTCATGTCCATATAAATAAATCCTTAAAATCATTTTGAAAATAAGGAACTTAATTAAAAATATTTAGAAAGATAAATCTTTAAAACATTTAAAATTCTTATCTTGATAAATATTACCTTTCAAAAATATTTAAAATACTCATTTTGAAATCATTTTTATGAAAACTGTATATGGATGATAAAAATGCCCCAGTAAATACTTAAACAAAACAATCTCGGATAATAATGAGATTGAGGAATTGACCCTTAAAAATTTGGTAACATACCAAACATACACCCCATTAAAGAAGTATCATACAATGAATATGTAAATTCACATAAATTAATGTTTATTACACAGAGAATACAATTATGGGTAGTACATACAACACACAAAAGGTAATAGTGCCAATATGACATGAATCTCACGGGAATACGGAGTGAGATGAAAACCCCTTACCTTGTACTTTTACTTGATAGAGTGTAGGATAACCTATTGTATAATAGTTAAATAATTTTTATTAAATTATACAAGAATATTATATATAAATATGATATCATATATGATCTTTTAATATTGCTTTGTTAATAATATTTTTATATTATCGTCGTTTCGGGTGTTAACTGATTCGTTTTCCTTTATATAATTTGTTACAAAAGCCGTGTTTTGTTATGGATAGGTTGTATTTTATTCATATCCATAATGATATCAAGTCCTTAAAAATTACTTTTAATCATCAAATGAGAATTATTTTTCAATGGATATAATGGGGAAATGAATCTTATCGCGTTCGTGGAGACGGTAATCCGTACGTACGCATGAACCCTAATTTCAATTCATTTTTCATTTTAAAAGGAATAAAAACAAAATGATACATTGGTATATTATTATTCTAGTATAATATAATATCTTCTATGTTCTACATAAGTTCATGAACACCATCTTTTAAACATTCCATGTACAGTATGAACGAGTCATATCATTTTGAGGGGGTGGTAGTCCGCACTTCCTCAAATGAAATTATCATATATATATACAACATGATACAAATAATGGTGTGATATAAAATGAAATTAAAGAATCTTATATATAAAATAAATATCATAAATATCATATTTAATTATAGTTCTATCAAAATGGCCACCATGAGAGGTGGTAGAAGATAATTGAACGATCATCGTTTCGTGAGGCGTTTGGTTGCCATCCACAGAAACATTAAGTTCTTCAACCTTTTGATGGAGGTGTGCTTAAGTATAGTTCTAATAATTATCATAACAATATCCTAGTATGTTTATAATACTGTTTTTGTTACAAAATAAAATAATAATAAGATTTTATGGGTTGGAGAAGTAAAATAAAATTAAAGAAGCTAAGAGAAATCGTTAGCTTTAATTTGGGTAAATCTCTTTGGTTGGAACCAAAAAGGACCCTTGAAGTGCCTTCTGCCAATGTTAAGGTTCGTATGAGGAGAATAGGGATGTTGAGAGTGTATTTGGGCAGGATTTGGCTGATCCAAAAGTCTATCAAGGTGTGAAGAATTGGTTAAAAGTTGTGTCCTTTTATAAGGGGGGGGGGGCTCTTTAGGAAAAACATAAAGTATTAATTTATAATAAATTAATATTAGGTTTCTAATACCTCAAAAGTAAATTATTAAAATTATAATGTAGGTATGGGTCAAAATCCTTTCAACCAACAGATTATATTCAGGTTTGGGTCATTACATTAAGCTTATCTTTTTGTTTTAACTCTTGGTTAATTAGTTTAACACTTACCATGTCACATTGTATTTTTATAATATTTGTTAATAAAAATACTATATACATCAAAGAGACACCCAAGTGGTCCATAAATGATATAACTATAATTATATAAGTCCTTTTTCTGATCCTTAGATTTTTAGGAATAGAATATCATTTAATAATATAATATTTATTTTAAAAACCCATTTATGTCAATTTGTCAATATTTAATAATTTCTTTTTGGTAAAGTCATAGAAACATTAATAATTCGAATAAAATTCATTTAACCAATACTGATATGTAATATTAACCAATAAAATTCGTGGAAGTCATCAAAATGTTCAAATTTGTTTTATTTTAACATTTATAATACCAATTATTTGATTCTTTCATCAAGAAGGAAAATACTACATTCTTATTGTGTCATATATATTTTTAATTTTTCAATGTCTAAAGATTATAGATAAAATATCATTATGAATAAAATCCTTCTATATTTCTAATTAATATTTATAGTCGAAAATAAAATATATACAACCCTATGTAAAAATTGTTTTGGTAAAAGGTATATGCTTTTGTCATTTTTGTATTTACTTTATCTTAATTAATATAAAGTGTCATTATCACATACAAGTGGATCCATGGGGTCCCAAAATCGACCCAAAGATTACCATGGATGGACATGTATCAACCAATAGGGTTAGAACATGTTTTATGGTAAATTAATAATATTATAATATTATTTTTTACCCTTATTTACCGAATTTACCCTTTAACCACAGTAAATAAAATATTTACCGAAGTAATTATTAAAAATGTCTAAAAATAAGAGATTATTATTTAAACAATTTGGACGTAATGATTCCAAATATGGAATAATTTTTTTCAAAATTCAAAACATAGAAGTGGAAGAAATTAATTTAAAATTAATTCCCACTATCAAAACAAAAAACGTGTTTTTAAGAAATAATAACTATCAAAAGATTGACAATTGTTTATGTCCGGTTTAAATGTGAAGTTATGTCCAATGACCAAAATTGTATTAAATGGTAAAAATATATTTTAAATATACTTTCAAACAACTCAAATTAATAAATTATTACTATTAGTTATTTTGATTAACAATGTTGTTTTTAATTAAAATTTAGTAATTTTCACTATTCATCAAAATATAAATGTTTTCAAAAAAGTACCAAAATTTCACCCTAGGCTAATTTCGATATTCCAAATCCAAAAATGAAGTCCATTTTGAAAGATAAATTTTATAAAATTTCAAAAAGTGGGTAATACTATTCATAACAGCTACTTTGATTTGTTTTGGTGTGTGATAGAACTCGAAGTTGCGTACAACACACACTACTGTATTATTCAAAGACAAGCATACCGTGGAAGCTTGGGGTGTTACAACTAATGAAGCTTATCAGAACATAATGAATTGTGTGTATTTCAGCAGTAGTAAGAAAATAATATTGCTTATTTCATTTTATATGGACATAATATAGGCTATGATCATAAAAAGTAGTTATAGCCATTGAAGATCACTTTAGCTTGAAACATTTTTAGGGCCTCATCCTCTCTCATGAGGATTATACCAAGGTTATAATTTGATGGGTGACCTGAAGGGATTCTACATAAAAACTCATTTTATGCATTCTCCAATTGGGATGTGGGGATATAGATGATGCACATTGTGAGGACCTAGTTTGTGACACCCCTATTTTCCTAGAGAAGATTGAACTCTATGGGGGAGGAATTGATATAATAATTCCCTATCCCTGTGGGCTAGGGCTGGCCCTGACCGACTTTTTTATTACATTGAACAAAATTAAGTGATATTGAAGGAGGTTATTGTGGTCAAACTACCCCAATAACTATGAAATGGGGATGCTCCTATATCGCTATGGTCACAACTATTGGGGCTTCACTATTGATTTTGAAAAAAAATCAAACCAAATTTGGGTGAAATTTAATGTTTCCATATGATCTACATGTTTCTGAAGACATCATTGTTACATGATTATTGTATTATATAAAGTGAGATACCAGCTCATTATTTTAATATACCTCACATAATATTATTTGGATGACTTCCTCTCACTGAGATTGATGACTCAAAGATTTATTTTTGGTATACTCCAGCTGATCAGTCCCTTTTTTGTAGGCATATTCCACTTATGGGAGTGTACTAGAAGAATTTACATTGTAGAGAGACACTTCATGTGGTAATTTTTGACTAGATAATGATGTGAAATGTAGCGCTCTGTTCTCACACCATCCTTTAATATGGAAATTAGATGGGAAATCATAAATTTGTTTTCATAGTTTATGAGAATCATTAATACACGCACGTTTATGTACCTCTCACTACTTTTTCCATTACAAGCATTCTAAAGATAAAAGGTATACAGAATCAATCTGATGATGATGTTCTTCTATTACCTTAACATGATCACTATATATCTCATAATGAAATATATAATTTTTAAAATGGTGTAGATTATTCCATGTATTATGATGAATGTGATATATGCATCCCTCAGAAAAAGTTTTCTGAATTTCATATTGAGGAGTGGTCACATGCTAAAACATGACTAGTACATAATCTCTAACTAGTTTTTTCCTCATGAGAAACATAATCTCTCCATCTTCTATGAGAAATTCAAATACTTTATATGAACAAAGTGGGAATTTCCAATCAACCTTATTGTTAGTTGGAGGATTGGTAAAAATATCCTACACTATTCAAGAAACCATTCAATCCAAGGGTGATTCATTGAATTATCACTGCCTTGGGGTATCTTCTGATTGAGAAATGATGTCACTTTTTAATGATAAGGCATCAAATATAGTTGGAATTTTCATCCCAATAACCTCACAAAATGAGGGATTTATCAACATTGATTTAACATGGGGAGAACCCTCTTCTCCAAATGAAACATCACTATGGGGAGGACATTCAGAGTAAAAACCATCATTGGAAGGATTAATATTATAGTTTAGTGTATAACCATTGATAGAATTTTTATGGTATATACCATGGGGAGGACATTCAATGTTGATGTTGTCAAAGGGATTACCTTATTTCAATTTAATATTTTGAAAACAAGTAGTGTAACAACCCAAACATTCACTAATGAAAATACATATTGATCTAATTAAATGTCTTATTTTATAAAATTGTTATATTCACTTCATTGGTTTTATGTTTTTGGATGTTAAAATACTGTTACAAATTTTGAACGTTGCTAATATAGCCATTGAAAAGTGACTACATTATTAGTATTAATATAGGGCTTTAAAAAATCCAATCCACTCAGACAAAGGACGTGATGACCTCATCTAGTAGACTTTCCCCATATGAAGCCTATTTTTAAGAGCTCAAAAATGAGTTGGCATAATTGTGATTCTCTCTTCACCAAGACAAAGTGAATATTGAATATGTTAAGCATGAGAAGAACTAGCTATGGGAGAAGTGGATGTTTATAGAGATTACCACCCGAGCAGTGTTATCCGAGCCACCCCAAGAGTTTGTCACCATCACAAAACTTAATCTTTGACCTTATGCAGGTGTTATAAGGGGTTACATAACAAGACTCTAGAACTATTACTATGTACATTATTCTTTTATAAAGAATGTGCATTAATTTTATTATTGTTTCTTTGTAAATAGTTTTTAAAGCACAAATAGTATTTTTAGTTAATATTCAACTAATAAGTCTATTTTGATGAATTAATGGATTTTTGAATTAAATAATATTTTAATGAAATATTTTTATTATTATTAAATTAATTTTCATTAAATATAAATGATCATGTAATTTTATTAATACAATTGTAATTTTTATTAAGGTTTGAAAGCTGTTTTTGTCAAAACCCATAAATTTTGAATAAATGTTTGTTTTCTATAATAGTAGTAAAAATAAACCTATTTAGGAAATTATTTCATTAAAATGAATATTATTTTTGGAATCAGGATGTCAAATTATCCAATGGTGAATTTTCATAATTTTCTGAGACAGTAGAATTTTTGGGTAAAAATTACATACCGTTTAAATATATAATGTGTTTTATGATATTATGATGACCCAATAGTGATGTAATAAAATACTATAAACATTATTTTCGTCCAATATATGTTTTACCATTAAAATAATGAGATTTTGGGTTTTTTTGATTTATTTTTCAAAGATTTAGTGGACCCTTTAAGGCTTATAAAAC
Organism: Viscum album; assembly: GCA_963277665.1. Classification (NCBI taxonomy): domain Eukaryota; kingdom Viridiplantae; phylum Streptophyta; class Magnoliopsida; order Santalales; family Viscaceae; genus Viscum; species Viscum album. Next base: position 304,328,895 of record OY728130.1, read on the forward strand.
TCTTTGTCTTTTTAAATTGTTTTCCATGAGAGTGTGACTCACCTCCACATAAGAAAACCTATTATTTTAAGAATTTAGGCCATTATCCTTAAAAAATAATTTTTTCCAATCCTCTTTTCCAAAAACCATGGGCAAAAACCATGGGCGGGTTTGTGGTTTTGATTACTTTAATGTGAGGTGTCCCAATCCTATATAATAAAGAATCTCCTCTCCTTTCCAATATAAACCCACCCAAACTCCCACTTACTCTTCAATCAAATCCTTTGGAGTTCGAAAATCCCCAGACATCCTCTCTCTAAAACCCCCCCATGATATCCTATGATCCCAATAATCATCTCTCAAGCCTCTCCCAAGCCTTTTGGATCACACTTCCAAGTAAGATATTTCTTCCTTTCTCATTTTTTTCCAATTTCATTTAAGTTGTTATGCCAATTTTTCAATTAAAAATGTTGGGGTATGATTTAAAACCTCCCCCATACTGACATATTTATTTTTGGATGAAAATAGACACCTTTATCTCTCATTAATGCCTCCCATGTACACATGTTACCATGCTGATATTCCTTGAGGGATTTCTCTCTCCTCTTTTACAACCAAGTAATTCTTTTGAATTATGCATCTATATTCCATTACATTTGTTGGGACATGTATATATATGACCCCCTTAATTTACATTTCATGTAAATATGAAGATATACCCCTTTCTCTATCATCAACCATTTTTTTACGAGTTCTTATTTCACACCGTTATGCTGCCAAAATTGCACTACGATTTTCCATGCCAATGTCATTATATAGTGAATACCATGCCCATTTCTCTATAAAGGGTATTAACCTTTATGAACATTTAATTATTTATTATAAAAATTCATGTCTGGATTCCACATCCCTTTATCATGGAATAAATTATGATGATTGATTCCATGTTGTCTGATCCACATGGCACACTTATGCATGAAATGAAATGTTTAAGAAGAGTATGCCCTGATAGCACTCCAATGCATTGAGTAAAGTATAGTATCATGATACATCATGTGAAATTAAAGTTGACTCATTCTAATTCAAGTGAAACAAGGTTTTACTCATGCTTCATGTGAAATAAGATATTACTCATGCTCCATGTGAAATGTGCCTTGGCTCATGCAAATTCCATCTTAAGTGTTGTTGCCACATTACCATGTTATGATTATCATGCATTATCATGTCTTTATGTTCATGTATCTCTTGTGATCTATTGATATTCTTATTTTATAACATGTATTGTAATTCTCATGTTATTTCATGTTATTCCCTTACTGGTCTTTATAGCTCACCCTTTTCATATGCATGTCCTCAGGTTATCCCATGCAATGCTAAGTATGGGGGAATATAGTGGTCATGTAAAGGATGTTTTCAATTAAGATGTTGTATTTCATGTTTTATGAGGTTATGTAATGTTCCTAATCCCCAAAGAAACTATACCTCTCAATCTTCAATGTTGTATAAAGTGAAGAGTTTATGTAATAAATCATGTTTATGTGTAATAAAAAGAAGGGTTGTTATAGTTGGAATCAAAGGATAGGTTTAGTTATTATTGGGATTAGGATTAGAAAACCCTAGTAAATAATTAGACACAAGAATAAGTATAATAAAAACGTCCCTAAGTATTTTTGGGTATTGAGTAAGTGGTTTATCAAGAAAATACATTCCTGTCTGGATACAAGAAGGTAGAGACGGTTCTGGAAAAGATGTATCCTAGGGTTAAAATCCGAAAACACTACTTTGAGCTAGACTCGAACAAGAATTGGTGCACGATAATGGACCTTGATGCACACTTGGTTATGACACTTCCAGGGGATATGATTTGGTAAATTCAAAAGCTTAGTGTGAACCCTTATTAAGGGAATTAAAAAATATTCCCCTATAATATATGTTAGAAAGTTGATACAAAATTGAATAGATTGAAGCCGATGGACTCATATGTTAAGGAAATAAAAGTTATTTATAAGTCATATGTTTTGTCCTTGAATTACCCTTTATGTGTTACCCCTATATTTCATTTTATTCAAGCCAATGGCCGGTAATAGGAGGGCTAAAGCTAACAACCGATGTGAAGATCAATGTGATGACTGTGCTAACAAGATGCACAATCTTATATGAGCAGGAATCATGAACTTTGCCATGCTTCTCTCTCAGTTAAATCAATATTTTAATAGAAACATGGGTCAAGATGAACATTCAACCCCACATATGAAAGAAAAAGTCACTATAAAGAGCTTCATGAGACAAAGACCTCCTACTTTTAATGGATCGTCTGATCCCTCAATCACTGAACAATAGAACAACTCAATTGAAAAGATATTCTCCATCCTTCAATGTTCCAAACAAGAGAATGTTCTTCTGGATACTTATCATATGGAGGCTGAAGCTGATCAATGGTGGACATTGATAAAAAATATGAAGCCTAAGGAGGAGATCGATGTGTTGGAATAGAAGGATTTTCAGAAGTCATTTTTTGATAAATATTTTCCGCACACCGTTCAGATTAAGATTGAAAAGGAATTTCTTACCCTCAAGAAAAAGAAGACGAATCTGTCAGAGCTTATGAGGAAAAATTCACAAGGATTTCACGATATGCCTCATTCATATTCATTACCCATGAATGCAAGGTTGACCACTTCTTTGGTGGGATAAAACCTACCCTGCGGAAAGCACTTGCGATCCGTGACTTCAACAACTATGAGGGAATTGTCTGATGTGCCCTCAAGGTCGAAATAGAAATTGGAGAATCTCAAGGGTATAACAGTGATAATAAGTGTAAAGTGGAAATCAACGCTGGTGGTTCGATGGATAAATCCAACGGTGCTAAGAAGATCTAGCACCCCACTTTCCAATGTTGCGGAAATAAACACCCCAAAAAGTGCCTGAAGGGGATGAGGAAATGCTTTAGCTGTGGAAGAGAAGGGCACCTAGATGTTAACTATCGACAACCCGTGGCTGCAATAAAGGAAAGGAATTCACTATTTGAACCACAACATGTTGTTTATTTCTACAAATTCAAAGAACTAGGGCATCTTGAAAATCAGTGCCATAAGCCAAGGGTTTTCATTAGCAACAAATAACCTCCATGGTAAAAAGGGAGAGCTTTTTCCATCACTACTACCGAAGTTAACCCTGAAAATGAAGTAATGATAGGTAAACTAGTAATTCATTCAATAATAGCGAACATACTCTTTGATTCAAGTTCTATAAATTATTTTATATCACAAAATTTTTGTAGAACAATGCTAGAACCACAACAAATCATGGAAGTAAAGATGTCTGTGAGTATGGTAAATGAGGAAATCATTGAATCCCAGGAATATAACTCCTACCATATCATAATCAATGGATTGAATTTCCTAAAGAACCTCTTCATACTCCCTCCGGTTGAATTTTATGCTATTCTTGGCACATATTTACTTTCCTTATATTGAGCCAACATAAATTGTCGTTAGAGGGAAATCACTCTCCATGTCTAGAATCAACCCCTGATTCTATACAAGTGAAAGGAGGAAGATGAATCTTCTTTAGCTCCATCATCTCATGTGGGGATATTATTACCATATGATCACACGTATCTAGCTCAGATGATTGAGTCTAAGGAGGCAACCATCCTTGAAGAAATGTCTATTGTGAGGGAATTCGCTGAAGTATTTCTTGAGGAATTTTCTGGTCTTCCGCCTAGAATAGATGTTGAATTATCAATTGATCTTATACCTGAGGCATACCAATATCCAATAATCCATATATATTGGCTGTTGTGGAACTTGAAGATCTGATGAAACAACTATAGGAAAATATGGATAAAGGGTTTATACACCCAAGTGCTTTAAATTGGGGTGCACCTGTCCTCTTTGTCATGAAAAGAGATGGGTCAATGTGCCTTTGCATAGATTATCATGAGATTAACAAAATCAAGATAACGAAAAAGTATCCTCTCCCCCAAATTGATGACTTTTTCAATTAGTTGTGTAAATCAAAATACTTCTCCAAGGTGGATTTGCGGTCAGGATATTATCAAGTAAGGGTGAAGAAGGAAGATATCCCCAGGACGGATTTTTGTACAAGATACGGTCACTATAAATTCATAGAAATGACTTTTATACTCACTAATGCTCCAGAAATATTCATGGAATTGATTAATATAGTCTTTAGGTATTACCTCGACAAATATCTGGTAGTATTTATAGATGATATTCTTATATACTCCCAAACCAAGGAGTATCATGAGGAGTAACTATGAACTGTACTAGAGACCTTTCAGAAGGAGAATATCTTTGCAAATTACAACAAGTGTAAGTTCTGGTTGAAGGATCTCTCATTATTGGTCCATATCATCACAATCAATGGGATATCTGTGGATCCATCCAAAATAGTTGAAATTGAGGGATGACCAAGGCCAGCATCCCTAATGGATATCTGTATCTTCTTGGGGTTAGCTAGATATTATCGATGATTTGTGAGAAATTTCTCACGATTTTCCAACACTCTTACTAATCTAACTTGGAAGAAAGTATAGTTTTCAAAGAGTGATGAATGTAAAAAAAGCCTCAAGGAGTTATAAAAGAGGTTTATCACTATTCACATGCTCACTTTACTCACAAGTGGAGAACTTTTTGTGGTATTCTGTGATGCTTAGAAGAAGGTAATGGGATGTGTGTTGATTCAAAATAACAAAGTCAATGCCTATGCTTCAAGGCAATTGAATGTTCAAGAGAAGAATTATCTAACACATGATCTGGAGTTGGATGCGGTAATATTTTCTTGAAAAACATTTTGAATTATCTCTTTGGGGAAAAAGTGATATATATATATATGGTCCACAAAAGCCTCAAGTATATATTCACACAGAAAGAGTTGAACATGCGCCAACAAAGATGGTTAGAGCTGATCAAAGACTATGAATGCTGAATCCATTACCACCCTGTGAAAGCAAAAAAGGTGGCAAATTCTCTATGTAGAAAGAACCCGACAATTCTATCATTGATGAGAATTAAGAAGGATCAAATCTTCTTAGATTTGATTAAGATGGACATGGGAATCATAAAGAAGGGAAAAAAATCAATCCATTCACAAATTATTTCTGAACCGTCTCTTTTGGAAAAGTTAATGGTTTCTCAAAAGGATGATGTGGGAATTTAGAAAAAAGTGGAAGCCAATAGAAAAGGGAAATCCTCAGAGTTCAATGATAATGAAGAAGGAATTGTGAGATTTGGGAAACAACTATGTGTTCCATCTAGTCCAGAGCTGAAGAATGAACTTTTGGATAATGCACATAGTTCAAATTTTTCTATTCACCCAAGAAACACAAAGAGGTATCGATATCTCTCAGAGAATTATTGGTGGGATAATATGAATAAATAGATCGATACGTATACATCAATGTTCCAGGTGTGTTGGCAAGTGAAGACATAGGGGCAGAAGTCTAAGGGGATGATGCAACCATTTCCCATACCAGTATGGAAATGGAATAATATCACCATAGAATTTGTCACCAAACTTCTGAATACATCCAATGGAAACAATGAAATCTAGGTTGTTGTGGATTGTCTTACAAGGTCTGCACACTTTATTGAAATTTTTGAATATTTATCATTGGATCAACTGGCACATATATATATTAGGGAAGTGTTAAGGCTACATAAAGTACCACTATCTGTTGTATCTGATCGATATCCAAGATTCACCTCTATGTTTTGGAAGAGTCTTCAACATGCTCTCGATACTAAGATGAACTTCAGTACAACTTATTATCCTCAAACTGATATCCAATCTAAGCGGACTATCCAAACACTAGAGGATATGTTGAGGGCATGCTCAATGGACTTTAAAAGATGATGGGATCAATATCTTTCTCTGGTTTAATTCTCCTATATTAACAGTTTCCACTAGAGCATCAAAATAGCACCATATGAAGCCCTTTATGGGAAAAGGTGCAGAACACCGGCTTGTTGGGATGCATTTGGTGAGCGTAAGCTGCTAGGACCAGAAATGGTCGAAGAAATAGTGGAGAAGGTGAAACCATTCAGCATTATATCAAGGTAGCCCAGAGTCGACAAAAGAATTCTGCAGATAACCAACAACGAGACCTTGAGTTTATTGTGGGAGATATGGTATTTCTAGGAATACCTCCATAGAATAAGGTCATGAGGTTCGAAAAGAAAGGGAAGTTAAGTCCTAGGTACATCTGCCCCTTCAATATTCTTGATCGTGTTGGGGTGATGGCGTATTAACTAGCACTTCCACCTACCATGGCTAAAGTATATGAAGTCTTTCTTATATCCCTCTTAAGGAAGTATATAACATACCCTTCACATGTACTCTATTCAGAGGTAGTATAGCTAGAGGCTGATCTTTCTTATGAGGAGAAACCTATGAAGATCTTAGATTGTAGAGAAAAAGTTTTACATAATAAGACAATTCCCCTCATCAAGGTGTTGTGAAAAAACCACAGGTTTGAAGAAGGGACGTGGGAATCAGAAGAAGTGATGAAGTAGAGTTACCCTCATCTTTTATAGTATTGGAAAAGGAAATTTTGAGGGCGAAATTTCATAAGGTGGGAAGATTGTAACGACCCAAACTTTCATTAATTAAAATTCCACTTGATCTAAATAAATTTCATGTTATGTAAAATGGTTATATGTGTTGGAACCACTTTGTGTATAAGGTTGTATTTGATGTCAATAGTTTTCAATGAAGATAAAAATGAAGGAAATCAAGAATTACTCCAATGAAATGGAGGAATGGAAGATCAAAATGAAGAAGATCATTAGGTACTCCGATGAAGTGGAGGAAAGGTAATTCAGATGATTTTTGTACTGATCATAAGTTCAAAGAACATGTGTCAAAGGTGATACATTTTTTACAACAATGAAGAATGTGAGGAGTAATCCATATGAGGATGATTAAAGTAGAATGGGGTTTTTGGATGAAGACCTTGATTGCATGAGTACCATGCAAGAGACTTCTTGACAAATTGAATCATGTGGTTTTTATGAATTAGATCATGACAGTTGAAGAAGAAGACAATGTGCAAATGATTGGAAGTCTAAGATGGCCGTGCAAGGATTAGAAATATTAGATACCCATGAACATCACATTTTCATAGAAGATGATGATGCTAATGTTATGTATTCAAAGTATATATATCACAATAGTGGAGTTTGTGATTAAAGCAGAAGAGTTGCTGAAGGATACAGATCACCAAGAAGAAGTGCTTTTGAGGTGATTGTGCTTGTTGAAAAAGCAAACAAACGACATAAAAATTTGTTGAAAAAAGAGATTCCATGGTGGAATGTCGAGGTCAAGGACTGTGGATAACAATCCATGTTTTATTCAAGAAACATTGACAAACTAATTGATGATCTGGAGGCGGACAAAAAGAGTAGATACAAGGTGGCGTTGTTTCCCAGTGTTTGCAAAATTTTTGGGCCTGAAAATCGACAAATGAAGAAAAGTGGTTTTGGAAAATAGACTTGAGCACCGTGTACTTGATGAAGAGGAAACATGTGCCCCATATGTTTTTCAAGATCAGGACATGGGAAAATGTGAAAGGGATAAGGGTCGCGCAAGTTTTGGGCCGGTCGCGCAAGGGACCTGCGCGCCGTAAATAGACTTGGGTGTCGAAGCATAGGAGGATTGGAAACTTGTGCGCCTATTGTTTTTCTATATCATAACTTCAAAATATGGTAAAGTAAAGAAGGTCATGCATGTATTTGTGTAGGTCTCCCAAGTGAGTAGTGCGACAGAGGTTAGGGAGGATGAGCTGCGCGCCGGAACCGGCGCGCCGAGGGAAGACTTACGTGCCAGCGCGCAGGGGGTCCAGTTTGCCTATAAATAGAGGACCCATCCTAATTTGGTATGGAGTTTATGACTTAGTGATTGTTCGAGCTCTTTTCACGCAGGTGATTGAGCTGCTCTAGTGGTTGTTGGGTCGCGCAAGTAGAGGTTGCGCGCCGTTCGTTGGCTGCACGCCCAAGGCGGTTTGGGAGAGAAAGGAAGTGGGCCACACAAGTTTGTAGTTGGGGAAGGAAGCGTCACACAGGTGATTTGGTGACACATGCACGCCAGTTTGGACTTGCATGCCGAAGAATTGCGCACTATATTGGGACTTGCACGCCGGGATTGGAGAAAAGCGCCAGGTGCTGTTGGAGTAGGCCCATCCTTTTAGAGCTGAATGAAAGCTGAAAGATTTCTCTATACCTTCAGTGAAACAGATGATGTATTCATTTGCAATGATGGAAGAACAATGAACAATCTGGTTTTACGAATAGAAGTGGTACTGCACACACATTACAGGTGTTTAATATCCTCATTGTTCTTTGCGAAGAGAAGAAGAACGGTTCGTGCAACTAAACTCAGATATGCATAGAAAGAGGGGAATATATCAATACACTCAGGTGTTAGTATTGATAATCAATGGAAGAGAAGAAGAAGATATAGTGCATTTAGTTATTTCACTAAAGTAGAAGGTTGAATACAAAATAGCATCAACTCAGGACTCTGATGTAAGAAAAGTCTCATGCTGAATAGGAGACAAAGACATCAATGAAAATCCATTGAAGAGACCTTCACATCTATAAAATGAGCGGGACTTCACCAATGGCAGTGAGCCAGGGGGAGTCAACAGGAGTGACCCGAGGGATGCAGTGGGCTATCCCTAATCCTTTTGTGAAGGCAGTGAGCCTGGGACAGAGTGACTGTTCCCGAACCATTGTAATCCACAACTAGTGAAGATTAGTGGAATTTGGTACAACCGACAACTTGTCGGTGTATGCTCCTTGGAAATAGCCCTTAGTGGTGAACCAAGTAAAATTTTTGTGTTATATCTTTGCATGTGAATGTTTCAATGCTAATCATATCCATCATACAGGTTTATGTAGTTCTTACCAATGTGGGAACAAGATCCACAACTTTAAGAAGAAAAAGTTGACACCCTGATTCACCCCTCCCCTCTCAGGGTGTCCTGGGGTCCTACAAGTGGTATCAGAGGGAAATGTTAACGTATGTTGGATATTCTCCCGTAATTCTATTCAGAAGAGGATTTGATTTTCTTTCCTAAAGTAAATAATGAAGACCAGTCTTGATGAAGATTCAGTCATTTCTGAGCAGAAGTATACATCTAGAAAGACCATGAAAAATAGGAAAAAGAAAGAGAAGAAGCTACTAATGAATTCCCACATATCCCAAGAAGATTCAGTGTCTTGTCCTCATTTCCATTCCAATAAAGAATAAATATCAGGCTTGGAAAGTATTGAGAAGGTGGCTCAGAATTCTTCCAGAGGAAAGGATGACATCCCTAATTCAAGCTTTCAGGAAAAACTCAAAACATATTTGCATGATATTCTTGAAGAAAGGGTTTCTAATATTTGTAGCCTATTCCAATCTATGTAGGTTGAGATGACTCAATTAGAAAGGGAATATGACAATATGGAAAAGGGGTTGGAAAGAAAAGTTATAGAAGGTATGAAGCTCACCAAATAGGTGAAAGTCGTTGAAGAAAAAGAGGAAGTCAATAAGACTCTAAAGGAAAGGATCCATGCACTTGAAGCTGAGCTGAAGAAGAGCAATGAAGTCAAGAGTTTATGTTTGGAAGAAACTTCCATGAAATTTAGGGAACTTGACTCTTTTTTACAAAACAAAGCTAAGATGCATGAAGATGAAGTTGAAAGATTGAAGAAGACTTGGGAAGAGAAGATGATCATGTTTGAAGATCAGAAGATCATCCTCAATATTGAGGGTCAAAAATTTGAAGCCCAATTGACCAAGATTAAGAATACACATATTGAGACTTCACAAAAGAATGAAATGAGTGATTCTTGTACTAAATGTTCGTTGGAGGAATATAAAGCTGAAATACCTCCAACATGTGACAAGAAGATTATGACAACTCTTGATTATCCACATAAAGAATCAGTTACTGCTGGTACTCAATACTCACTGGAGGATCCTATTTTCGAAAGACCTCCAACGTGTGATAAGAAGATCATGGCTTCACTCATTGATCTATCACAAGAAACTGTCAATGTGAAGGTAGCATCCATACCATCTTGTACTAATGTTTCTAAATACGCTCCTATAATCAGTGCAGTTTGGAAGAAAAGTTCAAAACAAGTATGGATGAGGAAATGTGAGAAGAAGAAACCTTCCACCATGGATAGGGTGGATGAGAATAAAAAGGAGGAAGTTGGTTCCTCAAATAGAGAAAAAAAGATTAAGAAGAAGCCCCAACAACCTCATACAGAAGATATAAAGAAGAAAAGATTTGTGGGTCAATGTTGGTGATGCAACAGATTTGGGCATTGTGCACTATATTTTTGGTAAAATACATTTAATGAAAAATCACAAAGAAAGACTATACCAAAGGGAAAAAATAAATAGAAGAAGAAGCAACATCAGCAGGTCCAGTAGCATCTTTTTATAGCAAACAGATTTGGAATGCTTGATAACATTTGTGATGTATGAAACGACAGTGGTCACAAGGTAGGTACATGCTCATCTCAACATGCTTTCACTGTTAATAAGAAAAGAAGACCTCTGATGTCGTCTATGTATAAAGAAAGTACCTTGGGTAGAAACCAGAAGAATGGTGTGAGCACAAATTTCTCCAAGAAGATATCAAGTATGGAAGATGAGAAGACCCAGGATTTTCGATCCATGAAATTGAAGGGTCATTCATCCAAAAGAAACACTAAGTGGGATGAAACTCAGATGAACCCATGTGAAAGACCCAAACCAGCTGCAATAGTTCCAAACGACATATTGGTCATCTGACCCTAAGATTTGAAAAGAAAGAAGAAACATGAAGATGAAAAGGCCAAGGATCGTTACAAAGGAAAATAAAAACATTCACATGATGAAGACACAATGCATTAGAGATTTCAAACCAAGAGAAACACACATGTCAAAGAAGTTTTGTTTGAGATATGAAAGAAATCTGGTCACATTGAAATTTTTTTCCTAACCTTAATACCAGAGCAAGAAGTAGTCCTTACGAGGGGTAAGAATGTATCATTCATTATGGCTGTTAAGAAGAACAATTCCTCACACAAAGTAGAAGATAATGTAAAGAAATCCATGCCACATAAACAAATGTCCGAACATATGTTCAAATGTGCAGGCATGAAGACTAGAGTGAACAGAGGAACTTGGTTGAGAAAAGAACCTCAACCATATAGATCATGTTGATGAAGCAAGGAAGAACCACCCTATTCCCTTTTTCATTTTTGTATTTTATTTGTGCTAATAATGCAGGGAATTGAAGGTGAATCATGATCTCAGGGGGAGAACCTGCGAATTAGTGAATGCCGTCAACTCTTGATAGCCAAGCTAAAGAAGTTTCCATCCTTAGTAGATTCTACAACTAATATTCAAATATTATGATGATGAAGGATCACTCTTGATGAAGATGATGAGGAGTATTTCCCCTGAGGGGGGGACAAATGAAGAAGCTTACAAAATCAATGTTTCAATCAATATCAACTCCAGTTGGACTCAAATGTAGTTAATCTGTGAATTTCAAGAAGAATATGTCAATGGAGAAGGTATGCCATTTCTAAATCTCTATCCCTTGGTAACTCAGATAAAAGATCATTCTAAAAAGGTGGAACAACTTAATTTAGTAGTAACATAAGAATAATGGATGTGACCCAAGGTCAATTATCCTTCCGATTGAACATGAATGTTTTTTGATATGTTTGCTGATGTGAGTGGATGAGTTTCAGGTTGATTATTCCCTATCAAATTTTATTTTCTTCTACCTGAAATAAAAGTTGTAAACCCTTGATAACAAAATACATGAGTTCTCATCTCATGTTGGTATCATGATCTGTGAATAATGGAAGGCCTTGTTGACTTAATCAAATCCTATTGTTTTCTACATCGAGCATTGCTCAAGTAGACTTAGAGTGAAATGATAAATGATACATTGCTTTTGTATGAATTGATACCCTCTATACCATGAACTTTTTATTTCATGTCAATAAGGGGGAGAGAAAGTGAAATGAATGTTTGAAAAGAAAAGTTGATTTAAGAAAAGATTCTCATTTTGACATTGACAAATTCATTTCAGATGATGTATAAGGTATTGACAACGAAATACAAAGGGGGAGATTATTGGAGACACTTTGTGTATAAGGTTGTATTTGTTGTCAATAGTTGTCAATGAAGATCAAAATGAAGGAGATCAAGAAGTAATCCAATGAAATGGAGGAATGGAATATCAAAATGAAGGAGATCATGAAGTACTCCAATGAAGTGGAGGAATAGTAATTCAGACGATTGTTGTACTGATCATAAGTTCAAAGAACATGTGTCAAAGGTGATACATTGTTTACAACAATGAAGAATGTGAGGATTAATCCATCTGAGGATGATTAAAGAAGAATGGGGGTTTTGGATGAAGACCTTTATTGCATGAGAACTATGCAAAATACTTCTTGACGAATTGAATCGTATGGTTTGCATGAAGTAGATCATGATAGTTGAAGAAAAGACAATGTGAAAATGATTGGAATTATAAGATGGCCGTGCGGGGATTGGAATTATGAGATAGCCATGCACATCACATTTTCATAGAAGATGATGATGCTAAAGCTATTCCTTCAATGTATACATATCACAATATTGGTGTTTGTGAAAAATCAGAAGAGTTTCTGAAGGATACAGATCACCATGAAGAAGCGCTTTTGAGGTGATTGTGCTTGTTGACAAAGCAAACAAATGAAATAAAAATTTGTTGAAAAAGGAGATTCCATGGTGGAATTTATAGTTTATGGTATGTGGATAACAATCCATGTTTTATTCAATAAACATCGACAATGTAATGGATGATCTGGAGGAGGAAAAAAAGAGCAGATACAAGGTGGTGCCATTTCCCAGGGTTTGCCATATTTTTGGGCCTGAAAATCAACAAATGAGGAAAAGTGGTTTTAGCATAGAGACTTGCGCACCATGTACTGGATGAAGGGGAAACTTGTGTGCCATATGTTTTTCAAGATCAGAACATGGGAAAATGTCAAAGGGATAAGGGCCGAGCAAGTTTTGGGCTGGTCGCGCAAGTGACATACACACCTTAAAGAGACTTGGGTGCCGATGCCTAGGAGGACAGGAAACTTGCACACCTATTGTTTTTCAACATCATAACTAAAAAATATGGTGAAGGAAAGAAGTTCGCGCAAGTATTTGTGTAGTTCGCGCAAGTGAGTAGCGCGACAGAGGCTAGGGAGGATGAGCTACGCGCCGAAACCTGCGCGCTGAGGGATGACTTGCGCGCCATCGCGCAGGGGGTCCAGTTTTCCTATAAATAGAGGACCCCCTCCTCATTTGGTACAATGTTCAAGACTTAGAGATTTTTTGAGCTCTCATCGCACAGGTGATTGAGCCGCTCTAGTGGTTATTGGGTCGTGCTAGTAGAGGTTGCACGCCAGTTGTTGGCTGCGTGCCCAAGGCGGTTAGGGTGAGAAAGGAAGTGGTCCACGCAAGTTTGTAGTTGGGGAAGGAAGAGTCTTGTTGGTACTTTTGTGACACTTGCACGCTAGTTTGGACTTGCGCGCCGAAGACTTGTGCACCGTATTGGGACTTGCGTGCCGGGCTTGGAGAAAAGCGCCAGGTGCTATTGGAGTAGTCCCATCCTTTTAGAGCTAAAAGAAAGCTGAAATATTTCTCTATACCTTCAGTGAAACAGATGACGTATTCGTTTGCAATGATGGAAGAACAATGAACAATCTGGTTTTATGAATAGAAGTGGTACCGCACACACATGACTGGTGTTTAACATCCTCATTGTGCATTTCCAAGAGATGAATAACAGTTCATGAAACTAAACTCAGATCTACAGAGAAAGAGGGGAATATATCAATACACTCAGGTGATAGTATTTAGAATCAAAGGAAGAGAAGAAGAAGATATAGTGCATTCAGTTATTTCACTAAATTAGAAGGTTGAATACAAAAGAGCATCAACTCAGGACTCTGATTCAAGCAAAGTCTCATGCTGAACAGGAGACAAAGACATCAATGAAAATCTATTGAAGAGACCTTCACGTCTATAAACTGAGCGGGACTTCACCAACGACAGTGAGCCAGGGGGAGTCAACGGGAGTGACCTGAGGGACATAGTGAGGTATCCCAGAACCTTTTCTGAAGGTAGTGAGCCTAGGACAGAGTGACTATTCCCGAACCATTGTAATCCACAACTAGTGAAGATTAGTGGAATTTGGTATGACCGACAACTTGTCGGCGTATGCTCCTTGGACTTAGCCCTTAGTGGTGAACCAAGTAAAATTGATGTGTTAACTCTTTTCATGTGAATGTTTCATTGCTGGTCATATCCATCATACAGGTTTAAGTAGTTCCTACCAACATGGGAACAAGTTGCACAACTTTAAGAAGAAATAGTTGACACCCTGATTCACCCCTCCCCTCTCAGGGTGTCCCGGGGTCCTACAATATGCACTTCATTGGTTTTCTGTTTTTTTATTTTAAAATACTGTTATGAATTGTGACAATTACTAATATAACAATTGAATAGTGACCACATGATTATAATAAATATAGGGCTTTAAGACATCCAATTTACTCAGACAATGGAAGTGACGGCCTCATCAAGTAGACTTACCCTGTATGAAGCCCATTTGTCGGAGCTCATAAAAGAGGAGGCATCATTGGGCATCGCTCTTGACCAATCCCAAGATGAGCTTGAACACATTAAGCTTGAGTGGAACTCACTACGGTTGAAGTGGATGTTAATAGAGATTACAAATTGAGCAATTTTATACGAGCCACCCCAAGAGTCTGTCACCATCACACACCTTACTCTTCGGTCTTATGCAGGTGTTATAAGGGGTTATGTAACAAGACCCTAGAACTATGACTATTTACATTATTTTTTCTAATGAATGTGCATTCATTTTATTATTGTTACTTTGTAAATAGTTTTTAAATCATAAATTGTAATTTTAATTTATATTTGACTAAGAAATATATATTGATGAATTAATGGATTTTTAAATTAAATAATATTTTATTAAAATATTAATATTATTATAATTTTTTTTATTAAATATAAATTATCATATAATTTTATGAATACAATTGTAATTTTTATTAATGTTTGAAAGCTGTTTTGGTCAAAACACATGAATTTTTTATAAATGATAGTTTTTATTTTAAAAGTAAAAAATCAAATATTTAGAAATTTATTTGGATAAAATTAATATTTTTTTTGGAATCAGGATGTCGAAATTATTCAATGGTGAATTTTTTATAATTTTCAGAGACAGTCGATTTTTTGGGTAAAAATTAAACACCGTTTAAATATATAATGTGTTTTACGAAATCATGATGACCCAATATTGATGTAATAAAACACTAAAAAATTACGTTTATCCAATATATATTTTACCATTAAAATAATGTTATTTTGGGTTTGTTTGATTTATTTTAGAAAGCATTAGTTGACCCTTCAAGGCAAATAAATTTTTTTGTATTTTTAAATTGTTTTCCTTGAGAGTGTGACTCACCACCACATAAGCAACCGTACTATTTTAAGAATTTTGGGAATTGGACTTATATAATATTGTTTTCCACTCTCCGTTGGAAAAACATATGGCCAAAAACATGGGCTGGTTGTTTGTTTTGATTAGTTTAATGTGAGGTGTCCCAATCCTTAAAAATAAACAATTCCCCCTCATTTCCTATATAAACCCAGCCAAGCTCCCACTTCCTCTTCCCTCAAGTCCTTTTGAGTTCACACAACCCTTTACCTCCTCTCTCTATAATCCTCCCAAGGTTCCCCAAGATCCCAATAAGCCTCTCTCAAGCCTCTCCCAAGCCTTTGGGATCACACTTCCATGTAAGGGATTTCTTCCTCTCTCATTTTTTTCAATTTTCATTAAGTTTTTATTCCCTTTTGTTTCCAATTAAAAATGTTGGGGTATGATTTAGAACCTCCACCATACATACCTATTTATTTCTAGATGATTTGAGACCCTTTTCTCTCTCATTAATTCTTCCCATGTTAACCGGTTTCCAAGCCAAAATTCCTTGAGGGATTTATCTCTCCTCTTTTACAACCAAGTCATTATTTTGAATTATAAATCTAAATTCCACTATATTTGTTCGGACATGTATCTATATGACCCCTTACTTTCGATTTCATGTAAATTTTATCATACACCCTTTTCTCTCTCACCAACCATTTTTTATGAGTTCCTATTTCATGTAGTTATGCTGCCGAAATTGCACTACGATTTTCCAAGCCAATGTCATTGTGTAGTGAATACCATGCCCATTTCTCTATCAACTGTATTCACCTTTATGAACATTTACTTATTAATTATAAAGATTCATGTATTTATTACACATCCCTTTACCATGGAATAAATTATGATGAATGATTCCATGTTGTGTGATCCACGTGATACACTTATGATTGAAATGAAATGTTTAAAAAAGGTGTGCCCGGATAATGCTCTATTGCATTGGGTAATGTATAGTATCATGATAAATCATGTGAAATGGGTGTTGACTCATTTTAATTCAATTTAAATTAGGTTTTACATGTGATTCATGTGCAACGAGGTTTTACTCATGCACTATGTGCAATGAGGCTTGGCTCATGCTAATTCCATGTAAAGTGTTGTTGCCACATTTCCATGTTATGGTTATTATGCATTTTCATGACTTTATGTTCATATTTCTATTGTGATACTTTGATATTCCTATTGTCAAAAATGTATTGTAATCCTCATTTTACTCCATGTTTATTCCCTTACTAGGATTTATAGCTAAACCTTTTCTTATGCATGTCCTAAGGTTATCCCAATCAATGCTAAGTACGAGGGAGTGTAGTGGTCATGTAAAGAATGTTTTAAATAAATATGTTGTATTCAATGTTTTAAGTTTTTATTTAATGTTCCTAATCCCCAAAGACATTATACCTCTAGATCTTCCATGTTGTATCAAGTGACGATTTTATGTAATAGGTCATTTTTAAGTTTGTAATAAAAATAAGGGTTGTTATAAAGAGGGTTTCATTAGTTCAAATAAAGAGAAAAATTATCATGATTTATATTCTCACAGACACAAAGAAGATCATCATGGTTGGTGTTATGAATAGGACCTACAGAGAAACTTGTATTAAATTTTTTGTGATTAAAATCATAATTGAAACTACTACTTCATTGAATTAGTGAAAATTTTACAAGATTGTGGTCTTCCATTGATAGAAATTTTACATCCTTAAGAACACTGGGATTGAGATGAATAGGATTATATAAATTCTCTTAAATTATTGATCGCATTTGGTGAGATTTCTTTTAATATGTTCTATATCGGGTGATCAGAGTCACATGTTTTAGACAATGACTTTCATATGTGAGATCCCACTTGAGTGAATCTTTTCTTACTAGTGGAGTCTACCAATAGTTTTCTAGGGTTTTGAAAATGGTAAATTCCTGCCATGGAGTTTTCATTAAAATGGCCTAAAAATAAACATTTGGAACATGTTTGTATGCATGATTCTACCATCAATTTATCATGGGACCATGATGATAACCCACTTGGAAGGAGTGTGAATACTTTCCAAATTTTGAGTAACCTTGTTATTAAGATGATATGATACCACTATTTTGGTTGGGGGATTGTGTGGCTTCCCTTTAACGACTAACACATTTATCATTCTGTACTGTAATGTTTATGGAATGTGGGTGGGATAGACACATTGACTTATATTACCACTAGGATGTGATGGGTGACATCCAATAATGGAATAGGAATATATCACCATTCCATGGTGGGGTTAGGGATATATTTCTACTCATTTCTTCAATTTCCTTGTAAAATATTCTTGTAGGGGTCTTGTGTAGGTGGAGATCAATCCCCCTATTTATTATTTGAGTATGATGATAATATTTAGTGAGTGCTTCAAAATTATTCTAGATGGATTGTTAGGTGTGGGTGGGGATATATTCCTACTCGTAAATTGCATTCATATATTAGTAAGTTTCGTTGGAGGGAACAAAATTGTGTTCTAACTCTTAGTTGATTACTTTATACTCTTAGTGAATATTCCCCAACACCTAACCCTAGGTGACCTGAGCTGAGGACCATGGGATGGAATCATCATTATGATAAATATTTTCTTCATGGTGTTAGTAGTGTTGACTACTATCAAGATCCCTTTGGGGGAACTCATGCACCAAGGTGATGAGGCCATTGTTGAACAATGGATCTACCTACCATAGATACAGGAGGATATGTTTTTTAGTGTTCCAGGGAGAGGTTATCTAAATGATTTTAAATGGTGATGGGAATTAGTTTTTTCAGTACCCCCAGACGTCGGAGGGTGGATGGTTGGTATGGATTCATGTCATAGAGGGATTTTTCTTCCACCTTTAATGATATGAAATTTACATTCATTTGGTCTTCCTTGATTAGTGAATTCTACACCAATTACTGAAGACAATGAGTGGATAATAAGATCCTTTGTCTTGATGAGGATCCATCTCATTATACCACTAATTCATATGTTTTTTTCGATTGATCGGATTCCATTTTTGATCGAATAAATTTTTATTCAATGTGAATGAATGATGTAAACAAGAAAAATAAAAGGAACATGCCAAATTAGAATCACCAGTATAAAGAAACATATTGATGGATTTCGTTGAATGACCCATGTTGGGGACCCTTTCATGTAGTATTAATACACAAGATGAAGTGTCCCGATAGATAGGATACTCAAATGTTTCATCTAATGAAGGAATTCATGTTTGATCATCATTTGTTTGTTTCACACCCATCTATCAGTTGTTTGCAATGGTGTTTATTTTTAGAATAGGAATCACCCAATAATTCCCATATTTAGGGTATAGACCTACTTTCCAAAAGTAGGAGATCAATGAGAGATTTTAAAATGGATTTTTGGGACTCACAATCGTTAATAAGATGGGAGGTTAGGATCATCATACCATTTTAGGGATAAATTTTTCTTACATCGATACTCTCTTATAGGTGTAATTCATGTTAGTGAATCCATTATAAAACCTAACATAATTCTGGAGACTATTTACATTTGAAATCAATCATCTACAGTTGAGAATGTGAAAGTCTATGTGTATATTTAGTTCTACATAAATGAACAATTTTTATGTATCTAAGCTTCATCGTTGATTACATGATATGTATGTTTTAGAGGTTATCCATTCATATCTCATTTAATATTTCATGATACTAGTTTTAAGCCATGTAATTGGGAACTCTCAAATTTATCATCATCTTGGGTGACAAATTTTTTTGATGTGGGGATCGATCCCATGAAAGGGATTTCTATGTATCCTCGTTGAATAAATCATTACCCACATAGTTTTTTGAAAGATAATAGGGACACATCATAACTTTTACGATCATGTTACAAGGAGAAGACCATGTAATTTAACATCATGTGGCAAGGATGCCTATGTGAGGGATGCCTAAAACAATTGATATGGGACTAATGTAGGAGTAAACCTTATTGGTTTACCCAATGGGGAATATGGTATGATAGGAATGGATTGATCAAACAAGGGATATGGCCCTATGAAAATAGATTTTGATAGTAATATGGTCCGATGAGGATGGGATGGAAATGGACTTGAAAAGAATATGGAATCCCTAGTTGATTGAATATTTTGGGTTTGAACATCATGGATTCATTCTATGTATCACATTGTGATGAGAATAAAAGGCCATGTAGTTCAAATTTTTTTCCGGCTTACACCTATGCGGGAGGACCATGGATTCTTCATTGGGAATATTCTCCTATAATGGTTAGTCTCGTAGAGAGTATGACCATTTTAGAATATGGTAATATTTTTCTAGATTAAACCTAGTAGTAGTCCCATGGTATTGTTTTCTTGCTACTATAATAATCACCACTATCCTCAAATCCTATGTGAGTCTTGACCAATGTGAGTAACAAGAGGTTTCATAAGATTTTCATGTCACACGAAGTTTGGGAAGGGACATAAAACTAAATTGGAATATCGAGTTATAACTATCTTCTTCATAGATTTATGGGTGAGGGTGGATATAGGGGTGGATGTATGGATATGAAATCCTACATGAAAGGCTAGGGTCTTAATCTAGAAATAATTCCCATAACAGAGCACACATTTCCTCATCTGCTTGTGGATGATGGTGGGGTTTTGGATGACTAGAGGATTACTCCATGAGGTATTCACACTATTGTCTTTTTGTGTCTTTATAAACCCTATAGTGGGTCTTATGTATCCTAAAATGTTCTGGAAACATTCCTATCCACTTAACATTTCATGAATCATGTGGGAAGTGAATTCCTTAACATGAAACGCTTCCACCTTCCCTAAGGTCAAGATCCACATTACCAAGGGTATCCCGGATTGTGAATATACTAAGGACTCTAACAATTAGAGATTTTAAATGTGGGGTCTTCCATTACCAAAATAATAAATGATAAAAAATACTTTTACCTCAATACCCAGGTCATATAGATCATGTTTTCATGGGGTAGGCCAGAGAGGGGGTATTTTAAGATGTAAAATATGGATGGAAGGTGGAATCACCCAAGAACATGATTGGAAAGATGAAGTGGATTCACATAAGTGGGACTTGGGAGGTTATAAGAAACATAACTGAGGTGATACCAAGGATATTATAAGGGAAATCACTAAATTGATACTTTGGAATAAAGTTTTCACCTCACCTAGGTTATACCAATGTTTTCATAAGGGAGGTCTCTCAGTCATACATGGTTGAATGGATTGATCTGGGTTAAAAGACATATTTGAGGATTTGACTTGGTGGTGAAGGATATCCTTGGATTCTCTTGGAATAATTCCCTGAAAGTTTTGAGTTAGAGAGGGTTACTTCACCATAGTGTGTTTTACTAAGAGGGAAGTGGAGAATCATGCAATTTATTAGTGTTTTATACCATTGGAGAACTCTATACCATTATCCTTTTGTTGATTCCCTTTTATTTTTTACAGTTGGGAAGAAACCATAGAGGTTTTAAGACATTGGCGAGGGAGTTGGATGAGATGAGCATCAACTGTATCCCTGTTCATTCAAGATTCCATATTGAGGAGCCCAAGGGGATTATTTATAGGGAAATCCTAGAATATAGGAAAAATATATTCTTTGATAAAATCTTCTTTTCTACTGGTTCACACATGCAGAACTTACGATAGGTGTGTAATCATTAATGGTTTTCATTCAAGATTCATCTGGGAAAACTCTGAGTGGTTTGCGAGAAGGTTGTTTCTCATATGTAGTGACATTTCCTCCTCTATATACCTAAGGAACACTACGTTTAAAATTTTTCTCCTTGTGTAACAGGGGGAGTGATAATAGTTGGATGGAAATTATTGGTTTGAGGGCTCCATCGTCTCAAATAATCTAAGACTATGTAAAAAAGTTTATATAAATATGTTTTATAAACCAAAATGGCTTCATAAATTATCACCATATAAATCTCATCTTCAAATACGGTGGACATCTTAAGAACCTATTAAGCCCAGATCCATTTAGTCTTGACTCTTCCCTATGCATGAAATTTCGAATCTTTATTCTACACTTTCGATGGACCAATGATTTAATGATAAATAATATACAATAAGAAACATGTCTATGAATCCAAAGTTTTATTAACATTGTCTATAGAACTCATATAGTGGTGCATCTAGCACACAATTCACATTTTCCATTCATTTATATAGGCCCACTTGGATGAAATATGACATGTAGTATTGTTTATATTTCCCCTAAACCAAGATAGTGTCATGTGGTCATTTAATCATAGGGTGATCATGTCCTTCAGAATCCCATGAACACACAGTGGAATAAATTCACATACAAGATACACCATATGATGCTGCTTCAATTGTTTAGAAAGAGAAAATAGGAAATTATTGCATGAGTGGTGGTATCCAAGTCTAATAATCTCAATTATTCTATTCAATGCGATTATAAACCTTGCCATCTGAGACATGGAACATGTTACTATCCATCATAGTTCTTAAATAAAAACATTATGCTTCTATATAAAAAAATTATAGATATATGGTGACATACTCATGTTAAGAAGAGCCCAAAAATTAACAACTGGAGGGGAATTTGAATAAGTCCTAAAATTCCACCAAGTATTTTTCCAAATTAATTTTCCTAAATTGAGAACGTAGCCTATGTGATTTTCTTATGCCTCTCACAATATTTTATTGTTATGTTGGGATGTCAGGTATTACCCTTTTCCAACATCTGTTCTTAACATAAATGTGTTAAATGAAAGGAAAACCCAATGGTGTGTGTGTGGTGTGTGTGTACATTTTACTAGAACAGAAGATTAAGGCACACATGCATCAATAAGTCAGTTCCTTTAATAAAATATATAGATAAAAGGGGTCTCTCATACACTATTTATAATTTTTTAGTATTATACACAATGGAAGTGAACAATTGTTTCTTGGATTAATTTAACATGTTTTTTTCATATAACACTATCATGAGACAATAAATTTTTATGTTTAATTTTATTTCATAAATTAATATATGCCATTATCACATTAACCTTGGGGTTAAATCCTCTTTTTTCCAATAAAATCCCATATGGGGGTGCAGGTTGGCACTCTCCTATAAAAAGTAAAATGAACATAAATAAGGAATTCGAAAAACACGTGATGGAAAAGGTTTTGGGAATTGTGATGTGATGTTCCCAAACATTCATGAAGTATTCCAAATTTAACCCTTCATTTGTCACTTGCACAACTATGTACTTCATGTTGGTTTCACTTATGTGAATCACTAGAAAAATAACAATAATTAACCAAGATATCTATATTTTCCTATAAATAAGACCTTTTGGATCATTGTTATCACCTTTTAGAAGATAATAAGATGAACCAAATTTTTGTTCACCCTAGTATCTCACCCAATTCCTCAAATCCACCGTATAGTTTATTCAATGAATAAATCAAAGGAAACTAAAAAGAGAGAGTCTGTTTGAGTTTCCAAAAGTTCAAAAAGACCAAGGAACATTGAAACTAAATACTTCATCCCATGTTTGAAAACGCTAGGGATAAATTCTATAAACCAACCATAAAATTACTCTCCATTATTTCAAAGAAAACTATGGAGATCCCATACAACTAGGTAATAGCTTCACCCATGCACTGAATCCAAAAGAATCACTTCATCCTAATATCAACTATGAAAAATCCATCATCACTTCACCCTTGGATTACCCTTAAAAATTCATAACCACTTCACCTGAGAATCACATGGGAAAAGCTCCAATTCCATCACCCCAATGTCAATTGGTCGAAGACATTTCACTCACCCTAGAATTATTTAGGAAGGTTTTTCTTAAATCCATTTATAATGGAAAACCATCCATTTTCTCTCTCATTATGAATCATCATGAACACATTGGATTTGATGGTAGAGGATTACATTACCCAAATATTCTATTTAGAGACCAAATATCAAGGCCTTATCTAAATAAATAAAATAGATGAATTCAGGTTATTCATAGGAGCATAGTATTATTTCAATATTTATTTCACTTGATAAAATGTGTCTTTTTGTGGCCCACATTCCAGATGGGGTCCCTAAGTTTTTTTCAACCATATATTGATATGACAACGGAGCGCCTAATATTATGGATATCAGTGGGAATTCTATTTTAACAAGAATCAAAATTTCGTTGAGCCATATCTGAGCTCAATTATTCTAGTTTTCTTGTGGACAACTATTTCCACATGAGGAAATAGGTAGTTGAAATTGGAATAACACCCAAATCCACCATTTTAGTCTTATGTCTTGGCGTAGGCCTCCTATAATCTACCTAAAATGTGTGGAATCTTGGACTTCTTCGCCCTAATCACACATGTATAGTGGATTTGTAAGATTCAACAGTAGAAATATTAATGGTGAATAATATATAAACTTCTCTCTTCCACTACAAAGTGTAAATAGGAAGGTTCTTATGCATAATCCCCACTCGATCTTATGTTTTTTCATCTTTCATGACATAGTCATCCTTAAGCATGATGTTAACCAGTGTGGCTAACATTTTTTTAGGATATTAAGTTTCCTGAAAATGTTCTCATCACATGATATAAAGATTCATGGTACAATCATATTAAATAACATTAAACTGTGTGTCTCAAACTATATAAAATTGGATTCCAGTTTTCATATGATATGAAAGATTCTTCCTTGAGGTTAAAAGCCAACATAAAAAATAATTAATTCCCATCATCGTCAATAAATATTCTTGGTAACATTATACACCCATCTAGAGTTCCATATTCATTTTGGGTGATAATAATATATGCCTCATTTGGTCCATTTTCCCAATGATATCACACATAACCCTATAGGGTTTTATTCCTTTCTAAACTAACTCAAACTTAAAATAGATTGATCATGTGTAAGTCCCATGTATACCATTACTAGGATACTTTCACACATTAGTCCATACCTTGTAAAATTAATCTTTATGGATTAATACTTTTCACAAGAACGTAAATTCCATGAAATGCCCCATTATGTGTCACCGAACATTGTCAGTTCATATTTCTTTCACAAGAATACATAGAATGTTTAGTTTTTGTGTGATCAGCTGATGAAAAAATATCATAAAACAAAAAAATCATAGGATATAAATCTTCAAGAAATTACACATAAATAATACTATAAACACATTACATAGTATTCAAAACATACATCAGATACTATCATCCTTCCATGGAGAGTTCATCAGGAAAATTATGAGGAGTGGTGAACAAAAACCCTGCCTCCGAGGGAAAAGACGTGCCACTGGAATCAATAATCATATAATGAGGATTTTCTATAACTAAAGAGGTGCTATAACATTTTCAAAATGAGATAAGTAGTTCTTTTAAAGAAGATAGTTTTAATAGAGGCTCATACACATCATATACAACACCCCAATGGGGTGATATCATCCTTTTATATAGCCAAATCCTAAAGATACTCCAACGCATCATATTAATTTATTCTAGTTGAGTTTTAAAATGGTTTCAATGAATTAATGAAATTCATTTAATCCAATAATAAATTGATTGTAACTAATTAAACCATGTGTGATAAAATGAATAATATATATAATATTCATTCATCACATGCATGAACAATACATTCTCCAAATGTATATATTAAATTTACACTATATAGAATATCAAATTTAATAAATATATATCTATGTCATGACTCAAATGAATCTATTCATGAATCTCATTCATGTACATTTTATTTCACATCTAACAATCTACCGCTTTCACTAAAATACTAGAAAGACTTTATGGGAAAAAATTATATATCTTTTTATATCCATCCAAACTCTTTTGGATAATATTTTTCACCATACACTTTTCATTTTGAAAAAATAGTTGACGAAAAATTTTATCCATATTCAAGGGCTTAATTGTGTGAACCTATATGCTTTAGTAGTGTTGATACAAACTATGAAATCCCAATTTCATAGATGTTAGAAAATATATTCCATTAGCATGGAATCAGTTCTACTCAAGTTACCAAGGGGTCTATTGTGATATTAATAAAACATACTCATATCTCTATTAAAACATGACCAAGACAAGACATATCATATACATCATATATATACCTATGTAATACCTTTTTCTTTTTCAATGAAAACCCACTATACATGAAAAATTTCAATCTAGAATTAGAATTTCATTATTTCATGATTCCCTAAAAAAGACAGAACATGTTGATGAATACATCACATATCATTAATCTATCTGATATGTACCTCAGATGTCTGTTATCCATGTAGTTGAAAAAAATATATGTGAAAATACTAAGCATGGTCATGAATTTCCTTAGTCTAATCCAATAAAGGTATAAATGTCATTTCATGTTATACAAGTGTAAAAATCACATATTCAGTTGCATAAGTAGGGTGTTAAAGTATGAAGGTTCTCATTCTAAGTATCTCATCACATTATGTAAAAAGGGATGATAATAATAATACAGAACTAAGTATGTCTATGACCATATGAAATTTACTGAGATATAATTTAGTGGATCATTTCATGTAATATGTCTCTACTTATTTCCTCTAGAATCTTTTCTTCTTTATTTATATATCATACAAAACCATGTGTAACAAATACTAGATTCTATTCACGATAGCCATATAAATTCATTACAACCCATAATAATCTATAATTAACACTGTTTAGGGAATACTCAAATTCATATATTGAGGTAATATTATCATTCAATCATTCATGTAATATAAAATTTCATCATGAATCTATTTTTGACAGTTTAATAGGGCCACATCTGACATCCCTCTACTTAGTAGGGGATACACAACTACTTCAATTGTAACGTCCCGGGTCCGAGTGCCACGCAATGGGTGCCCCGAACCCGGTTCTCCAGGTGACCTCAAGCGCATTTTCCCAAAGGCCAGAGGCTGCCAACTAGTAGCGAGGGCCCAGGTATGATAGTGGGGAAACTATTCCCTCGTTTGTCAAAGTGTAGAACAGCGGAATGGATAAAACATACAACTACATTGGATGCATTAAACCATACCCAACATAAAAAAACAACTGCAATAGATATAACCAACTAGTATATAAGTAGAGATGAAACATGCATCACTTCTAAGAAAACAGCCAGAACATGTTACACGATCAATACAATACAACTGAATTGAAAGTACAGAAAATCAAAATAGAACATCATGCGGCATCGCGAGCCAATGCTTGGTCCCATGCTCTCCTACTCCTCAGCAACAATCATATACCTGTATAAGGGTCTTTTCCCTTATCTACACCTGTAGAAACGTAATCTGTTTGGGCTAAAAATCATGACCCAAACAGGGTGTGAGAAATGAATCCCAGTAGGCACCCACCAAAGGCCCGTGCCCAACTGCGTGTAAGCATGAACAACAGTGGGTAGTAGTAAAATGAAGAAAAGTAAGTAGTTCTCAAAAGTAACTAATTACTAGTTATATTTCTATTCTAATATTTTTTTTATTTAATTCGAAATATCACCACAGTGAATATTCTTAGTAACCAACTAATGTACATATTCACGTAAACCCATCCCCTCAGGTAAAGTGTATCCAACAGAAGAATATTCCCTCAGGCATAACAAAGTTTTCCCTCAGGAATAGGTAGTGTCTCCCACAGGCACAAAATAAGTTGCCCACTGGCATAGAAGAAGATGCCCTCAGGCCGAAATAACTACTTCCCACAGGCTAAATAGTGCAGTGCCCATAGGCTAATCACAACAACGCCCTCTGGCTAAATAGGTAACAGGGCCATGCCCAACAAGTAAATAAGCAGTAAACGAGCAATTCGTCTCTAGGAAATTCTATAATTACTACTTTAGAGGCATACCCTCGGGTATCCTGGCCAGATGGCTAAACAGTGGAACACACCCCCGGGGTGGTTTCAGATCCCTGCAACAATCCCAACCAGTATTTTAATATCACAAATAATCCCCTACTCAATTCTAGGTTTTTATTATAGCAATGGCATCAGCAACATGACACCCCAACATGTGTTCATGGCAGAAAAATACAAAAAACACATGGCAGTTGGGAAAATTAACATCAAGACACCTACCTTATATGTCAACGAGTAGTATAAACGATCGTCGATCCCAGAAATGCCCAAGAATGGATTAAATCCGCGCAGTTCCAACATGATCGACAGAAGTGAGATCGGATTCCTGGTTCTCGATCGGTTGATACACGAAGATCCGGCCTTCCTCTCGAGCTCCTTCCTCCTGTTCTAAACCTTCCATGTGAACAGGGGAGGTTACTGCCAATTTTTAGAGAAAAAAACAAAGTACACAGCGTGCACATCCAAGTACACGACGTATACTCCCTTCATTTAATTGTTCCTCTGGAAGCACTTCCACATTGTTCATCCGTCGACATGAGTACACGGCATGTACTGCTGAGTACACGGCGTGTAATACTGTCCAACTGGCGGCTGCTCCACCGCCTTACTGTTTTGGCCTGCCGACTGACCAAATGGCATGTAAGGGACCATTACACGACATGTAGTCGATTCCTACACCCTTCATCACCGACATGGCTACACACCTCATGTACTCATCCCTACATGGCCAAAAGTACACGGCGTGTGGAAAAAGTACACAGTGTGTAGTTAAAAAGATTAGGATTTTTCCACATTTTCTATATTTTCTCAAAAAAACATAAGGAGATGTGGATAGGAGAAGATCATAACTTAAAGATAAGAACTGGGTTCTTATATATATTGATATGTATTCACACATTCGAAGTGTGGGAGGCTTCCCTAACTTTAATTGATGATGTATCATTAATGATGGTGTATCATGGAGAAAACAGGTCCCTCAAAATAGTATGTTTCATGAAATATGGTGACCATAGCTCAGGGTAAAGTACAAGTTCCCTTGAGGCTAGATTTTCTAAGGATAATCATCTCATAAAACCCCATGATCTTAAAATATATTTCTTCTTCTATAATGGTAATGGACCTTCACAAAAAGAATCTTCACCATGTGTAAGGTCATCAAACACCTTTGGGAGGTGGTTTTGATGATTTAAGGATTCCTTAGAAAATACATTTTCTCTCTCAACCATGGGGCTTCAGAGTAATGAGGTCTCATACCATTTTGTGGAATATGAAATATTACATCCCCATAAATGTCATAAAAAGGGTATTTATAAGAACTAAAAAGGTCGGGGCATTATTTTTGAGAAAATATATAGGTTCCAGTGATGCTTTATGAGCTTTATGAATAGGAAGGGGGTTCCAGGAAACATAGTTATTCTATGAAAAGGCTACCAGTATAACTTTTAGTGTTCTAAAAGGGAACTCTAAAAATCTATATTTACATTATGAAAAGGTTACCATAATTTATTTTTACATGTAATGAATTTTCAAGATGTGGTCATTCGTGAAGGTGGGGAATTTAATGAAAGTAATCACTTCAGTGGAATTTTTGTCTGTTTTGGCCAGAATTCACCTTGAAATGGACACACCTTCCTTGAATCCTCCCATGAAACACATATTTCATCATCAAAAATTCCCCCCACCCCTCATATTTGGGGATGACGTGAAAGCAGAGGGTTGTATTTTGAGGAAAAAACACCTGAAAACCAGCGATTGGAAACTACACATTCAAAAAAATCTACACGAGTGTATGCCTATAAATAGGGGTAGGACCCCCTATAACACCATGATATTCTTATAAAATGTATTCTTATTTATTTATTTTCATGAAACTCAAGGCCTTTACGAGAATTTTTTATTCTAAAACTCAAAAAATTGAAATGTAAACCCTTCCACGAACTATTTTTCAATGAATAGAGTTCTATGGCCGAACATCCCTGAATGGACCTTCAATAACCTGAAATTCTGGAGAAGAAAATTTCATAATAGTCTTATAAAGCATCTATGTATTGGACTAAATGAATTTTCATGGTGAACATGATGCTAAAATAGAGTGAGAGAAGATGTTCTTGAATATGATGATCATGGAGAGCGTCTGAATCATATAAAATTGTGACACGCTAATTAAAATGATAATAGAGGATCAACAAGAGTACCTTCTATGAAAGAGGCCTCCACTATACAACATTAGGTTGAGGGAAGACTTATTTATCCCTACATCCAAGTGAGTTGATCCTAGATAATATTTTAGAATCTCTCCTCGACTGTATTAGTCACACAGGGATACCAGGTTCCACATTCTTAAAGAACATTCATCTATTACAACCCACACACTATTTAACCACATGAATAATTTTAATGGGGAGAAGTTAGAAGATGAGGTTTCCCCACATCAGCATGAAACTATTGTCATGGAAGTTTTTGGTGACCCTATTAATATTTGGATAGAGGGCTGGGAGATGCACCAGGGCAGAAAAATCATAGACGAATTGGCTTGTGCATACAGGGCATGCCAGTCATGCATTGAGTTTGAGGAAGAGTTGATGTATGATGGACTCTATAAATTGTAATGGTCCTTTTAGTTTCCTATATACCATCTTCAATACCACATAAAGGATTTGTTGAGTAAGTAGTCTCCCAGGAAAAACACCTTTCATCTGCATCATTTGGATGTCGACATCAGCCTGTGGGATCTCTACCAGATTTTTGGGATCCCAATCTAGGGGTCCAAGTATGATGAATTCCTACCCACTTTGTATGTTTTTGAGGACCCAAAGAAAATGACAACCCTTGAGAAGGAGTTTCTGTATTTGGTGAAAGCGACAACCAAGGAAAAGATAGGGAGGAAGGAAATCCAATTCAAGAAATGGTTTGGAAACTTTCTACATGAACCAGTTAATATGTTACCTAGGAGGATGCCTCAATGCCAGGGGGAATTCCAGCTAGGAAAAATAATTCGTACGGAGAATCTTTGATGCCAGCCAGTGGTAGATATGGGGATACATTAGGAATCCCAATGAACCAGTGGTTCGGATGGTAGGTTTCATTGAAATTATGAACTATGTATGGATTCTCCCACTGAGGGATGCACATATGGGGGAGTTTACAAGAACCTTAAACATTTTAGGGATGTCGGTGATGGAAAATCACATCAACCTAGTGGTTTTGGTGTTGGTTAATCTATATAATGTGTTCTTACATTTTGACTAGAGGAAGAATCATCTCATTCTATATGTGCCCTTCCACTTCATGTATGGTTGGATAAAGTCACACATGGGGGGATACGAGTATCTAAACACCATATATCCTCCCACCACTCAAATACTTCTTTTTATTTTTAACATCACCAAGCGGTTCCCTATCATCTTGGGTCCAATGGACACACTAGAAAGGATCGGGTAAGTGGACCACTTCATCTTCCAACTATACCCTCTTCTCATGGGAATGGTGACCGATAATGGAACATAGACCATTGATTCATTCCAGTACCTCCTAGCCTATACATACATGGTATTGGGGGTTAGGGTAGAGTAAAAGGTCATCTGTGTTCTATACACCCCATATCAGTTCACAAGGAAGTTCAGATTATTCTAGATGTTATCCTAGAGGGTGTGAATGTGGGTGCATAGTGAACACTAGCATGCAGTCCTCAAGAAATTCTAGAAAATGTTGACGCACAAAGATGGAAAGGGGTGGAATGAGATTCCATGGCCCAATACTACTTATGCACTCATCCCTTAGTATTTTATGTGTTGGGGGATCACATACCCTGGGTAAATACTGAGGAAACGAACTACATGGGACAATGAAGTACGGTACCCACAACCATGAGGTTGGGGGATAACATCTGGTAGATCTTTTCATGGGGGTAGGGACGGCCTAGTGGGTTGATATGTAGATGTTGTAGATCCAATAGCTTCAATGACGATGTATGAAGGATCTATTGGGAGGGGAGGGGAAATATGTTGGATTCTACTAGGAATGTGGTCCAAGAAGGAAGGAGAAACCTCTTGGGAATCCATGAAAGAATTTTTTTCATGTTCTGGGAAATTGTATGTGTCACCTAGATGTACCCAATGACACTATATTCCCTGAGTATTGGGATATATGGGAAGTCTATACATAGTTCACCACTATCCACAAGACATGGAACCACCTCAAAAGAGACGGGGTCACCCTCCCTAGGTTGTGTCTTGATAGGGAATGCTTCCACATGCATCAGGATGGTGAGGTGCAATATATAACAGATTTGGAGGACCTTATCCATTACAAAGGAACTGTGCACACCATGACTATCTGATTGTGTAACACCCCAAGCTTCCACGGTACGTTTCACTTCGAGTAATGCAATATCGTGTGTTGTACGCAACCTCGAGCTCTATCACACACCACAACGAATTAAACTAGCCGTTGTGAATAGTAATACCTACTTTTTGAAATTTTATAAATTTTATTTATCAAAATGGACTTCATTTTTGGATTCAGAATATCGAAATTAGCCTATGTTGAATTTTTGGTATTTTTCTGAGAACTTCTAATTTTTTATGAATAGTCAAAAATACTTAAAAACAACGTTTTTGATCAAAATAATTTATAGTGATAATTTATACTATTTAGTGGTTTTAAAGTATAATTAGAATATATTTTTACCATTTTATCCAATGGTGGTAATTAGAATTAATTTAACATTGAAATTGGACATAAACAATTGCCAATCTTTTGATATAAATTGTTTCTTAAAAACACGCTATTTGTTGTAACATCGGGAATTAATTATAAAATTAATTAATGCAACTTATATGTTTGGAATTTTGTAAAATAGACATCATTTTTGAATTTGGAATATCAATTATAGCTTAGGGTGAAATTTTGGCCTTATTCTGAAAAACTTCAATTTTTGATGAATAGTGAAACCACTAAGTGGTAGTTAAATAAATGATTTTTCGTTTAAATGAAATATTACCACTTCTGTGATTTTATTTTCAAAAATCCGACATACATGGTTGTCATTAAGAAGTAAAATGTGGTTCAATGAGATTAAAATAATTTTTGGTGAATAGTAACTTTTAAGTTCTTAATCGCGATTAGAGGTAATTAGTGTAGTTTAAGGTACAAATAATGTTTTAATAATATGAGATGAGCATGACACTTGTCCTACTCCTATTGGATGAGTCATGGCCGACCAAGACAACCCATGGGGTAAACTTGGGGACCCCATGGAGCCACTTTAGTTGGAAAATGACATTAATACATATTTATTTAATGTTAAAATTAAATTGACACAAACATGAGTTATTTTACTAAAATAGTTTTTATGTGGGGTTACACAAGTCCAAATTTTGACTATAAATATTAATTAGAAATCTAAAACGATTTCCTACATCATAGTATTTTTTTTATAATTTTTAGAAATTAAATAGATTAAATTATTTATGACATCATTATGATGCAGTGATGACCTCATTATTTAACGATTTTAATAAAAAGAAAAGATAATGCAAAATACAAGGCTTACACTTGTCCAAAGACTATTGGATGGGTATATTTCAAACCCGTATCACCTTAGACACGAATTATATAATTGTGGGACCTTTAGAAACCGAAAAGCATTGTATAATTGAATAACATTTCATTACTTTCCAAAAGTGCCCCTCCTCTCCACTTATAAAAGGCCCCCACCTCTCCCACCTTATTCACACCTTCAAGCCATTTGGCTCGGCCAAACTCTGCCAAAATATTCTCCCAACTCCCCCCTCTTACTCCTAGAAGCCTCACTTTTGGCAGAAATCTTCTCAAGGAATCCTTTGGCTCAAATCAAAAAGAGTTACTCGATTTTTGAGGTAATGTCTTCTCTAATGTTGTTTTGTTTTATTTTTCTTCTCCAACCCCCTAAAATCTTTTTATTAATTTTTTTTGTAACAACAACATTATCCTCAATATACTAGGATGTTGTTATAAGAAGTATTCGAGCTACACTTATGCACACCTACATCTAATGGTTAAAGAACATACAGTTTCTGTGGATGGCGAATTTCTGCGTCACGAAACGATGATTGTTCAACACTAATATAACACCTTCAAAGGTGTCCATTAAGATGTAACTATTTTTATATATGATATATAATATGTTTATGTTTTACTTATGCTTCTGTATTTCTCATTTATGGCATAATTTATGATTTCCATTATGGGTAAAACGCGATAATTTCATTTTAGGAAGTGCGGACTACCGCCCCCTCAAAGTGATTTGAATCGTTAATGCCATATGTGGGATGTATAAAGGATGAATAAAATGGTATTATACACTATATTATACTGGAATTATATTATACATTTATATCATTATGATTTAGTTCCATTAAATATGAAATTGAAATGAAAGTAGCGTTCATGCGTACATACGGCTTACCGTCTCCATGAACGGTGCATTTCATTTCTTACCTCTAAATGTTACGTAATATTATAAATGAATGTATATAATGGATATATAAGATATATATGACATCTAAATCATGAATATAATTCTGGATATAATGTATATTCTACCACATGAACAACTTGTAATTATAAGAAGTTTATTGTTGACTCAAGTTACCAAAGATCGACAAAACGACCGTTATTAACTTAAATAATTACATAATGTTCATACCATTGTAATAAGTGATATAAAAAGGATAATGAAATTTAAAATAGTTCTTAATAAGGTAGATATTAACTCTAGTTTATTATTCAGTAGGTTAAATAACGGTTGAGTCATGTCGGACACAAGGTAAGGGAATTTCTTAACCCAACTTCCATTCTTTGGGTTAATCTCCTACTTCCAAATTATGCCATGATATTATTATGTCCTATTTTGTATTTTTACTTTCTTTATGTGTACCTATAGTGAATACACATAATAGATCTTTTTTATTTTAAAAATGATTTTTTTAAGGACTTCGTCTCAATCTCCTTTCATTGAGGTATATTTGGCTTTATACACAACTTTCTTTTATACGGTGTATAAACCCCTTTGACTTTTATGTTTATTCAAAAGGAATCTTTTTTATACGAAGAGTTTTACTAAACGACAAAAAGGGAATGTTTTTCTTTCCGTACTTATGTGGCGACAATGACTTCTCCGCCGCCGTGACCATTATTTGAGTTTCGGCTTCCTCTACAAGCCATCATTTTTTTTAATGAAAAATAAATACAAAGTTTTAACTTTCTTTTATTTTGGTATTGAAAATGGTTTTGAAAGCGTTTTTATTATATCAATGTGTTGTATTGATATCTTGTGATTGAAATATGGAAATGTTATGTTTCCTTTATGCATGTTTTATGTGATACGATTATGTTATGGTTTATGATATGTTTAAACCTATTCATATGAGGAATGCATTGGACGTAATAAGTGACGGGTGGAGCCCACTATAGCTCCTCGATGCATCGGTAGGTCTCATGAGACAAACTAGTGTCTTGGCACGAGGCCTTGACAAAATTTTATTTGTGGTCTTGGCACGAGGCCTTGACTACGTGGTTATGATAGTCTGGCATTATGCATTCCATCATTATGAAAGTGGTTATTGATATTGCATGTTATTATTCGACCAGTAGAATATCCATGTGAAGTAGTGAATGGAATTATCTCATTTTACTTTTACCATATTATGTTGATGTTCAAGTTTAAAAGGCTTTTGTTTTAGTTATACATTGCCTTAAATTTTTTATGTTTATTTATGAAAGCTTTCGCAATATTTTTATCCTTACTGAGCATCTGAGCTCACCCCTTTCAATGTTTTAATATTTTCCCGGATGTGAAGAAGTATTTTATGAATGACCTGCAGGGATAGTCCGAAGAGGATAAAAGTGTGGACTATGAAGACTTTGTTATTAGTTTTTCACTTTATGATTTAATGTAAGACTTATGAATGTATCTAGTGTTTCCAAGGCTACTAAACTAATCGGTCTTTCGAGACTTGATCTTTTGTGATCATGCCAATGTTACGAAGTAATGCACCGACTCTGGGTAGCTGGGGTCGGGGCGTTACAGTTGGTATCAGAGGCAGTTTAGTACTAACCTTGGAAGCTAGATTTAGATAAACTCTGATTAGAGCACATAGCCCAAAGATAGACTTTGAGGATTAGTATAGAATAACTTCCTAGAATTTTGTTATTGTAGAGATTTTGTGAGTTTTCCGAGCAATACATCCTTGTCTGGATACGAGCAGGTAGAGGCGGCTCTGGCACAGATGTACCTAGGGGTAAACCCCGAAAACACCGCTTTGAGCTAGACTCGAATGGGAACTGGTGCACGACAACGGGCCTTGCTGTACTCTTGGTTACGACACTCCCGGGGGATATGCTTAGGATAATTTTCATTTTCTTTACAAACCACTATGAAGGGTTATGAGTATATACTTCCTCAAAGGAAAAATTTCTTTTTATGATTATGGATTATATCCATAAATAGGTCAATTTATGTAAAGTATTTTACAAATATGGAATTATGTATTTTGATTCATAAACTAATCTAGTTTATGCCATTGTATAGAAATGGCGCCCAGTAGAAGAAATGTGAACTCCAGCTGTACGTATGATCCAAAGAGTAAGAAGGATCGTATCTTTCACGGTATTAAGCCAACATTTCGAAGGGAAATAGTCTCCCATGTGTTCTCAACATACTAAGAAATAGTATCATGTGTTAATAAGATATGTAAAGAATTCTCTGAGTCCTATGGCTTTGAAGCGAAGCAAGAGACGAAAGGGATGGAAGAGAGAATGATGGATAGAGGGATGAGGGGAAATAAGAATTTTCCAATATGCGGTAATTGTGGGAAGAAACATCATGGAACTTGCCTAAAGGGAATGGGAGTTTGTTATAAGTGTAGAGAAAAAGGACACAAAGTGCGTGACTGTAAGGGTAAGAAAATGGTTTCAAATGTAAAATGCTTCTTCTGCAAGGATTGGGGACACTACGCAAACCAATGTCCAAATCATCAGAGTATGCCCCAAATGATGTTATTGGATAATAATCAATTTATGATACTACCACAGATGAGGAGTAATGATTAGAGTTCTTATGTTGTTATTAAATAATTTTGTAATTTGAGTGTTGTATCAATGATGTACTGGTTATAATAATTATGGAGTATATAAGGATTGTACTGCAGTACTATTTCATCAAGGACTTGAGATTGTGTGGAACCAAGAAAAGTGACTCCACAGTAGGTTAAATTTTTGGAAAATATATGGTTGAGAGAAAGATAGACCATAATATGGTTCTGATACTGAGATTGTGATTTTGGAATAAGACGTGATTGATTTGGATAAATTATATTGGATATAATTAACTTCCTTGAAACTGATTGATGTTTTGTATACATTTTCGGATAGAAGGAGTATATCTAGTATTCTATAAGGAATAAGGGATCATGGTAATTCAGTATGTTTAAAAAGAATACATGATAAAGGTGTTCACATGTTATTACATGGGAAAAAGGATCTTCATTATGTTTACCTTCCTTGTAAAATTTGGACTGTGAGTTGGACAGAAGTATTTTGGATAACTATAAAGGTTGGAATGGATTAAGTTGATCTTTGGATAGTATTGTTTAAGGTTAAAGCATTTTTGAGTATTATTTTTGGAATATTATAATACTATAGTTTTAGGAAAAGGACAACCTGTAGGGTGGGGCATAACCCGTCGCGTCGGACAAAGCTGCAAGAATCGAACCCACAACCATAGTGTGACAAGCCTTTATTTCCTACCACTAGCCTACAAGAAGTCCCTGGTTATTACAAAATAATTTTACTAATCTAAATGGTATGTTTTAACATTTGGAACCTTATACAATTAGGATAAGTATAATATTTTTGAGTTCTATTATCTTTTTGAGTGAAAGATGAGTTGAAGGTTGAAACTCTAATTGTCATGCATAAATATATATATACCTATCTCTTATTCAATGAATAAATTAATTCTTAAACTTTAGTAAAGGGATATTAAAACAAAAAAAATGTGTTATCCTAATACCTTATGTCTTGTTGAACTGATGATATTTTAAATCAACATAGATTGAAGGCTTTGAGGCCCTCAATTTGACAGTTGATTTTGATTGATGACCTCAATCACTCCCTACAAATATTTACGTTTTTCCTCCAATTATATGTCTTTAATTGCCACCAATGTTCTCCTAATCGAGTTCATAATTGGGTGGTGACGTTTTCATTTCCCTTTCCCTCTTATTAATGCTAAATTTTATTAATCATATTACCGATGTGGGTTTTCCTCAAAGGTATTTTCTCTTTTCAACCTTTTATTTTCAAAGAAAAATTTCAAATTGCGAGGATGCAATTTATTGAAGGAGGGGAGAATGTAACACCCCAAGCTTCCACGGTACGTTTCACTTCAAGTAATGCAATATCGTGTGTTGTACGCAACCTCAAGCTCTAACACACACCACAACGAATTAAACTAGACGTTGTGAGTAGTAATAACTACTTTTTGAAATTTTATAAATTTTATTTATCAAAATGGACTTCATTTTTGGATTCGGAATATCGAAATTAGCCTATGTTGAATTTTTGGTATTTTTCTGAGAACTTGTAATTTTTTATGAATAGTGAAAAATACTTAAAAACAACTTTTTTGATCAAAATAATTTATAGTGATAATTTATACTATTTAGTGGTTTTAAAGTATAATTAGAATATATTTTTACCATTTTATCCAATGGTGGTCATTAGAATCAATTTAACATTGAAATTGGACATAAACAATTGCCAATCTTCTGATATAAATTGTTTCTTAAAAACACGCTATTTGTTGTAACAGCGGGAATTAATTATAAAATTAATTAATGAAACTTATATGTTTGGAATTTTTTAAAATAGACATCATTTTTGAATTCGGAATATCAATTATAGCTTAGGGTGAAATTTTGGCCTTATTCTGAAAAACTTCAATTTTTGATGAATAGTGAAACCACTAAGTGGTAGTTAAATAACTGATTTTTCGTTTAAATGAAATATTACCACTTCTGTAATTTGATTTTCAAAAATCTGACATACATGGTTGTAATTAAGAATTAAAATGTGGTTCAATGAGATTAAAATAATTTTTGGTGAATAGTAACTTTTAAGTTCTTAATCGCGATTAGAGGTAATTAGTGTAGTTTAAGGTACAAATAATGTTTTAATAATATGAGATGAGCATGACACTTGTCCTACTCCTATTGGATGAGTCATGTCCGACCAAGACAACCCATGGGTCAACTTGGGGACCCCATGGAGCCACTTTAGTTGGAAAATGACATTAATATATATTTATTTAATGTTAAAATTAAATTGACACAAACATGAGTTATTTTACTAAAATAGTTTTTAAGTGGGGTTAAACAAGTCCAGATTTTGACTATAAATATTCATTAGAAAGATAAAACGATTTCCTACATCATAGTATTTTTTTTATAATTTTTATACATTAAATAAATTAAATTATTTATGACATCATTATGATGCAGCAATGACCTCATTATTTAACGATTTTAATAAAATGAAAAGATAATGCAAAATCCAAGGCTTACACTTGTCCAAAGACTATTGGATGGGTATATTTAGAACCCTTATCATCTTATCCACGAATTATATAAGTGTGGGACCTTTAGAAACCGAAAAGCATTGTATAATTGAATAACATTTCATTACTTTCCAAAAGTGCCCCTCCTCTCCACTTATAAAAGGCCCCCACCTCTCCCACCTTATTCACACCTTAAAGCCACTTGGCTCGGCCAACCTCTGCCATAATACTCTCCAAACTCCCCCCTCTTACTCCTAGAAGCCTCACTTTGGGCAGAAATCTTCTCAAGGAAGCCTTTGGCTCAAATCAAAAAGAGTTACCCGGTTTTGAGGTAATGTCTTCTCTAATGTTGTTTTGTTTTATTTTTCTTCTCCAACCCCCTAAACTATTTTTATTCATTTATTTTGTAACAACACCAGTATCCTCAATATACTAGGATGTTTTTATAAGAATTATTCGAGATAAACTTACACAAACCTACATCTAATGGTTAAAGAACATACAGTTTCTGTGGATGGCGAATTTCTGCCTCACGAAACGATGATTGTTCAACACTCATATAACACCTTCAAAGGTGGCCATTAAGATGTCACTATTTTTATATATGATATATAATATGTTTATGTTTTACTTATGCTTCTGTATTTCTCATTTATGGCATACTTTATGATTTCCATTATGGGTAAAACGCGATAATTTCATTTTAGGAAGTGCGGACTACAGCCCCCTCAAAGTGATTTGAATCGTTAATGCCATATGTGGGATGTATAAAGGATGAAGAAAATGGTATTATACACTATATTATACTGTAATTATATTATACATTTATATCATTATTATTTAGTTCCATTAAATATGAGATTGAAATGAAAGTAGTGTTCATGCGTACGTACGGCTTACCGTCTCCATGAACGGTGCATTTCATTTCTTACCACTAAATGTTACGTAATATTATAAATGAATGTATATACTGGATATATAAGATATATATGACATCTAAATCATGAATATAATTCTAGATATAATGGATATTCTACCACATGAACAACTTGTAATTATAAGAAGTTTATTGTTGACTCAAGTTACCAAAGATCGACAAAACGACCGTTATTAACTTAAATAATTACATAATGTTCATACCATTGTAATAAGTGATATAAAAAGGATAATGAAATTTAAAATGGTTCTTAATAAGGTATATATTAACTCTAGTTTATTATTCAGGAGGTTAAAGAACGGTTGAGTCAATTCGGACACAAGGTAAGGGAATTTCTTAACCCAACTTCCATTCTTTGGGTTAATCTCCTACTTCCAAATTATGCCATGATATTATTATGTCCTATTTTGTATTTTTACTTTCTTTATGTGTACCTATAGTTAATACACATAATAGATCTTTTTTATTTTAAAAATGATCTTTTTAAGGACTTCGTCTCAATCTCCTTTCATTGAGGTATATTTGGCTTTATACACAACTTTCTTTTATACGGTGTATAAACCCCTTTGACTTTTATGTTTATTCAAAAGGAATATTTTTTATACGAAGAGTTTTACTAAATGACAAAAAGGGAATGTTTTTATTTCCGTACTTATGCGGCGACAAAGACTTCTCCGCCGCCGTGACCATTATTTGAGTTTCGGCTTCCTCTACAAGCCATCATTTTTTTAATGAAAAATAAATACAAAGTTTTAACTTTCTTTTATTTTGGTATTGAAAATGGTTTTGAAAGCGTTTTTATTATATCAATGTGTTGTATTGATATCTTGTGATTGAAATATGGAAATGTTATGTTTCCTTTATGCATTTTTTATGTGATACGATTATGTTATGGTTTATGATATGTTTAAACCTATTCATATGAGGAATGCATTGGACTTAATAAGTGACGGGTGGAGCCCGCTATAGCTCCTCGATGCATCGGCAGGTCTCATGAGACAAAATAGTGTCTTGGCACGAGGCCTTGACAAAATCTTATTTGTGGTCTTGGCACGAGGCCTTGACTACGTGGTTATGATAGTCTGGCATTATGCATTCCATCATTATGAAAGTGGTTATTGATATTGCATGTGATTATTCGACCAGTAGAATATTCATGTGAAGTAGTGAATGGCATTATCTCATTTTACTTTTACCATATTATGTTGATGTTCAAGTTTAAAAGGCTTTTGTTTTAGTTATACATTGCCTTAAATTTTTATGTTTATTTATGAAAGCTTTCGCAATATTGTTATCCTTACTGAGCATCTGAGCTCACCCCTTTCAATGTTTTAATATTTTCCAGGATGTGAAGAAGTATTTTATGAATGACCTACATGGATAGTCCGAAGAGGATAGAAGTGTGGACTATGAAGACTTTGTTATTAGTTTTTCACTTTATGATGTAATGTAAGACTTATGAATGTATCTAGTGCTTCCAAGGCTACTAAACTAATCGGTCTTTCGAGACTTGAT
Source organism: Viscum album (assembly GCA_963277665.1). Classification (NCBI taxonomy): domain Eukaryota; kingdom Viridiplantae; phylum Streptophyta; class Magnoliopsida; order Santalales; family Viscaceae; genus Viscum; species Viscum album. The sequence continues at coordinate 304,370,388 of OY728130.1, forward strand.
CTTTTGTGATCATGCCAATGTTACGAAGTAATGCACCGACTCTGGGTAGCTGGGGTCGGGGCGTTACAGATTGATTATTCTCTTAAGAATGAAATAGTCTCCATATCTTTCTTGAAGAAAGATGGCTATATATTCAAATCTTTTAGAGGGATCATATGAGTCTTATGAAAGTGACACCTAATGGGATTCTACCAGGTAAGGGGGTATTTATTTTAATTAGGTAATCCTTTGGATGTTATGTTCCTCATATGTAAATTATCTATTTGTATTTCGTCATAACTCCTTTTTTATTTATGTATGAATCATCTATTATAGAGGAGGGGGAGGTTTGTTATGGACTTGAGATAGTGAGTGAGGGGACCTCAATCATTCTAGGGGATATTTTGGGACCTCTCAACAATGTTGGGTTTGTGGGTGGCCAATTGTCGACTGAAGTGATTACTATAATTGAAGTGGTGACTGCTAATGGAATTCCCTTAGCAGGGTGATTACTCATGAACCTTTTGGAATTTCGAGTCATTATATAAAACTCCCATAATCCTTTTCTAATTTTTACGTTTTCCTGTATCATCTTACATTTATATACATGAATGAATCATTCTAAAATAGAAGTTCAAGTCTTGTTTGGGGCTTAACCATTAGTGTCAAATACTATGTTAGTGATTCCTAAAGGTGAGGAAGTGATAGTTGGTGCTTCTTCCCAAAAAGAGATTGTTGGGGAGGCCATGGCAGTCAGGAAATCTATAGTTATGCCACAAGAAGGGGTGGTTGATTACATGGTCTCAATGGATGGACTAAATATTATTCCCATAATCAGAGTAGATGATGAGGTTGTGGTGGTAAAGGTGTTAATAGATGAGTTATAAGAGTTAATTATTGCATTTGAGGCTTCATTAGAGGTGTATGATGTTACAAGAAAAACTAGGTGAATGGGGGGTCTATGGAGAACACACATACACCAGAAATTTCATCAGAGGTGGATCTTAAATATGAGAACCAGATAAAGGTGGATGAGATTTCACCACCTATAGGGGTGTATGAGGAGGCTATGATTATTGATATATACATGGAGCCACCCCAATACATAACTGATGCTTTTATTATGGGTTAATGTCTTAGAGGAGATTTGTTTCCTATAAAAATTTACTTTAGCCCACCTGAGGGCATGCCTTATAATTACCAAATTACTAAATTGTTGGTATTAATACCTCCATAAAAGATTACACCACCTCAGGACTTCAAAGGTTCTGGCTATGACTATACCGAGGAGAACTGATCCATCTGATGAAAATCGTGGTGGTACATGTATAAAATCATCACCCACACCACAATGGGTGACCTTCAAATCCTAGAGAGATATCTCTCACCTTAGATGACCATCAAAGGGCCCTACTTGGTGGATTATATAAGTCTACGCATATTGGTTCTAGATCTTCTCATTTAGTGGGAACACACCGAGTTCTTTGAGATTAACCCTTCAAGATAAAAAAGGAAAAAGGATCAAAGGTGCTTCAAGAAGCTGAAGAGGATATTTCCCATTTGGAATAGATGGTGTAGGGGAATGTTACCTTAACCTCTAAACAAGCTAAGATAATTATCCAACTAATGACTCAGTTGATGGTAGCTGAGGCTTAGGTGGTGGAGGTGAAATCCCTGGTGAAAACATTCTTGTATGAGTAAGACCAGATGAATCAAATGTCGAATAATTACACCCTAAAGACAATGAGGAGGTGGATAACTTGCTGAAGTGATATAATTCTCTATAGGATACTCAATAGAGGTTGGTTGAGCTTGAATTAATTACTTATAGGGCTAAACCATTGGGGGTATTGTTATTGGGAAAACAGAGTCTCCACCATGTGAAAGACCCTTGAAAACTCAAGTTTGTTTATTTTAAACTTGTTTGTATTCATGGACACATTTCACATGTTATAGTTGATTGTATCACAATTATCACACTAACGATACAACCAATAACCAATCCATAATCCCAGATGAGTCATGCTCAGTGTGAGAAATAAGGGGCGACTATATGATTACTCATTTATAAGAGGTCATTGAGAAATTTCTGAACATTCATCGTTAACATTTTTCGGTTGACCACCTGGAGTGTCCTAGCCAAGAATGGATGTGACTAGAGAACATGGTCCTATAAATAGATGACTTGATTTTCCAATGTCTTCTAGTATAAAAATAAGATAATTCTAGGGGATATCAATTCTACCCAAAGAAAGGGGAGTGGAGAAAAAAATAGAGATTTCAAAGATCAGTTACACAAAGGCGGTGGCATGATGATGAAGGATAAATGTTGAAGATTTTCAAAATAAAGAATACAATTTTGTTTTTTAGGAATATTGAAAAAATGAGGGTTGACCACTAGACATGTTTAAAACATAGTACATCTCTCAAGATTTCATCTGATGTATTTTTGGGAATATACCTTGGATAGTAGGTGATCCAGTGTGTCATGGGACCATTCCATCAAGTGGGGTGGGAATTAAAATGTGATTTAGGATAATGATAAAAATTATGGGACACACATAACATGTAGATGAAGTGATGGAAGTTTTAAATGGAGTTCAACACTCTAAAAATTATTCCACTATGGCTTCAAGCACTTTGGTTGGGAATATCGTTCTGGACAAAGGGTCATACTCATATTCTAAGGGTAGTTTCATATTGGATACTAAGTGATGGATGAAGAACACTAATGATGTGTTACGTAACATGAACATAAAAGGGAAAAATGGATTCTCCCTGATGTACTAAAATGCTACAAAGTATAACATCTTGTAGAAAAGAAAATGAACAAAAATTTTAACATCATATGGCGAGGATTTTCATTGCGCATTTTAAAAGCATATGGTGAGGGTGGTGAACATGAAATTTAATTTCATATTGATAGGATTATGTATCACATTATTTAATTTCCATTGATTAGGAAGTGAAGTCATATATCAGAAAATATTACATCTAGGATTTGGAATCTTATTTTATTATTGTAGAGTTAAAAATGTGGGATCCCCAATGGTTTTTGGTGTGACATGGAAGGGTAGTAACCAGATATTAATGGAAGAAAAAGGGTGGACCTGGGTCACACAATGAATTTGGGGTAGGCTATAAATAGATTTAGGTCATGATGTTTGGACATGATCTCCTAGTTTATGATCATAGATTTTTTCTAATGGGAGTAAACACCTAAAAACGACATGTGAAGAACAGAAGAGTGACCACTGAACATGTTTGAGGAGTCAAGGAGACCCTTAACATGAAAAAAAATTCCTATCATGACCTAAAAACGTTTTAAGTCATGAATCTTCGACCGGGGACCCCATTTTAAGGTAGTGAAATCTAAACCATGGGGTGATTGTGTATCTCCACCTATCCTGAAGGAAATGTACTCCCAACTCCTATGATTATTTGATCTATGCATGGTGTTGGAAACAAGGAGTGGTATGGAGTTACTATTTCATTCATTGGAGAACATAGTTAGGGTGAAAAGTTTTTGAAAAATCCCCTGAGGTTGATGGAGAGTTTCCAGACCTAGATATTTAAAGGGGAATGAATGAAAATTGGGGAACATGTACAGATGATGTTCAAAACACGTTTTCTACACCATTCTAAATTTAGTATGGGGAAAAAATTCGGGATCAATCGTTGAAAACATTCTAAACATGAGAGAAACTATTTTTTTCTAAATATCTTTTGAGGAATGCTCCAAGGATTATATGTGGTACTGTATGGCATGGGAATATTATGTTATGGAGGTTATTCAGATCGGGAGGATGATGATTATTCAATTAGAATAATGTATGAAGCAGATAAGTAAAATTGTGGAGTGTCCCCGAGGGGATGTAGTATCGTAGGATATATTCATCCATATTCTCAAATGTAATAGATGGATATACCATTAGGATAGAATCAATCATTTCTTGTAGGGGAAGGACCCCAAATTGAGTAGATGTTAGGGTTGGGCCCAAAGTGAGATATACGAGCATCACTACATATTCCATGAGAATGGGAATTAAGCCACATATATTTTTGGACTATGGAATGGTAAAATACTGGCAGTGGTGGGGAGATATATAATATAGAGAGGATATGAAATCATCCCATACTATGAGGAATTCTAATCTTATGTGGGAAAAGATTGTAGTTTAATATCATACGCTGAGAACATTGGATTGGTCATCTCACATTTGGCTTGTGGGGTATCCTGGTTTTGTATGGGGTGAGACTATATTTATACATCATGTGTTGAGGATATTATTTTGGTAATATCACAAATGGCATGAGAGGAATCCTTTTTTAATATGGGGTGAGACATTATGTCAATGTCATCTGTTGATGAAATTGTTTTTGTCATCTCACACATGACATGTGATCCATACTGGTTTTATACTAAGTGTGACTACATTCAATGTAGTGTGTTTATGATGTCATTTTGGTCATCTAATAATTTTAATGCGAGGAATACTATTTTTATATAGGGTGAGACTATAGTTTAACTTCATTTTTTTAAAATATTGGTCTTTGTACTTTAAATTTATAAAATTTGGACTATGTATTATACTATTTTAAGTTCAGGGAGATGAGACAATAGGGTTTCTTCTGGTTTAATGTTAAAGAAATTATAACTAAGGGGGAATGGGTGTCTCGAAGAGGATTGTGTGGCATAAAATAATGAAAAATTGATATGAAATAAGGTTAATAGAAGGCCTCCTTCCATGTAAAACTTGACAAAACAAGTCCCTAGTCAATTTCATGTTGTCGAGGTAGGAATACCCAAGGTAGTTTTGATGAAGGGATATAGACCTAGGATATGGAATCCAGGTTTCATTACAAATATCATGGGAATGAGAATAAAACCACACATAGTAATAAAAAAATTAAAGGGTAGGAAACCAACATTGGTAGGGGATATCCTATTGAATGAGGACACTAATTCATTTCATATAATGATATGATGCATCCTAAATTTATATAGGGTAATGTTTCCTGGTCATTTCATATTTACCGTATTAGGAATATCGGTTCTATATGATCTATGGTCGCAATTTAATGTATTTAACTGAGTGTTTTGATTTGGGATTTTGAATTGAGTTACCCATTATTTTCTTCTTCATTTTGATTCATAATGGAATCTGGTCCCACTAATGGGTCAGGGAATATTAATTGGGGATTATACCTGAATGAGAGGCCAATATTGGGGTGATATCACTATAGGTGACTGATGGATTGGTTGAATTTATGGTAGAGCTTGAAGACAAGAGGTCTAGGTGTCACTACATATCCATTTGAATAGGAATAAAGACACCCATAGTTCTTGATAGAATCATGGGAATAGGATCATTAAAACACCAAGAGTGATTGAAATGATGAGTATAAGGTCCATATTCTTGTATTTTAAGGTCATTGTTCATAGACCATGTATACTAGTTTATGTTCTTAGTGCTTGGAACAAAGATACTAGTTTATGGTCATAGTGCATGGACTAGGGATACTAGTTTAGGGTCATAGTTCCTAGACCAGGGATACCAGTTTAAGGTTATCATTCTTGGACCAAGGAATCATGATTCATGGATGATTATATGGTACTAGAGTTAAAACCAAGCTAGAATGGGGCCGATGAGGTTCCACTCTACACAAATCAATGTTGATTCCCATTTCACATAGTTTATGGTCACAAATCATAGAGAATGGAAAATAGTTTAAAATCATGATTCCTGGACTGAGGGGGTTTTTTTAGGGGAATTTGTGTGGTATTAAAGTGAAAATCCTCGATGTGAAAGGAGGGAATGCAGACACACAAAACAGACAAACAATTTGAAACAAACTGCATGTAGTCTAAGCATTCAATTATCTCTAATAAAGAAATTCCTATGTAAAGAGGGAATCCTCTCTAATGAGGTAATAACATTTTCATGACATAATGTAAAGATATAGTTTACCAATGTGTACTAAGGGTGTTGAATTGATTCATCTCACATTTGGTATGTGAGGAATCCCAAGTTTATATGGGGTGGGACTACAATTTAATTTCATGCGCTAAGAAAATTTTTCTATTCATTTTAAAGTCATGCCTCTCTGACTATAGGGGTTTCCAAAAGTTTATGGACATAATTATTGGAGAATGTGTATACTGTTCGTTTAAGTTCATAGAGCACATAACATGGTTACTATAGTTTGGTGTCACATATATTTGACCAATTTCAAAAAATTTAGGTTCATAATTCTTAGAAAATTGGTATTTATAGTTTAAGGTCAGATATCTTTGAATAATTGAAAATATTTTAAGGTCATAATTCTTATATAATGGATAAAAAATTAAATCAATGAATCTTGGAATTAAGGGGTTCTTCAACTGAATTACTTCTTTCAACACATAGCATTGGTAGGAGGTGTGATATGTTCTCCATACATGGTGACCAAAGAGTATAATCCATTATAATGGACCTTATGGATGATTTAAGGTCCTTACCATTTGTGATTCATCTTTTCTAGATTCTTACCAGGTATAATTGTAGTTTTGAGATCCATTACCATGTCACACTAGAGGAAAGATTAGAGGAGGACCTTTTTACTGAATAATATCACAATCCTATTTTGGCGACTCTCATGGTTGTTTGGGGCCTAAATCCTATTTTCCTTGAGGCATTAAAAAATTATATTGATTGAGTTATGAAATTATATCTATAATATGGTGTTTATAAATAGTTTTTTGGAGTTTCAACATCTAAAAATTTATGTGTATAACATCCCTTGTTCCATACACTGGGGAATATGGGGTCACCTGTGTAGAATTTTGATTAGTCATATGATAGGACCAAAGGTCGTTGGTGACCTTGTCAGGACACATATTTGGTTTTAGCTTACTATATTATACAAGATAATAGAGATGGTATTTTTTATCTCTTCAATATGAACATTTACCAATGCATGGTAGCGATAAGTATGTTTGGACTATATATTGTACTTGGCATACAATTTATTCATCTCAACAGCCCAGAAGTTGGTATCATTATCTATGAGAATAGTGTGAGGAACTCCAAATAGAAGGATGATGTGGGAGATCTTGAATTGAATCATGGAAAATGTTTTGACATCCTTAAGGGGAAATATATTAAGAGTTGGTGTCCTAGAACCAACTGGTTGTACTTTGATTACCTGAAAAATTTATATTAAACAACTTATTACATATTGTTTATTATTATTCATGACTATAGTGTAATAATGTCTTGGTGTATTTGTTGCATTGATAAGGCTATAGCAGTTCCCGCTATGATGAGAACTTGAAGTGATATGAAAATATTCTTAAATACAGTTATGCAGTTGGATGACATACTATAATGGGACACATAGTATACATAGTGTCAGGTGTGTGTATTCGCAAGAAGATGATAGTTACTCTCATGAATTTCATACATAGTAATCTCAAATATATGATACTATGATAACATACCCACCAATAGGAATTCCGCATGTTTTGGTGTCATCAGATATTCTTATCTATGAGAATGTGTAATGATCTTTAGACTTTAATATTATCATTAATAAATGTCACAACTTACGTACTTTGATTTACTGATGAATATTGTCACAAAGATAGTGGGCAGTAACTAGGGTATGTTGAGTGAGTCACGAGTGGCATGTTATTAACAGAGAAGTCAGGGAATGATTTTTACCTTCCATTTACAGAAGTTGATATCTCGGCCCTTTGATTGAAATAGAACCATTGTGCAAAATTCAATGGCCATAGTGTAACGATGAGTTTATATTTTGTATTCAAGGAATGATGTATCAAGCACAATGATTGATGACACTGTCATGAAACCTACTTGATGAGATATTGAGACAAAGGGATTATGTTTCTCAGTGAGCGTTCATATGTGGATGTCAATTTTGTGACTTTATGTTCTTTCTCTTGGGTGCCATGACTCGTTTCTAGATAGTACTCTTTGACATTAGGAATTCACGCCTAATTCCAAGGTGAAAAAATCCTAGAGGGTAACATGCTATGTGTTTATCATGGTCTCAGTTAAATTCTATTTGAATTTAATTAATGGGAAAAATATTATTATCAATATATTGGAATAATTTTATTTATGTTAAATTGATTTCATAAATTAAAAAAAAATTTATTCACTAGATTATGGGTAAAATATATTTATTTATTTTATTTATGATTTAAAAAATATTTATTTACTAGTTTTTGAATAAAATATTCAGTTATGAGAAGAAATAAATTATTTATTTATTTGGGTGTTCAATAAATTGAAGTGGAGTTCAACCATACCAAGGCCAGTTCGGTAGTAAAATAATTATTTTCAAGAAGGAAAATAATTATTTAACTTGTTGGAACAAATTAAAATAATAACAACACTTCTATTATTTTGTGACACAAAATTTTATTTATAATTCTGTTTTTCATAAGTTTGCACACTATAAATTTTAACATGGTATTATTATTAAAAGCATGAGTTTTCTCTAATTATATGAATCTATTTAATTTTTGTTATGCAATTAAATATTCTAAATGAAGCCCCATTTTAATAAATAGACACATATGTCTATTTTGTAGTGTAACGAACTACATGCCCTGTAAATTGAGAATTGTTGAGTCAATAAATTTCTATCTCGAATCCTCTTCCACCCTCTCAAGAATGAGAGATGTTCTTTAAGGATGAAGAACAATCGATCAAGAATGACCAACACTAGACACTCACTTCTCCATGATAGCACTCAGATATTGAGTGGTGTTGATCAGAGGCCATCAGAGCATGCGTGGATCACTACTAGAGGGATTCTAGTTTGTATCCTGACAATCGCAATCAGATAATATGGAAGGGTCATTCCAGACGATCAACATCATCAACGAAGAAAGTACCGAAGATCAATGTGTTCATTTCATTATGAAATAAATTTAATTAATTGTAAACATGATGTGAAAGATCCTCTCTAATGGCTTTGAGCCACTTATTTCATTATTTAAATCTTTGATTCTATTATGTGGAGACTGGAGTTAATTGTCATATTGATACTAGAATAAACATTGATCATGGTAAAAATTAATGTTGGTCTCCACACCAGCCGTGTTTCAACTGTGCTCGGAATGTCCAAGTGGTATCAGAGCATTTACATCATTGTTTATAATTATTTAAATAATTCGTTGATTATTTATGGTTTAATAATTTAGTTTTTCAATTCAAGTTAATCATTCTACAAATCTGAATCTTGAGACTTGTTTCCCCTCTTTCATTTATCGTTCACCTTACAGAAATTATTCTTTTTTTAAAATTTGATTAAAATAAAATAGATGATCTCTTCCAGATATTCCAAAGGTTCATAGCCATACAACAACAGAATACACCTTGTGTAGTTGGATTCACACATTATGTATCAAGGTTCAATGCATCAGGACTGGTCCTCCAGACTACGCCATGTCATCAGAGTTTGTTTAAGTCTTAAATACTTTTTCTGTTGACTAGAAACAGGTGCACCGCGATTTCCGGATTGCACACCATGTGGCCCACTAGACATGATGTGTAGTCCCTTCGGGTTAGGATTGGATCATGTACCCCATACATGGATTTCCAAACTGGAGACCGTGTAATATAGATACTACATGGTGTGCCAACCAATGGACACACCTTGTACTCTAAGGATTTTTTAAGTACATATACATGTCATATCCCCAGGCGCGTACTTCAGATGGATGATGAGTGATAGTACATCCTGTGTAGTAAGAACTACATGCTGTGTACTCATCCAAATTACGCATATTTATTAAAATTTATTATTATATTTTTCAAACCCTTGATAAATGTACCATGGTTCAGGCGTAAAGCTAAGCCAGAAAATGTGATAAGTGTTATATATGTGTGTTTGTGTTTAATTTATCATCTGCATAATTTTCATTCCTACTCATTGGGTTGTTATGAAAGAGAATTAACTGGGTTTCTTATAAGGTACAAATTACGTACAGAGTTAATTTTAAATGAATTTATTTGTTTAAAATTATGATGGATAAGAATCTCATGGAAATTCAAAAAAAATCCTTTAAGATAAAAGGATTGATTAATTAATGATGATAATTAATTGATTCGAGTGTGATTTTTCATAAAAAAGATTGATTAAAGAATTTAATACTAGTTTTATTAAACATGTAACTCGTTGCATGTATATCGGTGATCATGAGCTATACCAAGACCTTTTTTATGTAATTGGTTTCCTTTTAATTTATTTATTAAATTAATTTTGGGCCTGTGAGCCATCTCTCTTCATTAAATATGTAGGGCCCGCATATCCATGGTTTATTTTATGTGAACCCCCTTTTTTACCCCTCACCTACGTGTGAGTTGAAAATTATCTTGTAATAGATGGAAATCCCAAGATAGAGTAGGCAGTTCAAGCTGGAGCTGAGATGAATCCAATCCCAAGAGATACAGAGGTGGACAGGTGGAAAGCTATAAACACGAACTCAAATGGTTCAAGGTGTTTCTATGCTAGGTCAGGGTTAGTTTATCAACCTCTATATAAACTAACCATTATAAAACCTCATTATAATTCCATTTATTTTATTTTATTTCATTCCTTTGAATGATTAATCATTATTGATGTTTTTTCATGATCACATAATTAATGAATTAAACAAGAATGCAAGATGGAACTAAAATAAAAATGCATATACATCAATATATGAAGACATGGTTAATAACATAATTTATTTCCACATAATATTAAAAATCATGTGATAATGATAATAATAAATTCACACATAAGATATAAAAGCCCCTCAAATAAAATATTAAGTCATTCCAAGCCTTTTGTTACTTCATTAAGGAAAAAACTCAATAAAAATATGTGATTGACTTACACTTTTTGGGACACTTACTTTTATACAGGAAACGCTTATGAAAGGTTTAGAGTTTACATAACAATATTTTTTCAAGAGGAGTATCCCTTGCTAGAATTGGTGTCAAATTGTAGGTAAGAGTTGAGGAAGTTCAAAGATACGATTTCAAGATTGGGGAGTCCACTCAACAAATCAAGGAGTTGAAAGCCCGTAGTTGGAAAAGACCCGCCTACCTAAATACCTTGAAATAGCTTGAACAACCCTTGTTAGGGTTATATGAAGGGGAATATGAATCCTTTCTACTAGAATGTCATGGAATCTTGACATTCAGAGATCAATGGTGAGGGATATAATGAATTTATAAAATAGTGGGAGAATTAAAAAATTAATTTATTATTTCACACAATGTATAATCAAGAAATTAATAATGATATTTTATTTTACTTTTAGAATAACGTGAAAAAACCTTCAAGAACACTATCTTGAAGATCAGTTTGGGATAAAGACAACAACCTCCCTGGTAGTAACTTCTAGGAATGGTTTCAACACCTTTAGGATATTCTAAACAATGAACAGAAGTCTTACGTGATGGAGTCAGCATCACCTGATCCTTCTGCCGAAGAGGTGAGTGATGAAGAGTTATTGGTCTATTAAAAACATATAAAAAATGCATTCAACATTTAATTTTTGATTCTATAATCAATTTCTAGTGAGCTCATGAAATCTCAGGAAAACATGGATGCCTATAGCATGCTCAATCAGCTCTGTTGTATTTACAAGGAGAGGGAATGAAAATAATTATTTGAGATCTCCAAGTCACTCTTTCAAAGTATGCATGGAGAAGGTGCCCCATCCAGGCCTCATGTAGTCGTGATTATGGGATACATTGTTCAGATAGTGTTTATAGGGTTTAAAATCCCTAATAAAATGTGTACCGATGTCAATCTTGCATCACTCCCTCACATCTTCCCCATCTTTGTTGTTAATTTCAATATGAACAACATTTAGATCTCTATCTAATATTCTTATCCTAATTCGCCATGTGGATAAAGGTATGATGCGTGAAAATCCTTATTTCCTTATGGTGAATAATAGTAAAGGGAAGGTGATGATATTTAAGCACAAAACTTCATCACACATTTTTAAGAAAATCAATATCAAAGGGGAGGCAAGGGAACATGAAACTTTTTGTATCATATGTGTCAAGAAGGGCCAGTAATAGAAGAACCGAAGACAACCTAATAAGAAATGTGTAGCTTCATGTGTATTTGTTATCGAATGTAATCTATCTATTTCTCCAAATATGGTATTAGATATAGATTTTGGTTCCCACATATGTATCCAAATTCATAAACTAAGTAGATTTAGGAAGATTGACCAAGGGTAGGTAGATCTAAAAGTAGCCTATAGAGCTAGGCTCACTACTGTAGCTGTAGGGGGCTACCACCTCAAGTTTACAACAGGGATGATAATGGTGTTAAAGGGTTGTTATTATGTGTTGTATGTAACTAAAAACATTATTTCTATATCCAAATTTGATATAGATGGATTTGTTTTCATGTTTGTAAATAAATGTTTGTTGTTTCACAAAGACAACACTTGTTTTGGTAGGGCACATTTATACAACATTCTTTATGTGTCGTATTACACAAACCAAGTAGTAGAAATCAATAACAAAGATTCATCACACGACTCATACCACTCCCAACTTTGGCATCACCGGCTAGGTCATTTAAATGAGAAAGACTTGAAGATTTTACATCAAGATAGATATTTATATTATTTAAAACAGAAACCACATGGTATATTTCATGCATGTTTATATGGAAAAATGACCAAAGCCCCATTTTGTGGGAATGGTGAAAGGGATAAAGATCTTCTTGAATCGGTTCATACCAATGTGTGTAGACCATTTCCAATTGAAGAATTAGGAGGGTACTCATACATCATAACTATTACTGATGATTTTTGTAGATATGGATATATCTACTTAATGAGGTATAAGTCATATTATTTTGATAAGATCAAAGAATACATGATTGATGTTGAGAACTATCTGTTTAAGAAGATTAAAAAACTCCGCTTAGAGTGAGGAGGAGAATATATTAATCAATGCATCAATGATTACATATAGGACTTCGAGATCCTATCCCAAATTACTCCTCCTTACATGACCCCATGGAATGGTGTGAGAAAAAGGAGGAACCACACCTTTTTGGACATGGTGAGGTCAATGATGAGTCATGTGGGTCTTCCATTTTCCTTTAGGGGATATGCGTTACAAACAATAACACACATACTGAAACAAGTACCTATTAAATTGATAAATGGAATTTTGTATGAGTTTTGGTGTGGAAATAAATCCATGTTATCAAATTTACATTTGTGGGGAATCGATGAGTTTTTATGGAATCTTCAGGTAACAAACATTCACCCTAAGGCACAATGTGTACCTTTATAGGATACCCCAAGGAAACAACTATATATTACCTATAAAAAACCTCATACAAAATGGTTATAGTGGAAAGACACACCATATTTCTTGAGAGGGGGAACATCTCTAAAAGAGATAGTGGGAGCGAGATAGACATTGATGAAGTCGAGGCTCAAGGTATACAAGAGTTGGTACATGAATAAATTCCACAAAGCCTCATGGAATAAAGAACTATTCTATAGACACCAGAACTGTGTAGGAGTGAAAGAGAGGTTGGATAACTAGAACAATATGGTTTTCTAGTTACAGAGGATGGGGAATCATTATTAGTTGATACTAATGATCTTCTAACAAACAAGGAAGCACTAGGTGGAACAAATGATGCAATGTGGAAAGAATCCATCAATTATGAAATGGATTCCATGTACCAAAACCATGTCTGGATTTTGGTAGCTCCTCTAGTTGATGTAAATCTTTTTGGTTACAAATGAGTATTCAAGATGAAACTAGACATTGAAGGACAAGTCAGTACCTATAAGGAATGACTGGTTGTAAAAGGGTTCAAGAAGCATCAACGAATTGACTACGATGAAATATGTTCACCAGTTTCAATGCTAAAATCCATTATAATTATATTGGACATTTCCTCTTACCATGACTATAAGATTTGGCAAATGGATGTCAAAATAGCTTTCCTTATTGGGAACCTTTAGGAAGATGTCTACATGACACAAACTGAAGGGTTAATGACCCCAAAGGATTCCAATAAGGTATGCAAGTTATAGAAATCCATTAATGGATTAAGTAAATCATCTAGGTCATTGAAAATTCATTTTGATGAAGCCATAATAGAATTTAGTTTTATAAATAATGAATGTTATCCGTGCGTCTAAAAATTGTTTAGTGAGAGTGCAATTGTTTTTATAATATTATATGTCGATGACATATTACTTATTGGAAATGAGACACCAATCTTACAATATTTTAAGGAATGGTTGAATCAATGCTTCTCCATGAATTACTTGGGAAAGAAAACATATATTATTCAGATAAAGATCCATCGTAATAGATTTAAGAGATTGATAGCCCTAAGTCAAAGTAAATACATTGATAAGATACTAAAGAGATTCAATATGAAACCATTCAAGAGGGGATTTTTTCTAGCATCTCATGGAATTTATATTTCCATGAAAATGTATCCTCAGACACGTGAGGAAAGAATGATAATGGAAAGGACTCCATATGCATCAGTGATTGGGTTAGTCATTTATTCCACACTATGTACTAGGATGGATTTAGCCTACGCATTGAGTGTGGTAGGTAGATATCAAGCTGACCTAGGTGACTGCGATTACATGGTAGTAAAGACTATCATAAATTATCTTCGACATACGAAGGATGTGTTCCTAGTTTATGGAGGATATGAGGAACTAGTCCTCAGAGGATATGAAGATGCTAGTTTCCAGACTGATCAAGATGACGTGAAGTTGCAAACGAGATACATATTCTCTTTTAATGGAGATGTGATGAGCTATTAGAGATCAAAGAAGAGTGTGGTTTTAGATTCTACAATTGATTCTTAGTATATTGCATCTCTTGAGGTAACTATAAAATTAGTTTGTATGTGAAACATCATCTAGGAGCTGAATGTGATACCTAGCAGTAAAGATCCCATTACACTATACTGTGATAATACTACAGCGGTGGATCTCACAAAAGGGAAAAGTTCACCTCACCAGATGAAGCACATACTTCATAAGTATAATCTCTTCAAGGATATTTCTCATAGAGGTGATGTTACAGTGAGAAGTATTTCCAAAAAAGACAATGTGGTAGACCCCTTGACTAAATATTTGACTCAAATGAAACATCATTATCATGTTAGGTATAGTGGACTAAAAGTCATAGACAGTTTTCTATAGTCCAAGTGGGTGTTTGTAAGAGTTGGTGTCCTAGAACCAAATAGTTTTACTTTGATTAAATGAATATTAAATATTAAACATATTATTACACATTGTTTTTTTTTCTGCATGGCAATAGTGTAATCGTGTCCTGGAGTATTTGTTGCATTGACAAGGTCATATAAAGTTCCCTTCTGTGATGAGAACATTGATGTACTATAACAATATTCATAAATTTAGTTCTATGGTTTGATGAAATACTACAATAGGACACATCGTATACAAACCGTCAGGTGCGATTACTCATAAGAAAATGAGACTTCCTCTCATAAATTTTGTACTTAGTAATATCCAAGACAGGAAATTATGAGAAAAGACTCTCCAATACGAATTCTTCAAGTATTATTGTCATTAGATATTCATATATAAGATTATATTCTATAATACTTAGACTTTAATATTATCATTAACACAGGTTATGACTCACTGAATTTTATTTACTAATGAAAACCGTCACACAGACAGTTGGCGGGAAGTAGGGTATGTTGTGTGCATCACGAGTGGCATGTTATAAAAGGATAATTTGAGGAAGGATTTTTCCCTTATATTTATGAAAGTTGATATCTTGACCCTTTGATTGAAATAGAACCGCTGCATGAAATTCCATGTCCATAGTGTAATGATGAGCCTATTTCAAGTAGTAAAAGAACATTTTATCATGCACCATGGTTGATGACACTATCATGAAACCTTCTTGATGAAATAATGAGACAAGGGGATTATATTACACAGTGGGTGTTCATATGTGGATGGCGTTGTTGTGACTTTATGTTCTTTCTCTTTGGTTCCTTAACCCATTTCTTGACATTGCTATTGGACTTTATGCAAGCCCGCCTAATGCCAATGAGAAAGAATCCTAGAGAGTCACACACTAATTGTTTCTGGTGTTTGAAACTTAATTCTATTTGAATTTAATTAATGAAATAAATATAAATCTCATGCCATTGAAAATAATTTTATTTAAGTAAAATTGATTTCATAAATTAAATAAATATTTATTTTATAGATTTTTTGTAAAATATATATATTTATTTTATTGAAAATTTAATAAATATTTATTTTCTAGTTTTTAAAATTAAAAATATTTATTTATGAGAATAATTTATTTATTTATTTATTTATTAGGGTTTTCAATAAATGGAAGTGGAGTTCAAGCTTACCAAGGCTGATCCAGTAGTAAAATAATTATTTTCAAGATGGTAAATAATTATTCAACCAGTCGGCCGAAATTAAAATATTAATAACTCTGCTATTATTTTATGATGAATAATTTTATTTATAATTTCATTTTGTGCAAGTTGGCACACCATAAATAATGATGTGGTATTATTATTAAAAGAATGAGTTTTATCTAATTTTAGGAATGTATTTAATTTATATTACATGATTAAATATTATAACTAAATTCCCATGTCGATAAATATTCATTCATATCTATTATTCCATGTACTTAATTGCACTCTTGATGAATTGAGAATTGTTGAGAAAAAAAATTTCTATCTCGAATCATCTTCCCTCCCCTCTCAAGAACGAGAGACATTTTTTCAAGGCTGAAGAATAAGAGATCAAGAACGACTAAAACAAGACACTCACTTCGCCAAGGCAGCACTCAAAGAATGAGTGGTGTCAATTGGAGGCCACCAGAGCATGTGTGGATCACCAAAGATCCAGGTATTCATTTCTTTTTGAAATTAATTAAATTTATTATAAACATGATGTTCCAGACCGACTCTAAGGGTATTGGACCTCTTCCTTCATTACATAAATCTTTGATTCTATTCCATAGAGATTGGTGTTAATCATCATTTTGTTCATGTAATAATCATTGATCATGATAAAATGTAATGTTGGGAACTAGACCAACTGTGAATTCTCTATACTCAGAACCTGCACATGACTCTTCCATTTTGGAGAATAAATATGTTGTTGTCAGAATGAATATGAACTGTTGAGTTTTTGTTTTTTGTTATGGTCCCACAATGTTATGTTCCCATGATGAAAAGGTTCACGAGTGCTTGGTGGTGTGGATAATCTACAGTAATTAATGACCAATGATGGAATGGATCTGGTACATGTGGAGCCTCTGGGATAACTCATTGTAGTCATGAACCATGGTAGGCTAGAAGTAACTCAAACTCCAGATCTGATGAGAGAGATTCAACCACACTTGATGGGAACCACAAGACCTATCATTGACCTACCAAATTACCTAAGGTATATCATATCCATGGATTCAATAGAGGATTATTATATGGGACCCAACATGTAGATGGTCTTCCTAAGTATAAGACCACTATGGATGGTATACTGCGTTGCATGCTAGTGAATTCACTGATGTTTGGCTTGGTCTAGATAAATAATTTGATGAGATATATACACTACAAAAGAGTCAACCAATCATGAATTACCACATATATAGGGGGACATGAATGACCTAAAATAATGGTATAAATATCTAGCTGATTCACCTATTGATCTCCATAATCCAAAGTGGAGAGGGTGGTGACCCTTCAATGTTCCACATGGATGACCAGATCATTCTAGATATGATCTACAATGGAGGAGTCCAAAAATTCCAAATATTAATCATGAACATTACATTTGCGAGGATCATGAGTCACATATATATGGAAATGGAATTGGTCCATTATCATATGAGTACATTCCAATAGGGGTAGTAGCTCTTTTATTCTGATGACATAGTCACCCTTGATCTATTTGATAACTAGACCAGAGTCTCCCTTCACCCTTTTTTGGAAATCTATCTTTAGGGACAACATGAGAATAGTAATGATATCTTGATACCCTCCCATGTTTTTGGTGTATCCTCCTAACATCTCAAAGGAGTACATGTAGAAAACCCATACTAGTCTAACAAAGATGATCCCTAGGCCTACCCAATTGAGCTTGGGATTCATATGCCTTCTAAAATTTGGGAACCAAGAGGAGCCATAAAAATGAATATTACAACATTTCACATACATATCAATTCATAGAATATATACATATTGAAAATCATCATCTTGGGGTATTTATTCAAGATCTGTATGTGTGGAGAGGAATTACACCAATTCCTAGATATTGATGGCCTTTTGTGGGTCAAATTTGATATCAAACTTCTAGAGGATCACTACCCATCATCCCAATTAACATGTTAGCATGGGGAGATTGAGGATATACTTAATCGAGTCTACTCAAAACTCCATCAATATCATTGGGAATTTAAAATAGTTTCACAACTTCTACACTTTGAAAACTAGTGTGAAGAAGATCTTCTCAATGGAGGATTATTTGGTCTCTTTGTCGGAGAGAATGTAAATGATACAATATAGTTTATTTTCTATACCCTCATTATTTAATAGTCTAGAAGGGAATTGAGGGACCATCCTTAGGTGGTTACATAGAGGGCCAAAGGCTTTCCCAAGATGGGGGTTACCAGAACAATAGGTTCTAGAAAGTACTGCATGTTATCCTTAAATTAATTCTATAACTCTTCATACCAATAATAAAAAAACCTTTCTTCATGATCCTAGAAAAGGGATTACCCTTATAGGAAATACTTTAAATAAATAAATGTATATAGGCTATGTGTCCTTAACGGCCTCACAATGCCCTAAGGTTTCTCAGAGGAAGAATATAATAATCCTCGATCTCTCTTAGGTCTATCTCGATGCCTCTATCGATTACGGTGATGTCAGGAAATTTCCTAGAGGTATCTTCAAATGAGAAATTCATGGGGTTCATCTTCAAGTGTGAGGAGTGGAGGAATTTTTCACTTTCTCAAGATCCTTGAGATGGTCCATTATATGGCACGATTTTCCACCAAATCATTTATATAGAACTCTACCAATGTCCCTAAAATTAACTTAATGATCTGTTTCATAGATCGCTGATAAGTAACCCCAATATTCTTCAGACCAAAAGGAATTAAATTTTACCAAAATTTCCCTTGGGTTTCCCTAAAGTTATTGGACTCCTCAACATAATGGGTCATCAGGATCCAAATATACCCGAATTATACTTCTAAAAATGAGAGTTCTGCTAACCTTGATATGGTATTAATCAGAAGGTATATCACTATAATGGGGAAATCATCCTTAAAAATGTAG
The DNA here is from genome assembly GCA_963277665.1 of Viscum album. NCBI lineage: Eukaryota > Viridiplantae > Streptophyta > Magnoliopsida > Santalales > Viscaceae > Viscum > Viscum album. The sequence goes on from OY728130.1 coordinate 304,389,747, forward strand.
AGAGGATGAGGTCGCAAATACCGATATAGACTCTAATAAACCTATTATTCTTTCTAACTGGGTGATAATGGATATCCATATAGTGTACTACACTAACCTTGAAATTTTGGATTTAATAATCATGTCAAATTCAGCCTCGAGCAAAGAACAATGAGAGGGGTGAATCTTTCTGGGATGTTTTTTGAACTCATGTTGACTCACTGGGAGGACAATATTGTGGAAGGAGACATGATTTTCCATCCATTTAATTTCGTCATTTATCTAGGCAAAGTCATCATGGTGGTGTTTTAGGAATGTCGCATACTACTATTGTTCCTTTAAAGACATGGATGCATTGATCAATGCCAGCCTTTGATCATCCTCTATACCTCGGTTCACATTTTTCAACTTATCAACAGTGGTGGATACACCCTTTTCAAATGATGCAGGGGCCTCCTCTAATTCATTTTCTTCATATGAGGCAGGAGGAATATAAATAGGAGGAAACTCTTCTAATTGATCCAGATCAACAGGAGCCTCTGTGTATATCCTAGATGATGTGGAGACCTTATAGAGGGGGTCATTTTGAATGAATATTGTGGTTATATAATTCATCGGGACAATTGTTTTCAGATTTCCAACTATGAGATCAACTATTGATGTCGAAGTATTTGTGGTGATTATCCCTTCATCAGTTCTGTATGGATTTATGGAACTTGTGGGAATACCACAAATTGGGGGCCATGAAGTAAAATCATCAGTACCTCAATGTTCTTGGGGATTCAGATATCACTTAAGCCTACATGGCATAGGAGTACGATGTAATATGTGAGTTCATCTTCATGGGGATTCTAGAATCCTTTTTCATGGAGATAATGAAGTAGCCCATGTGACTATAAATATGATCTCTAACTGATGAATTAATAGGATATATATATATAAATTCATCACATGGATTGAACATAGTGGCCTCTAGATCATTGGTAGCATTGATGTTCTCTTCCCCATCGATCTGAACCTACATCCCCTCTATTTTGTAATAGTCTACATCCAGATAGTGGCCTTCAAAAGAGTCAAAGGGGGATACATCACCCTAGAGAACCGCTACATGATCGTATAGGGGTACTTAAGGAACTGGTGATATGATGAGTGGACCACCACATGAAAATGAGCCCAGGGATTTCCAAGAATCAAAATTTTGGTGCTATCCTCTGAGACTACTATAATCACTATGTTTTATATCAATCCATCTGAAGTTCCAAGAATCAAATAACAACTGAGAAGGGGGGGGGGGGGGTTGAATCAGTTTTTTAACTTTAATAAGTTTAAAAACTTTAAGAAACATAACCCTTGAAACCTATTAAGATTTATTTCATTGTCAACAGTTAGCAAGAAACTCAAGAATGCAAGAAAGGTAAATCAAGAAATGCACACAATATTTACAAGGTTTAGCCTCAATAAGAGAACCTACGTCCTTACCACAACCACTCTCATGGGTTTATGGAAATCCACTATAATTAAGAAGTGAATACAGCTTGTGCCAACTTCCATTGGAAACCTTCTATATTCCGATAGGAAAGATTATACGGACTCCCGACAGTTTGCAATGATTCCTTAAAGAACAAATGATCCAAACACAAGAAAAAGAACATTGTTAAGATGCTCCACAAATAGTCACTCCAAATCTTCAATCCGATTTCCGGAATACGAATTTCTGAAACCAGTCTTCTCAGCAAGGATATATGATTCCGCACAAATGCCCACCCAGAATTCTCAATCCAGTTTCCTTGAATCCGATATTCTGAAATCGATCTTCTCAGCAAGATAATGATGTTTCCACATAAATTCTCACTCCGAATTCTCAATCTGTTTTCCTTGAATCTAATATTCTGAAATTGGTCTTCTCAACAATATTATGATGGTTCTGCAAAAATTCCCACTTTGAATATTCAATCGGGATTCTCTTGGATCTGATTTTGAATCCGAACTTCTCATCATGTAAATAATGGATCTGATTCTCTTCTTTTCAAACACTTAAGAAAACTTCATCAAGATTGTATATGCTTTTCACATTGAATTCTCTAGTGCTCTTCCTTTTCCACGTGTGTAAAAAGTTGTTAATGAGAGAATTATCTGAGCATATATTTATAGGAAACTCAGAAAACAAAGGCAAGAATCTTGAAAATCTTCCCTGCTTCCTCAAATCTAAAAAACACTGCAAATCTCTCGCATTTATTCTTCAATCTTTGACTTCCTCAAATATCCTTAAATTTCTACGAGATTTAAGAAAATTTCAAATTCTAGTTTTATTGAACTCAAAATTGTCATTCTGAATTTCTCAGCATGTTGCTCAGGATTGTCATTCCTAATTCCCAACATGTTGTTTAGGATTTCCATTCCGAATTTCACAGCACGTTGCTCAGGATTTTCATTAAGAATTCCAAGAATGTTGATCACGATTGTCATTCCGGATTTCTCAGCATATAGACTCCGAACATCAGGCATAGAAAGTAGACTCCGAACTTCAGTTTCAGCAAGTAGACTACGAATTTCTTGCTTTGGAGGTAGACTTCGAACTTCAGGCTCAGCACGTAGACTCCGAACTTCAGGCTCAGCAAGTAGACTCTGAACTTCAGGCTCAGCAAGTAGACTATGAATTTCTATCTCAGGAGGTAGACTCTAAATTTTTGGCTGAGGAAGTAGACTCCTAACTTCAGGATCAGCAGATGGACTCCAAACTTCAGGTTTAGCACGTAGACTCCAAACTTCAGGTTCAGGAAGTAGACTCAGAATTTCTGGCTGAGGAAGTAGACTCTGAATTTCTGGATTAAGTAGAAGACTCTGAATTTCTGGATTAGGAAGTAGAATCCGAACATTCTGGCTTCAGGAAGTAGATTCCAAATTTCTGGTTCAGGAAGTAGACTCTGAACATTCTAGATTGTGGAAGTAGACTCCAAATTTCTCAGAATTATTTCTTAGTGAAAAACATCAATCCAATTCACCATTTCTTCAACGGCTTTTATAATGATTCTTTTCATGATTTGTGTGAATTTTAAGATCATAAAAGCATCATCTGATTATGTTTAGAAAGTTTGTGACACTTTCTTAACTTCTGACATCTTATTCTTCTACATAATATTCTTTAAGGAAATCATCAGCCACCAACAACTTCAAATTTTTGTAACTCAAAAACATTCTTCAAAAATAAGGTTTGTTGTCAACAAACACAATACTTTTTTAAACAAAAAAGCACAAAGGTTATTCAATCTCCCCCCTTTGGATTTGTTATCAATCCTTGGTAACAAGTTTTCACCTCTCAAAACATTTACATGTCATGTTCTTGAATTTTACCAAAACATAGCCATTCTCAAAAAGAGTGTCCTGACACAACACTACTTGATAAAGTAACGTTTTTGAAGGATTTCCATCCGTCGATGACAAGAAAAATTTGTGGCCATGTAACGATAAACATCACCTTCCTCAAACTCCCCCTCAACATTTAACTTTTTTCTTTCTCACTTTTCTTTTCTTCTCTAGTTTTTCATTCTCTCTCATTTTTCTTTATCTCTCACCCATTATACGATAACCACATCTTTAGATTCATAAAAGTAAACTTACTATCCCCCTTGGTAAACATAATCCAAAGCACGGTGGGGGATTCTACCTTATGAGTTTTAGGAAGTCTTGGGAGGAGGCTGAACATGGAGTTTCAGCCTCAGTTCAACAAACATCTCCTTTGACATTGCTTTTGTGAAAATATCGGCAATCAGATACTTTGTTGAAAGATATTCCAGCAATACATCTCCAGCAGCAGATTTCTCTTTTAAAAATTGATAATTTATATCAATATGCTTTAATCATGAATGTTGAATAGGATTCATGGAATGATTAATGGCACATTTATTATCACAGAGTATTTTCAATGTTTCAGAAGCATTCATTTTCAAATCATCCAGCTGAAGTTTCATCCAAATCATTTGAGTACAAGACTGAGTAGTTTCAACATATTCAAATTCATCTATAATTAACGTTACTAAACTTTTTTTCTTGATTTTCCAACTCACACAACATTCCCCTAAGAAACGTTTTCCTCCTGATGATGATTTTCTATCATTAGAATCACCAGCCCAACAAGCATCAGTATAACCATGTAACTTCATCTCATTGTTTATCTTGTATGACAACCCATTTGAAGTTGTTCATTTAACATATCTCAAGAATCCTCTTAACATAAAACATATGTGATTCTTTTGGATTACTTTGATATTGGGAACAGAGAGTCACAACATAAGTAATATCAAGACTTGAGGCTTTAAGATAAAGAAGAATTCTTTTTAACGTTCGAAAGTCTTTCTGATTCACACTGTTCCCTAACTCATCTTTGGTCAACTTTGTGCTCACTAATATAGGGGTTGAATCTTCTTTTGATTCTTCCTTACCAAAATTATTTAACAGTTCCTTGACATAATTTTCTTGGGATAAGAAAATGTATTTTTCTTATTGTTGAACTTGTAACCCAATGAATAAAGTTAATTATCCCAACATTTACATTTCAAAACATTCCTTCATCGCTTCAGTGAACTCTTCACAAACCTTTTATTAATCTCCAACAAAAATTATATCAACCACATAAACTATTACAATTAAAGTTCCAGAGTCAAGATCTTTAACATACAAGTTGCTATCATCCTTTCCTTTAGAAAAGTTCATCCTTCTCATAGAATTTTCAAGCTTCGAATACCATGCTCATGGAGCTTGTTTCAACCCATACAAGGCCTTATTTAATTTTAAAACATTGTTATCATCCTCATCAAGTAAAAACCCACAATGTTGTTCAATGTAAACTTCTTCTTCAATATCACCATTTAAGAAAGCTGACATTACATCCATCTGATAAACCTTGTAATTCCGATGAGCAGCCACTGCAAGAAACATTTGAATAGTTTCCAACCTTGAAACAGGGGAAAAGTTTTCATCAAAATACACACCTTCCACTTGTGTATATCCTTTTCACACAATAATTTATTTTTTTCTTGTAACTTATCCATGCTCATTCAATTTATTTCTGTAGACCCACTTCATTCTGATTTCATTCTTATTTGCTAGAATTGGAACAAGTTCCCATGTATCACTCTTCTCAATTAGATCCAATTCATCATTCATAGAATCCACCCATTCATTATGTTGAATAGCTTCTGAAACTAATTCTAGTTCAACCTTTGAGATACGGGAAGTCTGATTTTTCTAATATTAATTTATTTCTTGTCTGAACTGAAGCCTTATTATCCCCAATAATATTTTCAGATTCAATATGTTTTTGTAATGTATGAAATATCACATTTCCTTTCTCAACATCATTTTATTCCCTATGTGACTTATCTGAGTCACTCTCACTCTGGTGGGGATTCTTTGATTTATTTTCCTCAGTATTATTACTATATTTTGTGAATGAAATTGAATTTTCAATTACCTTCACATCATATGAATCCACCAACTTCACTAAATGTTTGTTCCAGTATTTGTGACTTCTTCCATTCGGTGAATACCACATAAATATTCCTTCTTCATCTTTCTCATCAAACATTCCTAAGTACGGATTTTTTATTTTGAGAAAGCATGGACTTCCAAAATTTTTGAAGTAATTAAAAGAAGGTTTTTTGTTATACCACATATAATAAGGATTCATGTATGTTTCTTGTCTCAACAAGCATCTATTTTGAACATGTACAGCAGTGCTAACAACTTACCTACAAAATAATTTTGAAAGTTTGTATTCTTATAAAATATTTCTTCCCGTTTCCACCAAGCATCTATTTTACTTTTCTGCAACTCCATTTTGTTTTCGTGTATAGGGAGAACTATACTGATGTTTGATACCATGCTTCCTATGGTATGTTTCAAAAGCATTACTTATGAATTCGGTATCGTTTTATGTTCTCTATTTCATTATGGAATCCCACAATTCTTTCTAGACATCTCTTCTGAAGAATTTAAACATTTCAATAGCCTCTGACTTATGCTTCATGAACATGATGTTTGTCATCTGAGTGAAGTCATCAATAAAAGTGATAAATTATAAATATCGTTTTGCTGATTGATATCTCATTGGCCCACACAGATCGGAATAAATAAGATTAAGTGGTTTGATAGATTGAATCTCAACTCATTGTTGGCCTTTGTTAGTCATCTTTCCTTTCTGGAAAGTAATACAAACATCTTAATCTCTTCTTTTCAGTTATGGAAAATTGTGAACATCATCAACTTTAGAAAGCTTACTCATGTTCTTCTACCCGAGGTGGCCAAGTCTTCGATGCCACAACTTTTTTTCATCTTCAGCACTCAAATAACAAGAGTTATTGGATTCTCCAATTTGAAAGAGATTCCCACTCGTTCTTTCACCTTTTGTAATAACTTTTCCATTTTTCACAATTTTGATGATACAAGAATCCTTCCTGAAGATAAATTCTTTTCCATCATCACAAATCTGACTTACACTAAGTATGTTATGTTTTATCCCATCAACAAGAAAGACATCCTTAGATTTCAGTTTCTCTGCTTCAATCTCTGCCGTTGTAATTCGCTTAATTTTTTAGGAACTGTCATTTCCAAACGTAACCACTCATCCAACATGACTTTCAACATGTTCCATGATTTTTATATCACTTTTTGAAATGAACGTCCGATTGTCGCCTATCGACCATTCAAGGTTCCGGTGCTCTGCTAATTTGTATAGCAGCACCCGGGTCGAATCCTCGGTGTTGATACTTTGTAATAGTCATTTGTTTTTAGTTAATTGTATTCTGATTGGGGGGTTTTTTTGCAGAGCATATGAAATAATTTATAGATGATGTTTGATTTAACAAATTGATAAAGATTAGGGTGAGTTAATAATTAGGTAGTTAAGTTTGTGATATCTTTGAGATTTTCTTCATATTGCATTAAATTAACACCTATGTCACAAGATGATTTTAATCGGAATTCCCAAGTGTTAAAGCTTTAATCCAACCTGTAACATAACTTAGGTTTCTAATCATTACCATTACATGTTTATGGTAGTGTATTTGTGGTTCCAATAATCCATGGAATCCACATATTAAACAAAACATGTCATTAATCTAGGACATATAAAGTTCAACATAGATAATATTAATTTAAAAAAATTAGTTGAGAAAAAGCTCTCAATCACATAGCATACCTAAATTATAACTCACCCCAATTAAATATTTACCCAGAAATTAAAATTATTACTAATCTTCGTATAATGATTATGATGATTAATTTAAGAAGATAAGATAAATAAAGGGATAGGAAAAGATTTTTGCATCAAACACGCACACACACGAACAATGATGATAATTAAAACAGATTTTCGATTGAATGAGGATGAAAATGAAGAGAAGGGGATTCAATTGAATTTAAACAATTTTAAGAACATAAATATTAAAGTACAGAAGGGGGATGAGAATAAGAGATACTGAAGAAGAAACTTGCATTAAAACAGAATTTCAAAAGAAAGGACTTACAAAATTACAAAAAACAAAGAACATGAAAGTAAGTGAAAACAAATAGAGGAGGAAAGGTCTCTCAAGTAAAAACATGAGTTTGGAAGATCCTCCCAAGACTTTGGAATGGCTTTTTTCGTGCCAATATGTTCTCTTCTCTTCTGAAATGCCAACCTCTCTCAAGGGGAGAAGGGGAGAGTATTTATAGCCCAAGGAGTGGACTCTTTGCATTCCCAATCTGTCCCTCTAATTGTATCGCCACGTTGGCTATTCAGATGCCTAATCTTGAGCAATATCCTTCTTCAAAGTTTTACGTAATAATGTTTTATGAATAATCCCAAAATTTGGAGTCATTTAGACTAAAGGATCAAATGTTATGGCCGGTTGATTAAACAAAGTTAAACTGTCCATTTCAATCCAGTATTTTTAATGTCCAAAATATGAAAGGGTTTTTGAATTGAAATATGCCTTCAAATCCGAATTATTTCTTCAACAGGGTAGGCCCACTATATATTCTCTTTCACACTGAAAAAGCTCAGCTATATTGGATGCTTACATCATAAGATATGTCATTTATACTATACTGATTTTAATTCTCGGCAAAAATGGTGGGCTGGATTTTAAAGCTTAATTTGGGCCCCTTATTCTTAGATTTGGGCCCTAAAAATTTTATACAAGACTCCTTGAATTTTCCCCGGAACTATGGTGTAGAATAATAGAATTTGGACTTCTGCATGTATCCCAGTAAATCAATCTTCATGAATAGTTCAGTTTCTTCACAGATTCATTGGTCTTGTTTGTGAGGACCATATATCCCTTCAAATGGAAGAATTTGATCATGGTACCTTCGAATGAAATGTTGGATATTTAAATGAGAATAATAAAAAATAGGAACCACACAATTTAGATCTGTATAGTGATAGTTATTATTAAAACATTAAACCGACTCTATTGGACTACTTCTAAAATTGCCCAAAAATTATACTTAATATTCAGACATTAATATTTCACACAAATTATGCACATTTCATATAAATTAGTAAAGGGAGTATATAATAAGTCATTAAAATATTAATAACATCAACTCCCCCATATTTAGTTTTGTGCATGTCCTCATGTGCAACAAATATAAAAACATGTCAAAATATTTATCACTCACCAACAAATATTAAAATTTTGTTTTTTTCAATCAGGGGAGATATAGACTATTTCACTCATCCATTTCGAAATCCACCACAAGTTGTTACAGAAATAATGTTCCAAAACTTAATTAGTTTTTCATGCTCAAATTTAGAAATGGAAAATGTGGACACTCAAAACTCACACCTCTCAAGATGATAAAATTTATTTGTGAAGGTTCACTCTTCACCAACCAAAAGTGAAAATCATAGAGTTTGAAAAGAGCTCTCAGCTTCCAATCCCTATCCAAAGTGAACAAGAATCAAGAGGTCTTTTTAATAGTTTTTTTGTGGCTATTGGACTGTACGAATATAATGTCCAAGAGAGAATAAGAGGGGTAAAACACTAACATAGAAAATGTAACGCCCCGACCCCAGTTACCTAGATTCGGTGCATTATTACATAACATTGGCATGATCACAAGAAAGATCAAATCTCTAAAGACCAATTGGTTTAGTAGCCTTGGAAGCACTAGATATATTCACAAAGTTTTACATTACATCATAAAGTGAAAAACTACTACAACAACATAGTATCCATATTCCACACTCATATCCCCAGATACTATCCCTGCAGGTCATTCATAACTTACTTTTCACATCCTGGAAAAAATATAACATAGAAAAGGGGTGAGCTCAAATTCCCAGTATGGATAACAATATAGCGGAAACATTCATAAATAATAATAAACATTTAAGGCAATGTATAACTAAAACAAAAGACTTTTAAACTTGAACTTCAACATAGTATGACAAAAGTAAAATGAAATAATGCCATTTACTTATTCACATGGATATTATACTAATCGAATAATCACATGTAATATCAATAACCGCTTTCATAATGATGGAATGCATAATGCCAGACTATCATAACAACATAGCCAAGGCCTCATGCCAAGACTACAAATAATATTTTATCAAGGCCTTGTGCCAAGACACTAGTTTGTCTCATGAGACCTACCGATGCATCGAGGAGCTATAGCGGGCTCCACCCTTCACATATTAAGTCCAATGCATTACCATATGAAAAGGTTTAAACATAACATAAACATTCGTATTAAATCTAGAATACGAAATGTCAATAATTTTACCATAAACCATGAATGGTATAAAAATAGAACATCCACAGTCAAACATATCACAAAACCTTCAATACAATATAGAAGTTTTGTATCATAATAAATCAACTTCAAATAAGCGTAAAATCCATCAAAGGATGATGACATAGATGAAATCAAAACTCTTTTTAGAGAAATACCAATTTCTATTTTTGAAATCATTTAAGAGTCATATATTTATGAAATAAATCATTTTCATTGAAAATATTCTTATAAGCTTATAAGGGAAGCTTCGTCGATTTTATAACGGCAGAAAATAGCCGCACCCGCTGTATAAGTTAAAAAACATTCTAACCTTAATTTTGTCGAAAAGGTTAAAAAGCACCTTGTTTGGAAAAAGACGGAAATATTACTTTATAAAACTCTTATAAAAAGTCAAACAAGGGTATAAATGACTTTAACCCATATTCTTGTAAATAGTAAAAATGTTTTGAAATACATTTTTAAGAAACATGGATTTGGATGATAAAGAGATCCCAGTAGATTATTACGTATAAATAACCTCGGATAATGAAGAGATTGTGAAATAACCCATACCTTGTACTTTTCCTTGGTTGGGGTAGGTTAACCTCTTGTATAATGGTTAAATAATTGTTAATAAATTATACAAGAATCATATATATTAATATGATATCATATATGATCTTTTAACATTGATTTGTTAATAATATCTTAGAATTATCGTCATTTCGGGTGTTAACTTACTCGTTTTCTTTTATATGTTTTGTTACATAAGACATGTTTGTTATGTATAGGTTGTATATTATTCATATCCATAATTATATCAAGTCCTTAAAAATCATTTTTAAATCATAAAATGATAATTATACTTGAATGGATACGATGGAGAATGAATCTCATCGCGTTTGTGGAGACGGTAGTCCGTACGTACGCACAAGCGACAATATCATTCTTTTGATATTAAAATAATATATAAATGGATGGTATATAATATATAAATAATAATTAACATGTTATATTTATTATTTTCATGAGTCACACATCATTATTATACCATCCAAATAATAATATATTGAATAACAATTACACCACGACGTGGAGACGGTAAGCCGTATGTACGCACATATGGTGACATGTTATTCAAAGGGTGGATAGAATACTGAATATGGTTATACCATATTTATAATAACAAAACAGTATATATAAGATACTGGAGTTATTATTTTAGAATGGTAATAACAAAGAAAGAAGACGTGGAAGAAGAAAGGAACTTGAAAAGGGGTGGTGAAAACATTACCTCTTCTTCGGGTTCTTCCTTTTGATTTGATCAAAAGGTCTCCTTAGGTTGGCTTTATGATCAAACTAAGGCCTCTATGTTGTAGTGAGTGAAGTTGGAAGAGTATTTGGGCAGAGTTTGGCCGAACCAAAAGTCTTTGAAGGTGTGAAGAAATGAGAAGTAGGAGTGTCCTTTTATAAGAGGGGTGAGGGGCACCTTTGGAAAAGCTAGAAATATTAATTTATAATAAATTCATATTCGGTTCCTAATGGGTCCAAGGTTGATTATTAAAATTTTAATGTAGAGATAGGTCGAAAACCATTCAACCAATAGAATTTAGACTGGTTTGGGTTACTATATTAACCATATCTTTTAGTTTTAACTCTTAGTTAATTAGTTTGACATTTACAATGTCACTTTGTATTTTTATAATATATAGTTAATAAACTTACTATATACATCCAATAGACCCCCAATTGGTCCATTAATGATGAACCTATCATGATATAAGTCTCTTGGCCGAACCTTAGATTTTTAAGAATTTAATATCAGTTAATAATATAATATTTGTTTTAAAAAACTCTTTTATGTCAATTTTGACACTATTCAATAATTGATTTTTGTGAAACTCATAACAGAATTATTACTTAGACCAAAGTTAATTACATAAATCCTAACATGTCATATTAGCCTAGAAAATTATTTTAATTCATTAAAAGTCTCAAATTATATTTATTTGGGAATTTATAATATCAATTATTTTAATTTGTCACAATTATTGTAATTACTGCATCATCATTGTATCATAAATATATTAAATTATTTAAAGTATAAAAATTAACAATAAAATATAATTATGTAGGAAATCCTATTATCTTTCTAATGAATATTTACAATCGAATGTATCTTATGTATAACCCTATATTAAATTTTTTTTAGTAAATAAACTTTGATTTTAACTCTTTTAACTCTTCTTTGAATTAAATAATAATAAATGTCCTAATCTAATCCAAGTGGACCTAAATGATAATATTTTATTCCTAATATTGTTTTTGGTCGAGATACACTTGTCCAATAGAATTAGGACATGTTTTAGGGTAATATTAATATCATTTTTACCCTTAATTACCCTATTTACTTTTAACCGTGGTAAATAAAAGTAAAAAGTTACTATTCACCAAAAATTATTTTCATCTCATTGAACCACATTTTACTTCTTGATATTAACTGTGTCTCCCGGATTTTCGAAATTCCATTCACAGAAGCGGTAAAATTATATTTTATGAAAAATTCAGTTTTTTTAACTACCACTTAGTAGTTTCACTATTCATCAAAAATTGAAGTTTTTCAGAACAATGCCAAAATTTCACCCTAAGATATAATTGATATTCCAAATTCAAAAATGATATTTATTTTACAAAATTCCAAACATATAAGTTGCATTAATTAATTTTATAATTAATTCCCGCTGTCACAACAAATAGCATGTTTTTAAGAAACAATATATATCAAAAGATTGACAATTGCTTAGGTCCAATTTCGAAGTGAAATTAATTATAATGAACACCATTGGATAAAATGGTAAAAATATATTCTAATTATACTTTAAAACCAATTAAATTCATAATTTATCACCATTAATTATTTTTATTAAAAAAGTTGTTTTTAATTAAAATTTAGTAATTTTCACTATTCATCAAAATATTAAAGTTATCCGAAAAGTACCAAAATTTTACCTTAGGATAAATTCAATACTCCGAATCCAAAAATGAATTCCATTTTGAAATATAAAATATATATAATTTCAAAAAGTAGGTATTACTATTCATAACGGCTAGATTGATTGGTTGTGGTTTGTGTTAGAACTCGAATTTGCGTACAACACACGCTACTATATTATTCAAAGGAAAGCGTACCGTGGAATCTTGGGATGTTTCATTTTAAATTTTTTGATGTTCCCATTTAGTCAAAAAGTTTAAAATATTGAATTTAAAAAGGGTTCACTATTAAATGTTGGTAAAAGTGCAATACTGAAAATGAATTTGTTCATACATTATGTCTAAGATACTCATAATATAGATTCTAAAATTATAAGGATTATATAAAGTTTAAAATTTAGTTAATACTACTCATAACCTCTTTTGAACGGCTTGTTTGGTAATTCATGGTGTGCTTGAACTCGGTGTTGCGTGTAGTGCAAGTTATTGTATTATTTCAAAGAAATAACACACTATGAAATCTTGGGGTGTTACATTCTCCCCTCCTTCAATAAATTGCATCCTCGCAATTTGAAATTGTTCTTCGAAAATAAAAGGTTGAAAATAAAAAATATCTTTGTGGGAAAACCCATATCGGAAATTGGGTTACTAAAATTTAGTCTTAATATGAGTAAAAGAGAAATGAAAGGGTCACTACCAAATTATGATCTCGATTAGGAGAACATTGGTGCAATTAGAGACATATAATTGGAGGAAGAACGTAAATATTTATAGGTAGTGATTGAGGTCATCAATAACAAACAAGTTTAAAATTGAGGTCCTTAAATTCATCAATCTACGATGATTTAAAATACCATCAATTCAACAAAACATAAGGAATTAGGATAACACATTTTTGACGTTTCAAAATATCTTAGTTGAAATCCCACAACGAAAAATGAATTAATGAGACCTCTATTTAAAATAAAGAGTGGAAAGTATGAAGATTACCGAAAATAACACATACTAGGGTTCCATGTAGGAAAATATGGATATGGAAGAGAAATATAACCATCAATTATCTGATGGAGAGTGGTAGAGAACATGGCTATGAAAAGGACAACAATCCCAATGCCATAAATTAGTGATGATTTAAGGTACCATCTAGGACAACATTTTTGTTCTAAGTTCCTTTTCTTAATGTTGAGGAATTTCTTTATGAGATTGGCTAAGATCAGAAGGAGATATACTTACTTTATAATTAGAGTTTTATCCATTAATAAATTTCTTCCACAAACTCATCTTTCACTCATAAAAAAATTCTATTTATACTATTCGTACAGGGTTCCAAAATAAACGAACTTATAATTCATCTACCAGATCTTTTAAAAAAAACTACATTATTTAATCCAGGACATCTCGTGGGCCAGTGGTAGGTGATACACCCTTGTCGCCCTTCGGTTGCGGGTTCAAGTCTCGCGGCCTTGCCGGTCGCGACGGGTTTCCGCCCAACATCTGGGTTGTCCTTTTATGGAAATCAAAAATTAATCTCAAACTAGAATTTATCCAAAATACTTCTGTCCAAACTCATAGTCCAATATTTATAAGGAAGGTAAACTTAATGTAGATCCTTTTTACCCCGTAATAGCATATGAATACCTTCATCAGGTATTCTTTTAAAACACTGAAACATCCCGAATTACCATAATACTTATTGATTACATTCATGCTCCCTTATTCCATATAGAATGCTAGATATACTTCATCAATCCAAAAATGTTTTAAGCCACAATAATGATAGAATATACAAATTATTAATCAGCTTCAAGGTAGTCAAGAATATCCAATATAATTTATCCAAATAAATCATGTATTATTCTAAAATCACTACCTCGGTATCAGAACCATATTATGGTTTATCTTTATCTCAACCATATATTTTTGAGAAATTTAACCTGCTATTGAGTCACTTTTCTTTGTTCCACACAATCTCAAGTCCTTAATGAAATAGTACTTCAGTACAATCCTTATATACTCCATAATTATTATAACCATTACATTGTTGATACAACACTCAAATGACATAATCAACATAAGAACTCTAATCATTCCTCTTCATCTGTGGTAGTATCATAACTTGATTATTATCCAATAGAATCATTTGCGGCATAGTCTGATGACTGGGACATAGGTTCGCGTAGTGTCCAAACTCCTTGCAAATGAAGCATTGTACATTTGAAACCATTTTCTTACCTTTTCAGTCACGTACTTTGTGCCCTTTTCCTCCACACTTATAACAAACTCTCATTCCTTTCAGACAAGTACCAGGGTGTTTCTTCCCACAGTTCTCACATATGGGAAAATTCTTATTTTCCCTCTTCCCTTTATCTATCATTCTCTCTTCCATCCTTTTCTTCTCTTGCTTCCCTTCAAAGCCATAGGACTCAGTAAAATATTTACTTAACTTATCAACACATGATATTATTTATTCATATGATGATAATACATGGGATACTATTTCTCTTATAAATTCTGGCTTAAGACCATGAAAGATATGATCCTTCTTTCTCTTTAGATCATGTGCATTGCTGGAGTTCTCATTCCTTCTACTGGGTGCCATTTCTAAAAAATGGAATACACTAGATTAGTTTATGAATAACAATAACTAATCCCAAACTTGTAAGACACATGACAAAAATTAAATAGTTTATGGATATAATCCATAATCATAAAAATTTCTCCTTTGAGGAAGTGAATCCACAAAAACCCTTCATAATGGTTTGTAATGAAAATGAGAATTATCCTAAGCATATCCCCCGGGAGTGTCATAACCAAGAGTGCAGCAAGGCCTGTTGTCGTGCACCAGTTCCCATTCGAGTCCAGATCAAAGCGGTGTTTTTGGGTTTTACCCCTAGGTACATCTGTGCCAGAGCCGCCTCTACCTGCTCGTATCCAGACATGGATGTATTGCTCAGAAAACTCACAAAATCTCTACAATACCAAAATTCTAGGAAGTTATTCTATATTAATCCCAAATTCCATCTTAAATCTATGTGCTCTAATCAGAGTTTATCTAAATCTAGCTTCCAAGGTTTGTACTAAACCTCCCTCTGATACCAACTGTAACGCCCCGAACCATGTTACCTAGAGTCGGTGCATTATTACATAACATTGGAATGATCACAAGAAAGATCAAATCTCGAAAGACCGATTGGTTTAGTAGCCTTGGAAACACTAGATATATTCATAATGTTTTACATTACATCATAAAGTGAAAAAACTACTACAACAACATAGTCTCCATATCCCACACTCATATCCCCAGATACTATCCCTACAGGTCATTCATAACATACTTCTTCACATCCTAGAAAAAATATAACATAGAAAAGGGGTGAGCTCAGATTCCCAGTAAGGATAAAAATATAGCGGAAACTTACATAAATAAGAATAAACATTTAAGGCAATGTATAACTAAAACAAAATCCTTTTAAACTTGAACTTAAACATAGTATGGAAAAAGTAAAATGAAATAATTCCATTTACTTATTCACATGGATATTCTAATAATCGAATAATCACATTTAATATCAATAACCACATTCATAATGATGGAATGCATAATGCCAGACTATCATAACCACATAGCCAAGGCCTCATTCCAATACAAAAAATAAGATTTTTTCAAGGCCTTATGCCAAGACACTAGTTTGTCTCATGAGACCTACCGATGCATCGAGGATCTATAGCGGCCTCCACCCGTCACATATTAATTCCAATGCATTCCCACATGAAAAGGTTTAAACATAACATAAACATTCGTATTAAAACTAGCATATGAAATGTCAATACTTTCACCATAAACCATGAATGGTATAAAAATAGAACATCCACAGTCAAACATATCACAAAACCTTCAATACAATATAGAAGTATTGTATTATAAAAAATCAACTTAAAATAAGTGTAAAATCCATCAAAGGATGTTGACATAGATGAAATCAAAACTTTTTTTAGAGAAATATCTCGTTCTATTTTTGAAATCACTTAAGAGTCATATATTTATAAAATAAAACATTTTCGTTGAAAATATTATTATAATCTTCTAAGGGAAGCTTCGTTGATTTTATAACGGCGGAAAATAGCCGCACCCGCCGTATAAGTTAAAAAAACATTCTTACCTTAATTTTGTCGAAAAGGTTAAAAAGCACCTTGTTTGGAAAACGACAAAAAGAATCCTTTATAAACCTCTTATAAAAAGTCAAACAAGGGTATAAATTACATTAACCCATATTCTTGTAAATAGTAAAAATGTTTTGAAATATATTTTTAAGAATCATGGATGTGGATGATAAAGAGATCCCAGTAGATTATTACGTATAAACAACCTCGGATAATGAAGAGATTGTGAAATAACCCTTACCGTGTACTTTTCCTTGGTTGGGGTATGATAACCTCCTGTATAATGGTGAAATAATTGTTATTAAATTGTAAAAGAATCATATATATTAATATGATATAATATATGATCTTTTAACATTGATTTGTTAATAATATCTTAGAATTATCGTCGTTTCAGGTGTTAACTTACTCATTTTCTTTTATATGTTTTGTTACATAAGACATGTTTTTTATGGATAGGTTGTATCTTATTCATATCCATAATGATATCAAGTCCTTAAACATCATTTTTAAATCATCAAATGATAATTATACTTTAATGGATACGATGGAGAATGAATCTCATCGCGTTCGTGGAGACGGTAGTCCGTACGTACGCACGAGAGACAATATCATTATTTTGATATTAAAATAATATATAAATGTATGGTATATAATATATAAAGAATCATTAACATGTTATATTTATTATTTACATGTGTTACACATCATTATTATACCCATCCAAATAATAATATATTGAATAACAATTATACCACGACGTGGAGACGGTAAGCCGTACATACGCACGTATGGTGACATGTTATTCAAAGGGTGTATAGAATACTGAATATGGTTGTACCATATTTATAATAACATCACAGTATATATAAGATACTGGAGTTATTATTTTATAATGGTAATAACAAAGAAATAAGAAGTGGAAGAAGAAAGGAACTTGAAAATGGTTGGTGAAAACATTACCTCTTCTTCGGGTTCTTCCTTTTGATTTGATCAAAAGGGCTCCCTAGGTTGGCTTTCTGATCCAACTAAGGCCTCTAGGTTGTAGTGAGGGAAGTTGGGAGAGTATCTGGTCAGAGTTTGGCCGAACCAAAAGGATTTGAAGGTGTGAAGAAATGAGAAGTATGAGTGTCCTTTTATAAGAGGGGTGAGGGGCACCTTTGGAAAAGCTAGAAATATTAATTTATAATAAATTCATATTCGGTTTCTAATGGCTCAAAAGTTGATTATTCAATAGTTAAGGTAGGTATAGGTCTAAAAACATTCAACCAATAGAATTTAGACAGGTTTGGGTTGCTATATTAACCTTATCTTTTATTTTTAACTCTTAGTTAATTAGTTTGACATTTACCATGTCACTTTGTATTTTTATAATATATAGTTAATAAACATACTATATACATCCAAGCGACCCCCAAGTGGTCCATTAATGATGAAACTATCATGATATAAGTCTCTTGGCCGAACCTTAGATTTTTAGGAATTTAATATCAATTAATAATATAATATTTGTTTTAAAAAACTCTTTTATGTCAATTTTGACACTATTCAATAATTGATTTTTGTGAAACTCATAACAGAATGATTACATCGACCAAAGTTAATTAAATAAATCCTAACATGTCATATTATCCTAGAAAATAATTTTTATTCTTTAAAAGTATCAAATTATATTTATTTTGGAATTTATAATATCAGTTATTTTAATTTGTCACAATTATGGTAATTACTGCATCATCATTGTGTCATAAATAAATTAAATTATTTAAAGTCTAAAAATTATAAATAAAATATAATTATGTATGAAATCTTATTGGATTTATAATTAATATTTACAATGGAATTTATCTTATGTATAACCCTATATTAAGATTGTTTTAGTAAATAAAATTTGATTTTAACTCTTTTAACTCTTCTTTGAATTAAATAATAATAAATGTCCTAATCTAATCCAAGTGGGCCTAAATGATAATATTTTATTCCTAAGGTTGTTTATGGTCGAGATAAACTTGTCCAATAGAATTAGGACATGTGTTAGGGTAATATTAATATCATTTTAACCCTTAATTACCCTATTTACTTTTAACCGTGGTAAATAAAAGTAAAAGTTACTATTCACCAAATTTTTTTTTCATCTCATTGAACCACATTTTACCTCTTGATATTAACTGTGTCTCTCGGATTTTCGAAATTCCATTCACAGAAGTGGTAAAATTAAGTTTTATGAAAAATTCAGTTTTTTAACTACCACTTAGTAGTTTCACTATTCATCAAAAATTGATGTTTTTCAGAACAATGCCAAAATTTCACCCAAAGCTATAATTGATATTCCAAATTAAAAAATGATATTTATTTTAAAAAATTACAAACATATA
This sequence comes from Viscum album, assembly GCA_963277665.1. NCBI lineage: Eukaryota > Viridiplantae > Streptophyta > Magnoliopsida > Santalales > Viscaceae > Viscum > Viscum album. The sequence continues at coordinate 304,409,018 of OY728130.1, forward strand.
TGTTTCATTAATTAATTTTCTAATTAATTCCCGTTGTCACAACAAATAGCGTGTTTTTAAGAAACAATATATATCAAAAGATTGACAATTGTTTAGGTCCAATTTCGAAGTGAAATTAATTATAATGAACACCATTGGATAAAATGGTAAAAATATATTTTATTTATACTTTAAAACCACTCAAATGCATAATTTATCACCATTAATAATTTTGATTAAAAAGTTGTTTTTAATTAAAATTTTGTGATTTTCACTATTCATCAAAATATTAAAGTTATCCGAAAAGTACCAAAATTTCACCTTAGGCTAAATTCAATACTCTGAATCCAAAAATGATGTCCATTTTGAAATATAAAATATATATAATTTCAAAAATTAGGTATTACTATTCATAACGGCTAGTTTGATTGGTTGCGGTGTGTGTTAGAACTCGAAGTTGCGTGCAACACACGCTACTGTATTATTCAAAGGAAAGCGTACCGTGGAAGCTTGGGATGATTCATTTTAAATTTTTTGATGTCCCAATTTATTAAAAAAGTTTAAAATATTGTATTTAAAAAGGTTTCACTATTAAATGTTGGTAAAAGTGCAATACTAAAAATGAATTTGTTCTTACATTATGTCTAAGAAACTCATAATATGGATTCTAAAATTATAAGGATTATATGAAGTTTAAAATTCAGTTAATACTATTCATAACCTCTTTTGAACGACTTGTTTGGTAAGTCATGGTGTGCTTGAACTCGGTGTTGCATGTAGTGCAAGTTATTGTATTATTTCGATGAAATAACACACTATGAAATCTTGGGGTGTTACAGAAAAAGCAATGCACATTTTTTTGAAATAAAACATGGAAGGAAATGAAATAACCTATTTATGAGGGAATGATTGTGTGAAGAAATACACAATAGAGGAAGAAAATATTAAGGGGATGAGAAGATGAAATATTTACAAACCACAAAACTTCTCCCAATGATATAAGAATATAATGCAAGTGTTATTTTTTTCAATTTTTTTCTATGTTTTTTCAAAATCTGACCTTGAAATAGATCTCACACTCATTTCCTAACCCATGTTTGATATCCTCATGACAATAATTGTAATAGTTATAACATGATCTAATGTTGAGAAAGAGTGATTTTTGACAAACCCAAGACACAACCCATTTTTCATTTGTTTTTTATTTTTTTCATCATTTTTGATTTTTTTTCACACTTGTCAAAAACATTTACAAAATTACATAAATGGAAGTACATTACATTCACCAAAACATACTAGATGACAACCTCTCCCCCACACTTAGATGGATGCTTTCCCTCAAGAAGATGATAACCCGTTGAAAATCAAAAATAGGGTACCCAAACAATGAAATTCATTCCCCCACACATAAATTTCAAAAAAAAATTATGGAATGAAAATCCATGTTGATATTGGCCGAGAAAAGGTATTGGGCTTGAAATGTGGCTATCAAAGAAAAGGTTTTCATAGGCTCGAAGGGGCTTTCAAAAAGAGAATTAATGTAAAGGAAATGGGAGTCTATTTGGCTATTGTGATTTAATGTGGTTCAGAAAATGCCTCTTTAATATTAATGCACACTAAGGTTGGAAATTCAGCTCGAAGTTCCACAAACTCCAGACTCACAAATGGGGGTGAAAACACACATTTTGAAAAGATGGCCACAGTTGGCCTTGGCATGAAATAAAATGTTGTTCCTCAAGGTTTGGGAAAAGAATTTTCCAAATAAAAAATAGAGCATTCAAATTTTTTTAATTTTGACACAAAATTCTATATCCAAAGTCATGATGAAAACACAGTTTTATTGAAATGAAACCATGTCTGTTAAATCCCAAAAATGGTTGGAAAAATTTCAAAACATGATGGTCAGTATGCATGACTCTTTTTTTTGTATTTTTTTAAGTAATTGTGTTTTTTGGTTTTTTATTAGTTTTTATGGTTTTTTTAAAATACACACCCACACAAGAAAGAGAAAAAGAAATGGTTTGATGAAGAAAGTGGTAAAAAATGAAAGAGAGAGGAAGAAGAAGAAAGAGGTAGAGAGAGGAGGAGATAGAGAGATAGATAAAGGGAAAGAGGTTCCCCCTGGTTTGGATTTGGCGGGTTTCAATCTCCATCTACTGGTAGGTCGGCTATAGAAGGTGGGGATCCAATGGAAGTTAATGTGGATCTAGGATTGTGTGTCTTATCATGGTGATGCTTTAAGGTATGTCCATTAACTTTGAATGTCCTTTTGGAAGAGGGGTCTTGGACTTGCACTAAAGCAAATGGGTAAACATTAGTAATAACAAACGGACCTTCCCAATGAGAATTTTTCTTACCTGGGAGAAGCCGAAATCGATAATTGAAGAGAATTACCTTTTCACCTTCATGAAATACCTTTATTAGGATGTGTTTGTAATGGAGTACCTTAGCCTTCTCTTTGTACAGATAGGAATTCTCATAGGATTCAAGTCGAAGCTCCTCCAGTTTAGCCAATTGAAACAATATTTCTTCACTAGATTTTTCACAATCAAAATTACAAGTTTTCACAGCCCAAAAAGACTTATGTTGGATTTCAACTGGTAATTGAAACGATTTACAAAAAACTAGCCTAAAAGGAGACATCCCAATGGGTGTTTTATAGGCAGTTCGATAATCCCAAAGGGCTTCACCAAGTCTCTCAGGACAGTCTTTTCTGGTGGGCTTAACAATTCTCTCAAGTACCCTTTTCACTTCTCTATTAGAGAGTTCAGACATTCCATTTATTTGAGGGTGATATTCAGTTGAGGTTTTATGTACAACCCCATTCTTTTTCAGAAGAGCTTCCATGGTTCTATTACAAAAATGGGTTCCTAAGTCCCTGATCAAGGCACGTGGTGTGCCAAATCATTGGAAGATGTGGGTATTTAGGAACCCACTAACAGTATGAGCATTATCCTTCTTAGTGGGTTTGGCCTCAACCCACCATGAAACATAATCGACCACAAGAATAATGTATGAGAATCCATTGGAAGGGGAAAATTGTCCCATGAAATCGATGCCCCAAACATCGAAGATCTCACAAAAAATTAAAGGCTTTTGGGGCATTTCATTTCTCATTGAAATTGTGCCGAACTTTTGGCAACTGGGAAATGATTGACAGAACTCATGTGAGTCCTTGAAGAGTGAAGTCCAGAAGAATCCAGAGTCTAGGACCTTTCGGGAGGTCCTTTGTGGTCCAAAGTGGCCACCTCTGGGAAGTGAGTGACATAATTCTAATATGGAAGAATGTTCATTTTCATCGACACATCTCCTTATTACCATGTCAGCCCCAGTTTTCCAAAGTTTATTTTCTTCCCATAAGTAGTATTTTGAATCACTTTTCAACTTCATTTTGTTTCTTTTGAAAACTTTTCAGGAAAAACACCAGAAACCAAGTAATTTACAATTGGGGAATACCATGGTACTTTTGGAGTGAGAGATGAAAGGATCTCAGTGGGGAATTCAGGAACGGGGATTTCAGATTGAGAAGAATTAGAAATTCTACTCAAGTGATCAGCAACAGGGTTTTCTTTTCCTGGTCTATCTTTGATTTCAAGGAAAAACTCTTGGAGCATTAGGATCCATCTTATTAGCCTCGGTTTGGAATCAATTTTCTTGAGTAAGAACTTTATAGCATAATGGTCTGTGAATATTATGATTTTGGAACCTAAGAGATATGGCCAGAATTCATCTAAGGAAAAAACTACTGCTAAAAGTTCCATTTCAGTGACAGTGTAGTGAGATTGAGTTTCATCCAATGTCTTTGATGCATAATAGATGAGATGAGTAATTATTTCTCTTCTTTGACCAACAACAGCCCCAACCGATCTATCAGAAGCATCATACATCAACTCAAAGGGTAATGACCAATCTGGGGGTTGGATTATCGGGGCAGATGTAAGAGAAGATTTGAGATCAATGAAGGCTTTCTTGCAAAGATCATCAAAATGGAAAGTGACATCATTTTGGAGAAAATGAGTGATTGGGAGGGAAATTTTACTGATGTTATGGATGAATCGCCGATAGAAACCAGAATGACCGAGGAATGAACAGATGTATCGAAAAGAGTTGGGTTCAGGAAGTGATTGGATCACTTCAATTTTTGCAGGATCGACTTCAATACCATCTTTTGAAACTATGTTCCCTAGAACAATCCCATTTGAAACCATGAAGTGAAATTTTTAAAAATTTAACACAACGTTACACTTGACACAATTTTGAAGGACTAGATAGAGTGAAGGAAAGAACGATTCAAATGACTCACCATAAATGGTCAAGTCATCCATGAATACTTCCATGCAGTGTTCAATGAATTCTGAAAAGATACTCATCATACACCTCTGGAATTTTGCAGGAGCATTACAAAGGCCAAAAGGCATTCTTCTATATGCATATGTTCCAATTGGGAATGTGAAATTAGTTTTCTCTTGGTCCTGAGGTGAGATTGGGATTTGAAAATAGCAGGTGTATCCATCAAGAAATAAATAGTGTGACTTTCCGGATAATCATTCTAGCATTTGATCATGGAATGGAAGAGGTAGTGACATTTTCGTGTTTCAGCATTCAATTTTCTATAGTCGATGCACACACGCCATTTGGTTTTCAAAAGAGTTGTGACTACCTCTCCATGTTCATTTTTGACAACAGTTGTCCCACCCTTCTTAGGTAAAACATGAATTGGACTAACCCATTCACTATCAAAAATTGGGTAGATAATACCAGCATGAAGAAGCTTAGTGATTTTTCCCTAACTACCTCAAGGATTAGTGGATTGAGTCTTCTTTGTGGTTGTCTAATTGGTTTGGATGACTCCTCAAGATGAATGTGATGCATGCAAAGGGAAGGGTTGATTCCTGGTATGTCATCTAGGGCCCAACATAAGGACTTTTTGTTTTCCACTAACACTTGAACAAGTGTGGACTCCTCGGTTTCAGTAAGTTTGGCAGAGATAATGACAGGACATGAGTGATCATGGAAGAGGAATGCATATTTCAGATGTGTATGAAGAGGTTTCAGATCAGTCTCATCTTTCACTTTTGGGCTAGAAAACTCAGGAATGGAAGAAGGGACTTTAGTTGATTTAGGTTCATTTTCCTTAATACTTTCCAAGGTGGAACAGTAGAGATCAGAATTGATGTGGCATTCAAGAGAGTTTTCATGTTCCTCTATATTGATGGAGTCTATGAATTAGAGGTCCACATAAAAATCACCATTTATGACTTGGTTAATCACAGTGTAGATTTCACAAGATCCTTTGTCATTAGAACACGAAGAACACGGTGGATTGGGGTTTAATTGACTCTTAGAAGTGTCCTCAGAAGCATGAATTTAGAATGTAGATTGGTCCTCAGATGGGTATCGCATGGCATGGAAAATGTCAAACATAACCAGTTGGTCACCAAATTCCATGGATAAGATGCCTGAATGGACATCAATCATGGTTCGCACAGTCAGGAAGAATGGTATTCCTAGAATTAGGGGAGATCGAGAAGAGGTCGTCTCACCTTCCATATCATGGACATAGAAATCAGCAGGGAAGATAAGATCATTAACTCGGACAAGGACATCCTCAATTATTCCCTCAGGACTAGCTGTGCTTCGATTGGCTAACTGAATGACAATACCCGTTGGGTGTAATGGACCTAGAACAAGGTTGGAGAATATGTATTTGGGCATGAAATTAATTGAGTCTCCTTGGTCTATGAGTGCATCATCAAAGTTCGAACATCCAATTTGGCATGGAACGGTAAAGGTCCCTGGATTTTTTCACTTTATGGGAATAGACTGCTGGGTGGAAACATTTTCGAAGGTCCTAAGTTGCCTCTTATGGCTACAAAACTCCTTGACAAACTTGGCATTCTTAGGAATTTGTTTTATGGAATCTAAGATGGAAATTTTGACTTCAACACGTCTAAAAATGTCGAGCATTTCAGGATCAGGTTCAAAGGACTTCCTTGGTTTAGAAACAGCTTGAGGGAAAGGAATTGGATTCCTCAGTGGAATGGAAGGAGGTGAGGGAATGGATTTAGGTTCCTTTTCATGTTTCTTTTTATTTTCGTTTTCTAGGTCAACATTCAAAGGAGGGTTTGAGGATTTATCTTGAGTCATAGAAAGTTTCTTTCCTGATCTAAGTGCAATTTCACTTATATTACTCTTGGGGTTGGGTAATGGTTGAGCTGGGAGTTTGGAAGAATTTGATTGTTGTTGCTAGCTCAGGTGGGATGCAAGTTCACCTATTTGAGTTTCTATGTTTTTAAGGCTAGAACAGGTGAAGGAGGCAAGATCTTCCACTTCACATTCCCATGGTTGCTTGGAAGAAGAGTCTTTTCCCTGGTCGAGATTTCCTTGATTTTGGTTGTTGGGAAATCGATTGTATTGGTTTTGGAATTGGGAAGGCTCACTAAGATAATGGAATCCAGGAGGAGGATTTCTCCTTTGTGGTTGAGGAACAAAAGGATAATGTTTAAAGAAGTTACCACCACCTTGACCATATTGGAATTGGTTTGGGTTTTGAGGAGGGAATTGAGGGGGGTGAGACATGGTGTTACCATACCTCAATCCTTGGTTAACGTTATAGGAGAAGGGCTCAGAGTGAGGTTGGTTGATGTTTCTAACAAACTGACTTGATAGTTGAGGATTGGTGTTCCGCTGAGAATATGCTGCATTGAGGTCCATTGGTCCAGATGAATTGGATTGATCCTCTTGAAGTTTTCGACATGTGGCAGTTGGATGTGATGGAGAGTTGCAGATTCCATAGTTTTTGATAGGTCCAAGAAACATTGATTGTGGAGAAGATGAGGTTGGGGATTTGGTGGCCACAACTAGCTGTCACACAAGACCTATAAGTTCACTCATCCAATCAGTCATCTTGTTCGGCTCAAATGATTGATTATCTTGGGATTTTTTGACTTGAGCTTGTGCTCGAGTATGGAATTTTTGTGTGTTTGGAGCCATGTTACTTATGAGATCTATTGCAGCTGCAGAAGTTTTATCAACAAGAGCACCACCACTTGCATCATCTATGAGAGTTCTCTCCATAGCCAATAACCACTCATAGAAGTATTGGATCAAGAGTTGGTTAGGGATTTGGTGATGTGGGTAGGTTTCCACAAGCCTTTTTAACCTCTCCCAGTACTCATGGAGTGATTCGTCTGGGAATTGACGTATACCACTTATTTCCTTTTGTATAGAAGCAGTGCAAGAAGCAGGAATGAATTTCTCTAAGAAGAGTTGCTTCATGTCATTCCATGTAGTTATGGAACTATGAAGAAGGTAGTAGAGCTATGACTTAGTAGTGTTAGCTTGGGAGAAAGGGAAGGCTCAGAGTTTTATTTGTTCTTCAGAAACAGCTTGAGGCATCATGGTAGGGACAATACTTGGAACTATTTAAGGTGGATATGTGGATCCTCACCGGCTAGCCCATGAAAATGAGGGATAAGATGAATCAAACCCTATTTGAGCTCGAAGTTAGCTTCTATGTTTGGATATTGAATACCAAGAGGTTGGTAATTCATATCACGGGAAACGAGTTCTTTAAGGGTTTGTTCCCTAGGATTGGCCATTTAAAATTCAACTAGTGGGATGAGGACTGGTTCATGAATTATTTGAGTATCTATGATGTTCCTCCTAAGTTGGTGAAGTGTTCACTCAATTTCAATGTGAAAAAAATCTGATGGATTGTTTGGAAGACTATGGGTCATTCAGAGAGATTTTTTAAGAAAGAGGAAGACGGGCTTTTTTTTATTTTTTTCAGTTTATGATTTTTAAGAGGAAGACGGGGTTTGTTGTGTTTTGTTTTCAATTTTTTTTTAATTTTTTGTTTTTTTGTTTTTTTGACAATAAACAGAATCTAATGACTACATAAAGCACCATCCCCGGCAATGGTGCCATTTAAAACGAACGGCCGATTGTCTCCTATCGACCGGTCAAGGTTCCTGTGCTCTGCTACTGTGTATTGCAACACTCGGGTCGAATCATCGGTGATGATACTTTGTAATAGTCATTTGTTTTTAGATAATTGAATTCTGATGGGGGGTTTGTTTGCAGAGCTTATGAAATAATTTATGGATGATGTTTTATTTAAAAAATTGATAAATATTAGGGTGAGTTCATCATTAGGTAGTTAATCTTGTGATATCCTTGAGCTTTACTTTATATTGAATTAAATTAACACCCATGTCACAAGATGATTTTGATCTGAATTCCCAAGTGTTAATGTTTTAATCCGAGCCGTAACTTAACTTAGGTTTCTAATAATTACCATTATTTGTTTATGGTAGTGTATTTTTGGTTCCAATAATCCATGTAATCCACATATTAAACAAAACATGTCAGTAATCCATGACATATAAAGTTCAACATACACAATATTAATTTAATGAACATTCGTCGAGCAAAAGATCTCAATCACGTAACATACCTAAATTATAACTCACCCCAATTAAATATTTACCTAGCCATTAAAATTATTACTAAACTGGTTGTAATGATTATGATGATAAATTAATAAGATAAGATAATGAAAGGGATAAGAAAATATTTTTGCGTCGAACACACACACACACACACACGAACGATGATGATAATTAAAAACAGATTTTCGATTGAATGAGGAAGAAAAAAAGGGAAGAGTATTCAACTGAATTTAAACAATTTTAAGAACATAAATATGAAAATACATATAGTGGATGAGAATAATAGATATTGAAGAAGAAACTTGCATTAAAACAGGATTATAAAAGAAAGGACTTGCAAAATTACAAAAACGAAGAACATGAAAGTAAGTGAAAACAAAGAGAGGAGGAAAGGTATCTCAAGTGCAAACGTGAGTATGGAAGATCCTTCTAAGCCTTTGGAAAGGATTTGGTCATGCGAATATGTCTCCTCTCTTCTGAAATGCCAACCCCTCTCAAAGAGAGAAGGGGAGAGTATTTATAGCCCAAGGAGTGGACTGTTTGCATTCCCAATCTATCCCTCCAATTGCATCTCCATGTTGGATATTCATACAGCCTAATCTTGAGCAATATCCTTCTTAAAATTTGTAGATAATAAAGTCGTATCACTGCTCTAAAAATTTGGAGTCCTTTGGACTTAAGGATCAAAATTTATGGTCGGTTGATTAAACAAAGTTAAACCGTCCATTTCAATCCATTATTTTTAATGGCCATAATGTGAAAGGGTTTTTGAATAGGAATATGCCTTCAAATCCGAATTATTTTTTCAACAAATTCGGTCGTCTATATCTCCACTTTCACACTGAAAAATATCAGCTTACATCATGTGATATGTCATGCATACTATACTGATTTTAGTTCTATTCAAGAATGGTGGTCTGGATTTTAAAGCTTAATTTGGACCCCTTGTTCATAGATGTGGGCCCTGAAAGTTTTATACAAGACTCCTTGCATTGTACCACGAACTAGGGTAGAGATTAATAGAATTTGGACTTCTTCATGTATCCCAGCAAATCAATCTTCATGAATAGTCCAGTTTCTTCACAGATTCTTTGGTCTTGTATGTGAGGACCATATGACCCTTCAAATGGCATAATTGGATCATGGTACCTTATAATGAAATGTTTTATATTTAATGGAGAATCCTAAAATCAGAAACCACACAATTTGGATCAGTATAGTGATAGTTATTATTAAAACAGTAAACTGACTCAATTGGACTATTTCTAAAAATGCTCAAAAATTATCTTTAATATTAAAACATTATTATTTCACACAAATTATGAAAATTTAAAATAAAATCAGTAAATGGATTATATAATAAGTCATGAAAATATTAATAACATCTCATTTCATGTGTGAAAAACAAAAACTATCAAGAATCCATGGATTTTTCCTCTTACTTGTTTTCAAATCTGTCTCAACAACAAAATCTCTCTCATCAGCCTTCCTATTTTCACCATTCTTTTCTTTCTTATCATAAGAAACTTGTTCTAGAAGGAGTGTCATACATCATTCAGAATGATGAACAAACTGATCTCATCTTCCACAAACTTCTTCCAAACATTCATATTGATTCATTGTTGGAATGTTTAAAACATCTTGAGAATTATCCTTTTCAACTTTCTGTGAGTACGGAGAGTTACTCATCCTTCTTTCACTATTTCTTCCACTTTTCTCAATACTTCTTTTGAGTAGAGATAAATTGTGCCAAAAATTATAAGCTCTATGTCCATATATTCGAAAACACCAGTAATATCCCTCAAATCTTGATTTTCTATTAATGAATGATCTTTCAATATAGAATCTTTGTTGAGGTTGATAACTTCTTTCAGCTCTAGAAAACTCAGGATGTAGTCCATCTCTTATTTTGAGAGAGTCTTCTACTTTTATAGGATTCATAGATTTCTTACATCCTTTCTCCACCCAATATTTACTAACACTACATTCAAAACCTGAAATTTTAGAAGAATTAGATGAAACATTATTTTTGGTAAGAGAAGATTTCACCTGATTCTCGTAATCAGCCTTCACAACATTTTTATAGGTCTCAGCTTTTACTTCTATATATTTGTTGAATTTTTCATTTATCATCCTCTGTGAATTTTCGGAATCAAGGAGTTTTGATTTCACATTGTTTTCTTCTTCTTCCATAGCTTCCATCGTCTTGCTACGATCTTCAATCATCTTTCCTTGTTCAACAGTTCTATGTTCGTGACTTCAAATTTATTGAATGTATTCATCTTCCTTGTTGGTGACATCTTTACTTCCATCATGAACTTTTCCTGATTTTTCTTCATCACACAATTTTCTTTCTTGAGAGATTTGTTTTTCTCAAGACATGCAAGGTGTTCGGATCTTAGTTGATATTCTATGTAAGATTCTTCACCTCCTTCTTCACTTTCTAAGGAAACATTTGTTTCCCCCACTTTTGAAATGATGGTTCTGAATCTATCATTACTTTAATCTTCTGAGGAATCATTGTCAGATGATTCCTATTCAACCTTCTTGCTCAACATACTTCTTTTCAATCCAGAAAACTTCTTCTTGAATTCTTTTTAAGTCTTATCTTCTTTTTCATTCTTGTTATTCTTATTCCACTGAGAATTCTCATTAGAAACATCTTGATATTCTTCAAATTTCTTCTTAGGGAAATTCATAGCAACATGTAAAATTCCACCACACTCAAAACATTTGAGAGTAAGTTTCCCTCTATACTTTCCTCTTCCTCTTCGATAGTTCTTGGATTTGAGACATGATTTTTCATTCAATTCTTCATCTTCCTTATCAACAGACTCACAAGGGTCAGCTTCTTCATAATCTTGGATTTTCATCTTCTTCATAAATATTGGAGGATTCCCCATTTCATAGGCAACAAGAAAGTTATGTTGTTCATCAAGAGATAAATAATCTTTATCTTCTAAATCTGAAATTATAGAATCAAACATGTCTAGAAAGTTTCTCATATGTTTCTTCACAATTTTAGAATCATCCAAGTTCTCTCAGAATCCACTGATGTTGCATACAATTTCATTAAATATGGTGATGTATTCATCAATTGTTTCATCATCTCTCATCCTGATGTCTTCATACTTACTATGCCAGATTTTCATCTTGGCCTCCTTCACTTTTGTGTTTCCTTCAAAAACACTTTCCAACTTTTCCGACATTCTTTTTGATGTTTTGAGACCAATCACCTTCTAATAAACATTTTTTGATAAAGACATGTGAATATAATTTCTAGACATTCCATCAACTTCTATGTTTCTCTTATCAGCAAATGTCATAAGATCATTTTTCTCTATAAGTGGAAAGCCAACAATAGTAGCATCAACAACATCAAGGCCAAGAGATAGGAGATAAGGAATCATCCTATTTTTCCATCAATAATAATTATTTCCATCAAATGTAGTAATTCCTCTATTATTGATAGAATTTATATTCCCTGTGATAAATATTAAACAAGGGAACCTAACTCTATTACAACATGAAGTTCCAAGGATCGAATAACAACTGATAAGGGGGGGGGGGGGGTTGAATCAGTTGTTTAACTTTTATAAGTTTCAAAACATTAAGAAACATAACCCTTTCAACCTGTTAAGATTTATTTCCTTATCAACTTTAGCAAGAGACTAAATCATGCAAGAAAGTTATATCAAGAAAGGCACACATGATTTACATGGTTCGACCTCAATAAGAAATCCTACGTCCTTGCCATAGCCACTCCCGTGGGTCTATGGAAATCCACAATAATCAAGAAGTGAATACAACTTGCGCCAAATCCTGCTGGACACCTTCTATCTGCCGATAGGAAAGATTATACTGACTCCCATCAGGTTAGAATGATTACTTAAAGAACAAATGAGACAAACACAGGAAAAAGAACATTGTTAAGCTGCTCCACAAATACTCACTCTGAATCTTCAATCCGATTTCTTGAATCTGAATTTGTGAAACCAGTCTTCTCAGCAATGAAATATGATTCTGCACAAATACCCACTCTGAATTCTCAATTTGGTTTCCTTGAATCATATATTCTGAAATCGGTCTTCTGAGCAAGATAATGATGGTTCCGCACAAATTCTCACTCCAAATTCCCAATCTGGTTTCCTTGAATCCAATATTCTAAAACCGGTCTTCTCAGAAAGATAATGATGGTTCCACACAAATGCTCACTCCGAATATCCAATCAGGATTCTATTGGATCTAATCTTCTGAATCTGAAATTCTCAGCAAGTAAATAATGGCTCTGATTCTCTTTTTCTCAAACACTCATGAAAACTTCTTCAAGATGGTAGATGATTTTCACATCTAATCTTCCAGTGCTCTGCCTTTTCCGCGTGTGTAAAAAGTTGTTAATGAGCGAATGATCTGAGCAAATATTAATAGGAAACTTAGAAAACAAAGGCAAGAATCTTGAAAATCTTCCCCGCTTCCTCAATTCTCAAAAATACCGCAAATCTCTCTCATTTAATTTTCAATCTTTGACTTCCTAAAATATCCTTATATTTCTCCGAGATTTAAGCAATGTTGAAATTCTAGTTTTATTGAACTCAAAATTTTTATTCTGAATTTCTCAACATGTTCCCCAGAATTGTCATTCCGAATTCCTAGCATGTTGCTCAGGATTGCCATTCCGAATTTCTCAGCATGTTGCTCAGGATTGTCATTAAGAATTCCCAGCATGATGATCAGGATTGTCATTTCGGATTTCTCAGCATTAGACTCCGAACTTCAAGCTTAGCAAGTAGAATCCGATCTTTAGGATCAACAAGTAGACTACGAATTTCTGGCTTAGGAGGTAGACTCTGAACTTTAGGCTCAGCAAGTAGACTCTGAAATTCAGGCTCAACAAGTAGACTCAGAACTTCAGGTTCAGCAAGTAGACTCCGAACTTCAGGCTCATTAAGTAGAATACAAATTTTTGGATCAGGATATAGTCTCTAAATTTTTGGCTGAGGAAGTAGACTCCAAACTTCAGGATCAGCAAGTAGGCTCTGAACTTCAGGTTTAGCACGTAGACTATGAACTTCAGGTTCCGGAAGTTGAATCCGATTTATGGCTGAGGAAATAGACTCTGAATTTCTGGCGTAAGTAGAAGACTCCAAATTTCTGGCTTAGGAAGTAGACTCCAAACATTCTAGCTCAATGATGTAAACTCTGAATTTTTGGTTCAGGATGTAGACTCCGAACATTCTGGCTTCAGGAAGTAGACTCTGAATTTCTCAAAATTATTTCTTACTGAAAAACATCAATCCACTTTACCATTTCTTCAACAGCTTTTATTATGATGCTTTTCATGATTTGTGATAACTTTAAGATCAGAAAATCATAGTCTGATTATGTTTAGAAAGTTTGAGACACTTTTTTAACTTCTGAAATCTTATTCTTCAACATAATTTTCATTAAGGAAATCTCCAAAAACCAATAACTTCAACTTTTTTAACTCAAAAAAATTCATCAACAATAAGGTTATTTGTCGACAAATAAAAAACTTTTTCAAACAAAACAACACAAATGTTCTTCAATCTCCCCCTTTGAATTTGTTAGCAACCCTTGGTAAAAAGTTTTCACCTCTCAAAAAATTTACATTTCAAGTTCTTGAAGTTTACCAAAACATATCCTTTCTCAAAAAGAGTGTCCTGACACCACACTACTAGATAATGTAATGTTTTTGAAGGATTTCCATCCCTCGGTGACAAGCAAAATTTGCGGCCATGTAAAGATAAACTTCACCTTACTCAAACTCCCCCTCAACTTTTATATTTTACTTTCTCACTATTATTTTCTTCTCTCATTTTTCATTCTCTCTCATTTTTCTTTCTCTCTCCCACATTATATGATAACCACATCTTTAGATTCATAAAAGAAATCTTACTCTCCCCCATTGTCAACATAATCCAAAGCATAGTGGGGGGATTCTTACTTATGAATTTTAGGAAGTCTTGGGTGGAGGCTGAACATGGAGTTGCAGCCTCAGTTCAACAAACCTCTCCTTTGACATTGCATTTGTGAAAATATTTGAAATAAGATACTTTGATGAAATATATTCCACCAAGACTTCTCCAGCATCAACTTTCTCTTTTAAAAAACTATACATTATATCAATATTCTTTGATCATGAATGTTGAATAGGATTCATGGAAAGATCAATGGAAAATTGATTATCACATAGTATTTTCAAAGTTTTAGAAACTTTCACTTTCAAGTAATCCAACTAAACATTCATCCACATAATTTGAGTATAATCCTGAGTAGCTGAAACATATTCGGATTCAGCTATACTTAATGTTACTGAACTTTTTTTCTCGATTTTCCAACTCAAACCACATTCCCCTAAGAGAACTTTTCCTCCTGATGTTTATTTTCTATCATTGCAATCACTAGCCCAATCAGCATCAGTATAACCATGTAACTTCATCTCATTGTTTATCTTGTATGAAAACCCATGTGAAGTTGTTCCTTTAACATATCTCAGAATCCTCTTAATTTCTAACATATGTGATTATTTTAGATTACTCTGATATCAGGAACGGAGAGTCACAGAATAAGAAATATCAAGCCTTGAGGCTGTAAGATAAAGAAGAATTCCTATTAACATTCTAATGTCTTTATGATTCTCATTGTTCCCTGACACATCTTTGATCAACTTTATGATCAAATAGATAGGGGTTGAATATTCTTTTGATTCTTCCATCCCAAACTTCTTTAACAAATCCTTGACATACGGTATATGGGATAAGAAAATGTAGTTTTCTTGTTGTTGAACTTGTAAGCCAAGGAATAAAGTTAATTCTCCCAACATTGACATTTCAAAACATTCCTTCATCGCTTCAGAGAACTCTTCACAAACCTTTTCTTAATATCCAGAAAAAATTATATCATCCACATAAACAATTACAATTAATGTTCCAGAGTCAACATCTTTAACATACAAGTTTCTATCAACCTTTCCTATAGAAAAGTTCATCCTTCTCAGAGAATTGTCAAGCTTCGAATACCATGCTCGTGGAGAATGTTTCATCCCATACAAGGCCTTATTCAATTTGAAAACATTGTTATCATCCTCATCAAGTAAAAACCCACAAGGTTGTTCAATGTAAACTGCTTCTTCAATCTCACCATTTAAGAAAGATGAATTTACATCCTTCTGATAAACCTTATAATTACGATGAGCATCCACTGCAAGAAACATTCGCATAGTTTCCAACCTTGCAACAGGGGAAATGGTTTCATCAAAATACACACCCTGCACTTGTTCATATCCTTTTCACCCAAGCCTTGATTTGTTTCTTGTAACTTCTCCTTGGTCATTCAATTTATTTCTGTAGACCCACTTCGTTCCGATAACATTCTTATTTTCTGGCATTGGAACAAGTTCCCATGTATCATTATTCTCAATCTGATACATTTATTCATTCATAGAATCCACCCATTCATTATGTTGAATAGCTTCTGAAACAGATTCTGGTTCAACCTTTTAAAAAAGGGAAGTCTGATTTTCTAATCATAACTTCTTTCTTGTCTGAACTGGAGCCTTCTGATCCCCAATAATATTTTCAGATTCATTATGTTTTTGTAATGTAGTAAAACACACATTTCCTTTCCTAGCATCATTTTATTCCCCATGTGACTTATCTAAGTCACTCTCACTCGGGTGGGTATTCTCTGATTTATCCTCCTCAGTATTGTTACAAAATTTTGTGAAAGAACTTGTATTTTCAACTACCTTCACATCATATGAATCCACCAACATCTTTAAACATTTGTTCCTGTATTTGTAACTTCTTCCATTCGGTTAATACCACAAAATTATTCCTTCTTCATCTTTCTCATCAATCATTATTATGTCCGGATTATTGATTTTGAGCAAGCATGGACTTCCAAATTTTTTGAAGTAATTAAAAGAAGGTTTTTTGTTAAACCACATGTCATAAGGAGTCATGTATGTTTTTGGTCTCAACAAGCATCAATTTTGAACATGTACAATAGTGCTAATAGCTTCTCTCCAAAAGAATTTTGAATGTTTGTATTCTGATAACATATTTCTTCCCATTTTCACCAAGCATCTATTTTTCCTTTCGGTAACTCCCTTTTTTGTGGTGTATAGGGAGCACTATACTGATGTTTGATACAATGCTTCCTTAGGTATGTTTCAAAAGCATTGATTATGAATTCGGTACCGTTTTATGTTCTCAATTTCTTTATGGAATCCCCCAATTCTTTCTCGACATCTCTTCTGAAGAATTTAATCATTTCAATATCCTCTGACTTATGCTTCATGAACATGATGTTTGTCATCTGAGTGAAGTCATCAATAAAAGTGATAAAGTATAAATCTCGTTTTGTTGATTTATGTCTCATCGGCCAACACAGATCAGAATGATTAAGCTCAAGTGGTTTGTTAGATTGAATCTCAACTCATTTATGGCCTTTGTTAGTCATCTTTCCTTTCAGGAAAGTAATACAAATATCTTAATCTCTTCTTTTCAGTTCTGGAAAATTGTGAACATCATCAACATTAGAAAGCTTACTCATGTTCTGCTACCCGAGGTGGCCATGTCTTCGATGCCACAACTTATTTTCATCTTTAGCACTCAAATAACAAGAGATATTGGATTCTCTAATTTGAAAGAGATTCCCACTGGTTCTGTCACCTTTTGTAATCAATTTTCCATTTTTCACACTTTTGATGATACATGAATCCTTTCTGAAGATAAATTTTTTTCCATCATCACAAAGATGACTTACTCTAAGTAAGTTATGTTTTAGCCCATCAACAAGAAAGACTTCCTTTGATTTTATTTTCTCTGCTTCAATCTCATCCATTCTGATTCCCTTAATTTTTAGGGAACTATCATTTCCAAACATAACCACTCCTACATAATGACTTTCAACATTTTGTAAGATTTTTATATCACCTGTCTTGTGTGAAGAACAATCACTACCAAGAATCCATGGTTTTTTCCTCTTACTTTCTTTCAAAGCTATCTCAACAACAAAAGCACTCTCCTCAACCTTCCTATTTTCAGCATTCTTTTATTTCTTTTCATAATAAACTTGTTATGGAAGGAGTGTCATACATCATTCGGAATGATGAAAAAACTGATCACATCTTCCAAAAACTCCTTCCAAACATTCATAGTGATTCTTTGTTGGAATTTTTAAAACATATTGAGAATTATCCTTTTTAACTTTCTGTGAGTACGGAGAGTTACTCATCCATCTTTCACTATTTCTTCCACTTTTCTCAATCCTTCTTCTGGTTAGAGATAAATTAGGCCAACAATTATAATCTCCATGCCCATATATTCCACAACCCAATAAATATCCCTCAAATCTTGATTTTATATTAATGAATGATCTTTCATTATAGAAACTTTGTTGAGGTTGATAATTTTTTTCAGCTCTAGAAAACTCAGGATGTAGTCCATCTCTTATTTTGAGATAGTCTTCTACTTTTATAGGTATCATAGATTTCTTACATCCTTTCTCCACCAAATCATTAGTAACACTACATTCGAAACCTGAAATGATAGAAGAATTAGTTGAAACATTATTTTTGGTAAGAGAAAATTTCACCTGATTCTCATAATGAGCCTTCACAAATTTTTTAGAGGTCTCAGCTTTTACTTATATTGCTTTGTTGAATTTTTCATTCAACTTCCTCAGGGTATTTTCGGAATCAAGGAGTTTTGATTTCACATTGTTTTCTTCTTCTTCCTTGGCTTCCAACTTCTTGCTATGATCTTCAATCATCTTTCCCTATTCACCAATTCTATATTTATGAATTAAAATTTCTTGAATGTATTCATCTTCCTTCTTAGTGACATCTTTACTTCCATCATAAACCTCTTCATAATTTTTCTTCATCACACGAATTTCTTTCTTGAGAGATTTGTTTTTCTCTAGACATTCAAGGAGTTAGGATCTTAGTTGATATTCTCTGTATGATTCTTCACCACCTTCTTCACTTTTTGAGGAAAAAAATTGTTTTCCCCACTTTTTCAAGGAAAGTTATGAATCATTATTTATGTTCATCTTCTGAGGAATCATTATCACATGATTCCTATTCAACCTTCTTACTCAACATACTTCTTTTATTTCCTGAAAACATCTTCTTGAATTCTTTTGAAGTCTTCTCTTCCTTTTCATTCATGTTATACTTCTTCCACTGAGAATTCTCATTAGAAACATCTTGATATTCTCCAACATTCTTCTTAGGGAAATTCATATCAACATGTCCAATTCCACCACACTCAAAACATTTGAGAGGATGTTTCCCTCCATACTTTCCTCTTCCTCT
This sequence comes from Viscum album, assembly GCA_963277665.1. Taxonomy (NCBI): domain Eukaryota; kingdom Viridiplantae; phylum Streptophyta; class Magnoliopsida; order Santalales; family Viscaceae; genus Viscum; species Viscum album. Next base: position 304,427,795 of record OY728130.1, read on the forward strand.
TTGATAGTTCTTGGATTTGATAGACATGATTTTTTCATTCAATTCTTCACCTTCGTTATCAACAGACTCACAAGGGTCAGCTTCTTCATCATCTTGGATTTTCATCTTTGTCATAGATTCAATATCCATTTCATCTTTCATCTTCTTCTTAAATAGTAGATCTTTCCTCATTTCATAGGCAACAAGAATGTTATGCAGTTCATCAAGAGATAAATCATCTTCATCCTTTACATCTGAAATTTTACAATCAAACTTTTCTGGAATGATTCATATAAGTTTAATCACAATTGTAGAATTATCCATGTTTTTTCTAAATCCCATGATGTTGCATACAATTTCATTAACTCTAGTGAAGTATTCATCAATTTTTTCATCATCTCTCATCCTGATGTCTTCAAACTTACTATGATATATTTGCAACATGGCCTCCTTGACTTTTGTGTTTCCTTCCAAAACAAATTCCAACCTTTCCCACATTCTTTTTGATGTTGTGAGACCCATCACCTTCTGATAATCATTTTCTGATAAAGAAATGATAATAGCATTTCAAGCCTTTCCATTAACTTCTATGTTTCTCTTATCAGCAAATTTCATAGGAGCATTTTTATGAATAGTTGGGAAGCCAATAATAGTTGCATAAAAAACTTCAAGGCCAAGAGATAGGAGATAAGGAATCATCCTATTTTTCGTCCATAATAATTATTACCATCAAATGTAGGAATTCCTCTACTGTTGACAGAATTGATATTCTCCATGATAAGGACAAAACAAGGGAACCTGCCTCTAATACCACTTGAAGTTCCAAGGATCGAATAACAACTGAGAGGGGGGGGGGGGTTGAATCAGTTGTTTAACTTTTATAAATTTTAAAACATTAAGAAACTTAACCCTTGAAACCTGTTAAAATTTATTTCCTTATCAACCTTTAGAAAGAGACTCAAGCATGCAAGAAAGGTAAATCAAGAAAAGTACACATGATTTAAAAGGTTCGACCTCAATAAGAGAACCTACGTCCTTGCCATAGCCACTCCCGTGGGTCTATGGAAATCCACTATAATGAAGAAGTGAATACAACTTGCGCCAAATCCCATTGGACACCTTGTATTTATTGATAGGAATGATTATACAGACTCCCATCAGTTTACAATGATTACTTAATGAACAAATGATCCAAACACAGGAAAAAGAACATTGTTAAGCTGCTCCACAAATAAACACTCTGAATCTTCAATCTGATGTCTTGAATCCAAATTTCTGAAACCAGTCTTCTCAGTAAGGAAATATGATTCCGCACACATTCCCACTCCGAACTCTCAATATGGTTTCCTTGAATCCTATATTCTTAAATCGGTCTTCTCTGTAAGATAATGATGGTTCCGTAAAAATTCTCACTCCAAATTCTCAATCCGGTTTCTTAGAATCCAATATTCTGAATTCGGTCTTCTCATAAAGTTAACGATGGTTCCACACAAATGCTCACTCTGAATATCCAATCAGGATTCTCTTGGATCCGATCCTTGGAATTCGAACTTCTCAGAACGTAAATAATGGCTCTGATTCTATTCTTCTTAAATACTCAAGAAAACTTCTTCAAGATGGTAGTTTCTTTTCACTTTGAATTCTCCAGCACTCCGCATTTTCTACGTGTGTAAAAATTGGTGAATGAGCGAATGATATGATCACATATTTATGGGAAACTCAGAAAAAAAAGGTTGTAAACTTGAAAATATTTCCTGCTTCCTCAAATCTCAAAAACTCTGCAAATCTCCCGTATTTAATATTCAATCTTCGACTTCTTCAAATCTCCTTAAATTTCTCCGAGATTTATGGAAAGTTGAAATTCTATTTTTCTTCAACTCAGAATTGTCATTCTGAATTTCTTAGCATGTTGCTCAGGATTTTCATTATGAATTCCTAACATGTTGCTCAGGATTGTCATTCTGAATTTCTCAGCATCTTTATCAGAATTTTCATTACGAATTCCCAACATGTTGATCAGGATTTTCATTCTGGATTTCTCAGAATGTAGACTCCGAACTTCAGGCCTAGCAAGTAGACTCCAAACTTTAGGATCATCAAATAGACTATGAATTTATGGCTCATGAGGTAGACTCTGAACTTCAGGATCAGCAAGTAGACTGTGAACTTCAGGCTCACAAAGTAGACTCTGAATATCATGCTCACCAAGTAGGATAAAATTTTCTAGCTCTGGAGGTAGACTCTGAATTTCTGGATGGGGAAGCAGACTCCTAACATCAGGCTAAACAAGTAGACTATAAACTTCAGGTTTAGCAAGTAGACTCTATACTTTCGATTCAAGAAGTAGACTCCGAAATTCTGGCTGAGGAAGTAGACTCCAAATTTCTATCTTAAGAATTAGACTCCGAATTTCTATCCCAAGAAGTAGACTCTGATCTTTCTGGCTTCAGGAAGTAGACTCTGAATATCTGGTTCAAGAAGTAGACTCTTAACTTTCTGGCTTCTGGAATTACACTCTGAATTTCTCTGAATTATTTCTTTGTGAAAAACATAAATCCTCTTCACCATTTCTTAAATAGATTTTACCATGAAGCATTTCCGGATTTGTGAGAACTTTAAAACTAGAAAATCATCATCTGATTAAGTTTAAAAAGATTGACACGGTTTCTTATCTTCTGACTTCTTATTCTTAAACATAATCTTCTTAATGGAATTCTTCAGTAACCAGCAACTTCAACTTTTTGTAACTCAAAAACATTCTTAAAAAAAGGTTAGTTGTAAACAAATACAAATCTTTGTTAAACAAAACACCACAAAGGTTCTTCACCATCAAATGGGGTCTTCATCTAGATCTTGTCACTTGGTCTATAATCACTCTTATCGTAAGCTGTAATTCTCTTGTTGGAGGTGATTAGATATTCTTATGTGAGTACAAACTTAAGGAAAATTTGGGTTGGGATGAGGTTGATCTTGTAACTAGTATCCACTAGGTAGATAATGATCTTTACATCATTGAACTAGACTATAATATACCCCAGGCCTATGATCACCTAAATGGTGACACCCTCATCTAATATGGAAAACATAATAACATCCCAGAATTCCTCTTACTCAGCCTCACCTATATAGTAGGAGTCAAAAAAGGCTATGTATGAGTTAAGGTGGAGGAATATTTATCAACCCTTGTCAAGGGCCTCACACATTTCTTTGAACAAACTAATATCTTTGATGATTGAAAGCCTCATGGGTATTTCATCAAGGTGCTTAATTAAATCATAAATCTTTGAAAATGAAACATTTTTTCATGTGGAGGGCCACTCATTGGCCGAGAAAAAAGAGGATTTCATTGGATGAGCTTCTGGGGAGTGGAGAGTTCTAGAAATATTTTGATCTTGAATAACTTGCCTAATTTGAACTATTACTAGTGGAGAGTGGGTTGGAAGAAGTTGGGACCTACCTAAATGTAGCTGATCACATTTTGACTATGGCTAAGCTACACGACTAACTAATATAGTCATATTTGGAGGCATTCCTAATAGTGAATATTGGGATTATTGTGATTGATGAGCTCTACACAAGGTCTTACTCCTAATATCATTATCATGGATTTCTTGTTTTAAGATTATCTCTTGATCACTTTTCCTCTTTTAATATCCTCTACAGTTTCTTTGATGATGTCAGTTATAGTAACCTAAGGGGTTACATTATAGTTCTGGTTATAATGTGTGGTGATGTGGCATACATATCAATGAAATTTACATTGGTATATCTTCCCTCATCATCCATGGACAGATATGGAGATGGGAGTACCCAGGGTGTATTTACTAAACTCAAGAGTCATGAAGTCTCCAAGGGAAAGAGATGGATTGGAACTAATGGGGGATTATGATTTCCCTTATTCCATTGGTACTTTATCTTCCAATACATAGAATAATTTGATACAAATGTGGATGAGTTGATCATAAAATGTGTAGAAAACATAGGAGGGTTTTGATTTCCTATAAAGGGAGAGATAATTCAAATTGCGTGAGAAACTACCATGTGATGCAACCAACCATTATACTTATATGTTCTATTTCAAGTTACATGCTTATACTCTATGGATTTCTCGCTATCACTATCAAGGTTAGTGGAGACATGCATCACATGTGATATAACATTTCCCAGCTTGGCTCATACATAATCCACTAGGTCCTGGAGAAAATATTTAAACCCATAGAATTAATTGATTGTGTGTTTGAGGATATTATGATATGGAAAATGTCTAGGAAGACCGCTGAGGTTGGCCTCTTGGGGTATATTCCACTCTAGAAATTTCAAAATTATCTTATCAAGGGGATATATGAACTAGATTGGAGCCTGTAAATCCCCAAATAAATACGACATGTTTATTTTATCTTGGAAGGGAGTTCTGGGAGCGTGGACCTAATGTAGTTATAGGGCCACATTTTTTCAATGACGTGGCTACACTAAGAATTACTATGATGGGTGAGGCTATGTATGATTGGGATGAACTCATAGAGGATCTTCTGAAAAATGATTTAGTATATGTAATAGTTAATGGGCCTCTGTGTGCATGGATGTGGAAGTCTCTACTTTAAGAAGCCTCCTCAGGGGATCTAGAAGGGGTATGTGTGTGAGTGTTCTCTATTACACTGTAAGGATTCATCCAGATGATGAAACGTTTTAGATAAATCTTTAAATCCAATGGGATAATTCAATTAGAGGAGGCTAGGGACTAACCATTTTTTGTAAATTTATTTTCACATCATCAAAAATATGACTAAGATTGTGGTATTTGAATTGAATACAAGAATCCTTTCCATCGATCAAAAAAGGAGTCTAATCACTGATCGGGCCATTACTTGCATTTGAAGAGGTTAGTGATTTTCATCTTAAATGTGGTGGAGTTGAACTAGTATAAAAACTATCATTGATGATTATCCCAGTCGGTGATGGACCATATGGGTAGCTGGCTGTGCCAAATGAATGTAGGCCCTTCAAATTTCTAGTTGAAACCCTGGTGTTTGGAAACCTCCAAATATTTTGGAGTCCCAAATATAGGGAAATACCATGAGAAAAATTTGTCCAGATGTTGTAGTGGGTTACCCATTTTGTTAAATGGGGCGAATATGAGATTTCTAAACTCAGGGGCACTAAAATATTGTCTTTCCATGTCAGGTATGACTTTTTATTAGTTGATATTTTTATCTTTTCTGTATCTAGATCCTTGAGACGTGTGATAGGAGCAACTGTATGTTCATCTTGGCAAGGGTTTACATAAACCAAGGCACTGATTAGTTTGTTCTCTTGGGTAACAACATATTAATCCACTTAAGTAAGATTCATGATTTACACACACTACTTATCTGGGGAGGGTGACTCCTATATTTGACTCTTCCCATATCCTTCAGCTTCATCCCTGACCAGGTATACGAGGCCACTGGGTTCAAACTATGGATCTTTATTGAGAAGGGTTAGGTTCCCTAGTGGAGGAGAAATAGGATCCCTTACATTTTTCAGGCCCATGTGTCGTTCCCAAAATATATCAATAATGAGGATCTTGTAATTCTCATATTCATGGAGTAGGGTGGTTACTATGAGCTTTGACATTTTTATCGGCGTGACCATTAATGGGTGAGATGATTTGAAATTACCCTGTCATTTTTATATGTTTAAATGTCCAAGAATTAAGGCCTCCTTAGGGGGACTCATAAGGATTAAATTCTATCTTCGTTGACACGTGAGGACACCCCACTAAGTTGTCTATCTGATACTATGGCACCCCTTGAGGAATATTTATCAAATCATACCTGGCGTCGGTGGCCTTGTTCGCCTGATCCTCTAGATATTTGGGGATGACCATATTTACAAAAGTGATAGTCAAATGGGATTATACTTTGGTAGAATATAGGTCGGAATAAAGGTCTCATTACTTTCATAGAATAGGGAAGAAATAGAGTATGGTAGGCTACCCCATCCTATAATCTATACATGTGGAGATTCTTCTTCCATAACTAAGTGGAGCACAATGTGGCACTTAACACATGTCTAATGGAGAGTATCATGATATCCGTATGACTCAGGATGCTATTCTATTAGGAGAACAATGATCTCAATCATTATTCATTTTTGTTGGAGGGAATCGAGGATCACATAGATCTTTGGGTTGGCAAACTATTAATCATAAGGGGGAGATGATATGTATCCAAGATGATCTGGAGGAATAAAAATTATTTTTCCATAGTGAGGGAATCTGGGATATCAAATTATGTAGCAACAAGTGTCTAGAACAAAAATATAAGATAATTGATCTCTAGGACCACCCATGGTCCCTCATGCATAGAGAAAGGGTCCTACTCTTGGTTAGACCATACCCTGATTAACACATGCCATGATATGGTTTGATTAACTAAGGTAGACAATCTTTGTAGCTTCTCTTTTGGAAGAGGGAGGGAAGAAAATGTCATTTAGAAGCATTATATTGAATCATCACTTGGAGGTGGAACAAACTTCAATATTATTTCTCTATAGGATGGTTTATTTAATACTGCATCATACAAAAGGGCGTCAACATTCATTTGTGGCTCATTAGAGCACTCTCTATCACCTGAGAGCATAAATCTGGACCCTAACAACTCCTAAACATTTTTTAAGGTAAATAGGTGGGAAACTAGAGGTGATAGATAGGGATTCACTTCATATACCTAGAGAGAGGCCATCATATCCTCTACCTATATGTTCCTACTAAGGGATTTTGGTATCCAGTTCATCTTGGCTTCCAAAATGGTAAAAATCAATTTTTGGGATTCTTTCCCAGACCCCAACAGCTAGGTTAAAGGATCCATTATTGAGTCATCTATTACCTCATGTCTACAATAACATGACAATTCCCAGAATTCTTCCTCAAACAATGAGTTTTTTCCCTCCTTCCTTTAGAAATATATTTCGTATTGGGTAAGTCTTTTTCATGGGGAGGACCTCCATCTTGGTTTTTGATATTGTAGTGTGGACCTCCACTCTTACTGTTGGGTCATGGGGAGGACCTCTTTATGGGTAGATGATGCATCGTGGATGACCTTTGCTTTGGATGAGGGGGGAATAGAGAGGACCTCTATACTAGCTATCGATGGAGTAGGGAGGATCTTTTTTTGGTTAGTGGTGGAAAGGGTACAATCTCTACACTGTTGAGTGGGAACATGGGGAGGACCTCCATGCTGGCTGTCGATAGAGCGAGGAAGGCATCCACTTCATTTTGTTGTGAAATAGGGAGGACATCTAGACTAGTGAGTGGGATCATGTGGAGGACCTCCGTGATGGCTATCTATGGAGTGGTGAGGACCTCTTATTTGGTTGGTGGAAGCATAAGGAGGACCTCAATAGTGGTTATTGGGAACATGGGGAGGACCTCCATGGTAATTTCTTCATTATGGAATGGATCGTAAATGATTTTGGTGGTGTATGTGACATATATAGCAGCTCGGCCTCCCTGTGAGGTAGCTATCATATAGATCATAGTCTCTGGAATATGGATCCATGTTCAAATGTTTTGGGGATATGGTGGGATATGCCGGTGGTTGCAGGGTCCACATATATTGAGTAAGATTATATTTTTTCAAGAAATGTAATGGGTCATCCCTCATTGCTAGAATTTTGTATCCTATACTAGGATCAGCGGAGTGGAGATGAAATCAATTTACTCATTTTCCTATGGGACCAGTCAGTGTTGGTACTGACATGGCCTAGTGGGAGCCCTCCCAGTAATCTCTGGGGTGGTGGTCAGCGTATGCACAACTCGACTGTCCCCCACATCTTTAACATAGGGGATTAATCTATTAGAGAACTCCGTAGAGAGACTCTCAATGTGTTTATCTATCAGAATAATAGAGGTAGGTTTTCCCATGTGTGGCCATCGATGGTGGTGGCATTTGTGAGGTGTCGATACCTCAAGGTCTTGGCAGTCCATGTACCTGCTGGGAATAACCCCTTCCAACTCATAATGGTTCATGAGGGAATCACTCACCCTTCTCTAAATAAATCTATAGGGTGTGATAGGGATTGGTCCCCTAGAATATAATGGCATAATAGATATCCTGGAAGATTTCTCATGTTATGGGATTTCTGAATTAATGTTTTCTCTTCCCGTATGCTTGTTTTAGTGAGGCAGTCTACTTCCTATCACTTCAGTACTGTAATGAATGTGGATTCACCCATTAGTAAAAGTGCAAGGAATGTGATTCTCAATTCACTAATGTTATATATTCTTCTAAAGTAGATAAAGATCCACACTAATTATGTTACAAACTGAGTATTACCAATGATATCTTCCTCAATCCACATGTGAGTTTTATGTTGGTCGAACTATTTTCTTCATGTGACTTAGCACTGAATATATTGATCTGATGACATGTAAATATATCAGTTCCAAAAAATATACTTTACCCCATGGTTTAGGAGAGTCGATTCATGTTAGTTTCACCATTTTAATTTTTGATTATTTTAACGGATCAATCGTTTTTACCTATTGACTTAGAATTTGACACACTGCTTCTTCTTTTTCCCCACATTCCTGCATTCCAAAGGTGGGATGATTATATCATTTTCATTTATGTTTACAATTGCTTGATAAAAATGGGATTATGATATATTGGTTCCTCCTTCATGTTTTACATCATAGATATTATTACCCATTATATGTCTCCCAAAAATATTTATTTCATGTTCGTGAAAATCATTCCAAGTGACATATTGATGTGGATGTCAGTAAATTGTGATTCTTATATCTATATAGGGATGAAAAAAATAGTTCAGAGAGGAATTAACATTGGGATCATTGGGAATATCTGGATGTTGGGTTGGTTCAGCACCCGTAGTGTCTTCTTTCAAGGAGGGCATCTCATGTATGGGGAATTTTAGTTGTGGAATGCTAGGAATATCTTATTCACCATTAGGTAATTTACGCCATTGAGTAATTCTTCTGATGATTTTTACCTTATGAATCCCATGTTTATTGCATGGGGTAGGAATTATATAATTGGGAATTAGTTTAAGGACTTAAGGAGATGCATCAGAATGTCCATTTGAGACAGATAGGGTAAAGAGTATGACATCTTCTAGAGATGGCCAAAAAACCTCATGGAGATGATTCAAGGAGTTTGTCCCTAAGATTGAATATATCACAGTTGAGTTTATGGATGAAAATTCATTGGGTGGATAATGTTTCACTAGGTGGAGGGTGTCCCTAGGAAGGAAGAAATGACACATTGATTATATAGACCTTGATTTTTCTTAGAAAATGTATTACATAATTTATAGATAAAGAAAATAAAACAATTACACAACCAGGATCCATGAGTTTAGAGTCTTGGTAAAACTAGGACCACATATAACATTTAAAAATTAAACACAAATGTTTATTTAATTACTTATTGAATAGCTTCTTATTTTCCATCGTGGTCTTCTCAGTACAAGTAATCACATAAGGATATACATCAAAGAATGGGGTGATAAAAAAATATTAGTAAGAGGATAGATAAGAACATGAATCAATATAAAATTTTGTGAGAATAATAATTAGTATCATAACATGGTCATAAGATTATAATCATTATGGGATTCATTATGAGACGACATGGAATGTGGCAATGAAAAAAAATGAAGCATCATGTCTTAGTGGTCAGCTACCACACATAGTTGGGAACAATGAAAAAATCATGTTGATGTATATTTCAATTTTTAGCAAGAGATAAATCACATTTCCTAATGAATTGGTGAGATATATAAGTTTAGGATCACTCATCACATCAAAATCTTTACATTGCCCTATATAATTTTTGGTGAACCTGTCACATCATAACATTTACATTACAAAGCATGCCACATAGAACATTATATATATTTGACATAAAATAACCCATGGAAAAGAATGGGTTTAATTTAACAAAACAGACATCCATAAACATTGGATTTACCAAGATAAAAAGGGAATATGATTTTTAGTATCAATATTGATTGAATAAGAAACAATCTCATTAGAAGTAATGACTAAATTTTTTTAAAGAAGAGTTTTTTTTGAGAATTCCTTGAATTTTTCATAAAACCCAGTTGTTAACATGTATCTATAAAAAATATAGGTTAATAATTATGAAATTATATCTATGGATAAATAAATTAATATCCATACGGAAAATGGGGTGAAAGAGGGAAAACCCATAAAAAGTGAGTTGGGTTTAAGAATCCTCCTTACCTTATGTCCAAATGAATTATTCACATTAATATCCTATATAATCACATTATATTAATTAATTAACAAATGAAGGAACATTTATACATGAATTTTATTCATTATGGGTTTTTAAAATTATTTGTTGGATGTTTGATGAGTTGCATAGTTTAATTTCATCATTTGGGAGCTTTCATTTTCATGGTTTTAAGATTGATGCACAAGTATACATGAATGGAAGTTCACATAAAATTGGGATAAATACCCTAAATTGTTATTATATGTTATTAATTATCATATATAAATTTAAATTATCTTATAAATAATATGGTTATATGGTATGAGGATGAATAATTAGATAAAAGTTAATAATGATCATCTTAAGTTAATTTTGTTGGATTTTCAATCATAACAATCTCTTTTTGTTTTACCATTTAGTATTATGTATATATGTTAGTTCCAGAACATAATTAGCGTCGTAACATAAGTTTTAAAATATTATTCAGCCCTTATAATGGTTTTATTAACATCCTCATTCGTTTTAAAGTAATATGAATGTGCTTCTTCTACGGTGTTGGTAAATTGACACAACACGAGAAACAATTAATTTTTAGAATAAAAGAGAGATGGGGGGGGGGGTTTAATGATAGATATTCCCATAAAATTATATAATAAATTTAATTTTAATGTAATGGAGTTATCATTATATTTGGATGAGGGGAGGTGAGGAGAGAATAAAAAATAGAAAAGAACATAACAAGAAATTAAAAGAAAAGAAAGATGAATTTACTTTTGAATCTCTCCTTATTGAGAACCACCATAAGATAAATGTTTTTATATTCTGATGAGACCAAGATATCATTGATGTGGGGGATGGGCTACTGAATTATATTGGGAAGAAGTTTTACAATGGCCAAATCTTGAGAGGTGTGAGGAAAAGAGGTGGTGAGGGGTGATATTTATAGTAGAGGAGAGTTGTGTTTTCTCATTATTATATTCATTAGATTGTTAATTTGGCTCAAGTATACAAATAATTTGTTAATTATCTCTAAATATTTTTAAATAATTAATAATATTTCCAAATTTCGGGCTTTCATAATTCTTACATCATCTATGACCACATAATTCATGTATTTAGCTTTTATTGTAAATTAGTATATTTTACTATTAATAAAAATTAAATCATTTTTGAAAAATCCCAAAAAAATCACACTAACCATTTTTCTATGTGTATAATTATGAAATAAACTCCATTTTATGAATATAATTTTAAAAATATGAGTAATTTATTTATTTTAATTAAAACCGTCAATTACATGTAAAATATAGATGTTAAAATAATAACTAATTTTATAACACTATGAAAAATTACACAAGGTATCATTATATTATTGTAAAATCAATAGAAATAAAAATATTGATTAATGAATAAATTTTTGAAAATGTATTTTCTTTTAATTTATTAAATTAATCATATATTTTTATTTAAAAATTTATGACTTAAAAAAATTCCAAGAGTTTATTATAATATTTAAAATAATTACATGCTTAAACAATGATATAATTATATCATATTTTCACTTATAAGATTCCTAGATTTTATTTATACCATAATGGGTGAGGTTATTATACATTTTTCCAGTTTACTATTCATAAGGGCCATATTGCTATTCCTAATGTCAAGTTACTATTTTAATCGGTATAGGTTCCTTAACTTTAAAAAAAATTATTATTTAATTAATTATTCATTTATAAAGATTTAATTATGGTCTATAAGTGATTTTGTATGATTTATAATATATTAAATTACTATAATAAGGGAGAAATTCCATTGAAAAAAGTTTAGGTCATTACATTCTTCCCCCTTTGGAAAATTGCCCTCAATTTGTTTACATAAATGGGTGAGGGTACCTCCCCTTCATCACCCCATCCAGTTCACAAGTTGCTTCTTCACACTTATGGTTCCTCCACAACACCATGAAAAGGTGGGTCGCCTTGTTTCATAGAACCTTATATCTTCAATCTAGTATCTTTACTGGCTTCTCATCATAACTAAGATCACCTTCCATCTATACCTCCTCTGAGTTTAGTACATGTGAGGAATCTAGTATGTACTTCCTTAGGAGTGATATGTGAAACACATCATGAACTTGAGCCATATTTTGTTAGGTACAAACTTGTAGTTTACAACACTTTTGTGATAAAGGATCTCAAAGGGGATAATGTATCGTAGGAATACCTTCCATTTCATTCCAAACCACATGACTCTCATCCATAGTGATATTCTAAGGAATAATTTATATCTAATATAAAACACCATGTACCTTCGATGGTGGTTAGCATATCTGATTTTCCGACTCTGCGAAAACTTGATATGTTTATAGGTTTCTTGAGACTTCTCTATCATATCTTGAACAAGATCATGTCCCAATATCTTTCTTTTTCCAACTTCATCCCAATAGGTAGGAGTTCTACATTTCATTCCATATAGAGATTCATATGGAGACATCTGCATACTCAAGTGGAAGCAATTGTTGTATGTGAACTCAACCAATGGAAGATGATGATCCCATCCACCTTTGAATTACAGTGACTAGGATCTGAGCATATCTTCAATCATATAAATAGTTTTTTAAGGTTATCCATTACTTCAGGGTTGATAATACATACAAAAATCTAATTCATCACTCAAATCATGTTCAAGAATCCACCCTAATTTATATGTGAACATGAGATCATGATCAGATACAATTGAGATTATAACCCCTTGTGGTCTTACCACATCTTTAAAATATATATTTTCATGTTGTTCAAGTGGTACAACTTCTCAAATAGCAAAAAACGTGGGTTGTCTTGGTGAGTAAGACCACCAAAATGCATATTACATTGTTTCCTTGGGATTTCATTGGGAGACTCATAACAAAGTCCATAGTGAAATTCTCTAATTTACACATGTGTATATGAAATGGTTTCCTCATCCCTTTGGGCTTGTATCACTTGGATTTAACTTGATTACATATCAAACACCTTTAGATATTTTATGTAATCTCATTCTTCATGTCATTTTACCAAAAGTGTTGTTGAATATAATAGTATATCTTGGTAATTCCATGATATATTGAGAAATTTGAGCTATGTGATTTATCTAATAGCTCATTATTTATCCCATGTGTCAAAGGAACACAAGACTCATTCCAAATCAAATAAAATCATCATCATTTAATTGTAACTCTTGGAACCTATCTTCTTTAACTGAATTCACATTCTTTTTTAACTCTAGATAAACCTTTGTACCTCCTTAATCTTAGGATGTATAGATGTTTCGGAAATCATTTGGGAAAGGTAAGATATATTCCTTGTATTTTTGACCTCAAAATACATCCATTGAATATATATGAAGATATGTGATTTATCAATATGCATCATGGATATAGTATAAGGTTTTCTTCTACTAAGTGCATCAACTACATTTTTTCCTTACTGAGATGATAGTGAATAGAAAATCACAGCCCTTGATAATCTCTAAACATATCCCTTGATGCATGTTGAGCTCTTTTTGTGTGAACGTATACTTTAGGCTCTTGTGATCAGTATATATTTCAAAATTATCACCATAAAGGTAGTGCCACCATTGTTTCTTGAAAACAATCATAGATAATATGTCTAGATCATGTCACAGGTAGTTCTTCTCAAGTATTATCAACTGTTGTGAGATGTAGGCTATCACTTTATCATTTTTCATGAGTAAAAAATTGAAGACATTCTTTGAAGCATCACTATATATCAAAAAAATATCCACTTTTCAGTAATGTTAGATTAGGTAAAGTGATCAACCACTTATTTAGCTCCTTGATGCTTACCTCACATTTATCCATCTAGACATACTTTAACCCTTTCCAAGTCAACTTAGTTAATGGAATATAAAATCCTAATATGTTTTTCAAAAAACATATATTGTACCCTACTAAGCCATGAAAACAATTGATTTATGCAAAACTAGAGGGTTTTGGGACATTCCTCAATTGCCTTTTCCTTTGAAGGGTCCACATAAATTCCATCACTTGTGACCATGTTCCTAAAAATGTGACTTGATACATCCAAAATTCATACTTTCCAAACATGGAATAAATATTATCCTTCCTCAATGTCTCCAGCACAATCCATAGATGTTTTTAATGTTCCTCCTTGATCATGGAGTATATGATAATATCACCGATAAACACTACCAAAAAATTGTTGAGGTAGTGTTTAAAGACTCTATTCATCAAATTCATGACGATTATAATGGAATTAATAAGATTTAATGGAATAAATAGAAACTCATAGTTACCATAACATGTATAAGAGGTAGTCTCCTGAATATCTTCCTTCTTCAAAATTAATTGATGATATCCAGAATGGAGATCTGTCTTTGAGATGTACTAATCTCCTCTTAAATGATCAAACAGTTCATCAGTCCTTTGAAGAGGATACATTTTACTTAGGGTGATCTTTTTGAGTTCCAAATAATAGATACACAACTATATTGATCAATCATAATTCTTGAAGAAGAGCACCAAAGCACCCCAAGGTGACACACTATGGTGTATGAACCCTTTATCCAAATTTTCTTTTAGCTTCTTCTTTATACACTCCAGTTTTAGAGGATCCTTCCAATAAGAAAACTTTGAGAAAATAATATCTCTAGCTATGAGTTCTATTAAGAACTCTACCTCTTGAGATGTGGAAATTCCAGGAAACTCTTTAGGAAATACATCGTTGTATTCCCTAAAAATTGTAATTTCTTCTAGGTTGATTCCATCCATTGACTCAACCATTTTATTGAGGTATGATTCTTCATAGGTAACCAATACCCACACAATTTAAAGATTTGAAAATGGTGATACATGATCTTCCTTTCATTTTTAGTGTTTCATGGGATTGTTCAAAATATGAAAAGATATTTCCTTTTCTTTTCAATTGATATTTGATCTATATACTGAGATCCAATCTATTCCCATTATAGCATCGTATTCCACCGAGGGATATATCATAATATTTTCTAGAAAAATTTTACCACATATGCCAATAATAAAATTGTGCAACACTTGAGTTTCAATGATTGGACCACTATGTGTTTTCATGGATATCTTTACTTCAAGGATTCGAGACTTCAATTCAATAGTTCTAGAAAAGATAAAAGATATAAAGGAATATCTTGAATGAGAACAAAATAATAAATATTACATTCATGATTGAATAGGAAGTGTACATTGAATGAATTCATTTTCTTTCCCACTTTAGTAGTAGTAGTGGCAGTAGAATTTCCTTCCACCTTTGGCTTTTGTGGATACTAACGTTGATTTCCCTCGAGGAATCAATATTTAGTGCACTGGCTTGTATAGTTCCTTTTCTCCCTATAGTTATAGAACTGGACCATGGGTAGTTCTCTACTATCCTCCACTGCATTGTAATGGTTCCTCATGAATTTTAAAAATTGATGTTCTTGGTGGTATTCTCTCCCATATTTAATTAATTTCCCCTTCCCTTTGAGGCAGTTCCCATAAGGATTCATCCAATATTTTTGACATGTGGGTTGTTGATTGTTCTTTCCAACTTTCCCATTATATCATCTGACTTGAAACATTATATTTCATTTCATATCACCATATCCATGGGACCGTTATCCTAACTCTATCTCCACTTTGAGAGAACATGATAAAAATCATTCATAACACCCAAAGCCTCAAATTTTTATATCCATTTGATGGTGTTGTTTTAAACCAGTAAAGAATATATCAAGTATTCAATCATTGTTGATATCAAGACCCAAAGTGTACCTTCAAAACCTTTTGAAATTTTCATCATGGGCTATGACATATTAACCTTCCTTTTTCTTTAGATATATGAATTATCTCTATATCAATTTATTAAGAGTTCTAGGGAAATAATTGTTAAGAAACATTATCTTAATGTATTTTATTCCATCTCTATAATTTCTTAATTCAGCTTGGTCTTCTTAATCAATGACCACCATTAGTGGACATCTCCATCTAGAGGATAAAAATAAAGAGTCACCTTCTTAATATAATAATATTTAAGTACATAGAAATATCTTCTATATTAAGTTGACACACAATTCTGTGACTAGTGGATTGGAATATCCACAAAACGTTGGTGGTCATCGCCACATAAAAGACTCTAAAGCCAGTTTATCCCTCTTACATGATGGAGGACATTCCACATTATTTTGGTTATTATTCATTACTTGAGATATCTTGGTAATCATCACCAGAAAAATTGGAAATCCACCCTAAGGAATTAGGGATTTCATTCAGTCAATCACTACATTGTACCTTGCATAGGTTGTTATCCTGGTTTCTCCAGGTTCCAACCAATTTCTAAAATATAAAGGTTTAGAACAATACATAGAAAAACAAGTCATGAAAAAATAATTTATTCCACTGTGAAATCATGTATAATGGAATTTATTTTGGGATCCATATGTTTATCATTTTATAAAATAATTATTATTGGGTGATTACATAAGATTAGCCTCATACTAAGGGTTTTCACAAAGATTCTATAATCCCAATTCCAATATTTTCTAAAATGTGCTCTATCACCAACTATAAAGACCATGTTTTCCTTACATAAATTATAACATCATTTTTAGAATTTTTTTAAAGAATTACACAACCAGGATCAAAATGATTAGTATTTTGTGAAACATAAGAACATTCATAGTATTTAAAAAACATTAACATTTTATTAATTCATTCTTCCTAATAATCTTATTGTCCCTTGTGTTCTCCTTAGTAAAAGTAATTACCTGAGGAAATACATTAAACAAAGGGGTGAGCTAAAAGTCTAGTAAGAGGATATATAGGAATATGAAGAAAAATAACATGGAGTGAGCATAATAATTATCATAATAACATTTTAATAGGATCATAATAATTAGATGAAGAATTAATAGATGGTTTGGAATGTGGAAATTCACAAAAATAAAACATCATGTATGATTGGTCAACTACCACACATAGTTGTGAGAAAATATAGCATCATGTACACAAAAATTTCCATTTTAATCATGAGATACGTCACAATACCCAATTAATTTGAGCAATATATAATTCTAGGCTCACTGGTCACATCAAAATATTTATATTACGCTATATAATTCTGGGTGCACCCATCAAATCATAACATTTACATTACCATGCAATCCACATAGGACATTATATCAATATTTAAAATAAAATAACCAATGTAAAGAATGTGTTTAATTTCATTAAGTATAAATTCATAAAATTTGGTGATCCCATGATATAGGGGAATAATATTCTAGGTATCAATCTTGACAAAAGAATAAACAATCTCATGAGAAGTAATGATGTATTTTTTTAAAGAAGAGTTATTTTGGAAAAATAATATCATTTTTTATAAAACAATATTGGTAAAATGTATCTCCTAGAAAAGATAAGATAATGATGAATAAATTATATATATGGAAATATAATTGAATATCCATATTGAAATTGAGGTGAAAGAGGGAAACCCGAAAGAAGGTGAGTTGGGTTTCAAAATTCCCTTTACCTTATGTGAAAATTATTTTTTCACTTTAATATCCTATATAATCACATAATATTCATTAATAAAAAAATAAAAAACATTCTATACATGAATTTTATTCATTATGTTTCTATGAAGTTCATTTATGGGCTTCCTGATGAGTTATAGAGGTCAAATTCATTGTTTGGGAGCGTTTTGTTTCATGGTTTTCATGATCACTTCACTTATATACATTAATTGATGTTCATGTAAAATGATGATAAATAGAAAATAATTTTTATTATATGTTATTAATTATCTTAAATAAATTTTAATGATACTATAAATAAATGTGTTATATGGTATTAGGATGAATCATTAGATAAAAGTTTATGATGATCATTTTAGGTTAATTTTGGTGGGTTTTCAATCACAACGAACTCATTTTGTTATACTATTTATTATTATGCATATATTTTAGTTCCAGATCATAAAAAGGGTTTTAACATAAATTTTAAAATATTTTTTAACCATTATAATGGTATTATTAACATTCTATAAGGTTTTAAAGTAAAATTAAAGTGCATCACCCATGATGTTGATAAATTGACACATCACAAGTGACAATTTAATTTTTAGAAAAAAAGAGAGACAAAGGGATGAGTTTAGTGATGGATATTTCATTAAAAAGATATATTTATATACTATTTAATGTAGTGGATTTTTTATTTCTTTTTTATTAGGGGAGGTGAGGATAGAATAAAATGTGTAAAAGAACACCAAAAGAATTAAAAGCAAAGAAAGAGGAATTTACCTCACGAATATCTTCTCCTTGAGAACATCATTCGGGAAAATGTTTTAGTCTTATGATGATATAGTGAGATCCTATAAATTAGGGAGTGTATAAGGAAGATTATTGGGTATAATTTCTAAAATATTCAAATCTTGATAGGTGTGAGGAAAAGAGGTGATGAGTGGAAGTATTTACAGTGGAATAGAGGGGTGTTTTTTCATTACTATATTCATTAATTTATTTTTTTGGATCCAGAATATGAATAGTTTTAGAATTATTATTAAATATATTTAAATAATTAAGGAGTGTTTTATATTTTAATCTTACATTATCCTTACATCATCTATGGCTCCATAATTCTTCTATTTAGCTTTTATTATAAATTATGGTATTTTACTATTCATAAACAATTCAAGTAATTAATAAAATTCTAGAAAATTCACCCTAACAATTTTCAGATATGTTGAATTCAAATAATGAACTCCATTGTATGAAAATAATTTTATAAATATGAATAATGTTTTTAATTAAAATCATCATTTATTTAGAAAATACAAAATATAAAACTATTACTGATTTGATAAGACTTTCTAAATTCAATTAAGATCTCAAAAAATTATCTTTAAATAATATGACATAAAAATATTTATTTATGAATAAACATTAAGATAATAAAATGTATTTTAAATTATTAAATTATTTATAATATTGTAATTAAATATTTATGACTTATAAAAATGCCAACACATATTTAATAATTTTTAAAATATTTACTTACTTATTAAATGATATAATTATATCATACTTCAACTTATAGGATGCATAAATTTTATTTATAATTTAAGTGATGAGGTTTCTATTCTTTTGTCTAGTTTACTAGTCATAAGGTTCATATTACTATTCCAAAGTGCAAGTTACAATTTCATCAGTATAGGTTCCTTATCTTCTAGAAATAATAATTATTTCATTAGTTAATCATTTATAATGATTTTATTATGGTATATAGGTTATTTTATGTGTTTTATACTATATTATTTTACTATAATAAGGGAGATATTCTATTGATAATAGTATGGGTCATTACACTCTTCCCCCCTTTTGAAATTTCTCCTTCAAAATTTCATTTTACATAAACAGGCGAGGGTACTTATCCATCATCACATCCTCTGGTTCCAAATTTCATTCATCATACTTACGGATCATTCAAAACACCTTAATAATGTGGGTTTTCATATATCATAGAACCTCATATCTCTGATCCAAATTCATTACTAGATGCTCCTCATAAGAGAGATCATCTTTAAGCTACACCACTTTTAAGTTCAGTACATGTGAGGAATCCGATATGTACTTCCTTGGGAGATATATGTGAAACACATCATGAACATGATCCATATTTGGTGGAAGTGAATGTCAATAGGCCACATGTCCTATAATGTCATGGATCTCAAAGGGGAAAATGTATCTTGGGAATAAATTCCCTTTCTTTCCAAACCACATGACTCTCTTACAATGTGATATTTGAAGGAAGAATTGATCTCCAATGTTGAACTCCAAGTCCCTTCAACAATTGTCATCATAGCTATTTTCCAGACTTTGACTAGATTTGATTTTTTATCAGATGGCTTGAACCTTCTCTGTCATCTCTTTCACATCATCAGTTCCAAATAGCATTCTTTCACCAACATTATCCCAATAGGTTGGAGTTGTACATATATTTCAACACAAATCTTCATATGGGGCCATTTTAATACTTGAGTGGAGTCAATTATTGTTTGAGATATCAACCAATGGGAGATGCAGATCCCATCAACCTTTGAAATCTAGGGAGTTGGCTCCGTACATATATTTGAGTGTTTGGATTTTCCTTTTAGATTGGCCATCAATTTGGTGTTGATAAGTCATGCAGAAATTTAATTCAGTACACAATGAACTTTGAAGACTCCTCATGAATTTATATGTGAACATGTGATCATGATCAAAGAAAATAGAGAGAAGTTCCCCATAAAATATCATCACATCCTTCACATATATATTTTCAAGTAGTTCAAGTATGATATCTTACCAAATAGTGATAAACTGTGTACTCTTCGTGAGTCAGTCAACCACATAGATATGACATTATTTTTTCAGATGTGTTCAAGAGACTCGTGAAAAAGCCCATAGTGATATTATCCAATTTCAACATGGGTATAGGAAATATATTCATCATCCCTTTGGAATTATGTGACTCAACATTAACTTGATGACATATCAAGAACCTTGAGATATATTTAGAAATATTTTTTTTATATTATCCCACCAGAAGTGTTCTCAAGGATAATAGTACATCTTGTCACTTCTTAGATGGATAGACAATGGTAGTATATGTGCATTATCTAATACCTTATTATTTATCCTAGGTGATGAAAACACACAAATTATCATTCCAAATCAAATCACACCATCATCATTGATATGTAACTCTTGCAACTTCCCTTCCATAACATCATTCACCTTCTTTTGTAACCCTGGATCATCCCTTTATGTCTCTATAATATTATCTTATATAGTTGATCAAGAAGTATTTTTGAAAAGGTAGGATGTATTCTAATCCATTATTATCTCCAAATTCATCCATTTTATTTCTACAAATATTGGGTCTTTCTTAATACAGAATATGGAAAGACTAGAATGTTCACTTCTGCTAAGACCATCAGCTACCTTTTTTGCCTTACCATGATTGTAGTGAATATAGAAATCGTAGTACTTGATTAGATCTCACCATCCCCTTTGATACATGATCATATCCTTTTGTGTGAATATGTACAATATTATCTTTAGGTTGAAATATATTACATATTTCCCACCATAGATGTACTGCTTCCATATTTTCAAGTAAAAAATCATAGTTGCTAGCTCTCGATCGTTCTTATAGTAGTTATTCTCATGGATCATCAACTATTGTGGGGAATAGGCTATAACATTATCGTATTTCATGAGTACACAAACCAATCCTTTATTTAAAGCATCACTATATATCACAAAACATTCTACTCTTTTTGGTAATGTGAGTACTCATATAGTGGTGAACCACTTCTTTAGATCCTTGAAGCTTTCCTCACTTTCATCCATCAAGTCCTACATTACCCATTTATTTTTTAACTTTGTTATCACTCTAGAAAAGTATGAGAAGTTTCCCACAAAACATCATTAGTACCTTGCTAATCGAAGAAAATTGTGGATTTATGTGACACTATAGGGTTTGGTCTATTCCTCAATTGCCTTTATTTATGAATGTTCCATATAAATTCCCCCACCTGTGATCACATGTCCCAATAATTTGACTTGATGCATCCAAAAGTATTTCTTTCTAAACATGGAGAACAACTTATCCTTCCTCAATGTTTCCATTACAATCCTTATATGTTCTTTAAGTTCCTCCTTACTCTTGGAGTAGACACGAATATCATCGATAAACTATGACAAATTTTTTGAGGTAATGTTTAATGAATCTATTCATCAAAGTCATGAATATTTTAGGGGAAATAGTAAGTCTGAAGTTAATTACTAAAAACTCATAGTTCACTTACCTTGTATGGAAGGAGGTCTATTGAATAACTTCCCTTTTCACCTTTAGATGATGATATCCTGAATAGAGATACATCTTTAAGAAGTACTAATCTCCTCATAGCTGACCAACAAATTACTCAATCATTGGAATAGGATACCTTTTCATTATGTTGATCTTCTTGAGTTCTTGATAATAGATACACAACTGCATTTATCCCTCCTTATTCTTGATAAAGAGAACTAGAAAACCCTATGTTAATGCACTATGGATTATAAACCTTTTTTCCGAATTCTCTTTTAGTTACTTATTTAACTCCTCGTGTTCTATAGGATCAATCCTATAAAGACACTTTGATATTGGAGTAGCTTCAGGTATGAGTTCTATTGTGAAATCTACATCCTTATATGCCGTAAATATGGGTAACTCTTTAGGAAATATGTCACTATATTCCCTCACAATGGGAATTTCCCATAGGGTGATACCTTATATTGACTCAACCATTTATGCGAGGTATGATTCTTCATAGAGAATCAATACCCACAATGTTGACGGATTTTCAAATGAGTTACATGATCTTCCTCATATTTTTAGAGGAGCATGCGATGGTTTAGAATATGAAAATATATTTTCTTTTCTAGATAGTTGATATGTGATCTATATAATGAGATCCAATCCATTCCCATTATATCATTGAATTTCACCAAAGGAAGTTGTTTCCAACGCTTCCACTGGGGCGCGTGTATCTGTTTATTGAGGAGGACACATGCCTATTTTTTACCCCACATTCCTTATTTCCAAAGGTGGGTGGAATTCATAACTTTTTTGGAGTTTTTTCATCCTTGATTGAAATGGGGTGATTGGATTTTGCCTTCACCTTTTGGGGATTTCTCCTCAGAATTCAATACCTAGTTTGTTTCTCCCATAAAGATTAAAATGTTGTTCGTGAAAATCTTACCAGTTCTATATCTCTATGGATGACGATTAATTACACTGCTTCTATCAGTACATTCCATGGGGTCGTGTCAGGGAAACCACCTTCAGTTATGGGAGTCGTTATGCTTGTCATCGTTGGTGTGTCTAGATGCTGAAAGACTGGTACACCTAGATTTCTCCCACTTATGATAGGGCAACTCATGGGAATGGAATCTTAAGGAATCCCATGTGGAATAAGATGAATTATATTCTAGAGGCATGTCTATGAGGTTTTTCTTGGCTTCCCATGTTTATAACAGTGTATTCTGTGAGTTTAATGCATAAAAGTTGTGGATTGGACAGGTCGGGACACTAACAGAAGATGATCAGATCCGTACACCCTTAGGAGGGAGAACCTAAAAGGTTTTACGAGATGGATGGATCAAAACACCTGATGAGGATTGATTCGATGTGGTGTGTCCAATAGAGGGAAGATATCACACTATAAAGGCTAATCTGGACACCTCAAAGGGAGCATCATAGGATGATTAGGTCTAGGCAAAGGGAAAACCCATGTTTACCATTGGCTTTCATAGAACCTTGTGGATGCTTCATTTTTACATTCTAAAGAAAAAAGAGATCAAAATATATATAGTTTTAGAGGGTGATTCATGGGATCGGGGTTTAAAAAATGGAAAACAGCCCAAAGACATGCTGGGGCTTACACATAGTTTCCGGCCCAAACAAAGAGCAATGAGATGAATGGGTCTTACACATGGTTCACTGTCTGAATGAATGGCATGATTTTGCTAGGATGTGGCGGCCTGGGAAAAGGCAGGATGGATATGGGTGATGTATAAAAGGATGTAAGGATTAGGGAAGAAACCAAAAACCAGTGTAGAGGTGATTTTATTATGCTTGAACCTCGATGAGGTTTCCTACATACCCCCTTGGTAGGGAATCAATGCCCACGTAGTTATAAATGGGGAGATGTGTCACCTAAGGAGGAGGCTCATGAGAATAGATGCATAGATGGGACCCGAAGGAAGTAGAACCTATGGGTTGGGGCATGAACATCCAAAAAAAGTCTGAAGGGAGAGACTAGGATGGGACATAATTTATGGGCTTCAACCTCAAGGAGGCTTTCTACGTACCTTGCTAAAAAAGGTAAAAGGTCAAAGTCCACATAGTTCAGATATAGGGGTATAGTATCAGGGTGTGTAAAAAGGAAAACAACACGATGACATGTTGAGGCTTATGTGTGGTTAGTATCCCATCACAAGAGGGACACTCTTGGTTGGAGGAGTATGGATTGATTGTGGGGCTTACACATTATTAGCTGTTCATGAAACTAGTCTAACAGCACTAAGGGGTGGTCCAACGATGTGGGTCCCAACAAAGGGGACACCTAAGTTTACCATTGTTTGGGATTGATCATCAGGGATACTTCCTACACACTTTGTAGAGGATATATGGATCTAAACCGATGTAGTTCGATAGCATACAGTTTAACGTTATGAAGGACGAAAGGGGAATATAGTTAAACATCATGCGGGATGAGAATGAATAGACGCGGAGATGGTCAATACAGATGGGTGATGGACTTGAACCTCATATTGGATTCCTACATACATCATGTGAAAATTGAAAGGTTCAAAGTCCATGTTGATCAGAAAAAGGGTCTTGGGGATTACACACTAGGGTGGCCCATAGAGGATGTCATGGTTGATGCTTACTCTAAGCCCACATGAGTCATGCTCAGTGTGAGAAACAAGAGGAAACAAAAACCTAATGAAAATGTTTTGTATGGTTGTTCCATGAGGAATGGGGCAAGGCTTACACATGGTTAGCCTCCCATAAGAAGAATATTGGGACTCACTTTCTGAGGGAAGCCCGAGGATGATGTCCATTTGTACGAAGAGGATATGGCCACCATACATAGAGCACCCTGACAAGTTGGGTTAGGTCTTTTTCAGAGATTACCTGAGGTGTACATGAATAAAAAGTACAAAGAGATGGTAGTGAGAGTACACAGGTTCTCATCCCCATCACGAACCTCTCATGTCTTGTCATTTGTGCGACGATCATAGTTTAACATCATATGTCAGGGATGGGGGTGCTTGGAAATTTAATGTCATGCAGCTCAAATATAAAGGATTCACTCCTCACACCTTGGAATTATAGAGCTAGAACACTTTAAAACCTTGGTGAAGGGAAGGAACAATAAAGTCCATGGTTCGAGGTTATCGAGTGATCAATTTAAGGGTCCAAGTTAGCATGGCTATTCAAAAAACCAATAACCATTAGCCTGCATATGTGAAGAAGCATGAGGGAGGGTCACACAACATGAATCCAAACCCAATGGAATTTTAAATAACATTGTACAAGCCAGGAGGGCCCAAAAAACAGGGGCCTCGTGATGTAAGGGGCCTCGTACAGATGTGATTTTCAAATATTAGGGACTCGAAAATGATAGGGTCTTGCCGAACATAGGGCTTTGTAGAGCACAAGGATTCGTAGAGAACAAGTAATCGTTGAGAACAAGGCTTCACAGAGCTCAAGGGATCATAGAGCAGAGAGGGATTCTCTATGGATTGGTCTTCGTGAATCATAGTAACCCAGCTTAAGAATGGAGTTCACATGTGATTGGTGGGTGATTCACGAAGTTCAGAGTACCCGAAGGGGTCTAATTCCTTTGCGATGGCCCATAGGATTCATGAAAGGAATCCCTCATAGAAGTGGGGGTAAATATGAGGAACAGTAAATGGTTTTCATAATTCCAATGTACCTTAGATGATTCATTTTCCTGTTTGGTTCGTAGAGAAAATGGTGCTTCAAGATTTGGGAACTCAGAAGGCGATTGGTCGGGGTCTTACCCTTTTGGAGGGGGGAGTTGAGTATTTATCGAAAACAGGGGCAGTGTGACTATTTTATGGTGCATCATGAAGAAGCTTATGATTTTACACTAGATGAATATTTCATCAAGTTTCATAGAGTCACAATGTGAACCATCATCCCATTCACGGTGTAGAGGATCATTTTGTTCCCTATGCGGTGGTCACAGAGGATTCCATCAATTTTGAAGGACTCACAGAGGTTTCCATACTTCCATCCATGGTGAAGAGTCTTCCATCATATTCTTCGTATCCACAGAGTCGAATGTAACTTTTCTCTAAGGCAGGTGGAGAGGAAGCCTCAAATTTGCGCCGACCATGGTGCTAAAGGGCTTTGTGAGGGTGCACTGCAAAGCAGCCTCTTTGGCACTATATAGTGTCCTTTGAGTATTTTTCCCAAATCACATATTTTGGAACAAAAAAATCCCCCCTTCTGATTTGGAGCTAAGGAGAAAAGGAGGGTTTGATTCTGAGTGTAGATCGCCAAAGTTTAGGCTAATCACTAAGTGGAATTGTGATGAGGGAAGACAAAGTGATGGTTGAGAACACCGTGAATCTTTCTATGGTGGGGCACTCTACAAATCATAGGGGTCATCTCTTATAAATAGAGGGAAAATACCCATATTTTTTCCAAACCTTCTTCCATGTTTCCACATTTGAGCTCTTGAATCAAAATGTTCCTCATGCCCCATGAATGTACATTACGAAACATGTTCGTTTTACATTACACCGCATAACGAGTCCTTAGACTCTGCGATCATGCGCTCTATGAGTTGTGTTTGTGAGATTTGTTGTAGAACTCAGCAGCTAGCTCTGCGATTGAGTTTCATAGTTGATCTCTATGAACCATAAAAAACAATAATATAGTATTATCATAAAATGGACAACAAAGAATATGCTCGGGGGGGGGGGGGGGGGTCCTTGCAGAGGCTTCCCAAAGGGAAGAGAAGGAGAATAATCTGGGAATAGAGGAATATGTATGAATCCATTTAGATCATGAATCCCTGGTGGTGATATTGTTGGAAATACAAAAGAACTATCCTCTCTAAAATACACTGCCTATGTACAGATTTGTTCTGAGGGATGATGTTCTTATCCCTAATGAAAGTAGGGATGAACCGACTTAATGGATTTGGAGTATGCCTTGTCAGCACCAGTGGTTCAAGGGTACAGATGATCATACATGGGAGGATCACACAACTATTAATAATGTCTGTCTGTAAAATCACATAAAAAACATTGATGGGAACGAGTTTCAACCATAGGTATCTCCCCCACAATACCATACCATCCTCAAGGCATCTCTAGGGAATCTGGAGTAGTGGTGGACCAACAATTGAGAACTACACCTTGTTTGAATCTTCACGGAGGATTGGGCCTAGGTTTACTAGGTTTTTTCATCATGGGAGTAATTCAAGGAAGAGATGAAGCGATTAGGGGTATATGAAGTTACATGGGACACCCAATTCAACATTTACCAGCGAAAACACACAATAGTATATTTTCTTGAGTAGAGCGTCATCGAGGACCAACACTTTCTATATTCACCATGGGGTGGTCAGCATCAAACTTTGGGACCTTTATAAGATATAAGATATTCCTATTATGATGGTGATGTATGAAAAGTTCTTCCCTACAGAGAACACATTGCAAGATATGGAGTAGAAGATTTGGCTGGAAAAGGCAGTAATGGATTTGGTGGTGAGAAAAGACAAGAAGTCGGTGAGGGACTTCTATTTTAAGTTATGGTTTGGGTGTTTCATAAACTTCCTACCAAAGCATGTCGCTGAAGGGGAAGATGAACATAAGAAGCTACCATTTAGTCCTCCCACACGTCCAATGGGAGCCCGACATCGCAAAGATAATTCATAATGTGGAATACTATGAGAAATACAATTGATTCTATGGGGTTACAATGTCAACACCTAGCAGCAACCGGTGGTTAGGCTTGCTGGGTTTATTTCTGCACTTATCAGCAGATGATTGTTGCTGGTAAGAGGCAAAAACATTGGTTTGAGACCAATAACATTCATTATAGTATCCATGCTAGTGATGGGGTGGCGTGTCAACTTGGGGATATTGGTGTTGACCAAGATGTAAAAGGTTTTGTGGAACATCAGTGAAGGGAATAAGCCATAATAGGTATGAAAACTGATCAATTTATTGTATGGATGGATAGAAGAGCACATGATCATCTATGAATATATGAACCCTATTTCTGCTCCTTGATTAGATCTCTGACTAGCCATCTTGAATACAATGGAGAGATTTCTAGCAAAATTTACTCCACGACTCATCCTGAACAGAATCTGGAAGGTAGATGATTTCTACATCCAACCATTTCTGCTTCCAAAAAGTGTATTCACTAATGATAACCAAGGAACCGAGGAGAATCGATCTTATCTCTTGAACTTCCGGGGGAAAATTCTAGTGTCATAGGTAGACCGTGAGACTAGCTATGAGCTATACACCCTACAATTCGTTGTGAGGAAGTTCTAGTGCATGAAAAAGTTAACCCTGAGATCCTACCTAGTAGTATTTCAATAGGATAATTAAATCATGATGAGGCTGGTGTAGCTCATGTTCTGTTGAGAGGATGAAAAAATGTTGATTGAATTGCCTCTTACCACTACAGCCTATGGGTTGGTCAAGGAATATGAAATGTGTAACACCCGAGACTTTTATGAGAAATATTTTGTTTTTTGTTATATAAATTATCAAAGGAATCTTTCACTACACACAACACTAGCTTGGTTTGCTTTACATGCAACCGCGGCCTTCCTCGATAGCTTGCGTCGTACGCAATACCAAGTTTCACTAAAAAACGATATGCTATTAAAATATTGTTAAAACTAGCCGTTATGAATAGTAATAACCACTTTTTGAAATTTTGTAAATTTTATTTTTCAAAATGGACTTCATTTTTGGATTCGGAATATCGAAATTAGCTTAGGATGAAATTTTGGTTTTCTTCGGATAACTTTCATATTCTGATGAATAGTGAAAATTACTAAATTTGAAATAAAAACAACTTTTTTAATCGGATTAATTAATAGTGATAAATTATTAATTTTAGTGGTTTTAACGTATATTTAGAATATATTTTTACAATTTAATACAATCTTGTTCATTGGATGTAATTTCACATTTAAACCAGACATAAACAAGTGTCAATCTTTTGATAGTTATTATCTCTTAAAAACACGCTATATTTTAATTAAATACAACTTTTTTAATCTCAAAACATTATATGGTTAAATTATAATATTTATTTTTTCAAAGTATAAATATAATATATTTTTACCATTTAATATAATTTATGTCATTAGCATTAATTTTACAATGAATTCATAGGTAAAAACATTTCAATCTTTGGCAATGTTTTAACTTTTAAAACCCGTTTGCTTAACAATGGTATTAATTTTAAATTAATTACTGCAACTTCTGTGTTTTGAATTTTGAAAAATGGATTCCATATTTGGAATCAGTGGGTCCAAAATATGTTAATAGGTTACTTTTATTTTTTGATATTATGAATAGTAACTACGGTAATTTTTTTTATTTACTACGGTTAAAGGTAAATAGGGTAATTCAAGGTTAAAAGAATATTATAATAATTCAAAATTACCTTGACACTTGTCCTAACCTTATTTTATGAGTATTGGCCGACCATGGGCATCCTTGTGTCGATTTTGGGACCCCATTGAGCCACTTGGTAGTGACAATGACAATTTGGATTAATTAATTTAATGTAAAGACAAAATTGACATTAACAAAACTCTTTTAGTAATTAATTTTTATAAGGGGTTATCTAAATTATATTTTCTACTATAAATTTTTATTAGAAAGATAAAAAGATTTCCTACATAATGATATTTTTTTTATAATTTTTAGACAGCAACTAAATTAAATTATTTATGACACAATAATGATGAAATATTTACTACATTAATAAATGATTTAAATAAATAAGATTATAATGATTAAAATATTTTCCATAACATGTACAATTCTGATTGGATGATTTTATTTCGACCATGAGTCATCTTATCTTCATCTTTAATGATATTTGGACCTTTTGAAACCGAAGATAAGTTTATAATAAAATAATATTTCCACACTTTCCAAAGGTGCACCTCTCCTCCCTTATAAAAGCGCACATCCTCCCTCTCTTCCTCACACCAATTTGAGCATTTTGGCTCAGCCAACCCCTGACCATTTCACTTCCCCGCTTCCTTAGAAACCTACTAGAGGTACTGGTCTTATCAAAATACCAACTCTACTGCCTTAAGAGAAATTTAAAGGAGGCACTTCGAGAAAGATGTAATACCATCTACCGTTTTCTTCAAGTTCCATTCTTCTTCTACTACCTCTTTTTTAGTTGTTTCATTATGAGGTAATAACAAAAGTATCACTAATATACTTATATGTTATTATAAATATGAAAAAACCCTAATTCACCTCTTATCCATCCTACGGAAAATGAAATCACCGTGCGTGCGTACGTACGGAATACCGTCTCCACGCCGTGGTGTAATCTATTTTCCACCACCACCTTAATTGGATGGGTATAAGGGTGAAAGTAATGAATATATATGATTATTATAAAGTGGTATTTATTATTATATAGTATACATACACTCCAATACAATTCCACGATCATGGGAACAATATCATCGCTCGTGCGTACGTACGGAATACCGTCTCCACGATGTAATGTGATTCGTTATACATGATCTTCATTGCATAATGATTATATAAATGAATTGAATGAATGAATATGATATACATTACACTAATACCATTCTGGAAATGAGTTATCTATAACCTAAAGATAAGAATAAGAAATTATTCGACAAAACACGCATAAGAACAAAAAGCAATAAACACCTGAATAACAAGTAGTAATGAAATATTACTAATAAGAAGATAAAAATATGACCATATATGATTTCATAACAATAAGTATGATTCTGGAATAAGTAAATAACATTATTTAAATCATTATACAGGAGGTTCGGACACTTACGAAGCAAATCGGACCTAAGGTAATGGAAAATATCACAATCTCATTTTTATCCAAGATTGTTTATACTTCAGAATTTACTAGGGTGTATTTTATCATCCACATCCATGTTTCCTCAATATGTAATATTATTTCCATCCACCTAAAATTTTTTAAATCCAATTTTACCATTTGGTGAGTTTTTAGTAAAAGATATGAAAGGAATCTTTTGTCGTTTTTCGTACGAGGTACTTTTTGAATTTTCCAACAAAAGTACGAGAAGAATATTTTTTTAACTTATACGGCATGAATGGATTTTTAAAACATTATTTCCAAGATGATTCCTTTACAAGTTTTCAAGTTTATTTTTATTCAACTTCTTTTAGTTCAAAATTGTATGACATGTTATGAAAGGAAAATGTTTTTGAAGTAGAAATGATATTTTTCTCAAGAATGGAGTTCAAGTGTTTTATCAAAATTATTTTCCATCTAAGATAATATAGGGTTTTGTTTCTATTCCTATTGTTACATTTATTTGATTATGTTGTGATGGAATTATTTTTATGAGTTCCTTTATCTTATATGAATTGTTTTATGAGGTCATTTTGTTTAAGAATCCCATTTTTATTACATGGGTTATGCAATAATGTATGATTTATGATTTTGTGGCACACATAAGAATGGTATCATTATGAGATGGTTGGGACCTATATCTCCCTCCAATGAATTGGGAAAAGATTTTATATCTCATGAGATAGACATGGCTGGAACGACAGGTTAAACCGGTTCAGTGAAACAGGACTGAAACGAGGAGTGAACTCGGTTCAAAATGGACTTTGTCCACTAAGAGAGTATTGGCAATGAGTATTGACTAATAAGAAATTATTCTCTATTATTAAGTGTGTATGACACAAAATTTCATGTTTTATGTTATGATTATTGGGATTTCATTTCACTACTATGATTTATCCCATGTTATGAAATTATGCTCACTTTTGCAGGTTAAGATTTCCAAAATGTTATGTTATTATGAATATGATGGGATTGATATTTATTTTGTTTACCCTTACTAAGAATTTGAGCTCACCCTTTTGTATGTTTTATTTCCCCAGGTCAGGAAGATGGTTATTAAGTAAGATATACCAAAAGGGACTATAGATATGATGAAATAAATGGGAGACAGTGTAGACACTTTATGAACCAGTTGTTTATATTTCCCAGTTTCTAAAGACACTATACCTATACGGTCATTTCATGGTTTTGTTATATGTTGTAATAAGTATTCTTCAATTTTAAAGTAATAAAAATGTATTTAAAGTATGGGTCGTTATAGTTGGTATCAGAGGAAAGGTATTTTCAACATTTGGAAACTAGTATTTGAAATCCTTAGTAAGAATCCTAAGGATATGTCTAAGCATAGAACACAATCTTATTGTTTTAGAAATGACCATGAATAACCTAGGATAAGACCTTAAGTGTGAAATTTCATTCTTGATTATTTGGTTTTCCTATTATAATTAGTGTTTCACACTCTATTCTTCTTGGTTTTAGTCAATGGCTGGAACCCGAAGGAACCGTGTTAATGCGGAATGCGACGGGCAATGCATTGATTGTCTCCATGAGAAACCAAATGTTATGGGAGCTAGAATGCAAAATCTTGTAGCAATTATCACACAACTTTCTCATGCTATGAATCATGCAGGACTTCCAAACGAGCAAATGAAGGAGCAACATTCTGTTGAATCCTTCATGAGTCAGCGTCCACCTTCATTCAGTGGGTCTACTGATCCATTAGTTGCTGAACAATGGATTAGTACTACTAAAAATATATTTTCAGTTCATCAATGTTCTGAACATGATAAAGTCATCCTAACAGTGTATCGTTTGGAAGGATATGCTGATCAATGGTGGAATCTTATTAAGAATACGAGGAAAAGGGATGAAATTGAGTCCATGGAATGGGACAAGTTCAAGAACTTATTTTTCAATAAGTACTTCCCTCATATTCTCCGAACAAATATGGAGAAATAGTTTCTTGAACTCAAGTAAAAGGATGATGAATCTATTGGTACCTATGAATCAAATTTTACAAGACTTGCAAGGTACGCTTCTGGTATTATTATCCAACCTGAGAGTAAGATCGATCGATTCTTTAGTGGCTTAAAACCATGTCTTCGAGGGGCCTTAGCCAAAAAAGACTTAAATAGCTACGAGGAAATTTTTCGATGTGCTCTCAAAGTTGAGATGGAGATTGGAGTAACCCATCAGTCATATGGGTTTGATAAGAAGAAGAAAATGGAATTCAAAGGAAAATATAAAGAGCAGACTGAAAAGAATACGAGCTTTCCCTTATGCTCAAAGTGTGGAAAGAAAAATGGAGGGAGTTGTCTTAAAGTGACATGTAAATGTTTCAAATGTGGAAAGGAAGGTCATTGGGCATTTTAATGCCACAATGATGAGAAGAAGATGTCTAATGATGCAAACAAAGGAAGGGATGCACAAAATGAACCTACTACACTTCAATGTTTCATGGTCAACGAGATGAGGCATTATGCCAATCAATGCCCAAATCCAAGGGTTGATGATGATGGTCGACGTCAACAAACTCTAAAGGCTAAAGACCAAGGAAAGTCACATGCATTTCTATCAGCGATGTTGAGTATGATAATGATGTGGTGAAAGGTACACTTACCATCCACTCTAAAGTAGCAAATGTTTTATTTGATTCTGGATCCACCCACTCTTTTATTTCTGAAGAATTTTCTAAGGGTATCACCGTATTACCTCAACAATTATATGTTGAGTTTGCTATGACAACTCTTAATGGCACAACAGTCGCATCAAAAGTTTATAATTCGTCCCCGATTGAAGTTTGTGGGAAAGTGCTTCCTGCAAATCGTGTGATCCTTCCTATAGTGTAAATTTATGTGATTCTTGGAATAGATTGGCTTTCTTTATATGGATCTCATATCAATTGCCAAAGAAGTGAAGTCACATTTCATATTCCAGATCAATCTATGAACGTCTATCGATGCAAGGATGAACAATACCTTCCTGTGGAAATTTATTCCATCTTATGGGTCTTGATTCCACTAAATGATGGTTATTTTTCCCAAATAGTTGGTGAGAAACTCACGATTAAGAATATTCCCATTGTAAGGAAGTTTGATGATGTCTTTCCAGAGGAATTGTCGAGTCTTCCACCAAATCATTAAGTTGAGTTTTCAATAGAACTCGTACCAGGTGCTTTACCTATTTCAAAGACACCTTATAGAATGACCCCAATTGAGTTGCAGGAATTGAAGAATCAACTCCAAGAGAATCTTGATAAGGGATTCATATGCCCTAGTGCGTCACCTTGGGGAGCACATGTTCTATTTCTTAAGAAGAAAGATGGATCAATGAGACTCTACATTGATTATCGAGAACTTAACAAGATCACAATCAAGAACAAATATCCTCTCCCATGCATTGATGACTTATTTGACCGACTACGCGGAGATAAATACTTTTCCAAGATTGATCTTCATTCAGGGTATCATCTATAATGGTTCAAAAGGGAGGATAAACCATAGACAGCTTTCCGTACAAGGTATGGAAACTATGAATTTATAGTGATGCCATTTGGTCTTACTAATTCCCCTGCTAGCTTCACGGATATGATGAATAGAGTCTTTAGAGACTATCTTGATCAATTTGAGGTTGTCTTTATAGACAATATTATTTTATATTCAAAGAGCAAGGAAGAACATAAAGATAACTTGAGAATTATATTGAAGACCCTGAGAAAGGAGAATCTTTTTTCCAAATTTACCAAGTGTGAATTTTGGCTTCAAAAGGTTGCATTTTTGGGTCACATAATCTCAAAAGAGGGGATATCTGTGGATCCAGCAAAAACGGAGGTTATTGAAAGATGGTCGAGACCAACAACAGTAACTGAGATCCGAAGTTATCTTGGTTTGGCTGGATATTATCGACGTTTCGTGAAATATTTTTCATGATTATCTAATCCACTCACCAGGTTGACTTGGAAAGGAGTTAAGTTTGTTTGGATGGAGGAATGTGAATAGAATTTCAAGGAGTTGAAAATAAGGTTATCCAGTGCACTTGTGCTCACACTGCCTTGTAGTGGAGAAAGGTTTGTGATCTATAGTGATGCATCCATGAAGGGGCTGGGGTGTGTTCTTATGCAAAATGATATGGTGATAGCTTATGCCTCACGACAGTTGAAAATCCATGAGCAAAATTACCCAACACATGATTTGGAGTTAGCTGCGGTAATCTTTTCATTAAAGATTTGGAGGCATTATCTTTATAGAGAAAGGTGTGACATTTATACAGATCATAAAAGTTTAAAGTATATTTTCACACAAAAGGAGCTGAATATGCGCCAAAGAAGATGGTAAGAGCTGATTACGGATTACGACTGCTCAATTCATTACCACCCTTGGAAAGCAAACAAGTTGGAAGATGCATTAATTCGACAAGACCATGCTAGTTTATCCATGATGAGGATCACAAAAGATCCTATATTTATAGATTTACAAAGGATGGATCTTGGAATTATAATGGAAGGGGGGAAATCATATCTTTCTCAAATGAATGTTAAACCATCTATACATGTAAAGATTAAAGAGGCGTAGAAAGAAGATGTAGAGTTACAAAAGAAGGTGAGAAATATTCTTGAATTCAACCTAGATTGTGATGGGATAATAATGTTCAGGAATTGGGTTTGTGTTCCTCCCATCCCCGAATTAAAGAAGGAGCTGCTGGATGAGACTCATAGTTCTTCATTCTCTATTAATCCTAGAAGCACGAAGATATATAGGGACCTGAAAGAGTACTTCTGGTGGGATGGAATGAAAAGAGATGTTGCTGAATATGTCTCTCGATGCTTGGTTTGTCAACAAGTTAATGCTGAGAGACAGAAGTCTAAGGGGATGTTACAACCATTACCCATTCCCGAATGGAAATGGGAAAACATCACTATGGACATTGTCACAGGACTTCCCAAAACATCCAAAGGTAATAATGCTATCTGGGTCATAGTTGATCGTCTTACAAAGTCTGCACACTTGATTGCTATTAGAGAGGATTTCTCTCTGGAACAGCTTGCTAGGATATATGTAAAGGAAGTGGTAAGATTGCATGAAGTACCACATTTTATTATATCTGATCGGGATCCGAGATTTACCTCGACGTTTTGGCGAAGTCTTCAGCATACTCAAGATACAGAGTTGAGATTCATCACTACTTATCATCCTCAGACAGACAGTCAGTCTGAGAGAACAATTCAAACTCTAGAAGATATGTTGAGAGCTTGCTCTATAGATTTCAAAGGTGGTTGGGATCAACACCTACCTTTGGTGTAATTTTCTTATTATAATTGCTTTCACTCCAATATTCAGACGTCTCCTTTTGAAGCTCTCTATGGAATGAAATTCAGGACTCCAACTTGCTGGGATGAAGTTGGGGAAAGAAAGCTATTAGGACCTGATATTATTGATAAGATGGCAGAAAAGGTCTGATCTATTCAACAACACATAAGAGCAGCTCAGAGTCGACAGAAACATTATGCCGACAACCGAAGAAAATACCTAGAGTTTGAAGTGGGTGATAAAGTGTTCTTACGAATATCCCCCTCGAATAGGGTCATGATATTTGGAAATAAGGGAAAGCTGAGCCCTAGGTATATCAATTCTTTAGAAATACTAGATCATTTTGGGAAGGTAGCTTATAGATTCGAGATTCTACTAAATCTATCTCAAGTTCACGATGTGTTCCATGTATCTCTCCTGATAAAGTACATACCTGATCCTTCACATGTACTCATCTCAGAAGCTATACCGCTGGAGCAAGATCTATCTTGTGAAGAACAACCGATAGAGATTCTAGATCGTAGCGAAAAAGTCCTACAAAACAAGACCACTCGCTTGGTGAAAGTTTTATGGAGGAACCTCCAATTAGAATAAGCTAAGTGGGAGCTTTAGGATATTATGTGGGAGAGGTATCTTCATCTTTTTTGTTACAAAGTGACGAATTTCGAGGGCGAAATTCATTTTAAGGGGGGTAGAATGTAACACCTGAGAATTTTATGAGAAATATTTTTTTTATATTATATAAATCATCCAAGGAATCTTTCACTACACACAACACTATCTTGGTTTGCTTTACATGCAACCGCGGCCTTCCTCGATATCTTGCGTCGTATGCAATACCGAGTTTCACTAAACAACGATATGCTATTAAAATATTGGTAAAACTAGCCGTTATGAATAGTAATAACCACTTTTTGAAATTTTGTAAATTTTTTTTTAAAAATGGACTTAATTTTTGGATTCGGAATATCGAAATTAGCTTAGGATGAAATTTTGGTACTTTTCGGATAACTTTCATTTTCTCGTGAATAATGAAAGTTACTAAATTTTAATTAAAAACAACTTTTTTAATCGAAATAATTAATAGTGATAAATTATTAACTTGAGTGGTTTTAAAGTATATTTAGAATATATTTTTACAATTTAATACAATTTTGTTCATTGGATGTAATTTCACATTTAAACCAAACATAAACAAGTGTCAATCTTTTGATAGTTATTATCTCTTAAAAACATGCTATATTTTAATTAAAAACAAATTTTTTCATCTCAATACTTTATATGGTTAAATTATAATATTTATTGTTTTTAAAGTATAAATAGAATATATTTTTACCATTTAATATAATGTATGTCATTAGCATTAATTTTACATTGAATTAATAGGTAAAAACATTTCAATCTTTGGAAATGTTTTAACATTTAAAACCCGTTTTCTTAACAACGAGATTAATTTTAAATTAATTACTGCAACTTCTCTGTTTTGAATTTTGAAAAATGGATTCCATATTTGGAATCAGTGGGTCCAAATTATGTTAATAGGTTATTTTTATTTTTTGATATTATGAATAGTAACTATGGTAATTTTTTATTTACAACGGTTAAAGCTAAATAGGGTAATTCAAGGTTAAAAGAATATTATAATAATTTAAAATTACCTTGACACTTGTCCTAACCTTATTGTATGAGTATTCGCCGACCATAGGCATCCTTAGGTCGATTTTGTGACCCCATTGAGCCACTTGGTAGTGACAATTACAATTTGGATTAATTAATTTAATGTAAAGACAAAATTGACATTAAAAAAATCTTTTAGTCATTAATTTTTATAAGGGGTCATATAAATTATATTTTCGACAATAAATACTCATTAGAAATCTAAAAAGATTTCCTACATAATTATATTTTTTTATAATTTTTAGACACCATATAAATTAAATTATTTATGACACAATAATGATAAAATATTTACCTCATTAATAAATGATTTAAATAAATAAGATTATAATGATTAAAATATTTTCCAAAACATGTACAATTCTAATTGGATGATTTTATTTCGACCATGTGTCATCTTATCTTCATCTTTAATGATTTTCAGACCTTTTGAAGCCGAAGATAAGTTTATAATAAAATAATATTTCCACACTTTCCAAAGGTGCCCCTCTCCTCCCTTATAAAAGGGCACCTCCTCCCTCTCTTCCTCACACCAATTTGAACCTTCATGATCGGCCAACACCTACCCATTTCACATCCCCACATCCTTAGAAACCTACTAGTGGTACTGGTCTTATCAAAAGACCAACTCTAGTGCCTTAAGAGAAAGTTTAAAGGAGGCACTTCGAGAAAGAGGTAATACCTTAGACCGTTTTCTTCAAGTTCTTTTCTTCTTCTACTCCCGCTTCTTTAGTTGTTTAATTATGAGGTAATGAAATCAGTATCAATAATATACTGATATGTTATTATAAATATTAAACAACCATAATTAACCTCTTATCCATCCTACGGAAAATGAAATCACCGCGCGTGCATACGTACGGAATACCTTCTCCACACCGTGGTGTAATCTATTTTCCACCACCACCTTACTTGGATGGGAATAAGGGTGAATGTAATGAATATATATAATTATTTTAATGTTTTATTTATTCTGAAATAGTATACATACACTCCAATACAATTCCACGATCATGGGAACGATATCATCGCTCGTGCGTACGTACGGAATACCGTCTCCACGATTTGATGTGATTAGTTCTACATGATCTTCATTGCATAATGATTATATAAATGAATTGAATGAATGTATATGATATATATTACACTAATACCATTCTGTAAATGAGATATCTATAACCTAAATAGAATAATAAGAATTTATTTGACAAAACACGCATAAGAATAAAAAGTAATAAACACCCGAATAACAAGTAGTAATGAAATATTACTATTAAGAAGATAAGAATATAAACATATATGATTTCATAAAAATAATTATGATTCTGGAATAAGTCAATAACATTATTTAAATCATTATAAAGGAGGTTTAGACACTTACGAAGCAAATCAGACCTAAGGTATGGGAAAATATCACCATCTCATTTTTATCCGAGATTGTTTATACTTCAGAATTTACTGGGGTGTATTTTATCATCCACATCCATGTTTCCTAAATATGTAATATTATTTCCATCCACCTAAATTTGTTTAAATCCAATTTTACCCTTCGGTGAGATTTTAGTAAAAGATATGAAAGGAATCTTTTTTCGTTTTTCGTATGAGGTACTTTTTCACTTTTCCGACAAAAGTACGAGAAGAATGTTTTTTTAACTTATACGGAATGAATGGATTTTTAAAACATTATTTCCATGAAGCTTCATTTAAAATTTCTCAAGTTTATTTTTAATCAACATCTTTTAGTTTATAATTGTAAGACATGTTTAGAAAGTAAAATGTTTTTGAGGTAGAAAGTATATTTTCCTCAAGAATTGATTTCAAGTGTTTTATCAAAATTATTTTCCATCTAAGATAATATAGGGTTCTGTTTCTATCCGTATTATTACAATGATTTGATTATGTTGTGATGGAATTATTTTTATGAATTCCTTTATCTTATATGAATTGTTTAATGATGCCATGTTGTTTAAGAATCCCATTTTTATTACATGGGTTATGCAATGATGTATGATTTATTATTTTGTGCCACACATAAGAATGGTATCATTATGAGATTTGTGGGACCTATATATCCCTCCAATTCATTGGGTAAAGATTTTATATCTCATGAGATAGACATGGATGGAACGGCAGGTTAAACCGGTTCAGTGAAATAGGACTGAAAGGAGGAGTGAACTCGGTTCAGAAATGGACTTTTTCCACTAAGATAGTCTTGGCAATGAGTATTTACTAATAAGAAATTATTCTCTATGATTATGTGTGTATTCCACAAAGTTTCATGTTTTATGTTATGATTATTGGAATTTCATTTAACTATTATGAGTTATCCCTTGTTATGAAATTATGCTCACTTTTGCAGGTTAAGATTTCAAAAATGTTTTGTTCTTATGAATATGATGTGATTGATATTTATTTTGTTTACCCTTACTGAGCATTTGAGCCCACCCTTTTGTATGTTTTCTTTCCCCAGGTCAGGAAGATGGTTATTAAGTAAGATATGCCAAAAGGGACTATAGATATGATGAAATAAATGGGAGACAGTGTAGATGATTTCTGAACCAGTTGTTTATGATTCCCAGTTTCTAAAGACACTATAACTATACGGTCCTTTCATGGTTTTCTTATATGTTGTAATAAGTATGCTTCAATTTTTAATTAATAACAATGTATGTAAAGTATGGGTCGTTATAAAATGAGCGGGGAATAAACCTACCCATGAGAGAAGATGAACCAAAAAACTGTTCATGCCAACAATAGGGATCCCCCACAACCCTGAGGCTAGTGTCAAAAAATGGAAACAACACACCATGGTGGTGGAGGTGATTCACATATTAGTGGCAGGGCTATGGAAGAGACAGTGATCTCAAGGCCTATGTCAAGTGGAGTTAATGCAACAACAATGGACCCTGAGGCCCCAGTTGAGTATGGCCATAAGAGAAGAAGGCCAGCGAGGGGGTTCCGTAGGATACCCACTGAGGATCCTAGGAAGCGGTTGTGTCATATAAATATGCCTCTAGATGCTTCCATTCCAAACACTTGAGAGAACTGGGATGTCAAAAAATAATTTCCCATCACTTATCAGATGTGAGATCACATCAATCATTATGGGACGAATATTTCATAGGTCCTCTATGCCGAGGCCAGATTTCTTGTGTCTCAGATAGAAGGAGAACAATACATTATCGAGCTAGAAGACTTCATGAATTCCTGGGGTACTCCACATCCAATAAATGGCCATTTAAATGTAATGATTAGATGAAAAGTCCCACCCTAACCATATATTACCAACCTAAGGAAGTGATTCCCTTTTCGTAAGTAATCTGAGGGGTCCTCCTATGAATAATAGGCTGAAAGGGGAGCCCTTTTGGAGGAAGTTGAGGTTGTGGCCTCATAGTTGGAAGATCTTTTCGAAACAGTTGAGGTAAATTCCAAACCATTCCACTATGGTCCTCATTCAGGCCATCTAGTATTTCTCAAGTGACATTTCCCTATGTGGGAGAACCTTATATGTAAAAGTCATTCCTGCATGATAGTAGACATAGATTTGGGGTCTATTCCTGGGACAATGGTGATTGCAGAATCAAACAGGGCTGCGACACCCAGGGTGGTTCTCCCGGAGTCTTTGGAGTTCCCAACCATATATGGGGGCCACATCCTGGGATTCTGATTGAAACTGCTCGAGAGTGAGACCCATATTTTTACATATGTAAGTTCACCCCTTCACAAAATTCATAACTATTGTCTATTGAGCTCAACCCACTATCATCGTATATTTATTTTTGAATAGTTATTCAAATGGAATGGGCCATACCAGAAAGGACATGTGGGACACTTGATGCTCCATTATCTAGGGGAACACCAGTTGTTTTGGAACAAATCACGGTAGCTGTGACCATGAGTGTGGTCACGGGAGAGACTGAAATAGAAACTTTCATGTTGGAATCTACTGAGGAGGAAAAGAAACACGATGTGGAACCCAACCTATCTAACATGATACCATATGGAGATCTTACTACCAAATTTTTGGAGGCGTTCCTAGTATATGAACCTGCCGACCCATAGGACCAGGATGAGACTACTTCTAATGAAGAGGACAACAAGCCCATCAATTGCCAGTCCGGGAAACTTATCATGAACTTCTTCAAAGACACCCCGCAAGTATAGTGGATAAACCAGATGGAAAGACATTGTTCCTATCTCCACTAACTATGAGCTATAGGATTGGATTCTTGACTCCCTTATATGATCATTCAAGATTACATGGAAGATAAAATACGAGAATATGATCGTGGCCTCAGTGTCATATGGTAGTAGAGAATGTAATTCAACATCAAGAGACACCTTGAGGCTGATCAATAGATTTGATGCTTGAGGGCAATTGAGAAAAAATATTCTAGTTTCCTTGATGCAGAATTGGAACTCATATCGCGATTGAAGGAATAGTTGATAGTGGCCGAGGAGAAGATGAGGCGAGAATCTGAAGAAATGGTTAACATCTGAGATGAGGCGGATCATGCAAAAATTTGATCTGATGAAATGTTCCCCATAGCTAGTGAAGAAAAGAGGGAGCTAAACAGGTGGATGCAAATCCTGGAGGCAACAAGCCAGAGGGTGGTGGAGCTTGGAAGATCATTTGAAGAGTTCAAACCATATATCGGAAGGGCCAATCCATGGGGGTTGTAATTCAAACTAACTAAAAAATATAATTTCAAGATTTTTTACATATTATAGTTGCATAAATTACTGCATCTCAATTGTATCCATGAATAAACTAGTGATCAATCCCCATGCACATGTGGGTCATAACTGGTGTGAGAAACAGGGGATAACTGCATAATAGTTCACTTTTTGTATGAGTGTGCTATCCAATCTTCAAGAACTCAGGGCTTGGATGACTTTCCAGAATATTTGGGACTGATGGAGGGGTTGTAACTAGAGAAAAGGGTTAATGAATCAACTAAATTACCATTACCATCACACTCTATTACATTAGTGGGATAATGTCGGGGGGGGGGGGGGGTTGAATGAATCCGAACAAAGGGAAATGAGAAACTTGAATCACGATATCCAAAATTCATAACACAAAGAGATGAGACACGATAATGGAGGATAACTATAGAACATTTTCAAAACATAGAATACATATTTCATTAGCCTTAAATGGGAAAAAACCAATGATGGACATTCACTGACTATATTTGAAAATATGGGGCCTAACTCAAAGCATTCTACAATATCTTCTAGAACATTTTCCTAAGTGGTAGGTGATCCAAAAGGCTTATCATCCATGCTATTTGGGGGTCCCTTAAGATGTGAAACAGGGTGAGGATCATAATAAGGGGCACACAAAGCATGGGGTTGTGTGACGAGTTATTCAAATGGAATCCAACACTATTAGGATTACACTTCCTTGGAAAAAATCCATCAGTTGAGTGTATTGGTATGAATCATGATTAGAATTACTTCTGGGAGGGACCACTTTGGTGAGGAACTTGGATGGTCTATAGTTTTACATCATATAAATGGGGACGATAAGCATGCAATTTAGTGTCATAATGTTAGAATGGTGCATGAAATAGTTTAACGTCATATGATCAGGATGTTGCACATAGTTTAAGGTCATACTACCTAAACCCTGCCTAATAGTTTAACATCATGTTACATTGACTAGGAAACCCTAGTTTATGCTCATAGAGTTTAAACCATGTTTAGGTGA
Organism: Viscum album; assembly: GCA_963277665.1. Lineage (NCBI taxonomy): Eukaryota > Viridiplantae > Streptophyta > Magnoliopsida > Santalales > Viscaceae > Viscum > Viscum album. The sequence continues at coordinate 304,471,457 of OY728130.1, forward strand.
AAATAACCAAGAAATTTAATGGTCACGGGGATGGGCATGAGATGAAATGATTGTGCATCACTATGTATCCCATAAGTATGAGAATCAGGAAAAACGTAGTAATTAAGTATATTGTAGTTTGGGACCAACAATAGTTAGGGAAATACTCTCTGGTTTGGAAGCTGACACATCCTATAATTATCCTTGGTCATTTTGAACTTGTTTAGGGTATGGATGCAATTTAGATTCATGCATCAAGGACATGGGTTCCCCAAAGGAGATATGTGTGCTTAATTCCATAACCTGAAATGAGGACCAAATAATTCTACAGCATACCACACATTCCTGAAAGGTAATTTGAGACTGAGAAGGTCGATACATAGAGTTTTCCGTTCAGTGTCTGGACCCAGGGATCAGAAGCCTCAATTTCTCTATTTTCCCTGTATGTATAGAAATCATGGCTACCATAGTTCTTTGTATTCCGAATAGTTTAACATAAATTGGTGAGGATAATTGTTTCATAGTTTAAGGTCATATGGTAGGACCAATCGGTCACACCGTCTCATATATAGATATTACCCTACCACAACCCCTAGGCCTATGAGAGCCATGATTGAAAGAGGAAACGAGGAGTGTTATCTAGCCTTACCCATCTAGGAAGAGTGTGAAATGATGGAAAGGAAATGTTGGGTGATGAATATCCCTAAAAAACCAACATTCCTACTCAACATTCACGAATGCAAGGATTTACAACACAAGGGGTATCGAGGATCTGTAAAACAGAAAGGGGCATTAAACATGAAATACATAAAATTTGATATTTGAGATGCAATGGGAGCTGCATGATGATGGAGTATAACTATGGAATATATTCAAAACACAAAATTTATTTATTTTTAGCCTATAATAGGAACAAACAAATGAGGGTCGACCACTGACCATATTCAAGATGTTGGATTTGTATCAAATTGTTGTTCAAAATACTTTAGGGTGTTGTCTGAGGATGGTAGGAGAGCGCCGAGGCCTAGAATCCATATCATCAGGGGTCCCATTAGATGTAAAATATAATGACAACCCAAATTATTTAATGTGATATGGGCGAAGATTACCCATCCAATTTATGTGTCATGCAAGATGGGCACAAGGAGTGGTAATCTTGAAGAAAGTACATTGTGTGGTTATTATAAACCTGGCATAAATGAAGACCAAATAAGTCCACACCACACCATATACTTCTAGGATAACCTAGTCTAGAAGAGAATGGGGAGGAAAAGGTGGTTGTGACTAGGCCATAGACAAGAAGTATGGGGATCACTACATTTCCAATAAAGATGGGAATCAAGACAAATATAGTTATTAGAGGTGGTATGGAAGGCATCCAACACCAAAAGGGTGTGGTATCCTCCCTTAAAGGGGAATATCACAATTGATATGAATTGTAACATCATGAGAAGATATATGGGAAGAATCCTAGATCATGGTTGTAGAGATTAGACCGTAAAGTGACCATGTTAATTTCATGTGCATAGGATATGGATGAGTAGTTTATCATCATAAGGTATGGAAAATGGATGAAGATCTCTTAAGGCTAGTATGCAGTGTGGTTATTGAGAACCTGATGTGAATGAGGATAGATATTTCTACCCCACACCACACACTTCTAAATGAACACATCATGTTCAATGTCATGATGGCTGGACTTTATGATAGAACTCCTATTTTAAGGTCATAGAGTTCAGACCGTAAGGTTTAGAGATGTATGGTGTAGTGCCATGGGGGAAACACAGTTTGGGTAGGACAGAATAAGTCCATACGAGATCATACCATTCACAAATAAAGGACCTACACCTGAAAAAACGGATGTACAAGGTTCATAAATCGGCTGTTGGACCTCGAGGCAAAGCACACGGTCGTCTCTACATATCCTATGAGGGTGAGAATCATTCCATATGTAGTTCTTAAACATGGAATGGAAGAAGGAAAATTCTATAGGAACAATGCCTTCATGAGTGATGACATTATATGGTTGGGAAGTTATCAACACATAGCCTAGATGAAGAAGACAAAGTTTAGTATCATAAGATAAGGACGTAAGAGATCTTAGTTTATGTTCATAGATCTCAGAACATAGGGTGAGACTCCCATGTATGAAATATGTAACATGGTGCTATAAAACAATCCAAATGGGAATGAGGAAAAATAATTCCACACCATAGTACCAATTTCTAAGAGAAATCAAAAAGTTTAGGGTCATGATGCCTGAACTTGGGTACCTAGTTTAAGATATGAAATCCTAGTTTAATTTCATAGGATTCAGACCAAAATAAGTGTCATTCTTCCATGTGGTCACAAACATTAACCATATCCCCAATCCCACATGATCTTTCCTCTTTTTGGGAAACAAGGGGGGAAAATATCTTTACAACTCATGGAATAATCATTAGGGCGACACAGTGTGGAGTCTTAGATGACAGTATAATATTGATTCATCCTTTTAATGCATAAAGGTGAACAGAAGGACAACACAATGGGTGTAAATATTCCACATGAAAGTGATGGAGTAGAAGGGGATGTGAATCATGAGACCAATATTTAGTGAATAATGGGGATGACATAACGATGAAGGATAACTATTGACCATGTTCCAATCACATCATCCATATCGTGTGACCTGAAATGGGAACATTTAAAGAGGGTTGACTGCTGACCAAATTCGCTACACTGTACCTGTCTCATAATTTCATTTTATATACTCTTGGATGTTGGCCCAACGTTTTTAGAGAGCCATTAGGCTGAGCATCCATACCATCTGGGGGTCCTTTTGGATGTGAAAGATGATTGAAACCCAAATAATGGGAGGTGTGATGCTTGTAATTGGATAGAATCACGCCCATATAGAATCCAATAATCTAAGTCCTAAACCAAAGTGCATATGAGAATTTTTGTGAAGCATAAAATGAGAAATGGGGTCCAATTAAGGGAAAAAACTCGAGGAGTTGAGTGGAGGAAAATGACAAATTGGATTGGTGAACCTGGGGATGGACCCAAATACGAAATGTCCAGGAATTCTTTTATATCCCACAAGGATGGGAATCAAGACACATGTAGTTCTAGACATTCCATGATATTTAATGTCATGTGGTAAGGAAAAAAGTGGTAGAGGTTTCCCAAGAGTGAAACATGTATGGCATGGAATAATAAAACAACCTGAATAATGACCAAAGGAGTTCACATAAAAAACCATTCATGATCTTAGGAGAGAACCTAGGCTAAGGGTTAGGGAGAAGGAATAAAAGAACCTGAGACTGGACCCAAGGAAAAAATATTTCGGTGTTCCCACATATCTTATAAGGTTGGGAGTCCATCCACTTGTAGATCTTGAGTTTCGTGAAATTTAGAGTCATGTGGTAAGGATGATAGAGAATGGAAGTGAGACCCTAGAAGGGAAGCACATGGCATGGATATTATAAAACCGATGTGAACGAGAAAAAAAGGTTGCTCCACACCATGTGCTTCGAACAGAGTTCAGGAGAAGGGGCCCAGAAGAAGGAAAGATTTGAGGTACCTAGGGCTGTACTTGATAATGAAATGCCCAAGAAATCCTAAGTATCTCATAAGGATGGGAATAAATCCACACGTAATTCGGAAATGGATTATTTTGTAGGTCTTACCCATTCCCCGAAAGGAGAGGAATTTAATGGATCTTGTTTTTTCATTTATGTGGGTGTGTTTTTTTTGGAGTAACAAACCTAGGATTGAGGATCCAGGCAGCCCCATAGGAATAAATTCATATAAAGGGATTGAAAAATAGCATGGTGGATGACCAATTCCAATAGATATTCCCTCTCGAGTGTGGAAACCACAATGCAGTTCCATTTATCATCATGTGGCAAAGATGATAGTCTTATATTTTAAGGTCATATGATAAGACCAACCCATGAAATTTAATATTAAGTGTCAAAGAGGAAAAAGTTTAATGTCACGTGGGACAAGGTAGCATAGTTTAACATTATATTGTTTGGATACATGTGGAAGACTAAGGTCCCAATTGGAATGTGCATGGTGTGATAGAGCATACACAATGTGAATAGGGACACGAAAGGTATACACCACACCATACATATTCCCAAGGGGGGAAACCTCAGGCCAATGGTGCTAGAAAAGATCGAGTGACCTGGGGCAGGACTCGATGATGAAATGTCTGGGAATTCCTATGTATCTCATAATGATGGGAATCAATCCACACATAGTTTTGAAAATGATGTGCAGCTTAACGTCATGTGGTAAGGTTGAAAGGAAAATGGGATTCTATAGAAGGAGGTTCACCTGGTGAAGATGTTGTAAACTCGACATGGATGAGGAAAACATTCCACTTCATGCCAGATGCTTCCAGGATACATTTTCTGAGATTCCAGAAGGAATGAATGAATCAGTGATACATGGGGATGGACCCATGATGAAATGTTTGGGAATTCCTACATATCCCAAAAGAATTGGAATCAAGCCACACATAGTTATGAAAATTTTATGAATATTAATCTCGTGTTGTAAGATCATGGAATGTAGAGATCTCGAGAGAGGTACGTGACATGGTTATTTCAAACCCGACATGAATGAGGACCTAAGTATACCTCACACCACATACTCCATGGAAAACATAAAAAAAGAGTCCAAGAAAAAGAGAAGGATTCTGAAAAATGGAGATGGTCATTAATATGAAATGTTTGGGAAATCCTATAAATCCCATAAGGATTGGCATCAATCTACTCGTAGTTATTGAAATGCTGTACAGATTAACATCATGTGGTATGGACATGGAATGGAGATATCTCTCGAGAGCTATGTGGCATGGTTATTTCAAAACTGACTTGAAGGAGGAAATATGTCCACACCATCTCACATACCCCTATGATATCATATGAAAATGATCCATAGGAAATGGAAGGTTTCTAAAAACTAGGGCTAGAACCAATGTTGAAATTTCCAGGAGTTCCTACATATCCCATAAAGATGGGAATGAAGCCACACATAGTTCTACAAATGCTGTATAGTTTAACTTCATGTTAGAGGATGATGTATATCTTTGTTTAATGTCATAGATCATAGACCGTAGATGCCCAGTTTAATTTCATGTGCGTGGGACATAAGGGAAGAAAAAGGTGAATCATCGCGCACAATATTTGGGAGACCATGGAGATGGTGAAAATGATTAAGGATATCTTCTGACCATGTTCACAACATAGTATATATCTCACGTGTCTTGGATTGGGAAAAAATAATTATGCATCAATAGCTCTCCATATTTGTAATGTGGGGCTTGTGTCAAACTGTCCTTCGAGATCCTCTGGGATGTTGGCCCAAAAGGGTAGGTGAGCCTAGGTGTTTTGGGGCCATGCCGATAAGGGGGTCCTTTAAAATGTGAAATGTTATGGAGACCCAAATTACGGGACATGTGAAGCATAGTGGTACCCATGCAATTTAACCTCATGTGATAAGGATGAGGGAGATCATAGTTTAAGGCCGTAGAGGTAATACCATGAGGTTTGTTTACCGCTTGAAATTTATCATCATGAAGGAAAAATGGATCTTAATTTAAGTTCATAGTGATTATACCGTATATATTTTAACTTCATACAAGATGAATTGGATATTAGTTTAAGGTTATAGATATCATACTATATATTATTTTCCATTTATAGTTTAACGTCATGTAGGACAAGTGGGTTCTTATTTTATGGTCCTAGAACTCAGACCATTTTGTTGTTTATCATCATGGGGGACGAGTGATGGATGGTTTTACATCCGTCAGTCTAGAAGGATCATGTAGTTTGATGTGATGTGGTAGGGACAGAATTAGGTAATATTAAGAGAAATACTACTTGAGTAATTTGGCATTGGTGGGAGGAGTAATAAGCTCACCGTCCATAGTGACTAGGGAGTATGCGCTGTTGGGGTAAACCTTGAGATAAATGTACGGTCATTCCCAATTAGGCTTCAACATTGGGGGAATCCAACTAGGTATCACTGACATTATCTAGTCCAATACAGAGTCACCCTGAAGGAATGAACAATGAAAAACATTCTTATTGTAAGCTCTAGCTATCTGGTTTTGATGCCTCTCTAGATTGTACAAGGCAATGAATCCTATTCTCATCAAGGGCTTCTAATTTATCCAGATGGACTTCTATTATCTTATCTGGAATCTGATGGCCATAGACTACTATGTGATGTAATGGTAACTAAATCTTGATAGGTAGGACTACCTCTGTTCCATATACCAAGGAATATAGGGTCACCTGGGTGGAATTATGAGTCATTACCCAGTAAGACCAGAAGGTATTAGGGAGTTTTTCTAGCCAAATTTACTTTTTTCACCGACCATGTTTTGAAAAATGTTTGAGAGGGTTTTTTTGGAACTCCTTGATTGTCACATTTTATTTCACATGATAGAGATAGGTATGATTAGAAAATATATTGTCCTTGGTGTACAATTTCATCATCTTAGCTGCCTAAAAGTTGGTGCAATTATCAGTGAGGATGACATGAGGGACTCCAAATAGGTGGATGATATTGGAGTGAAAAAATTAAATGATACAATGCGGCTTGACTTACTTGAGTGAAATTTCCTCTACCTAGTTGGTAAATAAATCCATAGTGTTCAGGATGAACTTTCACTAGGGCGCTGTTTCTGGAGGATATTTTCCCAAGAAATCGAGTCCCCAGATCGCAAAGGGCCAAGAGAAATTCAAGTATTGAGATTTTATGGCAGCCAAAGCATAAAATTAGCATGGATCTAGATTTCATGACACCACTTGGAAAACTCGATGAATTCATAGACCATGGTGGGAAAAAAGTATCCCAATCATTGGATATAATGAGAGATCTTCGGCCCTGTCTGATGTGTTACATAGGAACTAACATGAACTTTTAGCATAACCTAATAAATGTAATCTCATTGAATGAAAGAGGGGATAATACCATAAAACCCACATGTGTAGAGAATCTTCTCAAGACTGGGAGCAATATGAACGGTGGAATACACTACGCTCTGATGGAATCTCTCATGTTCTTCTCGGTCTATCGAGAGATTATCAAGTTGTAGATACACAATAAAGGGATTCATCTAGTTCGGGGTCTTTTCCAATGCAGTGGCAGGGGGACCTAAAGGTCTCGATGTGGATGCATTTGTGGTAAGGTGGATTACCTGTAGGTTACCATCATCATCTGGGGTGATAGGGGATATTATCCTTCAATGAACCACATGGATAATCAGATCGTCCTGATCAAGCACCACAAGAGATGAATCAAGGATGTCCAGGGAATCATATTAGACATTTTGGGACCGGGAGACATGAGTAACTTCTGGATGAGAATGGAACTAGTCAATAAACTGATAAATGTTCTCTAGGAAGGGTATGAGCTCGGACTTCAAAGAGACATAGTCACAGTTGATCTTCTTGATGACTAGTTTGGAGTCCCCTTTCACATGGAGGTGAGGAACCTCAGTCTCAAGGTCCAGTTTGAGACCAGTGATGAGGGTTTGATACGTGTCCCCATTGTTGATGTTACCTTATGAAAATAATAATGAATATGAAAGGATAGATTGCGTAGGCATGGTGAAAACATTACCAAGGCCTGCCCTGTTATGTTTGGGATCATTGATCCTTCTCCCAATAGGATTGTGAGAAGTACCTTTGAAGTGCATCTTCAAACATGAAACAACATGATCCATCGAGAGTATTGACTCATCTATAAAGTCAATATCCATATACTACTCTGTGGGGGACAGATGGGTGGAAAGATAGTCTTCCAATTCATGTCCCTTAATAACCTTATGGGGGGCAAACTTGATGTCGAAATGTTGATGGATCACTACCCACTAAGCTAGATGCTCTGTCTGCATGGGGCAGTTTAGAATGTACATCTGCAGATCCACTTGGGACACTGGCTATATCTCATGGTGCTACAAGTAATGTCACAATTTCATCACTAAAAATATTAGTGAAAGGATTCTCTCCTCATTAGAAGAATATATGGTCTATATATCTAGGAGTATGCAGATGATATAGTATAAACTATTATATGTTCCCTCATTGTTCTTCTTGTAAAGAAGGGAATCCAGGGACTATTCCATAGTGATCACATAGGGGACCAGAAACTTTCCAGAAATGGGCGAAATCTGAACCAGAGGTTGTAGAAGGTACTACTTGATTTCCTAAAAATCAATATAACACTCTTTAACCCTCTGATAATCTACTCCTTTCATCAAGAGATGCGAAATTTTATTACACTTTCTATCTATATTTTTTTAATGAATCGGTCTATGTAGGATTAGTGTCCTTGAAAACCTCAGAGATATCAGAGGTTTCTTGGAGGAGGCATCTGGCTAATAGCCCTGATCTTTTTTGGGATCGATCTCAATTCCTCTATATATAACATCGATGCTGAGAAATATTTTGGGGATGACCCCAAAGATATACTTCAAGGTGTTCATCTTCAGATGGTAGGAACAGAGGAATCTAAACACATTCTCAAGATCCCTGATACGGTCATGACACTAGAGATATTTAACCAATAGATCGTTGATGTATAATTCCAACAAAATACCATGGATATGCATGAATATATGGTGCATGACACACTTATAGGTGGGACCTACATTCTTTAGACCAAATGGCAGTACCTGGTAGTAGAATGTAACTTATGGTGCCCTGAAGGTGGTATACTATTCATCCTTAGGGTTTATTCATACTTGATTATATCCAGAATACATATCCATGAATGAGAGATCCTGGAACCCAGTGGTAGCATCAATCAATAGTTATATCATGGGAAGGGGAAAATCATCCTTTGGATAGAGACAGTTGAGATCATAGATGTCAATACAGAATCTAATATTTCCATTTTTGTCTTGATGGGTACAATGTTAGCTAACTATCTGGGGTACTGTACCTCCTTGACGAAGTAGGATTTGATGAGATTATCAACCTCAGCCTCGACCATGGAACCATGAGAGGGGTTCATCTTTCTAGGAGGCTATTTAAATCCTCGATGATTTATTTGGAGGCCAACGTGGTGGAATGATACCTGAGTATCCAGTCCTAGAATCATTCCATAGCTCTAGGAAAATACATCATTTTTACTTTTTTAAGAATTTCACATATTACTGTTGTTGTTCTATAGATAATGTTGATCTGATCAGTGATGGATTCAGATCTATCTTGGTGTTGAGGGTCACCAATACCAGTTCATCAACCTTATTGGAGACACCCTCTTCGAATTCGGGAGGAGAATCTTCTAAATCCTCTTCATCATCCATGGGGGGAGGATCATTGGAAAGAGGAAACTATTCTGAATTGTCTGATTCTGATGGGACATTGGTGCCAGCCAAAGCAGTAGTGGAAACTTCACCAAGGGATTCATGCATTGTTGAAATCTTGGAGACAAAGTTTTCCACCCAATTCCATTAGGACTTCGACCTAAGGGGCCACATTTGATAATATCAAATCAACATTGGTGCACCAAATTGAGATGGTTTATCCCATATTGTAGAAATATGAAAGTATGACTTATTTCTGTTGCCATGGCGTGGAAATCCCAATACCTTATAAGGGTAAGGGGCCCTGGGATTACCCAACCCAGATATTTTCAGGAATACGAGGTGATCTTATGATATTAATTAAATAGGGGAACACGCTTCCCCCCCATAACCAAGAAAAAAATCATTTCCAAAATTCTGGGTTTGTAGCATCCAATCATTGAATTGGTAGGACATAAACATCGTCCAAGTCTGTCCATGGGTTGACCACTGTGGTAGTGTGTTCAACCTCATTGACCTGGACCTGCTTATCCTTTCTCCTCTAGTAGTCGACATCTAGGTAATGGGATTCACAATAGAAAATGAGAGAAACATCACATTGGAATACACCTTGTCAGAAATTAAATGAGTACTTAAGGAATTGGTGATATGAGGATGGGACTACCACATGCATGAGGAGCCATGAACTACCCATTTATGTATTGTAAGTGGTGTCCTATGAGAAAAACATTAACTCAATTCTTGGAAACTAGGCCACCAAAATCAGTCTTGAGGTGTATTTTTCAACCGATGTCTACTAAATCCTATTATAACCTTGAATCGTCATTTCAAAGGGACTGAGATCTATTTCAGATAGCCCCATATTATTGAGTGTTTGGGTTGGGATAAGGTTGATCCTAGATCCCATGTTGACTGGACAGTGGAAGAACTCCACACCATTGAACTGGAAAGTGAGGTACAATGGGTATATCTTCACCTATATAAGAGAACCTTTATATTCTCTAGATAAAGTGATGATGGTATTACAATCCACATACTCAAATTCTTCAATGAGGAAGGATTCTATGGATTCTACCTCTGTTTCAAACTATAGGGGTATCATTAAATCGTCGAAAAGGGATTCACATATATCTATAGACAGGAGGAGTTCCTCAAGGATTAGGAGCGTCATGGGAATGCTAGAAATGTGCTTGAGCACATTGTATTTCTATCCAAGGAAGACACTTCTTATGATAGGAGGTAGTATAGCTACAGGAGGAATGACAGGTGTTGTTGGTCAAACCTGTGGATTCTGACCGGTGATGAGAATATCATACTCCTCACTAGTTGTACTATGTAGAGTGGATACCTACTTATTGCTAGATGAACGAGGTCAATACCCAATGGTATGTGTCTAATCATAGCACGTTCATGGTGGCTCTACCTAATCAAGAATAAAAAACTTTGGATGGAGTGAATATGACTAAATAAGACGAAAAGGTTGTGTGTGTTGTGATCTATGTTCAGCCTACTATCTAGTCTCAATGGCATGCATGGCTTGGCTGAAAGCACTCACCAATGCATTCTGAAAATTGACATACCCATGGCTTCTTCAATGCTGGCATTGACTGGGGACATTAGGAGGGTCCTCCAGGCTCTCTTCAACATCAGGAACCAAGAAATGATTTAGACGTTTAATGGTGCTGACCGTAGTGTACCCCTAGGAATCACTTTAATAATCCTCCATTGTTGGTATGATTATGGTGGAAATCACCATATTTGGGGGCAAGAAATCGCTGAGAGTATGAGATGAGCTTGGTACCAGTGGAGGGCTTTTCTTTCCATTGTGTTGTCATCACTTACCTTTATGAGAGGGAAAAGGATAATATGTTGACATAGAAGCAGTATCTAGAGGAAACATGGTGGATTCAGAAGGCTCGAGTTGGTTTTAATAAGCATAGATAATTATATGGGAATGGGAAACTACCTTTCTAGACATTCGATCATCAAACTTTTGATACCCACAGTTACATACCTACTTCCACTCACCCTCATTGTCATTATCATCCTTACAAACACACATTCCACCAATGTCGGGGGTAAACCCAATCTAATTATATTGTTATCAACATGGTCCTAAAGCAAGTCTTTGAACACGTAACACTATTTGAGGGTTTAATCAATAAACTAGTTGTAGGGGAAATAGTTAGGGTGATCTATGATGTCTACCTCTACGGGCCTCTTTCATTATGGGAACCGCATGATTCCTTGGTCCAAGGAACTTCATATGTAGGTGAAGACCTGAGCCCCATTAAATGAGTAGGTGTCGATTCTTCTATCCAGAAAGGGGGATTTGGGAGCCTTTCCTTGTAGGGGATGTAGAGCCTGAAGAAGAGGAGGGACCTGATTATCTCGCCTAGGCAGCAGGGGTGCACTATCCGGCGGTGCCTGCTGATATTGAGGGCAACTATTTTTATCTGGAGGCCGCACCTAAGGTGTTGGGACTCAATGAGGATGTGGATGTGGATCTACTTCTAACAAATACAACAAATTGGGAGGCTCTATTTTTTCCAAATCAATAGTCTCAACATTGGAGTCTCTTCTTGCAGAAGATTTAAGAGTGAACGGACGTGCCTAGTTGGCTTGTTGTAAGGCCTCTTCTAAATGATATGCCTTGATAGAGAAATCATGAAATCCACTTGGGTAGTTATGAGTGATGATTAAAAGAACCAATTCAGTCTTCAAATTTCCCATGCACATCATTGGAAACTACTCATGAGTAAGTGGCATGTAGAGGGAGTATGTGAGACCCTTCCACCAGGCAACAATGTCTGCGACATGCTCATTCGGCTTCTACTTTCACTTGAATAGATCGAAAATGCTTGTCTCATTGAGTGTTCGAACTGAAATGGTACCAAAATTTCCTAGAAAGATCTTCACAACCAACTATGTACATAATGTGTAACTAGTTGTACCAGAAAAAATATGTCTTTTCCAGTGTCTGTACAAAACATCAGAGTTTAGCGGCTTCCTACTATGCAGGAGTTCCCATCAGGGGTCAACATTATGAAATGAAGTGAGATGGATGTATCAGAAGATATCCTATCTCATTAGGTGGTGGTGGTGGGGGGATAGGATTTATAAAACACAGTGGTGATGGAATATCGTCCACCCATGATACATATGGTTTTCCATCAGGCAGGATTTCCACATGTCAAGTTTCCAGAGCCTCAAGGAGAGAAACAAGTGATTCAATCAGATCATCTAGATGTGGATTTATCACTTAATTAGGGTACTTGAACACCAATGTGTTGGAAGGTTCTTTAACAAGGTATGCGGGACAAGAGACTCATGGGTTGACTATCAGAATTACCTGGTCAGCTATGGGAATAACCTATGGAGCAGCGGGTGGGACATACAGTGAGGCCAGTGGAACCTAAGACAGGTCCTAAGGTGGGTTGTTGTGCTACTCGAGTGGATGTCATGTTTTATCTCACACCTGATTTCCATAAATAATGACCTCAATCCTGTCTAGATGTGCATGGTTGTTGAGATCACCAGGAGGAACCTCAAAAGGAGGAAGTTGTACTTTCCCCTACACCTTCTTCCCTGGTCGAGGGTTACCATAATCGGTTCTCTGTTCCGTGGTGTGCTCGGTGAGGAGATTATCAACCAAAATTTTCTATTCATCTAGCTGTTGACACAACACTACCTTTTCAGGGTAATCTTTTATCTTTTTGACTAAGCAAGATGGGTCTAAGTGAATGCCAGTCCCAATTTTCACTTTTACCTTTCTAGGGTCTCGACCAATAGGTAATGAATCGAAAGGTGTAGGAAAGCTAAACAAGATATTTTTTGGAGGGCATGGAAACCTCCAAGGCCTGTCAGGTGTTGTACTTCCCCAGAGGGTTTTTCCTTTTATCTAGGACTTGTGCCAATCCCCACTTCTTGGTATAACTCATGAATGAGCATGTTCACCATGGATACACCTATATGGAAATTACTGATATCACCAGGTGAACCAGGTTGGCACATGATAGGGATAAAATTTAAGGCATCATAATACCCCCCAGTTCTAGACCTAAACATGCAGGGAAGCCTCCTTGAAAACGTTTCATAGCATAGTGAAGCTCTGAACACATTGTTTTTGGAGGGTTTGATGATAACAAGGCGACACAGAGTGATGAGCAATAGGGAGTGCAACCAAATTAACTAGGCCACACTACTGACCAACATCATCAAGGGGTTACCACAATTTTGGGTAAGCTAACCTTCAGTGATAGAGACAAAATGCATCATCCATAAGGTTCTACAGACACAAATAAACTCATCATGGGTAAGGGACTCTAGAATGTTGAAGTTTTCCATTTTAATTGGACAAAACATATTTGGGAAATGGTATTATGTGAGGATGTACCACAAAAATCTTGGCTCAGACTCAGGATTTGTAACATTATTGCCAAATTCATCGACTAGGGGAGTTTGAGGGGATAGTAACAACACTGATGAAAACTGTTACAGTGGTAGGCTGGTCGGTGGATTATATGGCACACAAACTAAAAAACTCTTGCATATTGGGATGCTTCTCAGAGAGTGAAATTATTTCACCACCAAATACCTATAATATAGACTAATAACCACTACTTCTTGTGCATGATTCATAGTTATTGTTGGTGGTTCACTCTATTTCTCATCATATATTGGTCCACAAAACAACTCTATGTGATCTCTATTGGATTTAGATAAGGATTCTATTGATGATAAACAGGATTGTACATACATGACCTGGATAAGGGCCAAATCATCCCCCTCCTATGTGTGTCTTCAAAGGGATATAGGGATATAGTGGACCTCACATTCTAGAAGGATGTGGCTGATACACTTTGTTCCTACTACATTTCCAGACATAGTGGATCGGGGTAAAGGTTCCATAAATGAATCACACTCTGCTTTAGAATCTAAAAAGTAGATTGGTTTGATTGTGGTTTGAGGCTTCTTTGGATTCTTCCTCTAGTAGTGAAGACCATCCATCCTTCCCCGATATGGTTCTTCAAGGCATGGTAGATTTTTGACATGGGGAGGACCTCCTCTTGGGATGGTTCTAGAGTTGGGAGGACCCATGTTCGAAAAAACCAGGGTGTGACGAGCACCTGGGAAAATGTCAAATGGAAAACGGGGAGGACCCCTATTATTTAGGGAGTTGGAGTAGGGATGGCCTACACTGGAGCTCAAAAGAACATGAGAAGTACCTCTAGGGTGATCATCCATAGCAAGGGAGGGACCTCCATGATGACTGGTTCTGGTAGCTATGGTATGAGGAGGGCCTTTATACTGACCATAATTGATATGGGAAATACCCTTCTAAGGAAATTCGATGATGCGGGAAGGGCCTCTGCAAGAGTCGGTGAGAATGCATGGAGGAACTCGACAATATTAAGTGACATGGAAAGGAGAATACTTATGTTTATAACCTACAATGAAAGGAAGAATTTCATACCTGAGGCTAGGGGCATGGGGAGGACCTTCGTACTAAGTGCTGACAAGATGTGGAGGACCTCCATTCAGGATGACGATAGTGGAAAGAAAAGGACCTCCATGTTGGATATGAGAGTAAGGAGGAACTCCACACTATCTAATGATGAAATGGGGAGGAATTCCGTATTGAACCTTGTAAAGTCCCGGTTCCGGAAGCCACACAGAGGTTCCCCGTACACGGTTGGTCACCAGGCCTCAAGCACATTTCCCCAAATGCCAAAGAATTCTGACTAGCAGCAGGGGCATTGGGTGTGATAGTTGGAAAACTATTCCCTCTTTGGAAGAGTACAGAATATAAGTAAAAAACTCATACAATAGCGGAAGCAATAAATATCTGTAAATGTCCAACAACATTAAACTACGGAAGGCTAAAGCAACAAACAACTGGAGCACACATAAATATTTGAAATGATTCATGATACATATGTCGAGGAAATCTTCCAAACAATTCACAGTGAGGGAAATAAAATAGTGAAAACAAAGTACAAAATAAAGGTAAACAGATAAACTCCTCAGCATCACAAGCCCCGGCTTGGTCACATGCTCTCCTGCTCCAATGCAATCAAGTACCTAAAGTCGAAGGGCACATGCCCTTGTCTATACCTGCAGCAATATAATCTGTTTGGGCCCAAAAGCCTGACCTAAATACGGTGTGAGACTAAATCCCAGTAGGAAACCACTCGAATATCTGTTCCTAACATTTAGTTTGTATATGGAAGGTAAAGTATAGTAAACAGTAAACAGTAAGTAGTGAACAGGATAATACACAACAGTAAACAACCCGCAAATCAACAAGCAACCGTGAAGCAACAACTAACAAAAAATAGGTAACCCTCTGGGAAGTACTCACAGTCATCCACTCTAGTCCTATCCAAGAAGTACCTACAACCATCTGGGAAGTACAATCAGCCTATCCCCTTTTGTTTGGTCATATCAAATTATTAGAATCTTTGAGGAAGCATGCTCAGTAAATTCCCCTTATAGTCTAAGGTAGTCATGGACTCTCTGAGGAAGATCATGCAGTATAATCCCCTTATATCCCCAAGGTCTATGGACACTCTAAGGAAGCTCAGTCGGTGAATTCCTCTAATATCCTGGAATGGTTTAAGGAAATTCAAATAAAACACAGACTCTCCGAGGAAGCTCACTCGATCTACCCCCATATAGTCTATAAAGCTCAAGACTCTCTATCTAAGCATACTCGGTTCATCCTCATATAGTCTATAATTTCCAAGACTCTATGGGAAGCTCACTTGTTCTATCCACTATAGTATATAATTTCCAAGACTCTCTGAGGAATCTCACTCAGTCTATCCCCTTATAGTCTATAGCACCACCTTCTTATGACCCCAAGACAATCAGGGCATAATAATGCTATAAGGCCAATGTAAACCTGCATAGCTACATGGATAACCAGTCGACAACATAACAAGCATGTTAGGAAACAACACTCAATCCTACAGTCACGACGCATATAAAATAGGTATAACAACCAAAGGAAAAAAGGTCATAAATAGAACAAGCCATGAGAAAAAAATCCAAGCATAGAAATTATCCTCATACATAACAAAATTACCTCAACATAATCATACAATCAAGGAAGGAAAACAAAAGGGTAAAATAGTAAACACACAATACCCCGTTCAAGGGTATTGGTGGAAATTGCACATAAAACTCAAGGACATCGAACAGAAAGGTACAAACCACCTACCTTGATGCTAGGAGATTGATATACTTGAACCACGTGGCTTGGATCTCTGTAGAATTTCATATATTTACGAAAACCCTCTAAACATTAAACCAATGATAACTTAAAAAATAGGAGGAATTGGAAAATGATGCTCTAGAAGATGGAAGATCTTACCGCTGTGGTTCCAACGCAGTCGACATCGGTCGATTCAGATAACCGATGGAGGCTCAGGTTCTTAGAGGATATTTGTGGCCGTACATGATGCTCTCAGTCGAAGAAGCTGGAGAAGAAGCATGTTATGATGATTTGACGCGAGACTGGTCTGTTTAATGAAGAAAAAGAAAGTACACGACATGTAATTTTGGAGTACACTGCATGCACTAGGCTTTTCCGTACTCCCCTTTAAGCGGCCTCTACATCACCCCACACGACTATGTGTGTGGCCCAGACACTGCCAGCACACAGTCTCACGTGACATAGAAGTACATGGCGGGAACATATAAAGTACATGGTGTGTACATAAAACATTTACAGAAACTCCTCTTTTCGAAAAAACAATAGAAAATGGAAAAACATACATGAAAAGAAGATCTGGGTTCTTACAAAAATCATTATTTTGGTTTGGCCTACGATGGCTTCCACTTGCACCAAAAATCAGGGGAGTCAACTCAGCCTAATTTTGGGGTGGCTGGTGCCCCACTCCGGATGGGGTATGGATGCGCTCTTACTCTAGAATAGGGAAGTTCCCCTAATCAATAATAACATGGGGTTGATAGCTTGTGTCAGTGGTGGATCGGGACATGAAAGCCATGGAAGATGATTCCCCCTAGAGGGAATAATCCTGACCTTGATCCTAGCATTGAATTCGGGTTAGTCGAGCTAGGGTCAGCTTTGCAGGGGTGTGGACCACCCGCTCTACAGTCTACAGGACTGACTGGTGATGCTGACGTGGCTTGGTGGGAGCCCTCATTAGCGACTCTCTAGCTAAATCCATGGATATGAGGACATGTGCATCCCTTACTTTTCCTGCATAAGGGAGTGAATCATAAGAGAACTTCGAGAATAGGCTCCATAATTTATTGATGGTTTGAGTGGGGGGGGGGGTCACCTCCCTACATGGTCCCTAGGGGCGGCAACATTGATGGGGGAACAGAGGCTTCTAGGTCTTTATGGGCCATATCACATGTCAGTATGATCTACAAATCATCATGTTGATAGACAAGAGTATTAATAACCCTCCTTTGAATAAATTAATAGGGTGATAAGGGGTGTGGGTTCTTGAAATATGTGGTCACAATAGTTTCGGAAAATGCGATGGATTTGTGTGGGACTGACGTGTTGGCATTTCTCCTGCACCCGCATCCTCGAGTGGGAGGTTATCAATTTCCTATAGTTGTAGATTGTGTCCTTGAAATTAGGAAAATTTATCCATCAGTACAGATAGTAATAAGTTTATTCCCATTTTCCCATATTCATTTATTCTTCCATGGATGGATAGAAATATAAATGTTTACAACATCGCAAACAGGGATTCCCAGCGAATAACTGCCCCAAATCCTTGTGGGTTTCATTCTAGGACCACTATTTTCTTGGTGGCACATGGAATCAGATAGTTGGATTCGGTGACACTCTTATCTACTAATATCTCGAATGACAGTAATATCCATATTGAGAAGAAGAGTTTCACTTTGGGTTCACCATTTCTATTTTCGACACTATCTCTAGGGCTCACACATTGATTTTTCAAGGAGGAAGCATGCTTGTTTTTTTCTTTGCATTCCTACCTTCCAAAGGTGGTTGGTATTCATAACTTCTTTAGAGATGTTTTATCCCTGATTGAAATGGGATGATGAGATGTAGGCCTCTCCTTGCAGGGATTTTTCCTTGTAATTCGTCTCCTAGTTCGGGTCTCCCTTAAATATTTAGAGGTTGTTTGTGAAACTCTTCCTGGTGCCCTATATTTTTGGAATTTGGTTATTTACATTGCTTATCCTAGAAACTTTTATGTGGTCAAGTCATGGATACATTCTTCTGTTAGGGGAGTATCCACATTGGGCATCGCTGACATGTCGTGATGCTGAAATACTGGTACACCTAGATTTCTCCCCTAATGACAGGTCTCATAGAGTGGGTGGATTATCAAGGCATCCCTCATCGACTGTGGGGAATTATATTCCAGAGTCATGTCTCTAAGGTTTTCCATGGCTTCCCATGTTTAACACGGGGTATTCCGTGATTTTAACACCTAATGGAGGTAGATCGGACAAATAAGAAAACTAACAAGAGTGGATAAGATGGGTAGAACATTAGGAGGGAGCACATAGAAAGTGTTACTGGATGGATGGATCAAAACACCCAGTGTGGATGGATCCAAGGTGGAGTGTCCCTTTGAGGGAAAATATCACATTGTGAAGGATGTTCTGGAAACCTCAAAGGTCGGATTAGAGGATGATTGGGTATCGACAAAAGGGACCCCAAGGATTACCATTGGGTGGTATTAAACTTTGAGGATGAATCATATGTAAACTGTATAAAATATATAGATAAAAACCCATGTATTTCAAGAGGTTGAATCATGGGATTAGGGTGTACACAATGGAAAACAACCAGAAGACATGTGGGGGATTATGCATGGTTAGAGTCCCAGACAAAGAGAAATGATATGAATAGGTCTTACACTTTGTTATAAGTTCGAATTGATGGAAATATTTCACTGACATGTGGAAGCCCAAGTAAAGTCTAGATGGATATGGATGAAGTGTTGAAGGATGTAATGAATAGGGATGTAACAGAAAACCGGTGAAGAGGTGACTGTATTGGGATTGAACCTCAAAGATGTTTTCTACATATCCACGTGGCAGGGAATCAAAGTCCACAATGTTATGTATGGAGAAATGATTCACCTGAGAAGGAGACTCATGCAAATAGACACATGGATGGGCCCAAAGAAAGTAGAACCTCCGGGTTGGTGCATTACCTTCTCTAAACAAAATGACTGATGGGAGAGACTAGGATGAGACATGAGTGATGGTATGGAACCTCAAGGAGACTTCCTACGTACTTTGCTCAAAATGGGTAATGATCAATGTCCACATAGTTTGGATATGGGGGAATAATATCAGGGTGTACACAATTGATAGAAACCTGAAGATATTCTGGGGATTATGTGTGGTTAGAATTCCATTACAATAGGGACACTCTTGGTTGGAGGAGTATGGATTGAGTGTGAGTCTTACACATGGTTAGCTACCCAAGAACTAGTCTGACACCACTAAGGGGTGGACCAAGGATGTGGGTCATTAAAATGTGACTTCAATGTTTACCAGTTTTTGGGATTGATCCTCAAGGAGACTTCCTATATACTCTATCTAGGATATAGGGATCAAAACCCATGTAATTCAAAAGAATATATTTTAACGTCTTGTTGGATGAAAGGGGAATACAATTTAACGTCATGCAGGACAAGAATGTACCGATGCAATGATGATCGGGACCGATGGGTGATGTGATTGAACCTCAGAGAGGTTTCCAACATACGTCATGTAAAAATAGTATGGATAAAAATACATGAAGTTCGAAAAAATGGGATTCTGGCTTACACAATATGGTGTCCCATAGAGGATGTTACGGTCTCTTCTTACTCTATGCCCACATGAGTCATGCTCTGTGGGATAACCAAGAGGCAACAAAGAGAAGACGATCACATTGTGGAAGGTTCGTTTGCGAGGAATGGAGTGGGGATTACACATGGTTAGTATCCCAAAAGAATAATATTGGGAATTACATTATGAGGGAATTACAAGGAGGATGTCCAGATGTATGAAGAGGATATGACCATCATACATGGAGAACCCTGACCAATTGGGTCGGGGCTTGCATAGAGACTGTATGAGGTCTACATGCCGACAAATTACAGAGGGATAGGGGAGAGAGAGGGTGATGGTGCCCATCCCCTACACGACCCTCTTATGCCTTTTCATTTGTGTGACAATCATAGTTCAACATCATGTGTTGCAGACGATGGTACTTGGATGTTTAACGTCGGAAATCTTGGATGTTGAAGATTCACTCCTCACCCATTGGACATAAATAACTAGAACAATTTATACCCTTGGTGAAAGGATGGTACCAGCAAGGAAGTGGTGCATGGTTGTGAGGTGATCCATTGAAGGGTCCACATTAGTGTGGCTATGTGAAGATGAAATAATCATTATAGTGCCTATGTGAAGAATCATGAGGTAGGGTAACAAAACATGAATCCCCACCCAAGGGACTTTGAAATCACTTCATACAATCCTAGAGGGTTTCACGAAAGAGGGGTTCATGAATCAAGATTCCTTGTAGGGAGGGGCTTCGCAAATATCCAGGGATAAAAAAGGATGTGGGATTGCATAGAATAGGGGTTCGAAGAGCATAGGACATCGTAGAGAATAGGGCTGCACATAACACATGGGATGACATAGAAGAGAGGGATTCAGCAAGGATAGTTCTTTGCGAATCATAGTGGCCCAGATTAAGAATGGAGTTCACATGTTCTTATAGGGTGATTCTCGAAGCCTGGGTACATTATGAAGTCCTGAGTACCTAAAGGGGTCTCCATCCTTTTCGATGACCCATAGGGTTCACCAAGGGAATACCTCTTCTAAGAGGGGGTAAATTAGAGAAAATGGAAAGGATTTTCTCCATGCTCTAGTACCTCAGATGATTCATTTTCCTAGTTGGTTCACATAGAAAATGGATCATCATGATTTGGGAATTTGGAAGGCAAAGGTTTACGGCCCTACCCTTTTGGAGTGGGGGAACATTGTATTTATAGGCAATATGGGGATGTGTGATAATCTGAGGGTCCATCGTGCAGCAACTTGTGGTTTGCCATAGGATGAATATTACATCATGTTTTTTTGAGTTTCGAAGTTGAACGTCATCTCCTCTATGGTGATGATCCTTCCTTCGCTCCTTCCATGGTGTTTGTAGATTCTTCTATCAATTTCAAAGGACACATGGAGGAAACCTTACTTCCTTTTATGGTGCAAAGCCTTCCGTCAATTTTATCTTAGCCACAAAGTCGACAATCAATTGTCTCTATAGAGGGTGTAGAGAAGGCCTCGACTTTGTACTGGAAGCAATGCTGAATGGATTTGCGATGGTGCATCAGGAAGAATCCCCTTTGGAACCATTTATGTCCTTTTCTTATTTCTAATAATGAACATGTTTTGGCACCAATATAAGTATCACAAGTTTTTCTGGAAGAATCTTTCGACATACACCAACATGACAAGAGTCCAACACTTGAGTAGTAATAATTTCACCACTTGTATATTTATGGATATCTCTACATCAAGGTTTTGAAGATGTGAGTCAATTGTTCTATAAAACATGAAAGATAAAAAGGAATGCACAGAAATAGAATAAAACAAGACCTTTTCAATTCACGAATGTATAGGAAGTGTACATTGTATGACTTCATTTTATTTATCCACTTTAACAGTTGTAATGGCATAATAAATACCTTTTTTATTTGGTTTTCGGGGATGTTGACACTTATTATCCTTATGGAATCAATGTTTATTGAACTGGCTTGCATAGTTCTCTTTTCTCTCTATAGTTTTAGCATTGGACCATGGGTGATTATCCTATTTCATCCACCACATTGTCTTGATTACTCATGTATTCTTGTCATTCATGAGCTTCGTGGCCTTCTCTCCCACACATGAAGCATTTACCCATCCCTTTGAGGTAGTTCCCAGGATACTTCTTCCCAAATTTTTTAGATGAGGGTGGTTGAGTTTTCTTTCCACCTTTCTCATTAGATCCTCCTACTTGAAACTACATCTTTTTATTCTTATCACCATAGATATGAGACCATTATCCATACACTATATCCACTTTGGGAGCACAATGGTCAACTTCTTTATAACTACAACAGTCTCAAATCACTAGAGCATTTTGAGGGTGTGGTTTTAAACCACTAAATAATATATCAATTTTTCTATCATTATTGATAACAAAACTCAAAGTGTAACTTGCAAGCCCTGTGAAATTTTCTTCATAAGTCGTGATAGATTCTCCTTCCTTTTTATTTAGATCAATAGATTCTATCTCCATCATTTTATGAATATTTTTATGTATATACTTGTTAAGAAACATTATCTTAACATCTTACCACTCCATCTCTCCAATTTAGTCCTTTGGCTTTGCCTTTATAATCAACATCCACTATTGGTTGGCCTCTCTATCTAGACAATAAAGAAAAAGAGTCACCACTTTCCTCTTAGAATATTTAAGTACAAAAAATATATTCTCCATTGAGTTGAACAATGTTCTATGAGTTGTGGATTAGAAGGTCCACTAAATATTGGCGGTTTTTTCCCCATAATAGACTAGATAGCTAGTTGATCCCTCTCAGTTGAAGGAGGATGTTACACATTTTCAGGTTATTATTTATATCTAGAGACAAATGGGTAAGAATTTCCATGCAATTTTGACCTCCACCCTCCAAGGAATTGGGGATTTTATTCCGGAAATCATTGCATTGTCCCAAGCAGAGGTTGTTGGCCTGGTTTCCCCTGGTACCCACCATTTTCTAAAATATAAATGGATAGAACAAAACATAAGTCAACAAGCCATGAATAAATAATTTAATCCTTTCTGAAATTAATTATAAAGGAATATCTTGGGGGATACCTATGTTTATCATTTTATAAAACAAATATTATTGGATGCTTACTTAAAATTAGTATTATAATAAGAGTTTTCACTATGGATCTCTAATCCCAGTTCCCAAACAGACTAAATCGTTCTCATATACAAACTATATAGACCCTATTTTTTATACATAACTTATTACATCATTTATAAAACACATAAAATAATTACACAAATAGAATAAAAAGGTTTAATGTCTTGGGAAAACTAGGACAATACATATCATTTACAAAATAAAACATAAAATTTATTTAATTCCTTCTTCTCTAGCTTTTTGTTGTCCGTCATGTTTTCCATAGTAGAAGTAATAACCTTAGGATATGCATCAAAGAAAGGGGTGAGATTAAATCCCAGTATGAGGATAAATAAGAACATGAATCAAACTAAACTATTGTGGGCCGAATCATTATCATCATAAAATGGGAAGATGATCAAAATTCTGAGAGGAATCATTAATAGAAGGCTTATAATGTTGCAATTCATAAAAACGAAACATCATGTATTAGTCGTAAACTACAACACATAGTTGTGAACAAAGATAGCATCATGTTCACACATATTTCACTTTTTCTCATGATATAAATCACATTAAAAAATGAATTAGAGCACTATATAATTTTGGGAACACCCAAAACATCATAAAAGTTACGTTTCACTATGTAATTATGGGTTCACCTGTCACATCAAAACATTTACATTATAATGCATGCAATATAGTATTTTATATCAATATTAGACATAAAATAACACATGGAAGGGAATTGGTTTCATTTACTAAATCATATATTCATAAACATTTGAGTTCCCAAAATAAAAAGTGAGTAATATTCTTAGTATCAATCTTGATTAAAGAAGAAACAATCTCATGATAAGTAAAGACATATTTTTTAAATGAAGTGTTAATTTGGAAAAATAGTTGAATTTTTTATAAAACCATATTGGTAAGATTTATATCTCAAAAAAGTTAAATTAATTATTAGTAAATGATATATAAGGATCAATAAAGTAAAATCCTTACTGAAAATAGTGTGAAAATTGAAAACTGAAAGAAAGATAGCGGGGTTAGAGAATTCCTCTCACCTTATGTCTGAATGCTTTATTCAATCTAATATCATATATAATAACCATATATTCATTAATTAACAAATCAAGAACCTTTTATAAATGAATTTGATTCATTATGGTTTATCAGGTTCATTTATGGTATTTTTTATGAGTTATAGAGTTTAATTTCATCGTTTGGAATAATTCATTTTCATGGATTTCATGATCGGGTCACTTGTATACAAGAATATATGTTTCTGTAAAATTAGTATAAATATCCAGAACTATTATTAAATTTTATTAATTATCTTTTATATGTTTAAATGATCTGATAATGAATTTTTTTATATGGTATGATGATAAATCATTAGATTAAATTTAATGATGATTGTTTTATGTTAATTTTCGCAGTTTTTCGATCACAATAAACTCATTTTTTTTTGTCATTTGGAATTATGTATATATGTTAGTTTAAAAAATAGAGGGATGTAACATACATTTCACAATATTTTTAAACCATTATAATTTATTTATTATCATTATTTAAAGCATTAAATGAAAATGAATATGCATCACCCACGATGTCGGTAAATTGACACATCACGAGAGATAATTTTCTTTTTAGAATAAGAGAGGGAGAGAGGGTAGAGTTTAGTGATGGATCTTCCATTTACATGATTAATTTATATTATATATATTTTACTATATTTATCATTCCATTTGGATTAGTGGAGGTGAGAAGAAGAAAAAAAATAAAAAAAACCTTGAAAGGAAATTAAAAGAGAAGGAGGAATTTACCTCTTGAATATCTCCTCCTTCAGAACCACTATAGGGAAATGGTTTTAGACTTTTTATGAGACCAAGATATCCTATAAATGGGGGAGGGTCTAGGGAAGAGTATTGGGAAGAATTTTTACAAGGAATAAATCTTCATAGCTATGATGAAATGAGTTGGTGTGGGGTGGTATTTATAATGGAGGAGAGAAGTGTTTTTTCATTATTATATCCACTTATTTATTATTTTTTCACAAGAATTTGAATATTTTGATAATTATATATAAATCTGTTAAAATAATGATGGATATTTTTATATTTTGGAATTATATAATCCTTACAAAATAAATTACTCCATAATTCACGTGTTTATCTTTTATTGTATATTATCATAGTTTTCTATTCCTAAAAATCAATTATTTTAAAAAAATCCCAAAAAATAACCATAACCATTTTGTGATCTTTAGAATTTAAAATATAACTCAATTTTATGAAAATAATTTTATAAATATTAGTAATTTATATTTTAATTAAAATATGTAAGTACTTTGGAAATACAGATTTTAAAGTGATAACTGACTTTATAACACTTTGAAAAATAACGTAAGGTCCGATAAAAATATCTTAAAATCATAAGACATAAAAATAATAATTTATGAATATATTTTATGAAAATAAAGTTTCTTTTCAATTATTAAATTAATCACAAAAATTTATTAAATATTTATGACTTACAAAAATGCCAGCACTTATTTAATATTTTTTAAATATTTATTTATTCTATGAAGTAATTATATCATATTTTCAATTATATTATTCATAAATTTTATTTAAAATTTAAAGGGTGAGTTAACTATTCATTTGTACGGTTCTCTATTCATAATGGCCATATTAAAATTCCTAAGGTCAAATTACTATTTCATCAGCATAGGTTTGTTAACTTCTAGAAATACTTCTTATTTCATTAATTATTCATTTATAAATAATTTATTACGATATATATTTGATTTTATGTTATTTATATGATATTAAATTACTATAATAATGTAGAAATTCAATTGATAAATTTTTGGTTTGTTACATAGATAATGTTAGGATTGATCCTCAAGGATGCATTCTACGTACCCTACATAAGAGAAAGGGATAAAAACCCACACGACATGATATCACATTTTAAGGTCATGTGACTGGATTAGTGCATGAAGTTTAATGTCATGGTGTAAGGATTCACATGTTGTGAAAATAGTGTTAATGATGGATAGTGTGGGGATTACATGTGAAAGATTCCCTCTATGGGTGTCTCATATCTCATTGTGGGGAAGAGCGTGGAATCCCATGGTGATCCTACATGGGGAATATTGTTTTCACCACAAAGGGTAAGAATATAGTTCTATATCATGTGATGAGGATGTTGTCATGCATTTTAACATTGTTCAAGTCAGACATGGAGATGATAGTTTTTACATAATGTAGTTCAGACCTAGTTGGGAACTTCAAGGGAGACTATGTCAAGGTGAGAGGAAGATCTGACATAAGGAATCTCTGCAAATACAAGTGCATTGTTTCTCTTAAACATGCCACTCATAGTGATTATTTGACCACCACTCATGTTAATATAGGTGGGACATGGAGTTTGTAATTACATAGAAGATTTTTTAAATAGGAGACTGATATGAGGGTAACAATTCATAGGATAGATTACAATTAGGGTAACTTTGATTATGAGAAGTAGGAAGGATATAGTGGACCTGAGCACTCTACTTTTATAAAAGAAGATCAACTAAAAGGAGGAAACATGTAGAGGCATGGTGGATTGGTTTCATGATGTTTGAGTCTTTATAAATGTTTGGAGATTTTTGATGGATGCATTATCACAAAGTTCAACTATCATTTGAAAGAGTAGTTTTCAGGAAATAGGGTGATCGTGCCTTAGGGTAATATCTTAGTTCCCATGGGGTTGGTTTAATGAAGGATAATTATCTCAAAAAACTCCAAGAGCTTCAAAGGTATTTCTTATTCCTTGATGGTCATGGAACTTCACCAAATGATTCTCCACCATGGGTGAGGCTCTCAAAAACCATTGGGAAGTAGTTTCATAAATGATGGTTACAATGGAAAATACAATTTTCTCTCTCACTCATAGAGGTTTTGAGTATCATGAACTAATATCATTGTTTAAATGATAAAGGGAATATAACTTTAAATTTCAAGCATATGGGGGTATTTATAATCCCTTAAAAGGTGGGGAACTAGTTTTCTGAAATATATAGTCCCTCATGAAGCTTTATGAGAATTGTGGAAATGAAAGGGGCTCCACAAAATATAGTTACACTATAGGAAGGTTACGATTAGTCATTTAGGCAATCACAAATGGTGCTCTGTGATTTTGGGGATACACAATATTGAGGTCACATTTTGAGCTCCATGTTCCTGGGGCCTTCACAAGATACATGAGTTTGTGATGGTGGATAATTTCATGAACACGGTCCCATATGTTAATTTTTGGGCCTTTTGGCCTTAATTAACCTAGAACTAGTTATACCTTACTTAAGTTCTCCAGCGGAACGCATATTTCATCATCAACAGCATGAATGAATGATAACTGGATATTTAATTTTTTATATTTAGATGATATCTTTAAAACCATTACTATAAGTCCCTTAGGTTTTCAATATCCAAAAATACTACATTAAACTAATGTTTTTTTCATAGTAATGGATTTAGAACCAAAAATAAATATGTAATTCATGTCACGTACCTACATGGCCATCCAAAAAAAATACTCCCACTAACCTCTTAATGAATATAATTTATGAGCAAGATATTTTGAATAATGGCGAGACATAGGAATACCATCACAGATTTTAAAATCTTAAATATATATTCAAACTTCTTTACTTAATAACATAAAATTTTGTAATGTAATATTATATTGTCAACTTTTAACTCTATCTAAGTACATCATCATCATCTTTGGAACCATTTCCATCAATTTTTTTTTAATCAGTGTAACCATTTAAATTTTTATCCAGTATATCCTAATATACTTTAGTATAAAGTCATATACAATTCAAAATGGTAAACACATGTGACCATTTACATTTCCCTTTACCATAAAATCCTAATCTCTTTTCGGATAAAGTGGTATCTATTTCATTATTATAACTACTGTAACTTTTTACATTTTTCTTTGGCACCACATACTAAACACTTTTAGGGTTCCATGAGATATTTTTTATTTGTTGGTACAAACCATTAGGGAATAATTATTTTCATTTTTTATGGTAAATAAATACAACTGTTTAGATTTTTTGTTTCCAACAAAAAACTGTAACATCTTTAGGATATTAATTAAAGAGACACAATCTTAGACTGGTTCACTTCTTTAGTTAATAGTGATACTAACATTCACAAGGTAGCTGAATGTAACTATTTTTAATTTTTCAAATTTTCACATATATTAACATTTAGGGATATAAAGTAATTAGTCACTTGAAATAAATCAGTTAAAATATTTTATTTTTCAACTTTGAACATATTTATGTTTAAATATACTTATTCATGCCTCTTGGACACTATATTCTCTTCAGAATATATTTCTATGATTCAACATAAACTTCTCTGTGTTTATAAATAACACTATTTTCCTTTTGGTAGTAATATATATCAAATAAACTATTATTTACATATCTCATATATTGTTTTATAGGTTTTTTGGACATATTCATTTAAAAAGAAAAATTTATTAAAATATACCCCTGATGGGTGGTAGGAACATATTAAAAGATATTTCAACACATATTTAGGTAAACAATTCAATCCTAGATAAAAACTTTTATCCATATATTATTCCATGATCATGTTATAAAAATTGATGAATCATAACCCATGTGTATTCAACTAATCATCTCAAACTTGTTCATAAATATTCAATATTATCAAAAATATTCTCTTATCTCGTAAATTAAATGTGATGACGATACAGAACTCTTAAATAGATTTGTATTAGGTTTCTTATATCCTTTACATTCAAATCCTCAATGTAGTAAAAATTTAATTGATCTTATAAGTATAATCTACAAGATCAATAAATTATTCATTTGATTTTGAACTCCTGTATATTTACAACACTTACTAAATATAAATTTGATATTGTATAACAAAAAAAATACAAAAAATCATTTCTATAACATCAATACCTAACAAGGGACTTCCATGGAGTTTCAAAAACTCTTTTAAATATGTCCTATATAATATGGTCATTTTAATTATTACTCATCATTCTTAAATATTCTATGTTTCAAATAACATGATTGGATTCTTGAAAACCCATTTTTTTATTTTACAACTAATATTTATTATTCCATTCTGAACATTTACCCACGTTTATTATCCATATAGTATCATAAAATAAACATCATATGCCCATTTTATCCATTCTCAACAATTTGATAATACATAGTAAACATTTATTCAATTCAATCACTAAGATGGAACATTTCCACAATTGATAATAGTAGGAATTCTTTAAACAAAAAAAGTAATTTTAATCTCACTTACAGAATGTTATAGAAATTATTCCAACCCTAAATTACTCTTATTATTAATGTAGAAATACCTTTTCTCCATTACATAAAATTTTTCATCAAGCTCAAGCCATAAATTCCTTCTCATATTCTTAATGTTATATGTTTTTAAAACTTTTTTAAAACATAATTTTGATATCATATATCTATCAGAACAATAGAATTTAATTCTATAGAAAAATAATAATTAGGATACCTTGAGTCAATTACATATTCATTTATATTGAAAATTATTTTACATACCCAATAATATTGATCATATGGGATTAAATATTTTCTAGTAATTTTTTATATAGTTCCTTTGAAACCATAAATTAATAATTAAATTATTGCATAAGAATCCTTATTTTCTTGTTGAACAACTTCAACCCTTGGTTATGCCGGAAGGAACTATTCTAACACATAGTATATTTCTCTTTCTCACTTATTTTTCTTAAGCTACTCGTCTAAGTACTTTCTAACTTTTGTATTATCATTTCAATGAGTAATATAATGTTTAGTTTGATGACGATGATTCAATTATATACATCAAAAAAATTATCAAAGGAATATCATGTACTACGTCAGTTAATCGTTGAATTTTAATGGTAGTGATCCCACTGAAAATGATGACCCCTTAAATAAATTCTATTTAGCAAGGTAATATCCATATTTCACTAAGAAATGAGTCCAATATTTCTTTTCTCACATTACTATGATATTCGGTAAGGATTCGTCATGATTATTATAATTATATTTATTTGATAGTTTAGTGGATTACCCTTTATCCAAATTTATTATATGAATTCACTAAACTTTATTCCTCTCGTAATATAATCCTATCATGGTCGCCCAACTAGTTTAAATTGAATAAAAATCAAAAAATAATATAAGAAACGATAATATAGGGGAACCCATCTTTATCATGACCCGTATTATAGATTAATATTGAGTCACTACTTTCTTTTCTTACACAAGATAGTCTAATGTAACTTAGAATTATTATGATCATCTATGATGGATATTGAGGTATTGAGAAGTGTTTCTTTGGAAGGAATCTAAAACATTGTATTCGATTTGTTTTTGTGGAATAAATTAAATATAAATCATATTCATATTTAATTCATAACTATTACATCACAAATAATCATTATCTTCTCATGTTTTATTCCCTTTTTGTGTATGCAAGTTTACAATGATTTAATTTTGGAAATCCTATTCCAACTACCAGATTAACGTGTTTAAACCTCATAAATGTGAAACTCTTTATAAAACCCACAAGTCAATGTTAATCACCCAAAAAAGTGAATTTTTAAATATTCATATATGTCTATATGCATCGTATACATAAGGTACATGAATTCTTCATTTAAAGTCATTGAGTTATATGTGAATGAAAAAATCCACCTCATTGATCCCAAAGTGACATACAGCCAACCCCATTCACATTCCTTGATAATGAAATCCTCCTATAAAGTAGGTGGCTCAACCCTATCTCCCTATAAATGGGGAGAATTTAGAAAATAGATAATTAAGTTCATGATAGACTTTTACACCTAATATTCACATACTATGTCAAACAACTATTCTCAAGATCACATCTAAAAATAAAAAATGAGCTCATGGTAGATTAAAACTAAATTTTAGGGTATCAATCGTAACATTGTATGCAAAGATATATCTTATAATTAATATTCATATAAATTATAAAACACAATATTCATATTTTATAAAAAATATACTAAACATGAATATCAGTGAAATTTTACAAATAAATAATTAAATTATTTATTTTCATAACACGAGACGTAGTGAATTTATCATAAATATATGCTAATTATAAAATTTTTATAAATTATTAAGAATATTAAAATTTTATACTCATTTAAATGTTATCCCCCCATATTTTATTTTAAACGGAAATTATCTGATGTTTTAGGATTTATAAAAAAATTATAATCAATATCATTTATATAAAAATTTTATATAATCTAAATATCATATATTTTGTAATTTATAGGCATTTTTTTAAATCATCTCATATGATTTCTAAATAAAACTTGTATTTCTAGATCATAAGGTAACACATTTAATTTTTTAAAATGCATTTTAAATATTAAAATTTAATAAGTGGGTGAAATATTTCATAATCATTTATTTGAATATTTATAAATAATTTATAACCCATTTACTAATTTATAAAATCCATTTAAATTAAAATATAAAAAAATAAATTTAATTATTATTTAAAATAATTTTAGAAACCCAAAAAAATCATTTTATATCACTAAAAATTAATTTCAACAATATTCTTCTTACCATTATGTAAAACCCATATTCTGCAAAAGGGTATCCCCTTTACACTTACACATCTTCTCTTCATAAGAGTAAATGATATTTTTAATATCCTATATAATGGTAACTAAATGCTAATCTTTATGAAATCTGATTGAACCCCATTGTGTAAAGGTAATATGTCGATCACCATTACACATGTCCCTCATGCAATGGTATTTCATTTATGAAACTCTTTCATGTAATGTTATAGTCAATGTTTATATGATGTATAAAGGTAATCATTGCAGACCTTCTCACATAAGGCTAAAAATCCAATGATCCTAATAAAGACCCAATTGTGTAACAGTACCACATTTACACATATCATTAGTGTAAAGGTAATCGATGTGTTTATCCTTACAAATAAGTTCAACATAGGGATATAATTTAATGATAACTTTATATCTACCATCTCATGACACTACTACACAACTACATAATGTTACTACCTTTAGGAAAATTATTTGGGTAAAGGGAATATAAGGTCACACTAACCATGACCATCTTTATAAGGATACGACATTTATGTAGCTAACCATCAAAAGGGTAAATCAGATTTACCATTAGGAATCTCATGTAAGGTTTTGTATTATTTTCCACTATTAATAATATGATATTTCTTATTTTTCCATAAAAATGATTAAAACATATTAAATTCATGAAAAATGCCTTTAATAACACTGATGGGTATTGTATGATCATTTGAAAACCCAAAATAATGGAAGATATCCTAAAAAATATGATATTTATCTTTAATAAATAAAAGATAAATAATAATATAAACATACTATCTTTTATTAAAATGATGCATCATCTCCCTCTTTCCTTCAAAGGAGAGTGCTTGAGAGAGATCACGAGGAGAAGTGAACAAAATTAAATTACCTCTGAGGGAATTCACCAAACACTTGGGTCCATGATCATTTCATGAGAATAATATATATTTAAAGGGGAATTAGAAACATCTTTAAATGAGATAATTAGGTCTCAGGAAGAAGAGGGTTTCGAAAAATCCTTATAGGCATCACATACAAAACCTAAACAGGTGGATCTCATCTTCTTACATTAAAAAACCCTAAGGCTCCCCCAAAACAGAATATTAATTTCTTCCAATTGGGCTATAATTCAGTAAAAGGATTCAATGAATCAATGTAAACCCATTAATCCAATCATAAATGTATTGAAACTAATGAAATCTATCAGGAGAAAATGAATATTATATATATCATATATATATATATTCATTCATCGTATTCATGAAAATTTCATGAAATGAATTGATATATTAAATTTACACTATATATTATATAAAATTATATGTATGTGTGTATTTATGTGTGTGTTTCATAAATCATATGCATGTATAAAAGCATCTCAAAAATTTATATTTTAGTTCACATTCAATAGGAATCCACTTCATGGGCACAATCCCAACATCTTAAATGACTTCCGCCTTCATGGATGGCGATAAATTCTATAACACCCAAATGTGTGGATTTAAATTATAGTGATCTATAATCTCACATAGCTATATAATAATATGATAAAGACGGAGAAACTGTGATACATAATGATGGTGTCATCAATGGAGGACATCTTATACACATATATGTTCACATCGATGGGATGCCTCTGATATGTAAAAACATTCAATTTTGCATATACTAATAAATTATCTGAATTGTTAGGGAACCCAGTCTCATACTAGATTTTTTATAGAATCATGAACATGAATTAAATCTATATGTGACTCTAATATTATGAAATATTTCACCCAAATTGGGTGTGATGTTCCCAACCCCCCATCCTCTCAACTAATGTGATATCCTAAATGTAATAAGTAAGAAAATTTAATGAGTGTCTACCTCAGTAAAGGAGGTCTATATCTTATCACATATGTGGGATTCATTATGAGATTTCAGTTCCATAAATAAACCCCATTAGAATGCATCTAATATAGGTTTGATTACCCAATTTGATGTTTTTTCAGCAATACAAAATCCCTCTTAATCAAGAATTAGGCCAGCCCATCCCAGGTCCAAGTGTTCATATAAATGACTCGATATCATCACATAAAATGGTCATTATTTTGATAGGATTTATGGAGAAATCATAACTTTCATGACCAAATATTATTTTTTCATTTCATTTTACTACCCATGTTAAATAAATTATTATAATTTTTTATAAATAGAATAAGTTCTTTTATATAAAATAATCATTTTTATTAAATAATGAATTATTTGGAAGGACAAAACCTGATAAAATATTTATCAAAATCATTCCATATGGATGTAAATTTATTGGGTATTTCATTCCAATAAGTGGATAAAACTATTTAATAAAAAATTTAAAAATTTTATTTAACATATAATTAATATTTTAGAAATCATACATCTTGGTCAACTAGTTTTTTCTTCATTCCACAAAGTTAATATGATTAAAAATCATTTTATGATTTATAATCATGGTCATGCTGATGAATGTTTTATGAATCCACTAGAATTATCCACGCTTCTTTTTATTCCATTTTTATCTACCTTCAAAGGAATTGGGGATCCTATCCCTAGTAGACACATTTTAAAAATATTTACTTTAAAATTATCAAAGATTCAATTTCCTATAAGTTATGCTCATAACCCTTTACTATTGTATTATGAATTACTTTTTTAATGATGTACCACCAGAAGTGCAAATTATAATAATAATTATAAGTTTGGTTCTATGAGGTTTCCTTATAAACCCTAAATCAATTAAAGATCCATAATGAGAGATCATGAATATCACGCACACAAACATATATATATATATATATATCTCTCTTGTAATATAATTTTTTTAAAAAATGTTTTAATAAATGCTTTGAAAGAAGTCATATGTGTTTATTATTAATCAAATCACATTAAGAGTTTTCACATGCTCCTTTAAGAATCTTAACTATAATTGAAATATTACTTTAAAATTCTAAAAGAGAGAACATATGAGTACCTACTGGAAAATATTTTTTAAAAAATAATTATTTATTATAATTTTATATAAAACTATGTTATACCTCCCTATTTTATTAATTAGAGGAAAACCTATTTATTTCAAGGTAGATGGGAACCCATTACATAACCTAGAGGCCTATGGACACAAATACCCAATAATAAATATACCAAAATCTCTTACATATAGGTCAACCATCAACAACCTCTTATATTGTGCACCATAAAAGATGACCATCCATGTGCCATAGCATTTGTCACCTACCAGTCATTGGACCACCTATGATCTATCATACCTACCACATCAAGTATAAGACACCCCTTCTCCATTCATCTGATTCACTTACACAACTCAATCCTATCACCTTTCATGTCAACTCTCCCCCTTTACCATATAGTGCACACCTTCCCTGAAAATTATGAATTTTGTAGATCATACTATATTTCATTAACTAAATTGGACTAATTAATTTTTTTATCCAATATTTATTATATTATAACCAATTTTATTGACCATTTATTACATTCTTCCCCATGGATCATACCAATTAATGAGAATATATGGAACCAAACTCACTCTTTAGCAAGAAACATAATACATGAATCATATATGTAATCCCTCTAAATAATGAATATTACCTTCGATTAATCACAATTTTTTATGTATCATAAATAACCCTATGAATAAAATCTATCATAGGGTTTGTTATGTAGCCCTAAATATTAAACAGGTAATGAATGTGTACACATTAAATAATGAGTGAAATGTTTAAATATATGGAGTTTTGTTTAAAATTTTCTTATATAACAAATATTTAAATGGTATAAATTGATCCCATTTTTATTATATGATCCTTGAATTTAAATGGAGCCATGAATTTTTTCAAAAATTATTAAACAATCAATTTAGTATTGATATAAAGAATGACCATTTTATAATATTTAACATGTTCCCTTATGGTTAAGTACTTAATATCGATGTGTTTACTTCAAGTCCCAAATTTTTATTCTTATCCATTAAAATTTTTGTTGAATTATAAAAATATATAATAAATGGCCTAGTAATAGAGTCCATAGTTTTAAGGCCTGAAGTGAAACTCCTTATCCATTCACCATGATAAGAGGCCTCAAAACATTAAACAAACACAAATTCCCTAATAAAAGATGTTATTAGTGTCTGTTTAATGCTTATATGTGACACTTATATTTCATCTATCATAAATATGTGACCTAAGTTTGATTAGTGTGAATCAACCCAGCCAAAAACAATTCACCTAAGTATCTGATTACTTCCCTGTTTTTGGATCATTTATATAAAATAATTTACTCTTTAGTTCCATATTTTTATCTTAATATCTTATACAAAACCTTATATTGAATTATTATAAGATTATTGTGATATCTCCCCAACATACCTACTAAAAATGCAATGTCATTACTTTTCCTAACTCGATCATACATTAAATTGGAAATAGCTGAAGCATACATGGCGATTTCATTTATTCTAATTCTAAATAATTTTTAGGGGATTGATTCATATAGAATTTACCTCTCTTAACAATGGGTTATATACTTAGTGTATAGTCTTACATATGAAATATTTTCAAATATTTTCATATAGGTTTTTTGAAATAAGCCTATATGCCTCTCAACCTAACTCTATTAGTCATTAAGTAAATGAAATAGGATGTTTCACCCATATCTATCATGTCAAATATTTTGGGGATAAATTTCATCACATCATATAGAAAAAATCATTATAGTTATTGAGTAAAATTTCCTCTATGTATAAAAAAATAAAACACAATTTAATCCCAATTAACTTCTTGTAATACATTGGTCAAAAATGTTTTCTTTGAAACTGAATGATGTAATTACATCCTGATGTTGTAAATAAATTTGTCAGGTAATTTTTTAGTGCACAGATTGAAAATTTGAAGTAATCCTTATAATCTATATTACCATTCATAAATGGAGTTTTTAGATCATTTTATTGTAATTCCATGTGAACAGGGAAGATCCTACATCATTTTGGAAAGTGAAATGTGTATTTAAAACTGGGTGTTTCTTCCTTGACATTACAACATATATGTGAACAAAAATTTAGCTATACCCCAGGATCCCCTCTCCGTGAAGTCTACCTCAATGATTCATGGATATAAATCAGTTATATAATCCCCAGTTATGTCCTCTGGCTTAGATTCTTGCTTTGATTTTGATTCCAACACATCCTTGGACAGGGTTATGCACTGCTATGGGGCATTGAATCCCACATTAGAGACTATAGATTCAGTTTCCCAGATAAAAATTGAACATCACTGAAAAATCAAATTGAGATGAACCCTAGATCCAATGATACAATTTAAGATTCACTGGTGATGTCCTACACCATAACTAGATGGCTCAGGTAGGAGACGCGTGACAAGAAGGTGGGGTAGCACCCTAAGAAGAAGGTTTTAGATCTATAATTGGATTATTTCAATGAAACTTTGGTAGAAAATTACAAGTACCGTAATTTGTCACCTCATAGTGTGTGGAGTGATGAAAATGAGATCTTGATCCTAAAATTAATGCTTGATTACCTTAATAATAAGTGCATGGATTCTTTTTCCAAAGTGAATGTGCTCTATGATATCTTCTTGAAGCATGTCTAGGGTTCATTATTTCCAGAAGAATATATTCATTTGACATAGTTAGAGGAGTCCCAACAATGAGTTTATTATAGATTTCTTTGAGTCATACATCTACAATAGGAATTAGATTTTGTTAATAGAGAACTAAAAATGCATTAGTAGTCTTCAGAGGCATCTAAATACTGAGAAAGTAATGTGGTGTCTATTGAGATGGAAAATATTCATCTTGCTGAGGAAGAAATAGAATTAAAATTATTCAATTTTCAATAGTGTATCGATGAAGCTTGAGTGTCTATTGAAAAACTAAAAAACTATATTTATGGAATACTTTTATACAAAAACTTAGCAAAGAGGGAGACCCCATCATAAGGATGATCCTCTTTTTTAAATTCATAAATTAAAATAATAAATTTCACTGTTCTCAGTCTTGCTTCTACTTTACCTCTATTAATTTCTAAGTCAATTGAGAGTAAGGAATCATGAGAATATAATAATCCTTAATAATGAAGGAAAATAATCCTTTATCAATCAAAGGAGTCTATAAGGATAAGGTTGGATATCCCCACAGTCAGTACATCCACACTACAAATTTCAATAGAGAAAACAAAAAATATAAAATAAATTCAATATTTAGATGGTATTGATTTAGACATCAAGAGTAGGATGTAGTCTCATGGAGAATATGAACACACATTAATGGCTCACATCCCTCAAAAATCGTATCATTGTTGAGGATGCTTCCATCATTTTTGAGTGTATCGAAGAAATATTCTAAATCATTGTCTTGGGATTCCCAAATCTATGAATGTGATATTGGGTATTTACTTCATGGGTGATCACAAAACACATTCGAAAGGTGGGTTCTATTATGATTTTTTCCAGAGTGTATAGAGATAAAAGGATTTTCTATAGAGGATGGTGATGAATCTGGTTGACAAGCCCCATTGAGGTAATACTATGAAAATACACATTAGTGGTATAATATGAATTTTCAAATAAAAGATTCCCTTGAGATTTGATGAATCTCTCACCAATATCCAAGTGTAACTTCTGAGGTTCCGAGATTCATAGAACAATGATGTATTGCTAATTAAAATTATGTGTTCTAAAAGATTTATGGAAGAATTTAGACTTGATTATATAATTATTAGACAACAAAAATCCAACTGAGATTTTGAGACCAATTTTTTTGGCTCTCATAGGGTCTTTCTTTGACATATAGTTCTCATAAGTATGGGGATATATTTTTCTATATTTTGATTGAGCTACGATTCCAAGTCTAGAAATCAATGTGTATCCCCATAAATGGGGAATCAATCCACACATAATTTTAGAATGTGGAATAGTCGTAACCCATTGGTAGATGTGGTAATTCTTATTATTTAGGGATACAGTGAAAGAGTGGGGCATCGATTTTCTAAAAAACTAGAGCAGATGTAACACAGATAAAGATTGTGGGTAGTCCATGGACAATTTCACACAGTTTATGGTTCTAATTCTTAGAAGAAGGCAGATATGAGTATATGTTCATAGATAAGGGTCTATTGGGTGGTACACTCAAAGGATTTTTTAGTGATATAGAGTTCAAAACCTGATTTGAATTGGGGAAAAAGAGGCCCCTCACCCAATGATAAATTCTAGGGCTAGTTGCACACAGTAGAAGGTTGGGATTATTATACAGCAAGAAGTAATGATGTATCTAGACCATGTGAGAGGTCCCCTACCGATATTCCTAATATGAAATAACTCATGATCAGTGTAAGAAACAATTAATAAAGGGGGTTTACTTTTTGGCATGGAAGTGAATAAAATAGAATTGGTTTGGTAAGAGAAAAGCACCAGAATCATGGATTCTCTAGGGAGTGGTCCACAAAAAAGTAAAATTTTACATCATGAAAAAGGAATATGAATCGTATAGTTCAACATCATGTAGATATGATGTTTAACATGTAGTTTAACTTCATATGATGAGGAATTTTTTTTCCTATAGTTTAGGGTCACAATAATATGACCAGTGGTATATGAAAAATAGCCAAAACAGAACATGTTGGCAAAAAATGTTCTAGAAATGTCTGGAAATTAGTGGATTATTAGTACACCATGATCTCGAGGTTCTTGGATATGAATAAATGGCATGGGAAAAGTACATAAGGTATTAACAAATACCATGTTTGAGGGGAGACCTCTATCACAATGATGTATGAATATAAATAAACAAGGGAACCTTCTCATAAAGATTAGATGCTTCTAGTTGAAAACCCAAATTCAGGGAATATTATATATATTTATATTGGGGTGTAATATTCATATTCAAAACAAATGTTTCCTTAAAATTTGGATGATTGTATAACTAATATCTGAGGATTGTTTGTGGGGATCCCGTTTTGTGAGACATTGTGTGTAATTTGTGAAATGATGATTTCTAAGTATAAACGATGAATTTAAAATGTTATTGACAATTAATGAGTAGAAAAATAATATTTTTAGATCTGGGAAATATACAAAAAATAGGTGACTAGTGTTTTGTTCATGTATGGTTCCATGATAGGGAATAGAAATGTCACTATGTGTCTCATTGGAATGAGAATCCGGGCACACATAGTTATAAAAATTTGGTTTCCCACACTAATCAAGTTACTTTATGAGGGAGTGGGAATTTTTATCAATTTGAAACTAGGAATGGTTATAGGATCTATCATTACTACATATATCACTGTAACATTAATCAAGTAACATGATGTTATAATAATTTGGTGTGGTAGGAGACAATTATAAATAATGAAAGATCCCATTGAGTGAGGGAAAACATATCATTAAAATTTATCTATCCATTTTTCATTCCTTTTAAGGTCTTGTAACAAGGGAATTTTTTCATTCCTTTTATGATCATATAAAAAGAACCATTTTCATGTATTTTAAGTTCGTGTGAGAAGAAAAAAATTTCATTCCTTCAAAGGTCATGTGAGAAGGACCCATTATCATTGATTACATGAAATATTTATTGAGAAACCTTGCATTGGTTAGGTCATCATATGCTAATCTTACATATTAATCAGTGAATATGCGCCATTTGAGTAGAACTTACAGATGAAAAAGGTCCCTCCCATTTTAGGTCATGCTTCGAAGCTTTCTCCCAAGGTATCATCAGTGTCTTGACGGAGAAAACCAATTCTCCTTGGATGATTGACAGGTGGAAAAAATTCTTCTTAAAAGGTCATGCAATTAAATTTTAATGAACCTATAAATCATGCAAGGAATACAATATTTTGTCATAAAGTAATTATAGTTATTCTAATTATTTTTGTGATTTATCATATGTGGATTGTTTGTTGAAAATAGAAATTCAACGTGAAGGAAATTTGACCTTGATGGGTGTGACTTATTTTTTCCCATATAATAGTGAATAAAATGTTTCCTATATAGAAGTAGGTGTTTTAGTATGATAATACCATTGGTCATGTAGAAGTTTATCAGGCTAAGAATTAATTTTCTACCATTTTCTAGAATATTTTTGATAGAGTTATGTTGAAATAACTTATCTATTTTTTCACCACTTCATTATAGAAGAATAAATATTTTGAATCAGTTGTGTAATCTCGATTCAACCTTTTTGATTCAAAAGAAAAAAATTTATCCTTATCTATCATTGTTTTTTAGGAATTTCAAATGTAGTGATTATATTATACATCATGAAATTGATGATACTCTTCGTCCTGAATTCTTTAAGGTGTATTACATCAGCCCATTTATAAAATAATAAAATAGTAAAAATGATTTTATTTAAATAGTTATTTATAGAGGGAGGATATGGGCTCACTATATCCACCCCATATATAAATATATACTAAGAGTATTTGTCAGCATGAAAGAAGTCTAGGGATAGATAGATAAAGTTGAAAAGTATTGGAATGGAATGAATCCTCTTAGTAAATGATGTGTAATCCTTCATTAATGAATGAAATAAATACCCATGCCTTCTGATTTGATGTGAAATCTTGCTCCCTAAAAGGTGGGAATAATA
The DNA here is from genome assembly GCA_963277665.1 of Viscum album. NCBI lineage: Eukaryota > Viridiplantae > Streptophyta > Magnoliopsida > Santalales > Viscaceae > Viscum > Viscum album. The sequence continues at coordinate 304,513,022 of OY728130.1, forward strand.
GGTGCCAATATTTATTTCTTTTATGATAAAACCGATCATATTTTTATCAATAAACCAAAGAAGGACCTATCCAATCCAAGTTTTTATACGACATTTTGATTATTATGGCTTCCATAAATATTAATGTTAACTTATAATTATCAGATTTCCTCATTCATGGTTCTTTCTGAGGGAAAAACTATATTTTGGAGGTATTCAGTATGGGATTCATCTAGACATTTACTAGAAAATTCAATTTAGGGATGTAATATACCTTGTTGATCTCTTCCTTGTCATCACAGAAAAAACGAAATACTATCTTATGGATCACAATAAAGATGATTTTTTTTATCTCAATCTGGATCTTCCAAAAATATAGCCACATTTTCAAACACATCCTCTTGGGAATTATATGATTTCATAATGTGAGTTAATGTTCGAATTGAAGGGAATTCATCCACAAACCCACAAACATAGTCAAAAGGGGGATCAAATTTTACTTTTTTATAGTATAATCATCATTAATCTAATTTATCACCAACTTTGAATTGTCTTTGACCCCCAGGTGTTCAACAAGAAATTTTATTTCTAGTTTTATACCTATGATTATTTCTTACTATATTTTTTCATTATTATTGCCATCTTCTAACAACATGATGGTATAATCCAGACTATACATTGTGGGAGATATATAAATGTATCCCAACCTGACTTTATTGAGAATTGGGTATTCCATTATCTTTTTATATTTGAATATTGGATGCACATTTAAAATACATCTGAAATATATTGAGCACACCTTGAATAAAAAAATATCTTCATCGGGAAATTAAATATTTAAAAGTGTTTCTTCTGTAAAGGGTCGTTTTACAAGGAAATATGCTAGTACCTATCCTTTTTACACTTTATGTGGTACAAACTGAATGTCAAACTACTTCAATATTACTCTTCATCATCTCAAGCACCCACTAGTTAGTATAGGGTGCTTGAGGGTGCCTTTGAGTAGGGTTTAATTGGATTAAAATGGACCTCCTATTGTTCCATGTATTGTATCAGTTTATGGATTGAAACTATTAGCATGAGGGAACTCTACTCTATGTCTGAATATTGTTTCTTAGTATTAGTTATAGTTATTCTGAGATAATAGAGGTTTTTCTCACTTTTAATGTCATTAATCTATGTGAGGAAATCACCAAATGATCACTCAATGTCCGTCACACACAAAATGCGTGAATTTCCTTTGATATAAGGAATTAAAAATGACGGTCTCAAAAGATACTTCATAATTTTATCAATGTATTCATAATAGTCATTGGTTCCCTAATAATTTACTCCTCTCTTCAGTAGTCTGGTGAATTTTATAAATTTTCTTTCCTTATTTTAAATAAAGTGTATGATTTATGTTAGTCATCCCTAAAATACTCTCAAATCATTGAGGATTTGAGGAGGTTAAAATTAAAATATATCATTTTTTATTCTTAGGATCATCATTGATGTAATGATGGAATTCCATAAAGATGAAACAAACACTAATGTATCGCCAAAAGTATCTTTCAAGGGATTTATTTTTAAGCTATGCTATCACAGCTTGTTGAAACTTATCTCATAGTTGGTGAGATAATCATAAAGATATCAGTATTTCACCACCACTTTTTCAATGTAACATTAAATGGACATTCCAAGGAAGGGATTGAAAATGTGATGCATGGAACATTGGTATATGGGGAAAACATTCTTCAAACTGAAAATCAATATCCAATAATAGTATATAACTTGGGGTTCTCTAAGATAATTGAAATCATCATCCTCAAAGGGCAACAATATTTTGTTATACTGTAAATTACCATCCATGAATAATATATATTGATATTCACCCCTTGAACTAATTATAAATTCTATGATGTGAACTAGAAAATCATATTTCATCCAATTCATGTTAAGATATATGAAATCAATACACTATTATATTTCCATTATTCATCTTTAATGGGAAAAATTTAGAAATACATTTGGTGTACTGTACCTATGAAATGATATTATCCTTTATGATTATATAAATTTATTCTTCATCTTTCGAATCATGAGTTGGATGTTTTCTTATGGAATCCTATAAGTGACCACGGTGGTGTTTCAAGAGACCCATGTGCTGGGTTTATATTTCATAATAATTTCCTAGAATTTAAGTATAGTTCTTAGAAAACACATACCACTCTTTTTTAGAAAATATGTAAACACCCCTTTTTCTGTATAAGGCATGGACGCACTAATCATGGTTGGTTGGGTCACTTATACTATACCTATGTTTATATTCTACAATTTATGATTATTAGTAGAGACACCTTCCCTAAATGATAGATGGGTTTTCCTAAGATAATCGTACTCTTATTCCTTTTTATTAAGGGGAAAACAACTAATGGGATGTATTCTATAGTAAAGGATGTTTTATCATCCCAGAATTTGAAATATGAATTAATTGTGTCCCCACCACCTATTGGCGGTGAAGGAGTTCATCCCAATTCGCCATGTAATAGATGAAATTTATGAACTTCTAATTATAAAATATGGTCATCTCCAAATGGTGTTTCATAATAATTATTTGGACTGTTGATATAATTGTTGTTTTTGGATTTGGTTGATACAAATGATATCACTACAGTTTATAAAAAAACACCCAAATTCAATATTTTGATTCAAACTTGACTAATTGGTTGTAAATATACATCAAAATTCTCTTTCAATTGGTTAGTCAAGGTCATATTTGGACCATTTTAAGTAGATACATGAGTCAAGTCATTGGCCATGTATTTTTTCCTTTATAATAAAGTACTACATCAATGTATTGATATTATCAAGACTTAAACAAATATTTTCACCATGATGTATTCAATTTTTTCCACTGACATCGTATTTGAGTCATTGGTGGTATGATGAAGGAAATACCTCATATTGATGAAATAAATACCTTATAAGAAGGGCATAGAATATAGTATCCATCCAGACTACCATGTTTTTTTATTTGGAAACAAGGTTCCCAAATTGAGTTCTATGTTTGAAAAGACCAATAGTCTTTTTCTCTCCATTGATAACCCTAGTGTGTTAGGGTGAATGAGTATAAATCATATTCTCTATAACCCAATTGATGATTACGTTATACTATAATATGGTCTACTCCTTAGAAAATATAAATGAATGTTCATCATATGTTAGTGTTCTCTATTATTCTAGATGCATATAAAGGATTCATTTTCCCCTGTATAACTAAATCCTCTTCCTACTCTATGAAATATATTATCATGTGGAATTTTATAGGATAAATATCTAAATGATACATTTAATCATCATAAACCTCAGGTTCTATCTCATGAAATCTTATTGAGGCTTTTATTAGGGATTTGCGAAGTTCTTTAGATAAATTGAGAGCTTTTATGAATAATAGCTTGGCCATCACCAAGGCCAATTTATCCATGATGTCAAAAATTTGAGTCAAATTTTAATGCTTATTTGTGTGATGATTCCCTCTAGAGGACCCATTATGAGATCAATCACTTGATTTATGAAGGTTATATGATAACCCATCTCTTTATTACACATTAATACATGATTTATTACATAAAATTACACATCATACTACCCAAAAGATAGATAATTATAGTGTATTTGGGAATTAGGTACATTACATTACTACATAAATCAAGAAAACATCATATTTATTAAAAACATACTTTACATGATTGTGAAGAAACCTACATGGGATAACTTAGGGACATACAAAAAATGGGTGAGCTATAAAGACTACTAAGGGAATCAACATGGAAAACACGAAAAAATTAATACATATTAAATAATAGTCATATTAATTGGGGGATAAAATTAGTGAGATTATAAGTATGAATTATATGACATTATATAACATGATAAAATAAAGGAAATATTGGAAATAAGGAAATAATAAAATAACTACATCATAAACATATGATAAGGTTAATTTCCAAGACAACATGATGGAAAAATTCCTGTGGTGGATTATGTTCACTCCCTAATTATTGGAGTTGGTTCCCTAGAACAAACTTATGTGTACATTATGATAAATTTTATTCATGGTTTTGACCATAAATAAATTATTTATCACATCATGTTTGTTTTTATATGTGACATAGTATGTGATAATGCACTAAGAGTAGTTGTACACAGAAAGGTTATAGTAGTTCCTGGCTATATTGAGAACCTGTAAGTGCGATAACACTATTCCTGAATATATGTTTGGTTTCTAGATAATATCATTTGAGGGAAACGAATGATACATGCTATTAGGGGAGGATATTCATAGGACTTTAAGTAACCTTCTCATATTGTAAGCCCTTGGTAATATCTATTAGGATTTTATGAGAATGAGACCCACCATTAGGAACTCCACATTTATATGTTTCATTGGATTTTCCTATCTTAAAATGTTTGTATTAGTACTTAGAAATTAATATTATTATTAATGATCATTATGAGTCAAATACTATGTTGTATTGAAACAAACTGTGATGAAACATGTTCTTAGTGAGGTAGGATACATTAGGTGTGTCATGAGTAATATTGAATTAATGAATAATGAGAGAAAGGATTTATCGATTATGTTTATGAATTGAAGTTGACATCTTAGGCCCATTTATGGAAATGATATTTCCTAAATAAATCCATGTCCATGGTGTTCTATAAGAAATCTTATTTTTTGGAAAGTCAAAGAAAGAGAAATAGAGCATATAAGTTAATGGAACTAGAATGCAACTTTCTTTATTAGACATATCAAGATAAATGGATTATATTACACAGTTAGCATATGCATAAGGTAACATGTCATTGTGGCATTGACTTATTTCTCTAAGGGTTCCATTGCATATTACTAGATGCTAACCTTGGACTTTAGGTTGCTTCCCCTAATGCAACCGAGAAAGAGGCCTAGAGTGTCACACACTAAGTGTATCAAGAATCTCACTTAAATAATATATTATTATTTATTATTTGATAAGTGGATTAAAAATTATTATTAGTTATAGTTTAATAATAATGCATGTATATTTGATCATATATATTCCATCACCAATTATTTTAGGGAATATGTTGTTATTTGAAATTTTAATAAGTATTTATTTATTATATAGTTAATATAATATTTATTTATTTATTGGAAAATAATGATGTGATATTTATTTAATAAATAAATAGTCATCATTGAATGCTTGATAAATATTGTGGATGAAAGGAGGATGGATTTTAATGTTCTGATGAGAAATAATAAATATTGAATAATATTTAATTAAACAATATTTAATTTTAATTCACAAGTTAAAAGAATTTTGGGATATGATATTATTATTATTATTATTAAATGACATGTCATTTTATAGGATTAAATAAATAAATAAGGGGACTTGTGAAATTATTTTATTTTAACCCATGTAATATAAATACTGAATTATGTTATTTTCTCAAGAGACAATTCACTTTGTCTTGGTTATGAACAATTGATTTTAAGAATCCTCTCAAGCCTAGAGATATCCCTTCTCCAAGAACTCCCCCATGAACAAAGTGCAATCCTCCTCCACCTGATCAAGGAGAACACTTTGGAAGTGGTTCTTGAAGCGATCAAAGGTGGATGATGCAAGTGAAAGGATCTATCATGCTAGCACCCAAAGATTCCTTTGGTGACTTCTAGAGAATCATGGACCAACTGTGGATCACTACTAGAAGAAATATACACATGGTTTCTACAACACACTGATGCTAGATCGTAGATATGTCAGCATATTCATTAATGAAAAAAAAATTCTAACAATGGTAATTCATTATTTAATTAAATTTATTATATATAATATGTGATGATCCTCTCTCAGGTTCTATCTTAATTATCCATTTTTATTTATTTGATTCAAATATATGGGTCACGATGTTCATTTTTGTCTAGATACCAGAGTGATCATTGATTATTGAAAAAAGAATTGTGCGGACCACCCATCACACGGTCTCACTGCTCTCTGAAACCACAAGTGGTATGAGAGCGGCCACATAATTATTTATAATATTTTAAATATCGTTGGTGATTTATGAATTTTCAGTTTAGTTTTTTAATTCACGTTCAATCGTTCTTTTAATATGAATAGAAACATATTATTCACCCTCCTTTATTTCTCATAGATCTACTTGAAATGATTAATTTTATGATTAAAATAAAATTAAAGAACTCATCTGTAGGTTCCAAGGTTTCTAAGTGAAAAATACAGGACTACACATGTTGTAATCAGAGTTAAACTCCATGTAGTCATGTTCAATGTATGATAATTGATTTAAAAATTAATTCAAGATCATATGCATTAATTAAATGGTTTAAATATAAAACATGTTGACTAGAAATAATGGAGTATGGTTAGCTAGATTAGACACCACGTAGCCCATGTACACGGTGAGTCGTCCCATTGAGTCCCATAAAAGCTATGAGTAATTCAGAGATCACACGATGCATGGCCCATTGAACACACTATGTACTCGAGGTTCCAATGTATGATTTACATGATTATTCCATAGGCATATACCTCAGATATATAGTGACAGATGTACACATTGTGTTGCTCAGATGTAGACATCGTGTACTTATACCAAGTTAGATAGATTTAAAATTTATTTATTATATTATTAAAACCTTGAGGCATGTTCTTATGTGTGGTCATTAAGTTAATAGGACACTCTATGTGCTGGGTTTTAAAATTTATTTATATAAATCTATAATTTCACTCCTAATAATTTTCAATATCTGTATATCATGTATGATTCATATTCCAATGGTTACACTATGTGCACTAAAGCATTACATGTTACAGAAAAATCATGTCATTTGTGTAATCATTAATTTGATACTAAATGTCATGAAAGTTTGTGATAATTCATGTATTCTATATGTCACAATGAATATAAAAGTATAAAAATATAATACTGTTTGGGTATATTAGGACAAGTATTCACCATAATTCTTCTAAGGTATTTTTCTGAGAATAAGAAATTTTAAATTAATTTATTTATTTTCTTAAAAATAACAGTGTATAATAATCTCAAGGAAAGACGATAATAATTAAGATAAAATAATTGAATAATTAATGATAATGATTAATTCATTCGATTGTTCTTTATCTTAAATAAGAACGATTAAGAATTTACTGTTAGTTTTATTAAATGCATAATTCATTTCATGCATAGGGATGATCATGATCTATACAATACAATTGTATGATATCGGTTTCATTTAATTTATTAATAAATTAAATTGTATGTATGTGTTCTTTCATTCCTCTTACTATGTAGAACAATCATTACCATTGTTTATTTTATGAAAACCCCCTTTTCCCCTCACGTATGTGTCAGTAAAATAAATATGTAAAGGATGGAGCTCCCATGCTGGTGGAGGCAGTTCAAGTTCGAAGCCGAGGCGAAACCAATCTAGGGAGATATATAGGTGGACTAGTGGAAAGCTATAACACAAACATTAATCATTTCAAGGTGCTTATTCCCCAAGGTCAATTGTTAGTTTATCAGTAACTAGATAAACTAAAAAAATTATTAAATCTCATGATCATACACTTAATTATTTTATTTCTATCACGTTTCATGGCTATTTCAATATGGATGGGTTTTTGTGAGCAAATAATTAATGACATTAATGAGAATGTAGGATATAATTAAAATAAATTGGGTTATGTGTAAATATTATCTAGGACAGGGTTAATCACTTAAATAAACCAACTTCATATTAGAAATCATGTGATAAATATAATAATTCAAAATTTAAACATAAAAGTATAAAATCCCTCAATAAAATATTAATTCGGTATAGCATTCCATTTCTTCATTTAAAACTAAACCACAATTCAAAGTGCTTGACCATCCAATGTTTTGGTGATTTCAGTTATCAGTGAATTTCCACGTGAGGTTTTGGGTTGGATTGACTTTTTTCACAAGATGGATTGCCTGCCAAAGTAGGACTTGTTGTAACTAAGATGGAATGGTTGAGAAAATCCAAAAATGGATTTCAAGATTGGGGATTTCTCTCAATAGATCAAGTAATTATGAGTTAATGAAGTCGGCATTGGGAATGCCTACCTAAAACTATTAATGCTTCTTGACCAACAAATTTTTTGGGTAATAATAAGGGGAATATGGATCCTTTCCACTTGAATATCCAAGAAACAGTATATTCTCAAGATAATGGTGACGAATATTGGATTTCTATAAATTTTTGGGAGACTAATAAATATAGTATTTATTTATTTGTATAAATTTAACGTATAATGTAATAAAAATATCTTCTCATATAATTTTAGAAACGATATTAAAATTGAATCAAACATAGCATTGTGTTCCATACTTGAGAAAGACAAACTTATCACCGGGAAAAATTTACAATAATGGAAAAGGAACCTACATGTCATCCTTCTCCATGAAAGGAAATTATATGTGTTGGAAGAACCTTTTCTAGTTGTGCCTGATAGTGAGAAAAGTGATAAATTTCTATCTCTCTAGGAGAAACATCTTAATCATTCTACATATGTCCATTTCTTCGTGTTATCATGAATTTCCAATGAGATTTTGAAGATACATGAGGACATTGAAGCATACATCATGATGTATCACATTCAGGATCTTTATCAAGAGAAGGTCAGACAAGTGAAGTATGATATCTCCAATTCTTTCTTCAAAAATAAGAATGTAAAGTCTATTCGAGCAGGGCATCATATAGTCAATCTTATTGGCTACATTTATTACATGTACATCTTAGAGATTATATTCATGGATAAGTTGTATATAGATCTCATATTTTCAACACTGCCCATGACATTCTCTAGCTTTATTGTTAATTATAATATGAGAAATAAGGAGGAGGGTCATTCAAAAAAAATTCCTTGATTATCCAAGTGGATAAGAACATGGGATATGATAAACCCATGATCATTATAGTGAGTAATAAAATGTAGAAAAAGGAAAAAAGGACTAAGATATATGAATAATATAAATCTCATAATCACTATCCTTCAAAGAAGGGGATGATCTAGTGGTAGGGTAATGAAAAGTAAGCAGTCTGTTTTTCATGTGGCAAGTCTGGCCACTACAAGATGAACTGCACTAATAAAAAAGAGAGAGTTAAAGATGAATTCATTTTCAAGGGAAATATTTCCATAACTACACATTTGGTACAAGATACAACATTTGGTTCTCACATCTATATCTAAAATAAGGATCCAAGTAAATTCCAAAATATTTCCATAAGAGAGGTGGATTTGAGATTTTCTTATGCAATGAGTTCGATGCCCTATCTATTGGAGAATACTACAAATCATTGATAATGATAATTTTATTAGTTTTAATGGATTGTTATTATGTACCTATAGTCAAAAAAAAACAAAACTTACATATCATTCCTTGATACATAAGGGGTTATTTTCAATCTTGTATATAAATTTTTTTTCTTTTATAAGGAAAACATATGTTATTTTATGGAAAATTTAAATAATGGTCTCTATGCATTAAATTATAAACAATTACTAGAAATTGATAACAAATCATGTTCAAATGACCATATAACACCAAAATATTGCATCACCATCATGGTCTTGTAAATGATAATCATTTGAAAAATAGTCATCAAGATAGTTATTTAGACACTTTTGAGTAAAAACCACTTGACAGATGTCATTCTTGTTTATAAGAAAATATTACCACCACCCATTTGGTGGAAATGGTTAAAGGGACACATAGCATATAGGATTGGTACACACTGATGTATGTTGACCATTTTTAGTAGAATGTAGAGGATGATATTATAACTTCATAACTTTTAGTGATTACTTGAGTAGATATGGCTATGTCTACTTGCTGAGTTATAAGTCTGAGTCTTTAAGAAATTCAAGGAATTCAATAAATAAGTAGATAATCAACTTGGTAATAAGATAGAGAAACTTAAATCGGATTGAGGTGGTGAATATCTTAACCAAGAGGTCATAGATGTTTTATAGGATTTTGGGATTCATTCTCAACTCACCCCTCCATGTACACAATCGTGGAATGGTGTTAGTGAAAGGAGTAAGCATACCTTGTTAGACATATTAAGTCAATGACAAGTCATGAAGATCTTCCATTAACCTTTAGGGGATATTCATTACACACTGCAACATACACATTAAACCGAGTAACAAAAAAGCGGTAAATGGAATTTCTTTTGAGATATGGAGTCAATAGAAACCTGTTTTATTGCATACATGTGTAAGGGGTAGCAAGGAGATTTTTAAGGCCTTATTAGGAACCAAACAAGAAAATCAAGAAATGAATTGTATCTTTAGAGGGTATCCAAAGTAAATAATGTGATATTACCTAGACAATCCCTTAGATAAGAATGTTATTGTCACCAAACAAGCCATATTTATTGAGAGGGAGAACAAAAAAAAGGATAGTGGGAGAATGTTTGAAAAACAATGATGTTTATACTCATGATACATAATATTTTTCACAAAAATATATTACTCATTCCCCCTAGAAGAATATGTTCTTGAAACATATGTACTTTGTATGAGTGTTATAGATGTAAGATAACCATATTGATATTATTTTATTGTCATTGATGATGGTGACTCATTAATGGTTGACAATAATGAATCTCTATTCTAAAAATATGTAGTAGGGAGCTTAGTAGTGGAAATATGTCAAGAATATTTGAATTCTGAAATGGATTCCATGTATCAGAACCATGTTTAGGTTAAGGTTGATGATCTAGTTGATGTAAATCTCATGGGAAGAAAATATATATTAAAGAGAAAACATGACATGGAAGGTAAAGTAAATACCTATAAATAATGGATAGTGGATAATGGGTTTAAATAGAATCAATGTATTGAAAATGATGAAACCTTTTCACCAATTTCAATGTTTAAATCTATTAGAAGTCTAATTCCTATAGAAACTTACCATGACTATGAGATTTGGAAGATGTATATCAAAACTGCATTCATTAAGGGGAACTTTTAAGATGATGTCTATATGAAACAACCAAAAGCGTTTATAATTCTATGTGAGGAAAAAATGTTTTTTAAGTTTCATATATCCATTTATGGATTTAAAAAAGTATCCAGGTAATAAAACATTCCATTAGTTGAAACCCTAAAATAATTTTATTTAATTAAAAACTTGTGTGAGTCGTGTGTTTATAGGAGGATTAGTGGGAATGTGGTCATTATCCTAGTAGTATATGTTGATGAAGTATTACTCACTAGAAATGAAATAATTTTCTTATAGTTAGTAAAGGATTGGATAAACAAGTGGTTCTCCATGAAGGAATTTGGTGAATCGTATAATATTCTAGGGATCAATATCATTCATGATAGATCCAAGCATATGCTTGGAGTAAGTCAAGCTACATATGTTGACTAGATACTAAAGAGATTTATTATGGAAAAATCCAAGGGGGAATAGGTTCCAATGTATAATGGTTTACATCTTTCTAAGAAATTGTGTCCTCATACACAACATGAAGAAGATATAATGAGTATGATCCCATAAACATCTGTGATATGATCTATCAAGAATTCCATTTTATGTACTAGACATGATGTTACCTATGAATTTATCATGGTTGGTTGATATCAAGTTTCTCCAAGTGAACTTAATTAGACAACTATTAAGGATAACCTTACGTATCTTTGAATAAGTAAGGATATATTCATGGTGTACGGAGGAGACGATGAGATAGTCATTAGGGGTTATAATGATGCTAGTTTTCATACAGATCTTACTGATATGAAATCACAATTATGATATGTTTTCTAACTCAATATAGGAGCTATTAGATGAAATAGTTTAAAGAGCCAACTATCACTGTCACGAACCAGTCAGAGTCGACCCTAAACCGGTCACCCAAGCCAGCACGCAACAATTCCCAAGAGGCAATCCTGATCCTCCTGGGACGGAGACAAGAAACAAGGGCATCAAAAGAGTACACAAGGGAATGATTTCTCCCATATATGAACAATCAAACAAACACCGAAAAGAAATGGACAGCCCAAAATACATTAATATACAAATTGAACTGAACATTATTTGTACAAGAAACTGAAAGCACAACTAATCCAACAAATGAAGTGACCAAACCTGATTTGCAACTAACATCATGTGACCCTGCTGGTCACTCTCCAACAAAATTATCACACATCGCCCAAGGTGATCGAACTCTATCTGAAACCTGCACAAGGGATAAAAACAGAAGAAGACTATAGGCGTGAGTATTAAAACTCAGTAGGTTAGCCTGATGTTCTATTCCCAGTGCACATCCATTAAAATAAAAGAAACATAAATTTTAAGTTTTAAATTCAAATATAAAGTTATGTATTCAAAATGAGGTCTCATGCTATAAAAAAATTTACCAGAAAAAATGTGCATGTTTTATATACAAGAATGGTAGAAATAACTCTCAAAGTGGTGCAACTTCAAAATGCAAATAGTTTTCAAGAGGGAAGCATTAAATAATATTAACTTATAAATAAATCACACACACTATTGAGTTTACCAACCAAACACACCGTATGCTGGTGGTGAGTACAAAATATCCAATGAGCACAAGTCACAGGAACACCCCTAGGCACTAGTCTGTTGTGAGCCCCAGATACCTCGTATCGCGATGAAAGTAACCATAATAAATATATGTTCTCGTGCACATGAGCCACTATTATGGAGCATAACTATAACCTAGTGGTCACCCAACATCATCACAATAATAGTTTAGTTAGTGTTTTCATCATCAAACTTGCTACATCAAACAGGTGCCAAACCCCACAAGATCACTAGCATACTAGTACACGTCCGCCCACCGAGATACCCGAGATTCCCTTTAGTGATAAACAAAGTTACACATATTATCAAATACACATTTCAAATCAAAATTCCATTCCCAAACCATATGCACACAAACAGCCCACAAATTTTCTTCACATTTATTTCAGGAATCAACTAACAACTAAATATTTTCATAAAACAATTTCAAGGAGAGTATTGAGGCTTGCACATAAAACTCATTCAAAAACACTCTTTCAATTATAAAAACACATAAAAACCAATTAAAATGATACTTGGAATCCCTAGAAACATTTAATAATCATTTCATGGACCAAGAAACAATCCCAATTGACACAACTTGGTATATACAAGTAAAACACTCATTCCTCATTTTAAGGAAAGGCCAAACAGGACTTGAAACATTTTCTCAAAACTAACATTTGACAAATTTATGCATTTAAATATTATTAAGGAGGTGTGTAAAAAACATTTAAAGAATAAAACCACATTCATTAATACCATAAAACACTCAGGTGACATATTCAAAACACAACCATTTTTATAAGAATGTGAAACGGGCCATTTTCGGGAATCTCTGGCCAAAACCTTTTGTAAACAAAAAAATAATTTATTAGTAAAAGAAAATACAAATTTGAAAGACATAAAAGGATCCCCAAATAATTTTCTTACATGATTCAAATATATTTATAAATCCAAACAAATTATTTTAAATTTCATTAGACACATGAAACCAACTAGGCGATTTACCAAACACATGGCATGCACTATTTAAAAAAACAACTTGTGGTAAGCACTTAAAAAGGGATAATACACCATTTTCATTCAATAAAGTTATTCAATATACTGATAAATATTAAAAATATCATAAATCAAGTGTGAATTCTCATGGAATAATTTATCAAACAAGAGGAGTGCACATTTATTCCAAAACAACTATATTTTTAACAAAATAAACCACAAAACAAAATTTGCACACAAAACCATTAGAACCAATCTTTAACAGAAGAAAATATCATATAAATAAGGTTGTAAAATAATTAAAATGATGAAACTTAAATGGTAAAGGTTTGGGAAAGGGATATCCTACCTCAAATCTTTGGCGGAACGGAAACGCACACCCGAAATCACCCGTCACGGGTTTATAAACCCTAAAACTATGAAGACCAGACCTAAATGAATATAAACTCCCTAAAAACCCATGGTATAACAGAACCTTAGGTAGATCATGACTAGGAAAGATTATAAAACCAATAAATGATGAAACGTGGAAAAAGAGGGAGGATAAAGGAGATGGAATCTCACCATTACCTCTAGAAACTATTTGTATTCCTTTAGATCTAAAACCCTAGAGAAAATGGAACGAGATGAAACTTCTTTTAGAGGCTCCTGAGGTCTGTAAGAATTAGGTAAAGATGATTTGAGGGAAAAATATCACTAGTATAATTAGTTATGTATGAAAAAATTTACCTTATCAATTCTGGGTGATTTGAGGTAACCTGAGAACTTTTTTCCTAAACCGTGACCCATATGAGCTCCAAAGAGGGTAAATCGATAAGTGGGGTGAAGATAGGGGAATTTTATTATAGGGGGAGGTGAAATAACAAAACAATATTAAAGATTTAATAAGATATAAAATAAAAAATGTATTGTTTTTAAAACCGGAAATGGGCCCATGGGCTGGCCTAATATCTAAATTAGTAACCCAAATTCACCATGATTATGAATTTATAAGGGGTAAAAAATGATATGGAAGTTTTAATATGTCATTATAGGACAATTGGGAAGTATAATGGGTGAAAAATGATGAAAAAAATGAGTTATAAAAGAAACAAATTCGGTTTTTAAAACTGGAAATGGGCTCACGGTTGACCCAAATCATGAAGTAACCACCCTTTCTTCAAAAACTCCTAAACAAGCAATGGGGAACCCAAATCAGGGTGATTAGACATATATGAAACTTCAAGACTAAAGATTCATCTCACAAAATACCCATTAAAAGTATCAAGATTTCCAATAGACCAGATCAAAACAAAGTAAAAAAAACCGGGTGTGACAATTCTCCCAACCATTAAAGCTTTCCTCCCCTGGAAAGTCGTAACACTTTCCAGATAAAAAATCAACACCTAAGGATTACCTATCAACATGATCCATCCTCTAAAGAAAATTAAATATCATCAACCATCAATGGATGTTAAATCTCTAGCTCAAAAAAACACACTACTCAGAACCACTTCAGGAAAATCATTGGAAATATCAAGCCACCATCTCCACAACCAAGCCAAGAACCCGATTGTTGGGACTTCTCCCAATGAACCCAACCATCGCCCAAAACAAAGAGCACTCACAAAATCCAAATATTCTAGGGGCATCCATAATTGACTCCACCACATTAAGAAAAAACAAACACTAGGAATTTTCTAAGGATGGAAATCTATAAGACCCATGGTGGGTCTCCCCAACATTAGAAATTAACTATGAACAAACAGACAAGAGTTCAACATGAGCTAGAATTGGGCCTCACTCACACAAGACTAACAAAACACTCCTACAAAAACCTAAAATACCAAGTAAATAGGGATACAACATGAACATATAAACCACCAACTCTTGAACAGAGGGGACAATAACATGGACAACACTTTCCACACAGATCTGGACCCCCACCCCTTGGGGATTAGAGGGAAGGGGACCAAATAATTTGGCCACTAAAACCACAAAAGAAACAAATAACTACCCAAAACACTCCACCTATGAATAGGTAACACCGATACTGCACCTGATTTTCATAGGCTGTCCACACAAGGACATTTATTTAAATCCCACATCCATGAAGGCATAACCGTAGACACTGTGTGAGGGCTAAGTCCACTACGCTTGTTCCGAAAAAGGTAAATTCATAGAAATGAGGAAAAAAACATTGACATAGAAACTAACTTACCAAAAATGAAGAGGCATGATCCTTATCGAGCACTCCAAACCTCTGTCAATTTCAGGACTATGTGAAAAGCTTCACTCCGAGGCCTATGGCTGGAGCCCTGATTCTTGAAGCATATGATGCACCGTAGTCAGGTGATAAGGACCACACCACTTAAAATATCTCACTTGATCACAGAAAAAAACAATATCTAAATAGGAACTCATAGATAAATATCAAAATTTTATCTCACTCTGAACGAGGGGAAAAATGGACAAGGAATACGGTGAGACACATCAACATCACCGAACACAATTACTATGTCCAAAAAATTATCACGACCTAGAAGCACTTTTAATCAACCCCAAACAGCTATATATTCCAAAAAATAGGTTGAGGAATCATTCAAATAGGTGGATTAAACATTTTAAATAAATCCTTAGGTTGCTCAGTAGGAAATATTTCCAACATAGGACTATACATTGCCACATCACAACATCAAACACATCTTTAGGAACCCAATGAACATTACTCAAAAACCGAGCCACCAACAAGATCTCATCTCAAGATACAACAAGAGTACGACTTCTAGATCAAAAAGAGGCATACTGAATAAACAACTCTTCTATTACATAGAAAAATCAAGCCACATAACCATTGATTTTTGAAAAAAGGGCACCATTTTTCAGCTCAAAACACTTTTTAAAAACAAACTAACTTGGTGGGTTTCCACATTCACCAATGGTGTTTCATCAAGTCTCACCCATATGCACATTTCTATGCCACCCCAGACACCCATCCACCATTCCATATAGGCCATCATTCCAGATATAAATAAAACCATGCATGTGAGCACCCATGAAAACACGAAAGGCTAAAACAAAAAAATTTCATTCAAAAAATATTTTATCTTTAAAAGGAACACCAACCACAAAGTCAAAAACCCTTTTCATAATTCACAAAAAAATATTCATTAAGAACAATATTCATAAAAACCTTCCAATTTTCATTTTTAACAACTTTTAAAATAACCAAGACACTCCAAACAATCCCTTCCGATTGTTTTAACATTAATCAAGGTGTATTTTCATAGTCTGAGGTCCATTGAGAGCAATACCCTTTCTAGGAAAACACCAACCGATCAAATCCAATTTCCAAAACTAATTTATCCAATTCAAAAACTTTTTAACATCCCAAAATACCCCATTTAAACAAAGATCCAGAATCAACATAAAACCATTCACAATTTCAAATCATTTTATTCCAACAAACCACATGTTTAGATTATGGAAAATCCAATCCAGTTAAATCATTCCCACTTCCCTCCAATATTTTTTTTTCACAAAAACACAACCTTCCAAAACCATTATAATATTTATTTTTCGAAGACCCCCTTTTTCACTATTCAAATTCTAATCCTTCTTTTAAAACCCATTTCCATAATTCTCACATAAGGATTTTGAAAACAAAAATTCATAATACAAGAAAGGTTCAAGAGACCCAAAAAAGAAACTACTATCAGTGGTTGACTTGACCATATGGTTAGTGGCCATATGTCAAACACAACACCCACACAGAGAGAATTATTAGGACCATTCCCCAACTCCACATGGCTTTCCAGGACCTATGAGCTCACAGAGGCCATTAGTCAGACTCCCGTTGTCATATCTAAACACCAAACAATCAACAAAAACAAAGGACACTAATAAAACTGCAATTCCCATGGAAACCCGTGGATTAGAACGAGAAAGAGTTCGCGATGCTCTTCCGGCACTTACCCCTCAAGTCCCAACAATACTACTCCATTAACATGACATCCCCAAAATAATAATTGTTCCCTAAAAAGAAAGGACTACTAAGATCCAACCTCCTTTGATACCATTTTCTCATGAACCAGTCAGTGTCGACCCTGAACCGGTCACCCAGGCCAGCCCGCGATAAGTACTGAGAGGCTTTCCCAGTCCTCCCGGGATGGCGACAAGCACCAAGGTCATCAATATAGTACACAAATGAACTATTTATCCCATATATGAACAAAAAAACAAACATAATAAAGAAATGGACATCCTAAAATACATTTATATAAAAATTGAACTTACCATTATTTGTACATGAAATTGAAAGTACAACTAAGCCAACTACTCAACTGACCAAACCTGATTTCCAACTAACTCCATGTGACCCCTCTGGTCACTCTCCAACAAAATGATCACACATCGCCCAATGTGATCGAACTCAAGCTAAAACCTACACAAGGGCTAAAAACAAAAGAAGACTATAGGCGTGAGTATTAAAACTCAGTAGGTCAGACAGATGTTCTATTTTCAATGCACATACTTTAGAATAAAATATATATCAATTTAGTGTTTTAAATAAAATTATAATGTTATGTATTCCAAATGAGGTACCATGCTAAAAACAATTACCAGAAAAAAACGTCAATGTTTTATAAACACGAATGCTACTAATAACATTCAAAGCGGTGCAACTTCAAAATGAATATAGTTTTCAAGAGGGTTGCTTTAAAGAAATTTATATTTTAAATAAATCACACACACTACTGAATTTTACAACCAAACACACTGTATTTCGATGGTGAGTACAAAAGATCCAATGACCACAATTCACGGGAACACCCCTAGGAACTCGTCAGTTGTGAGCCCCAGGTACCTCGTATCTCGGTGAAAGTAACCATAATAAATATCTGTTCTCATGCACATGAGCCACTAGTAGAGATCATACCCACAACCTAGTTGTCCCCCAACATCATCATCATCATAGTTTAGTAATTGTTTTCATCGTCAAACTTGCTACGTGAAACAGGGGCCAAACCCCACAGGATGACTAGCATACTTGTTCAGGTATGCCCACCTAGATACCTAAGATTCCCTTTAGTGCTCAATCTTGTTACACATATTATCAAATAAACATTTCACATTAAAATACCATTCCAAAACCATAAAAAATAA
The DNA here is from genome assembly GCA_963277665.1 of Viscum album. Classification (NCBI taxonomy): domain Eukaryota; kingdom Viridiplantae; phylum Streptophyta; class Magnoliopsida; order Santalales; family Viscaceae; genus Viscum; species Viscum album. The sequence goes on from OY728130.1 coordinate 304,531,757, forward strand.
ATAACCCAAAAATATTCTTCACATTTCTTTCACGAATCAACAAACACTCATTCCTCATTTTTAGAAAAGTCCTTGGTATATACATGTAAAACACTCATTCTTAATTTTTAGGAAAGGCCAAACATTCCTTTAAACATTTTCTCAAAACTAACATTTGAAAAAGTTATGTAGTGAATTTTTATTAAGGAGGTATGTACACAACATTTAAATAACAAAACCATATTCATAAATCCATTCAAACACTTAGGTGACATATTCAAAACACAACCATTTTTATAAGAATGTGAAACAAGCCATTTTCTGGCAACTCGGGCCAAAACATGTAGAAAAAAAACCATTTGTTTGTAAAAGCAAATAAAAATTTTAAATCCCTAAAATAATCCCAAAATAATTTTCTTACATTCTTCTAATATATTTATAAATCCAAAAAAAATAATTTTAAATTTCAGTAGACACATAAAATCCAACCGGGCAATTTACCGAACACATGGCATGATCTCTTTAAAAAAACATGTGTTAAAAACATAAAAAGGGGTAATACACCATTTAAATTCCATAAAGATATTAAATCTACTGATAAATATTAAAAATACCATAAAACAAGTGAGAAATATTATGGAATAATTTATCAAATAAGAGGAGTGCACATTTATACCAAAGTAACTATATTTATAACAAAATAAGTCACAACACATTATTTACACACAAAACCGTTAGAACCAATGTTTTACAGAAGCACATATCATATAAATAAGGTTATAAAATAATTAAAATTTTGAAACATAAATTCGAAATGTTTTTTCAAGGGATATCCTACCTCAAATCCTTGGTGTAATGGAAACGCACACCCGAAATCACCTGTCACGGGTTTATAAACCCTAAAACTATGAAGAACAGACCTAAATGAATATAAACTCAATAAAAACCATGGTATAATAGGACCCTAGAACTATCATGACTATGGGAGATTATAAAACCAAGAAATATTGAAATGAGGAAGAAGAGGGAGCAGAAAGGAGATGGAATCTCACAGTTTCTACTAGAAACTCTTCGTATTCCAATAGATCTGCAACCCTAGAGAAACATGAATGGGATAAAACATACTTTAGAGTCTCATAATGTCTGTAGGAACCCGGAAAAGAATATTTTCTGTAAAAATATCACTAATTAAATTAGTTATGTATTAAAAAATTTACCTTATTAATTTTGGGTGATTTGAGGTAACCTGAGAACTTTCTCCCCAATCTGTGACCCATATGAGCTCTAAAGGGGGTATATCGATAAGGGGGTGCAGATAGGGATATTGGATTCTAGGGGGTGGTAGAATCACTGAAAAATATTAAAAATTGAATATGATATAAAAGAAATAAATTAGTTGTTTTTAAAACTGGAAATGGCCCATGGGCTGGCGCATTACCAAAATGAGTAACCCTAATTCACCATGATTATGAATTTATATGGGGACCTAAATGACATGGAAGTTTTAATATGCTAGTATAGGACAAGTGGGAAGTGGAATAGGTGAACAATGATGAAAAATTAAGTTATAAAAGGAACAAATTCGGTTTTTAAAACTGGAAATGGGCTCACGGTTGGCCCAAATCATGAAGTAATCACCCTTTCTTCAAAAACTCTTAAACAAGCAATGGGGAACCCAAATTAGGGTGATAATACATATATGAAACTTCCAAAATCATGATTCATCTCACCAAATACCCATGAAAAGGATCAAGATTTCCAATGGACTAGCTCAACACAATGACAAAAAACCCGGGGTGTGACAGTCAGTGATTCTATAGTGGAGTTCGAGTATATTGTTGCTTATGATTTATCCAAGGAATACATTTGTATTCAGAATATTTATCCTTGAGAATGATGTGGTACCTAGTAATAAATACCATATCACATTTTATTTTTATAATACTATAGTGGTTGGCCTTCAAAAGAGCCAAGGTCACACCAATGGATAAAAAACATTCTCTTGATTTATCACCTCTTTAGGGATTTCTATCAGAGGGGTGAATTTTCAGAAAGTAGTGCACCCACTAAAGAGAATGTGGAATATACCTTGACTAAAGGCCTATCAAAATAAAGAAATTAATATCATGTGATATCTACCAGACTAATGTTTGTTAGTAGTTGGATCTAGTGCAAGTTGGGGTCTGTTGGAGTGTCATCCCTAGAACCAACGTCAATATAATTTATGATAACTTGTAATAATGGTTTTTAATATTAAAAAATTATTTATATCACCATGATAGTTATTTTTTGTGATATAATATGTGATAATGTTCAAATAATAATTTTCGCACTAAAAGGTCATAGCAGTTCCCTGATATGATGATAACCCAGATGTTCTACAACACTATTCTTAAATATATATTCAACAACTAGATAATATCATTTTAGGGGCACAATTATGTAGTATATTAGGGGTGGAGACTCATAGGACATTGATGAACCTTATCATGGTGTAATCCCTTGGTAATATCTAGTACGATATTATAAGAAGAAGACCCACTAACAGGAAATCCACATTTATATGTGTCATTGGATGTTACTATATGAATACATGTGTATTACAACATATTATAAATATTTTTTTAAAATATTATTATGGGTTTCAAAATTAAATTTATCTAAAAAAACCGTGATGAATGATGTTCATGGTAAGGCATGATAAGTTGGTTGTGTCATGAGTAATATTGCATTAAGGAGTAATGTGAGAAAATATTTAACCCTTATATTCATTATGGATGGATGATATCTTAGGCACTTTGATTGAAATGATATATCATAAATAAATCCATGGACATATTGTTCTACAGGCATTTTCAATTTCTGGAAAATAAATGTAAGAGAAATCGAGCACATAGGTTGATGACACTAGCATCTAACTTGTTTGATTAGAGATATTGACATAAATGGATTGTATTACACAATATGAATATTTATGAGGTAAAATTCCATTTCAGTATCAACTTATTTGTATATGGGTTCCATGGAATGTTTCTAGATGCTAACCTTGTAATTTAGGAAGCTTCGCCTTATTCCACTGAAAAAGAGTCCTAGAAGATCACACACTAAGTATCTCTAGAATCTCAATTAAATAAAAAATTATTATTTATTGTTTAACAGGTTGAATAAATATTATTCGAATCCATGGTTTATTAGTAATTAATGTATTATTGATTTCATATATTATGTCACCAGTTATTCAATATAATACAATTTATGTGGAATATTTAATAATTATTTATATTCTATTTAAGGAATATAATTTTTATTTATTTATTGGAGAACAATGAAGTGATATTTAGTTAAAAAATTAATTGAAATTGTTTGTGTACTAATACATATTGTGGATGAATGGAAGACTGAGTTTAATGTTCCGATGAGAAATAATAAATATTGAATATTATTTAATTAAATAATAGTAATTTTATTTCTCAAGTTAGTTTCATGTCTAGAAATGATAATATTATTATTATTATTTGACAAGGGGGTTTTATAGGATTAAATAAATAAATAGGGGCCCTTGTGAAATTATTTCCTTTTATCCCTAGAAAAATAAATACCCCATTACGATATTTTTACAAGAGATTCAATTAATTTTCTCTTGGTTGTGAACAATATATTTGAAGTCTGCTATCAAGCCTAGTCATCTCCCTTCTCCAAGAATTCTCCTAATAAAGGGAAGAAATCACCCATAACCAGATCAAGGAGAACAATTTTGATTTAGGTCTCGAATTGATTAAAGATAGATGATGAAATCACAAGGATCTATAATGTTAACGCTAGGATATTCCTTCGAAAATGTCTTGAGAATCATGGATCATGTGTGGATCTCCAACAGTGGAAATCTATATTCGATTTCTACATCGCAATGATGGTGGACTATAGATCTGTCACCGGATTGAACAATTAAGAATGAATTCCAAAAATGTAAATATTTATATAATTAAATTAATTATAAAACATATTTGATGATAATCTCTCTAGTTACAATGTAATTATCGATTGTTGATTTATTTGATTCAATTCTGTGGATCACAACATTCATTATTTTATAGATTTTTAATTGATCACTAATTATGGAAAAAAGAAATGTTTTGGACCACCTCTAACATGATTGTATTATTCGTAGAACCTACTCTAATACCTTTCATGACAAATCATGAGACTAAAAATTACCCAATGCATTATATCACTATATAATTCTAGGCTCACCGATCACTTTAATTTCCTTATTATGATTAAGTGTGCCACATAGATCATACAACAGGGATTCTTTCATCGTAATATTTTATTTCATGACCAAGGAGTGTAGAATACATATATATGAGTCCCCAAACAATAATTATAAATGCATAAATGTGAACACCCTTGATAGGAAATGGATATGGGTATTCACTATAGAATTGTTGGGAATGGAAAATCAGGGTGGAATTATGGCAGTATAACGAGGGCCTATAAATGTTCTTGGATGGGATTCATGAGAGTGAAAGGTGTATATCATCATTTAGGAATAATATGGGATGTAAGGTAGATATGGAAGATAAATAAGATAATTGAATAAAATGGAATAAGATAAATAAGATACTTGAATAATGTGAAGAAATAAAAGAACCCTAGCATGAGTGTGTGACCCCAAATGATTTGGAGGAGCATCTTGGGATCTTAGGGGTGCCTTGGGAGGACTCTGGAGATTAGAGTAAAGAGTAAGTACACGATACATGTATTTTTAGTGATGATAAGTGGAATATTGTGTGTATTTATGTAGGAAATGAGTACAAATTTATTTATTCTTTCTCAGACATGGGTTTTGGATTCAATATAATAAAATAAGCAAAATTACAAAACATATAATGGTTTTCCCATGGTTTCTTCCAATGTGGGTTGGTTTTAATTATTTTATAAGTAAAGGGTCTAAACATTATAAAATAAAACCCTTTTGATATAGAGTTGAGTCATACTCTTAAGGAAATGATTTATAAACATCAAATATACTAATAGTTTTAATGGATTTATAAAGGATTTATAAAATTAAATTAATAGATATAATTTAAAATTATTTTACCTATAAAACATATATTTGGTATTGGATACCATTTATAGTATTTATTACTTCACTTTTGGTTCATTATGATGTCATAATACACACCATATATTTATTCAAAATTTAAATTTTACCCAAAAAATAGAGTCTCAAAAAATTATTAAAACTTCACAATTTGATAATTTTGATGTTATGATTCCAAAAATAATATTAAATTTATTTAAATAATTTTCTAAATATGTTCAATTTAAATTTTAAAATAAGAATAGATATTTATTGTAAATTTTGGGTTTTTTGAAAATTATAGTTTTCATAGCCTTATAAAAATTACATTTGACTTCATAAAATTTATATGAACATTTATATTTTAATAAAAAAATATTTATTAAAAATATTTTAATAATATTTTATTTAGTTTAAAAATCCATTAATTCATCACAATAACTTCCTTTACTAAACTTGAATATTACCAAAAAATACAATATATGTTTTATCAAACACTAAATCATTTATAAAGTAATAATAATAAGATTAAAATATATTAATGATATGTTTACAACCCTTTATACCAATCTAGTAAGTGTAAAATATCTATAAATTATACACAAAACTCATGTTGTTACTAAATAAATGGTTTTTCAAAATTACATCTTTATGTAATTACAGTCACATCCCTATGTGACCATATGATAAAAATATTTCCTCTCACATCTTAGTGAGTATCATTTATGAAGAAAGATATTTTGAATAATGGCTAGTCTCAAGAATCCCATTCTTGAAGATAAAATATTGAATATATATTCAAACTCCAGTTCATAACATGAAATGTTATAATTTAATATTCTTTTGTCTATATAGAACTCATTATAAGTGTGTAATCATCATGTTTGGATCCCCCTCCTTAAAAAAGTATACTTGAAATAAAAATATCCATTTACATTTTTATCTATCATATCCAAAACCCTTTTAGGCTGAAGTGATATTCACCTCAATATGTTGAACAGAAGGAACCATTTATAATTCTATTTACCATCACATCCAAAATAGTTTTTGGAAAAGTGGAATCCACTTCATTGTTGTAAATAATGTATCACTTTACATTTCTCTTTACTTCTACATCCTAATCTCTTTTTGGATATGAAATGAAATATGATTATTATTGGCTAGTATAAACCTTTAGAAAATAGTGTTCTTTATTTTTATGGTAAATAAATTCAAATCTTTAAAATTTTCATTAACATCACATATCCTAACCTTATTTTGGATATTATGTGATGAATCTATCAATATTATACTAGTGAAGTCCTTTGGTTAAAAGTGATATTCACTTTCCCACTGTAACTAATTGTAACTATATACTTTTTTATTTACTATCACATATCCTAGTTATTTGGGATATTAATTAAATAATAACTTAATTTAAATATGATATAAAAATTTATTTGTTAACATTGAAATTATATGAATTGAAAAATATTTCCACTATCCACTTAGACACTAGATTTCCTCCGGAATATCTTTCTAAGATTCAACACAAACTTCTTTGTGTAAGAAAATAACAATAATTTCATTTATTTAGGAATATATAACCAAAAAAATATTATTTACATACCTCATATGTGTTTTTATATGTGTCTGAAACATATTAATTTTAAAAAAATACCTAATTAAAATATACCATTTATGGGTTGTTGGAATATATTCCCAAATATTTTAAAAAATATTTTGATAAAAACATATATCCTGGATAAAAAATTTTATCCAAATATTATTTTCTAATCAAGTTATAGAAATTGATGAATCATAAACCATTTTTATTCATTTAATAATCTCAAAGTTTTTATAAAAACTATATATTATAAAGCACTATCTGTTATATCAAAATATAAATTACAGGAATATACGCATATTTTACATCGATTCATTTGATCTTGATAAAATCCGTTATATTCAAATCCTTGATGTATTAATGATTTACTTCATCTTTGAATATAATTAACATGTTCAAACAATTATTCCTTTTATTCAAAACTCCAATATTTTTAAAATAAATTGTAAAATATACATTTGGCATCATATACACTTTAAATTCAAATAATTAATTTTTATGACATCCATAATTGATGTGGAAATTCCATGGAGTTTCAAAAACTTATTCAGGTATGTGTTGGTTAATTCAATAATATTAGTGATTACTCTACCTTCCTGGAAACTACAGGTTTCAATGGCCTTGACTTTATTCTTCAAGATTGGTTGTTGAAATTTTCAACTATAATTTCTTCATCCAGTTTTAACTTTTTTCCACTTGTATTATCCACATAGTACCATAAAACAGACAATATGTACCCAGTTCATCCATTCTCAACACATTGGTAATATCAGGTAAACATTATCTATATTAACTCAACTTGTTGGAAGTTTCCATAAATAAAAATAGTGTGAAATCTCTAACCAGAACAATCCATTTTAATATCCCGTAAATCATGTCATAGAAATGAATCAAAACTTGAATAATTAGAGATATTAATGCATAGAAACCATTTACCTATCACATTAAAGTCATCATCAACCTCTAGAGTACAATTATTTACAATATTCTAAAATTAATTTGTTTTTAAAAAAATTGTAAAACCTAAAGTTTATATATCAATCAGAATAATATAATTAAATTCTAAAACCAATAAATATTAAGGAATCCTTGAGTTAATAACATATTCAATCTTATTGAATGTTATTTGACAATCCTAATCATAGTGAGTATATGAGATTAAATATAATTTGGTCATTTTTTTATTTAGTTCATTTGAAACCATAAATGAAACATTCCATGTTTCAATAAGAATCTATAATTTCTTGTTGAATAACTTCAAAACTTGGATACTAGGAAGGAATTGTTCGGACACATATAATATTTCTCATGCTTAATAATTATTCTAAATCTAACACTCCTAGGTGATACATATATTATTCTTATCATTTCAATGATTAATATAAATTTTATTCTGATGACAGAGATTCATTTATCCATAATAAAAAATTTATTGGATTAATATAATATCTTATATCTTTTCGTTGAGTAATTTTAATGAAAGAGATCCCACTAAAAAATATGACCCCTTACATCATATCCATTTATTGGTCTAACATACATATTTAATTATGAAATGTATATACTTTAGAATTTCTATTATTAATAATATATTTAGATATGGTAAATCATAATAGTTATGATTCATGGATAGTTGATTGAAGAAACCTTTATCCAAATTCATTATTTTAATTCACTCAACATTATTCCTCAGGTAACCAAATCCAATTATGGTCTCCCAACTAGTGTAATATAATAAAAATTCCAAAAAAGATAAAAAAGTATGACCCAAGGTCAGATAGCTTTAGCATTCCCCACCTAGAAAATTAGTCAAGAGTCACTACATTCTTTCCTTACTCAATATAATCTAGAGGCACCTAGATTTAATTTGACCAACCAGGTTGGATGATCAAGGTCTTGAAAACTATTTCTTTGGAAGGAATCTCAGACTTATTTGAGGGGTTTTAGTCTCATCAATTTAATATAGTTTTTATACATATTAAATTCATGACTATTACATCATATGTAATCACTATCTTCTCATGTATTATTTCCTCTTACGTATGCACGCTTATAATTATTTTGTTTTGGAATCCCTGTTTCAACCACCAAATTATTGTGTTTGAAGAACATTGATGTGTAACTCTTTACACAACCCACAAAATTGTTTTTATCAACCAAATAAACATTTCATCTATATTCATATATATATCCATACCCATCATATGAATATGGAACATGGACGCTTCCTATAAAGGAATAAAGTTATATGAGATTGAAAAACTCCACATGAGTAAGATATTCATGACATAAAGCCAACCTTATTCACATTCCAAGCCTTGTTTAGCCACCTATAAACCCAAGCCCCTCTACCCATGTAGAATTTATTCAAGAGATAATTCAATTCATGGAAAATATTAAAACCTAATATGCACATACAATGCCCTACTACTATTCTCAATATCACTACTAAAAGTAAAAAATCCAGTTTATGGTATATGAACACAAAATTTTATTGTATCAATTATACCATGATATGTAAGGGTCTATCCTATATTTTTTTAATATAAATGGGCATACAAGATATTCATATTTCATAAAAAATATGCAAAAAATGAACCTCAAGGAAATTTAAAAAATAAATAAACAATTTATTTGTCTTCTAATACACAAGAAATTTATGAACTAGTCATAAATATATACAAATTAAAATCATTTTATATAAAAGTAAAAATATAATATTTTTTCTAAACATCAATATTAAATCCTTAATATTTTCTATTATATTAAATTTATATGATATTTTATTAATTTAAAACATTTTATAATAAATATATGTTATATGAACATTTTTTATTTTCTAAATATCATACATTTTATAATTTATAAACATTTTATAAATCAATACTTATAATTTCTAAATAAATATTTATTTCTTTTACGTAAGTCATTCCATTTAATTTTCCAAAAGGTATTTTGAAATATTAATCATTAATATTTGGGAAAAATGTTTTATAATAATTTATTTAAATAACTATTTATAATTTATTAATAATTAATATATATATAATATATATGAATTAAAATTTTGAAAATACCTTTTATTTTGATTTAATAACATTTTATAAACCATAACAATTTTATAATATGTTTAATTTTTTTAAAAAATATTCTACATGCCCATATGAAGAGCCCCTATATTTCCTATATTTATCCCCTTATTATGCTTATGAAAATGATCTATGTATGTGTAAATTATGTTTTTATTAGCTAGTGTAAAAGAATCGTGAATATTAACTTTATAGAGCCCAATTAAACTTAACTATGTAAAGGTAATATAAATATTACCATTACACAACTCCACCATGAAAATTATTTTCTGTCATATAACTACTTTGTTTAAGGGTACTAAGAATGTTTCAAACCCTCTGTGAAGGTAAACATAAGGGAAATTTACACATAAGGGTAAAAATACAATGAACCTTATGTATACCCCTTTTGGTAATGGTTCTACCATTACATAACTCATTAGTGTAAAGGTAATCAAATGGGTGACCCTTACATAGACTTTCTATGTAAGGGTATGACATAAGGTTAACTGTATATATACCTTAATGAGACACCACTACACTGTTGTGTAAGGATGGTCCATTTATGAAACTCATTTGTGTAAAGGTAATATGAATGAAACCCTTGAACAAAACTTTTGTATAAGTGTATGAATTTTTCATACCTGTCCTATATAGGGGTAAATAAAATTTACCTTTATGCATATCTTGTAAAGTCATTTAAGACTTTATAGTATTACAAAAATACTATTTTTTTATTTTAAAATCAAACCCCAATTATTTAATCTTGTCAGACTCTTGAATAAAAATACTTTAATACCGCTAATAGGTTTTGTATGATCATATGATGAATAAAAATAGTAGAATACAATAAAAAAATTCTAGATTTTCCTTTAAGAAATAAGCATAAATAATACTATAAAAAGTTTATTTTCTATTTGAATGATGAATCAACATCCAAATTCATTTAGTGGAGAGTGCTTAAGGGAGAACACAAGGAGAGGGTAACAAATGTACCTTTCTCATAAGGGAATACACCAAACACTAAAATCTGTGATCATATGACAAGGATACAGAATATCCAAAGGGGTTATAGTGCCTTCTCAAAATTATATAAACAATGCTCGAGAAGAAGAGAGTTTTAATATAGGATTATACACATTGCATTCAACACCCCAATAAGAGGTTCCCATCAACCTATATAGTCAAAGCCTGAGTCTCCCAATGCATTATATGTGTTTTTCCAGTTGGTATATAATTCATTTAATAGTTTCAATGAATCAATAAAAAGTAATTAATATAGACAAAAATAAATTAAAACTAATGAAACCATTCAGGAGAAAATGTGTAATATATATCATATATATATATATATATATTAATTTCATATAGTGTATATATTTAATGTACACTATATATAATACAATATCATTATATATATATATATATATTATTCATCATATGCATGTGTTCATGCATCTCATGAATGTAAATTTTAGGCCACATCAAACAAGAAGACCCTTCAACAACCACACTACTAGATAATATGGAATTTAGAGACCGCCAAAATCAATCTCTAAAGGTCTATAGAGATAACCATGTGATCACTTCTAGCGGTTGCAGTTGTTCGGTTGGTGTTGGTCAACAGAGACTGCCACTGGTGGCCTCTAAAAACCCACCTAATTTTTCATGTCTAGGGTGTGTTGGGTGAAAGTAAGGATGAAATGGGGGACAAGGTGTTTCGGTGAGATGAACCGAAATATCTGGACACCAACCATGGTTAGTCTACGGTGGTCTTAGGTGGGGAAGGTGTGACGTTGAGGCCTTTAGGGAAGAAGTTCGAACAATGAGGGACTTAAGGGTTTGGTGATGGGTATGGAAAGGGAAAAAGGGGACGACGAGGGGGGGGGGAGGGTGGAGAGATGGGTAACTGAGCGAGGAAGTGGGGATGAAACTCGTTCTTAGTGGGAGTTGTAGTGCTGGAATCTAGGAAGCCAATGGCGGAGGGTAGGAAATATCCTGCATGTTTCTTTTTGTAATTAGCGGCCTTTGTTGGCGATCACTAAAACTATAAATAGAGACCAATGCTGGTGGTGTCCCATTCCCCCAGGTGGAAAATGCTATTGTTATAGTAGTTCCAAACCCATCACCATAAATGACTGATGCCTTCCTAGACAATGATAAACTATAGGACACCTAGATGCGTGGATTTAGAATATTGTCACCTATAAACAATCATGGATATGTAATAATACGATAAATTTTGATAAACAATGGTAGATTAATATTGTGCCATCAATGGAGAAACTATTATTAATATAGATGTCCTCAACGATATGATAACTATAATATGTAAAAAATAAAATTGGCATATAATAATATCTAATTACTAGAGTTCGTGTAACTAGTCTCATAATGGGATTTGAGAAAGATTTATGAACATGAGTTAAATATATTTGTGAGTCCTAGAGTAGGATATATTTCTCCCAAACAATTTGTGATGATCCCAACTAACCATACTCTTAGCCAATGTGATACTTAAAGCCCTATTTATTTAAAACCTCAATGAAAGTCTTCATTTGGAATGCATTTTTGTAGCATGTCATGGATGTTGGTGTCATTGGGAGTTTCCAATTCCATGAATAAACCCAATTGGAAACCATCTATGATAAGAGTAGTTACCCGATGCTATGATTTGGTAGCCATACATAGACCATATCAATCATGAAATAGGCTTACCCATCATAGGTCAAAGTGCTCATATAATTCATTTGATACAAGACCCTAAAATAGTCTTTATTTTTTTATAATGCATGGTGGACTCATAAATTTTATGATAAAATATATTTTATACAATTTATTTTACAACCCAAATTAATTAGACAATAATCTTCATTATATATATAATAAGTGTTGTTGCAAAAAAAATATTTTTTTTAAATATTGAATCATTATAAATTATAAAACCTGATAAAATATTTCCCAAATTCCCTAATTTTTAATGTAATTTTAATTGGTTTCTTTAATTCTAATTAGTGAATGAAAATTCTCAGGAAATGTTTTATAAAATTTAGGTTACAAACCATTAATATTTGAGAAATAAAACATCTTTATCAACTAATTTTTCCTTCATTCCCATATGTTAATAGGATTTAGAAAAAATTATTTTATGATTTATAATAATCGTGTTGATTATTAATGTTTTATGAATCTAATTTATTTATCTATACTGCTTCATCAGCTATTTTTATCTTCCTTCAAATACACGGGGGATCATATACCTAGTAAACACATTTTAAAATCATTTGGTTCTAAATTTATAAAGAAACAATATCATTGATGTGATGGTCCAAACCCTTTACCATTTTATGATGAATTCATTATTTAATGATCAACCAATGAAATTGGATATTATAATAATTATGATTAATTTGGTATTTTAATATTTCATTAAAAACATTAAATATATTAAATTCTCCTAATGTGTGATCTTTATGTTCTTATGTTTCTATTTATATGTATAATTTTTTTCAATATTAATTTAATTATATTCTTTAAAACAACTCATACATGTTTATTATTAATCAAATATCTTGAAGAGTTTCTAAATGCTCATTTAGGAACCTTAATTATAATTGAAATATAAATTTAAGGATCTAGAAGAGGGAATATATGTCTATCTAGTTGTATATATGTTTTGAGAAATATATAATTATTATTATTATTTAACTAGATGTGGGGATCCCCCTAATTTTATTAAACATAGGAAACCCTCTTTATTTCATGGTATAGGGACACTCGTTACATATCTTATAGGTCTAGGGAAACAAATATCCAACAATTACTAGCTTGAAATCCCTATCTGGTAGGCTAAACATTAGCACCCTCTTATCATGTGCACTATACAACATGCCCATCTATGCGCCCCATCATCAAACACCTGACATCCTCCAGACCTCCTGTGCTTAGTTGATCCTGCCACATCCACTACTAGATGCCCACCACGATTTTTCCATCCCACAAACACTACACAAGAAAAATTCCTATAACTCAGTCCCCCCCCCCTCTGCCATATCATGTACCCCACAGTTGATGTCATGAAGTGCAACCAATATGCCAGTCACACCGTCACTGCCAGCATGCCGCTAGGGCTTTTTCTCCAACACCCTCACAGCCAGCATGCCACTAGGGCTTTTTCTCCAACACCACCACTAACTACACTAATTTGAAAATACGTCCATAAAGTATCCCCAAATTGGGGCCATCCACGATTGAATGATGGTCCTGATGTAGTCTTATAGGGTTGACATACCACTCAACCAACAACCCAACTGCAATAAAAAATTATTTATTTTTATCTAAAGTCACAGTAAAATATTTTGATATTTAATGATATTCTTTCAAATTAAGATCATATAAAGAACATTGATGAATGATTTTTTGAATTCTGTTATACATAAATAGAACTCATATTATAAAAAATAGTTTTGGTTGATTTTTTCTATTTTATGGTATCTTGGTAAATGTTAATTCCATTTAGACCATTTTTTCGAATTTGGTGATGGTGAGATGTTCGCATTTAGTTCTGGTGGTTTTATTTTAAACTATTCCCTTTTAAATATTAGATATGATTTAGAAAAAATGTTTTTAAAATTGTGGGTCATGGTTATGAAAATGATGTAGTTGTCAATGATGAGCGGTAGTGATAACAACTACATGAGGATGGGATAACTAAGTAAAATTTTATCAACAAGAAATGCATTTATTGAACATATCAAGGTCTAAAATATAAGTATCCGGCTACATTAAAAGAACCGGGTTTCTATTTTTGGGTTTTGAATATCATTTTTCACTGGTGAGAGGGATGGATATACGCCTTTTCTATTTCATGTTTAAATTTTTAATTTTATTTTATACATATGATTTTTTATTTTATTTTATGTTATATGATACTTTGAGGTTTGATGCTTTTGAGAGTGTCCACACTCAACCCAATAAAGTGTTCCATTAAAATATTGAAAACAAGTATTGGTGGCAGATCAGTTATACTAAATGATTTTTTATTGAAAATGATATATTAGTTATATGACATGATTATCTCGGTCACGCAAGATCAATTATGTTGAAAAAATATTGATAAAAGTAAACCTCAAAATCAGGTTATTTTGAAAATTATATACATCCACTAGGGGGAGAACAATGAATTTATCTAATGGATATATATCTAATAAATTTTAACTTATAAGAAATATTTTTCATTTTAATAATGATATTATGAATTCCCATACATGAAAATATTCCATGGGTTTCCTATTATTATGAAAAAAAGTATATCATCACTAGAAATATTGAAAGAAAATTTTAAATATTTATATGAAGAATTAGTTATGAATTATATATAAGTACACATACCTACTGTGTAAACAATTTAAATGTTATAGGAGTTGTGCTTATATGAAACGTTTACATGTTTTATTATTTATTAGTGAATATATATAACATTTTTTTATTTTTATTAAAATAAATATTTAGCATCACATTCTATATAAGAAATGATCCAGAAAAACCATTTATAAGATGACCACAATACATACATTAATAATTAGACAATAAGGGGTCCAAAATTAGTAGTTGAATTTTTATATTACACATAATAACGGTGTTGTTAGACTGATAATATAGAATAATGGTTCATCAGGATTAAAAAATTAATTATTCAACAAATTTGGAAAATAAATATATCAATTGAAATATGTTTTTTCTTGAGCTTTTTCCAAAATTGGAACTAGTACCAAATAAATTACTAGATCTCATAAAATATTACTGAGAATATATATATATTTTTGAATAAAATAAAAAATCATCAATAAAAATGAACATTTAGATATGTTAATATAAAAATAATTATCAAAAAATTATCGATGGAATATGTAATATGTTCAACATATGATGTTTTGAATCCGTTATCTAAAGCATAATGAATTGTAAATATTGATGATATTATTATAAATAGGTTCCACCAAATTGATTTGAATTGTTTATATTATTAGAAATATTGATTGAAATATCTATATATGAATCCTTGAATGGTTTAAAATGGCTAAAGCATATTAAAAAATTTGAAAATCATCACAAAATTAGATAAATTATTATATGGGTTGAATTGAATAAGTCATATATGATACAAGCATTTAAATAAATATTCACATAAGAATATAAAATTGATTATTTTCAATACTTGGTTTTGATAACTTAATGTATTCACATTAATCATCATATTATCAATATGTTTAAAATTATATGAAAAATCTGAAAGTGTTTCGTAAATATGTGGAATATTTTGTCATCTTGTAACATAGAATATTATTTTATTTTTGAAATAATTTTTGAAATATAAAATATTTTTTTTAAAAATAATCTTTATAATACCCTTAATAAAAAATTAATTTTGTTTCAATGAAAAGTGGTATATGTTTTTACATAACGATAATGAATAATTTATTTTTCAAGAAGAACAAAATATGAAAATTCATTTTCTTTATTCCTAAATGATTAAATATAAAGAAATTTTTTACTTATACCTAACGAATATGCACATACATATGAAAATATTCATTTTAAAAAATATGTTGTATTATAAAATTTATATTTCTATTAGGCATGTTAAATAATTGATAAATAATCATACAAGATTGATAGATTTCTCTGTTAGAAAAGAAAATGATAATTTCCTCTTGACATTGTAAAATGACAAATAAAAATGACGAATCAAGACATGAATTCCTTCGACACTCTACAGAGTGGCTAAGATGATGTATTTCCCTTGTATCTACGAAATGAAAGCGGATTTATATTTATAGTGGGTTATCTTATCAAGAACCAACCCCATGTCACTCTATAGATAAATAGATTCCATGCATGTGTAGTTGATTAATGTCAAAATAAATAATTGTATAACCTATAACTGTTTTTGTTAGCATAATTAGATTAATTAATTATATGGTCCATAATTAATTATATTTCTAATAATTTTAGGGACCATTTATTATATTCTCCCACATGGTCAATACAAATTAATAAGAATACGTGAATCCAATCTCCCTCTCTAGAAAGAATCATAATACATGAATCATATTAGTAGATCCTCTAAATAATGTGTATTACCATCCATGTATCACAATTTTTTATGTATCTTAAATAATTATATAAATAAACAAAACCACATATTTTATTCTATAACCCCTGAATATTTCTCTATTAATTAATGTGTACACATAAGATAAAGAGATATATGTCTATATATATGGAGTTTTGAATAAATAATTATTCCAAAATATATATAGGGTAGAACATAATACCATGCTTATTATATGATCCTTGAATTTAAATGGATGGATGTATATAGTTAATGGATATGCAACCATCAATTCAGTGCTGATATACTGAATGTCCATTTTATAGTCTTTAAAATGTTTCCTCATAACTAAGATCATATTTTGATGTGTTTACTTATAATCCCTTTTTTTACTTAGATCCATATGGATAGTTGATGAAACAAACTAAACATCCATAACAAAATACATTTATAGTGTAAATTTGATGCTTCAGTTTGACATTGTTCTATCATAAACCATAAATATGTAAAATAAGGTTGATTTTAATTAATTAACACAACCAAAAATAATCACCTGAGTATCTGATAACTTTGAAATTTTCAGTTTATTTATATATAAGCATATACACTTTAGTCCACTGTTTTTATCTTAACACATTATGCATAACCTTAAAATGTTCAATTCCAATATTATAGTGATATCACCGAAACATACTTGAAACAATTTAACGTTAGTACTTTTATAGGCCTAAAAATACATTATTCTAATAATAGTGAAAGAATACATGGTGGATTTCATTTGTTCTCACTCAAAATTTTTTAGGGCATTGGATCATATTAAAATTTTCACCCTTAACAATGGGTGTTATTCTTAGTTCATATCCTTTCATATTAAATCACTCTAAAACATTATTCATATAGGTTTATTGAGATATTAATATTACTCCTATCATCCTATCTATATGAATCCATAAGATAATTTGATATGATGAATCACCCATATCATTTATTACATGTATTTTTTGAGAAACTATTTCACATCATATAGAAAAACCTTTTTATTGATATCAAGTAAAATTTAATTGACATATTAAACAGTAAAACATAATTTAAACCCAATTAAATTAAATTATAACATCATTCCATAATGATTTCATTGAAAACAAATAAATTTATTAAATCATTAAATCGTTAATACCATTATCTTGGTGCTTGGTTAAAAGAATATATTGAACTTTTGAGCTTGCACATTAAATTCTCACCACTAGTAGATATGAATTCATTAGTTTGTTTAATTTAAGAATACATGTCTATATTACCACTTATAAATGTATTTTTCACATCAATGTATTTTAATTCTTAGTCAAAATGAGATACTAATTCTAATACAATGTTTAAAATAATATTTTGGATACTGAAGAAAATGTATTGGTAAACTCAAAATGATACAACTCTTGAGGAAAGTAAAAAAAAATGTTTGGTCAAGAAAAAATGTAATTAAACAAATAATTGTGATGATATTGTTATTATCTCACTCGTTGATATTTTATGGGTATAAATGATATATTATTCCATTAATTGGTATCAAAATTGGTTTCCTATAGTAATTCTAGACCACATGAAAACAAATGGAAAACTATATATTCATTCATAGGCATTAGAATGACTATATAATAACATTTCAAAAATCTAATCATTTTCCTATCATCCTAAAATAATTATTATATGATTTAAATTCATTAGGAATGTAGACAACATGATTTTTTGAGATGAGTCATTAAGAATATCAAAAAAATTGTGAATAGAATAAGGATAATTCAATACCTAACAAGGAGATTACGCTTCTTGCCTAATGTAATTAAAATTTTGGTATATATATGGTGATAATAAATATTATATCTCACCAAATTTATTTTTTACCCATATGCATCGATGTGATGGTGATATAGATTTTCAATAGATTAGATTTTGTGATAATATAAATGTTTTATTCATAAAGACATTATCACAAGTAGAATTTCGGAAATTGAATTATAAAATTAGGATTTAAGACTACAAATTCCATAATGATTTAATCAAGGGGAGTTGATAATAATGTACTCTTTCCCCTAATTAGTTTTTTACCACTAGGGTTTACCAATAGATTTTTTAATGCAGTATATAAAATTGACATGGAACTCATATTTGTTTATTTAACTTGATTTTATTCCCTATTTTTTATGTGATGAATAAATAGAATTCCATGAAATTGATGAAATACAAGGAGGTGTGGAGAAAAAATTACGTGTTTATCAATATTTCATAGTTGATGATTCTCATGACCTCTGTTATAAGAGTGTAGTCCTCCATGATAATTAAGTTCCTTCAATTATACAACATCACTGATTATACCCATTAGATAATTCTTATTTAATAACTATTAATACTCATCATTCATTATATTTAATTTTATCTTATATATATATGTCATATAAAATCGAAATAATTAATTTTAAATATTATTTTATTTATTTTTCTTGTATTTTGAATTTACATTTATAATTGTATGTCATTATATTACATTTTATCTTTAACACATTATCTATGAATACACCTTACACTTGATAATTCTATATAAACTGGGTTTTTCAACCCACTATGATTTAAAAATTGGATTTTGATAATATCAATTTTTAAAATAATATATGGTTTGGGAAATGAGGCATCATTATTATATATCTATAATGTTTCTCAAAAATTTGTGTTATTTCAATTTAAAAAATGAAGATACTACACCATTTTGGAGTGTGATTTATGTATTTAAATTCAAGAAAAAGCAATGTGAAGATAGGTCTTGGTAGAAACCCCATAAATAGGAATCTTTTACACTATCAGAGAAGATATGGGGTGGTGGTGATGAAACCATTATTACTATAATTCATGTTTCTTTTGGAGATGAACACAATTGTTTTCCCAAAGTTAGAAACACTCATGTTCTATCCAATATGGGCCCGAAGAATTCCCATTAATAAGATTCTACCCAAAGGGTTTCCATTCTATGAATTGAAGAAACTATAGACATTGTGGGGAACTAAGGTCCACTATAGAACCTATTCGTGGATGATAAATGATAATTATTTTGATTAATTTTCACTCTCTATGTGTCACCTTTAAATTCTTTTGATATTTTACTCTTTTATGTGGAATTTTGAAACTTCCTCTACAGTCATGAGGCCTAAAGAGGAAGGTTTTTACTCCGGTTCATCCACTAACACCAGGTAGGGACGAAGTCACCCCAAAGGGAGGAACACATTTTTTCTACTCGAGTCAGTCAATCCCAAGGTATGTGTTTCCTCCGAGGAGTGGTTGTGAGGAAAACATAGAGGCCAAAAATAAATTTGGCATGTTTCACCAATTTTTTGGAAAGACATGTCGATGCTAGTCTCAGAGAGGACATTGGAAAAGATATCCTTACAACTTCACAGACTCTAAATCATGTTCTCCATAATGGGATAAATTAGGTTATCCTATCATGAAATCCATTATGCTATGAAGGATGTCATTAATTTGTGAGAAAAGGAGAAAAAGTCATAATTTCTTCTAATAAAGCTAATGTTTCTTAACAAATCTAATAATCTCCATTCTGTATTATCCTAGGTATAAATTATTCACCCCCTTGAGTTGGGAGAGATCCATCAACTAGTTGATGATATGTCTCTATGAATCATATTTATCCAACATGAATAGGATGTTTTCAAGTGATAACTCCTATGACATCGCTAGTCTTTAGAGAATGTTAATGTATATAGTTGTGAGGTTGATGTTATTGGGATGAAATATTTTCATATTACCGAGGAAGTAGATTCTACAACATTATTTTAGCTTCAACAGTCTATTGGGTAATACCAAGTATCTATCAAGTAACACTACAACAAAACTGGGCAAGGCAGGAACCTACCTTTAGCAGCGCTAATGGAAAAGTGCTGATAAAGGGGTAGGCCTTTATCAGTGCTAAAAACCCGTTGATAAATGTACCCTTTATCAGTGCTAAAACAAGTGCTGATAAAGGTGCACCCTTTATCAGTGCTTTTTTTAGCACTGATAAAGGGCACATTTATCAGTGCTTTAAATATCCCTTTATCAACGCTTTTCTTAGCGCTGATAAAGGCTACATTTATCAGTGCTTTTATTAATGCTGATAATTTTTATTGAATACATTAATTAAAAAAACCCATGTTATAAAAAAAATATATATATATATATATAATTAAATAATTATAAGATTAATAATAAATATATTTATTATATTTATAAGATTTATGAGATTAATTAATTAATTATATTTATAAGATTTATTAATTTATTATATTTAATATATATATTTTTTATATTTTTTATATTTAATGTCATTGTTTTATTTATAAATATATAATACTTTTTAATATATAACTATAATTAAAATTATTGAATATATGTGTGTTTTCAAATGAATTGTGGGGTCAATGAATATATCATACATGCGTATATATATGTTCATGAATAATGTTTATTTATAGATTATAATTACATATCACATTGATTTGTTATTGATTTATAATTCATTATGTTACCCATATAATATATATGTTCTAAAAAATGTACACTTATAATTAAAAATAAATTATATTTAAAAATATATATATATATATATTTTATTATATTTTCAATGATATATATATAAATATTCTTTTCAAATAAATTTATAAGTATAAATAAAGATATATTTCTTTAGATTTATAACTATTAATAAATATATATATATATTTATCATAAGTATCATTTTAAATAAATATATAATAATATAAACAAATTATTAAATTTATACATTTATTAGCGCTAAAATGAATAGTGCTGATAAAGTCACCCTTTATCAGCGCTAAAAAAGCATTGATAAAGTCCAATATTTATCAGCACTAAAAAAGAACTGATAAAGGTCCACACGGGATTTATAAAATCCATAGGGTCCTCCTCCTCCCCCCAACACCCTATCAAGCTTTCGAGGAAGCCCTACCCTGCGCCGCTACCTCCTCTCCACTGCTGCCACCTCTCCACCGCGACCGCCGCCGCCGCCGCCTCCTTCTCCTCCTCCTCCACCGCGACTGCATCCTCCTCCTCCACCTCAGGTGCCTACCTCCTTTCCTCATCTTCTATCGCAGCTCCTCCTCCTCCTCCTTCTCCACCACTGCTCCACCTCCTCCTCTCCTCATCCACCGCAGCCTCCTCCTCCACTAGCGCCTCTTCCTCCTCCTCCTCTGTCTACTCCGCTGCCTCCACTGCCTCTGAGCTGCCTCCACTGCCTCCGTTGCCTCCGTGCTGCCACTGCGCCGCCTCCGCGCAGCCTCCATGCTGCCTCTACTGCCTCCGTTGCGTCCTCTATCGACACATCCTCCTCCTCCGCCAATGTGTCCTCCTTCATAAGGTCAGTAAAATTTAATATTAATGAAATAATTATGTTTTCATTTATTTTCAATATTGAGATTAATTATTATTTGGTGTGATTCTTGGGGGTGATGCTTGTGTGTGTGACAGTTCATCAGGATTTGGGGTGGAAACCATATGACTATTACCTTTATAAAATCATGAATGAGTAGTGTAATTAGGTTCCATGGATAGAACAAATGTGAGGAAATATTTATGGAATCTTATAGAGGATGACATACTATGTGGTATAATGTTTTTAATGGATCATGTCATTACATGTTGTTGTAGTTGGTATGTTTTTAACCATTGATAAACTTGGAGTAAGGGGTGTATTTATATTTTATATATAGATTTGATTACCACAACCTAAAATAACATATCTAGGTGTTTGGTTGGTTAATGAAAAAATATACTGCCTCATGGGATTTATTAATGGATTATTAAAAGTATATGGCTCAAGAGATATAGGATCCATTTAGAGGTACATACTATGATCGAAAAGGGATAGGTATTAAGTGATTGAATTATATAGGTCAGTTGATGGTCCATTGGGATATTTAAGAGCCCTTGATAGATTGGGGGTAATTAATGAGTTTTTTGCTTTGAAGAATCCCCTCAATAAGTGAATTGAAAAGGGTGATATGCAATTTGATCTTAGTAAAGTCATGATCATAGTAGAATTTTTATTACACTAAGAGTAGGAGTTTACCCACCAACCATTCTACAATTTGGTATGTTGAGTAGATGGAGTAAAAATTGGAAACATATTATTACTAGCTTCAAAAGGAAATTTTGAATTAGGATCTATTACCTATGGAAATAATTCACAAAAAAGAACATTTAATATCTATAAATATAGTGTTACATGACCCAATCAATGATTTGGTTTCAATGAAGAATCCTTCAGGTACCAAACCATTCAATTCATGGATTCATCCAATGATGGTTTAGTTAACATTTGAGGAGAATAATAGGGCTGCCCACATAATCCAAATTCTATAGGCACTTGTGGTTTACGTAGGGGAAATCGATGAACTGATAGATTTAGATCATTATATCACGTACATGGGACTATATAGTTATATCATTAATCTGTTCATTATTCTAATTGATTATAAACCAAGAACAAGATTCAGGACATCAAGAACACTAAGGATAAAAAAAATTATAACAAGATTTTGTGAACCATGTAATTATCCCTTGATCAATGTGAGTTATTTCATTTAATTACTATCATCATTTTAAAATCACTATCAAGATCCTTTTTTCACTAATCAGTATATGAAAGTGCATTTAGATTATGTGTTTTTCATAACCATTGATTCACCCCACCCATTAAGTAGTTTTCTACTCTCACCTAGTTTTTTCGCTTGAATGCGGGGGTAACTGTCCATCCTAGTTATAGTTGGGTGGTTGGAATTATGATGTGTTCACCATTATGACTTGTTCGTGATTTGTTTGTGAAATGGTCAAAGGGTATAATGGAAATAATAAAAGTGATAGTATTTAGAAGGTGAAATTTGTATTGTTGTATTGAGAGTGAATTAGGTAAATCTTATTGGACATGAGATTATAAAATAGAAGATGGATATGGCTGGACATCCACAAGTAAAAACCCAATAAATTTTCTAGGGAAGAATGTGGAATTAATTCCAATTAATGTGATGAAATTTCTGGCCATTTCAGTTTAACTAGTTTTTTTGTTTGTTTTATAGGTGAGATGGAATATATGGATTAGTAAGTGATCTGTTGTGTTTTATATGTAATGGAATATTTCAAAAGTGACTATATTATAGTGCATGGGTATAGAACCAATAAAAAGAAGATTAATACATTCAAGTGGAGATCTAGGAAAGGGTTTGTGTATGTCTTATATGTGTGATGGTTTTTCATCAGGCCATGTTAATAAAAGATGCTTATAAGGTGACGTTTCTCTATTTAAGTGGGTTCATATTCTAATGGATAATTGGGATCCATGATCCCCTTATATGTACACTACGGTCATGGATTATACCAATGGTGACCATTATATTGGTATATTAGGGGTATAGAATTGATTCATAGTGACAATGGTATTGGTATGTCTTGGTCACAGACTAGATCCATAGTTCCCAATGTTGTGGTATGTTAGGAGACAAGAAAGGATCCATGGTGACTGAGGTGTCTGGATTTTTGGTGTCTAGATAGGATCCATGGTCCTGAAGGTATGGGTTTTTTATATTCCAAAATAGGATCTGTTGTTCATGTATATCAGTTTCATATCATCCCATATGAGATGTATATTTCTCATGGTTTGGTTATGTTTGGGTTTCAGAAAAAATATGTGATGTATGTGTTATAGTTTTATTAGGAGATAAGATTGTTTTTGGGAACCCATGGTTTAATGTGTTGATTCTCACTGAATATAGTGTTATTTGTTTTTTTGTTTCATTAGTTACCATACAACAATCTTACTTTATTTCTTTTATAATGTATGTGGTTTATTTATTTGCATTCATATAGATAAACCTAATATATTATGATTTATATTAGGTTCCCCATTATTGGTGTCCTACTAATATTATATCATTCAACCTATACAATATCATTAGTGTATGTATGGAACTTATATAAGATTAATGATTCTTACCACATATTATAAGTGAACATATAATATTAGGTTGATGGTATTATGTATAAAATTCTTAGGTGGGCCTTGGATACCCTATGCTAAGTCATCCAGACTATTACGATGACCTCCACTTATATCATATCTCCCCTTAGAGATCTCTTAATCCAATTATAAAGATGAAATCCCCTATGTCACACTTCACCAATCCCTATATGGAATATCCTACTCATCACACACACAATGACTCTTATTTATCATTAAGAGGGTGTTCCCCATCATACGTGATATATAAAACTATATTATCCATCTTTTTTAGGAATAAGACCATAATAGCTACTCAAATAGGCTTAGAAAACCAAAATTGGCTATGAAAATCTCATACCAAACCCGATCCTCTCATAAAAAAAACTAGAAACCTCACCTACATGGAGACATAATCTATAGATGATCAATAAATTACAAACATTCAATAGAACCCTCACTATATCTCTTGGTGGATCAAAAACACCTTATATATTTACCTAGGTGGCTCTTGATTTCTGTCCATTTCACTGGAACACATACATTGATGCATGAATGCACAATCATGTATAAATTGGAACATGATTTTGTATTATAGGGTCCACCTACCTAAAAAAATGGAGTAACCCCCTCACCAAGATCAACTCATCCACAACCAAGACTATACATGCCTTATCTAATCTTGTACCAATGATTGGGACCCAATCTCAAGGATCAATTCCCAAATAATTAATTATAGAAACTTATAAGTAACTATTCACCTTAATATAATTAGGAATGATCATTTAAAAACTCACTGGGAAACATAACACCATATAAACCACAAAAAACATGGTGCGTTCATCAAATGAGGATAACCTCTAGCCAATACAAACAAAATCTACATCATCTGAATTTATTTGAAGATGATATAGTGAAATAATCACACAAATCATAGTTAAACTCATCCCAAATCGTAGGGAAATAAAGGATAATATTAATGAAGGAAGTATGAGGGAATAACTCACTAATTCACTATAAAAAACTCCCACGTACCACCCCTCATCAGGGGGGAATTAAGAGAAGAAGAGAATGGATGAATCCCAAGAACCACCCAATATTTGCTATTAATGAGCATGCCCCAACCATTTTTTGAAGTATCTAGTTTTTTATCTAAATTATACTCATATTCCTTCTCCCCAAACCTATATACTCATCCTTTAGATTTCAAAAAGGATGAATATAAATAATGAATTGATGAATGTCAATCGGTTGACAAAAGAGTTTGAAGAAGGCATGAATGAGTTTGTCAAGTTTGCAAAGGATCATGCATATGACCCTTCTAAAATCCTTTGTATGTGTTTATGTTGTTGTTATTCAAAACAATTTAGTCTAGAGGAGTTGGAAGAACACCTGATCTGTCATAGAATAGATCAGAGTTATACATGATGGAATAAACATGGGGAAACAACGAATGTAGGTAGTGGCTTGGATAACACAACATTTTATTGATCATCTGATATGATTACAAGTACGAACAATGAATATGACCATATGGAGAATGTGATTATAGATGTGAATTATGATGAAGATTGTATTGATGAAATGACAAGGACCATCAAAGATGAACTTCGTGATTTCCCAAAGTTGTTTGGGAAGATAAAAATTTGTGCGAAGACGTCATTGTATGTTGGTTTCACTAAATATACAACACTTCTAGCCGTATTGATGCTGTATAATTTGAAATCAGACAACGGGTGGAGTGACTCCAGTTTTACAGAACTACTTTCTCTCTTGAATGACATGCTCCCAGAAGATAATGAGCTCCCGAGACGAACATACGACACCAAATGAATGCTACTCTCGATGGGTATGTTCTCTGAAAGAATATACGCATACCCGAATGACTGTATACTATTTCATAAATACCAAAAATCACTTAAATAATTTCCAAAGTTTGGTGATTCTCGATACAAGAAAGATGAATATAGTCCTAATAAATTTGTATGGTACTTTCCAATCAATCCAATGTTTAGGTGCCTATATGGAAGTGAGGAGATAGCAGGACAATTGGCATGGCATGCAAATACAAGAATTAAAGATGGGATATTACGCCACCCAACATAGTCTCCTCTGTGGAAGAGAATTTATCATGAGTATCTTGAATTTGGAAATGAGTTGAGAAACATTCATCTTGCGTTATATACAGATGGAGTGAATCCTTCTGGTTTTCAAAGAAACATTTACAGTACATGGCCGGTTATGTTGGTAAATTATAACTTACCACCGTGGTTGTGCATGAAACGAAAATATATCATGTTTTCTATGATTATATCAAGACCAAAACAACTGGATAATGATATTGATGTTTATTTAGCTCCATTTATTGAGGATTTGAATTTATTGTGGGATTTAGGTGTTACATTGTATGATGCTTACAAAAAATAAGATTTCACTTTAAGAGCCATGTTTTACGGGATAATAAAGGACGTCCGTGATTATGTAAATTTTTCAGTATATAGATTTAAAGGAACTCAAGGTTTTTCCATTTGCGAACAAGGTACAAAATCAATTAGGTTGAAACATTCATCGAAAACTATGTTTCTAGGACATCGCAGATTTCTACCCCAACGACATAAGTACCAATCTTGGACGACATCATTTGATGGAAGTTCAGAAGAAAGTACAACACTGTCTCCACTAACAAGTGATCAATTGTTTGAGAAATTTAAAAATTTTGACACTACTTTTGTTAAATAGGCTTCAAAAACCTTAATAAGATTAGTTGGAAAAAGAGATCAGTTTTTTTTAATTACCATACTCGAATTATCTGTATGTCAGACATTTTCATGATGTTATGCTTGTAGAAAAAAACATATTTGATAGTGTCATCGGCAAGTTGCTAAATACACATGGAAAAAAATATGGAATTAAGGCTAGGTTGGACATGGTTGAGATGATAATATGAGAAGAGTTGGAACCATTGAAGGATGAAAAACGAACATTTTTTCTTCTTGCTGCTTACACTCTTTCTAGGCAGAAGAGATATCAGTTTTGCAACATCTTTAATGAAATAATGGTTCTAGAAGGGTATTCGTCAAATATCAGGAACCTCATGTCAGTGAGCGATTTGAAGATAAAAGGTCTAAAATCACATGACTGCCATGTTTTGGTGCAAGATATCATTCCTATTTCTTTATGTTGCATTTTGGCCAAGAATTTCTGCTATTAATTAACGAAACTATGTTTCTTCTTCAAGCTATATGCATCAAAGTTATAGACCCAACGAAATTGCCAACTATGGAAAGAGAAATTGTCGTCATACTATGTGAATTAGATATGTTCTTCCCGCCTTAATTTTTTGATATGATGGTCCATTTGATGGTCCACATGGTGAGATAGATTCAAATATGTGGTCCTGTACATTACAGATGGATGTACCCCATTGAACGGTATATGAAGATTTTGAAAGGGTATGTCAAAAATCGATATCAGCCAGAGGGTTGTATTGTAGAGTGATATATTGTTGAGGAAGCCATTTAATTCTGTACTGAATACCTTTCTGGTGTGGAAAACATTGGCATTCTGAAATCTCTTCACACTAGGCAGCTTGATGTTGAATGAATTTTTGGAAGACAGGTTGTCACAATCAATATTATAGATAGGGAGTAGGCCAACCATTATGTTTTGCATTACAATTTCAACGTTGACCCATATGTTGAAACCCACAAAGAAATTATTAGGAATTTGAATCCATATAGGGATGAAAAATGGATATCAGATACACATAATTAAATGTTTATAGGATGGGTTTGGGACCATATTTTTATGAACTCAGAAGAAAATCCAGAGTCAATTTCTGACCGACTTCGATGGCTAGCCGGAGGACCAAGTGTGTATGTATTATCTTACAATGATTATGTAGTTAATGGTTATAAATTTTATAATATTGAACATGATTAAGATAGTACCATGAATAATAGAGGGGTTACACTTGTGGCTGAAGCGATGCATGTTTCTAGGGTGAGGATAGAAATCCAATTTATGTGAATATGTCATACTTTGGCATCATCAAACAAATATGGGAGTTGGATAATAAAGAATTCCATGTTCGGATTTTTCAATGCAAGTGGGTTGATAAACGAAGTGCTATTAAAATAGATGAATTGGGATTCGTGAAAGTTGATTTCTGTAAGGACGGGGAGAAAGACGAACCGTTTGTAATGGAATCACAGGCAGTGCAAGTATTTTATGTTCCAGATCCCGCCAACCGAAATTGGCCAATTGTTCTGTTATCGACCAAAACATCTGATGGGTGAGATGAAAATTCAATGGGGGATGACCCTTTCATTGGGACATCACAATTGTTTCACAGTGGTCCCAATGTAGATGACGTTTTGTATTTCAGATTAGACCACAATGTAGGGATATGGATAGTCGATAGAGAGGTCATATCCCTTCAGCCTTTTAAAAAAAGAGAGTTCAATAATCAGGTTGTTTTTCAGTATAATATAGATTGGGTTAAAATATGTTATTATCTATTCGTTGATAATTTTATGTGATCTAAATTAAATGTTAAACCACTTATGCAGATAATGACTGCTGCACCTCCTGATGCACCCAATCCTGAGACACAACAGGTTTCTCAACCTATTGCAGCTAGTCTAACTTCTGAGGTACAACAAGTCTCTCAACCTGTTATAGTTGGTCCCACTACTGAGGTATAACAGGTTTCTCCACATGTTGTTGTTGGTCCCACTATTGAGGTACAACATGTTTCTTAACCAGTTTTTGCTGGTCCTAATGTCGATGCAAGTGCTTTAGAGGAATATAATGATGATACAAAAACCGAGGAAATGGTAGGAAATGAAACCCTGTTGGCAAAAAAAATAGGTCTGATGTAGTATGACAATTTTAGCCAAAATCCTTAAGGAAAATGAAAAAGGCATCAAATATGAGGTGGGATGGAATAAGAAAGGCCAGCATGTAAACCCCAACAAAGCCATGTTTAGTTGCTACATTGGAATCATCACTCAGAATCATGTGACGATTGATACTGAGTCCTGGCACCATGTTGTTAGCGGGATGAAAAAATTAATGTGGGAATAGATTATGGTAACATTATGATATCATTTATTTAATTTATTAAAATAAAATAAAATAAAATAAGATACTGAAATATAGACTAACTCTACATCATCTCTTGAAGTGTGCATTTATAGTAGATGCCTTGCACAAAGAATATGTATTAAGACTAGAAGGAAGGATTCATAGAGGCTTTCACACCATTTTAATGAAATGTCATATGAAAGATGGTGAGGGGATAATGAAGTCGCACCCACCTCCTCTTTATGCATAGTTGATATCCCAAGGAACATGGGATGCGTTTTACAACCGTCCGGTGGAGCAGAATTTTCGGGTACATTGTGTTTGGTAACATGTTGATTAACGTTACTTGTATCCATCACTTTGATTGACAGTCTTTTATTTATGAAACAACAACTGAGTGTTGAAAATAATGAACGGGTAGAAAATCCAGCGTACCCCTACCATAAATCAAGGATGGGGTATGCTTCAATTGAAAAACAATTGGTACGTATTTTAAAAGTATTGTAATACTTTTATGTGACATAAAAAAACATTGTAACCATGTCTATCTGCTTATATGCCGATTGATCAATTTAACTCTCAAGCCACATCCATCCCATGTCATGTGCTTTGGAAGGACTCTCATCTTATAAAGAGGGGAAACTGGTAGATGAAAACACACAAAAAGTGTGGGAAACATGTGTAAGTATGACATAATATAAATTGTTTTGAATTAAAATCACTATTAAATCACAATAATTACTAATATTCCCATATTTTCTATTAGAAAAAGTCATAGGAATCAATAACACCCGCACCAGATGCGGACATACTTTCAGCAGCCATGAAACAACCAGAACAGTATGACCGCGTTAGAGGTTTGAGTCTTGTGGTTATACCCCGGACATATTTTCAAAAAAACATGAGGAAAAAAATAAAGAAATGAAAATAATAAGAAATAGACTAGCTACTCTTGAAGAAATATCACAATGTTAGGGAGAGTTTCTAGAAACATTGATGTGGGAGAGGCGATGAGAAGAAACAACTCAAGTACAACCCACACCACCCCCACCAGCTTTGAGGCGATCCATTCCCCTAAAAGACCTAAATTAACTGAGATAATAAATCTTCAAATATTTGTTTCTATGAAATTTTAATCACATAGAAACTGATACCTTTCTCGTAATGATATTCTACATTTTGAAAATGAGGTTGATTTATATCTGCCAACTCTCACACATTGCCTTGTAGCAAGGGATACAGTGTTCAATATGCAGAACGAAATGATACACTCTAGACCACTTCTAAACATTCATGTAAAAGTGTCAATTAACATAGCTCATGAGTCGAGCTCTGAGCTACCCATGCCAAATGATGATGATGACATTCATACGGTGGAAAAATCTGTTGGAACATTCATTGCATGGCCGTAGAATCTTGTAAAAAGACATTAAGACCAGGAGGTAGTCATTCCAAATTCATTTTTCAAGAGGAACCTTTAAAGTTTAATTAGAAAAGGGATGAACCGATGAATGTTATTACAGAAGGAAAAAAGGAAGGATCTAAAACGAAATAACATCTCAAAAGGATTAACCAACCGATCAAAATGATCTACTGAGGGCACCTTCACCCTGCATGTTCTATATCCACATTTAATATCATTTCACAGTCATATGGATATGAAAATGAAAGGCGGAAATACTTACACAATTGTTTGTGAAAAAGATTTGTATGGAGAGGAAACATTAGATTTTGTTAGTGTTGACGTTGTATCTGAAATCATTACATACGACTAGCTTGGCGCCTCAGTTATAAATGTATACACGGGGTATGTTTTCATATTCTGATATACGGAATACCAAGAAAACACGTTCGAATTGTTTTGATACATTAGTAAAATGATCCATGAGGCATTTTTGAAGTGTACGAATCAACCACACCTCAATGTGACGCACGGTGTGACCAGTATGGCTAAAAGTGTCTGGAATCAGTTTCAAATTGACATAAAATTTAGAAAACCACACTACTGGCCTATGGAATATAGAGAAAATGCATTATGATTTTTTTTTATACTTTATGACAACGATCTATGAGTCATTGGTGATGTGTACGAATTGACTGTACTTCAATCTGATGCACAGTGTGACCAGTATGGATAAAAGTGTCTGATATCAGTTTGAAATTGAAATTAACTTTAGAAAACAACACTAATGACATTTAGAATACTAAGAAAACATGTTAGGATTTTTTTGATACTTTAGGAGAACTATAATGAGTCATTTGTGATGTGTAAGAGTCAACCAAACCTCAATCTGATGCATGGTGTGACTGGTATGGCTAAAAGTGTCTGATATCAGTTTCAAATTGAGATTAACATTAGAAAACAACACAACTAACATACAGAAAACCGATCAAATTCATTCGGATTATTTTGATACTTTAGTACAATGATCCATGAGTCATTTTTGATGTGTATGAATTGAACACACCCCAATCTGACGCACAGTGTGACCGGTATGGCTA
This sequence comes from Viscum album, assembly GCA_963277665.1. Taxonomy (NCBI): domain Eukaryota; kingdom Viridiplantae; phylum Streptophyta; class Magnoliopsida; order Santalales; family Viscaceae; genus Viscum; species Viscum album. The sequence goes on from OY728130.1 coordinate 304,564,247, forward strand.
GAAGTGTTAGATATCAGTTTGAAATTGACATTAACTTTAGAAAATAACACTATTGATATACGGAATACCAAGAAAATTCGTTTGGATTGTTTTGAAACATTAGGAAAACAATTTATGAGTGATTTTTGATATGTAATAATCAACCAAATCTCAATCCGACGCACGGTGTGACCGGTATGGTTAAAAGTGTCTGATATCAGTTTGAAATTGACATTATCTTCAGAAAACAACACAAGTGACATACTTAATACTGAGAAAATGCTTTCATATTGTTTTTAAATATTAGGAAAACGATCCATGAGTCATTTTTGAGGTGTACGAATCAACCGCACCTCAATCCGACGCATGGTGTGACCGGTATGGCTAAAATTGTCTGATATTAGTTTTAAATTGACATTAACATTAGAAAACAACACATGTGATATACGAAAACCAATCAAACACGTTCAGATTGTTTTGATACATTAGTAATATTATCCATGAGTCATTTGTGACATGTACGACTCGACCGCACCTCAATCTGACCCACGATGTGACCAGTATGGATAAAAGTGTCTGATTTCAGTTTCAAATTGACATAAACTTTAGAAAACAACAAAAGTGACATACAATAAACGGAGAAAACACATTCAAATTGTTTTGATACATTAAGACAAAAATTCATGAGTCAATTTTGATGTGTACAAATCAACCTCAACTCAATTTGATGTACGGTGTGACCGGTAAATCATTTCATTAGATAAAGAATCAGTATTTATGAAATGAGATAAATCATCCAAAAACACATTGATTTTACATTATTCCATTTCATTATTATCAGAATGAAAACATATGATTTTATCATTTCCAAATTTTAGTTTCACATTTCCATATTAATGTATTCTTTCATTTGAATGTTTTAATTTATTTAATTATTATATTACTAACATAATATTTGTTTTCTTATATAGGTGAATTTTTTTCCTTGAGTCCGAATACTTTGTTCGACAACAAAATTGTGGACAAAAATTTTTGAGAGTGGATCACAGATATCAAAGGATGAAACATTAATTTTTATAACTATTGTTGGATAATTTTAATTGTAACCATGTAAAACATTGTTTGAAATGTATATAGCAGTGTGTTTTTTGTATTAATGATGTTAAGTAAATGTATATATCATCATTTGTCAAAATATTGTGTGAGGGTGCTATTTTCTGCAGGTGTGCAAGTGCTATTTTGTGCAGGTGTGCTGGTTTGTGCAGGTTTACAGTTGTGCAGGTGCTGGTTGTCCAGGTGCAGGAGAAGGTGCCTTTATCATTGCTTTTTTGAGCGCTGATAAAGGACACCTTTAACTGTGCTAAAAGAGAACTAATAAAGAGACCTATTATCAGCTCTCAAGGTAGAACTGATAAAGGCCCTCCTTAATCAGTGCTAGAAAAGAAATGTTAATTCCGACGTAGATAAATGGGGGTCTCCTATAGCAATGCTCTGAAAATCGTTGATAAAGGCGTCCTTTATCAGCGATAAAAAAGCACTGATAAAGGGGGTCCTTTATCAACACTTTTTTAGTGCTGATAAAGGTCACCATTATCAGCTGTTTTCGGAGCCCTGTTAATGGGGAACCCCCCCCCTATCTATGCCGGCATTAATAGTGATTTTCTAGTGCTGTTAATGTCGGTTTTTAGCACTGATAAAAGGCCAAGTTGTAGTACTGTAACTCAAAAAAATATGTCAAGGGATTTTATTGATACGAGACAATAGAAAAGAGAGAAGCTACAACTTGTGGATTATCTTCTTGTTTTTTTATCCATGAATAGAAAGAATCATGTTCTTTCTTGTTTAATTCCATTTTTCTTCTCTTCCTCTAGGAATTTCTTAGTTAATTGAGAGAAAGAACTCATTAGAATAGAATGTTTATTAATAATAAAGGAAAACTAATCCACGTACAAATAAAGAGGGATAGTGGGATTCGGTTTCCTATCACCAAATTTAGTATATCACCGTTACTAATTTGGATAGATAAAACCGGAATGAAAAATCTATTCAAGGTTTTCATAGTATTGAATAAAACATTAGGAGTAAGAATTAGGATCATGGAAAACATGAATGTTCTAGAAGGGTTCATATCCCTTAGAAATTTTATCAAGAGTGAGGATGATTCCATCACCTTTCAAGTGTTGAGAAGAAATTTTATAAATAATTTTCTCATGATTCTCAGATATGAAAAATTCATATAGGTTTGGTACATAATGGATGACCACGTTCCATATTCAAAATGCATCTTCTATTAATATAGTGTCAAAGCATACAAATATAAAATTATTTTCTCTAGAGGTGGATGATGACATTTGTATATGGGAAACATTAGAAACATATATTGAAGAGACAAATTAGAAACATAGTAAGAAAATTTAGAAAAAAAGGTGTCCTTTAGAGTTGGATTATTCTTATCATAGATAGCCATGGGAGGTTACTGAGGAAATGAATTTCTAAAAAACGAGGTTTGGTTTATTTAAATTAGTTGTTTTGAAACCATTATAGAAGTATTTAAACTTTTGTCTGGAATAACTAGACTATTACAATACCATTGAGATTCCGAGAAATTTTTTTTTGTGGATCTCATAGGGACTTCCTTTCATAGATCTATCTCAAAACCACAGAAAAATGTTGTTATTTATAATACTACAAGGCCAGGATATTTGGTCCAAGAGTCACCACATATCATTCTAAATGAGTAATTAAGAGACATGTAATTCTAGATCATAGTGTGGTATGTGACTAATTCTAAAAGGGTGAAGTCCTGTCAGTTGAGGATGCAAAAATTTGGGGGGGGATTAGTTTCCCTTAACACTAGATTCTATACAAACTAGATGTGGATTGGGGGATACCTATAATTAATTGAACAAATTTCAAGGTCATAATTCATGGACCAAGGATTCTTCTAGTTTAATTTAATTGATCTTGGACAAAGAGGTGGAACTCTTGGAGGAATTTTATAGCGACAAATATTTCAATACCTGATGTGGATTGGGTCCAAAGAGGGCCAATTCCCATTAAGCAGTTCATGGGTATGTTATATACAGTTTAATTTCATGATGATCAGAAAAAATATGTCTTGTTTCATCTGAACCATGGGGCAAGGACCCAATATTAACCACCAGACCCACTACAATTTAAGTCATGACAACTCAAAGATCATCTCCTACAAGTGATGGGTTGGTGACCAGTGGAATGTAGGAAAATCCTACACAAGGGATCAGTCGTCCAAATTAACATGTACACATGAGAACATATCCAATCCCGTAAATGATGAAATTTAAAACAATTTAAACCAATGAAAACATAAATCTATAATATAGTGACCCAAGATTATCATACATGGATATTACATATTTTTAAATGAATATTATTTTTATTACATAAACACACACCTAATGACCATAATTGTTTAGAGCCTTTGGAAACATGGATCGAAACCTTCTAATCTACTGAAATATCATAAATATTTCCCAAATTATCATCCCACTTAGTAATCTTCATATACATACACTACATAACATCTTTCTTCATAACCTAGAGAAGGGAAACTTAATAATGCGTGAGATAATATTCTCAGTAAGGTTAAACATAATAGATATCAATCTATACTCATATGAAATCATAAGATAGGTATTATGGTATGTGATAATGAATATAACTTATTATGATCATATGAAACCTTTCATAGATCAAAAAACGATTTGTGGTATAAAGATAGATAGTTTATAAGACATGAATCAAAATGGAATAAAATTACATGAGCCATGAGAGCCTAAAATTAGCATATGACATAGATTTTTGGCATACACATAATCATAAAAACACTTATATCAATGCTACCCAACAAGACACTAATAAGATGATACGCTTAGGCAAACTACTCGTGTACCTATTTTGGACTTGGGATAACCACATGTTTACCGTCTTTTTCAATGGCAACACCTACTTGGTGGGAAACACCACCTTCCCTATTTTCGTAAATTTCATCATAGTATAATGGTTTCACTCTCCAAATCATCATGTTAGTCATGGTTCACTCCATCATAGTGGACAAAGTCCATTACTGAACTGAGTTCACTCCACATCTAACTCATGTGTATCTAATGAGATTCAATTCATTAACCAATGAATTGGAGGAAGATGTAGGTCCTACATATCTTTGTTTATAACATAAACACAATCCATATTTATAAATTAAACACCATCACAAAAATAAAATCATACATATGTGTACCAAGAGATCATAAAACATTCATCAAATCATTACCCATGAAATTGAATTAGTTCCATAAACATTTAATCATATCTTAAACTATTGAAGAGATATAGGTTTAAAAATCATTTCTTTATTTCATAATAGCATTACCCTTGGGAAATGAATAACTTTTAAAAAGATGTTTATCATTTTATATCCTAAGGATGTGAAATGAGTTTCATAATCTTCTTATTATCATAAAAACAATCCATTCATAGAAACAATAATAATGGTGTCTTCGGTTGATATCCTGAGTAAAGTATAAATTAAATCAATGGTTTTTTTCATATATAATAATGGAGTTTAACTAATCACATGGAATAGTTCTAAAGTAAAATAAACATTGTTTAAAAATAAATTTTAAAAACATAAAACATTTCTTGAATCCATTTTTTGAATATTACATTGTAAACACATAATGGAAGCTTTGAAAAATCATTGGAACCATTTTATTGAGGCAAATATCATTTCTGATTTACAAAAAACCTTTATAAATTTTTTTTTTGAATATCCTTCTATAGGAAAATAAAATTTATAAATTATAAAACAATCTTCAATTAAACTAAAGGTCATTATGATTATAATATTCTTTCATGTCATTCACGTTAAAATAAAGATTACTTTCACATTTTCATTAAAATCAAAATGGTCATTGTTTGTAAAAATGACCAGAATATTCCTTATAAAACATGTTGTAAAAATTTAAACATGGATAAAAATGAATTTTAAAAATAATTTTAAATAAATTATCAAAATATTTTTGATTGTTTTTCAAAAAACATGGTTTTGGAAGAGAAGGATTTTCGACTGAAAAGATGATTTTTCTTAAAAAATATTATTACATAACTTTTGAGTCCATAAAAAGTGGAAATTGATAGGAAAAAAGTTATTATCATTACATTACTAGAGTATAAGGAAATTCACTGGTTTCTTGAGATATAGATCATAATAATTTATTATTGGAATCATAATTATAAACAATCCTCATAAACAATGAGACTGTAACATAAAATCATCAAACCTTTGGAAACCTTGAATCATAAGAAACATGAATGAGAAGTCATAAAATGGATATGTAAATCATAATAATTTTAAGTGTAATTATCATAAAATACATTTATGGGTATTTTATACACAAAATTTGATAAATAGGTGGGGAATATGGCATGTGTCTCACAAATATAAATGTGAGATTATAAAACCTCTTATCTTAAGTTTGGACTTCCATCATACTAGTTCAAACCTCCTGTAAAATAAATATAAGTTAATTATAAATCTATTAAATAATCATACATATATATATATGATACGATATATGATATTATTATGACATTTTATTTCCCTTTTATTAACGTTTTCATGTTAAATTTATGTTTCAGGTAATATCTGCTTTTTTCATATTTGTTTTGACTTGTAATTTTTGGTCCTATTACATAGATCAATGAATAAAAATAAATAAAATTTTAAAACAGGTATAAATATAATATGTATTAATTATATATTTATTTGTATTAATCCAAAAAATTTAGTGATAGGAAATGAAATACACAATTAATGGAGACAGTATGACTTACATATGCATGAATGTTGTTTCCATTTTCTTATCATATTGAAAGAAAGGAATGTAATTGATATATATATATATATTATTGTTATTGTACAATTTTTATGTCATATATATATAATATGGTTATTAAACCCGTCCTTAATAAATTCCATGAAAACATGAACTAATCACATCGCTTCATGAAGCGTAGTATATCGTACACACATACGACATTATTGTTTTCCAAAACAATGGAAACCATGAAGGTATGTGAAATATAATAATGTCATAAGTATAATAATATCATAAATATCATAAATATAATATATAAAATATTAATACATTATTATGTAATAATTTCTAGGTGGTAATAGAAAAATTAATGGCATTGGTTAGTGATAGCGAAGGCCAAAGTTTTCTCTTTATATAGACATTACAATGTTAAAATATTGGTGGTGGAGTCAAATTACAGGGTTCTGGTGAGACTTTTAGAAGGAAAGGATAGACCCCCTAGAAAATAAATTATTTTATTATAAATTTAGGGAGTCTCAATAATCATGATATTTGGGTGACTCACGTAGGAGGGAGGGTAGTTTTATAGTAGATATTTTGGCCAGTGAAGGGGATGTAAGTGAGGGTATTACTATCTTCTATTATATCAGGTCCTTAGATAAAATCTAAAAATTCATTATTGTAGATTATTCATTGAGAATTAATCATTTCAATCCCCATGTTTCGGGACTCTCGTTCCCCATTCCCCTTCTCTTAATAATATTTTAAAAAGTAATTTTGAGTGAGTGATGAACATTATATCTTCTTTGGGTATCGGCCATAGGCTTCCAGTAAAATCACTGTTAGTTGTCTTTATACCCAAAATATGTCTTATAGGATGATATTATGTAACTTGGGAAGTGATTTGGGTATGTTTTGGGTGAACTAAAATGGTTGGAATGTGTGTGGAATAGATGATAGGGGGTGGACTTTTATAAGTGGTGGAGAGGACAAACTTGGTATTGTTTTAATAGAATTGAGTAATACCATGATTTTAATATTTAAAAGGGGTCCAAAATTGATATTTAATGAAAAATTGATATTTAATTGTATAATTATGTCTAAAAAATAGTTTTAGGCTTGTTTATAGGTGATTTTTGTATTATCTTTTAGGTTTAACACTGAGTAAACCTAGTTTTACTTTAACCGTGATAATTAATTTCTATTATTTTCATTAATAATTTTAGTATAAAAAATTAATTTTACCATATCATAAATTATAAATTATTTTGATTCCAAATATGGAATCCATTTTTCCAAATAAAATCCTCATAAATGGAAAAAATTAATTTAATATTAATCATGTAGACACGATGAGAAAACGAGTTTTTAAAGAGAAAATGTTCAAATGTTTATAAATTTTTTATATGAAATTTCTTCATGATTTTTTAAAATGACCTAAATTTTATTAATATTTATAATTATTCATTTAAACCAATTTAATATATACTTTAATTTTATAAATAAATCAACCAAAAAGGCAGTTCTCAATCGAAATTCAGTATTTTTCACTATTCATCATAATAGAAAACTTTATAGAAACATCCTTAAAATCTAAAAAAATATATATGATTTTGATATTAATATAAAATAATGAATTTTATTTTATTACATTAAATTTCTAAAATTCGTAAAAGTTAATTTTAAATTATGTACACTAAAGGGGACAAAACTATTTTTTAGAAAAATACAATTTTAAGCATATAATTTGATTTATTCTTATCACTTTTATGGAAAACACATAAGATTAATTTTAACAATTAGATAAAATATATGATATATAAATTTCAATATTATATTTCATAAAAATAAATCTTTTTTACTTTTTGATGTAAAGCACCCTTGTATTCATAAAATGGTTTTTAGAAAAATGTTACCTTTTATTTTCAAAATGTTTTTATTATAATTTATAATTAATTGTTAAGAAGCTAATTCAGTATATATACATGTGTAAACCATATTTTCATTATTTATTTAATATTATTCATACAATCCATTTCAGTGCCTCGATAGCATGTTAAATACAAATATTTTAATAGTCTGTCACATTTCATTTAAACTCAGTGTTATGTGTAACGCATGATAAACTCTGTTTTATGTGTAAAAAAGACAAACATAGTGTTTTTTTTAATGTATTATAAACATATTGTTTTTTAAATGATATATATCAAATAATATTAAATTAATTTGAAAAAATATATTTTACAAAATCTCGGGGTTTTACATTATATCGCCCATTAAATGAATTTCTCCCTCTAAATTCATCTTTTTCATCAATGTTTTAACATTTGAAAAATTATTTTGAAGAAATACAACTCTTATAAATGAATAATAAAACATCCTTTAATTATGTAATGTTGGAAACATTACATTTACATAAGGTAACTAAATACTATGTTTCCATATATGAACACATAGGTGGAAAGTGACAACATAGAAATAGAAGAGAAAACTAACACCCAAATAATGGTGGAGAGTGATATAGAATATTAATAACATGATATTGGGTGATCCAATGAATTTTAGTGACATCAAATCCATAATCCAAAGATGCAAAAAAAGGTCATTGATATCATAAAAATGATCATAGTAGGACATAAATTCATTTCAAGATCCTATTTCTTAATGTTGGGTTATTGATTTTCTAAATATATTGAGAACAAAATAAAATTTACTTACATGATATATTTATATTTAATAGAAATCATTTAATCCATTGGTGATACATTGATCGATTTTCACTTCATCTCTTACTCCATAAAATTAACGTGATTTTTTTATGACTAAAGAAAAAATGGATAATAATATCCATAAATATAATGATAATTAAATCCATTTATCTTTAGTTATCATCATAATAAAATGGTTTTAACATGTTACCCAATATGAATAAATATTCATATGGTGAAGAAAAATATTAATATGTAAATCCTTGTCTAACATTCAACATAAACAATTCCAAATTTTTTTTATCCTTATGGCCTATAAAAAAATCAAAAATTTATAAATAAGGTCCCCAATTTATTGAAATTAAATTAACATTAATCACCCATATATCATAAAGTACAATTGGATTGTCACATACCAAACATGTGAATATATTAATAATATATTCTCCTAAAACATGGTAAAAACCTAAATTACCATAAAAACTTATTGAGAACATACATTATTCCTCCTTCATTACAAAAACAACATATTGGTTGATATATTCCATAAATACATAAACACTGTAAACTCCATTAATAAAATTATAAACCAAATTTTCATCAAAAAAATAATCAATTCTAAGGTAATCAGTACTATAAAATTTACATATTCACATCCAACATCTCTTTATATGAACATCACCATCACAAAATCTAGAACATATTAATGGTTACCTTACCTTCGTAAATAATCAACATTTAATTAAATCACTTTTCTAGGTCATCATAACCATTAAACATATCCTTGAAAATACATAAATAAAAACTTATAATAAATTTTTACTCTTATATTCCATAATTATTTAATTCCAATACATAAACACTTTAGTTATTCCTCCTCATATTAATCTGTAAACTAGAATTCATCATCTTATTCCATAATATATCATTCCTTTCACATGTCATTTATAGTCTCTTAATCACAAATATAAAAACCATTAATTATACATCCATACTGATTCTCCTCATGAGCTTTCCCCCTAGTATATAGATTTGCAGAATTCCCATACATTTAAAATTTTAAGAATTCATCAATTGTTAATATAATCATAAAAACAATATTCTCATCTATTGGGTTAACTAAAAATTTCATTTTACCACATTAATTTCTTAATGTATTTCCGTATTCTCCCCACATAAAATATGTTCTCATTACATTGATAAATTCCATGGAGTATTTTTCTTCACATTCACAACATAGAGAAAATGGAATCTTAATTGTCCCATAGTCTACAGAAACCGAACACTCACTAAAATATATCCTTATCTTATTTGGTGAGTCTGAGATTTGGTTATGGTTTATGCTGTTAATCATGATTCATGATAACAGATTATTCCTTATCACAAAATCCTTCACCCCAATCATCGTCACATTTAAGTTCTCATTATGGAAATGTTTGTCACATTCAAGTTAACCTATTACCTTCTATTTACTACCATTGGCTAGAACCAAAAAACATAATCTGAGAAAAACTAATAATATTTGAAAAACACATATTAATGAAAAATAACTTCTAGGATGTCTAAATCATAACACTATATTTTTAATCTACGATATATTTTTTTCTAGGTAATTCATAGTAATCATATGTTTAAATCCATCACGATGGTTTATAAAGTGCTTGAAAACATCTAAAAAATATCCTTTGGGGTGTCAAATCAAGTGTGTAGAGAGGCCCATTTTCATGGACTAGGTGATGATTGAGATTAGATCAATTAACCCTTTTCATAAATAATAACCATAGTTACCTATGTGATATAATCACATCCACTTATAGTATTCAGATAGGGATGTAATTACTAGAAAACCACTCACTCTATCCATTTCCAAAATTCGAAGACATGTTTCTATAATTTTTCTCATCCATATAGTTATCCATAGAAATATCAATAGTCATATCATTAGATATATCCCTAGGGATTTCAACGAAGTATTCTCATCCTAGTTTCCAAAGGTTATAAAAAACCATTCCTATAATATTAACTATTACAACCGTGGATTCTCATAAAAGGATACTACATAATTTTAGATTAATATTCATTACATTAAAAAATCAAATACATAAGAAGCATAATATTTTAAAAACATTAGAATCATGGAATGAAACCATATAATCTTGTCAAGTATCCTAAATGTTTCCAAAAAATATATTCCTAGATTTTACTCTTCATATACATATAATATATAACCCCCTTCTTTATAACCTGGGCAATGTTAACATAAGAATGGGTGAGATTAGATTCTTAGTAAGGGTAAACATAAATGATATAAATCTATGATCACTAGATATTATAAGATATGAATAATTTTATCTGATCATGAACATAACTTATGAGTTCAAAGTCAATATATCATAAATGATAAATATGAGTCATGGCATAAATATTGGCAGGTTATAAGATATGAATCATATGGGAAAAAAAGACCATGATCCATGAGAGAGAAACATCATCATAAGTCAATGGTTTATGGAATACACTTAATAATATAAAATATTATGTCAAGGATACCCACCAAGACATTCATATCATGTTTGGAAAAGTCTAACCATAATTGCACCTACATTGGTCTTGGGATAAATACCCACACACCCTCTTTTTTGGAGGTTACAAATCTTGGGTAGGACACTCGACCATCCCCATTGGTAGACCATTCCTCATAGTGTAATGGGTTCACTAAACAAACCATCTTGTTAGTTAAGCTTAACTCCCTAAACCATCATAGTGTAAGACTCCCATACTCAGCTGAGTTCAGTCCGTGTTCTTGTCCTATCTAACTCATGAGATATAAATCATTACCCATTTAATTGGAAGGAGATATATATACATCCCATATTTTTTATGGCATAACCATAATCCATTATTATAACATTACCACTGTTATATAATGAAAATCATACATATGTGTTTCAAAATATCATAAAACATTAATCATATAATAATCCATGAAATGAAATAGTTCCCATAAATGTTTCATCATATATTAACTTATTGAAAAGAGACAGGTTTCATAATCATTTTTTCCTTTCATCATAGCATAAAACAAGGAAAACGAAGTAGTTTTAATAAAAAATTTATCATGGTATAACATGTGGAAGAGAAGTGGGATTCATAATCAACTTATCATCATAAACGTAAACTATTTAGTTAAATAATAAGAATGGTATCCTTGGTTCATATCCCCTTTAAAGAATAAATTATATCAAATGAATTAATCTTCGATGGAGATAGATTTTCAAATATCACATTGAACATTTCATAAGAAAAACAACCATTCATTAAATATCACTTTTTTAAATCATAAAACATTTTCAAAATCAATTTCTTTTAAAATAAAATTGTAACATTATAAATAATAATTTTAAAAATCATTTAAGATTTTTATTAATGAAAATATCAATTTATCATTGAAAAAAATTAAAACATTTTTTTAATTATTATATTTGAAAATAACCTTGAAAAAATATAATGGAAGATTCAAATCAAATAATTATTTTGATTATGGGCTGTTTTTTCATTCTATACATGTTGAAATAAAAATACCTTTCATTTTTTTGGTAAAATTCAAATGGAAATAATTTCTGAAAATTTTCTAAAGGCTCATTTTAAAAAAAATCTAAAAGTTAGAATATAGGAAAATTTTATTCAATAAATAAATTTTAATAAATTTTAAAATCTTTTTTGAAATATATATTTTGAAAACCTGGTTTTTGAAAACAATGGTTTTCGACCAAAAAGATGATTTTTAATAAAAAAATTCTTTTTGAACTGTTGAGTAAATAAAAATTTATATATTAAAGAAAAAAAAATTCTCATGACATAAAAAGTGGAGAATAAAATTAATGAGTTTCTAGAGAGATGGATAATGAGATTTTATCATTGTAAATATAATCATAAACAATCCTAATAAATGATGAGACTGTAACATAAAATCTTTTCGACTTTGGAAACATTGAATCAAAATCCCCATGAAAGAGATACCATCATATGGATATTTTAAACCCAATAATTTTTTGTATAATCATCATAAAATACATTCATGGGAATTATATTCACCACATTAAATAAATAGGTGGTGAATATGGCATGTGTCTCATAAAAAAAAAAGTTAGACAGGATATCCCCTTACCATAAGTCTTAACTTCCATCATACTGATTAAAACATCCAACATATTAATTATGGGTTTATTATACATATTATATAGAATAATAATTATAAATATCTTTCCAAATATACTTTTTAATGACATTTTATTACCTTTTTATTAACAATTTCTTGGTAAAGTTACTTTTTAGGTAGTAACCACTTCGTTTCTCATATATGTTTTGACTTCTATTTTTCCTCTTGTTACTTTGATCATAGTTTCATCACCTCCAGAATGTAAATAATGATATAAATATCATATAAAGAACATATAAATATCATATAAATATCATATATATTATTTTTATATTTATTTAGAGAAATCTATAAAATTTAGTGACAGGAAATGAAATACACTGTTTATGAATATAGTAGGTTGTACGTACCCATGAATCCTATTTTATTTTCGTTGTCTTATTGAATAAAAGAAGAGTAAATGATATATATATAAATATAATTATTATAGTATCATTTTTATTTCATATATATCACATTTTTTTTAAAACCATCATTAATACATTCATTGTAAGTATGAACAAATTACATCATTTCATGAGACGGTAGTCTACCATACATGCAAATGACATTATTGTATTCCCAAAAAATGGAAATTATTAATTTATGTCTGATATAATAATTATAAAATCCAAATATTATCATAAATCTACTAAATATAACATATAAACTATAAATCCCTCATTATGTTCACCCTTGATATGTTGTGGTGGAAAAACTAATAACACCGGTTCACGAGGTGGTAGTCCGCCGTACACACGAATGATAATTTTTTAACCAATTTAATAGTGTATATGGTTTTAGGTAATGAAAATAAAATAAAAAATTTACTTATACAGAATATATTGAGGTTTCTATTTCACCATGTTATAATAATAATTAATTCATATGGTGGAAGAAATAAAACAAAAACTTAGGTTGATGAATGTTGCCTCTTTTTCAGGTTTCCTTTTTAGGTTTGTAATAAAAACCTTTCTTGGTTATATTTCTACCTAAAAAATGATTATAAGATAATATTAGGAGATCGAGGAAGTTATTTGGGTATGTATTTTATGAACTAAATGGGTTTTATGTTGTGTTGAAGTGAGGAGAGTGGGTGGCCTTTTATAAGTTTGGGAGAGGGCGCACATGGTATTTTTGAAAATAATTGAGTAATCCAACATTTTTCAAATATCAAAATGGTCAAAAATATAATATTATAAAATCATATAAGTTTAGTGGTTTATATATGAATAAATAGTTTCAATACAAGTTTATATGTTATTTTTAACCTTATAATTTTATTTTAACCCCTAATTATACATGTTTTAACCTTAACAATGATAATAGTTTATTACTATTTTCACCATTCATTTTGGTAGAAAATTATGTTGAATAAATTATAAAATATAAATTATTCTAATTAAACATATTTAATTAAATTTTATAAATTAAATTCACATAAGTGAATAAATATAATTTAAAATTAACTCTTCAGATGTGATGGGAAAGTAGGGTTTTTAAAAGAAAATGTTAAAATGTTAATAATGTTTTATATCCAATTTCAACTGGTGATTTATTAAAAATAAAAAAATATATATGTAACTTAACTAATTTTTCTTAAAAACATTAAAATATAATTTAATTTTATAAATAGATCAAACAGAAATACAGTTTTCTATTAAAATTTAGTGTTTTTAACTAATCATCAAAAAATGAAACTTTTCAAAAAAATCACATAAGTTCAACTTTATATAATTTTGATATTTATATTTGAAAAATTAATTTTATTTTATTATATTAATTTTAAAAAAAATTATTATTAAATTTTAAAATAGGTGGACTAGTGGAGACAAAACATATTTTTAGAAAAATACAGTTTTAATCATAAAATTGGATTTGTGAATATCTCTTGTACAGAGAACATATAAGAAGAATGTTAAACATTAGATTTATTATATAATTTTTAATTTTAATTAATATAATTAACCAAAAGTGTTTTTTTCTTTATTGATGTAAAATAGACATGTGCGCATAAAATTATTTTTCTAAAAAATATTTGATTTGATTTAATAAAAGTTTTTATTTTATTTTCTAATTAATTTTTCACCAAATAATTATGTATATAAACATGTTTAAAACATATTTTTCAGAATTTTTTAGTCCTATTTATACCCACCATTCCAATGGATAGGTGATAACAGTCATATTAAATAATAATATTTTAATAGTATGTCATGTTTTGTTTAAACACAATGTTTCATGTAACACAATATAAACTAGGTTTTATGAGTAATGAACGATAAAAAAGTATTTTAATGTAATAAAAGATAAAATAGAGTTTTTCATGAAATGAAATTATAGATAAGATTAAATTAATTTGAAGAAATATATTTCACAAAATCAAATGGTGTTAAATATAATCCCATAGTCAAAGTTTGAAAATAAGGTACTTAAATTAATAAAGATTCCAAAGAAATGAAAAACCGAATATGATAGAAAGTAAAACATTATCAAAATTATGGGACCACTATAAAATGAAACCACTCAGAAAAACCTCATTCTATCTAGACCAACTATGCTTCAACTACTCCTTGACCTCCAAGGACACTGTCAGAATGATCATTATCAGCATAAGACATGAAACATGATGGTAGATCCCATGTAGGGTAGAGTATAAAAATACACCATAAGAAACCCCAAAATAACTAAAAAATAACCATTAATGGTATTTATATCAAAATAGATATATAATGCTGGAAAAAAACACCTAGATATACTCAAGAAGGACACCACACCTCCATGAAGTCAAAACCAAACTACCAGCCACAAGATTATTCTTAGTGGTTCCAAGTAATTTCATTCTAGGAGATTCCACTCAGCGATCCATACTATAATTGGTGACACTCTTACAAGAGTACGTGATCATTGGGCCCCACCAAGAAAACACATCGGATATCGAAAATCTCAAATATGAGAATACAAGATCATGACTAAGACCACAGGGGGACACATAAACCCAATCTAGATCAGCCCTCTATATAGTGGATAGTATACCCAATGATACCCTTAACACTACTAAATGGACTTATATATAGGGGATTAATGCCCCCAAGAATTGATTTCTTGTTGATTCTCGGAACTCCACCAAGGGAATAACAATGAGTGATAGAGGATTGCACTTTGGTCTCATTTAAGGACGCACTAAACTATATACGAGACTCATCCTCTAGAGGGGATCATAATCCTTAGATAAGTGCAAAATTTTGCATTTTACCCTCATTTGAATGGACCAAGGGTACACACTCACCTGATACTATTCCAAACTGATGAAATAAAGGGAATAAAAAATCATTGAAAGAAGAAAAAAGTGTGTACTTGGGGTACATGTCTTGTACCAGAAGGCTGGTCTAAGACATATCCTTCCCCATGTCCCCATCCCATTATCGTGTACTCTTATCATGAATGTGTACCCATTGGTGCGTCTAACTACCTATATGACTGTTCACCTCAAGGTAGACATCGAGCCTTCAACCTGAGGTCACTTGGTGTGTGATATGTGTCATAATACATTTGATCCTTAACTTCTATTTAAACCCTAGAGAAGATGTAATTCATCCCACATTGAATGAATCTTTGTATTATATGAAATATAATACGAGACTTTCATAAACTGAGAGATCATTCTTTGTGTCTTCTCAAATTGCCACCACCATCAGATCTACCTCAAATCTCACCCAGAGACCACTGATCTTATCTGTCTGACTCATTCAATCCCTAATAACCCGATTCTGGCCACCCATCTTGACCAAAAAGTCATATGTCACCTCACATCATTATCGCGCATCAAAAAATGGTTGAATTGGAATGGTAGGTCTGACACAATCCACCTCCTATCATCCTCTATCATCATTACACCCATATGACATCCCCAATAATGAACCACACCCACAGTACTAATTTTTTGCACCGAATAAATGTTGTGCGGCGATAAAATACCAGGTATTCATCAAATCGTTGGCCAAATAAATTTACTATGATAAATGAGTGAATAACAGGGGGAAAAAGAATAAAAAAGTGAGTATTGAAACTCATCCATTGATTGAGATGTCCTTGATTTGATTCCACTGGAATTATGATCCATGCAGTACCGATCTGATCCTCTTATTTGTTGTCTTCCATCTTGATCTCCTCCAATGCTCTCCTCCAAGGAATCATCCCATTCCTAGTGTTATGTAGCTAACCCTAGGGATTGAGCATAACTGTATATATATATATATATATGTGATTCTTAATTCACTTTGTCATATATAAAAATATATTTAATTTAATTTAGTTTATTTATTATCTTTTCCCATGATATCACTTTATCGAGATGCCCGCCAATGAAAAATGTTATGTCATGCCTTGGGTAAAACCTGTATTACAGACTCAATGGAGGTTTCATGTTTCTTTCTTGAGTCCCCATTTATAAGTAATTCAAATTTTTCAGGAAAAATGTTTTCTTGTTAGATAAATATAATTAATATTTTAAAAATATCAATTATAAGGTCATCGGGCCTCAAAATATCATGTCGTCTTAGTGCCTAGCCCCAAAAATAATCCATATATTATTAGGTAGTCTTACAAGGAAAATTCATAGAAGTTACATTCTACCTACCTAGGGGTTTTCATCAAAAAATTTAAATAATGCTACAAAATCATTTTAGGGAACTCAGACCACATATGGGTCTCCCGCTCCCAGGTTCTCATCTGAAGATTCTTTTGTTTCCACTAGACATGCACTAATGAAATATATTAAAAAAATGTAGAATTATTATTATAAATAATTTATATAATTTATATAATTATTCAAATATATATATATATTTATTTATAATTATAATTAAAAATATTTGTATTTATTTATATATATATTTAATAATATATTTCAAACATTATATATATAATAAATACGATTATCATAATCTTATAATTATTTTAATAATTATATATAAAGTTATAGTTATAAATGTAATTAAATATATATTCATAATTATATATAAAAAATATATTAATTATATATAATTATAAATATACTAAATATATTTATAATAATTTTATAATTATAAATAAATAAATATTTATCTATAGCATTTATTATTTATAAATATATATAGATATATAAATATATTTAATATATATATACAGTTTAACAAATATATATAATAATATAAATAAATTATTAACATTATAGTTTTATCAGAGCTGATAATGATATGCCTTTATCAACCCTATAATTTTAGTGCTGATGAAGACACCTTTTATCATCGCTTTTTTAGCGCTGAAAAAGACCTATCATTATTAGAGCTAAAAAAGAACTGATAAATGCATGTTTTATCAGCATTTTCTATTTTAAAAGTGACAAAAAATAAATTTATTAGTGATTTTTAACTAGTGCTGATAAAAGTTTTACCTAATTTTATAAATGCACCCTAACAACCAGCTTCTTCTCTCGCATTCCTCAAGCTCTCACAAAATCCACCCTTGCTACCATCAACCCCCTCTCAAACCCCTCCTCTTCCCCAACCCCTCTAATACTGCTACCGACCCCTCCTCTACTAATGATCCCTACTAAACCTTTACCACTCTTCTACAGCTGTGAATCACTACTATGCCACAACGAATCCCTCCCCTTCCATGAACTATATCTCTTCCGTGAACCCCATCTCTACCGTGCGCCAAACCCCACATTTTCCATGAAACCCTCCTCCACTTTGAATCCTCTTCTATAGGGAACCCCAACTCCATCATTGAACCCCTCCTTCCCAATGGTACCCTATTCCACCATAACCCTCTCCCCTCTGCCGCGAACCCCTCTGTGACCTCTGTCGTCACTGCCGTCATCGCTTCTATCACCACTAACCCCGACTCTGCCTCTTCTTGACTCTACAACTTTTGTGAGACCAAATAATCTAAGGTAATTTCGTATTTCATTTAGAATTTATAGATAGTGAAAGATTAATTATATGGTTTAAGTATTCAATTTTTTTATATATGAATTGTGTGTTTGGTTAGATTCATTATTGTGAGATAACTGTTTTTTATTGGTAAAATGTTTGATTGGTTTTTTGGAATATTCTATGATTTTTTTGATAATTTTATAATTATAGTTGTATAGGATATTGGTATGATTATAATTGTGTAATTTTGATTGATTTAAATTTCATAACATGTTTAGATGATGAGGTTTGATATATTAGAAAATTATAGGGATTATTTTAGGTGAAAAACATCATGATTGTTAATATAAATGAATGATTCTGGATAGCATTTTTGATAAAATATAATTTTTTCAATTTATAAATAATTCGAAACACATTTGATTTGGGACGTATAGTGAATGTGGGATCTGTGTTTTGGTTTTGATCAACATTATATTGATTGGTTTGGGATGAATCAAGATTTTTTTAATATATGGTTTTCTAATATATATTTGAAATTTTATCATTTTTAATTAAGGGTGTTGATGTGTAACTGGATTCTTTAATGGATGTTATACCATGTTGAAAGGTTATTATTATAAATGTATTTCATCGAGTATTAGAGTTAGGATTTTAGAGAAACATCATGTGACTATGTAGGTAGAGATGTGGGAATTATAGAGGAACGAGTTATAATATTATTGACGAACATTTATTGTACCCCTATCATTGGTCTCACAACCAATAATAGGAATTTCATTCTTTGTGATACCATTAATGATGAGTTTATTGTGTTTAATTTTTATTGCAACAATATTATGGGGTGACAATTTACTTAATTTTTTAACATTGATTATCTCCTTCGACCTTTGGTGGGTACCCCTTAATGGTTGATGCTTGATATTTTATTATTATTTTATCATACGATTGTATCTTGGTAAATAAAATTTTATTTAAAATAAAAATATATTTCTTTTTTGTTTTATTTATTCAACATTCTGTAATAATTGTTTTTATTATTTTCCCTAAAATAGGAATTTTTTTTGTACTAGAAAATGAATAGTATAAAATCTTTGAGATATCCTACTAGGCTCCTTCCTCACACCATACATATACACATTTATGAATATATAGACTTAGTTGTCTATGATACAGGTAAAAGGAAAGGGTCCCACTTTTATAGTGGTGTTCTATAGTCCCTTATTAATGATATAATTATAATGGGATGTAGATCCCACCATAGAGAATAAAGCGACAATATTCATTTTTCATTTTTTAATATATTTACCATAAACTGCCTCTCTTGAAAATAAATTTATTTTTTGTTTACCTTAATAGTTTTTATCATGTGTAATCCTTTTATAGATTTATATTTCATAAAATGTTGATCAGTTTTTTATTCATGTATCTTTTTTAAAGTTCATGTCTTAGGATTTATGCTTTTATGAAAATTCCAAAGTGGTTCTTTTAAAGGTATTCATGTTTTTTGAAATGATTCTTAAAAATTTATAGGTGTTAAATATTAAATTTTTTGTTTTAAATGTCTTTAAAATGATTTAAAAACATGGGATTGACTTAGGTTGCATTCCAACTATTTTTTAACTCACCTGATTGGCTTTCATAAAGTTATATGGATGTTTTGAAGGCATATTTAATGAGGGTTTCATTTTAACAGGGGTGTGTTTAGTTTTAAGTTAAAATTTTCAAAATATAGAGGGTTGTCGCTAATTTTTAAAGGATGAAGAGTGTTGAGTCTTAATGTTTCCATAAATTCTTTTAAAATAAAGAAATGTGGTCTTATAAAAGAGTTCTTGGAAGTGATTGGATTATTTTAAAAAGGGTGTGTTATTTTAATGATTAACTTTTATAAATGGTTGGTTTTTAATGGTTTTTCAAGTGTGATTTTATAAATAATTTTCTATGTACATTTGAAATGTATTTTTTTAATAATATTTTATGTTTATATTTCTATAGTTTTAGGAAAATAATTTCCTTATATAGGGAAGAAAATTATATTGATTATAAGAACATGGAAAGGGAATGTCACTAACTCTATCCAACTAATAGGATATTCATCTTGACCTCACTCCCAAAATGGTGAATTAATGCTTAACCCCATTGCAACTCCTAAAACTAGTTTGAATCAAACCTCACCTGCATGATTTTAATTATGGGAGTCTTCTACAATTACATCTTCTTTCTATTTTAGTGTTAAATTCTAAGAGGGTGAGTCTTGAAAAAAGACTCAATAATAAATATCATTCAAATGTTTAATTCCCCTTATTTGAAAGGCCCTTTTGAATTTATTTTGTTGAATATTAATTTTAGAGAATAAAATTGGATGGATATGAATAATGAATGGATGAATGTCGTTGTTCTGATAAATGAGTATGAAAATGGAGTGAATGATTTCAACATGTTTTTAAAATATCAAGCATATGAAACTTCTCAATTTCATTATTTGTGTTTGCACTGTTGTTATTCATGGATAATTAATCCAGAGTATTTGGAAGACCATTGGATCTATTATAGAATAAAAACATGTTATAAATGTTGGAATAAGCATTGGGAAAAAGAGAATATAGCTAGTGTATGGGATAAAACTATGATTTTTGGATCATCTGATATGATTACCAGTGTGGACAATGAAGAAGACAGTATCGAGGATGAGATTACATATGTGAATGATAATAATGATTGAATTGAGGAAATGATAAGAAATGTTTAATATTAACTCCATGATTGCCCAAAACTTTTTTAGAATTTAACGAGTTGTGAAAATACACAATTGTAATCTATTTGTAGTAAATATAGATCATTGACAGCCATATTGAAGCTATATAATTTGAAATAATGAAATAGATGGACTGAATCTAGTTTTGTGGAACTACTTTCTCTCTTGAATGATATGCTTCCAAAAGATAATCATCTCCCGATAAAAACATATGATGCCAAATTAATTTTACGATCGATGGGTAAGATCTCTAAAATAATACACTCCCTCTCTAATAAATGTATATGATTTCAAAAGAACCAACTATCACATAAAGAATGCCCAAAGTGTGGCGCTTCTCGATACAAGAAAAATAAATCCTATCCTATGAAATTGGATTGGTACTTTCTGGGAATTCTAATCATTAGGTGCCTATATGGAAGTGAGGATACTGTAGGGAAATTTATGTGGCATAGAGATACAAGAAATAATGATTGGATACTATATCCCCCAATAGAATCTCCTCAGTGGATGATAATTGATCAATAGTATCGTGGATTTAGAAAAAATATGAGAAACCTTTGTCTGGCATTTTCTATAGAGGGAGTGATTCCATTTGGTTTCAAAAGAATCACTATAAATATATGGTTGATTATTATGGTAAATTATAAGATTCCACTATAGTTATTCATGAAACAAAAACACTTAATGTTATATATGATTCTATTAGTACCAAAACACATAGTTAATGAAATTGATGTTTACTTGGCCCCATTGATCAAATATTTGAGATTATTATGGGACTAAGGTGTTGCTTTGTATTATTATTACATAAATAAATATTTAAAATTGAGAACCTTTTTGTATGTGGCGAAAAATGACATTCCTTCTTATGTAAATTTTTAAAGATATTGCATTAAAGTAACTCAAGGGTGTTCCATTTGCGAACAAGGTACACAAGAAATTAGGTTGAAACATTCATAAAAAACTATGTTTCCTAGACATAAAATAATTTTACCCTGACAGAATATGTACTGATCTTGGATGACATCATTCAATGGATGTTCAAAAGAACATACAAAACCATTTCCACTAAAAGGTCTTGAACTGTTTGAGAAATTAAATTATGTGGACACATATTTTGGTAAAATGTTTTAAAAAACCCTTACTAAAACCATTTAAAAAATGGATCATTTTTTTAATTACCATAATAAAATTATCTTTATGTTAGAAATTTTCATTATGTTATGCATGTTGGAAAAATGTAGGTGATAGTTCCATCAACACATTTCTAATTGCACTGAGAAAAAAAAAGATGGAATTAAGGCTTGGTTGGACATGGTTGACCTAGGAATACAAGAAGAATCGGCGCTAGTGATGGGTGAGAAATGAAATTTCCTTCCTCCAACTCCTTAGACTCTTTCTAAGAAGGAGAGATATATTTTTTCAAAATATTTGAATGATGTAAAGGGTCCAGATTTTTTATTCATCAAATATCAAGAACATCATTTCAATGACTGATTTAAATTTAAATGCTATGAAATTAAATGACTGCCATGTTTTGATACATGAACAAATTTTAATAGTTTTATGTTTCATTTTTCCAAGAATTTCCATCATACATTAACAAAGATTTGTTTTTATTCAATGATGTATGCATAAAAGTTGTAGACCGGATGAAATTTATAACTATGGAAAGATTAATTTCCATCATATTATGTAATGTTTAAATGTTATACACACCAATATTCTTTGATATTATGGTTAATTTGATGGTTCACTTAATGATAGAAATTTGACTATGTGGTCCTGTACACTATAGATGGATGTACCCCATTGAACAGTATATGATGATTCTGAAAGGGTTTTCTAAAATTCATGTCAGATAGAGGGTTTTATTCTAGAGGGATATATTGTTTTGGAATAAGTTGAATTCTATACCGAATACCTTTTTGGTGTGGAAATCATTGGTTTACCAAAATTTCAACACACTGTACAGCTTGTGGGTGAATGAATTTGGGGAAGAGATGTTGTAAAAATCAATATTAAAGATTGGGAGCATGCCCTCCTTTACGTTTTTCATAACATTTAGGAGGTTTACCCATATGTTGAAACCCACAAAGTAATTCTTTGGAATTTTAATCAATCAAGGGATTAAATATAGATATCAAATACATATAATAAGAAATTTATATGATTTTTTAGATCATATTTTTAAGAGTCATGTGAAAATATGGGTTCAATTTCAAAATGAATTTGATGGATAGCTGGAGTACCAAGTGTGTATGTATTATCTTAAAATGGTTATGAAATTAATGGTTATATGTTATTCAAAAATGTACTCGATTAAGATAGTACCATTAAATGTTTTGGAGTTACACTTGTGGTTGATGCGATGCATGTTTCTGATACTAATGACATAAATCCAATTTATAAAAATATGTCATACTTTGGTATCATAAAAAAATATGGGAGTTAGACTATACAGCATTCAAATGACATTTTTTCAATGCAAGTTGGTTGATAATAGAATTTCTATTAAAATAGATGAATTGTGATTCTTGAATGTTTTTTTTTGTAAGAAAGGGTAAAATGAAAAACCATTTATAATGGCATAATAGGTAGTAAATGTATTTTATTTTCTGGATCCAAAATTCCAAAAGTGGTCAATTGTTCTGTTATTGAAAAAAAAAATATGGGTCAGACGAAAATTTAACTAAGGATAACCCTTTCATTGGGATGTCACAATTATCTATTAGAGGTCCCCATGTAGATGGAATTTTATATATCAAAATAGAATATAATAAAGGGATTATGATAGTCGATAGTGGGGTCAAATCCCTTCAGCCTTAAAAAAAGAAAGTCCAACAATCAAGTTATATATTTTTTGTAATATACATCAAGTTTCCTCATGTTATTATACATTAATATCTTCATTTATGTACTCAAAATTAAATTTTATTCCACTTATGTAGTTAATGACTTCTGGATTGGGTGGTGGTCCCAATCTTAAAGAACAAAAAGTCTTTGAACCTATTGCTACTTGAAATAAAGAGGAATAAAGACCTTCTTCACATGTTGTTAGTGCCAATGCAGTGGTACAATGACCATCTACACATGTTGATGCTAAAAATCTAGAGTAACATATTGACAATTTTGAATCAGAGGAGATGATAGGTGATGAAGGACCAATGAAGTAGAAAAAATTGGAGGGACATAGTTTGATGGTGTTGTAAGAAATCATTAAGGAGAAAATCAAAGGCATAAAATATGAGTTTAGATGTAATGTGGAGGGCTAGCATGTTAACCCTAATAAGGCCATGTTCAGTAGTTACATTGGAATTGTCACTTGGAAATGCGTGTCGATTGATGTATAGTAACATTATGATATTATTTCCTTATTTTACAAAATAGTAAAATAATGAAGCATGAAATTACTCTTCATCATCCCTTATAGATTTCATTTATAGTAGATGACTCCCACAAGAAATATATATTAATTATTAATAAAGGATTCACATAAGATTTCACATAATTATAATAATACATTATCTTAAAGATACTAAAGTGAAAATAAACACACACCCACAACCTATCTATGCACACCTAGTAACCCAAGATGATGTGTTTATTATCGATAATGAATATGTGACATTACAAGTACATTATGGATAGTAATATTATATTTGATGATATGTGTATTCATTACATTGATTGAAAAGATTATATTTAAGAAATTAAAAATGATTGTTGAAAATAAGCAACGAGAATAAAAGACCAATTTACCCTTACCATGAAGAAATAATATGGTATTCTTTAATTTATTATACATATTTTAAATCTACCTTAATAATTTTATGTGACATGAAACAAAAATGTAATCGTGTTCCTATATTTATAATCAGATCGATGACTCCAAATCCAAAATGAATTTCATATGAAGCCAAGATATATGGAAGGAGGCATGTGTGAATAAAGATGCAATAGTAATAGATGAAAAAACAAAAAAAATGGGAATCAAGTGTAAATATGAAATAGTAAATTTTTTCTTTAAATTGCTATTACATAATAATGATTACTTATTTTCCTATATTTTCTATCTTACATAGTCACATGAATCAACAGTGACTATACTAGTTGGCCACCTACTATCGGTGGCCTAGAAGTGGCTAGAATAGTATGGCCACGTCAGAGGTGTGGGTTTTTGGGTGACACCCCAAACATATTTTTTGAAAAAAAAACAAGAGGATGATCCAAGTGAAGAAATGAATCATACAAGATAACGAATAACAATCCTTAAAGAAAAATTCGAATGACAGAGTGAATTTCTAGAAACCTTTATGGGGGGAGGGAGAAATTATAAGAAACAACTCAAGAACAACCCTTATGTGAAGACCCCTCCCCACCCACATCGGATTGGAGGTGATGCAATCCCTTAAAAAACATTCTTTGCTAAGGAAATCAAAGTTCTCTAAATTGTTTCTGTGAAATTTGAATTAGATAGACATTGATAGCAATCATGTATTTATATTAAATTGAGTGATAAATAATGTTATTTATTTCAATAAACACCCACCCATCGCCTTATACCAAGGGATACAATGTTCAATATCCAAAATGACATGCTACACAATAGAACTCTTCCCCTAGGTCATGTGAGAGAGTAAATTAGCATATCCCAACAGTTGAACACCAAGAAACATGTTTCAATTTATGAGGAAGATATTCATAAGGTTGAACATGTTGTAGTACTATTCATCCCATGGTCTTCACATCTTGTAAAAAACATTTCGATAAGGAGGAATTCATTTCAAATTTATTTTTCATGATAAAACATTAACGATTAATGAAAAAGGTCTGAACCATTGAATATTATATAAAAAATGACCTAAGGAAGTGGTAAAATGAATGACAACTCAAACCCTTTTAAAGGATCGACCAATTGATAAAAAATATCCATCGAAAGCACCTTTACCCCCACCAATTCTATATCCACATTGACTATCATTTATGGTTCATGTGGATAGAAAATTAAAAAATGGGCATACGCACAAAGTAGATTTTGAAGAAATTATTTATAGAGTGGATGTTAAAGATTTCACTGGTGTTTAAAATATATGTGAAATCCCCGACTATGATTGGCTTTGTGTCTCATTTGTAAATGTATACGTGGTGTTTGTTTTCATTATTTGATGTTACAAAATATGATATACTACTTTAATTATGGCTAAATACATATCATATTTTTTACAGGTGTACATATAATAAAATTTGATGGAATTTACCCATGAATAATATTTGGAATCAATAGTCATCTTATCTGCTCTACATAACAACTAGAAATATATTAAAAAAGAGGATGAAATAGTTGCAGTCCTGGCCAAATCGTTGGAATGAAAACCTATGGATGATAGAATATTATCAATACCAGTGATACATGGGTAAAAATCAACAATGTAATGATATAAAATATATTTTCATTTATTTTATTAGTTATTCCATTTTGTGTTATTGGGAAACAATGTATTCTCATTGTGGTCAATTGTTTTACTGCAAAGCTATATTTCATAGATTCAATACGTGGATATCATACAAAATGACCAGACATGATGAAAATTTTCAATTTGTAATACACTATATCCAATGTTTTTGAACTAAAAGTCAAGGTATATAATTTATATTATTTTTTAATGAGGATTAAATTATGATTGGGCGGTGAATAAATATGATGAAAAAAAAGGAATGAGGCTAGGGGATAAGTACGAGGGCCACAAAAAATACAAAAATGGGAAAAGTATCAGGGTATATATAATAATATTTCACTATCCAAAAACATATCAAAACAAACTACTTATTCTTCTCAAGGTTTCTATATTTCCATAAACCAAAAAATTGAAGAGATTTTGGTTATTATGTTTTGAAATTTAAGATATAGATCTTATTCCATCAATAAACTAGCATCCCAAAATAAAATTTTTTGAATTTAATTATTATTTCATTTAAAATATTTAACAATCATTTGTGTATTTTTATTTGTCCATTAATACTATGAATGTCTAAAATATTCATATTCACAAGAAGTTATATATCTTTTTAGTAACTAATGC
Source organism: Viscum album (assembly GCA_963277665.1). Lineage (NCBI taxonomy): Eukaryota > Viridiplantae > Streptophyta > Magnoliopsida > Santalales > Viscaceae > Viscum > Viscum album. The sequence continues at coordinate 304,591,749 of OY728130.1, forward strand.
GCAACATACCTGATGGAAGAATATACACACATAGCATGAAAATGTGACATCCATAGAAGTAGTGAATTGCTTAACATTTATGTTTAATTTTATAATTTTTAGTATTACTCTCATAAGAATTGTTTTATTATACAATTGTAATCCTTTATTTTAGTTAGGGTGGTTTTTTTTGGATAATGTTCATGCTCCTGAGAGATAGGACTTCAAGGATGCAACTTAGAATTCAATTAGAATGTAATGTTTTTTAAAATAATATGTTTTCCTCGTAATATTATCTGTTCTCCACTACATTAACATAATGTAAGTGTTTATTTTCATTAAAATTTTCAGCATTGTATATATAATTTGTATGTGAATTTTTTTACAATTTTAATGTAACAGTTTTTAGGTTTTGTTTATAGATCTTTACAGTTTCCATTTCATCTCTTTGTTGAGCTGCCAAAAATATATAAAATCGATGTTATTTGGTGGAAAAACCTTTCTTGTTGAAATCCATGAGAGCGGAGGAATCTGATGTTCTCCTTGTAGTGACTTCTCATTATACAATGGCCATATAAGCTACATCTACTCTTCTAGATATCAATAATGAGAAATGTTTTTCCACTAAGAACATCAAATCAATATGCAGTGTTAGATGTTAAATAAATAAAGGCATTGGAAATCATGATAGCATTGAGAGTTATGGTTTGTTTTGAGACTTTGGGGCATGTATCATTCAGAAAAATCTCAAGCATATATATAGTGTGATATTTATGACTCCAAGTACCTATTTCTATTTAAAATTGACATAAATTTTAGTAAAAAATACAACTAACAGACTCAAAACTAAAAAAACCTATTCATATGGTCTTGATAATTTCAAAAAATGATTTACAAGTCATTTTTGAAATGTATGAATCAATCACCCCTCAATATGATACACGATGTGCCTAGTATCAATCAAAATGTCTCTTTTCATTTAAAATTTTCATTAATTTTAGTAAAAAGAACAACTAGAAAATTGAAAACACAGAAAAAATATTTGGATTGCTTTGATACTTTAGGAAAATGATCTATAAGTCATTTTTGATGTTTAGGAATCAATTGCACCTAAGTAAAACACAAGTTGTGACCAATATTAATCCAAGTGCATCTTCTTATTTAAAATTGTGATTAATTTTAGTAACAATATCATGTGACATTCTGAAAACTAAGAAAATACAGTCAAATTGGTTTGATTAATTACAAAAATGATCCATGATTCATTTTTGACATGTAGGAATCGACCTCACCTCAATCTGATATATGATATGTCCAGTATGACTAAAAGTTTCTGTTATCGGTATAAAATTGGCATTTTATTCAAAACATTTACATCACTAAAAACCAAGAAATTTCACTCTGATTGTGTTGATAATTTAAGAAAGTTATTCACAAGTCCCTTTTGACATGTATAAAGAAGTCTCACAACAAACTGACAGATGATGAGGATGGCATCACTCAAAATGCGGGTTATTTTATCAAAAACACAGAACTAGAATGATGTAAACTAAGAAAACACATTTATATATTTTTTTACAATTTAGGAAAACAAAATATGAGTCATTTTTTATGTTTAGGAGTCAACATAACCTCAATAAGATGCAGGGTGTGACAGGTATGACTCCAAGTTTGTATTTTTATTTAAAATTGACATTAATTCTAGTAAAAAAAAAGTGACATAGGGAAAAAAAGAAAAACAATCGTACTATTTTAATACATTAAAGCAATGATAAATGAGTCATTTGTGACATGTTGGAATTAACCACACCTCAATCTGAAACATGGTGTTACTAGTATGACTAAAAGATTCCATTATCATTATAAAATTGAAATTTTAGTTCATAAAATGTCACTCATTGAAAACTATGTAAATGCAGTCTGGTTATGTTGAAAATCTAGGAAAAATATTCATATGTCCATTGTGACATGTATGAATAAATCTCGTATCAAACTGACACACAATGTGACCTATATGACTCAAAATGCGTGATTCCAGTTTGAAATGTCATTTTATGAAAAAAAACACCCATGCATACTAAAAACGGAGTAAACACATTCTTATAGTTTTGATACTTTATGAAAACGATACATGAGTTAGTTTATAAGTATTGGAGTTAACCTCACCTCAATATGACCAACAATGTTATTGGTATGACTTGGAGTGTGTATTTTTAAATAAAATAGACATTAATTTAAGTAAAAAAGAACAACTAACATACTAAGAACCTATAAAAAGAATTATAATTGTTTTAATAAATTATGAAAATGATCCAAGAGTCATTTTAAACATGTAGGAATTAGCCACACCACAATCCAATGAATGGTGTGATCGGTATGAATAAAACTTTCCTCCATCATTTTAAAATCAAAATTTTAGTTCAAAATGAATCACTTATTGAAAACCAAGAAAATGCACTCTAATTATATTTATAATTTAGGAAAACTCTTCATATGTCACTTTTGACATGTAAGAAGTAGTGTCACATTATACCAATGCACGTTATGGACGGTATGACTCAAAATTCATGTTTCCAATTTCAAATGATATCCTAGTAAAAAAACACAACTCACATACTGAAAACCAATGAAACACATTCGGATTGTATGGATACTTTTAGACAATGATCCATGAGTCATTTTTGATGTGTTGGTGTCAACCACACCTCAATAAAATGGACGGTGTGACTAGAATGACCCAAACTGTGTCTTTTTTATTTTAATTTGATATTAATTTAAGTAAAAAATAACAAATGACATACCTAAATCTATGGAAATGAATTTGGATTTTTCTGATACTTTCAAAAAACGATCCATGAGTCATTTGTGACATGTTGGAACCAACCACACCTCTATATGATGTAAAATGTGGCCTATATGACTAAAAGTATTTGTTATTAGTATAACATTATTATTTTATTTTGAAACATGCCACTCATTGAAAACCGAGTAATCACGCTCTGATTGTTTTGAAAATTTAGTACAACGATTCATAAGTCCTTTGTGACATGTATGATGTAGTCTCATGTCAAACCAATGTATAATGTGACTAATATGACTCAAAATAAGTTTTTCTAATTTGAAATGAAATTTTAATAAAAAAAACACAACATGCATACTAAAAACTGAGAAAGCACATTGAGATTGTTTTGATACTTCATAAAAACAATCCATGAGTCATTTTTGATTTTTAGGAGTCATCCTAACCTCAATAAGATGCAGGGTGGGACCGGTATGACACATTCTATGTATTTTTATTTAAAATCATTATTATTTTTTATAGAATAAACAAGCGACATACTGAAAACCAAGGAAACAAATTCTGATTGTCTTGATACTTTTAGAAACCAATACATGATTGCTTTTCAATATAAAGGAATCAACCACACCTCATTCTGATGAAAGATGGGACTAGTATGACTAAAAGTGTCCATTATTAGTTTAAAAAATACATTTTTTCAAAAAAGTGTCTCTCACTAAAAACAATGAAGTATGCTATGATTTTCTTAAAAATTTAGTATAATGGTTCATAAGACCTTTTGGGACTTGTATAAAGAAGTGTCATATCAAATTTATGCATGATGTGATCAGTATGACTCAAAATACGAGTGTCCATTTTTAAATGACATTTTAATAAAAAACAAAACTACCATACCGAAAACTAGCCAAACACATTTGGATTGTTTTGATACTTCAAGAAAATGGTTCATTAGTCATTTTTTGATAAGTAAGTGTTAACATCACCTCAATATGATGCACGATGTGACCTATATGATTCAAATTGTGTATTTCAATTAGAAATGGAATTAATTTTAGTAAAATGAACACGTGACATACAAAAAACTGGGTAAACACATTAGGATTGTTTTGATACTTTACAAAAATGATCCATGAGTCATTTTTAATGTGTATGAGACAACCCCACCTCAATCTGATGCACATTTTGATAGGTATAACTCCAAATGTTTTTTATTAAATATTGACGTTTTATAAATGGATTATTTAATATTAATATTTAATTTATTATTTATAGTATTACTAATGAAATATTTTTTTCCATTTATAGATATAATCTTTTTCTCATGTTGAGTTTATTTATTTGGAAACTGATATCATGGGAAGGCATTTTTAAGAGGGGGTCACGAAAATCAAAAGATGAAACATTATTGTTTTTAAATGTTTGTTTGATAATTGTACAATTAATTATGTAAAAAATTGTTTGAAATGTGGATATAAATGTTTTTTTGTATATATAGTGGGTGTAAAGTTTTGTATTCATGGTGTCACATTAAATGTATATAGCATAGTATGAAATTATAGGTTTTTTCTGGGAGTTTTGTTATATTAAAAACATGTTGCAGCTACCCAGGCCTTTATCAGTGCTTTTTTGAACATGGATAAATGTCCCCCATCATATGTGATTTTGGATCACTGATAAAGGTTCCTATCGATGATGTTATTAAAAATTCTTCTTTAGCACAGTTAAAATCCATTTTTCATGCTACTAATGTCCATATGTGTAGTATTGGTGGTTTCATATGGCCTCTTGTGAGGGTTGAGGTGACCGAGAGGGTGGCCATGCGGCAATAAGGGTAACCGTGGAGTGGATGATCTGGTTGTTGTAGGATGATGTTGTTGCAAGGTTCTTGATAGTGAGTAGAGGTCATGGTCAACTCAGGAAAGGTTCCACTGTCAGGGCTCAAATGACTGATGGAGGTGGATTCTTGAGGTTGGGTGTCAAAGGGGGTCATATTTAGTAGACTAATCATAAAAATGGTTAGAATAATGTAGTGTGACATGAACAATATGCCATCTGTGTCTAGACATTGAATTGTTTTCTCGAATTTCATAAAAATACTTCCATTTTAGTGATGAAATATTTCAATTACATTCAAAAAAATTTACAACAATAAAACTCATAATATAATGTATTTTTATAATTAAAATTATATTGTCATATTAATATTACAATTAATTAATTAAAGGAATAATGTTTCCAGAAACGTTTCACACTCATTTTTATAACAATTGAATTTTAAATATCAAAACCAAATTCAATTTCAAGAGTATTTATTGCCTATAAATTCAAGAATTGAATATATAAATAAAACTATTAATTTGATCTATTTAATTATTAATGTTCATATTATCAAAAGTAGAAAAGAAGTTGGATTACCACTAAATTAGAATTAAAAGAGGGTATTTTCATTAATCACATGTAAAATTAATGAAAATTTATAACACACATCACTCCATTACATTTGTGTTATCGCACTCCCAAGAAATTTAGCATTGAATTTAATTTATTTAAATAGAAAAATGAACATATGGTCATCCTACCTGATTAAATTTAGCATCCATAGTTGAAACAAAAACATATATTCTTACATTGTTTAATTTTTCAGGCCTCATATGTGAATCAATTCATCATATTACATCAACTTTGTTAGTGTCTCTGGTTTGGAGGGAAATGGATAGACTTATGTGGAATCAATATTTTTACAAAAAGAACATATATTTATCCCTCTTTCTTAAGTTTTATTAAAAATGTAGTTTTATTTTCCAATTTATTGATCCAACTTTAATGAATGTGATTTATGTCAATTTCCCACTTTCTATGTGCCCAATATTCACCCCACATAAATGGACCCATTTTTTGACATGGTCCCATTATTTTTTTTGAAGCCATATTTTTGTAAAATAACTATGTATAGAACTTATTTTAGAATGATTTATTTAATTACAACATCACACCCAATGCCCCTTTTATTACAGTTCCATTGTCAGTATCCAGTTGCCAATTTTATTGAAGGATCAAAGGAATTATCTTATTTTCATTAATGATGGAACTCAAAGCATTCTTCCCCACATAGTTCAAGTTAATTGTGATTTGGTTCAAAATACAGTTGTAACACCCAAACATTAGAATCCCACAACCTGTTCATTAATAAATACATTGGTATGATAAAAAGAATGATATCCCGAAGGAATTATTATTTTAGTAGTCTTGAAGAAACTATATACATACTTTTACTCCAATTACATTGGGAAATGTAAAAAATACAATGCATAACAAAAACTAATAAAACTGCATCCATGAGAACTGAATAAATGGTCTCCACTTCATAACCTTTTGAAGGTAAAAAATGAAAGGTGTGATCTCAAATGATCAGTAAGGGTTGAAAATTTCTGAATCATGAATCAAAAATAATTGAAACAAAATCAAATTGGAATAGTCAATATGGAATGGTGAATAAATGAAAAACACATGCCATTAATAAAGTGAGAATGAAACAACATCCATTGATTTTTTCATAGTAAAAACATCATGAATAGTAATAAATAAAAATGAATAAATATATTGATTATTAATTGGACTTCATTTATCTAGAAAATTATACCACTATACAGTCAAAATGGTTTAAGTCTGAGGTAGATACCTGTCTGATTCTGTTTTGGAAAGAAACTCAAAGGGTTTTTTAGCAAACTGATTTGTCTCACGAGACCTATCAATTAATCCAAGGGCTATAGAGTTCCATGACCATCAATTAAAGTCCAAATAGTTATTTATAAATAGATTTATTACAAGTACAATACGCCTTCTAACTATCTGTATAGAGTAGAGGACACATATTCATCAATATTTTCATGGTTAAAACAACATCCCAAATAAACACTGTATATAAAAGTGTATGTAGATTAAGACAATAATCATATAAATAGAAATAGAATATGGATATATAATGTATTTTAAATTTCAAATGAAAAATTATCTCAAAGGGGTACTTGGTAAACCACATAACAATGATTAGGTTCACAATACAAAGTAAATAATAATGAAATGGAAGCCGAAACATGGTCCCTTACAACATTGTAATCAATTGAGTTATTAATAATCACGTGAATAACTGAATACCCTAAATATAAATATAATAATTATATTATATATCAAATAAATTTATACATACCCCACATACAAGAAATAAGTGGAGAAAAATGGAAATCTCAGAGTAATAAAAGTATGATGAAAAACGCCTTACCTTTTTCCCTAATTTGTTTTTTAATTGATCTTAATAACCTGAATAAAGAAATTTATATCCATTAACTCATAATTCCAGAACTTCATAGACATTTAATTTATTTATTATATCCTTATGAAGTTCATTAATGTCCTTTTTGATGGGATTATGAGGTTTAATTTTATTGTTTTGGAATAATTTTCTTCCTTGGTTTTCATGATCTGTTTTCTTGTATATGTGTATTGAACATAGTGTAAAATAGAAATTTAAATCCACAATTGAATTTATGAGTTATTAATTAGCATAAAAATGTTTAAATGATCATATAAATCCTTTGGTTATTTTGGAGGAGGATGAATCATTATAAAATATTTTAATGATAAATGCTTGGATTATTTTCGTGGGTTTTTGATCACCACAAACTCATCTTGTTTTATAATTAAATACCTAGTGAAAAAAATGATTCCATAAAATTAAATATGATATATTTCATATATAATGATCTGTTTCAACCATAAAATTGGTTTCATGACTAGAATTAATGATTTTAATAGAAATTAAAAACTCGCCATCCTTGAATGTGATAAATTGACACATCTCAGACGGTGTTTTCAATTTTATTATAAGAGGAGGGAAAAAAGAGATGATGATGGAATATTAAATTACCATAAAAACATTCCAGTACATATAAGGTGTTGTATTTTTTACAACAATTGGATGAGGATAGGTGAAAATATAAAAGAAATAAAAAAAACTGAAAAAGAAAGCAAAATAAATGAAAAGGGGAATTTACCTCTAGAATCTATCTTCCTTTGAGAGCCTCTTTATGGGAAATGATTTGGTATTTTATGGATAAAAAGGGCTCTTGGGTGTGGGGAAGGATCCTAGTGATATATGTGAGAAGAATTTTGGTATGTCTTGAAGCTTGAGTGGTGTGTGTAACTGTGGGTGTGGGGGTGGTTTATATAGTTTAGGGGAGGATGGTTTTCTTAATATTATATTCATTAATTTATTATTTTTCAACAAGATAATAAATAGTGAGTAATACATGAACATGAATAGTAATATGTGCATGTGTGTTATAAATAATGGTTTCTTACATCATCTATGATGTAGGTAATAATGTATTTACCTCATAATGTATTAATACCGTAATTACGATATTTTACTATTCACCAAAATTCATGTATTTTAGAAAAATCCCAAAAATTCACCCTAACCAATTTTTGACGTGTAGAATACAAAAATGAACTCCATTTTTCAAAAATAATTTTCTAAATATGTGAATGTTTTTAAAAAAAATCATCATTTAATAGAGAAATACTAACACTTAAAATATTAATCTACATTTTAAGGTACCTAAATATTATTTACACTTCCATGGGTAAGATTATAATTAATAAGGTTCATATTACCATTCATAAGGGTATGTTACTCTTCATAAGTGTGAGTTACTATTCACCAATAGTTAACTTGATTCTAACAGACTCCAAATATCACCATAATCACAATCGTGTATATATATTTTTTGAAATTCAAAACAGAAAAGTTGAAAATTTAATTTGAATGGATATGTTATGACATTATCCTATAATAAGAAATTTTTATTTCAAAAAGAAATACTGCTTCAGGAAATATAGGATATCTAGTGAATATAAATTATTTAAGAGAAACATTCCATAACATGTTTGGGGTATTATATTCTTCCCACATTTAGAAATTTTGTCCCCAAAAGTTTTCATCTTCAAATCCCACAAAAAATAATGTGGGTGGTTCTTATTCATAACATCCTCAGGTTCCTACATTTTATCCACCATTTTATGGTTTCTCCAAATAACCTTTATGAGATGGGTCATTTGATTTCTCAATAATGTTTCCCTAGAGTCAAGAATCTCAACTCACTCTTCATAGTTAGCCAAATCAGGTTCCAGCTTTATTTATTCATAGGAGACTACATAAATTTAGTTTGGGATGTATTTATTTTACAAAGACATGTGGAACACATTATGAAATTTGGAGGGACTTCGTGGCATTTCTAAACTGTAAGATACTACTCCAATTATTTCTGGAATTTTGAACGGCCTGATGTACCAGGGGCTCAGTTTTCCTTTCTTTTCGAACCATATGACACCCTTACATAGAGATACTTTTGAAATGGCATGATATCCTACGTGAAATTCCAAATAATTTCTCTGGTTGTCTGTATAACTCATTTTCATACTTTTGGAAACATTATTACGGGTGCAATTTTTTTTTCCTTTGCTGTTGTCTCTTCGATATGTGCTAGGCCTATAAGTTTCCTCTCACCAAATTCATCCCAACATGTTAGAGTTAGACACCTCTTACCACATGATGCTTCATATGGTGTCATTTGAATTCTAGAATGGAAACTGTTATTTTTGAAAAAATTCACCAAAGGCAATAAATGATACCACATACCTCAAAAGTCAAGAGAGCATGATCTCAACATGTATTCCAAAACTTGAATAGTCCTTTCAGACGGTCCATCAATTTGGGTGTGATAAGCAATACCCATATAAAGATCAGTAGCCAAATCCTTCTAGAGACTTTTCCAGAATTTTGATGTAAATCAGGGATCTCGATAAGACATAATCGATATAGGTTCACCATGAATTCTTAAAAAATAATTAATATAAATACTTTTCAGGAACTCAAGTGGTAAATCATACCTTATAGTTAAGAAATGTGTTGATTTCATGTGATGATGAATAATTACCCATATAGAATCATTACTTCTAGGTGTCCTCAGTATCCCAATGACAAAATCAATCATAATTTCATCCCACATCCACATAGCAATAAGTAGAGATTTCATGAACCCTCAAGGATGTTTTCTCTCAGCCTTCACATGTTGGAAAACTAGACACCTTAACACATGGTCAGAAATTTATCTCTTCATGTCATCCCATAAAAAATTATCCTTCAGATATCTGTACATCATAGTGATATGGGGGTTTGTAGAGAAATTTTAGATATGAGATTCATCTAATAGTTCCCCATTTAGCTTAGGTACTAATGGAACATATAACCTCTTCCCATATTTCATAACTCCATCCTCATACACGAAGTCCTCCAATCATCCATCCTTAATAGCTTTAATTTTCTTTTTTAGATTTTAATCATCATATTGAGAGCTTTTTTATCTTATCTATTAAATAGGGTTTAGTAATCATTTGAAAAAGGAAATTTTCTTCCCATTCCATAACAATTCGTATATCCATCTTTAGTAAATCCATAAATATAAGATCTTTCTCAATCCTCATTTGGGACAAAAGTCTATAATATTTCTTACTTAATGCATATATAACCTTATTTTCCTTTCCTGGGTGGATATGTATTGAAAAATCATAATCTTTGAGTAACTCAAGCCATCTATTTTTCCTCATGTTGAGTTCTTTCTATGTAAAAATGCATATCAAACTCCTGTGATCTGTATATATCTCACATCTTTCATTGTAGAGATAATGTATCCATATTTTTAGAGAAAATATTATAGTTGCAAACTCAAGATCATGAGTTGGGTAATTTTATACATGAGTCTTCAAATTCCATGATGCATAAGAAATAACATTATTATTTTTTATAAGGATTCAAACCAATCCAATCTTTGATGCATCACTGTATATCAAAAATCTATCATTACCAGATGAAACAGTCAAAATTGAAGCATTGAACAATATTCTTATAAATTATTCAATGAATTATGTGTATTATTTATTCCATACAGTATTAACCCCTTTACGCGTGAGATTGGATAGCGGGTCAGAAAATCAAGAGTAATTCTGATCGAAACACCGATAGTAACATGCTACACCAATAAAAATGTGTACCTCAGTTATGTTTGTTAGCGTAGGACATTCTTAAATTGCCTTTATCTTCACAAGATCAACTAAAATTACATCCTTAGAGATAATATGGCCCTAAAAAAGCTTATTGAATCCAAAATTCAAACTCAGTAAAAAGAACATATTTCCAAAAACAATATTTCATTTTTTTACATAATTATATTAAAATTAATTTATTCTAGTTCAAGTGATTTAATCATGGGAAATGGAAACCATATTTTGACTCAATAAGTTCAAATTTTGGGTATATATATCCCATTAATATTTGGTAATTATGAATAGTAATGATGGTAAATATTTTTCTCCTCAATAATGGTGAAATGGAAAAAATAAGGTTAAATCGATGTGATAAGGTCTGAAAATCAATCCATCAATTAATGTAATCCAATTTTATGTGTTTATTTCATCATTTCCATCTATTTATTTAATATATGGACACTTTTTTCTATTTTTCTTGGATTATGGCCAAAATTATAATTTATGGAATGAATAAATATAAAATGTCACTTGGTTTAATTTGATATAACAAAAAAATTTACATAAGGATAGAAAATAATAATTTAGGACATAAATGATTACATGTAAGATAAGTTAACATTTTTATCATGGAACTGTATTACTAATTTACAGTGATTAAAAAATTACCTTAAATGCTTACATGACTCTCATATAATATTTATTCAATTAATAGAAAAATAAAATATATTATTTCAAAATATTAAAAGTATTATGATTTGGATGAATTGTTGTGTTCCACAAATTTTTTATATAATAAAAATTTTTCATATATGTTTGTAATTTGTTTATTCAAATTCCATTGTTGTGATGTTTTTTTCAAAGTCAAATTCTATGAATAGTCCTAAAAATTATATTAATAGTATTTTGTGATAAAAGTTTATTAGTAAATTATTTAGTAATCATAAAAATATCAAAATAGGAAAAATAATAAATAAAATGGTCCAAAATATCATCCCTTGGTAATTTATTACATAATATTTAAAATATAGGTAAAATTATTAACCGTTATTATTGGTCAGAGAGAGTAACTAAAGAGGGGGTGAATTGAGTTTCCAAAAAAAATTTCTATAAAAAAGTAGACTAAAATAAAATCCTTGGTATAAAATAATATGACCAATAAACCAAAATAGTATATCGATATAAGAACTATCTTTTTAAAAAATGTCTTAAAGAATGATTATATATTTATAAAAGTATGAATGAAAAACAGCTTAACATTGGAAATAAGTATACATAGAAAGAAACATATATAAACACTTGTTATGATTAATTATCAAAAAAAGAATTTATCTAGAAAAAAAGATAAACATTAAAGAGAAATAAAGGAAAAAACAACAGGTTCAGTCTCAAAGTGATACCTAATCCCCTCCATATGGAAATCAGTTAATGCTATTAAGATTGTAAATATAATCAAATAAATACAAAACGTAGATTAAGTATACATAAAACAGCTACAAGTTCTTCAGTATAAAATCCTCTCCCATAGTTTTATGTGGGGTAAAAGAAAAACAAATGTCACATAAGGACCTATTCCAAAAACACAGTGAGAAAGAAATTGAGAAATAAGATAATCAAAATCATTATCCAAGAATGTACAGGTGATAGTATGTGTTGGATAATTAGAAAAATACATAGTGAAAAAACTAAAATTGAAAGAAAAAATAAACATGGATTAGTCTGATGTATTATGTATGTCTATAATCCTCATAAAAATAATGGGAAGAGTGAGTGATTTGTTCATAAATATTGAGGGAGAATAGAGGATCATAGAATTGTGCAGTAATGATTTATTGTGTCTCTAACAATTATCTTAATCCATATTGGTGATGTTTTTTGTGCCTTGCATCGTTGATCCTTACAGTGTTTGAATCAGTATGTTCAAGAGGGTTTTCATATTTGATTACACGACGTAGAAAACGTTGTATTAGAAAATCATCTAACTTCAAAAGAGATATCCTTCATGAATATATAGGCTCTTTCATTGAAGGAGATCCACATTCCTTAGATCATATTTTACTAAGTATTAATGACCAGTTCATCTATCTATTGAGATATTCACCCCCAAAATCCTGGACAACAACAGTACCAAGAGTGTTAGCAGTGACTCAACTTCTGACCGTAACTCCTTTAATAATATCATTGACTTACGTCTGGTGGAAACTCATCTTAGATATAATGGAGTCTTGTGTCTGGTGGTAACTCCTCTGATGGTATTGGTGACTTATATATGTCAGTAACTCCCTTGATGGTAGTAGTGACTCAAAACCAATGGTGTCTTGCCATAACTCTTAACAGAAATATGATAGAAGTAATATTTTCATATAAAATTAAATAATAAAAAATATAAAACATAAGAAATATATAAATAAATCATGGTTTTTTATCATAAAAATAATATATGTCAAACACACTTCATTTAAGTATGTTCCAACATTCTCCCCCATTTTGATGATCAAAAAATAGGTAATTTTATAAAGCATGTAATAAATATATAAGGGACAATGATTAAATTCAAAATTCCTTATCTTCCCCTTTGAGATTATAAAATGTTATATAAATGCAAAGAAAATTGTGTAAAGGAAAATAACATAAATTGGTTTCATTAGATAACTTAAAAAATTAATTTCAAATAAGATAATGTTTAATGAAATGATGTACAGGATCCCTATTAAATAGATACCACCAAAACAAATCATGCCTTAGAAGATGATGGGTGACCAACTTTCTCCTTTTCTTTTTTCCTTTTCCCTATCACTATCATTGTCTTGAGAAAAGACTTTTGAGGTGTAAGTTGGAGAATAGTTTGTGTTAGAGGTTAAAGTGGTATAGGAGTAGAGGGGTCAGTAAGAAGAACTAGCTTGATTCACATAATAATTTCAATTGGTGAAAAACATAGAGGATGATGTGGTGGAGGCTTAAGACTGGTTGACTGAGAAATTAATGCTAGCCAAAACTGATTTACCCATATTGTTATGGATGAAAAAATTTATGAAATAGAGATTGCTTATCTGGAAAGAAAAATTGTTTGATGGAAATGGAGATAAGTTTTGAGAAGATTTATAATGTCCCCAATTATGGTGCCTCCACATTCTATTGCATTAATGAAATAATAATTCTCATCCATAATCATTTGAAGTGGTGGTGTGAGATCTTTTAACTGAATTACCTATTCATTGAAGGCTCTTTTCACTAGAGGGATCTTAATGTTATTAGAAATGTATTATAAATTTTTAGACATGTCTTTCTTAGTTTAAATCTTTGACAAATACAATTTTATAGACTTTTTTTATTACTTATATGTCTTATCCCAGATCTCCAGCATACTATTTTAATAACAGATGAATATTCCCTCCATGAAGATGTGTCTACCTTATTTTATTATCATGAGTAGAGATATCTCCCATAGAATTACTGATTTCTTCTCTGAACAACTATTTAAAAAATTCTCTATCAAAATTTATTGGAGAAGGATAAGGTTTAGATGTAATTGAGGAAACATAAGCCAACCTATCCAACTTCTAAGACATGGAAGTCATGAATTATGAAAAATATGTTTTTAGTTCCCCAATTGATGACTTAAAACTCGCTACAACAAAGTTTAATCTACCATTTTCAACATTCATTTCATTACTATGAAATCCAACTTTATGTTGAATATGATATATCAACAACTCAACCAAATAGCTAAAACTATCTTCATTATGCCGAGTAGTAGGATATGGTTGGTTGTTCAAGACTTGTAAAAGTCTAAGACCAAATTATTTTAAAAAATCTCTATATATGAATGAATTGAATTCTGAAAAGAATATAAATCAACTATGGTAACAACTTTAAGAGGAATCAAAGATTGAGTTGAGGGAATATTACCTTAATCAAGGGATATTTATTCCCTAGCTGATCTGTCTGTGACTCTAGGAACAAAATGATGTAACTCTCCAGCGTCATTTACTATATTCACTAAGAATCCTTCTCTTCTGACTTCAAAATGATCATCTGAATCACTATAAGTTAGACCAAGTCTTACAAAACCAGGTTATTTTTTCCATTCTTCAAAAGATCAAACTGAAGGTATAACATAAGGAATAATTGGAGTGTCTCTAGTAAAAATTAAGATTTTATATACTTTTGTTATTAAGGGTATGGGAGATATGTGTGATATCAGATATCTGACCTTTTGAATGATTCTTAACAACTAAAACTATAGGAAATCCCCCCTAGTTATAGATGGTAGCACTACTTTCTGAACAGTTTCCAAGGCTTCCAATGATTCCAACTGAGAAAGTTTAACTAATTACTCATTATGATTAGGATTTACCCCACAATTTTAGCTTACTTTTCTTTTGAAATAACTGAATGAATATTAGGCCACAAAATGTCCCTAGTCTAATTTTCCTTGATGAGATAGGATACAATTGGTGTAGATAGTTGAATATAAACTATCCCTTGGGTAGGATGAAAATGATCATCACCATTATGATTATTCCGATAATCTGTAGGACCAATTCCTTTGTGTGGATCATCTATTTTATCAGATCCACTTCCATTATTAAGAATATTAGTATTATCATCAAGAAATTCATCATCTTTATCCTTTTCAACCCCAATGAAAGAATAATTAGGATTGTCAAGGTCAATAATTTCTTTATCTACCATTTCAAAAACAATATCCTTCACCCCATTAGAACAGTCCTCAATTGATTCAAATTCAGTTGATTTATACTATCTCTATTCAAAAATGACATTATCTTCTTAATTTCCATTCTTAGATAAGAGGGTTTATCTAGAAGGTAGAGAGCCTATAGATCTGGCATGTTCACTAGTTGATCTAGCTAAATATTTTATGATTTTTTAATTTCTTCCTTCTTCATCTGACATAGTTTCTTCTTATTATTCATCTCTTATAGAAACATTTTGAAATATAATACTCATGTACCTCATCAGGTTCAAGAACATGATCCACCTTGTCTTTTGGTCTAGTTGTTTGTGCAATTGGATTAACATCATCATAAATATTTTCATTTTCCCTGACCCAACATCAGTTTTCTTGATTCCAATTTACTATTAATCATTTTTAGATTTACTTTGAAAGAAAAAAACCAACCATTTTATCATCAGCTTCTTCTCCAATATTATCATGACCCTTTGCATCTTGAATGGTAGATATCATTTTAGGATAAATGAGAGAGTTTTATCTAGAATACTTCTTAAACATCTCATTCATATGAATTACCAAAAACATAAAAAGATTAAATTTTCCCCTTTCTTCATCATATAATTTAAATATGCATCTTTAAACTTCATTGTGATTAATTCTCCTTTTCTTAGAGATAAAACATGTTGTGAAAACATAAATAGTATCTTGCACTCACCATCAGGCTCTACATCTGTTGTTCTCCTCTTGGTTTTGTCTCTAGTTAATTCTATGAGAGCCTCTTCTAATTTATCATTTTGAATTCATCCTTGAAAATCTTCATATACCCCATAGTGAGGAATATTTAAACATTTTACCCACTATTTTGAAGAGAATGAAATATCTTCCCCATCTGTGATACTATGAATCCAATCTTCTTTTTAAAAACAAATTTCACATTTTGATAGAATTCATAAACAATCCTTGGATAAAACGTTCTATGATTCGAGGTAATCCAACCCAATCACATTTTTTTCTGTTACCTTTAATAGGATAATATATCTTATTGTATGATATTATGCCATGATCCATTTTTCATCATGTCTACTCGGTCCATCATATGAAAATTTTCTGATATAATTATCAAATTTCTCATACATACTCTTCATTTTTGGGAAGGAATCGCTTATTCTGGATTTTATTTGGTAACTCTCCTCATATGTTCTATTAGAATCAGTGGAAGGTTTTATGAGCAAGGATGAGGGAAGATCGGTTGGTGAGGAAGGAAAGGGGTCAGGATTTCAAGGGTTAAAGGAAGTGAATTGATTTAGGGTAATCTCGACATTATTATCATTATGGGATAAAAAGAATAATAATAAAATAATAATCATTTAATCGGAGCAGGAAAATAAAAATGTTAATAAAATTAATGGTATCATAAAAAGGAAATGTGACTCATCAATGGTGAATCATCAACAATGATTCATCCCTAGTGACTCATTAACGGTGACTCATTAATGGTGACTAATCAATGGTGACATACCAATGATGAATTATCAATGGTGACTTGTCAATGGTGACTTATCAATGGTGACATATCAATGGTGACTTATCAATAATGACTTATCAATGGTGAATTATCAATGGTGACTTATCAATGGTTACTTATCAATGGTGACTTATCAAAATTGGCTTATCAATGGGGACTTATCAATAGTGACTTATCAATGGTGACTTATCCATAGTGACTCATCGATGGTGACTTACCAATGGTGACTTATCAACCAATGTTTATCATTCCTTCTTCATGTTAGGTGTAGTTTAATCTTTAATTATTTAATGTATTTGTCAATATATCACCTATCATATGTTCAATCCCAATAAATTCTAAAGGTATATCACCCTTTTGATAAAGATATCTCTAAAAGTGATGTCTTACATCAATATGCTTTGTTCTAGAATGTGATATTGGATTTTTTGTAAATGTTTATTGCACTTGTGTTATCACAACTAATAGGTACATGTCTAAATAGGTATCCAATGTCTAGTAAAGTATGTTTCATCCACAAAATTTTTTCCCATCAACTTCCTACATCTATGTATTTAGCTTCATTAGTGGACAGTTAAACAAAATTTTACTCCATACTACACTATGATACAAGATAATTTTCTTAAAATATGAAATGTTCCTAAAGTGATTTTTCTATTTAACATTAATCCACCAAAATAAACATATGAATGAATAACTAAATAAAATTATTTTCCTCTTGGGAAGAACAATCCTTAATTGGTTGTCCACAAAAGGTATTAAAATCCTTTTTACATCAATTAAATGAGACTCTTTTTGATTTTCTTGAAAGCGAGTGTACATACAAACACTAAACATAATATTTCACTGACTAGAAGTTAAGTAGAGAAGAATACCAATTATTCCACTGTAACTATTTTAACCTAACGCTTTCCCAGCTTCATCAAGTTGTAGTTTATAGGTCGTACTAATGCGAGTATCACTACATTGAGTACTTTCCAAACTAAAACCTTTAACATATCATTAGTGTATTTTCTCTGATTCAAATCAATTATTTCTTTATTTTGAAAAATCTAAATTCCATAAAAGAATTTGATTTCAACAATTAAACTCATTTCAAATTCATTTTTCATCAATTTTGAAAAATTAAAACGCAAGGAATCATTAGTAGATCAAAAAATAATATCATCTACATAAATTTGAACTATCAAAACATCTTTTGAAATTATTTTTATAAACAGGGTTTGATCATCAATGCTTTTTGAAAAAAAATTGAAATAAGTAAAGTGGTAAGCATATCAAACCAAGCTCTATGATCCTATTTTAAACTATACATAGACTTTAGAATTTTAAAAACACACTTCAGAAAATATAGGTTTTGAAATCATGGGGGTTGTTAAACAAAAACATCATCATTTATAAACCCATTTTAGAAGGAACTTTTAGCATCCATTTGATAAAGTTTGAATTCTAGTTGTGCTACATAAGAAAATAGTATCTTAATGGATTCTATTATTGCTATGGGTGAAAATTTCTCTTCATAATCAATAACATTTTCTTCATTATAACCTTCAGCAACTAATCTAGAATCATTTGTTCTTATAGGTCTATATTCATCAACCTTGTTCATAAACACACACATAGTGCCAATAATTAGGTTATCTTTAGGTCTGTTAACATGTTCCCAAACACTGTTTCCTTCATATTTATTACATTATTCTTGCATAGATATTACCCATAACTCATCATTGATGGAATAATTTATGTTCTTAGGTTAAATATTTCACATGATTCCTTGATGTTCAATTTGTTTTCTTAGGGAAGATCTAGTCTTTGTTTCTGTGTCATGGATCATTATTAATATATCTAAATGGTGATATATATGAGTCCTAATTAGTATATTAGAAAATGAGATGATATAATGGCGATTGTTTTCTTGATCGGGTTCTAGTAGTCCATAGGCAATAGTTATTTCTTATTGAATAGGACATTCAAATGGTTTGAAATTGACATTGAATGATTAAATATCATCCTTAGGGTCTTCCAAGATATTCTTAGTTTTATTGGGATTTGTTTCATAATATTTTATATGAATTTATTCATACAAATTTTTGGTCATCTTGTTAAAAACATTTTAGGATTTATTGGATTTTGAATACCCAAGGAAAATTTCGTCATCAATCTTGGAAGAAAATCTATCCATGTTATCATTTTTATTAAGAATAAACACTTTTCAACAAAAAATTCTAATATAATTAACCTTTGGTTTTATAATATTCCATAACTCTTAAGGTTTTTTCTTTAAAGGATGTCTAATCATAACTCTATTTATAGTATATTAGGATGTATTGACATCTTCTTCCAAAAAGTAGATAGGTAGGTCAAAATCATTTAACATTTTCTGAGTTATCTCTTGTAGAGTCCTATTTCTTCTTTCAACAACTCCATTTTTTTGTGGTGTTCTTGGAGAAGAAAAGTTGTGATTATATACATTTTGATAACAGAATGAATAAATATATTGATTTTCAAATTTACTACCATTATCACTCCTTAAGGACTAGATCCTAATTCCACTAAGGTTTTCTATAGATTTGGAATACATAATAAAGTAATAACAAGCTTTACTTAACTATTCACATTCATACATGTCACATGTGTATAAAAACCCATATATTACTAATTAAATTTATTAATAACACATGAATATACCCTCCAATTCATCAAAATTAACATTTTCTAAATAATCATTTAAGAAATTCAAGTTCTTATAGGCCATTAATTAAAGGGAATCAAATTCTGACGGAGGAAATGTCCCTTACCTTTCAATCTTATTCCAGTCAACTTAATGTTGGGATTCCTACATTTATGAAAGCACAAAAACACACCCCTTGGGAGGATAAAAATAGGCATAACAATTCAAACGAAAATGAACAAGTTGATACTTAAAAGGTGAAATGTTTCTAGAAAATTTCATAAGGTAAAAACCCTGATTCCTAACACCAGTAAGGGCCCATGTCAAAAACATTCCTTATATCACACTATGTCGTCATATAATATGGAAAACTAGAAATCATTAATCCAAGAATGCATTAAACAAATAAATAATAATTTTTGGATTGAATAATGTGCACCTCTATTGAAGGGGTTTTATTATTAAATCATGACTTTGTTTCTCAAAAAAATCATTTATCCCAATTAAGTAGGTCATTTCAAAATCACAATTAAATTTTTCTAACTATAATTAAGCAGGAAACTAATTCATTCTTAAATTAAAGTGAATGGATAAGGATCCTACCTCAAAATATGACCAAGACATCAATTCGGTGGTTTACACCTTTGACAAAGATTTGTAAACACATGCATGCACATACAATCCAATATATATTAATATACCCGTTAATCATATATAAATTTTCTCCTCACCATGAGGGAACATGTAGATGGAGGATATAGTCACACACACATACACACACCTACGTATGTGTGATAAAGTCTTTATGATTCAAAAAAACATCTAATTTACCAAAAAGAAACCAAGAATCACCAAACACCCAAAATTAAATGGGTGAAACAAAACAGCCAATGAAAACTCTCATCTCTGATAGCGGAAGAAAACCCAAAAGGGACCGTAGTGAATCGCCCTGGGTGGCCAACATTGAAACACATGCAAGCCAACTTGAGAAGCCTTCTTCACACCCCAGCATCGAAGTAAAACCAAAAAAAACAGATTACCCCTTGAGCATGGGTTTGACCGAACAAGTAGGGCGACAGGAAGACAAAAAATCATCCAAAAATCAAGTGGTGAAAGAACTAGAGAACTTTCCTTGAGACATTGAACAAGTATTTCCAAAAGATACAGGTGAAATCATCATAGAATGGGGGATTCAAAGAGGGGGAACCACGCATCACAAAGGAAAACCCTATGGGTTCATCTTGATAAAGGGGAAGGATGTTTTAGAATAGGATTTAATTTCATTTCATTTTTATTTCAGTTAATTTAATTTAACTCAAAATGAAAATCAGGTAGTTGTGCATGATTTGTGATGCATGATTTGGAAAATTGTGTCCCAGTCCTACACCCTCTGATGGGCACCTTGGAACCCCACACGGCTTGTCCTGCACAGTTTAGAAATTGTACACCAACCAAACGTTGAATAGTGTTTAGGTGCTGCCTCTACCACTAACTGGGTAGTCTATGCACATGGTTTGGAAAACCCTACATAGCCTATGCACACCCCCATTTCCCCATCATTATAAATCCACATGGTTTTTTACTTAGGTAGCACAATTTCAGACAAACTGTGTGCCTAGTGCAGATCCGTTGAAACATGGCTATTCTTGGTACAATGCTCTTGAAACTCATCAATACATGTGGGAAACTAATGAATCATTTACCCAATCCCAAAAACATCACATTGACTTGCTCCAACATTCATAATTTTGTTCCATGTATCATTTTAAAAAATTCCCCATTCAGTAATTGCTAAAAACTCAAATTCCTTCAGAAAACAACCAGGTCCAAAAACACGGGATTCTAAAATCTCCCCACTTTAAAAATTCTCATCCCTGATAATCCTTTATGAACTAAAAAAACACCACCCTAACTAAAAGGGTCATAAATTCCCATTCAAATGTCCATGTTATGTTTCCAAATGACAATTTCACCTTAAATAATTTCAGAAGTCCAATGCATTTAAACCATCAAATCTCGAGCCAATGATCAATTCCCAATTGAAATGTCAAAGCAGCGTTTAACCTATCCCACTTATCTAATGACATTACCTTGACATAATATCCATAAAAAACATCCCTATGTTTCATTCCACCAACGGTCTTAGCATTTAATGTCCAATTCCAAACCATAGCTCCTACATAATTGGAATTCACTAAGTGGTAATGCCCAAATTGTTCTAGCAATGCTTCTAATGTGATTTAATTAATGGTGTAAACCATATTAAATATAAGTAGATATCAGAGACCTAATTGAAGGGGAATTCTTGAATCTCGATTGACCAACAAAAATTGACCACACATTATTTCCTCAAAGGACATCATAGACCCATAAACCACACCTCCAATAAATTGGAGACATGATTTTAAAATAGTTTCATCACCATTCATATACATATATTAGGAAGTAAAATAATTTAATCCACATATGGATAACCATTCTCAAAGATGCTCGACTTGGATGGTCGGTATATCACTACTAAATTGTAACGCCTCTCCCAATGCATTTTTCATTTACAACGAATGAGTCTACCAAAGATCACACATAACAACCGGTGACTATTCAGGACCAGACCAACAATTGTACATTTAAATTTTTTTTTCATGGCCCAAAACATTTCATAAACCAAATCCAACCCCCTCGAATTGTTAACATTGAATCATACCTCTAATCCCAACTACAAGTATGTGGAATCCTTGATTACATCGAACTAGAGTCCATGGAACTTAGACAAGGTAGTATATACTCCATGTTATAAGAGAGATGTTGGTACAAAGCCAACCATCTAAATCAGATCATCAATTGATCCTAGAATGGAATCATTCAAGTGGTCATGTATGAAGGAATGATGGTGTCTAAGAGCCTATCTAAGGCATTCCTACATGGGAACCGAAGTATCACTCTGAACTAACCAATCCTCCAAATAACCACGCATTCAGAATACAACACAGATAATGACTACTTATCAAGCCCAATGAATTTTAAAACATAGAATGGTGTAAGACTGGTTCACTCTTACTGCATCATGGATTATGTCATGATAGGGGGCATGCTCATATCTTTCAAAATAGTACACTAATTGGAAATAAAATGTTACCGAGAAGACTAGTCGAACCACTACTGGTCGAATCTTTAAAATAAGTTCAACTTCACTTGTAGATGCATCATCAAATGAATGATGATTCCTATACCACAAATGCATTCATTATCATTATATCTTTACCAAAGAAACCATTCCAAGACTAATAGTGTTTCTAAAGGGTTTCACATAGTACCAACCTCATCAACATCATGTTTATGAGAAAGCACCAAACCAATTCAAAACATGCATGAGGAGAGTCCATGGGGATTTATTAAATACTATGGGGCTATCCAAATTTATTAATTTATATTAAACTCAGACAACCTACTTTTATATATAGTATATATAATTTCTGAGTGTTGAACCCACAGGGATAGATTATATCTTCTAAATTAATTAGGAAATTGAAATTGAAATGTTTTGATTCATTTTAATGAATGCGAAATAATGACAGGATTTATTGGGTTGTGATATCAGGTTGGGAGACATTCCGAGTTCAGTTATTTTCAGGTTTTTGTGATAGGGATTTACATTAAAGTGAATTTATTTAGTTTTGGGTTGGAATTGGGTTAGAAGAGGTCTATGGCCTGACTACCCACCCCTAATAATGTGGTTTTCCCTTTGCATTGGTCATATACATGGGGAAAACACATTGTTAGGTGACCCAAAAACTTCTTTAAAAATAACCAACCTAGATTCTATAATTTTCATTCCCAAATAAGTTGATTAATTGTTGAAATATATTAAACAACTTCATGCCACAAAAATGATCATGCAATAAAAAATAAAGATGAATTGGAATTGAATAAATGGTTTTCAAAAATCCAAAACCGAAATAGATAGTATAAAATAATCCCTAGGATCACATCCCCATTTAACCACATCACCCATCACAAATGGGACTACTTTCTCATGATGGGTGTGAGTGGAATCAGTACTGGAAGAGGAATGAAGTATGGCCACATTGTCTAGCAGACGTCCCTTGATGTTATGCTTGATCCCTCAGGACCAGAGTGTCTTGGAATGGTTGATGGATGACTCTTTTTATTGGTAAAATCATCCAATCCTATGGCCCACGTCACCTATATTTTCTCTGTGTGTTTCTGTGTATACGACATGTACATGGTTTACATGTCGTGAACCCCGGATCTGATTTATCCTCCTCAACATTGAATCCAGAGATTTTTCTTTGAATATTTGACCCATTACACATTGTGTACCAAGATTAAACATCATGTACTTGGTTCTCAAACTATGTACCATCATCACGACTTGTCCAGTTTAGATCTATCTCACCCAATATAGTAATGACTTGTACTTGTGGTACACGATGTGTAGTAATTTTTCTTTAGTTTACATATCCACTTCTCCCTCAAAAATTTTGTGTCCCACCACATCCTTTTTCTCATATTTTCTTCTCTTTTTGTTCATTTTAAAAAATATGTTATTTACTTCAAAAAATAATAATTAAAGTCAAATCATTCTTGAATTGAAAAGATTATTCAATAAAGTACAAAAATTTATTTACTAAAATTCCTTAAAATATATTCATGAAATATACTTATCACCAGCCTTAGAGGAATTTCAAGATAGAAGTAACCCTTTAAATAATATTTCATAATTATGCTCCTTCTACCCCGAATGACACACTTAATATAATTGACATAGAACTCTCCAACTTTGAAGTTTCATAGTCATTGAATGAAGTCATCGAAAGTCTATCCTTTCAAAATAATTCTAGTTCATATTTATTGTAAATGCATGTGTGAAATTCCACAACCCATGATCACCATGTAAAAGCATGTCGTATGAAAGATGAAATCAAAATGACTAGCATGTTAAAACACCCAAGTCCCAGATAGTCCTCATAATATGTGGGAGAGAGTTGTTTCATTAATTCACAGGTCACTTTACTTCAGAGTTGACCCAAGAACATACTCAACAACACAAGAATCAATGATCACACCGAACTCAACTGGTTTATTACAACATTTAACAACTCGAAGGGTACCGCGTAAATTAATGAATACTACCCCAAAATTAGAGAAGAATATGGTACATCATGAGTGATATCCATAGTCTATATTCCCAATGAAATCATATATCAGATGAAACTTAAAGAAACTGGATAAAAATCACATCATCTAATTAAGCGATTAACTTGAATGATGATGTATCGAGCCGTCTGTGTTTGAAGAAAAGAGTTTCTCACATGACTTCGTAAGTAGATAATCATGCATAAGGCATGTATAACCTACTGAACTGAGCATTCCTCAATAATAATTCTTATATCAATAGTCATGATTCAATGGCCACCCATCTGAACAGGGGTGACTTTTAATATTAAAAGTCTTACTAGGGACAATGGCACCTAAGCAGCACAAAACATAAAAAGGCTCACAATATTAGTAAGGAATTTAAATATTTAAGGGGTAATAAATACAATGGTCTAGACACTTATGAATCATATGTGAGAACCCCATCACTAGGCCATTCAAAAAATATTTCACTATGCATAAGGGCCCCTTTTATTTAAGTCATGTCAAAATAATCAACCTACAGATAAACGTTCACATATCCATTCCAAGGAATATCACATGAAACATTTAAATTACCCTTACAAGTGGTTTTAAAAAAGGACACCACTACATGTTCCATTTTAAAACCATTTCCTTAATCCACTTCAAACATTGACCACTTGAAAAATTTTTAAATAAAACCTCAAGATCAATTTTATAAAACTAGGAACTTGGTATCCAATTTAGATAAAAACTCAAGGAATAAAAGGAAAGTCTAATAAGATTATTTTTAAACACTTAACATTCATTTAAATCCAAACATAATTAGGTAATTTATCATGTAAATTCGTTTTTAACAGATAAGGTTACCCACAAGGGTCCCATTAAACAGACCTGGGTTCTTCATAAAGGAACCCCATAGCAGCTGTTAAACATTAAAATATTTAAAACAACATTAGAGGGTTATCCCATAAAAACATTCCCCAACTGACCTACTTGGGTACAATTTATTATTTTAAATGGTAACCAATCCATTTCAAATAAAACATGAACCACACCTTTTCATTCTTGGCCATTTCACAATATAACATGCTCATATACACAATGGTCCAGTGTTATGAGTGTCCATCAACCAATCAATAAATCGCCAATACACTTTATAGGTGGCATTTGGATCCCATTCAATATAAATTATTTTAATTTAAAAATTAAATTTTGGAATCCTTTATGAATGGTTAATATACATGGGTTACCTTATCTCAGTTATAAGGCACCAATAGACCCTACAATTTAAACTAGCTCCTATTGTGAATGAAACCAAACAAATTTACCCCATGCAACCATGTACACATAAAAAATTATTTAGAATTCAATAACACGAAAGCATGGAATATCATAAAAACATGTTAAAATCAGAGGAAACTTGGAATATATTCACCTAGAAATGTTATACAAGAAATAGTTGTAACTAAGCAAGGTATAACACTCAATCACACAACCAAAATCAGTAGTCAGCCTACTAATGCAACAACATGGCATGGATTATGCATGGCATGTTAATTTGTATGTTCCTAATATGATTAATGAAATGGTTCATCCTTATCATACAATGCCAAGGGAATAACTCATAAATCCAATAAATCAATCAGTAGTAGAAAATATACCACTCACCCAAGGTAAAATAACAATCAACTATAATATCAACCAACATGAACAACAATTCCCATACCTTGAGACTGGGCCATTTCCCATACGTGGGGCGATTATCCAAAAGAACGGCTATTTCTCAAGAATCAACATGTTCTTAGTCTCATGTCTACCAGCACAAAAAAAATAAGAAAAAGGAAAAATTGTGTTGTGATACCACTTTGTATCGTCCTAAGACAAATGACCGCTAAACTGGTTGCTAGACCGGTGACCACATTTCCTTAAGCATGTCTCCTCATATTCTAGAGGCATCCAACTAGTAGTGATGGTGTCAAGATAGTTTAGTGGGGAGACTATGCCCTCATACTCATCGTTTCAAAGTGGTAAAAAGATAGAATCCTCTTCTCATGAGGATGGTATTTTAAACTAGGCAAGGGAATAGAATGACTTTGATCAGGAAAATACCAATAAGAAGGTTGTGGAATCAGAGATCAACCATGAGCTCCTGATGCATTCTGAGGAAGAAATTATTGAATATTATTTCATGATCAAAATCTCATATATTTAATACCACAAGATTCTTGGAATATCAATAAAAGTTGGTATAAATGGCGATAAATTCTATTGGATTGATAAAAAGAATAGGATCTTGATCTATGGCTTCAATAAGGGGAAAACCATTATCGAGGAACATGTGAAAACGTGGAAAAAGATGGAATTTTTATTTGAGGATCTCATTAAGTACAACCCAGATATAGAGGTTACCTTCATCAAATGGTGATTATTCATGGTACAAAACTCTAACAATTATAATTTATTTTGGAATGGAATGACGATTTCTTTTGAGGTTTGATCCTTATGTATTCTGAATGGTGGTTTCCCACAATTCTGTAAAATTTTATTTGAAATAAAAAATAATGATTTTTGGTCAATAAAGCAATGATAATGTAATGAAAGAAAATGTAAAATCAATTGAACATATAATATGGCCTATGTTATTTTATAAAAAAACATGCATTTTATATGATGTTACCTAAGCTAAAAGACTAAAAGAAAACATGTTTTACGTTTATGTTTAATAAAGGACTCAATTAAAGGAAAGAACTAAAAATACCAAAGGTGAACCCATGAGCATCTTGAGCTCCAGCTCAGTCCTATGCTCCTAAATACTCTTGTATAAGAAAACAACATAAGAAATGGTCAATATCACTATAAACAAGAAGGTATACTTGGGTACCAACGGTACCCAAGCATGATGTGAGATAACATCTCACTAGGCCGACACCCACAATGTCTATCCAAAAGCATTTAGTTTAATATAATATAAGTAGTGTGTAGGTAAATAGGTGAGCTGTAAATGCAAGTATGGATTCCCATGGCATGTAAACATTTAAATCAGTTATACTATATTATCCCCTCATGGTTCCCTACACAAGATACTCTAGATCCTATAAGAATGAAGCTACAAATATTGCACAAATAAAAAACATAGCATTGTCATTCATCTAAACATGTTATGCCACCATAGCCTTGTCATATACCGTGCATTCCATTTTAACCATGGCCTTGTATTTTAATAATAAGAATCAAAACATTCACACTTGGGGAATATAATTAGACCTGTCACTATTTACCATGGTTAAGGAATAAAATCTAATGAATCGTATACCTCACAGTTGTGTTGTATGTGAAATGGTCATGACATGAAGGGTTAGATCTAAGGGGTTGGAGACTAAGTCATATTCATCGAGTCATAAGAGAATTTATTTGGAAACTCAGTATAGGAACTTGTTGGACTCCTAGGAGCATGCCATACCAGACATGTCCTCGTGAATCCAATAAAGTCAGACTAAAGGGGTAGAAAAAACAAAGGCATCCAATGTAATCAAGACCCAAGGGGCATACATAACCCAATGCATCCACTACTGTGTTCAAGATCCATTGAGTGTCATCCATGGAATATATATTTGCATTCATTTCATATCAATTCACACCAATCAACATATGAGTCCGCCACTCATATATAACCATTTACATTTAAATCATACAATGAGTATACCCACACATTAATTACATTTCATGACTAAGGAAAACAATCAGTATACCCACTTATTTATCAATTTACCATTGAAGGCATTTAATGAGTATTCCCACTCATTTTCCATCATTCTTATTAATTTACATTTAATGAGTATACCCACTCATGTAACTATTCACATTCAAACATATCACATGGGTATACCAACCCATTTATTACCAATTCAATTTATTCATAACACATGGGTATACCCACCCATTCATTATAATTCACATTTTATAAATATCTATTTAAGAAATTCATTTTCATATAGTCAATTAGGTCAAGGGCATCACATTCCCTAGGAGGAAACATCTCTTACCTCTCAATCATATTCCATTAAACATAATGATAGTATTCCTAGATCTAGGTAAGCCCCATTACACATCCCTTGGGTGGTTCAAACCAGGCATAAAAATTCCAATTTAAAGGAACATGTTGCCACTTAGAAGGTGCAATGGTTCCATAAACATTCATAAGAAGAAAAACTCCATTTACTAAATCTATTATGGTCCATGTACTACACATTACTTACCTCAAACTATGTAATCAAATCATTGGGAAAAATATAAAACATTAATTCAATAATGAATTAAACAACTCATCAATAATTTTTGTCTTGAAGAAAACACACCTCTGTTGGATGGGTTTTATTATAAAATCCTAATAATGTTTCTCAAAAAATATCATTCATCCCAATTAAGCAGTTCCTTCCAGAATAAAAATTCAATTTTTCTAAGAAGAAATAAGTATGAAAATAGTGCATTTTTAAATTAAAGATCATGGATATGGATCTTACATCAAAATAATACCAATAAAGTTTTTATTCTTTCGATTCCTTTAATGAAGATCTCTCACCACATGTACACACATACACTCTTATATATATTTATATACCCCTTAATACTATATTCGCATTCCCCTCACCACGATGGAACTTGTACAAGGAGGAAGCATACATATATATATATATATAGGAATGTACCTATGTATATGTGTGAAAGTCTTTGAGATGCCAACCAATGGTCTAATTAACCCCGAAAGAACTAGGAGTCACTAAAGTCCCCAAATTAAATATGAAAAACTAAATAGTTGAAGAAAACCCTTGTCTTAGATGACAACGATAAATCGAGAAGGGGAATAAGTGCATCACCCTCTATTGTGAACACCGAAACACACCCACACCTACCCGAGAATCCTTATGCACACCCTAACATGCAATGAAAACCAAAAATAAAGATTACCCCTTGACATCGGGTTCATCTAAACATGTAGGGTAACAGAAATACCAAAAATTACCTGGAAATAAAGAGAAGGAACTATAGACCTTTCATATAGACATTGACCAATAATCACCAAAAGATCCTAGTGAAATCATCGCAAAGAGAGGGAGATTGATAGGGGCGTCACATAGCTCAACGGGGGTCCTTAGGGGTGTTTTTCAATAAGGAGGGAATGCATGTTTTAATAGGTTTTATTTTTTTATTAATTAAATTTAACTCAAATTTAAAAATTGGGTATCACACGCGGTTTGGGCTGAACGGTGTTGGAAACTGTATGCCAACTGTGTGCCCTCTAAAAAGCACCTGGGCACACTATATGGCGTTTCCCTCATGGTTTAGAAACTGTACATTAATCATGTGTTGAATATTGTTTATGTGATTTCACTAATAATAACAGTGTAGGTCATGCACATGGTTTGGGACACCATGCTCAATCTGTGCACACCGCCACTACCTCATCTGCATAAGGGCACATGATTTACTTCTTGAGCCACATTGTTTCAGAAAAAATGTGTTCCAAATACAGACCCTTTAAAACATGACTTTTCCGAGTCTGGAACTCCTTAAACTCCTTGATCCACTTAGGAAACTTCTTGAGGCATTACCCAAGCCCAAAAAAATCACATTGATGTAGTCCAACCATCATTATTCCATTCCAAGGATTATTTTTAAAACATCCCATCCATTATTTCCAAAAAAATAAAATTACATCAGAAAACCACCATGTCCAAAATCACAAGATTCTAAAAGAAATAAATTGGATGCATACTTTCTGTCCGAACGTATGATGAAATCATGAAGTGGTGACTTTATACTACTATTTTAGTTGATTTTCTCATTATTTTATCTATTTTGTTGTTAATTTCCATATCATTTTATCTCATACTTTAGGAAAATAATCCATAATTACTATTTAACATGTAAAAATCAACCAATCCTAAATCCAATACTCAATGTTTATGGTATAAATGTTTCCTCAGGAATAGAAACACCCAATGGTTCTCTATCCAAAAGTATCTTCCATCCAAAGGCAGAAGCTCATTAGGATTTTGACATATAATTCTTGAGAACTAACATTGTTTGAGGGGATTGGAGGATGGGATTTTCACACCCCTTTGATGGGAATTATTTCCTTCTCTAAGACTATATTATATATTTATGATATTTCCATGAATCCTTTTTTAATTCCCAAGTATGAAATGAATTTTCATTTAATTAGAAATCAATCATTAATACGCAACAAATTTAGAATCATATGTATATTTATGAGGTTATCCATCAATATAGATATTTTTATTTTACTGAGGATCTACATCAATGGTTTCCTCTTATATAATTCTTTGAGATTCATTGGTCATTATTATGATGATGCTGGTTTTATAGCCACATAGTGGGGAAATCTGGAGTTTATTGTCATCCAGGTATATGAGGGACACTCTGTAATTTATCGTCATCTTGGGAGATGGGAGTTATTTTCATGTTGGGATGAAACTCACAAATGGGCTTCTAATGTATTTTTGTAAATGGAATCAGAACCCATATAGTTTGTTGAGACATAATAGGGAACATCATACATTTTTGTGGTCATGTGATAAGGACAAAACTGTATAGTTTAACATCATATGGAATGGATTTCTAGGTGAAAGGTGCCTTGTCAATGTTCAGTGTAGGACATATGTTGAGTCAGCCCAAGGAAACCTAGACAAAAGATATATTGTTAGCTTGAATTAAACCTACATGGAATATGGCCCAGAGAGAATATGATAGATTTGGCAGGTTGGGTTTGAATCTCATGGTGGCTTCCTGTATATCCCATTTAGAAGTGAATCAAAGTCCACATAGTTCGGTAAGTCTCACAGGCGATTATGACCCTTTAAGAGGATAAGTTAGGGATTACTCCTGAGGAGGATGCCATGTAAAAGTGTCCATGAGAGATGTTTTAATTCATGGTAGTTTGGGGGGATTAATTTAGGGCTTACTCATAATGAGGATGCCCAGAATAAGGGAATTTGGATTAGGGATTACAACTAAAGTGTATTTTCAGTGATCACAGGACCTAAGTGGGCTTCTAACATATCCTTGTTAACAAGAATCAATGTTCTTATAGTTCAATTGTTCCCCTATATCATGTGGTTTTCATGATCACCGTTAAACTCTAAGCCCAAATGAGTCATCCTTGGTTTGAGAAACAAGAGGAAGTGGAAGATCTAACACACCACCCAATCTCTTTCTTCCTGATAGTCAACAAGGACAAAAATCCCATAGGGAGCGGGATGATGTGTTGTTTGCACTCATCACCATTTCCTTTGGGATGATGGTGGAAGAGGTCGATCGTATGACAATTCCCTCTCTAAACATTTACCCAGAAATAGTCCAGGTTATAGAGAAGGAAGAAGGACCCTTGGTGATGGTAGAGAGAATCAAGTTTGAAACAACGTACACAAAAAGCTAGGGGATTACTCTAGGAGGGATGACCTAAAATGGGTCCCGTGGAAAAGGAGGAGGATCATTACATGTCAAAAGGAAATGAATGCATTATTCTTATCCACCCTACTAGAAATTGAAGGCTCCGGGTCTTAGAGATGAGAATGGTAGTAAATGTTCCAAAACCTAATTTTATAGACCAGGAACTCCTTGACATTATCTCTAGGTTAAGGGTCCTCGTGACCATAGATAATCAAATCTATGAACACCCCGAGGGTCTTGACCCTCTAGTAAGATATGTTCGGGAACCCTCTGACCGTAGAAATAAAAATCCAAATGGGTGACATGTTGATTTTCCTTTTCATAAGGTTTTATAGATCGGGAGGTCATGGTGGAGGTTTTAACTTGGTCCCTTTCAAACAAGGGAGCCAAAAATGGAGAGGCCCTACTATGAGTGGCTTTGAGGGAGACCTCATGAATAGTTCACATCAGATGGAGATTAAGAGGAACCAAGGATGATTATGCAAGAGGTGCTCCATGTATGTAGGCATGGGTGAATTGGGAGCAGCTTACGTGATGGCCCACCTGGGGGACTGCACTTGAGAAATACCTTTATCAAGCCTTCAGGGGTCTCCACTGGGGTTCCCATAGGTCAGTCATAGAATTCCATGGTTAATGAATGGAACTTTTCACTAGTCATTGATAATTAGGTGTTGGGATAGTGAGACATACTGGTGTTTCTTACTTTAATCATTGGGATGACTAAAATCCCAATATCCTAAATTAATTACATCTTCATTAGGTGTTCGAAAACTACCTATAAGGTTACATAAGGCTTGTGAGAAGCACTAGGGATATCAGAGCAGTAATTAGCCTTTGGGAATATTATTCCATCAAAATGACAACTCGATGGTCCTATTTATTCGAAAATATAGAACCATGAGAGAATGCATCATTTTTCATAGGTATGTCACACATGGACCTTTTACGCCGATGATGTTTTGGGGGACCTGTGTGGCTCACTTTGGAAAACCCGCTACTCGTTATCATGATGGTTGCACCCCCACACCCCTTCTCTGGATCAGTGATGGACTGTAGTACCATCCCTTTGTGCCGGTCCCTTCACTTCCATCACTATCACAAATGAAAAATGTAGTGCCATATAGTGAACTTTTCAATCTTGGATGAGGATGTTTTGGGCCAAAAAACATGGAAATTCAATTTCTACTTATTAAATTATAAAAGACGTATTTCTACTCATACTCAAAATTTGGTGTATAAGTTATATTTACATATTCAATTCTATGGAAAAGTTTATGGAACACATTTCATGGTATCAAAAATGACTCAAAGTGAATATCTATAGTTTAAAATTTACATTTTTGATGAAAAAACACAGCACATACTCAAAAATGAGAAAAAAAATTCTGATAGTTTTGATACGTTGAAAAAAAATCCAATTATTATATATAATGTGTAGGAATCATCCACACCTTAATATGATTCACAGAATGCTTGGTATAACACCATGTATCCGTTATCAGTTTAAAATTGAAAATTCAGTTAAAAATAAATGTCACTCAATGAAAACCAATAAAATAATCTAAGACTCTCTTGAAAATTTATGAAAATGAATTCTAAGTCATTTTCAATGTGTAGAAATCAATTCCACATCAAACTGGAACACGATGTGATCGGTTTGACTCAAAGTGTATTAGTTCAGTTTAAATTGATATTTTTGTATGAAATACATGTTACATACTCTAAACCAATAAAAATCATTCATATTTTTTTGGTAATTTATGCAAAATGATATATAACTCATTTGTGATGTGTAGGAATCAACCACATGTGAAACTGATTTACGATGTGATCAGTATGACTCAAAGTGCTTGTTTTTTATTTGAAATGACATTTTAGTAAAAATCACTAGTGAAATATAGATAAAAAAAATTATTATTGGTTTGATAATTTAGAAAAATAATAAGTAAGTCATTTCTGATTTTTATGATACAATTACCCCATAATCTGATGCACATTGTTACCAATGTGACTCTATGTGTGTTTTTTATTTAAAATTACCATTTTTTTAAAAAAGAAAAGTGGCCTACTAAAAATGAAACAAAGATGTAACTTTTGTTTTCCTAAATTAAAGAAATAATGCCCAAGTCATTTTTATTTATAGGAATTATCCTCACATAAATCTAATACATGGTGTTTTTTATATGACTCAAAGTGTTAATTTTGAGTATAAAGTATAAATTTCAGTTCAAAAAGTGTTTCACTCACTGAAAACCCTGAAACATCGCATGGATTATATTAATAATTTAGGAAAACAAGTCATAAGTCCTTTATGACATGTATGAATTTGTATCACATCAAATCAACACATGATGGGATCAGTATGACTCAAAGTGTGTGCTTTCAGTTTAAAATGGCATTTTAGTTAAAAAAGTGTCATACTTAAAACCGAAAAAAAATTTGGGTAGTTTTGAAAAATTTTAAAAACAATCCACAACACATTAATATTGTTTTCATACTTTAGAAAAATGATCCATAAGTCATTTTTGATGTGTTGGAATAATCCAATCCTCAAGATGATACACGGTGTTCCAGGTATGACTCAAAGTGTCCGTTATCAGTTCAAAATTGACATTTTATTTCAAATCATGTTTCACTCACTAAAAACTGAGAAAATGCACTAAGATTCTCTTGATAATTTAAGGAAGAAATTCAAATTTTAATTTTGAAATATAGAAATTATTTTCTCATAAAATCAACGCATGATGTGACCCGTATGACTCAAAGTCCGTGTTTTCATTTTAAAATGAAATTTTTTAAAAAAGTGACATAATCAGAACTAAGGAAATGCATTCAAACATTTTTGAAACTATAGGAAAATGATCCATAAGTGATTTTTGATGTGTAGGAATCATCCACATCTGAATCTGATGCATGGTGTGACTACTATGACTCCAAGTGTGTCTTTTTATTTAAAAATAGTGTTTGGGTAAAAAGGAAAAGTGACATACTCAATACTGAGAAAATGAATTCAGATTAGTTTGATAGTTTAGTAAAATATTACCTAAGTAATTTAAGACATGTAGTAATCAACTAAACCTCATTATGATACATGATATTCCTATTTTGACTCAAAGTGTATATTATAAGTTTAAAATTGAAATTTTAGTTCAAATCCCATGTCACTCACTAAAGACTGAGAAAGAATGCTTCGATTATCATGGTAATTTAAGAAATAAATTCATAAGCCATTTGTGATATATAGGAATTGATCTAATTTCAAACTGATACATGATGTGACAGTTATGACTCAAAGTGTTTGTTTTTAATTTAAAATGTCATTTTAGTACAAAACAAGTGACAAACACGGAACCAAGATAACACATTGGAATTATTTTGATACTCCAGGACAGTGACCCATATGTGATTTTTGAGATATAGGAATTATCCTCACCTCAATATGATGCATGGGGTAATCGGTATAACTTCATGAGTGTATTTTTATTTGAAATTTACATTTTAGTAATAAAGACAAGTGACATTATCAAAATCGATCACACATTCGGATTGTTTCAATACTTTTGGACAAAAATGAAATAGTCATTTGTGTCATGTAGGAATTAGTCTAACCTCAATCTGATACATAGTGTGCTCATTATGACTCCATGTTTGTATTTTTTACTTAAAATTGACAATTTAGTAAAAATGGCACATGACAAACTGAAAACCGAGTAAATACATTCAGAATGTTTTGATACCTTAGAAAAATGACCCATAATCCATTTTTTCCATGTATGAATTAGTCTCCCCATAATATGATACACAGTGTTCTTGATATGACACGTAGTGTCCATTATTAGTTTAAAAATAACTATGCGAAAAACAGCTTTTTGCAATGGATTATTTAAGATGGGGTTTCCACCCGTCGCAAATAGTTCATCGACGAAGACTATTTTCTATGTGAATCATATCCTATCACAAATAGATAGTTGAAAAATTGTTTTTGTGATAAGAATATTTTCCCGTTCCAAAAACCTTTGGCATGCACTGCGTGCCCAACCACAAGAAGACTATTTGCGATTGGAATATACCCGCATTGTAAACAGTATCCTGTAGGTTTTGTTATTTGTCAAGGGAGTTTACTACCATTGCAAATGTTGTGTCTTTAGGGAAGTATTTTCAATGAGACCCATCACAAATACTTTCTATCATTTTATGTTATTTGTGACGGGTCCCATCACAAGTAATTTTTTTAACCACTGACATAATTAATTTTGGTGAAACTTATTGTGATAGGATCTCCATCGCAAATAATCATACCTATATACCCCCCTGATTTTTTTTCATTCCTAACTTCTCTAAACTCTACTCTCCTTCTCTGCTCTCATTTTCTTTAGTTTAAACCATTCAAAGTTTTAATGTTTATATGGGAGAACTTTCATGCTTTGCATCCACTAAAAGATTTGGTTTGAAGGTAATTTATTTTATTTTGTACTTGTAATAATATTTATTTATTAGAAGTAATTAAATTTATTTAGAATGAGTTAGTTTTATTTAGAATTTTCTATTTTTAGAAATATTTAATTTTAATTTTCATTAATGTTATCAATTAAAATTAGCTAGTTTTAATTGGAAATAATTTGTTTTAATAATTTGTCATTAGTAATGACTAGCTATAATTATTAATAATTTGTTGTAATTATTAATAATTAGTGGTAATTCGTAATAATTAGCGGTAATTAGTATTAATTAGTTCTAATTTAAATAATTAGTAGAAATTAGTAATAATTAGTATTAATTGGTAAAAATTAAAGGTAATTAGTAATAATTAGATGTAATTAGTAATAATTAATGGTAATTTGTAATAATTAGTGGTATTTAGTTGTAATTAGTAAAAATTAGTAATAAATACTAATTATTAGTAATTATTAGTAATTATTATTAATTATTATTAATAATTTGTAAAAATTGTTATAATAAGTGGTAACTAGTAGAAAATTTTAATAACTTGTTATAAACTAATAAAAACTGGTAATAAATATTGGTAATTAGTTATAATAATTGGAAATTAGTACTAATTAGTAATAAATTGTAAAAAATAAGAATAAATAGTTATAAAATAGAAAAAATAGAAAAAATTCGAGGTATTTAGTAAAAATTTGTAATAATTAGTTAAAATTTGTAATAATTAGTAATAATTAGAAAAATTTTGTGATAATTAGTAAATATTTGTAATAATTAGTAATAATTAGTAAAAAAATTATAATTAGTGGTAATTAGTAATAATTATATTAAATTTGTAATAACTAGGTGTAATTAAAAATATTTAGTAATAAATTGTTATAAAAAAATAAAAAAATAGTAATAAATAATAAAAATTAACAAAAATAGTGATAATTAGTAATAATTAGTGCTAATTAGCAATAAATTGTGGTAATTACTAATAATTCGTAAAAATAAGTGGTAATTAGTAATAATTATTGGTAATTAGTAATAAATACTAAATATTATTGGTAATTAGTCATAATTAGGGGTAATTAGTAATTATTAAGTGTAATTAGTAGTAAATAGGGGTAATTAAAAATAAATTGGGGTAATTAGTTATAATTAGTAATAATTAGTTATAATTAGAAAAAATTAGCTCTAATAAAAAATAATTAGCTGTAATTAGTTAAAATTAATTTTAATTAATAATTATTAGTAGTAATTATTAATAATTATCTATAATTAATAAAAATTATCTACACTTAGAAATAAATTATTGAAAAAAATAAAAATTATTAATTATTATTAATAATTAGTAAATATTAGTAACAAGTAGTAATAATTAGCAATCATTAGTGGAAATTAGTAACAATTAGTGGCAATTAGTAATAATTAGTGGTAATTTGTAATAATTAGTAAAAATTAGCAGTAATTAGTACAAGTTATTTTTAATTAGTAATAATTAGTGATAATTAGTAAAAATTAGTAAAACTTCTTGGAAATTAGTGTTAATTAGTGACAATTTGTAATAATTAGTGGAAATTAGAAACAATAAGTAGAAAGTAGTGGTAGTTAGTAATAATTAGTGTTTTTAGTAACAATTAGGTGAAATTTGTAATAATTATTAATTATAAATAATAATTAGTAATAATTACATGTAATTAGTAATAATTAACTATAATTGGTAATAATTATTTTTAATTTATAATAATTATTTGTAATTAGTAGCAATTATCTGTAATTAGTAATAATAAGCATCAATTAGAAATTATTAGTTTTAATTTCAAATAATTAGCTATAATTAGTAAATATCAGTTGTAAATAGTAAAAAATAGTTTTATTTAAGAATAAATTTGTATATGAAAATGAAAATTAGTAATAATTAGATATTATTTAGTGGTAATTAGTAAATATTATTAATGATTAGTGGTAATTAGTAAAATTTAGTGTTAAATAGTAAAAATTATTGGTAATTAGTAAAAATTAGTAGAAATTGGTAATTATTATTGGTAATTAGTAATAATTAATAATTAATAATATATTTTATTACTTTAAATTAAATTATATTTAAAATTGGAATTAATTAATAAGACATAGTGTTGATTAAAAAATATTAATGATAATTTGAAAAGGATAATTGGGGTAGATAGGTAGTTAGGTGTTAATGGCAGCAGCAACAACAGTAGTAGGAGGAGATGCACTGATAAATTAGTAAAAATTAACGATAAATCACTATATTTATTAAAAAATTACTATTTATTAGAAAAAATTTGGAAAAAATAACAGTAATTAATAAATATTGGTAAAAATGAACATCAAAAACCTTTAAATAGTGAAAAATACCTTTAATTTATATATATCAAGAGTAATTAGTAAAATTTTGTTTTAAAAAGATAATTTTGGCAATATTTACAAGTAAATTATAATTTATAATTTTTTACACTTTTTGGGATCATTTTATTCTTATATAAAATTATTCGTAATCAATTTATTTATTTTATATTTTTCATTGAATTGTGGAATAAGGATGTTAAAAAAAGTCTTTATTACATGATCAAAGTTGGATAAATCATTATAACAATTCAAACGCTTCTAGTGTAAATCATGTATATATTGAAGTTGTTTATGATTTTTTTATAATTTTCATCATAAAAAAGAATTTGTTTCTGAAGGACACATTATGTGTCCATGTAAGAAATGAAATATGAGGTGGTTTTTCAGAATTGAAAACAATTGGGGTTATCAATTTCATTTTGGATTTTCAGAAGATTATTATTTTTGGTATCCACAAGGTGAACACGGTTCAATAAAAGATACTAATAATTTGGTTCTAGATCCATCACAGATTCAAAATTTAGTCCATGCTGTTGATGGTCTATCTTTTTAAAAAAAATTATACTCATGATGATATTGATTTAACTCTTCAGTTGTAACTATATAAATTTTTTGAGTTGTTGATATCAGCTTAAGATTCAATATATCAAGGTTATAAGATATGTAAATTTGAAGTGGTTGAAAATTTTATGACTATTAAATCAGATAATAGAATTTAAGTAGTTTTTTTGAAAAGATAATCTCTTTGGTTAAATCACTATTAACATAAGGAAATATGTTGCAGACAAATTTCTTGGAGAGTAAGTGGTCAGTTCATTATTTGGATCTAGGTCATTAAAAGATTCATTCATGCTCAAATGATTGCATATTATTTTAAAGTGAAAATGAGTAATTATTTAGTTGTTAAATTTGTAGAAGATAGGGGTATAAAGAGGCGCAACTAGGGAAGTCGGGATTGATTCTTATAAAAGAGATGATTTATTTCCACATTACTCTCAGATTACATTGTTTATTTATCCTCAAAACACATATTCATTGATTTCATGGCATAAAATCAATATTTGAACCTGTAAAAGATTAAATTATCCTTATGGTGATTCATGGAAAGATGTTATCTAAGTACATATGTATTTTTCTTCAATATCTTGAAATGTATAGATATGTATTTCAACTAATTGTTTCTATCCATTTGGTTCTTACAATAGTCAATATTCTTTCTAGTCCATCGTTAACACTACTTACAATTTAACACCTTGGATTTAGATGAATGAACCTTAAATGTTTCTAAACTTATTAATTCCTAGACAGCAACAAAATAATATCAATGTTTATTTTCTCTCAATGATTGATGAGTTAAATTTATTGTGGAGTAATGGTGTTAGTAAATATGATGTTGTTGTGAATCAAAACTTCATAATGAAAGTTGCATTGATGTGGAAAATTATTGACCTCCCAACATATGGCATGCTATTTCTATGGAATACAAGAGGTCCAAAATCATGTCTATATTCTGTGATATAAAAAGTGTTTGTTCTTATCAATGGAAGAAAACATTGTTTCTATGGATGTCATCAATGATTTCTTCCTACCGATTATACATTTTGATGGAAAAAATACATTTCAGAAAATGTACAATTGAAAGAGATGAACCTCAGACAATGATATTAGCAATTGAGTTAAAATACATTGTCTCTTCATTACCTAACATTACCTTGGGACCGACTATAAACGAATAAAAAATAGATGGTTTTGGGAAAGAACCCAATTTGATAAATGGTGCATCTTTTTGGATCTACTATATTGGGATGATTTGTTTGTCTGTCACGTGTTGGATGTTTTGGATGTTGATAATAACTATTTTGATAGTATATTTTACAAATTTTTGGACACACCTAGTGAGACCAAATATATTATAAAGCAACGATTAAATCTTGCCCAAATTTACAGGTGACCAGAAATGGAATTGTTTAGAAATGATAGATAATATATTTTAATGAATCCAAAATTGGCTTATACAATTTCCAAAAAAAATAATTTTTTATTTTCTAACAGGATTTTGGATTTGAGGATTCTAGATGGTTATGATTACAATTTGGATAGACGTATCAAAAATGGTTATATTATCGGATTAAAAAGTCAGGAATGACATGTTGTAATGGAGATACTTATACCACTAGGATTTAGAGTTTGGTTGAATTATATTATCTAGGATTATCTCAAATAAATATCATATTTTTTCTGATACATTTGTGTGGGTACAATAAACTGCGATAAACTATATAGACTATAAGATGATGTTGTTTTAATTTTATATAAATTAGAAAAAATGTTCTTTCTATCTTTCTTTGATTCAATGAAACATTTTCTATTAAATTTTATACATAATGAAAAATGTGATGGTCAAGTATAGTTCTGATGGATGTATCCATTCGAGAGATTAATGTAGAAATTGAAGAAAATGGTAGGTAACAAAGCACCTATTTATGAATCAATTGTAGAAGCTTATTTTTTGGAGGAAATTTAATTCTTATTCTCTAATTATTTTTAATAAGATTATATCTCAAAGTAAAACTGTATGGGTTATAATGATGGAAATTATGAAGATGAGATGAACAATCACTTATTAATTTTTAATCAGCCCAAACATGGATTTGGTGGATTTCATGAATGATTTCCTTCAAATGGTGAACATTACAGGGATCATACATATGGTCTACTCAAATATAAAAAAATGACACCATTTATATTGTAAGTGGACCTATCACTTATTCAATATTTTTTTTAAGTAAACTAATAATTTTATATTTATAGATTATAGGATAATCATATCAAGAAATAGTTACCACAAATTACAAGAGCTTTTCTAGAAGAACATCGGAAAAATATTTCTTTACTATTGGTTTCAAAAACATGTAAAGTAAATAATTTATGGTTTACCATATAAAATTATTTTATTAATTTTTATATTGATATTTTTTATCGAATTTTTAGATATCTTAACAAGCTAATAAAATTGATAATTAATTGTGTCTGTTAGAAAAACCACCGTCCAAAATTGATAAATTTATAATGTAAATGTGGTTAATGGATTTTGATTTCAAACACATGCATATGAGGAATAAAAAAAGAATTGTGGTATTTTATTGAGAGTATATTATCATATTGAAAGTAAATTTGAATTTCACCAGATACTAGAAGATAAATTTACCTATTTAATCTGGGACAAAATTGTGTAATGATGTTTAAAGTCATTGGTTGGATACTGATAGAGACTTGTGTGTTCATCTGCTTCATAGAACAATGGATATAAATTATAAAAGACTTGTTTCAGAAAATAAACCATTTTTATTGGCTCATAAAGAAAATAAAATTTATTATGAAAATTATTGTGCATCTTTAAGATAGTTAAGTGACTAGTGGAGCATAATAAAAATGAAATCTTCTGAAAATTAATTTACCCAAAGTGAATGTGGTTCTACCAAAGTGAAATGAATTTAAAATATTCAAGACACTACTCCATGTCCATATTTTACATGAGGAGACAAAAATATTGATGATGACACCCCATAATTAACGGATTATGGTGGAAATTATGTTATTGATTTAACAAATTATTTGGAAATAATAATAGATGATGAAGTTGAAACTCCTATAGAAATTTATGATAATGACGAGGAATATAAAGATATTGACAACATCATATATGAATATTGGGATGATGATGAATATTGACATGGTAAACTGTTGGTTATAATCATAATATATATATATACACTACTTTTTTCGACTATTTCTAATAGTTATTTCAAGTTTCAGATGGCCGATGAGTGTTTATCTGATCTGCTTTGTGAGTTGGAGGAGGCTCCACTACTTGGTGAAAAGCATAATACTACATCATATGACCCTCATACAGTTGGCAGTTCAGTGATGACTTGGAGGGGTCATGGTCTTTTGATATTGATGACTCTTTTCCCTAGTACCTAGTGACGTCCATGTATTGAGTTAGATCCACCCATGTAGAGGTATGATTAGTCGTGTATTTTAGTTAGTTCTCATTAATTTTCATCAATTTATTTTTTTACTATTTTTTTTAATTTTTTATCTTTTTACACAACCTTTTAGATATACTTTTTTGATAGGGTTGTGATATTGTAATGAATCATATTTTCCTCTCATTTATTTTAATAAATTAATTGGGAAAATTCTGAGTCCAAGCGCTGAGACGACATAAGATTTTGAGGTGCAGTGTGACCAAAAAATAGCTTTGAATGATGTTTTTTTTAAATATAAAATTCTTCGTGGAAAACATTGAACTTTAATAACATCTAAATGGGTACTCAGATAAAAAATATGAGGGCACCGTTTTATCCAGAACGGTTACTTTACCTTAGGTGGGGCATAACCTTGACCGGTGTGGGTCAATGGTGAAATTTTATTTTTGGATGTAAATTTCATTAAAATATTCAATAAAAATTATTTAATTTGGTATTTAAAAGTGGCACAACTTTGTTTTCTTTTTATTAAGATTAAAGGTAGGGTTCATGGGTTACAATTAATAACCCTGGAATTCCCTGAGAGCTATTAAGAGAAGCCTGAAGATTTTCCTCTCAATGGTGAACGATGATGGAGATGCGGATCAAGATCATTATTTAATGGATCATCAATGACAACGAACGATCCAATCCTACATAGGTTTTGTGTTTTTATTCAATTTCATCCCACATTCATGAATTATTACATCGAATTTGAATCAATCGATGAATATATGGTTTCATTGATCATGCATATTTTTTAGGGATGGGTTTGGATTTTGGGATGTTTATCTATATTTGAATCTATATTAGATTTTTTTTTAGTTTTTTGCCCATAATTATTTAATTATAATGTGGAAAGATCAAGGAAAACCTGAATAAATTTCAGATCCATCCACTTTGTGTGTTCTTATGTTACACCTCCTTTCCCCTAAATCATCTTCATGTTCATCGTGGCACAACAATCCAAGAATTCTGGGTAGAACATCCGCCAAGAGGGTGGCCTACGAATGTGGTGACATGTGGTCATGGAGGCACCATAGTGGAAAGCAAGAGACGTGGACAAAGGCCAAGGTGGCAGTGATCATGATGCGACAGTGGGCCGCATCGGCACCTAGGTGCTGACAGCTATGGTCTCCGGCTTGACGACTGATGGCAGAATGCCGCGAAGGAATGACCACGAGTAGTGTGTAGGATTCATAGCCCGGTGGTCTATGACAGTGGAGGACAACCACATCTGGAGGATGCGGCGGAGGGATGTAGCTTGCCAGGGCCGCGTCAGAAGGAGGACCCATGGCAGATCCATAGGTGGGCAATGGTCATGCAGACTGGTCGTGTTGATCATAGACCAGCCTTGTTGAATGGGGAGACTGGCTAGCACACATTCTGGTGACCACGTGACA
Source organism: Viscum album (assembly GCA_963277665.1). Lineage (NCBI taxonomy): Eukaryota > Viridiplantae > Streptophyta > Magnoliopsida > Santalales > Viscaceae > Viscum > Viscum album. The sequence goes on from OY728130.1 coordinate 304,636,364, forward strand.
AGGGTGGGACATAGCTAGTCGGGCCTCATTTTGTTGGGATGGGTGGGGCCGACAGTGGTACGACCTGGCAGAACGGGTCAGGCCTAGCTGAGGCTAGAAGGTCGGGCTGGGTCTAGCAGGCTAGGCCAGGCCCATCATGTCGATATAACATGGTGGGTTGGGTTGGCGAACCCCGGTTCGGTTCGGTCCGACTTGGTCTAACCGGACTTGGACCCAACCAGCCCCTTTTCACAAAAGGCCCTTAACTTTTAAACCGTAAGTCCATTTGATGAATCATTTGCTACATTTTGACCCTTGCAATGGGGATGCCCTTTGGCCATTGATTTGTGGGTTTTTAGTAAGGACCAATGTCGGTGAAGATTTTTTCCCTTAGTTCTTTCCTTCGGATTTAATGCATCATTGTGTCCAACTCACTAGACTATAATCCCCTCTAGATGCTGAGTAATGGATAGAGTTGTGGAATCCTCCATGGGACTGGGATAATACTCTATAACCCTTGATGATGTTTCTTGGGTATCTAAATGACCTCCTGGTGTAGTGAATTAATCCCATATCTCTTGGGAATCATTGGAAGGGTTCGTGGTATTCTCTGAGGAGAATCCCACATGTTAAGAGCTGTATCGATGCTGTTAATGCTATTATCTTAGAAGAATCCCCTATGTTGTGGGGTAATACATATTTGGTTCGTGGAATTCTTTATTTATAATCCTATATATGCATATCATGATCTTAAACAAATGTTTTCTTTTTCTAAGGGACTAAAATTTGTAGGACATCTTGTATGAGTTCCTGATGATATCAAGGCTCAAGGAGTGAGTTCTCTCATAATGAGCATTCTTCTAGTGGAATCATATGGAAGATGATTATCTGTGATTTCAATTTTTTCATTTGTGGATGGTTATGAGTATAACTAGATATTCTGGGAATTTTTTTTATTGGCATATACCAATTTAGAGATGAGAGTGCATTCCCTTTGTGGTTTGCTTTTGGGGATTTCCTTTGTGGTTTCGTGTTATCCTACTAATTATTGTTTTACTCACACCTTAATGAGCATTCCCTATGCATGTCATATCTTGTACAGATGATTGAAATTTTGACGAGGTCCAAAGTGGAATAGGATTAGGTGGTTCATAGTGATATCAGATAGGCAAGGCATACTCTTATATCTTTAGGCATCGACCCTTCACCTACCCTTCATGTTGGGTTTTCTACAAATGAATTTTAGGGACTTCTGTTTTTACTTGCGTTTAGTATTTCATTTGGGGGGTTCAAATTCTGGCCCAAGTTTCCATATTCTACTTTACTTTCCAATTACACTTGGGTTGTGCTATATTCCTAGTGGTTCACATGCATGGTTAACATAATGGTTTTACATTTCATCATTTGTGGGCATATAGATGTGTGCATTCACACAATTACTTTTGAAAATGCATCCCATTTGTGAGATATGCCTACTTGGAACTAGTCACTAGCCTCTAGCCTATTTTAGGAATTCTTGGTTTAGTCTTGGCATGAGACCCACTAGGATGGGTCGTGATAGAGTGGTATAGAGTGGTCGATTCCAAATTGAGACTTGGAGTCTATGAAATTAGTTTGGAAAAACAATGTTATGTTTTTTCATCTTGACTTTTAGGATAGAGAATCTAGTGTTGGTGCGATGGCCAATGTATCCTTACATAGAGACTCTAATCACCTACTTTCTGATTCAGTACATGAAAAACAATGGTTAAAGGTAAATGGACGATACAAGCATCATATAGAAATGGGTGATGTTTTCCATATCATTCTTAGGTCAGCTCTCTAGATATACTTTAATAGTGGTTAATCCTGATCTGATTCTAGATGCCGCCATGCTGATAGATATTGAGGATTCCAATGCATGATCACAAGGATGATCTTATTATTAAGGAGGAATTAAAACAAGGGCATATTCTTGACATGGAACCTCTTGGTGTTTTTCTTGTTGCAGTGTCGCTCGTCGAGCTATTGTTTTTTCCAGCGCTACCAATGCATGTAGTTTGAGTGCCTTGCATGAGTTCTAGAAGAAGCGACCTCAAATGTTTAGGGGTGAGATAGACCCCCTGGTTGATGAGGATCTGATAGAGGTGGTTACATGTGTCTTCAACCTTATGAGGAAACCTATTAATCATATAGAATTCCTAGCTGTGAGTCTTATTCAGGGATCAACAGGGTGACGGTGGTGGTTAGTGATCCAAACACATGATGATATGAATCTCTCTTGGGAATAATTTTAGTTATCAATAGGGAGGAGATCTTTTTAGTGAATTTTCACTCATTACGCATACAGGAGCTCCCGCATCTGTAGCAGAGAATCTATACTATAGCAGATTAATCGGTAAGGTTTACTTAGCTTTCTCACAACTCTGCAGATATAGTGCATGACCCATTCTTCATGAATCAAGGTTTTGAGAAGGGACTACATCGGAAGATCAGGGAGACATGTTATCTCTTGGAATACCTAATTAGGATGGGGTACTCAATAATTCTCTTCTCATGGAGAAATTTTTGGAGGATCACATGCCAGCAGTGGGTGCTACGAGTAGGCATCAGGTAGATGAGTCTCCGGTGGTAGTTAGATGATGGTAGATGAGGGAGGACAAGAAAGATAAGTCTATTATAATGAATCCCCAGGGTATAAGATTAGTGGTGTGAGGCTCCTAGGGTTGATCGGGATAGCCAAAGGACATAATGTGTTTCTCGTGCGGCGGTCCGGGACACATAGCTCATGATTTCCTGACACGTCGTACTGACGATCAGCGAATGATTGAGGGATTGTCGAGGTAGAGGCTGAAGTTTGATTTGGGTTATTTGTTGGGATGTATATGTGGTAGGGGTATGTAGAGTAGTAGGTGGTGGGTGGAGGTTCTAGGTACCACCACCACCACCCTCATGTGGTCCACCATGAGCTCCAGAAGCTGGTGGACATGGACAGGGCCAGCTCTAGGTGATGGAGGCTTATGACTCCATAACTCCTAAGATGATTAGAGGTACGAGCTATATCTTTTCCACCATAGATGCAATTTTATAGAAATAGGTTCCAATCACTCCTTCTTTTCTATGGATCTTGTTGGGAGTTCAGATATTCCGGTGGAGTCGTTGGCTCGATCACATTGTTTAGAAACTCCTATGAGAAGGGATTTGACACTCACATGCTGGTTCTTATAGTGTGCTCATAATCTTGGAGGTGAGAGAATCAAATCGGATCACCAAGTAATGGCATCGATGCCTTATGAAATTATTTTGTGTATGGACTGGTTATCAACTGTTCAAGATGAGATTCTATATTTTTGGCGCAGAATGCATTGTGTCTGTGGAGTTGGGACACCATTTTCAAATATTTAAAAAAAGGAAACACATGCTGTGTAGGATGGAATTTCTTAGAGTATAGTGGAGCCAATCAATCTCTAGTAGGCTAGCCTCGCCCTTGGTGAGATAGAGGAGACGAGCCCCCATCTTCCTGCAATGGTGGACGAGTATGAGGATGTCTTCCCCGGGGATGTTCTAAGATTACATCCTAATAAGGAGGTTGACTTATGCATTAATTTATACCCTAGGAGAGCATTGATATCCAAACATGCATATTTGATTTCTCCCATTGAACATCGTGAGTTGGGGGTACATTTGGATTACTATTAGAGGAAGGGCTTCATGATACCCAGTTTTTCTCCCAGGGTGGCCACGGTTTTTTTTTTCAAAAAGGAAGATAGAAGATTGAGTCTATGTGTAGACATTAGGTTCCTGAATTAGGTGGACATGAATAACAAGTATCCACTTCTATGAATTGACGAACTCTTCGACCAGCTGAATGGAGAAAGGTGGTTCTCAAAGATAGACCGTAGATCTGGATATCATCAGCTTCATGGAAGGGAAGAGTATGTACCGAAGACAACCTTCAGATAATGTTATTTCCACTAAGAGTTCTTGGATATGGAGTTTGGAATAACCAACAACCTAGTAGTGTTAATGGGAGTCATGAACAAGTTCTTCCATCCATACATTGACTGGTTCATTATGGTCTTCATTGATCATATCCCTGTGTACTCGGTGTCTGAGGAGGAGCACCTAATACCCCTGAGGATGGTCCTAGACATGCTTCTAGAGAAACGTATATATGGGAAGATCTCAAAGTTTCATCTATATATTCTGGAGGTCCACTTTATGGGACATATAATTTCATAGGATCGAGTTGTGGTGGATTCAGTGAAGATTGAGGTGGTGCCTTCTTGGTATCTACCCAGTAGTGGGACTGAGTTGTGGATTTTACTGGTTTTGTATGGGTACTATTGAAGTTTTACGCCTGACTTTTCAAGTACATATGCACCCTTGATGGCTTTTACAAAGATTGTAAAACCAATCATCTGGACAGATAAGTTCCAGTAGTGATTTCAAGAGCTGAGATGGAGGTTGAAAAGTTCTCCCATCTTGAGAAAACTCGAGCAGGTGTCAAGTATATAGTGTTATGTGACACATTGGATACTAGAGTTGGATGTGTATTGATGCAATAGAAATAGTTTATCTCTTATGTCTTGTGGTAGTTGAGGCATAATGAATAGAACTATGCAACTCACGATCTTGAGATGGAAGCAGTGGTCTTCACATTGAAGATGCGGCGACATTACTTAATGTGGGATAATATTAATATCCACTCGTACCACAATAACTTATGGTATATATTTTCCCATAGGGACCTGAACATGAGATAGTGGTTGTGTCTAGATTTCCTCTAGGATTATGACTTCGATATTGTATATACTATTTGGAATGGTAACATGGTGGTAGATTCACTCAATAGGAGATCCAAATTGTAGTTTTTGAGTAAAGCATCAGAGTAGTTGGCCATGCTGCAGATATCATTTTTGGATGTTGGTGGAGCAACTTATCTCAAGTCGATGGTTTTCACCCCACAACTCTTACGAAAAGTCAAGGAGGCATATCATCGTGATCTCGACTGTGAGTCCTAATGTGCTCAGTTTTCCATAGGTCACCCCCTAATGGATATTCAATAGGTAGGGGAATATAATTATCTTCATAGGGTGCATTATTATTCCAGTGACGTTGTAGGAGGAGTTTCTAAGGGAGTTCTACAAATCCTTTTTGGTTGTACATCCAGGTGTGAAAAAGATGTACTAGGACCTCCAACATCAGTTTTGGTGGCCAGGGATGAAGAAGGCAGTGGAAGAGTTCATATCTCAGTGCCTCATTTGTCTGCAAGTGAAGGAAGAGCACCAGGTTCCAAAAGGTTGGACTCAGTCACTCAATGTTCCAGAGTGGAAGTAGGATAAGATATCAATGGACTTCATCATAGGTTTACCATGTACATCCAAGGGACATGATACCATATCGGTGATCATTGACCGACTCACCAATTCGTCCCACTTCATACCCATCTGAGAGCAGAGTTTTGTAGATAGATTGGGAAGCCTCTACATTTAAGAGATAGTTAAAATTCATGGGTTTCCCTCGATGATAATTTCAGTCCATGATTATCATTTCACTTCTCGAATGTGGAAGAGTTTGGAGGAGGATTTTGGGATCTAGTTGTGTTTGATCACATCTTTTTATCCCCAAACGGATGGTCAAGCAGAGAGGACCATCCATGTTCTAGAGGACATGCTACGTGTCTAGATCATGGAATTTGGTTGTAGTTGGGAGGTACAGCTACCACCAGTAGAGTTTTCTTACAAAAAAATTTATCCCTCCACCAGTGGAATGGAATCTTTCGAGGACCTGTACGGGTGACCTTTTATACCACCATTATGCTGAAATGACCTAGGGGAGTCAGCACTTATGGGCCTAGTGTTTTTACGGGCTACCACTGAGAATTTGAAGATCATCCAGGAGCAAATGAGGGATGAAAAATGAAATAAGAAGTAATATACTGATAGGAGATAGAGGCCGTTAGAGTTCGAGTTGGGGGACCATGTTTTCCTTCAGGTCTCACCTCAACGGGGATTCCGAAGATTTCTCTAGGGTGACAAGTTATCTCCAAGGTTCATCGACCCTTTTCATATTCTTAGTAGAGTAGGCATGGTGTTATACCACCTAGATTTAACCCCATAGTTCAACCAGGTGCATATAGTATTTGATGTGTCATAGCTGAGGAGGTACATGCATGATACAACACACATTATCAACCAGGGTGATTTGGACATTAATGACGGGGCGACCTTTCTGGGGTACCTAATAGATATTTAGGATCGACAGGAGAGGATCCTTAATGGGAGTCGATTCCTTTAGTGTGTGTTTAGTGGCAGAATAAGAATCTCCAAGAGAGAACATAGGAGTTGGAGGCTCAAATGCATGATCATTACCCTCATCTATTTCTTGAGAAGCCCTTGTTTTGGATTTCAGGGATGTAAATCCCTAAGGTGGGGAGAATGAAATGATATGGATTGTTATTTGATTTATTATATTAAATTAATTGGTAAAATTATTAGACCATGTGCTAATATGCAACAAGATTCCATGGCCTGGTCTTAATAGAATATATATTTGAATAATGTTTAGTTTTTAAATTAAAAACACTCAGTTGGTAACATTGAACATTGATACCTTCTAAATAGTTTCCTTATGAAAAATATGAATCACCATTGCATCCAGAATAGAGGATTTACATTAGGTCGGGCCTAACCATGACTGGAATGGGTAAAGGCTGAAAGTTAATTAATAGACGAGAACATCATTAAAATATTAAACAAAAATATTTTAATTTGGCATTGAGTAGTGGCACAAATTTGTTATCTTTTTCTTTTTTCTAGAGGAAGGGGTCCACGGTTACAATTCACACCCCCTTTATTCCCTGAGATCTATTGAGAGAAGCCTGAATATTTTCCTCTCAACAACAAAAGATGATGGAGATGCGGATCGATATCATTCTTTAATGGATCATTGGTGACAATGTATCCACGATAGCATACGATCCAATCCCAGGTTGTGTGTTTGTTTTTATTTAATTTACTCCCCTATTCTTCCATTCTTACAATGATCATGAATCAAAAGATGAATAGCTTGAGACATGGATCATGCATACTTTTGAGGGATCAGTTTTGACTTCAGGATGTTTACCCAGAATTTTATCCATGTTATATTTGATATAGTTTTGTCCCTTAGTTATTCAATTCAAACATGGATGGATCAAGGCCCACACAAAAAGGCTCAGATCCATCCAAATTTAGTGTTCTTGTGTTACACCTCATTTTCCTCAAATATGCTTCTCATTATTGAAGTCGCAATATTCCAGGTGGTCCCAGAAGAATAGCCACTAGCTGGGCGGGTGGTGGTGGTGGAGACCTATAGTTCAGGAATGACCACAATGGTAGCTGATATCCATAGCTGGAGGCCACAACGATAATGATCGGGTTACATCGGTTCCAAGGTGCAGGCAGGAGGAGGTCGCTGGCTCGATGACCTACAGAGGGAGCCCGCAGTAGCATGAACATAGTTAGTGTGTGAGAGATATGGTCCGGAGGGACATGGTGGTAGTAGATGGTAGTGACATGAGGTTTTTGTGGAGGGACACAACTTGCTAGAGCCACGGAAGATAAAGGACCCGTGGCAGAGCTGTGCGTGGGTGCTGGTCACATGGACCGGCTGTGTGGATCACAGACCGAATGTATTGATAGAGGCAATTGGTTGGAACGCGTTCGAGCAACCGTGTGACCAAGGTGGGGTGCAACCATTTGGGCCACGACCAATTCTGATGGGCTAGCCCATGAGTGGTGGGCCAGGTTAGATCTAGATGGTCCGGTTATAAGTGGGACTGGCCAACAGTAGGTGAGGTTGACAGCGGGTTGCACCGAAGGTAATCCAGGTTGGTAGAATATGATGACCTCGACCAAGGTATATTGGGTACAATAGGTCGGTATGACCTAGTGGGTCGGGTTGGCAGACCCCGGGTCGGGTCGGTCCGACCGGGTCAGGCCAGATATGGACCCAACATGCCCCTTTTAACAAAAAGACGCATAACTTTCAAACTGTAAGTCCATTTGATGAGTTGTTTACAGCGTTTGAACCCTTACAATGAGTAAGTCCTTTTGGGGTAGATTGTTTATGGTTTTTTAATTAGTACCAGTGTTGTTTTGGAGTTTTCCCTTGGTTATTTCATTGATGCGTCATGCGACATTGCGTCCACCTCAGGAGACAATAATCCCCTAAAGAGGCTGAATCCTAGATAGAGTTGTGGAATCCTCCTTGGGAATAGAGTGATACTCTATCACCCAAGATAGAATATATTTGGTATTGATGTGACCTATGAGCACAATGTGTTAATCCTACATCTAGTTGGTCGTATCCGTAGGGGTCGTTGTATTCTTTGAGGAGAACCTCATATGTTATGAGGAGCATTGGTGCAGTTTGTGGTATTATTTGAGAAGAATCGACTATATTGTTTTTTAATACATATTGGGTTCTTAAAATTCTCTAAGGGGAATCCTCTATCTATATATCATGATGTTTGAACAGTGTTTTCTCTTTGGTTAGGGCCCAAATTAGAGGGACCTCTTGTAAGAGTTCCAGATGAAATCAAGGATTGAGGAGTGAGTTCCCCTGGAATGTGCGTTCCTCAAGCAGAATCATATGGATGACGATTGTCTATGATTTATCCCTTTTATTTGTTTATATTTATGAGTATATCTGGGTATTCTTGGTATATGTGTTATAGGCATATACCTATGTAGATCAGAATGTGAATTCCCTTTGTGGTTTACATTTGGAGTTTTCCTTTGTTGTTTCAGGGTGTCCTACTGAATATTGTTTTACTCAACCCTACATTGGATTTTCCAGCACATGTAATTTCTTGTGAATGTGATTGATGTTTTGACGAAGTCTAAGGTGCACTAGGATCAGGTGGTGCATAGTGAGATCAGAGTGATAAGTCATGATCCTACTGCTTCAAGCAATGACCCTTCACCGACCCTTCAGGTCGGGTTTTCTATAGATGAGTTTCATGGACTTCTGTTTTTACTTGCATTTAGTCTTTTTTTTATAGGATTATATTCTATAAAATGTTACCATCTTATACTTTACTTTAATATTGAACTCTGGTTGTATTATATTCTTATTGGTTCACATGTATGTTTTACATAGTGTTTTTACATTTCATTATTTTTTTTCTAGGAGATCTGTGCCTGCATACGAGTACTTAAGAAAATGCCTCCCATTTTTGAGATATGCCTACTCGGAACTAGTCACCATTACCTTTCCAATTATAGGAATACATAGGTTAGTTGATGCATTATCACCACAAGTATGGGTTGTGATAGCTATATTGTGGAATTATTTTTCTGGAGCATGGGTTTCATGGTATCAATTCCCATTGATGTTCAGCACCTTGTGTCCAATCATTTGATGGTAGATAAATAAATAATATTTATTTTGAAATATAATCAATTAGTAACTTGATGTTATTAATTATGTGTATGGTCTATGGTATCTCTTATATTATTGCACATGGGACTCTATCTGGAAGAGATGTGAGGTTTGTATGCGTGATTATTGTTATTAGTTTTTTTGCACAATCTAAGAAGGACAATAATGCGGAAAGTTTGAGTCATATATTTTGATTAGTCTTATTGTTCCCACCGAACATATTACATCACAACTCATTTTTTTTATACATTAATCTTGTATTTGATGGGAAATACTGAATAAATGATAGAATTATTAGTTCGACAGAATCCGGGGAGGTAGGAGGTGACACATCGATCTGGTAATCGTACATTAAGTACACATTAACGATTGTGGGTAAGTACTTTTTTTAATAATTCATATAAATTTAAATATTAATTATTTATTTTATACTCATATTGGTAGTTGAACAACCCAATATTAAGAATTTTGTCATTTATAGGAGGATGTGTAGTGATAATATCACTGTAGTGATTAGAGGGGATATCCAGCATCATATTTTGGTTTTTATAATTTATTTTCGAATTTTAAAATTAATTAAAATTAATATTTTAACTATTTTAATTTTAAAATGAAATTGAAGGAGTCCTATGAAGTAGTAGTGTCTCAAACACAGACCGAGATTAAGGTCTATCGTGGATCATACATCTGTTACATTAGGATTTGATGATGCAACATTGATGCATGTGACTCGATACACTATCGAGAAAGGTCGAGTTGTTCATATCTGATCTCGATTGATGCATGAGAGTTATTATGGTACCATTGCGATGTCATCGTGCAACTTGAGAGGTGCTCATGGAGAGACATCATCATCTGCTGCATAGTATGAGTAGCGGCTGTGAGATTATTCAGAGCTTATAGAGAACATGTGTAGGGAGCATGAAGAGCTCCATCGAGAATAGCAGGAGAAGGATGAGATGCATTGATGGCAGGAGCAGTAGCACGTGTAGACAATAGAGTACATGCGACATCTGACTCACGATTTAGGTATGGAGTTCCCTCTACCACCTCCTCTTAATGACCCCCTCAGTGATTTATGTACTTTTTATGATAAACATTTTAATATAAAATTTTTTTGTCAAATTTTTATAAATACATATATTTACATTTCTATGTAGTCAATTTTTTAAATTTGTTGTGAATATTGTGTTTATTATTATATTATTATTATTTGTATTATTTATTAAATTTATTATTTTTATTTTTATTACTACTATTAATATTATTATATTATTGTGAATATTTTGGTTTTTAATATTTTATTATTTTAATATATTTTTATTATTTTTATTAGCTTTTATTATATAAATATTTTATTTTCGTTAATATTTTTTTATTAATTTTTATTAACATTATTATTTATTTTTTTATTTTGTTATTATTTTTTAATTCTTTTTGCAATGAGTGGATCATTCTGTTGCAAATTAGTGTTTGTAGTGGGTAAATACACCTGTTTCAAAAGAGTTTTTTAAACTAAGATAAACTATTTGTGATGGGATGGTCTTCCATTAGATATATTATTTTTATGACAACCTGTCGCTAAAAAAATATTTACGACACGGTTTTCTGCAATGAGATTTGTTCAATGGGACCCAATTGTAAATGACCTTTTACGACAAAATCCCACTACAAATGCATCAATTTCATATTGTGATTGTCAATTTAGTTCAAAACATGTTTTGATCACTAAATATTGGGAAAACACACTTGGATTATCTTGGTAAATTAGTACAATGATTCATAAGACATTTGTGACATGTATAAATTAGTCTCATATCAAACAGACAGATGATGTGGCCGGTATGACTTAGAGTGCATCTATTTTTTATAAAATTACATTTTACTAAAAAATGAGTGACATATTCAAAATTGAGATAACATTTTAATATTATTTTGATACATTATAAAAATGAACAACAAGTCATTTTTATGTGTAGTAAGAAGTCACACTGGAATACGTCGCATGATGAGACTTCTATGACTCAAATGGAAAATTTTAGTTTAAAATGTCATTTTAGTAAAAACCACAAGTGACATACTCAAAACAGAGAAAACACATTTGTCACGACCCGTCCTCGGGGCCCGTGCCGTGACTACCCCAAGCCCGCCTTCCATAGGCCAGGGGCTGGCGACTAGCACCAAAGGCGTAAAATTCCGATAACTGGGAAGGCATTGCCTTTATAAAGAAAACAAGCACCACAGAGTACAAGAGGAAGTAAAACACTAAGTACAAAAAGAAGAGCTGAAAAGTAAAAGGGGCCGGAAATACAAGCCCAACTGTAAAGTACAACTCGAAAGGGAAAACATCGACTGAAAAGTAAAGCTGCTACGCTGAGATGTCCACTGGAAATCCCACCTGAAGGGTGGGTACAAATAGCTCCTCTTCTCCTCGGGTCCCGCCATCCGCTCCGAGTATGTCCCGCCCAGTGTCCACCTCCGGGTACCGCCTCGTCGTATAGTCCACCTCCAGGTACCGTCCAGTCCTTGAATTTTCGGCTTCTGTCAGCACTGTCCGTCGTCTGCAACCAACACAACGAGGTGCGGGCATAGCCCGTGCAGGGGTGAGTATAACGATACTCAGTAGGGACCCCGAGACCCTCAAGGTCTCACTAAAACCAACAAGGATAAACACAAGAAGATCTCAACAGATAAACCCTACTTTGGTATATGCCCATACATATACCTAAGTTAACAAGTAACCCATCTCAATCATGAGGAAACACAAGGATTGTGAAATCGACGGATAACCACTACCCGGGTATATGCCCATACATATACCAAAGTTAGCAAATGACCCATCTCAATCATGAAGTAAACACAAGGTCAAAAGTCTCAGCTCAAACCAGGATTTTCATTATCGTAACCGTAACTGCTGAAGAGCTCCGTCTCTAGAGTGTACAGTGGTCCTGTCACGACTCCGAGGCTTCCGCTCACTAACCTAGGACTGCTGAAGTACTCCTCCTGTCGAGTACTGCGGGTTTGCGGCCAACTACCTGGCGCTCCGTCCGCTGAGGGTCTGTCGCCAAATACCGGGCGCTACCCAGATAGCCTACTGAGGTACTCCTCCTGTCGAGTACCGCGGGTCTGCTACCAACTACCAGGCGCTCCGTCCGCCGTGGGTCTGCCGCCAAGTACCGGGCGCTCCGTCCACTGGGCTAGTCGACTCACTCCAAGTCGAGTCGGTCAAGCAGTCATCAGGTCTCAGCCGGCTACACGGTCTCCGTACTCTGCACGCTCGTCTCCGGGAGGGTCCGCTCCACGAGCTACTGGTCGATACTCCAAGTATCACAAAGTCCCACGAAGAAGTGTCTCAAAGGTCCGTCTCGTCACAGGGGTCTCAACGCAATAGACGACGCGTCGATCGGACGCCCGGTCTGTGAGTTATTAGCCTTTTCGTCCCAGGGGCCCGGTTGGTTTTGTGAGCGAAACCAATCCCGGCCGTATCTCAACTGTACCCCGAACTCCCATAGGGTATACTCGAAGGGACCGTTACTCAACGTAACCACCAACGCCGCTGACGGTTCGTCAAACGGACGTCCTGTCTGAAAGATATCAGTTTTCCCGTTCCAGGGGCCCGGTTGGATTTCGGGTACAATCCAACCCGGCCATACTCCGACTGCATCCAAAACTCGGGCGGAGTATGTCAAAAGTTCCGTCTCATCAAGAGGAAGTCAACGAAACAGACGGCGCGTCAATCGGACGCCCGGTCTGTGAGTTATTGGCTTTTTCGTCTCCGGGGCCCGGTTGGTTTTTAAGGCAAAACTAACCCGACCGTACTCCACCTGCGTCCAAACCTCGGGCGGAGTATGCCAAAAGATCCACCTCATTAAGAGGAACGCAACGCGACTGACGGCGCGTCAATCGGACGTTCGTGGCTCGAGATATGAGCGTTTCCGCTCCGAAGGCCCGGTTGGTTCCGTGAACGAACCAACCCGGCCGAACTCAAAGTAACCCGAAACCTTGAGTGCGATATACCGAAACGACCGTCTCGATCCAAGGATCGCGTTGCCGCAGACGGTTCGTCGTTCGGAGGTCCGAGGCTCAAGTTATGAGCCAAAAACCAAATCTGGTTCGAAACGGGGGGTCCGGGTCCGGGCCGACCCGGCCCGACCCCCCCTGGGCGGCGGCGGACGGCGGACGGCGGACGGCGGCGGACGGCGGCGGCGGGCGGCGGCGGCGGCGGCGGCGGCGGGCCGCGATGGCGGCGGGGTGCCGCGGCGGCTCGGCCGCACACGGTCGGCACGCGGGGGACAAGCCCCGCTGATAGGGTGGCCGCACGGCCTTTGTGCCGCGCTAAAAAAAAATAAAACACGGCCCCCGCATGTGGGGGCCGGCCGGGAACAAACCGGGGGGCTGCTGCCCCCCCCCCCCCCCTCCTTTAAAGATCCGCCCCCCTTATTAAGAGGGGGGTTTTATATTAGGTGGCCGGGGGATTAATTCCCCCGGTTTTAAAGATATCCGGCCGGCCAGCTGGCCGGCCGGTTTTCTCTAATGGGACCGGAAATTCCGGTCCCCCTTTCGGCTTCTGACGCCGGCGGCCCGGCCGCCGGTCTTATCTTCCGCCGCGGCCCGGAACCGGCCGCGGTCTCTTCGTCCCGCCGCGGCCCGGAACCGGCCGCGGCGTTCGTCGTCCGGCGCGGTGCGACGGCACCGCGCCCCTTTGCCGTGATTTGATAATCATCCAACGCGGCGCGATGGCGTCGCGTTTCTGTTGTTTCTACCATGGTGCGTGCGACGGCATCGCGAAGATATTTGCACGTTCATCCGCGTGGTGCGACGACACCACGCCACTTGCTTCCTCCCGCAAGATAAAATCAACATAAACGTTGGAGGGGGGTTCGGCCGTGTTCATGCGGTCCGGCCCCCGTCACGTTAAATAAAAACTCAACATGAACATTTCAAGCCTCATGTTAGACATGTCAGATCCATGTTAAAGAAATGGAATAATTTAAGAATGAAACAACAATCCCCTACCTCGGGTTCAAGATTCGAAGAATCGTCTACGTTCCGCGGAAGACGGTGTCGCGGAGGTCGGGCGTCGCGGTCGTCGTTCGTCAAATCCGTTGACGAAGTGTTATGCCCGAAGAGACACGACGTTGGCGGATCTTCGTTTTCCGACGAAGAAGGTCCGAGGAGGAAGCGGCGTTCCCTTTTGTTGACACCGAGGACGAAGAAGAGAGGCGTCGTTCTTCGTCGGAGTTTGAGCGTTCTTCGTTCTTCGTCAGAGCTTGAAGATGAAGAGGAGCTCTCAAAAAGCTCTCAAGGGAATAAACAAAACAACCTAAAAACAAATAAGATTACATCTTATTTTATTAACACATAACTCAAAAGAATTTCAAATGTTTGAAATTCAAAAGAGTTTAACTCCCCAAAATTAAATAAGTAACTTAAGCCATTAAAGAGGGGGGTTAAGGATGTTGAGAGAATTTGAAAAGAAAAAGGGGTTCGTGTGGGCCCCACCACACTTAATCCTCCCAAGGGAGGTTAAGTGGGTGTGGGTCCCACTTCCAACCTCCTTTGGTAGGTTTTTAATAAGTTAACATAAAATTTGTCTTACTCAATTTTATTTAACTTAACTGAAAAACCCCAAAACTAACATTCAACTTGCAACAAACGCAACTCCCGAAAAGGTCTCTTTAAGTGAATAACGGCGCTGCGAGTTCATCGGTGCCCTCGGATTTCAATTCCGAGCACCGGATCAAAAGTTAGGAATTCCCGCTCGTTCGTTCACTGAACGTACCCGAGCCAAACTTCGGAAATTAATTCCGGGCACTCCGGGCCTCGGAATCAGGTGCCGTCTGAAACCGCGCTCTTGTAAAATTCTAAAGAAAATTAAGAAAAAAATTTCCCTTGAATTTTACGGGTCTTTACATTACTCCCACCTCAGGGCTTTACGTCCCCGTAAAGATACAACAAAAACTAGGGAAACAAAAGAGGGTACTGAGCACGCATCTGAGCCTCCCGCTCCCATGTGCTCTCCTGGAGATTCCCATGCCGCCATCTGTTGCGCACAAGAGGAATCGATCGCCCAAGTAGGACCCGCTCCTGACGATCCTCTATCTCCACCGGGACCTCCGAAAAAGTCGCCCCATCGTCAACGTCAAGCTCCCCATGGTCAAAGATGTGCGTCGGGTCATGCACGTATCTCCTCAGTTGAGACACGTGGAAGACGTCGTGCACCCGGTGTATCTGAGGTGGTAGAGCCAGGCGATAAGCCACCTCACCAACCCTGCTGAGGACCTGGAAGGGTCCGATGAAGCACGGAGATAACTTGCCTCCTCGGCCAAATCTCTGAATACCAGGTCGAGGTGAGACCCGCAAGAAGACGTGGTCACCATCCTCGAACTCTAGTGGCCTCCGCCTTCTGTCAGCGAATGACTTCTGCCGGCTCTGTGCTGTCCTCATCCGCTCCTGGATGACATGGACCTCCTCTGACGTGGCCCGGACCATCTCTGGTCCCATAAGAGCTGCGAGATTTCTTCTTTGCCGATAAGAGAAACCTGGTCTCATCCCCTGGATGAACCACATTCTTTGCCTAAAACAGTCAATCCTAACATGGATGATACTAATCCATACCAAGGATGACGTCGTAAGGCCTCGACGCTACTACTAAGAGATCCAACCGTTACTCTCGCCTCCAAGGGTTGAGTCACACTGTCGGCATCAGTGTGTGGTAACTGGTCTCCTCCAGTAGATGTCTCACAAGTGAGGGTCAAGTCAACAGTCAACTGGAACCTCTTAGTAACATCACAAAAGAGGACAGGAATGAAAACATCACAAAGGATGCGTCTTTTATTATTGCAGCTCATAATACAAGACGCTACACAAAAGCAACATCAACATGGAACTAGAAGTACAAAAAGATGTATCCACTAGTTCCTTCCCTGTCCACCTGCTCCCAGAGCTCCATGATCGTAAGCATCAGCTGCCTGAAGCTGTGCTCTCGCATGTTCACCTACTCCCTGTGGTCGGGGTGGACCTCCTGGTGGTGGTGGTGGCAGAGCCTCAAAGCGTCGTCCACCACCTGCAGCTCGACCAGCTCCTCTGCCTCGTCCGCCTCCTCCCTGCGGACCGCCACGGTCGAACCTCTGCCTCTGCCTAGGTGGTTCCTCAACCGTCTGCTGCTCCTCCGCATGGCGGGTCGGGCAGTCACGAGCCATGTGGACTTGCCCGCCGCATGCAAAGCACTGTCTTCCACTCAAAAGACTGACTCCGCGCTGTGTGCCCTGCACTGCTGAGCCAGTGCCCTGAGGTCGTCTGCCTGAAGGTCTGGTCTGTCTGGACCCCTGAGTCATCTGTCGGCTACCTGCTACCGAAGACTCCGCTACGTGCCGCCTTGCGGTGGGTCGCTGCGCTGGTGAAGACTCAGCAAGGAAGCTCTCAATCAGAAGGGCCCGCTCCAGTACTCCTGTCTGAGTCGGTAAGCTGAGGGAGATCAGCGATGCCCTGATCTCGTGTCTCAAACCCTGCTCGAAGGTCCGGGCCCGGAAGAATGGGTCCCGTACCATGTCGGTCGAGTAGCGCGAGAGATCGGTAAATCTCACCGAGTACTGAGCGACCGTCATGCTGCCCTGCCGCAGCTGTAGAAGCTCCTGGATGCGCACCACTTGGAGGGTGGCCGGGACGAACTCTGAGCGGAAGAGGCTCTCAAAGTCCGTCCAAAGTAGAGATGCCTCATCGTGCACCTGGAGCATCAAGCTCCACCATCGTCCTGCTGCTGCGTGTAGTAGGCTCGCAGCGAGGATCACCATGAGGTCTGCTGGTGTCCTCACTAGCCTAAACACTCGTACCACTGCCTCCAGCCAGTCCTCTGCAGCCTGGGGATCCGTCTCCCCGCGAAACCTGGGCGGTCGCTGGCGCTGAAACTCATGCAGTGCGCTGAGGCGACGTGCATCGTCAGCGGCTGCTGCTGGAAGCATCGGGGGCTCGGCGGGTAGAGCTACCGCTGGTGCCACTGCTGACAAAGGGCCCTGCACCGAGGCCTCGTCGCTCGGTGGGCTGTCGTCACGCTCGACTCTCGGAACCCTAACTGGCTGCCGTCGTGGGGCCATCCTGAAAGAAACAACGTAACACGATCAAACGATTATACCTGGTGAGCTGACCTGGTTTGAGCTGTTTTAAGGGGAAAAACTTTTGAAAACACACACGCAATCAGTGTTTTCGTGCACAAAGTCGGAAATCAGTTGTCAGGGTCCTGGTGTATGGATACGTCGGCCGCCCGCACCAACACTGGACTCCCTGAACTGAAAACCACACTCGGTACCCTTAACACTATTGCTTCACAGAAAGAAACATCAGAGTTATAAGTTCTGCGGTAGAACCGAACTGCTCTGATACCAATTTGTCACGACCCGTCCTCGGGGCCCGTGCCGTGACTACCCCAATCCCGCCTTCCATAGGCCAGGGGCTGGCGACTAGCACCAAAGGCGTAAAATTCCGATAACTGGGAAGGCATTGCCTTTATAAAGAAAACAAGCACCACAGAGTACAAGCGGAAGTAAAACACTAAGTACAAAAAGAAGAGCTGAAAAGTAAAAGGGGCCGGAAATACAAGCCCAACTGTAAAGTACAACTCGAAAGGGAAAACAGCGACTGAAAAGTAAAGCTGCTACGCTGAGATGTCCACTGGAAATCCCACCTGAAGGGTGGGTACAGATAGCTCCTCTGCTCCTCGGGTCCCGCCATCCGCTCCGAGTATGTCCCGCCCAGTGTCCACCTCCGGGTACCGCCTCGTCGTATAGTCCACCACCAGGTACCGTCCAGTCCTTGAATCTTCGGCTTCTGTCAGCACTGTCCGTCGTCTGCAACCAACACAACGAGGTGCGGGCATAGCCCGTGCAGGGGTGAGTATAACGATACTCAGTAGGGACCCCGAGACCCTCAAGGTCTCACTAAAACCAACAAGGATAAACACAAGAAGATCTCAACAGATAAACCCTACTTAGGTATATGCCCATACATATACCTAAGTTAACAAGTAACCCATCTCAATCATGAGGAAACACAAGGATTGTGAAATCAACGGATAACCACTACCCGGGTATATGCCCATACATATACCAAAGTTAGCAAATGACCCATCTCAATCATGAAGTAAACACAAGGTCAAAAGTCTCAGCTCAAACCAGGATTTTCATTATCGAAACCGTAACTGCTGAAGAGCTCCGTCTCTAGAGTGTACAGTGGTCCTGTCACGACTCCGAGGCTGCCGCTCACTAACCTAGGACTGCTGAAGTACTCCTCCTGTCGAGTACTGCGGGTTTGCGGCCAACTACCTCGCGCTCCGTCCGCTGAGGGTCTGTCGCCAAATACCGGGTGCTACCCAGATAGCCTACTGAGGTACTCCTCCTGTCGAGTACCGCGGGTCTGCTGCCAACTACCAGGCGCTCCGTCCGCCGTGGGTCTGCCGCCAAGTACCGGGCGCTCCGTCCACTGGGCTAGTCGACTCACTCCAAGTCGAGTCGGTCAAGCAGTCGTCAGGTCTCAGCCGGCTACACGGTCTCCGTACTCTGCACGCTCGTCTCCGGGAGGGTCCGCTCCACGAGCTACTGGTCGATACTCCAAGTATCACAAAGTCCCACAAAGAAGTGTCTCAAAGGTCCGTCTCGTCACAGGGGTCTCAACGCAACAGACGACGCGTCGATCGGACGCCCGGTCTGTGAGTTATTAGCCTTTTCGTCCCAGGGGCCCGGTTGGTTTCGTGAGCGAAACCAATCCCGGCCGTATCTCAACTGTACCCCGAACTCCCATAGGGTATACTCGAAGGGACCGTTACTCAACGTAACCACCAACGCCGCTGACGGTTCGTCAAACAGACGTCCTGTCTGAAAGATATCAGCTTTCCCGTTCGAGGGGCCCGGTTGGATTTCGGGTACAATCCAACCCGGCCATACTCCGACTGCATCCAAAACTCGGGCGGAGTATGTCAAAAGTTCCGTCTCATCAAGAGGAAGTCAACGAAACAGACGGCGCGTCAATCGGACGCCCGGTCTGTGAGTTATTGGCTTTTTCGTCTCCGGGGCCCGGTTGGTTTTTAAGGCAAAACTAACCCGACCGTACTCCACCTGCGTCCAAACCTTGGGCGGAGTATGCCAAAAGATCCGCCTCATTAAGAGGAACGCAACGCGACTGACGGCGCGTCAATCGGACGTTCGTGGCTCGAGATATGAGCGTTTCCGCTCCGAAGGCCCGGTTGGTTCTGTGAACGAACCAACCCGGCCGAACTCAAAGTAACCCGAAACCTTGAGTGCGATATACCGAAACGACCGTCTCGATCCAAGGATCGCGTTGCCGCAGACGGTTCGTCGTTCGGAGGTCCGAGGCTCAAGTTATGAGCCAAAAACCAAATCTGGTTCGAAACGGGGGGTCCGGGTCCGGGCCGACCCGGCCCGACCCCCCCTGGGCGGCGACGGCGGCGGACGGCGGCGGCGGACGGCGGCGGCGGGCGGCGGCGGCGGGCGGCGCGGCGGCGGCGGCGGCGGGCCGCGGTGGCGGCGGCGGCGGCGGCGGGCCGCGATGGCGGCGGGGTGCCGCGGCGGCTCGGCCGCACACGGTCGGCACGCGGGGGACAAGCCCCGCTGATAGGGTGGCCGCGCGGCCTTTGTGCCGCGCTAAAAAAAAATAAAACACGGCCCCCGCACGTGGGGGCCGGCCGGGAACAAACCGGGGGGCTGCTGCCCCCCCCTCCTTTAAAGATCCGCCCCCCTTATTAAGATGGGGGTTTTATATTAGGTGGCCGGGGGATTAATTCCCCCGGTTTTAAAGATATCCGGCCGGCCAGCTGGCCGGCCGGTTTTCTCTAACGGGACCGGAAATTCCGGTCCCCCTTTCGGCTTCTGACGCCGGCGGCCCGGCCGCCGGTCTTATCTTCCGCCGCGGCCCGGAACCGGCCGCGGTCTCTTCGTCCCGCCGCGGCCCGGAACCGGCCGCGGCGTTCGTCGTCCGGCGCGGTGCGACGACACCGCGCCCCTTTGCCTTGCTTTGATAATCATCCAACGCGGCGCGACGGCGTCGCGTTTCTGTTGTTTCTACCATGGTGCGTGCGGCGACATCGCGAAGATATTTGCACGTTCATCCGCGTGGTGCGACGGCACCACGCCACTTGCTTCCTCCCGCAAGATAAAATCAACATAAACGTTGGAGGGGGGTTCGGCCGTGTTCATGCGGTCCGGCCCCCCTCACGTTAAATAAAAACTCAACATGAACATTTCAAGCCTCATGTTAGACATGTCAGATCCATGTTCAAGAAATGGAATAATTTAAGAATGAAACAACAATCCCCTACCTCGGGTTCAAGATTCGAAGAATCGTCTACGTTCCGCGGAAGACGGTGTCGCGGAGGTCGGGCGTCGCGGTCGTCGTTCGTCAAATCCGTTGACGAAGTGTTATGCCCAAAGAGACACGACGTTGGCGGATCTTCGTTTGCCGACGAAGAAGGTCCGAGGAGGAAGCGGCGTTCCCTTTTGTTGACACCGAGGACGAAGAAGAGAGGCGTCGTTCTTCGTCGGAGTTTGAGCGTTCTTCGTTCTTCGTCAGAGCTTGAAGATGAAGAGGAGCTCTCAAAAAGCTCTCAAGGGAATAAACAAAACAACCCAAAAACAAATAAGATTACATCTTATTTTATTAACACATAACTCAAAAGAATTTCAAATGTTTGAAATTCAGAAGAGTTTAACTCCCCAAAATTAAATAAGTAACTTAAGCCATTAAAGAGGGGGGTTAAGGATGTTGAGAGAATTTGAAAAGAAAAAGGGATTCGTGTGGGCCCCACCACACTTAATCCTCCCAAGGGAGGTTAAGTGGGTGTGGGTCCCACTTCCAACCTCCTTTGGTAGGTTTTTAATAAGTTAACATAAAATTTGTCTTACTCAATTTTATTTAACTTAACTGAAAAACCCCAAAACTAACTTTCAACTTGCAACAAACGCAACTCCCGAAAAGGTCTCTTTAAGCGAATAACGGCGCTGCGAGTTCATCGGTGCCCTCGGATTTCAATTCCGAGCACCGGATCAAAAGTTAGGAATTCCCGCTCGTTCGTTCACTGAACGTACCCGAGCCAAACTTCGGAAATTAATTCCGGGCACTCCGGGCCTCGGAATCAGGTGCCGTCTGAAACCGCGCTCTTGTAAAATTCTAAAGAAAATTAAGAAAAAAATTTCCCTTGAATTTTACGGGTCTTTACAACATTCTTATTATTTTTATACTTAAGAAATATTGTTCGTAAATAATTTGTGATGGGTAGGAATTAGTAGAACATCAATTTGATACATGGTGTGACTAGTATCACTCCAAGTGTGTAATTTTATTTAGAAATGAAATTTTAGTAAAAAAGATAAGTTGAATACTTAAAACTGAGAAAATACATTCAGAATTTTTTTATAATTTAGTATAATGATCTTTAAGTCATTTGTGATGTGTTGGAATTAATCACACCTCTATTTGATACACGTTGTGCTCATTATAACTCATATTTTCCATTATCAATTTAAATTTTACAATTTAGTTCCAAACACATTCCACTCATTAAAAACATAGCAAATGTTCTCAAATTGTCTTGATAATTGTGTAAAATGGTTAATAAGTCAATTTTTACATGTAAGAATGAGTCTCATATCCTACTGACACATGATGTGACTGGTATGACTCAATGTTGGTATTTTTTGTTTAAAGTGGCATTTTAGTAAAAAAAACCAAGTGGCATTCCCAAAAATGAGAAAACAATTTTTAATTGATTTGATATTTTATTAAAATGACCTATAATTCCTTTGGGATATGTAGAAATTATCCACACCTCAATCCAACATACAATGTGACCGGTATTACTCAAATTTTGTGGTTTTAGTTTTAAAATGACATTTTATAATTTTACTATTTCATAATAATGTGTAATTTATTTCCATATAGTATTAAAAGCATAAGAATTGTTTTCTTAAATAGGTGGATTTTTTTATCAAGTTGGGATGGTTCTTTTTAAATTAATACCATGATAGTGTTTTTTTTAGTGGGGGTTGGGTGCCAATGATAGTGAAACCATTGATGTTTTTGAATGTGTGTGAAAAATTATTCTAGCTAATGTAATTGAACAAAATAATATTTTAAATCTATATAATAGTGAATTATTTCTTTAATTTGTGACGTAATTTTTATTTCAATAAAATTATGAATTTTTCATGTCCTGCATTTTCTTGTATTTGTTTCGATAGTGTGCTATAATTTTAACAGTATACTATACTAGTATATCCATTATCAGTGCTACTTCTGGCACTACTAAAGGGGGTGGATCATTATTAGTTCTAGAAGTAGTATATCCTTTATCAGTTCCTTTTTATTAGTGATAAAGATCCCCCTTTATTAGTGATTTCATAGAATTGATAAAGATACCCCTTTGTCAGGCCATTTCTAGCAGTGATAAAAGGGGTCCCTTTTAACAGTTCATTGATTAATAACACTTTTTATATGATGTTGTTGTTTTTTTCTAGTGCAGATAAAAACTTTTTTTTTATTACAGAGTGTTCCACGCAGTATAAGAGAGTGTGCGTGGGTGGTGCAGGGGGGAGTTTGACAGTAGGGTTGGTGTTGGATGTCAGGTTGGAGGTGGAAGCTTGAGGGTTGAACAAACATTGGAAAAATCCAAAACCAATGAGGGTGGAATTTCACATGTGTACTTCAAGGATCACATAGAGCTACCATGATGTGGCATCCTCATATGGACCTTGAAATGGCCCCATTTGTAGTTATGACTATAGAGTCTTTGGTGTGGTAGAATGGGTTGTTTCTTACTCACCATCATGAGGTCCCCCTTACCATGGCATTGTCCTAGTGTATTCTAGTGACAGGAGGGGAAACAGGAAGATGTAGGTCAGATATAAGGGGATCCTTTGATAAGGGGTAGTCGTGGTCCTTTGTTTCCAAGTAGTGCTCTCTTATTGGTGTTGATGCAGGCATTATAAACTTCTATTGGTGGACATATTTCAGACATTGTGAGCACCTCAGTGAGCAATTGAAGTTGATTCTATGGGTAGTTGATGGTTTTTTATGGGTTTTTAATATATATGTTTTCAAAATGGTATAAGGGATACCATTTTTTTAAATGGGATCCAAGAAGTGTAAACCCCATTCACGCTTCTTGAGTCTATAAAAGTAGCATGAACATGATTCACACTTCTCCCTCTACTATCAAAGATGTGTGGACCCCATTCATGCTTTCTTCATGGAATGAAAAAGGGATTCATGAACAGGGTTCACACATCCGATCGAGCATTTTTTATAAAGTGGGTGCCCCCACCAAATCTCATTATTGTCCTCTGGTATTTTTTGTGTTCCTCTGCATGAATTCTTTCTCAACATATATTTTCTACTTTTAAAAAAAGGCAAATTACTATTTAAAATTTTTATTGTCAAAATGTTATTTATTCTACTTGTATGATTTATTTATTTAATATGTATCGATACATGAATGTATGGATGTATAAATTAGGGTTTTTTACGATTTAGTTTATATTGAATGTTTAGAAAATATAAATCAAGTGTTTAATAATTGAAATGTTATTTATAAAAGGTAATTTATATTTAGGGAAATTTTATTATTTTAAATGTATATATTCTTTAGAGCTAGGTGGTAATTATCTATATATATTATTAATAATATATTAGTTATATTAAGTATCATATTTAAATTTATCAATATATATGTGTAATATTATTTTTATTAATAGAATAAAAAAGTTTATTATAACTAATATTTTTAAATTATATTGAGTATAAATAATTATTCTTCTAATTAATAAAGTATAAAATATAATTACTCATATTTTGAAAAGTAATAAAATAAAAAAATATTATCTATACATACGCTATTTTATAAAATTTAAAATAACACAAGTGTATAGTATTTTTAATGTTTATTATGTCAATGTAAACTATATAACATTTAATCAAATTTAATAAATGTTATTATTAAATAAATATATATATATATACATAGACTCAATGAAAAGATATAATTTTTGAAATATGTTCTAGAAATTTATTGTATATTACATCTATTTCAAGGTAATGTTATATAATATGTTTAACATAATGATTATACCAAAAAACATGTTTATAGTATTGTGTGATGACTGATCTTGAGATCACCGACCAATTCATAATTGAAATTGCATGTGTTTTTTGTGTATGTGGTTATATAATTTTTAATAATTCCATTTTCTTTTCCACATTGATTACATGTGAGTCATCCATCTCTATGTATTTAAGGACCTTCATGTCCACCTAGAAAATGTTATGTATTTCATACCCCTATACCCCCTCACTTGCATGTGAGTAACTTTGTAATAAAAACTCATTTGACAAGAGGTGTTCAAAATGAGATGTTTGATAAGAGGAGTTAGACAATAGTAATTTCCTTTTTAATGGATATTGGTGGTTGCTGAAATATGCGATAATAGAGACTCCAAGAGTTCACCCCTAGGTTGTTGTTAGTTTATCAGATAATGATAAACAAATCCATAGAATAAGTCTCTAGATTAAGTTTTGGTTATTTATTCATATGTAATTAAAATTTATGAAACATTTTTTGATGCGGTATAAAAATATATAACATTTTATAAAATCATGTTTGGTAATAATATCAATGTCAATATACTTCAATGATGAGTTTATTTATATCGATCACAATTTTAGTTATATTTTATCATATGTAACAGTGACATATCTTCATGATAGTATGATTATAAATAGATGTATTTATATATATTATTCATTAATTATATTACATAAAGGGAGTTGTTTTAGAATATAATAAATACCTCAAACAATCATTTTAGAAAACAAGAATGTTTATTAATCTTCATATGATTGTTTAATTATTGATTGAAATTTCAGGTTTATTTTATATATATCTGATTATCTAATTTATAATAATGGGACGATCATGATATGACCAAATAATGTATGATTAACAATGAATGTCATGTTTTTTAAGTAATATATTTTGTACTAATTTAATTTTATTCCCTCGTTGATGGCATGTGTGTCATCCCTCTCTCTAATTAAGTAAATACCAGCATGTCCTATTAAAATTTTATGTATTTGAAACCCCTAGACCCCCTCACATTTATGTGAGTTTCATTGTAATAAAAGGGATTTCATCAAGAACCATTTCTATTTGAAGATATATTATTACACCAAGTCTAAGAAGAGACTGATGGAATCTGAAATTTGAGCTAAACGAAATCCAAGGAGACCCCTTAGGTTTTGGTTTGATTTTCAAATAATGGTAAACCAATCCATAGAAAAAGTCTCAATATCAAGTCAATTATTCAATCATAATAAATTTAAATAATTTAATATTTTAATATAGTATATAATATTTTATTATTTATCCTTTTCTATGTAATCTTATCTACGCAAATATATTGCAACGGTGAGGCAATTTATACCAAGTGGGGTTTTAGCTATAGCTTTCCACTTGAAAGAGTGAAAAATCATCATGATTATGTGTCATTGGATGAAGTTCATAATAATATTCATAGTCATTTAAAAATATGGTCTGATCAATGAATTAATTCAATAGAATATCTAAATCTTCAATATCTTGAATGTATAAGGCACAATGAGTACCCTTTGGTCCATAATGAGGATTGGATGGATGCATATTTTTTTTTCAGGAAACAGTGTAGTAATGGTATGGTGGAATTGTATGTGGTGATTTTTGATATTGATGTGTGGAAAAATACAACTACAAAACTATTTTTTGTGAGCTTTATTGAAGACGGTCTTTCACAATACTCTTATTCATTGCCTCCTCATATAAATCATGTGATATTACAAAATTATCCAGAAGATGATCTGAATTTGTAAGGAAATGTAGTGGACATCCCTTTGTATACGCCTAATATACTGAACGAGAGATTATCTAAAGTTGAAGTATCTGTTGAGGCATCAAGAGATGATATGGGTGAGGGAGATGTGGGGAATGAACCTTTAGAGGATCCTATGATAGACATGTATCCATGGAATCCACCAGTTAGTGGTAATCATTATTCAGTATTGACTTCCATAGTTGAAGGAATGTCACATGAACAACATTATTATTAGGATTTCTTTATATATTCTTCTGAATTCATTGGCATTGTAGGGAATAGATATGCATCACCTGATAATTCCTTCTATGTTAGACATGAGTTTGAAAGTAAACTTTCCATAAAAATGTAACAAAACATTATAACATAGAGTGGCATTTTATGTTTTTGGTTGATGAGTCAAAGAAGGAAAAATATCTCATTTGATGTGGAAAATATGGGCTAGAATGTAAATTTTGATTAAGGGAAATATATGATAAATTTTCTTCATGTTAAAATATAACCAAATTAGTAGGCCCACACACTTGTGTACATCCAAACATGTCGCAATATTACTCTACACTTGAAGAATAGTTTATATCAACTATTATTGTAGAGAATATAAAAACATGTCAGGATGTTCCAATGGCCCTTGTTCATGTCAAAATCAACTATTGTTTAACTATAAGATATTCTATTGAAAATCATGGAATGAAAAAATAAATGGCAATTGTAAAATTTTATGGTGATTAGGATGAATCATATTAAATGTTGCCACATTGTATAGAATTGTTGTCTCTCAACAATCACATTATCTATCATTTTGACACTTTTGAGTGTTTATCCCCCAATCACAAATTTGACTGATCAAATGTGAAATTCAATAGGATGTTATGGGTATTCAGGGCATGCATACCTACTTTTACCTATTGTAAAAAATTCAATCAGGTTGATGACACTATCCTTTATGGATATTATACATGTGTACTACTTATTTATTCCACACATGATAAAAATCATGCTCCTCTACCACATGTATTATCTATTTTTGAAAAAGAGTATTTTGAATCTTGCTGTTAGTTTTTGGCATGTATACGCATTCATGTCACACAAAACTAGGGTGTGTGTTTTGTATATGATTGTCATCGATTGATTATAGAGGTAAAAAAATAATGTTGGGGTTTCATGGAGTGAGCTTAATTCTTACCATCAATATTACATTAGACATATTTCATGTAATGAGAATAAGAATTTCAAGG
This sequence comes from Viscum album, assembly GCA_963277665.1. NCBI lineage: Eukaryota > Viridiplantae > Streptophyta > Magnoliopsida > Santalales > Viscaceae > Viscum > Viscum album. The sequence continues at coordinate 304,663,893 of OY728130.1, forward strand.
ATGAGTAAATAAAATAGGTCACCCTTAAGATGTATATGTTTTCCTAAATATTAGTTTTTTAAAGAAAATTTAATATCCTTTTCAATACATTATTCTATTTTGGATTCAGCTTATGATCGTCAAAAAGAAAGGTTTTATCAACATCTTGAAAAGATTAAAAGGTAAAATGAACATGTGTATGAATATATGATGTGTATTTCAATGAGAAAATGGTAATTAGCATGTGATGGTGGTAGAAGATATGGCCATATGACCACAAATATAGTGGAGTGCATAAATGGGGTCCTCAAGGTCATTCAAAAACTACCAATCATAGGGTTAATGAAAAATACATTTTATCTATGTTTGCACTACTTTGTTAAATGGTCCCAAAAGGATTATTAGAGGATGGAAAATGGAATGCATTTAACTCAAAATTTCCAAAGTGAAATTGATAATATATACATGAGTTATTAATATGGAATGTTCTAGAATTTGACTAGGAAAATAGAATATTTCAATTACAAAAGTGCTACAACTGGGATAGATGAACCAATGTTTCAGTGCTTTTGGTCATGTTGGATAATAGGTACTATGATTTTAGAAAATTCCATACATTGAGACATCCCTTTTCACATGTTGTGGAATCTTGTGCTTAGGTAAAAATATCATCAGAACCCTATATTGACCCGATGTATCACATGGGCACTCTGGTTAACTGTTATAGTTCATCTTAGATTCCTATTGGTGACTATCATTCTATCCCACTATTTTCTGATCAACTGACTATCGTCCCTGATATTTTAATGTTTTTTAATTTGGTTTTATTGTCATTTATGTTTTTTTCAATTTCTATCATTTTTTATAATATTGACTTGATATTACTAGGTTACACCTATAGGGAAGACCAAATTTTACTCGAATAAAAAATTAGTTAGACTGGCCTCAATAATGGGGAGGGGGACTGATTTGAAAAAATTTTGACATATAAGGACATACTCGTAAGATATGTCTCTAAGTGGTAGGACATATCACCACTTTACTTCACCCATGATCAAGTCATTATATTTTTTCATGAATGTTTATATTTTGTTTTTTATGTCTGTGTTTCAGTAATGAATCTTTTTTTTTGAATTGCTCCATTTTTGACCTATTTCCACTTTGGTTTGTTTTATTTTTGGATTCCATCAGAAATAATTTTGTGATACTATAACTACTATAAAAATAAACAGATGATGAAAATGAATGTACCGTGCAGTAACATGTTGTATGTGGGTTTTTTTAGCACTACTGATTTATATAAAAAATAAAATAAATTAAACATTATTAGAGGTCAATTAAATTATAAAATACTAGACTAAACCAAAACACCATCAACATATATATTTTTTAACTATTTTTCCCCATAATTCTGAAATACAAAAGCTAATTATCTACCTTATTTTTATTATTGAAATTCTTTTTAAAAGTCTATTGTTTTTATTGAATTTATTATAAAAAAGTAATTATGATATCATTTTTATTGATGGATGTTTTTCCATTGTTCAAAACCCAAGAAATTCATGTTTCACGGTTGGTTTTAGAGGGATTTCTAGTTCCTCAATTGAGTGTATGTAGATCTAATCATTTCCATCATGTCGCACCCCATCTTGATATCATCCCACACGTTCATCATGATGGGTTATATGGAGCAAGAATGTGCGAATTCACCTTTTTCAACCATCATCTCACTGCGCGCGCTCATAGAGAGATGATTTCCAGAGTCACATACATTCCACTTTATAGAGGCGGATAACTATTACAATATAGGATGGGTCCATTATATTGGGCCTCTCCATCAACTGTGCGACTGTGATAGGCCGAGTCGGAGATGATTGGTTTGATATTTTTCATAGATTACTTGTCATTGAGGTCTACGATGATGGTAGGTATGTCATTAGTAGTAGATTACGCATTCCCATGTTATACCATATATTCTCACATCTAGTATAGGATGAAAATGAGAACGTCATTCTATGATTTACATGCGATTAAATGTTAGGCTGATCGGTGAACAAATTTCATTAATTACTCCACTACATTTGTATATATGATGAATTTACATTTTCTCGAGGATTTGGAATAGGCAGGATGATATAGATGAGGGTCTTCTTGTCTCACATATAGATACAAGTTTTTATGCAGCTCATATCTCATCAATAAGATGAATATGATAGGATGTGTTATTCTTTTATAGATTTATTATGGGAGCACATCCCTCTGTTAGGTCCACATGCTCGTGTGTCATTGCTTATAGATATTTTAGTAGATTCCTCATGTGAATGATTGTATGCTATTCCTTCTAATGTTTAACTCAATTGTATAACTTTATATTGTGAAATATAACTATAAGATTATTTCAATAGGTGGAGTCATACACATCGACATTCAGAGAAATCAAGACATGATGTCCAATCCTACTACCATATTTTGTACATCCTTCGAACAAATGATCTAAGTGGTTATTATTTACATAGAATTTTTTTAATATACATATCTTAATTTATTAATTGATTATATTTTTTCAGATTACATGGATTCCATATATTGATGATATTATTCATATTCGTACACAACAATGTATGAAGATGTTTTCTACCGGATCCTTTATGGTTTCTTTGATTCATTTTCATATTGTTGAGTGGCATTTGTATCATAATGTTATGATGCAGTTCATATTCCTTCATCCCGTTCATAACCCACCCAATAAATTACCTTCACTTTATTCCATGAATATGTTAGGGAAGAAAGAGTTCTATTGGAGGCAGTATCTTGATAGATATATTGATCCTTGGGACAGACGAAATGAGTCCCAATTATGAATGGAGGGAACCGTACATTTACGTTTATTCAATCTGATAGATTATCAGTACTCATACTACAGGTCCCCAGTCAGATTTCTTACATGACATGGAAGGGGTTTTCATGGTTTGGTAATCATTCTATCTTCCATTGTTGAACATATTTTATTAATAACATTACTTAATAGAATAACTTGTTTTTGAAGGATGCTCATATCACTTGTCTATTTCAGATATCTAATCCAGTAGAGGGTGGTGTGTATGACTAGACATATTTTCCTAGATCTATTAAAGAGTTGGTTTCTAACATGTATTAGATTTATCTTGACATTTTCTTTGATCCTCCACTTGATGATATGGTTGCTAAGAAAGATATAGATGTGTCTGGGGGTGGAGACTATATTTTATATTGAAAGTTGAATTGATGTTGACAATTAATAACATACCACATATGGAATGTTATACGTATGGAGTACACATAGATAAAAATAATTTCCATACTATATTGTAGGAAACAAAGAATTTTTTCTCATCAATGGAAGAAAACTATGTTTTTTTACTATCATCACAGATTCCTTCAAACTGATTAGCCTTTTTTGGAGAAACAAATATCATATCAGAAAAGAAAAAAATGAAAGTTATTGATATCAAACAATGATATTAGGTATGGAATTTAAATCATTTTTCTATTCGTTACCTACCATTACATTTTTACCAACTATAAACCAACAAAACATTGAGGTATTTGAGAAAGAAGGGAGTTGGATAAAACATAGATTTTTTTGGTATCATCCATATTGGTCTGATTTTTTGATCTATCACATGTTGGATTTCATGAATATTTAGAAAAAATATTTTGAGAATATATTTTATATAGTTCTTGATACACCTGGTAAGACAAAAAATAAGGTAATGGTATTAATACAGCTTTCCCAAATTTACAGGTGACCAGAACTTCAACTGTTTGAAAATGTAATATTACTAAAGTTAATGAATCTAAAAGTTATTTATAAATTTTCCAAAGAAAATAGATTATTATTTTTTCAGTGGATGATATATTTGATAATTCCGTAGGATATATTTATAATTTCGGCATTTGTGTCAGAAATTGTCAAATTTCTAGATTAAAAGATTCATGACTGTACTATTATAATGGAAATACTTCTTCCGGTTGGATTAAATGTTTGTGGAATTCTAGGATTTGGAATGAGTTAAGAGAAATATCATATTTTTTCCAAGACATTTGTGTGGTGTAAATAAACTACGATGCACTAAGAAAATTATAAGATGATGTTGTCTTAATTTTATTTAAAATGGAAAAAATATTCCCACCGGCTTTCATTGAGATAGTTGAATATTTTATATTAAATTTTATACATGAAGAAAAATTTTGAGGTCCATTACAATTCTGAAGGATGTACCCATTTGATACATGCATAGAGAAATTGAAGAAAAAAATATGTAACAAAGCCTCAGTTGAAGGACTAATTGCAGAATCTTATTATAGGATGAAATTTCTTTTTTCTACTCTCATTATTTTCAATTTGAATATCACTAAAAAACGGTATGAGATGTAACAAGGGAAATGTTGATGATGAAATGAGAAATCAATTATAAATTTGTAATCATCCATAATTTGTCTTTGCTGTAGTTAATGAATGATGTCTTTCATATGATGAACATCATAGAGCTCATATATATTTTCTACTCAACTATGAAAAAATGATACCATTTATACTATGAGTGCTCATATCAATTATTCTATAATCATTGTTACAAAAAAATAATATTACTTTATTTGTATGTTATGTGATAATCATATCAATAAACAACATCGATATATTATAGTAGTTTCACTTGATAACATCTACAAAATGATTTTTTATACTGGTTTAAAAAACTGGAAACATTAATTATTTATGTTTAAATATATAAAATCAAATTATTACTTGTTATATCGATGAATGTTTTACAAATTTTAAGGTATCTCAACATACTAATAAAATTGATAATCCAGTGTGTGTATTGAGTAACCCACCATCCAAAATGGTTAAATATAATAATGAATATGTGGTGAATGGTTTTCAATTTCATACACGTTCATATGGGGAATTAAAAAATGAATAGTGGTGTTTTCTAGATGGGATCCCATCATAGAGAAATTAAAGTATACTTTTACGGAATTTTGGGAAAAATTCTTGTACTGTGTTATCTAGGATAGAATTATATAACAATATTTAAATGTTAGTTGATGGATACTAAAAGAGGCTCATTTGTTCATCCAGGACCTAGAATTGATGATATTAAATAAAAAATCCTTCTTGTAGTAAATGACCCATTTTTTTGGATGATTAGCCACATAAAATTTATTATGAAAATTATTGTGCTACTTCATGAAAATTGGGTGATTGCTGGTGCATAATAAATATTAAATCTTAGGAAATTTAGTTTATTCAAAGTGAATGTGGTTTTGCTGAAGTTTAAGGATTTAAATTTTTTAATAGACTACTCCAAATCCATATTTTTCACAAAGAGACATGAATATCGATGATGACACCCAGCAAGTAAGGGTTTATGGTGATTATCCCTTTATTGATGCAACAAATGAATTTGAAATGACCAGATATTATGAAACTGAAACTCCTAACGAAATTTATGATACTAAAGAGGAATATGAAGATATTGACACCGTCATAAATGAAGATGAGGATGGATTTGAATATCGGCATAGTAAAATGCTACTTATAATCATATATAATATATAAATATATATAATAGTTATTTTCAACTATTTTCTAACAATAGTTATTTTGTGTTGCAGATGGACTTAGATCTTTTTCGTGAGTTTGAGGGTGCTGATCTCCCTGATGATGAGAAGGATGTTGGTTTATCTGACCCTCAGACTACTGGCGGTGCAACAAGGACAAAAAGGGGTCGCAATCTTGTAAGATTTAGGATTTGACACCCTATCCCAAAGTGACGTCTACATCTTGTCCTCAATACATGCTTGTAAATGTATGATTACTTGTCTATTTTTGCTAGTTTTCATTAATTATCATTATTTTATTTATATACTATTTTTTTAATTTTTTCTTTTTTTCATTGGTTTATTCATATAGCTATTGACCAGGGAGTTCAATACTGTGAAATTATTTTTCTAGAGCATGGGTTACATGGGATCAAACTCACATCAATGTTAAGAACTACATGTTCAATCATTGGATGATATGTTAATAGATAAAATTCATTTTGGAATTTATTTAGTTAATAACTATATATTATTAATTTTTATAGGGTTTACGGTATCCTAATGATGAGATCATGTATGACTCTATCTGGAGGGCATGAGAGGGCTGTATGTGTGAGCATTGCCGTCAGTTTTTTCACAATTTGTGGAGGACAACAATGAGGAATGCAAGTGTCATAGAGTTTGATCTGTATTGTTGTGCCCACCGATCTGATTACAATTCATCTATGGTTTTGGGTGGATTATGATTACACTGGATGGGTGGTTATTTACATAGGAGATCATCATAAGGTCAACAGAACCGGGGGAGATAAGAGGTGACACATCGAGCATGCAGATGTACGTTCAATATGCACAGGGAATATAAATTATGTACATTTTTAAATTAATTTATATAAATTTAAATTTAAACTGTTTAGTTTATATTTATATTGGTAGTTGAACAACCCAATATTATGGATTTCAACGTTTATAAAAGGATGTAGAGTGATCCTGTCACTAATGAGATTATATGTGATCATCAGTGTCAGATTTTGGTCCGTATAATTTCTTTTAAAGTGTCAAAATTAAATACAAATAATATTTTAACTATATTAATTTTAAATTTCAATTTAGGGAGTCATATGAGGTCATGAAATCTCAGACACAGAGTTAGATTGAGGCTACGATTGATGATAAGACTAGTGCAACATGATTTGATGAGGCAGTATGGATGCAGGCGACCTGGTATGCCTTCGAGAATGGATGATTTGTTGGTATCACCTCATGATTGATGTTTGAGAGTTATTATGGTACCAATAAGATGTCATTTTAAAAAATGACATGAGATCATCAAAATTAGGTAGGAAACATAGACAATATAACCAAGGTATGGCTCCACATTCTCCCGACTTTCGGCACTCCAAACGCCTCCTCATTCCCTTGTCCAAGGGATTTGAGGTTTTCTTGATAGCGACAACTCTCCCCACTTTGTTTGGTCATATCTTCTCTTTATCTCACTTTTATCATCTATTCCTCTTCCAATTGATGCATCTTTCTTGTTTGGGAAACATGAAATTTTTATTGCCCCTCTTTCCAAATATCAGGGCACATCATACCCCCAATTGGGATTGTGTGCTGCTGCACTTAATGAATTGGGTCGGAGTTAGTGTTTGTATTTGGAACCCTTCTTCTACACTTCCCTTGATGTAATGCACTTCTTGTTAAACTCCACTTTAGTCAGGATGGTTTTGGGATTTGGACCTACTTGGGATGGTGATAGGGGAGGGCTGGCTGGGGTCCCAATCTTTGGTTTTTAGTCGATGCAGATCTTGACTGGTGATGTGGGTTCGAAGTCTCTGATGGTGGTTCGCTTCCCCCTTACTGTCGACAGTGTGGATTTCAGCATGATCCTCTGCCGAGGCCTCTATCTTCTCAACCATTCTTTGGAATCATGGTCCTACACTCTTTTCCCAGTCGGTCTGGTGCACGGGTCATCAAGGAGGCTCTGGGAGGTGCGGTTCGAGTAACTTTTGGTCTCTATGTGGGTGATTGGATCGTGTCGAAGGTTTGGATTCTGTGACGTTTTCATGGACTTTTATAGTGGTGATATTTTCATCCTTGGTGGAGATTTGAAAACATGGATGATTTTTGTGGATGTTTTGTTTCTATTTTCTAATTCTATTTTCTCTAGACTTCGACTATGGTGGTTATGGTTGAGATGGATGTAAAGGACATTATATGAGATGACGATGGTTGTGAAGGTTTTTTTGGATGTTCTTGAATGGTGACGTTGGATCAATGTTTCCTAACGGGGGGATACACTGCTTCAATGACGTTTTGGGTGTGATATCCGGTGGGGTTTTCACTGGTGTGGTGACATAAGAGGTGATGGAATGATGACGATGGTTTTGTAATGAAGTTGGTGAAGCATGTGGCAACATGATTTGTTGATGACACGATCTCTCCCGTGGCGAATCCTAAACCTTTTAAATTTTGAATTTGGGATCTTTTATGAGTTATGAATTTTTATGGTTCAATATCTGTGGTTCACATTTTCCTTGAAAGTGGATTTCATCATGAAAATAACAAAAAAACTATTGATGAGCTCGTGGAGAGTCTCCATCATCTGCTGCACAGCATGAGGAGTAGTTGTGTTCTCTGGATGATCTTATATAGAGTATGCATAGGGGGACATATGAACTCTATCGACAACAGCATTAGCAGGAGGAGATGTGTCGATGCTAGAAGTAGTAGCCCAAGCAGACGATGGACTACAGGTGACGTTTCACTCATGGTTTAGGGAAGGTGTTCCCTCCACCATCTCATATAGCTCTTCCACATCCTCTAGAAGACCCTCCCCTCAGTGATTTATTTAATTTTTATGATAAAAATTATGAATGCAATTTTTCTGTAATAATATATATTTAATTTTCTATATACTGTGTTTTCATTATATGTTGGGAATATTGAATTTATTATTATTTTATTATTTATTCATTTTTTATTATTGTATTACTTCATTATTTATTTATTTATTTATTTATTATTTTACTAAAATTTCTACATTATTGTTAATTTATTTTCTTCCTTATTTTTTCATATTTTGATGAATATTGAGGTTTTTATTATTTTATAATTTTTTATAATTTTATTAATATAATTATTATTAATAATTTTTTATTATTATTATTTTATTAATATTAATAATAATATTATTATTATAGAAATATTATTTATATTATTTATATTATTTAATATTATTTTTTTATTAATATTAATATTATTTTATTTATTTTTATTAATAATAATTTTCATTTTATTTTATTGTTTTTTGGTAATGGTCCCATCGAAAAATGTATTTTCCATGGGGCCACCGTGATAGGATTTAAAAAAACATGTAGATACTATTAGCGATGCCATTTTCTACAATGGGGTATTTACGAAGGGAACTTGTCTCAAATAACTCAATTTCCAGTAGTTTTTTGTAGTAGTTGGGGCACCATGAACTGCATGCGAGTGCGTATGGGTTGCATAGGGGGGTGTTCAACAGTGGGGTTGGCGTTGGATGATGGGTTGTGGGCGGCGGCATGAAGGGGCGGACAAACACATAGGGAAATCTAAAAAATGGGAGGGTGGCATGCCTAAGTGCCCTGTATGGATCACACGGGGCCACCATGTTGTGGTATTCTCCCAAGGACCATGACATGGACCCATTTGTAAGTATGACTTTGGATTCTATGGTGTGGAAGCATGGGTTATTTCTGACTCAGTATCATGGGATCTTCATGATCATGGCATGGTCCTAAATGCAGTCAATGTTAGTAATGAGAGGCACAACGAGAAGATGTAGGTTAGACACAGGGGGCTCCTTTGACTGGGGGAAGGTGTAGTTCATTGTAGTCATGCATTGGTCTTTTATCTCTATAAATGCAGGTTCTAGTAACTGTTGTCAGTGGAGAGATTTCATACATCATGCACTACTACAAAAAAGGGTTTATTAGCACTAAAAATCCTTTATCAATGCTAAAAAGTGTTGATAATGAAGGTGCTATTAAAGGGGTTCTTTTTTATCAGCACTAAAAAATCAATGATAAAGGACCATTTTTCAGCACTAAAAAAATTCTGATAAATGTCAAAAAAAAATTACAAAAAATTACAAAAATAATAATGTAAATCTAGGGGCCCTTTGTAAGAATGCATTCAATGGCACTAGAAACCCCAACCCACACTTGCACCCGCCACCCCTTTAACAGCACTAGGCGCTCACCCCCACCCTTTAACAGTGCTAGATCCCCCCCTCCCCCCCACACACCCCTACCTATGCTTGGATTCGAACATGAGACCTCTCCCTTGTGCGCATGCACCTTTACCACTCTCTCATCTTGTTTTCATTTCCAGTTAATGATATATCTATTTATTTATATATATATAGTTATATTTATTTATATATTAATATATATATTTATATTAATAAATATATGTAGTTATATTAATATATATATTTATTCGTTTATTAATATATATTTATATCTATTTATTTATATATATCTTAAGTTATATTTTTATCCATATATTTATTAATATATTAATATATATTTATAATATTTGTTTTAAATACATTTATCAAATATTTTTTTGTATGTTTAGAAATAAATAAATACATATATACAACATACATACACATATATATATATTATATATATGTGTATTTGTATGTATCATTATATATATTTATATATATTTATATGTATTAATCTTATATATATATATTTATGTTAGAATATATAGATAATATATATCAGTTTGTTAATAAACACACACACAAATACAGACACAGACACACACACATTATATAGGGATATAAATATTCATATATTTTTATTTTATACAAAATGGATATCAGTTTTTATTTATAAAAGGATTCTATATGTGAAATATATTTTATATATAAATATTTTCAATTATTTATTTATATAATTAAACTATTATGTGTGAATAAATATAAAAATATGTATATATTATTATATATTTGATTATAAACAGCAGTACATTGTAAAAAACAATGACATTTCAAAGCCATAATATCAATATAAATGTAATACCATGGAATAAATTCAATCCCAACTGAAAAAGGGTAAAAAATACCCTCTTAAACGGGGCTAAAAATTCATCAAATGATAAATAATTGGCTTTCCCTTACTGAAAAATCATTTTTGAAGGCCATTGGGGAGTTTTTTGACATTCAAAAATGTGAACGTGATTTACTTGTGTCACTAAGGGTGTAGAGCTCTCTGCAATCTTCGATTTGATATGTAGTAGAACTCAAACAGACAATCGGATCAAAAGTTATGGTAGTTTGAAATTTGACTTACATTTTCAACATATTTTAGACATTTTATTGATTTTTTGATTTTTTCTATCTTAAAATTTTTATTAAATGTTTATTACTTGATAATAATTACCAAATTATTAATTAATAATATTTTATAAAATATTTTATCTGCCATTTTCACTAAATATCATATATATTAAGTGCAATGTTTTATTCATTCATATCTAAAACATTTTTAAAATATATATATTATATTTATATTGATATAAATATATTTATATATTTATATATTGATATATTAGTTTTGATGATTTTTTTAATATACAATATATTAGAACTGGTAAAAAAGTTATTATAAAGACCCCCCCTTCAGCGCAACTTGATAAAGTGCTGATAAACGGTGGTGTTGTGAAAACCCATTTTGTGGTAGTGGTAAACACCTTGGTGACCAGTTCAAATTGACAGTATGGGTAGAGGACAAAGCATAAGGATAATGTTGCCACAATTGGTGGCCACAAACATAGACAAATCTGTATGATGCTTGTCAGGCTTCCTTTCATGGTCCTTCCAGTCAGTCAAATTCTAGAACCTTTGGGTCACATCATTATGGTGCCTTCGGGTCTTGACAATCAAGGGAATTCGGGTTATATTTATGTATTAATCAAATATTTCCAATGGTTTCTTACCAATTATTTTGGGGGTGAGATGAGGTTAGACCCCCTGGACATGAACTTGGTTTAACCATAAAATGAATGTTATGGGAAAGACTTTTTAAAAAGTTAACTTCCATTAAATAACTTGCGTGTATTAACAAAGATAAATATATTTTCATTATTCAATGTTTTTCACATATATTGGTGATGGATCAGTGAGGTATATTATCACCCTCTTCGCCATACATTCAAATATTACTATACCCACTAATCGGGGTTAAATACATGAAATGTAAGGGAAATAATGGAAATATTGAGAGTCAGTGAAAGAACTCTGGTATGGTGGATGGGCAGTTGGAAGCGCGAGATGGGTCAATTTTGGTGTCAAATGATCCACCCACAGATGAATCAGTCATGTAAGATATGAGATTAGGGCATGGAGACTACTGGAAAACCCTCCCCCATCTCTTGCAGATTGATGGCGCACAACTCTACCTCTTCGACCACTATCAATAGGGTGAAAACCCAATACCACATAAATTTCCTCAATGGATTATGGATCACATATAATCTTAGACAGAAAAGTCCTCCTAAGAACCCTGGATTTTATGATGGAACACCTTATGGGGTTATGTGATGGGCCCAAGAGTCCTAGGGTTGAAGGAAATTGACCCTAAAAAAGCGGTATCAGATCCATGGTGTAACACAGGTGTGATGTAGGGTGGATTAATCACCAAACTAGTTTGAAAACAACAGAAGTTTCTCATTTTGAAGCATGTGAATCCATGATGCCTTCTGTAGAATGTCTTCCTGATAAATGATGGTCAGCTGACGAGTCCCGGTGATAAGAAAATGATGGTGCAAGATGGATAGATCTAATGTATTATCATTTAAGGGGAGGCATGTGTAGTATTTGGTTTGAAGGGAGTATTTTTGGGTGAAACCCGAATCCCACATTAGTTTCCCCAAATGATGATGGCTCACATATATGCTTGGAGGGTCCACTAGTACAAAAAATAATTTTTACATCGCCTTTCTTCACATCAGTGTTTTAGAACCGATATGAAAATATCTAAAAATTGATTTTCCATGTCAGTTATTTTATAACGGATTTGAAAATACATTTTCACTAATTTGTGAATTGTTTATATAAGAACCAACGTGAAAAATAAATTTTCATGGATTTTCTCATCGATTATTACATAACTAATATGGAGAATGTTTATAATCATGTAGTTTATTTCCCAATATTCGATTTGACTAGTTTCAGATCTCTAATAGAGTTATAGATCAAAAGATATGGCCATTAGATGTTGATAATTTCTAAACGTAGTCTTAGGGAAGAAAAACTTCAGATGGCCATAACATTGGATCCATAACTCCCTATGATCTCCAAGACCTATCAAATCGAAGTTTCTAAATTAAATACATGTTTTTAAATATTTTTCAGGTCGGTTATAAAATAACTTACATGAAAATTTTCTTTTGACGTCTGTTATTAAATAACCAACGTGAAAAATTGATTTTTTACACCGTTATTTAATAACTGACGTGAAAAAGTCCTGAAAATTGATTTTTCATGTTGGTTATTATATTAACAATATGAAAATTCAGAAAAATATTTAATATCATTTCATGATAGTTATCATTAAACTGACATGAAAGATAATTTTAATTTCCCACCAATGCTAAATTCAATTTTTTTACATCGCGACATCAAAATATTGAATTACTGCCAAAATTTTTAATATCGTATTTTCATTTACCATCTCTATTATTTTGTTTCATTATACACATATCATAATTTAACGATCAATTCTCTCTTCCATCATCATGCCCCCAACTCGACTTATTTAATCTTCAACATGAATCAACTATTTCTTCTTTCTATGATCTCATCAAGGTATTTTTAATTATTTATCCATAATTAATGTTTTTATTATTATTAGTTTTCTTAATTGATTTACAATTTAATAATCTTTTCATCCAACCATTATCATTCCACTAACTCAACTCATTTGATATTTTACGTGAATATACTATTTCTTCTTTTTGTGATCTCATCAAGGTATTTGTAAATATTTTTCCATGATTTATATTTTTTCGGATTTGTTTTCTTAATTGACTTACCATTTAATGATTATTCTTTTATTATAATTATGAATAATGATTTTTATCCTTGAAAAACTTGAAATTCTCATCCAGATTCTAAAATTAATTCTATGAAGAAGCTACAGTTTTCTCAATAGATCTTTCCTCAAATAAATATATCAAACTTCTGATGGTCATAACATTTGATTTGTAACTCTGTTTGAGATATACGTCTTGTCATATCAATAATCAAAAATTATCTACAAGATGATAAAAATTTATTACCTCGGTTTTTAGAAAACTATATTTCAAGGTCATTTTTAACTACATCTTTTAAAAAATGACGTAAAAGATGACTTTTGAAGTCTCTTTTTAAAAAACCTACATGAAAATTAGCTATTTAACGTCATTTCCAGAAGGTATATCAGATCTATTTAAAAAAATGATTTTAAAAACCATAAGAATCATTTTTAAGATCAATTATTTAAAATCCAACATTAAAAATCATATTTTTAAGGCCGTTCCCCAAGATGTCGCCTCAAAACCAATGATAAAAAGCTAAAAAACCGACAAAAAAAGTTTTTTTATACTAGTGTGAAATTCCCCCTAGAACACATTGGTTTGATAATGGAACCCATAAAAGGGATTATGTGATAGTCTTGGGAGACCTAGGGCTGGATTAAATAGATCTTAACAAGACTATTGGGGCAGAGCCTGGTGTCACAGTGGAAGTAGTTGCACAAACACACAAGTGAAGATTCACTCAAAGGCATTTTATCACACAACACCTGAAGGAATTTTTTCACCGCACCCAAAGGAATTCTACAATGCACATGAATCCCTTTTATAATGCACCCAAGGGATTTATCTCGAAACACACCCACACCCATGAACATACCATTTTGATGTATAGCCAATCACCACCATCGTGACAAACCTCACGATCTCCACAACCAACAAGACTTTCGATACATGGTACATTCATCATCACTACACACATGATTTCATTTTATTTCAATGAAACACCATCAACGATGTCTTTATATCCTTCAATTAATTCAAATTTATCATCTCAATGTTTCCCATCATGGGCACTTCGGAAACCGCAATTCCTATAATCCCTTCCTTGTTCTCTTTTGGCAGCTACATCTTTGCTGACCCCGTTCCAAAACATGTTACTACATCCCCTTATATAGACACCCATTCCATATCTCCAATTAATGTCTTAAACATTCATTATTAAATCACTTAATGTTGAGAATAACTATCTATTAATGTTGGTAGAAAATCCTCCATTAATGTCAAGATAAATCAATCCATTAGTAATTTTCCCTCCGCATAGTATTCAAATTTTAAATTCAAAATCCCAACAATATCCAACATTATGTAAAATTCAAATATACCATAGTCATCTCCAATATTGGGGCCTCTTTGATCATCGATTCCATCATGTTTCAGATATCACCTTATGAATGGAACACACCTCATGACACCTACGGCCTATAAAACATTCAATATTCTGTCAAAAACGCTGATACCACTACCATCTTTCGGTGGAATTCTTTTGGATCCCTAATTGACCTCATAACCCAAGGATCATCATGAGCCTTCCACAAATCTCTTACTATCACCAACAATTGAACATTCCTAAGGATTTATTCTAGCCAATTGGAATTTCAATATCCTACAAATGCATATGGTACTTTAATTGTCTCCTGATAACATCATTAAAGTCATTGATAAATTACTCCACCCAATGTCTTCCAACTTCTTTTTCAACTGAGCACTTCAACCAATCTAAATGATACCACTGTTGGGGGGAACCTAATGTTACACTTGAAGTAGTTGAACAAACACACAAGAGAAGATTAACCTCAAGTGCTTTTATCACCTAAAGGCATTTTATCACACCACACCCAAAGGGATTTTTTCACCATACCCGAAGGTATTTTACAACACACCCAAAGGCATTTTACAATTCACCAAAAGTATTTATCTCTCATCACACCCAAACCCATGAACACAACATTTTTATGTACCACCGATCACCACAATCAGGACACACTGCTTGAGCTCTGCAACCAAGAAGACTTTAAATACATGGCACAATCATCATCTCTTCCCACGTTCTTTCATTTTTCATCGTTGACATGCAATTATCCGCATCGTCATCACCTCTACTTGGTGAGGAGGCCAAGGGAAGTTGGTTCCACCTCATGATACAGTATACAGGGAATGATAAAAGGCACTTTTATCAGAACTATTATTTTTACCCCTTTATTAGTGCTCATAAAGGTATCCCCTATATCAGAAATTTTTAAAGCTGTTAAAAGCACCCCCAATATCAATGTTTGTTTAAAAGAATAGATAAATACCCTCTTTATTAGTTTTTTATTAGCATTAATAATGGGTGTATTACAAAAAATATATCTTTCATTAAAAACAATATATTAAAACATTAAAATTTTTATATTTTTATAAATATAATATATGTTTATTTAAATATGTTTTAGATAATGATAAGTAGACACTTACACTTATTATTTACGATATTTAGTGAAAATGATTTATAAAATAATTACATATGTATATATTTAATTAAAAATTAACTAAATATTATAATTTAATAGTAATTTATTAATAATTTTAATATAAAATAAATAAGAAAAATAATAAAGGATCAAAATTAAGTTGAAAATGTTACTCAAAATTCAAACGGATATATCTTTTTTATCTACGTGTCTATTTGAGATCTACCACATATCAAATAGAATATTGAGACTAGCTCTAAGCCCAAGCGATCAGGAGTTGAAAAATCATGTTTTTAAGGCCAAACAAGTCCCATAAGGCCTATAAAATTGTGTTTTACATGGGGTATCTCAATTTTTTAACATTTGATGAATTTTTACCCTTGTTTAAGGGGGTATTATTGCATCTTTTTGTGGAGACTCAATTTATTTTCAAGGCTTATACTCTTAAATATATTATTTCGTTCAAACATTATCATTTTTCATACTTTACATTTATTTATAATAAAGTATATACACATATATACATATTTGTATATATTTAGGCATAAAAATTAAATTTTAGAAATAAAAATAAAAACATATTTACAAAAAAAAAATATTTATAAATACATAAACCACATATGAATAAAAAAAATATCTTTTTTATTTAAAATAAAAAAATATGAATATTTATATACCTATATAATGTGTGTGTGTGTGTCTATATATATTTGTGTGTCTGTTTTAAATAACTAATATATATTATCTATATATTCTAATATATATATAAATAAATATTAATATATAATATGTTGTAGTGTGGAAGATAAATTCAATAAATTTTCAATATATATATATATATATTCAATTATAAATATGTATTTTATAACAATTCTATATTCATATACTACCATATGCAGTATGTATTTAATAAATATAAAAAATCTATATGCTGAATAAGGATTTTCTAAATTTTTTTTGATATATATAGTGCACAATGTATGAAATATGTAATCATCAATGTTCATCTCTAATCTGTTTAAGAAAAATATCAATTACATGTTCTATAAATATGTCATTTGATTTAAATTTATATTAAACATTTATTTTTTAATCATGTTTTTTAGTTTGTTCGTGATATAAATGATATGGTTTTTATGATTATTTAATGAACACTTGCAGTGGATACAGTTCACAATTCATGAAATGAATATGTAAATAATCTAAACAATAGTGTACCTATAAATAGAATGTTGCACTAGCTTCCATCTCTTTCCTTCAATGAAGCGTGTTTATGGGAGATCACATGCACCAGTGAAAAAAGAAAACTACCTACACGGGAATGCACTGGTTGAGGGATCCACAAACATTTCATGAAGATACCCAAAATTGGAAGGGGGTGTTGGTGCCTTCTCAAATTAGATAAATGGAGTTTTGAGATGATGAGTATGTAGTAGTGTTCCGCAAACATCACTTCACCAACTAAAATAGTACTCATTATATTTTATAGATGAATTCTGAAGCTTCCACTTCATAATGCATCCTATGTGTTTTTGTTTGTTTGGTGTTTATTCGTTGAACTTGTTTCAATAACTAAATTCAAACCTATGAGTTAACAAACCTTTGTTTCAAATGAAAATGAACCCTTTTGGGATAAGATGTATAGGTTGTGGCATTGAATGGAACTCATCCAAAATTTTCATCACATTCAAATTTGAATATATATATATATATATATATTGTATTATTTATACATGCATCATATGCATGTATTAAACGAACACTATATATAAACTCATATTATCTATATTTTCATATTTCATGCATCATATGATTGTGTACATGAATCTCATACATTTATATTTTAGTACATACCCAAAAATATCCCTCTTCCACTAAAATTCCATCTGGACTTTATGTGAAACATCACACAACTCTTTGTGAATCTATCCAATCCCTTTTGAATACGGGTTTTTTTCATTAAACTCTCTTAATTTTTAATATACACTTTGTCTAAACTTTTATACTTATTCAGGGGCCTAACCATGTGACACTGCGTGCCTTAGAAGCATTGACAACAACTATGAAATCTCTATTGATGTAAGAAAAGAGCTTCCTCTAGCAAAACTCAAGTGATACTCATGATACTAAGGGATCTAGTGTGATATCCATAAAAAATACTCATACAAATATATTAAAATTTCCACCAAAGTACATATCATATACATCATATTCATACCAATATAATCTCTTTTTTCCATAACATCAAGAAACCACTTGATTATCCAAAAAGGATTGACCAAGTTAATTAATATATCACATGTCAATCATTTATCCAATAAGTACATCACATGCCACTTATCTAGTTATTTAAACACATCATATGTGAAAAAACTAATCGGGGTCATGAAATTATTTGGTCCAATTCAATATTGGTCTAAATGTCTTTATGTTGTCATACAAGTTAAACAAATACCATCTTGGTTGTGCTCCAACCGATTTCATATTAATAAACATCCACCCCATATTAGCTATGTCAACATGTAGAGTTCCTTACGTAGGTTATGAAAGTATGAAGGTTCCCATGATAAGTATCTCTCCAACCTAATGTAAGAAAGATTGATAATAAGCCTACACCCCTATGTATATTGATGATTTTATGAAATTCAACGAGAAATATTTTAGAGGAAAAATCCAAGTAATAAGTATCAACATGTTACCTCATTAATTAATTCTTCATAACTCAAACACACTTTTTTTCAATGAGTATACAAATTTATTTAAGCTATCATTATTATATCATTACAACCAATTATACTCTATAATGATGATCAGTTCTGGACTAATGAAAGTTTTATATTGAGGGGATATTATCATTTGGTAATTCATGTGAAATTAATTTCATCACACATTACTGATTTTTAATTCGATATTTACTTTAATATAATATAATGATATATTCACATCCATTAAAACCAATGTCTCATGTGTTTAACAACTTTATAATCTATATGACCATCACGTTGTTTATGCGAAAATATTTTCCTCAATGGATATGCTAAATTGTCTTAAGTATCCCTACAAATGATAATCATATCACCCCTCTAAAATATGTCCCATATGAGATGGTATTTGAGATGGATGTGTTTGTTCATTTTATGTGATCGAGGTTCCATAGCCTAAGAAACAAAACTGTTATTGTCACAATATATCTTGATTTCTCCCTTGATGTTGGGAACCACTCCATATTAGGAAATGAATGTTTAAATCCAAATAGATTCCCACACAATATCTAATATAGTGATGTATTCAGCCACTATTTTCAAGTCCACTATGGTGGTTTGTTTGGAACTATTCCATCTAATTTCTCTACTATTCAATCAGGACAAAAATACTTATTAGGATTTCAAATCAACCTTTTCAAATTAGAATCTATCATTTTTGTTACCCTTTACCAAAGCTCATCCTATCCTCCAAGGTTAAAGACCACATCCTTAACAATTATTAATTACTTAAGTATATTCATCAGATAAATACAATGAATCTCATTGGGATTGGATTGGTATCCACTTATTATTTTCAATGCACAAGAGACCTTGGTTCTAGTACATAATATGTAAATCATGATACATCCTATGGAAGATGCATCAGGAATTTCATTCATCATTTATAACTCTTTATAAGGATCTTGAATCTTCCCAAAATTCATTCTGTAAAACATTGGAAAATATCCCTTCTTAGAGTTCTCCACGCTTATCCGCTTTATCAATTTAACAATATTCATTTTCTCACTAAGTCCATGAAACTTATTAGGTCTATTTATATAGAACCTCATAACAAGTATCTAAGCAACACCATCCTTGTCTTTTATTGAGAAACATTTTCCCAACCACATATTCACATAGTTATGTGTCGAGATTTCATTTCCAATAAACAATATGTCATCTACATACACTATCAAATACACAATTATTCTCCCCATAATATGCTTGTATATATATGAATCATCCACATTCTTGATGAAACCAAACTATTCGATTGCATCATCAAAATAGATATTACAACTCCAAGGAGATTACTTTAGTCCATATATTGACCTTTTCAATTTGTAAACCTTCACATTCTCATTTGTAACTCTCAAAAACCTTGGGCTATATTATATACATATCCCTAATTAAATTCCTATCAAGGAATTCAACTTTGACATCCATTCGATATATCTTATAATCAAAATGAGTTTCTATGATTAGAAAAATTCATATAGACTTTATCATTGATACAGTAGAAAAAGGACTTTTCATAGTTAATAACATGACCTTGTTGGTAACTAATTACCAATATATCTACTTTATAGGTAGACACTTTAAAATAAATTTCAGTTTTCTTATGGAAAATCCACTTGAAACATATGGGAATCACCCCTTAAGGTGTATCCAAAAAGTTACAAACATGGTTACTATATAGGATGTCTATCTCAGATTTCATGGCTTTTAACCATTTCTCAAAATCAAAACTCTTAATGGCCACTCAATGGGAAATAGGTTCATCTCATATGAATGTTATTTCATAATTATTTTTCATGATAAATCTATATCTATCAGGTTTATGATGAATCCTATAAGACCATTGAGGTTTTTGTGTAACATGAGTCAGTTCATCTTCCATAAATCTCGGTGGTACTAGCTCAAACTCCATCTATGGAACACTTCATGTTTTTTGTTCTTTAACTTCATTAAGTTCTAATTTTCTCCAACTAACTCCTCAAAAAAGATATTCCTTCTCAAGAAATATACTATTTTGATACATAAAAACATTGTGTTCAATTTCCTGGTATAAATAATATCCCTAGGGTTTCTTGGGATAATTAATAAATAAACATATTTCAGACTTAGGATCGATTTTATCAAAATATAAACATCATGTGTAATCATCACAACCCAAAAAATATATACACAAGATAAATTTAAAGTAAAATACTTTTTGGATGAAAATATTTTTGATTTTTTTTATATTATACTTTACACAACAAAACCATATCTTTTTCAAAACGAAGTGTTATAAAGGGAAATGTTTCCATTGGGGTTTGTCCATTTTTTGACAGTTGGTCGAATATGTTCATTGGTCAATATGATCATTTTTCAATGTGATTGTTGGAAACTATACTCTAGGTAATAATTTATAGAATATAATTTGTAAGTAGAAGTGATTAAAAAAATAATTAATATAGGTTATAGAAATGATCACCTCAACAATTAGATTAATGTTGTATGAATCCCATTTGATAGCATGTGAGGGAGGCAGGATCACTAGTGTTCACTATTGACAAATCCTAATCCAAGAATCAACAAGTGAACCAAGAACAAAATCACATATGTGAGAAGTTCAAGTCAGTGGATATTACCACTCTGGTGATGATAGATAAGCCACCCGATGAATCAATCAACCTTTCATGCCTTACTTACACTTAATGTGTAATATCATTGTTGAAATAAAACTGTTATTCCATTAATTATGTTTTTAGAATTGTTTTTATTAATGAAATTGGGATATATTTTTTGATAAATTGATTTTTCAGACAGAAATTTAACATTATGAAATAGATATAAATATTTATAAAAAAATAAAATATTTTCAATAATACTTTATTTAATGAAATAGTATGATAAAACAAATCTTAGTTAAATATTATTTTTTTTTCTTGTGTCATAAATTTTACTATGCATTTTCAATCAGCTATTATTTTCAACAAATAGGGAAATTTATATTTAAAAGTTAGAATTATCATATTTAGAGAATTGTTTCAATAAAAAAATATCATTTTTTAAATTACTATACCAATTAGGGTGAGTTTATGTTAATTTTATAAAATACCATTTTTCATGAAAATTATAAAAAATGTTTGCCTTTTTTCTGTATATTTAATGAATTCATAACAATGTACTTATGATTTGATTAATAATTAACGAAAATACACAAAATAAAATATGTTATATTATTAGAATCAATAATTTTAATAGATTTTATCCAATTTCGAAAACTATAATTGAATTTCCAAAGCCTAAAACGAAAACATTAACATTTAGAAACACTATTTTTAAGGAAACGTTACTTTTCGAAGCCAAAATAAGTAATATAAAATGATTATTGAATCTTTTGTATTAAAATAACATGATATTAGACCCCCAAATCAAAACCCAAGGGAATGTACCTAGGTTAAGACCATGGTTTTTTATTTTACACAACCTAGGTTTCGAAGGCCTTTATTTGGATGTTACTAAATAAATCCTCCACATTTTCTATAAATACCCACCTAATTATCAATTTTATTTCATATAAAATCCATAATCTACAAGAATAAGGTATGTTTACATCCCAATGACTCCTCAAAAGGTGTCCTCAGCCCCCAAAGGTCTTATCAATCATGTTTTATGTGTTACTTTTCATGGTAATGGAATTATCTTACTTTTCTCTTCAATTCAAGAACATCTTTTTGTATGGGTCTCTGATATTTTAGGATATCTCTCCCACTTGTTATCATTTTTAGAATACCCTTACTTATAATTAAGTTTCAACAATTGGAATCCCTTCACCCCTCTATTTTTTCCCTTTTCTAAAACCACATTTTATACCTATTATGCTGCCGAATTTACTTCTCAAAATTTATCTACTCTCCTAAATAAATTCTATTTTATTTTCCTTTTGTGAATACTAAAACGTCTTCATTTTATAGGTTTATTCAAATATATTTATAAATGATTTATGTGTTTCTAGTATTAACAAACATCAAACCCTCAATCCCTTTTTTTAGGTTGAAAATGACATAATGATCACTTTTTTAAGAACTTTTGAAACTCCATGATTTTGATATGAATCCTATTTCTTTTATTCCCCATGGATTATTTATGAAATTTTTTTATTATAATCTATGTGGATCAAATAAAATTAATACATATTAAGGGTGTGCCCTGATAGCACTCTAATGTATTTGGTAAATAATTTAATCTCTAGAGATGATATGTTTTACAATAACTTGGTGAATATCTTTGTTAATTTTTATGACACCTCGGTGAAAGTCCTTGGTGATATGATTATAAATGTCTAAATTAAATTTTACAGCCAGATTTACAATTTATGATTCATTTTTTTTTCATTATGATATGACTCATGTTCTCTTGCTCTTGCCATAATGATATTCCACATGTTTTTATTTCCATTACTCAAGATCACTTGTAAACTATTTCCCTTTCTTTCCTTTACTGGGTATTATACTCACCCTTTCCATTTATGTATGTATGCATGTTATGATACACATTAAATTTACTTAGTATGAACCTTATAAGTATCCTTTCAAATGGATTAGAATAACATTTTATGTTTTCATGTATTTTGTACCTTTTTTACAAGAAAATAATCTTTAAATGGTCCTATATTTTTTAAGGGTAATGAAAAGTTATGTAATAAAAAGGAAAGATGACATATGTAGTATAAAATGACTGTTTAGTTATTTATAGAAATTAGGATTTGAAAAAATTAGGAATAACCCTAGGGAAAAGTTAAAATATATAAAAACATCATGGTATTTTGGTGAAGTATAAAGTAAGTGGTTTTACAGCAAAGATATAATTGTCTGGATATGAACAAGTGTATGTGGATATAGCATAGATGCATAAAGGTGTAACACCGAAAAACACCACATTGAGCTAGACTTGAACTAGAAATGGCACATGATAATGGGCCTGCTGCACTCCCAGTATAACCCTCCAAGGTGATATGTTTGGATAATGTCAATATTTTTTGTACCATTTTTATGTATTTATAGAAAATGTGAATTTTTTTAAAGAGTAAAATATTTATTCTTGATGTTTTAAGATAGAATAATTCATTTAGTATTATAGGATTGTTAAATGAAACACATTTATCACTAAGATTCTCTTATTTTATAAAATGGAGGGATATAGGAGGAACCATGTAAATTGTGAGCATAAAAAACCATGAAATGAAGGCCCTTCGATGGAAGATGGAATGGAAAAATTCTTGAGAATGATGAATCAACTAACTCATGTTATGAGAAATAACATAAATCAAGATGAGATACTGGAATCAACTCTAAGGGAACAACATTCCCTTGAGTCCATTATGAATTAATGACCACCATATTTTGGGGGATATACCGACTCTTTGATTTCTAAACATCATATAAACTCTATAGAAATGATATTTTATGTACTCCAGTGTTTGAAATAGGTGAAAGTCACCATAGTGGTGTGACACTTAGAGAATTAATCTAGTCAGTCGTGGAAAATGAATAAAAACTTTAATCCAAGAATGGATAATTATTCTATTAAGTGGGAAGAGTACATGGGAACCTTTTTCAAAAAATATTTTCCCTGTTCGATGTAAATGGAAATGGAGAAGGAATTCTTAAGGCTAAAGTAGAAGGAAAAAAGAATATGTGGAAAGCTATGAGATGAAATTTACAAGACTTTATTGTCACACCTCTATCTTTGTAATGGATCCTAATGTAAATGTTGATAGATTCCTTGGTAGACAAATACACCATCTACTAAAGAATCTTTCCAATGAAGACTATGTTTTCTATGAGGGGACAATGTAGTGTGCTATGAAGGTTAAAATAAACTTCAGAGAGGTGAAATGGTCCCCCAGATCTAATTAAAATATTATAAAAATGG
The DNA here is from genome assembly GCA_963277665.1 of Viscum album. Classification (NCBI taxonomy): domain Eukaryota; kingdom Viridiplantae; phylum Streptophyta; class Magnoliopsida; order Santalales; family Viscaceae; genus Viscum; species Viscum album. The sequence continues at coordinate 304,688,716 of OY728130.1, forward strand.
GTCCAAACATATGTAGGAACATTGATCATTCAAAAGGAGGAAAGTAGGTGAAACATCCCATATGAAACAAATGTGGGAAGAAACATACATGGAACAACTTTCTTGGGAACATGAAATATTACAATTTTGTAAGAGATAGCCATATTTCTCAAAATTATCATAGTGAGGTGAAGCCATAACTTATCAACACTAAAAAAAGGGAAGATGGTACATTCTCAATGTGAAGTCTAATTCTTCATGTGTGTATAGCTTGGACACTTTCCCAGTCACTGTCCATATCAGAAGAAAATGGAGGGGAATCACTATTAACCTCAAAATAGCCAAAGAGAGCACAATCAGATTTTTTTTATCACAATGGTTGAAGTATAGGCTCGAATTGATGTGGTGGAAGGTATTATCATTTATCTCTCAAAGATATTAATTACTTCATTTGATTCTGGTTCTACACATTACATTATTTCCATCAAAATTAAAAAGAATATAGAATCAATACCTGAACATCAATATCTAGAGTTAGCAGTCAAGGCTCTTGGAAGGATTATAAAAGAATTAAAAACGTATTGAAACTCTAGTATTGGATTTAGAGAGCACAATATCATCAAAAATATAGTCATCATTCTCATGCTGGAATTTGACAGTATACTATGGATGGAATGGATCTTGAAGTAAAATGCTAAGATTAACTCTATATGTAAGGAAATCATAGTATTATTAGATGGAAACCCTAAAATTATTTTCAAAGTATAGATATCCTAACCTAATATTTTTCTATAAGAACCACCCATAGCCTTGTTTGAGGAAATTATTAGTGAAGATGAAGAAATAAATGAATGTATATGAATAAAAAATATCCCCATAATGTATGAATACAATGATGTATTTCCTAAAGAATTACCTAAACCTCCCCCAGAAGGAAAGGTAGATTTCTCCATTTTTCTAATGACTGGATCCAATCCCATATCAAATACCCAATATAGAATGGAAAATATGGAGCTATAAAAAGTAAAGAAACAACTCTAAGATCTTTTGGAGAATGGGTTTATTAGAAAAAGTGTGTGTACTTGGGGAGAACCTATTTGGTTTGTAAAGAAGAAGGATGGTTCAATGCCTCTATGAATTGGATATAGAGAACTTAATGTGAGAATAGTGAAGAACTACTACCCTCTTCTAAGGATTGATGATTTATTTGACCGGCTTTAGGGGGATAATTTCTTATCCAAGATTGATCTTCAATTTTGTTGTCATCAGCTGAGGGTAAAGAATGAATATAATCCAAATAATTTCTTTTGATGAATATATAGGCATTATGAGTTTCTTTCCATTTTGAATGACTAATGAACCTGCTATATTTATTTATTTAATTAATAGAGTCTTTAAGTACTAACTTGATAAATTTGGGGTAGTTTTTATTGATGATTATCTGATTTATCCCAAAATTTGTGAGGCGCATTAGGATTATCTAAGGGTTATATTTCAAAAAATGAGGAATAATAGGATATTTGGAAAGTTAATCAAATTATAATTTTGTTTACAACAAGTTTCTTTCTTGGGGAACTCTGTAAATAGTGAAGGAATCTCAATTAATCGTACTAAGACAAATCCTATGCAGAAGTGGCCTTATCCTAAAACTGTAACTAAGATTAATAGTTTCCTTGGTTTAGAAGGATATTATAGGAGGGTTGTGATTTTTTTTTCACAAATTTCAAACCCACTAACCAAGTTAACATGAAAGGGGGATAAGTTCATCTAGAAAAAAGAGTGTGAAAAAAGATTCGAAGAGCATAAGAAGCCGTTAATTACAACGCATGTGTTAACTCTTCCCTCAATTGGAGATGGAATTGTTATTTTTAGTGATCCATATCTGAAATGGATTGGGTGTGTCCTCCTATAAAATAAATTGGTGATTTATTATGCATCTTGACAGTTAAATACTCATGAGAAAAATTATCTCACACAGGACCCAGATCTATCGATGATTATTTTTTTCTCTAATGATATGGAGGAACTATCTATATAGGTAAAATGTGATATAGACATAGACCACAAAATTTTGAATTAATCTTTTACCCAAAAGAAATTTAACATGAGTCAATTAATATGGTTGTATCTTCTTAAAGATTATGACTATCAATTCATTATAACCCTAGAAGAGAAAACTAAATTGTTGAAGCTTTAAGTAGGACAGACCTTATTTTAATGACTATTATTAGGATTCCAAGAGATCATTTGATCAAAGACCTAGTAAAACTGGACATGGGAATCCAAAGGGAAGGGAAATCATCAACCATATCCCAAATGATTTCTCAACAATCATTACTATAGAATATCAATAAAGATGAAAGAGAAGTTCCTTTTTTACAAAAGATGATACATGATATAAATAATGAGATGTTTTTTGAGTTTAATATTGATCAAGGAGGTGTACTAAAATTTTATACAAGGCTATCTGTTCCATCTATTCCGTAAATGAAGAATGAGCTGATGGATGAAACTCAGACCTTTGTATTCTATATACATCCTGGAAGCACTTAAATATATAGGGAACTTTGTGATCATTATTGGAGGGATTACATGAAAAGGGGGATTTTTGAATAAACTAAAAGGTGTTTGGTGTGTCAACAAGTTAAGGTTGAGAGATGAATTCCTAAAGGGGTATTACAACCACTACCCATACCCACATGGAAGTGGGACAATATCACTATAGACATTATTGCTGGTCTCCCATGAAAATACAAAGGAAACAATATGATATTTGTTATAATGGGCCATCTAACCATGATTGCCCATTTTATCACTACTTAGGATTATTTTTCTCTTGACTAACTTGCTGATATTTACATAGAGAAAGTGGTGAGGTTGCATGGGGTACCACTTTCTATCATTTTTTATTGTGATTCAATGTCCACGTAACAATTATATAGAAGCATTCAACCTAATATAAATACATAATAGAATTTTAGTAAGTCCTATCACCCCCACAATGATGGAAAATATGAATCGACTATTCAGAAACTCAAGGACATGATGGGAACACACTCAATATTATTTAATGGTATATGGGATCAAAATCTCTCATTAGTTGAGTTCTCATACAAATTTGTTTTTCATTCGAGTATTAAAATGGATCCCAATGAATCTCTATATGGGAAGAGATGTAGAACTCCTACTTGTTGGAATGAAGTTAGTGAGAGAATTATTCTTGTTCCCGATCATGTGAAATAGATGAAAAAATGGGTTCATTCCATCCGAAAAAAATTAAGGCTGCTAGGAGTTGGAAGAAGAGTTGTGATGTCAATCATAAATGGGACATAGAGATTGGTGTTGGCAATAAAGTGTTCCTTTGAATATCACCTTCGAAGAGAGTCACATGGTTTGAGATGAAAGGAAAGCTTAGCCTCCAGTACATTGTCAACTATGAAATCCTTGATCACATATTAGTATTATCCTATCAACATGAACATCCACCAAATATATATCATGTTCATGATTTATTTTATGTATATCTCTTGAGGAAGTACATACCTGACCCTTCACATGTACTGAATCCAGATGTGGTCAAACCGGAACATGACCTCTCTTACGAGGAGAAATTGATGAAGGTCATGGACCACAGAGAAAAGGTTTTATTCAACAAGACATCCAACCTCATCAAAGTGTTGTATTGGAACCATAAATACGATGAAGTCATGTTGGAACCAGTGAAAACAATGAGGTTAAAGTACCAATATTTTTTTAATTGAGAGAATGATTTGAAATTTTTGGGATGAAATTTCTTAGGGGGGATAAATGTAATGTACCAGGATTTTTGAATGTTAATTGTTTATTAAAATTGTGTTATATATTATATTATACACAAAAAAACATATCTATTTAATAATGATGTGTTTATCAAGGGAAATGTTACCATTGGGATTCGACCATTTTTTTTATCATTTTTCAAATATGTCATTAGGTCAATATGATTGTTGGAAATTTTACTCTTAGTATTAATTTTTATGTTATAATTTGTAAGTAAAAATGATAAAGAATGATTATTTCAGAAAGGAGAAATGATGGCCATAACTAGTAGAGTCATCCAATATGAAGCCCATTTGTTAGAGATTTGGAGGGAGGTAGAATCACTGGGGTTTTCTCTTGACCAAGCCCAAGTCAAGCTTTAACAAGTGAATATAGAACCAAATCTCCTAGGCGAGTAGTTCAAGTTAGTTGAAATTACCACTCAGGCGATGTTAGACAAGATTCCCCATGAATCTGTCATCATCGCACACCTTACCCGTAGGTCATATGATGGTGTTATAATGGGTTATGTGTCAATGAACATGATACATAAATTGTAGTTCGATTATATAAATAAAATTATCATTACATCAATTAAATTTTAAGAATAGTTTATCCTGATAAAATTTAAATGGAATTTCATAAATTAATTTTCAGATAGAAATTATACTTTATAAATAATATAAAAATATTTATAATAAACTATTATATTATGAATATTTCTTATTTTAATTACATATAATGATAAAAAAAATTTGATTTAAATAGATATGATAAAAAATTCTTCTATTGAAAATTTTACTATACATTTTCAATCTACTATTACTTTTAATAAATACGTTTTTTTCTATTTAAAAGTTAGAATTTCCATATTTATTTAATAATTCTGATCAAATAAATATCATTTTTTAAAACATAATTCCAAAATTAGTTAATGGTGCATTTAGGGAAATTTTCTGAAATACATTATTTTTACATGAATATTAAAAATGCAGTTTTAGTTTTTTGTTATATTTAATGACTTGATAATTATGTCATAAGGTTGTAATAACTAATTAAGATCAATCAAAGACATAAAATATTTTATGTTATTAATATTATTTGTTTTAATATATTTTAATCAATCTCCAAATTCATAATTTACTTTCAAAATTCTAAATTGAAACATTAACATTAAAAACATTATTTTTGTGGATAATTTACTTTTCCATACAGAAAGAAGTAATATAAAATTATGATAGAATATTTTGGATTAAAAAAAAATAAAATATGACCAAGTGTCCAAAACCATGGGAAATACCTCGGCAAAAATGATGGTTTTTCATTTTACACCACCTAGGTTTCCAAGGTCAATATCTGAATACCAATAAACAAATAATCCACTTTTTCTAAAAATACCCATCCATTTCTCCTTTTCATTCCCTCGAAATTAAACTCCCCAAATATCTGGTATTTTTACCTCTCAATGAGTCCTATCAAGGTGTCTTAAATCCCCCCATGTCCCAATACTAATGTTTTAGGAGTTACTTTTCAAGGTAAATGAATTATCCTTCTTTTCTCTTCAATTTAAGAACATCTTTTTGTATAGATATTCAAATTTTTATGATATCTATATATTATTAAATTTTTTTCATGCCTTTAATGAAAATTATGTTTCATAAATTGGAAAAACTTTTACCCTCTCTTTTGTCACTTTTATTAAACCATGTGGTATAACTATTATGTTGGAGAACATACTTCCAAAAATTTCATTCTTCTCCTAAAGAAATAATATTTCATTTTCATTTAGTGATTACCCAAACCTATTTATTTTCTCGGTTTATTAACCTAGATATATAATTTTTTTTGGATTTACTTACATGGAACCCTCAATTCATATTTTCTGTTGATGATTACATAATGATATTGTTTTTAATCACTTTTGAAATGCCATGATTTTGGAATGAAACCCATTTTTTCTTCTATTATGGTTATTTATGAAAAAATTTATTATGATCTATGTGGATCACATGAAATTAATAAATTTTAAGGATTATCATTGATAATTATCCAATTAATTGGGTAAAAAATTTAATCTCTAAAGATGACATGTTTTACAATACATTGGTGAATAACCTTGTTAATTTTTATGGCACCTCAGAGACATACATTGGTGATATGATTAAGAATGTCTAAATTAAATGTCGTAGCCACATTTCAAAGTTATGATTATTTTTATTTTTATTATGATATCCCTAATGTCCTCTTTCTCATTATACAATGATATTTCTTCATGTTCTTACTGATATTCCCCAAATCACATGTAAACTACTTCCCTTTCTTTCCATTAATGGGCCTTTTTCTCACCCTTTCCTTTGATATATGTCCCCAAGTTATTATATGATGTAAATTTAATTAGAATTAACTTTTGAAGAAATATTTAAAGTGTATTATAATAATTTTCTATTTTTTCATGTATTATGTACATTTTTTCCAAGAAACTAAACATTAAAAGATCCTTTGTTCGTACAATGTTATGAAAAGTTATATAAAAAAGGCGGAATTCCATATCAAACATGGATGGCTTCAATGTGATATATAATATGGTGTCTTTGTGAATGATTTATATGGAACATAGTTTGGTATTAATTCATTATTCTGTAGAGAATAACTCCAAAAATGAAACTTTAAGGTCTCATAGACATATCAAAGATCAAATTATTTCAAACAACGTATGATTCCATATTTAATATAAATAATTACATTATGATTTTCTAGGAGGACTGATTTGTGAAATAAATTCAATATCTCTCAGACGATCTATGAATTCTTATCTCAAGTATTCACCACCTTGATCTGATCAAAATAATTTAATAGTTTTCCCGAATTTATTCTGCATTTTATTTTGAAACACATTGAAATTTTCCAAAGTATCAGACTTTTGTTTCATCAAAAAAAATACTCAAACTAACTAAAGTCATTATTAAAATCAAATAAGTTCCTATGGTCACAATTTCTCTATGTACACATTGGTTCACATGCATCATTATTTGTGAGATCCAACTATCCACTGGCCTCTCATATTTTCTCCAAAATAGTGACTTTTCATTTTTTTCCAATAAACAATATTCACATGTTTCAAATGATTCCTAATCAAATGATTCCAAAAACCTATATTTATGGAATCTTTAAATGTCTTTCTCATTTATATATCCAAGGTGATAATTCCAAATGTAAGTGGGATTTAAATCAGCCCTAATATTCTAATTCTAAATTTTATAAATAGGACAATCCATATCAAGAATATATCAATTATTCAGTATCTTCCCAATTCTATAAAACTTTTCATTCTTATATATAGAACAACTCTTATAATTAATAATGAATGAATATCTCATCTTTTCCAAATAAGATAAAAAAAATAAAATTCATGTTTATGGAAGAAACATAATAAAAAAAATTAATATAGGATTAATCCACTTTGTAAAATCAGATCACATGTGCCGACCTCTAGTGCAAAAAATCATGATCCATTACTGACGTGAAGATATAATACAATCTTCATCAATTCCCTCCTATACATGAGTATTTTTTTGTTAGCAAAAATATGCTACTCAAACCCAGTATCTAATACCAATGAGTCTTAGTTGGAGAAACTAAATTCTATAATTATTAAATTTGGGAACTCTAAATGATTCTCCTTGAGAAAAATTATCAATCCTTAATATCAATCTCTAATAGTTTTATAATTTGTACATATTAATGATCTCAATATGATTCAACAACAAAGTCATATCAGCTGGTGAGTATCATATATTTTATCATTTCCTTATGTTATTTAAATGAAAGTTCTCTAATTAAAAATTATTACCCCTATTTATCCAAAAAACAATATAGGGTATGGAATGGTGTTTTTTAGTGGTGGTGTTACTAATTTTCAAATCAGACATATATTTCCACATCCTTTATAGGTGGTTTCAAATGGGTTTAATTCATTGAGTTTGAAACACCCAATTGTTCCCATATTCAATATGTTTCAAGAACCTCCCTTCTTAAGGTAGGTGGTCATTGGTAAATGGATCCTATAATTCTTAGGACCTCACATTGGTCGAGTTGATGGGATTTTAGGAAAATCACAACTTTTTAGGGCAATTATTTCCTATTATAGCTCTCTCTTATAGATTTAATACATATTCATGAATCCTTTATTAAATCCCAAATATATAATGGATCTCCCAGAAGTTAACATTGAAATATTAGCATGTATTGGATTTATAATCATATATATTTATTTGTGGTTATCCATTAATCAAGATACCTATATTTATCTGAGGTTCTCCATTGATGGTACCCAATTTTATTCATAGATTAGATATTGCTATATCATTTATTATCATGATGTTGGTTTTAAGTCATGCAGTGGGGTGATATGGAATTTTTCATTATCAAGGATGATGGGAGTTGTTTTAATGTTGTGATTAAGCACATGAGATAGGGTTCCTATATATCATTTTGAAAAGAATTATAACCAATATAGTTTGGTGTAATTTAATTGGAAACATCATACCTTTTATGTTCGTTTGAAGTGGACCAAACCATGAAATTTTGTATCATGTAAAAAATATGTCTATGTGAAAGGTGCCTAGTCAAAGGATGGTGAGGGACATATGCTGAAATAGCCTGAGGAACCCTGAGGGAATGTATCCTCTAGGGTTTACAAGAATCAATTGTAGATATGGCCCATGAAAAATTATAGTGAGTTTGGGGTGCTGTGTTTGGATATTAGGGAGGATTCCTACATATCACATTTGGACATGAATCAATGTCCATGTAGTTCAAAAGGGTTGGAGATTACAACTATTATGGAGGCCCAAAATTGAATCATTGGGAACATGTCCCTTTGAAGGATTGTATCATAGTAAATTTTTCTCTTTTAGAGGATGGTAACATGGTTTTGGGGCTCGCATTGAATAGGAGGCCCATGTCAAGGTGAGTGGAATACCTATCATAAGGAATCTCTGCTATGAAAATTTTGTTTTTGTACAGATTCCATGATCATCACTAACCGCAAAGACCATGTGAGTCCTTCTTGGTGTGAGATACAAGATAAAGTGTAATATCTTGAAAACCACACAATATCCTTCTTATACTTGTAGATGAGGATGGGGATACGGATGATGGGGGAATACAATGAATGACAGGCTAGGGGATTAATCCAGGATGTATGCCCTTATTTCTAGAACCATGAAGAGTATTGATTCATGATCAAATTTAACCATGAGATGATGGTAGAACCACTCAAATATAACCAAGAGATGAAGGTAGAACGATCGTTGTATTCTATCTTTGGTTGTCAAATCCACTGATACCTAAGAAGATACCTAAGATACACAACCTATAGTATAGATTTTTGGCTATGAAGTGGCCAACATGGTTTTTATTTTAGATGGGTTTAAATAACACTAAGACACGTAAGTGAATTCAAATTAAAATAATGAGTTGATCCTAGGTTATCACTTGAGGGTGGATTGGATGAAATTATTTTTTTAATGGTTTCAACTTCTTATATTCGATATAAGTTTATTCAAGAAGATCAAAAAACATCATCACTTACTAGTTTGATACAAAAAAACATAATACTAATCACCTATACACTTGTAGAATCATATTTATGATCACTCCAAGGTAAGGATTCGTATTATCACTTGAAGTATGTGACATTTAAATAAAACAAGGTCGAAGAAGTTTTAAAATCATCAAAAAATATCAATTAAAAGAAGTCATTAAAAATTAATGGGGTGATAAATATCATCCAATCCAGCCCCTTTCTACTCCCTTGGATATACCAATAAGTGTGTTAGCCCTCCATTGATTCTATGGTTTCAATGGAAGCATAATGTAGACTCATGAGAGACGAATTAGATAAGTAAACAAATTATAAAATAACGATCACTCCCCCATTGAGTGATAATTTCACAAGGCATGGTGTGAATAAATTCACACCCTGAACCAAAAGTATCAACTTGATATGAAGAAGGAAAAAATAATAGTAGAAGAAGAAATTTTATCAAGAAACTATTGTGAATTGAACAACTTACTTGAGGAAGACAAACTCATGGAAAAAAATTCACAGCATAACATTACAATTAATCAAAGCACCAAAGATGCACAAATACTCCACATAAACTACCTTAAATAGAAATTGTTAAGCCTTGGTTCAATCCTCTAATAGTACAAGTCTCCTCAAATAATTAAGGTAAGACATAAGATGGGGGAAAATTGAGGGAGAATTCATTTTTCCATCCTTGACAATCAATCTGAGCCAACTTTCAAGACTCGGCAGATGTATTCAAATGAGCTTTTATATGACAGAATTTTAGTGAGTCATAGAATCAAAAATAAAAGATACGGATGTCCCCTGATATCCTATTAAATTTCATCCCAAAATACTATATGGTTTGCGAGATATGATTAAATGTGTAGGAATTTTTGTTGGGGCGTAGAATCTGGCCCATAACTCTATCTCTAAATTAGGCTGCATGAAACACCATATAAAACTCAAAATTTTCTCTTGTCACTGTTGGCGGAAATGTTACTCTTGATGTATTATATCATCCCAAAATAGTTGGGCTTTATTGGTCGTGTATTGTGGGCCCCACATTCTCATCTATGGGCTGTTGTCCAATTATCCTTCTCCAGAATTGTTTACTTTCATCACCAAATATCCCCATTATCCTTTTTGAATCCTTCGTTGATCCTTGAACGAAAAAAGTTCATATTGAATTGTTGATACATTTCTAAAAGTATAAAATTAAAATATATATAATTATATTCCTTAAAATCAGATGAATCATTTTTCCTAAATTGTTGTACATTAGGCATGAAGTGCATAAATGATGAGAATGGATGTTCAAAATTAAAATACACTAAATCAGGCCCATAAGATCAAAAATTAACATTTAATACCAGTAAAATTTAATTAATTTTTTTTTTGCTAATAACACCCTCCAACTTGTTATTTTCTAGTCCCGAGCAAAATGAATCTCAACAATATGAAATTTGAATTCCCTTTTCCAAATAAATTTTAATACAAAAAGATCACAAAAAACCCATATACCAAACAATCATGAATCCCATCAAAATATTTTTGTAAAAGATAGTTTCATAAGTAGATATCAATCCAAATCACATTACTTTGTTCAAATTCATTTCCATATTTCATCCAATATCAATTAGGAGTGATGATGTGTTGTGCATCGCAATAGACATGGGGTTCATATTTATTCAAGGGGGGAAATGATGGGAGAATTAGGTAGAATAATATTTAAATATTAATAAGATTATTAAAAAAATTATTTTATTTTGTTTTTGTTATTTTTTTTTATGTTTGCACTGGTAATTGAAATTTCACTCAACAGAGTCATCCCATGTAGCGATACTTTGCTGATGACTCCCAAGCTCAAAGACCACAAGGAAACAAGTTAATCCCACATAATTAAGCATCATCTCGAGTTTAGTCAGAAAAAAAAGTTCAATTACAACATATAGAGATAAGATTATTAACTCTGGGCCAGTCAACTAAGGAGTCACAATCCCCAAGTGCCAAAATCCACACATTAGGCCATTTCAATGCTCTACGTGAAAATTTATTGTTGTTTATGAATTTTTTTACTATTGATTACTCATATTAAAACTAAAATGATCATAAAACCTATGTTATTTATTTGGGTGACCCCATGAACTCTAACTAATAGCCCACTATCCAAAGGACGTGCGTTGTGACCTTTTTTTATTTGTATGAAAATATAAATGATGAAATTTCACATTAGATAGCCACAACTTCCAAAATCTCTACTCATGAAATTATACACTGATTAAAATCAGAATCTATTCATGCTAAATTATTTTATATTTAGTTTCAATGTTTACAATGTCTATTATCATGTTCAAGGTTAAAGAAATGATTCCTTCCATTATGGAACACCTTTTTTTTCAAATCATTCAATTTTTTGACACAAAAGAATTTTTTTTTATTTTATCTCCCCCAACATAAAATAACATTATCCCCAATGTTTAAATAAATGAAATATTAGAAGGGGTAGAGGAAGAGAATGGGAGTTCAAAAAAGAAATAGAAAACGTGGATCATGGAATGAAGTCACCTGGTTGTTAAAGCTGAAATTCATGTTACTCCTTTTTAATCCGTTGATCTCCATGTCACTCTGAGAACTCCCTAGTGGAAGAAAAAAACAATAAAATATATATATATATATATATATATATATATTCATGTGAAAAACTAAAATATAAGTATATATACAAAAATTATAGAATTAGAAAGCACTATATGACGTAGGTTAGTGGTAAGCACGTGGCTCTGTCTCCCTTCGGTCCCAGGTTCGAGTCCCACCGGCTTCTCCAGTTTTGACAGGGTTTGCCCCCGACCTATGATGTGGCATTTTAGTTTTATAATTATTATTATTATTATTTTAACCTAAAAACACATAAAAATAAAATGAACTTTTGATACATTGTCTTCTTTTTATTGTTCTGGGTAAGGTATTACTCAAGGATCACACCACATGACACATATGAATATGGCACTCCCCTTTCATACCCTTCCATACTCATAATAGAAGAACAAGTCAACAGTCTATTTTTTAATATTACTTTTAAATATTAAAAAGATTCATTAATCATATTTAAAATTAATGATTCAAAAATATGAAAACCACGGGTTGCCACCCATGCAACGCTTTGGTTTAATGTCTCTAGCTCGACTTAGACCCTTAATTATTTAATTATTTTCCTCATATAAGGTTGGTTCACACATGTTCTCATCAACTTCATTTTTTTGAATGGTTCAATGAATGGTTTGACTCTATGACCATTAACATTAATGGATTGACCATTGGTGGGATCTTGAATTTCTATAGCCCCATGGGGGTACACCTTATGCACTATATATAGACTTGACCATCTAGACCTCAACTTTTATGGGTTTAAATGAAGTTTATAACTTTAGAAAATAATTGGTTTACCTGGTACAATGTGTTTGGTTTTAAGATTTAGAGTTTGGTAGGCATGTACATTAGCTTTATTGATCCTTGAATTTTTTTAACCCTCCATCCTAAGTTTCTCAAGTTCATTGAGATCTAATTTAATTTTTTGTTTTAGCTAATGAGAGGTCATAATTAATTTTCTCAATTGCCCAAAAAGCAACATTTTCAATATCCACTAGAAAATGATATGCTTTACCATAAACCAACATATATGGGGACATTCCTAAAATGGTTTTATATGCTGTTCGATAGCCCCAAAGAGGATCTAAGAGTTTTCTCAACCATTCATTCCAAGATGGATTAACAGTTTTCTCAATAATTGTTTTGATTTATCGATTGGCTAACTCAACATGCACATTGGTCTATGGGTGGTAAGCAGTGGATACTTTGTGAGAAATTCCATTTTTTTCCATGACTGCTGAGAAAGGATGATTGAAAAAATTATTTACACGATCACTAATGTTAGACCTAGGAATTCCAAATCTAGAGTGGATTTTTTCCTTGAGAAATTTAATCACAGTTTGATGATCATTGGATTTTGTAGGAATGTCCTCAATTCATTTGGAGACAAAATCGATAACTAAAAGAATGTACAGATATCCCCTAGAGTTTGGGAAGGGACCCATGAAATTGATTCCCCAGAAATCAAAGATTTCAACCACAAATATGTGAGTGAGTGGAATTTGATTCCTTTTTCTGATGGACCCTACTTATTGACACATAGGATATCTTTTGACAAAATGTGTAGGAGTCTCTAGAGAGGGTGGGATAGAAGAAACCACACTGGAGAATCTTAGAAAATGTTTTCTTAGAGTAAAAGTGACCTCCAAATGCCTCACTATGACATAATTTAAAGATAGACTCTTATTCATATTATGGGTCACACATCATAATGACTAGGTCAGGATAGAACGTATAGAGGTATGGATCATGAAACACATTGTTCTTAACATCCAAAAGTAATTTCCTTGGAGTATGAGTCCCTAATAATTTTTGAACGACTCATGTAACTAATAAGTTGGCTATGTCGGCATTCCATGGGAAATCACTCACTGAATTGAGGTGCTCGTCAGGAAATGAATCAGACACTGAAATTTGATTTGATTTTTCATTAAATTCCATCCTAGAGAGATAATTAGCAACAAAATTTTCAACACACTCTATATTCTTGATTTTTAGGTAAAATTATTGTAATATAATGACCCACCAAATCAGTCTAGCCTTAGCATCTTGATTTTGGAAGAGGTATTTTAGTACAGAATGGTCTATGAACACAATGATGGGGGATTCTAATAGGTAGGACCTAAACTTTTCTAAGGCAAACACAACAACAAGTAACTCATACTCAGTTGTGGTGTAGTTCATTTGTGCACCATTTAAAGATTTTATTTCATAAGAAATGACACATGGATTTTTATCACACCATTTTCATAAGACTGCTCCTACAGCGAAGTCACTCGCATCCCATATGATATCAAAATAACGTTTTCAATTTAGAGATTTAATGATAGGTGGAGAGAAAAGAGATTAATTGAGTGTAGATAATGATTCCTCACAGCTTTTTGTCCATAAAAATTGAGTATCATTCACCAATAAAGCCCAAAGTGGTCGAGAAATCGAGATGAAATTCCTAATGAACCATCTATAGAAACCAACGTGTCCTAAGAGAGTCCTCACTTAAATGATATTTTTGGGTAATATAAGGGGATGAATGATTCCAACATTGGCTCTATCAACTTCAAACCCCCTAACTGAGACCAGATGTCCTAGAACTAGTCTTTCTTTAACCATTGAATGAATGTTTTCCCAGTTTAGGACCAGATTATTTTCTTCACATCTTGATAAGACTCTCTCCACATTCCGCAGGAATCCCTAAAATTTATCCCAAAATACAAATAATTCATCCATGAAGAACTCTAGAAAATCCCCTACCATGTTTGTAAAGATTCCCATCATGCGCCTATGGAAGGTTCCAGGGGCATTGCATTACCCAAAGGGCATGCGTTTAAAGGAAAAGGTGCAAAATGCATAGGTGAATGTAGTCTTCCCTTAATCCTGTAGGGATACCTCAATCTAATTGTACCCTGATTACCCATCTAATAAACAATAGAAGTCATGACTAGCGACTCTCCCAAGGACTTGGTCAATGAATGGTAAGGGGAAATGGTCCTTCTTGGTAAATGCATTTAGCTTCCTATAGTCGTTGCAGAATCTCCAATCACTACTCGCCCTTGATGGAAGAATCACTCCATCCATTTTGGTTATAACTATGATTCCTACCTTCTTTTGTACCACATGGATTGGGTTGACCCACTCACTCTCATCTATGGGATAGATGATACCAACTTTTAACAATTTCAGAAGTTCCTTCCTTACTACCTCTATGAGATAGTATTGTGTCCCCATAGAGGTTGATGACATGGCTTTGAATTTGATTGTAGAGAAATCCTATGATCCCTGATAAGTGGGATAATCCTTGAAATATTAGACAAGGTACAACCAGTGGATTTCTTATGTTTTCTAACGACATATATAAGCATCCTCTCATGACTGGATTCAAGGGGAGAAGCAATTAAAATAGGATGTGTTTGATTATCCCCTAGGAAGTCTTATTGAGTACAGAGGGAAGTTCCTTCAATTCAATATCAGGTTGGTTCGGAATTTCTGATGAAGATTGGTACATTGGATCAAGATAAATTTTTCCTAGAGATTTAGATAGAATTGACTCCACATGTGTAGAAGTTTCAACTAAAATTTTGGTTAGATCTTATTTATGGAAGGAATATTGACTGGTCTCCAAGAAAGTGGTTTCATGAAAGGTTTCACTAATTTTTGGACCTAAGAATTCATCATAAAAGAAATTTGATAATGATTCAATCCAAGGAGATAAAATTACTTCATATGAACAAAGAAAATTAATCTCATCCAAAATTAAAAATCCAATAAACATTCATTTATGTTCTATTGATTCATTATCAATGCTTCCTATCATGTTTACTTCCTGAATTTCCTCATCATCCCCTTTTTGTGAGTTTTCATTATAGATGTTCAAGTCTGGACTCATTTTTTCAAAGGAGGTGGTACTATTCCCATTTCAAACTCGGATTACAAAGTTGACTGTTGCAAGGAAAGTAAAACAAAGGATGATTGGGGTCTGTTCCTCATTTCCTAAGTTTGGATGGATTTCAATGACAATGATGTTAGTAGGGTAGAAGAAGTTTCTAACCTTCTCCAGAACGTCCTTTAAAATCCCCTTTCGAACCCAAAATCTACGATCAGTAAGTTGAAGTGTGACAGATGTGGTTTGGAGCTCTTCTTGGCCTAACTGGAAGTACACATCATAGGGAATGAGATTGTCATTAGAACATATGTCACACAAGGATTTGATGACATTATTCTCTGCTTGTTCGACATTGACATAAGGACATCCTGGGTATTTCATCATTGGTGGAAGGGTTCCTTGGATTGTTGTGATAACATTTGTTGATATAAGGAATTGTTTCTTATGTGAAAATTTCCTTTTAAATTTGATGACTTCTTTAAAGTATTTTGAGTATGTAGAAATGGTTTGAATAGAATCTAGGAGTGGAATGTTCAACTTGACTTGTGAGAATATTTCCCTCAATATTTCATTCAATTCAGGCTTGGGTTTCCCTCTCATGCATTGAGGAAATGGAGTGGGTTGCTGGTTTGTTTATTGAAGGGTAGTTTCATTCACGTTATTATTAGTTTCCTTAGTTTTATCATTTGGGTCATTTGAATTTTAATTAGAGTTTGAAGCTTCACATGGTTTCTTACTTATTTGTTCAGGTTTCACAAATTATTTCCCACTTCTTAAAATAGTCACAACCTTTAGTTTTTCATGAGTTTTTTGAGTGAAACTTGAATCTCCCATTCAATTTGAGGATGGTACCACCTGAGTAGGAATGGTTTCCTTTTCAGTTTTGATGTTTTGAAGTTCTTGTTTAAGGGAAGAGAATTCTGAATTCAGTTTTTCCATTTGTTTACACAACTGTTCAAGGATCCGGAGAGAGACTAATTGACTGGGAGCTTGTGTTGGTTTGTTTATCTCAGGAGGATACTTTGGATGTTGGATGAGTTGTTGGTATTGGACAGGAGGATGTTGTTATTGGACTGGTTGTGGTTGTAATTGGTAATGGTTTTGGAAATTTTGTGTAGGGTAGGGATTTTATCCCTGTGGTTGGCTAGGTTGTTAGTTATCTTTCCAGCCGAAGCCTGGGTGGTCATTATACCTTGGGTTGAATGTATTTTGGTATTTAGGCTTTTTAAAGTTCAAGGAATTTACTTCTGATGGTGGTCCACCTAAAGAAAAATCCTTGATGGATGGAATTTTTGGGTAGTTTTCATTCTTTTGGTCATTCTTTTCACAAAATTGTGAAAACAGGTTCAACATTTTGAATTTCATGGACATTCCTAAGCTCTATCTCTTCAACCTTCCTACAGAGTGTTGGGATTTTAGCCCTACGACTTTACTCTTCTCTAATTGTATGAATTACAGTAGTTCTTGGTGGATTTTCATAATAAGGTGTAGTTCCCCATTTTTGGTTTTGTTCAGAAAGTTTTTCTAGATACTCGTAAGACTAATTTGGAGCTTTTTTTAAGGATCCATTACACATCATGTCAATGAATTGTTTGTTCCCAAGGCTGAAACCTTCATAAAAAATTCAAAATTGTTCAGAAATAGAAATACCATGGTGTGGAACCATGTTTATGGTGTGATTGAACCTCTCCCATGTTTCATATAATGACTCTCCCTCTTTTTCAAAAAGGTTTTGGATGCTTTATTTAAGTGAAATTTTATTGTGGTGGGGAAAGTAGTTTTTGTAGAATTTTCTTTGAAATTTGTCCTAGGAGTTGATTGATGTTGGTTTCAAATTTTTTAACCAATTATCTGCTCGATCTTTTAGTGAGAAAGGAAAGAGCCTCATCTTAGCTGACTCATGTTCATGTGGTGGGCACATGGTTTCGACAATGTCGTTGAACTCTTTGACGTGAATGTATAGAATCGCAAACTCCATCCCATGAATGGATAGAATGTGGTTTAGGATATGGGGTTTAAAGATGTAATTGGTATCTTCTAGGGAATTGTGTCTAATGCGTGAGGGGCATTGGTCCAAGATGGAGTGAGGTTGTCATTCATGGTTTGATCGACTACATTCCCTGGGTTTGGAGCTTCTTGATTTTGGTTTCCAATTTGCTTTCACCCTGGATTTAAAATTTTATTTCTTGGAAGACCCTCCATTAGAATTGAATCAATTTTTGATTCTAGAGTATCAGGAAGATTATGATCTAATAGAAACAATCCCTTAGGTTCACTTGACTCCCCTATCCTAGGAGTTTCTACCCTATATAGTCTATTTGAATTATCGTGGGTGTAGGAGGATATGCGCCAAAATTAAAAAAGTGAGAAAGGGACATGATAAGAGATCTTGGGTGAGGATAGAATAATAGGGGTGATCAAAGAAGGTTTTGGTATAAGGTAATTACATGTTCCCCAGAAACAACACCAAAACATGATTCACGCTTCAATTTACCCAAGAGATGAATATAGAACAATAACTGTAGTCTAGCTGGGGTTTTCGAATCCACTAAGACCTAAGTAGATACCTATGATACACAACCTATGAGATGGATTTTTGGATATGAAGTGTACAACATGGTTTTGATTTTAGATGGTTTTAAATAACACTAAGAGACATAAGTTAATTCAAATTAAAATAATGAGTTGATCCTAGGTTACCACTTGGGGGTGGATTGGATGAAAAAAAATTAACAGTTTCAACGTCATTTATTCGAGATTGGGTTTTTAAGAAGATCAAACAACTTCATCACTAACTAGTTTAATACCAAAAACCCATAATACTAATCACCTATACAATATGAGGATCAAATTTATGATCACTCCAAGGTAAAGGTTTATATTATCACTTGATGTATGTGGCTTTAAAATTCAACAAGGATGAAGAAGTTTTAAAATCATAAAATAATAAAATGTAAACTAAAAGAAGTGATTAGAAATTAATGGTGTGAAATATAAAATCCAATCCATACCCTTTATAAACTATTGGATTAACCCATATGTGGGTTATCCCTCCATTGATTCAATGGTATCAACTGAAGCAAAAAAGTAGACTCATGAGGGAGGAATTGGAGAAGTAAAAAACAATGAAATAGAGATCACTCCACCGTTGTGTAATAATTTCCCAAGGTTTGGTGTGAATTAATTAAAAAATTTAACCAAAAGTATCAACATGATATGAAGAAGAACAAAATAATTGTAGAAGAATAAATCTTATTAATAAAATAAGATGAATTGAGAAACTTACCTGAGAAATACAAACTCACGACAACAAATTCACAGTATATCATTACTATTAAAAAAACATCAAAGATGACCAACTCCTCCACCAACACTACCTTATATAGAAATTTTTTATGCCTTGGGTTAAGCCTCCAATAGCCCAAGTCTCTTCAATTAATTTTGGTATTCTATAAGTGGGTGAAAAGTTGAGGGAGAGTCGATTTTTCCATCCATGAAAACCAATACGAGCCAACTTGCATGACTCATAATATGTGTTTAAATGAGCATATATATGCCATATATTGGTGGTAAATTGAAGAAACAAATGAATATATGGATGTCCCCAGATAGTTTGTAAAATTGAATCCCAAAATAATTTATGGCTGGCGAGATATGATTAAATTTTTAGGTAGTTTTTCTGGGCTGTGGAATCTGGCACATAACTTTACCTCCAAATTGGGCCGAATGAAACTCTATTTAAAAATCCTACATAGTTCTTGTCAGTTTTGGATGAAATGTTCCTTGTTATGTCTTCTATCATCCCAAAAAATTAGGCATTTATTGGTATGGTATTGTGGGTTCCATATTCTCATCAGTGGGCTGGTGTCTAATATACAATCTTCAGAATTTTTTTCTTACATCACCAAATATCCCCATCATCCTTTATGAATCCTTCATTGATCTATGAATGAAAAACGTTTATATTTAAGTGTGTATCCATTTCTAAAAATAAGAAATAAAAATATAGATAATTATATTCCATAAAATTAGATGAATCATTGTGCCTAAATCGGTGTACATTAGACAAGAATTGCACAAATGATGAGAATGGATGTTCAAAATTAAAATCCTCTATCTTAAGAACATAAGATAAAAAATGAACATTTAATATATTTAATATTTTATTAATATATGTTTTTTACTAGATAATAATGTATCATGACTCATGGTGTTTTGGAATGAGAGGTGGGTTTTTCTTTGTTGAAACCCATAATTTCCTCGACTATGTTTGAAATGGTCATGGTGAAACTCTCCATTTTTCATGGGGGAAAGTGACTATAACAAGGATATTGGGGTAGAGGATCGTAGCACGACAATTATCTCTAGTGGGGTGTATGTATACCTCCACTATTGTATGGACTAGCGGGCATGAAGGGTTTACCATATAGCATGACTTGAGTGAAGGTGTCCCCATGTGGTTTTCCAAGATGGGTGAACAACCAGTCAGTTCACCCAGATGGGTGATTGACCAAATGATTTTCCAAGGTGGGGGCTCACCCAGGTGGTTCACCTAGATAAGGGCCCACCCATGTGGTTTTCTGAGGATGGGGCATGCCCAGGTAGTTCGCTAAGGTGGGGGATTTCCCATATGGTTCTCCCATGTGGGGGCTCTCCCAGATAGTTTTCCCATGTCGGTGGCCTAATCCAAGTAAAGGGATAGAAATAATAGTTCACCGAAGTGGGTTTGGACTTCTTGGGTGAAGTACCTACACAATTATAGCACCTACCTTTCTTCATCGTCTGAGTGTTAATCTGTCCTCACAAAAATTGGAGGTGGAGGGGTCTATTTAAAGATTACATGGAGGAATTGGGTGAAGGGGATACATGAATGGACTAACATGAGGACCTCACATGAAAGGACAGTGAAACTACATTTCACGGTGACTCAAATTCCTTTATAATGTTTTCTCGAATTCTAAGAGCCATAAATTTTGATCTGCAATCCAATTTGGTATCTACAACTAGTAAAATCAAGAATCTAGAAGAGAAATAATCTCATCAATATGATGTATACACAAAAAGTTCCCATATAACACAAAAAATTCTATTTAATTCCTGGACACGTTTTTATTATTGATTTTAGGAATCAAAGGCCTACCCTGGATGGGGTCATATCCACTAAGACACTATATTATGAATAATTTATAATGAATCATTGTCCCTTATCGTTGATTAGTATTTTTGAAAATGGGAATCCAACATGTATCTTTTTCTCATATGGAGACACATCTCTACTCAAAATCATGAATTTTTATCTAAGTGATGATAATTTCATTAGGCGTGTAGAAAAGTGTATGGAATGAATTTTGTGATGCCAAAACCCCATACATCCAAACCATTTTGTGATCCAAGATCTATATTTCACAAGTTAATGAGTCTACTATGTTATTTCTCTCACCACTTATTTATTTAGGTAGGGAATCATCCCAATAACAAAATTTGTGACTCTTGGATAGTTGAGCGCGCAACCAATTATCCAAATCCATCATATGTATTCATTAAACTCTATTCCCGTAGTAACTTAATATTATTAGGGAATCTCGACTAGTGTAACCCAATTATAAAACCAAGAATAATATAATAATTATCAATCTATGGGATCTCATTTAGGAAATAACCTACCTAATGATGTTATAGTGTCCCCCATTACTTTCCATGCACAAGATAATCTATGGGCACCCAACTATGGAATGACCTACTCGGTTGGATGATCGAGGTCCTAATAAGTGTTTCTTTTGAAGGAATCCAACACTCAGTATTAAGGAGTATTTTTAGTCTCACCAATTTAACACACATCATATGAATATTAAATTCAAAATTATTTCTTCTCATATAATCATTATCTTCTAATATTTAATTCAGTTTTTTTGTATGCATGCTTCTAACAATTTAGTTTTGGAATCACTATTCCAACAACCAAATTAATATTTCCACATCATATTAATGCTAAAATCATTACACATCCCACAAGTCAGTGTTACTCTCCCAAAAATAGAAGCCTTGTATATTTAAAAATATCTAAATTCATCATATGTATAAATTACTGGAATGATTCATATAAAGGAATAGATTTAAATGATATTAACAAACTCGAAATGAGTAATCTTGAAGAAAAAAAATAGAAAACCGCTTTCACTATTCTAGCCACAGCTTAAGCCATTATGAAATAGGTGGCGTAACCACAAATCCCTCTACCTAGGGAGACTTTACTCAAAAGAGAATCCAGTTCAAGAAAACACAGTCCCCTAATATTCAAAAATTATATATGCCCAAAAACTATTCTCAATATCATAATTATAATTACAAAGTGATGTCAAGGTGGAAGAAAACTAAATTCTTTGATACCAATCCGATAATGATATGAAAGGCTCTATTCTCGAAGTAATTTATCATAAAATGGGAAAACCCAATATTCATATTTCATAAACAATTTCCTTAACAAGAATATGATTGAAATTTAACAAATAAATAAAAAATTTATTTTTTTTCCAAAACATGATACATTTATGAACTATTCATAAATAAATGATAATTATAAACATTTTATAAATTTTCAATAATATAAAAATTTTATATTCATTTCAATATGAAATCCATATTTTATATCCTATGTAATTTATATGATATTTCATGAAATATAGACATTTTATAATTTAATTTCCATATATAAACACAAAATATAATCTAAATTCCATATATTTTTTAATTTATAAACACTTTATAAAATACCAATTATAATCTATAAATAAACATTTTATTTCTAAATAATCAATCATGTTATATAATTTTTCAAAAGATATTTTACAAATATTAACCATTAATATTTGGGAAATATGTTTCATAAAAAAATAATTAATTAGGTATAAACATTTTATAATTAAATATGTTATTTATAAATCTCTTATAAATCAAATATTCCAAACATAACTTTAGTAAAAGAACTAGTGACATACTCAAATCCAAGAAAACTCATTTCAGTTATTTTGATATTTTAGGAAAATGATCCATAACGCAATTGTTACATTTTGGAATCAATCCCATCCCAATACGACGCATAGTGTGACCACTATACCTCCAAATGTGTATTTTTTATTAAAAATTGTCATTTTATTAATGTGTTCATTAATATTAATTTTTAATTTATTTCATTATAGTATAACTAATATAATATTTGTTTTTCTGCATAGGCAGAATCTTCTTGCTCGGATTGGGGTAAAGTTTTTTTGGAAACTGATACCATGGGAAGAAATTTTTGAGAGGGGATCTCATTCATCAAAATATGAAACATTAATGTTTTTAAATGTTTTTTGAAAAATTATAAATGTAATTTTATAAAACATTATTTGAAATGTATATAGAAATTATTTTTTTGGTATATACCATGGGTGTACATTTTTTTATTCATGATGTCAATTAAATGTATATAACATTGTTTGAAATTACAAGTTTTTTTGGGTGTGTTGTTATATCAAGAACACACTACAAGAATCTAATCCTTTATCAGTGCTATTTCATGTGGTGATAAAGGCCTCCCTTTATCAGTGCTATTGAATGTGCTGATAAAGTGTGGTCTTTATCTGTGATTTATTTAGTGTGGATAAAGAACCCCCTTTAACATCACTTTTTAGTGTCATTATGTGCGGTTAAAGGGAATATCTGTTTTAGTTAGAGAGTAATGATGCTTGTCAGACCACCTTTCGTGGGCCCCACAACTAGTCAAATGCTTGATCCTTCAGGTCACATCATCATGGGGCCTTCGTGTCCTGACAATCAAGGGCCATCAAGGGTCAAGACAATCATGGGAATTCAGGTTGTATATATGTAATAATTAAATATGTCTAATGGGTTCTTGCCAATTTTTATGGGGATGGATGATGTTGGAACCATTGGATGCCATATACAAATGCATACCTAAATCTATATTTTCTCAAAGCATTGATAATGAACATGGTCTAAGCATGAAACAAATTTAACATAAAACATTTTTTAAAAAGATAACTATCATGAATTCACTTGCATGTATCATATACAAAGTAAAATATATTCATGATTCATATATAGTTTTTCACATTCATGGGTAATGGTTAAAATGAGGTATATCATCGCCCTCTTCTCCATACATTCGAAAATTAAAATAACCTCCTATCAAAGTTTAATACATGCAATGTAAAAAATCGAAAGAGCGAAATAATGGAAGGATTGAGATTGTTGGGAAAGATTAGAATTGGTGAACACACAAACCAAATCAAAGAGAACGTTGTGAGAAAAAATGAAATATTTCTTTCCAAACATAACATGATGTGTAGAAAAAAAGAGGTGCATAATATAAAGGTTGACACTAGAAATTTTAACGTTGAAACCCCAATAAGGAAAAAACCACGGGACCTAGTCCAAAAAGGGGGATCCACTAAAATAAATGATTACATTGTAGAGACTCTCCAAAATTGAAGATACCACAAACTAAAAATACCAAATTGGCTCACATGTTCGTATCATGTATATGCATCAAACCCTTGGTAGTTTTTCTCAAGGGGAAATTTCAAAATGGTTGAGGGGAAGTTAGTAGTGGAAGAAGGGGAAATTGATGTGGCGCACGAGCCACCTGCGGATGCAGTCTCCATGGAAGATATGGTAGAAGGGCATGGAGATAGCTAGATAACCCTCCCTCATCGCTTGTAGACAAATGACGCACAATTATACTTCTCTGACCACCATCGTCATCAACTCTGGAAGTAGACGGCTCCTCTCGCGACACTCGTAGTGCACCATTATCTCCTGGATCTCCACGGTCAGCCCGACGGCGCGTGGGGCTAGGAAGGACCCTCAAAACACCTTCCTGATGAGGTGGAAAAAGGAAGAAGGGTCCCCCTCAAGATATATTATGCATTCCATGGCGACAAAGTCCGACCGGGAGATGACCGATTCATGGAGAAGGGTACCGAGGTCGAAAATGCGTCGTGTTGTTCGGAGGGCGGTGCGATGTGGGCGGAGGAGGAAGGTGCGGGTTGGGTATCCCTCCTAGTTGATCACCAAGGTGTACTAGATATAGAGAAGGGTGAGGTAGTAGTCGAAGAGCATGGTGGGGGATAACTGGAGTTGATCATCGTGGGTGAAATCCATGATCTCCATGGCGTGGTACCATTGGACATCCATGGACGGATCACTGCCTTTCAATTGTTTTAGTCTTCACAAATGGGGATCTTTGCTCACGTATATATATGAGGATGCAGTGGGCTAAGATATATAATATGATGGTAAATCTCAAATTATGAAACGTTAAATCTATATAATTTCTGTTTCAATTAGACTACTCCTAATAACAACATTTTTCCAACCACTAATGCAGTTACATTGGTAAGATACGATACTTCTCATTCTGATAGAATGTTACAAACTCAACCAATATTTTCTTATACTATTTGTATTGTTTTATGGAATTTTTTTTAAATAATATTAACCAATTATTCTTTTCCTTTAAAATTTAGTAATCTATTGACATGAGATATTACTGATAAATTCAATTCAATCTCTCTAACAAGTATAATTTTAATTTTCATATACTACATGCGTAATGTGCAGTCTGTTTGTTTCCATATGCAACATAAATGACTTCAATTTTCAATATATATTAATCAGAGACTATTATATTTTCATGTTCTACCATATGCAATATGAATTTTAAAAATATAATAATTTGATTTACTTAATAAGGTGTTTTCTCACTATTTCAAAACAGGGTTTTATCATTGTGAAAAAATCTTTTATCAATGATAAAAAAAAGATAATAATCGAGATGTTATTAAAAGTGGTCTCTTTTATGAGTGATGATAAAGAACCCTTTATCAACACTGATAAAATGTGTATTTTAACAATGCTAAAAAATGATGATAAAAGGGTCATTTATCATCGCCTTTTTAGCAGTGTAAAAAGACATCTATTATCATGCTAAAAAAACTCCGATAAAGTTCAAAAAAGAATTTTTTAAAACAAATTTCAACAAATCAGAGCATGGACCCCCCCTATCAGTGCTATATTTCCCCTGCCTCTCTTTAATAGTGCTAGGCACCTTCTCACCCACCCGCACACCCTTTCCATTGCTAGGTTTTGAACTTGAGACTTCGTCCTCATGCGTCCGTGACTTTTCTACTCACTTATATTGTTTTGTTCTGCATTTTATGATATATCTATACATATCTATATATTTTGTTACATTTTTAAAACATATGTTTATATATATATACATATATACATATATACATATATACATATATACATATATATTTATATTTAGATACATATATAATTTATTTATGTGTGTGTGTTTGTGTGTGTTTATAAATACACACACATATATATTTATATATACATGTTCATCTATAAATATAACTATACACAATTATATTTCTTTACATATATAATATATTAATATTTATATACATATATTAGAATATGTTGAGAAACATATATATGTTTGTCAATACACACACAAATGTATATATATATATAAACATTATATAAACATTAATTGTATATTTATATGTACATAAATTTTCATAAATTTTCATTTTATATAAAATGGATATTGTTTTTAGACAAAGTTTATATATTGAGAAATATTATTTATATGTAAGTATTTTTAATTATTTATTTATAAAATAAATTTTTTATCGTTGAATATATAAAAAAATGTATATATTATTATATATTAGAATATAAATAATAGTTCATTGTGAAGAAATGATAAAATTCTAAAACCATAATATCAATATGAATGTAAGCCCATGAAATATATTTAGTCCCCACTAAGAATGGGCACCCCCCTAAAAGAAGTTGAAATTCAATCAAATGTTAAAAATTTTGGGCACCACGAATAAAAACACAATTTTGTAGACATTTTGAGCATTTTTTTGGATAAAAAGAATGAAAAAGGGATACGATATATCACCAGTGTGTTGATCTCATCATAGTAATTGCTTTTAAATGTGGTATAGCTCAAACAGACACCCAGATCAAAATTTATGTCCATTTGATGTTCAAGTTACATTTTCAATTTATTTTCGATCTTTTACTAATTTTTTGTTTTTTATTATTTAAATTGTTATTAAATGACAATTAATCAATAATTATTAGCAAATTATCAATTTAAAAATTATTTTTACCTATTATATAACCCATTTTCACTAATTATGTTATATATTAAGAATAAATGCATATTTCGCATTATCAAAACATAATTAAAAATATATATTATATTTATATCAAAATCAATATATTTTTATAATAATATTTTTTTAATGATTTTTTTTAAGTATACCCTTTATCAGCACTTGTAAAAAAGCACCAATAAAGGGGGTTATTTATCAATGTTGTAAAAAAGAGCTGATAATGTCCATTTGATAGCACTAAAAAATGTTTTGATAAAGGGGTAATTTTAATAGCATTTTTAGCACTATTAAAAGTACCCTTTATGAGCATTGTTTTAGCGTTGTTAAATGGTGGCGCTACGAGAACCCATTTTTTTGGTAGTGTATAATTTGTTTTTGATATATGTAGTGCACTATGCAAGAAATATGTAATTTTCAATGTGTATCTCCAATCTATTTAAGAAACATATCAATTACATGTTCTATAATTGTCTAATAATTTCAAATGTGTATGAAACATTTATTCACTAATGGGGTTTTATTATTTTTTTCAGGATATATATGATGGGTTTCATATGACTGTCTAACGATCATTTGTAAAATATACAGTTCAATCTTCATGAAATCAATGTGTAAATAATATAAAAGATAGAGTACATGTAAATCGTCTATTGCAGTAGCTTCCATATCCTTCCTTCAATGGAGTGTGTTTATGGGGGATCACATGAACCAGAAAACCAATGAACTCATTATTCATGGGAATACACCATTGGAGGTATCCACATATGTTTCATGAGGATACCCAAAATCTGAAGGGGTGTTAGAATCTTCTCAAGTGAGATAAATGGAGTTTTGGAAAATGGAGGGTGTAGTAGTGTCGCACACACATCACACCACCGAATAAAGGAGTAGTAATTATATTTTATAGATGTATCCTGAGACTTCTACATCATAGCGCATCCCAACCATTTCTGTCTGTTGGGGTTTAGGGCTTCTTCTCCGAACTTGTAAGGATACCAGATTTGGTCATTTGAGAGGGTATGGCTTCTAACAAAGGGACCAGGTACCATGCAATGCACGATGCATTGCTTTCTGCCAACTTTGGATAGTGTGAGAGAGATATATATATATATATATATATATATATATATATACTGGTGGGTCTCTCTTGTGGTTTCATTCTCACAGGGCTTCAAGAGACACGTATTAGGTCATTTGTCTATGAGCATACGTGCCATGTACGGTTCCCCGTCAACCATTGAAAGGGGATTATCCAAAATAAAAATAAAAATGTATGGCCTTAGGGATTTCGGGTAAACTATCCTTTGATTCAAATGAAAATGAAATCGTTTGGGAGAAGCTATACAGGTTGTTTCATTAAATGCAACTCATCCAGATTATGTAACTCATCCAAACTATGTGGATCATTCATATTCAATAATATATATATATATATGATTTATTATATAGATTATATTATTATTCATGAATCATATGCATGGATTAAATGAAAACTATATATAATATCAAATTATATTTATTTACATATTTAATGCATCATATTCATGTGTACATGAATCTCATACATATATATTTTAGTTCACACCCAACAATCCCCCTCTTCCAGTAAAATTCCACAAGGACTTTATGAGAAATTCAACAACTCTGTGAATTTATCCAAACTCGTTTGAATATAGTTTTTTTTCATCAATCCCTCTTCATTTTGAACAAAAAAAATTTCTAAAATTTTATCCATGTCCAATGACCTAATAGTGTGACCATGTAGGCCTCAATAGTGTTGACAACAATTATGAAATCCCTATTACTGTTAGAAAAGAGCTACCTCCAACAAAACGTTAGGGCAACTCAAGATACTAAAAGGTCTAGTGTGATATCTTTTAAACATAATCAGATCTATCTATGAATATTTACACAAAAAGATATACCATATACATAATATCTATACCAATATAATATCCATGTCCATGACATATAGAACCTACTAGACATTGAACATATAAATATAGTTTCAACCTCTCTTCATTTAATGATTTTAGTAAAAGGATTGACCAAGTCGATGTACATCACATGCCATTAATTTAACTGAAAAGTAAATCACATGTCACTTATCCAGTTATTTAAACACATCATATGTGAAACGACTAAGAATATCCATGCATTTACTTAGTCTAATTCAATCTAGGGTCATATGTCTTTAACATATCATAAAAGTGAACAAATCCCATATTGGTCGTGCTCCAATCGATGAAATAATAAGAAACATACCCCCTTATTAGCTAAGACAATATGTAGACTAGAATATGTAGGGTATCAATGTATGAAGGTTCTCATGCTAAGTATCCTACCATCCTCAAATAAGGAGGATTTATAATAAGCATGTAACCCTATGTATATTGATGATTGTATGACATTCCATGAGATATACTTTACCACATAAATCTAAGTAGTACGTCTTTACATATTACCTCATGAATCCATTATTCATATCTCAAATTAACCCTTTTTACAATTATTATAAAAATATAATCAAGCTAACCATATCATTTCATTAAAACCCACAATAATCCGAAATGATGATCAGTTGAGGACAATTCAAAGTCACACTTTGAGGAGATATTATCATTCGAGCGTTCATGTAAAATTAACATCATCACACATGAGTGAATGGTAATTAGATATTTCCTTTAATACAATAAAATGATAAATTCACAACCATTACATCCAATCTCTCATGTGTTTAACATCTAGAGATTCTATATGAACCTCATGTTGTTGTTGTGGTAACTATTTCTTCAATGAATCTACTGTATTCTCCTGAGTATGTACCCAACAGATCTTTACATCAACACTATCAATGATCTCCCATATGATATGGTATTTTAGAAGGATATTTTGGGTCCATTGATGAGACAGATGTTCCTTATCCTGAGAGAAAACACAATTATTGTCACAATATTGTTCGATTTCTCCTTAAATTCTATGAACTGCTCCATGTTTAGAAATGAAGTTATTGATCCAAACCGCTTCCCACATAAAATTTGATGTAGTGTTGTATTCTTCCTCTATTGTCAAGTGCACTTTGGTGGATTATTTGGAACTCTTCCAAGTAATTTCTCTACCATTTGAGACGAACACAAATCCAGATTGATATTTCATATCATCTTCGTTCGATTGGAAAAGAGAATTTCTGTAACCCTTTACAAAGAGATTATCCTCTCCTCCAAAGTCTAAGATCATATACTAATTTATTAAGTACTTAATGAAGTTATTTTCAACATTCCAATGAATCTCACTATGATAGGATTGGTATCCACTTGTTATGATTAAACCATAACAGTCCTCGGTTCGAGTACAAAATATGACAGACATGATAGATCTAATGGTGTATGTAGGAAGAATTATATCCATAATTTCTAACCCTTCATACGCATCTTGAATCCTCCAAATAATCAATCTATAAAACACCGGTAAAGAACCCTTCATTGAATTATCCATACTAAACCACTTTAGCACTTACCAATATACGTGTTCAGACTCAATCCATGAAACATATTAGATCTGTCTATATAGATCCTCATACCAAGTATGAAAGATGTTTCACCTGTGTATTTAATTGAGAAACATTTACCCAACCAAATCTTCACAGAGTTAAGTTTCGGGATGTCATTTACTATAAGAAGTATGTCATATACATATACTATTAGAAACACTTCTATACTCCCACTATGATGCATGTACACTACTAGAAGTTTGTTTATTTTTGACAGATTATTTGTGACTGGAATTTGATCCATTGAAAATAGTACCTTCTGTGTGATTAATTGTGACAAAATATTGACTCCGTCATAAATATGTTTGGTGGGAATTCTTGCTACCCAGGGCCAAAATTAGTTGCGACTAGCATTTGCTACAAATTTCTCTATTCTTCACGAATAGTAATTGACCCAACAATATTTGTGACATAAATTAATTTCAATCCAAAAAAGTTTTGACCAAAAAAACTATTTGTGATAGAATTAATTCCCTCGTAAAAAATAATTTAATTTAACCTATGCGACCCTTCTACCTCCTCCTACCCTCCTTCCTCCTTCCTACACAGATGTGCCGCAACACCCACCAAACTGACCTTGGACCTCCCGACCATTATTTTACTTCATCAAACTCCATTTCCATCATTTTTAACAGATTCGGGTTCGACTCTTTGTGGTATAGGTCCCTCTTGAATTCATTTTCATTATTTTTATGTTTTATAACTTTTATTTTTTTTTATTTTGGAAACCATAGGTTTAACAGTTTATCTATTTATCATGCCTCATATGATATTTAGGATTGATGAAATTTTTTAATTCATTATTTTTAGAAAATCTGGTATGTAATTTTTTTAATTGATTTGTAGTTATTTTTCTAATTTTTAAATTTTGTTATTTAAATGTGTGGTTATTTATATATATATATATTTATATATTTATATTAACATGTGAATATATATATATATATATTGAAAAAAACATGTATGATTATATATATGTATATTAACAAATATAGGGACATATGAAATTCTATAAATATCTATGTAAACACATGTATATATAAACATATGTGACATTATTAACATGTGTAATTATATATATATATATCTCTATGTGTGTGTGTGTGTAAACATGTGTGATTCTATATATGTATATATATATATATAAATTAATAAATCTATAAACATGTATGATTATATATATATGTATATATGTATATATAAATATGAAATGTATATTGGTTTAAAAAACTGTCAAAATATATTTGATGTATATATATTAATTAAGAATTCTTTTAATTAATATATATATATATAATACCTTATGAATATACTAATATAAACATTTAAAAAAACACGTATTGTTTTTAATATATATATATCTATATATAATAATATGTGAATATATATGTATATATATAAGGTTTGAAAATCATTAATTTGGTATAATAGACATATTATGTTAGAAATGATGTATTACTTTTATGTATGTTTTAATTTGTTTTTTAATTTTTTTAATTTTTTTAATGATATTAAAATATTTGTAAATTTATTAATTATTTTTAATGTATTTAACTTTTTAATTTTTTTTTGGTTTTGTAATTATTCGTAAATATAATAAATTATTAAATTATTTTTATTATTTTTCAATATATTTAATTTTTTAATTAAATTCAATAATTTTAAAAATGTTTTAGTATATTTATTTTATAATTTCTTAAATTAATTTTATTTTATTTAATATTGAAATTATTTTTAAATATATATATATATATATAAAATAATTTTATTTTATTTTATTATTTCTAATTATTTTTCATTAATTTTAATAATTTATAATTTTGATTTTTTTTTGAAAAATTTATTATTTGTGACAAATTATACATCTATTTCAAATAACATTATTTGACAAACCATCAAAATAGGGTATTTAAAAAATGTTACGAGAATCTATTATGACAGATCACTTATCCATCGTAAAAAAAGGTTTTGCAATGAGCCATCACAAATAATCGCATGTGTGACACCTTTATCCGTGACGAGTTATTTGTGATGGAGTCCCATCAAAATGACTTTTGCGATGACAGTCCATCGCAATGAGCTTAAATTCCCATTGTGGTATATACATGAATCATCCACACTATTGATGAAATTAAACTCTTGGATTTCATCATCAAACAAAATATTGCAACTCTGAGAAATTACTCTAGTCCATATGCATACATTTTCTATTTTTAAACCTTATCATTCTCATTGGGAACTATCAAAACCCTCAGGATGTATCATAAATGTCTGATCCTAGGTTTTTTATGAGGTACAAATATTTTTTGTTTTTGGATTAAATACTTAGTTATGGCCTAATGTGAATACCCTTTGAGTTCATGGGTTTATTAAGGGGTTTTTGGGCTTGTTCAGATCTCAGAGCCTAGATTTTTGGAAAATAAGGATAATATGAACAGTTAATAGAAACATTGTGTGGTTGGTAACATGGTTACTACTAACCGTGCAAGGCAGGTATGTGGGGTGCTACATGCCACACAGTTTGAGGAAACCATACAGATGGAGACTCACATACATGTGAGGAATCATCAATTTTTAGCAGAGCAGAATCACATGGCTGGGGCACAGTTTTAATAATCATGAACACTAACCATGTGATGTTCCCCTCCTTACAGTGAAGGGCACATGATTGGTGCATAATTTGGCTGACCATGTGGCTAAACCATGTTGCCCAGTAAATCTCGATAAATTACCATATTCCCTTAAAAGATCTTATTACCTAAATATAATTTCACATTTCATATATTAGACAACATTGATCCATTTGAGTGATCTTTGTAGCCAAATAAATGGTTTTTCATCGTTCTTCTGTCTGATCTTGGATTCGAGCATTGTCAGTCTTGTCGGATCCATAATTGTGGGATCTTAATTCCTTTTGTGATGTTCTTTGTTTATCATTGAATTGAAAGAGTTATTTTGGTGCAAAATAATATGCCCTATTTTTATTATTTTCATCCTTTCTTTGTTTTTATTCTGATTTGAGACAAATAAGAATATGATACTAGATGATCACTTTACTATAGACCTACAACATGTGGTCTGTACTTTTTTTGATTGAGTTGGATCTTTATAGACCGAGTTTTCATTATTATGTCCGCTAGAATTTTTGGCATGACCCCAAAAATTAATTGAGTAATTAAATTGAATATAATATATCATGTTTGGGATTCCCACTAGTTCATTGAGACTTGTTTGAGGTTGTCTCCCCCAACCAAGGTCACCCATGAGATGTGCCTTTGAAATTTACCTTTATTATACCACCCATGGTGTGTGTATTTGATCTTGTCTTGTTAGAGGAATACCATTTATGAATACAATTAATTGAGTTGATTAATGAAGATATGTTTTACCACCTTTTCATGTTAATACTATGATGAAATAGTTTCCATGGAATTGTTATATTAGTGGGTAAACTCATTGAATTAATTGAATGAAAATTTCTATATGTGTGGTTATTCTCATGAAACTTGAGTGCATGTGAATTGATTAATGGAGTAAGATATGAATTGAAATGGTAGTATATGACTTGGTTTCTGTACTATGGATATTCATTCTATTTAGATTCCATGGATATTTTACCCATGAGGCATGTTTTATGGTAGAGGATATAATGGACCTGTATTCTCCAAGGATCTTGATTCCGTAGGATGCTGAGTTCATTTTTAACCCTTGGATCCAGTTTGTTGGACTTTCATTGGACATGCTATGTTGAAATGATCCTTGGAATCATTTAGTACCATTACATATATTCCATCGAGATACCCCTGGGACTTGGTGAGGACGAAATTTTCTTCTATATCATGGATCCCGCCTTGTGGGTTCGGAAACTTCTGATTATATGGATAAATCATGGAAAATTGTTTAACTTCTTATTATATGTTATGACCATGATGTATATGATATACAAGTTATACAACAAGTCCATGGGGAATGTGACATACTATGTATACAACATGATTGTGGTATTGACTTCTATATACCTTATGGATTCCTTGATACATGAGCTTGATAGTTGTTTTGCAGGGAGTCTGGTATGGCTATACAAGATCTCATGTTTGATTATTTTTCCTATGTGGAATTTACATTCAGTAATGTCATACCTATTATATTATGAACTCCTCTTTAGACTTTATTACACAACCTGGATTTGTTATAGACACTTTGGATGGTGACCTACTAGGATTGTATCGCACACCCTGTTTGGGCTGCCATTTGGTACTCAGACATACATTATGGATGTAGGTAGGGACTCAAAAAATCTCCTATAGTTCGATGGTGGACTTTGTGTCATGATTTGAATAAGGTGAGCATGAGACTGTGCCAAGGATTATTATTCTATATGGGATAGTTTTTGGTATTTTTGGTATTTTATTACATGTATTCCACCGTTTTCTATACACCTGTTTGGGATTGTTTATAGATACATGTCATGATTATTATTGTATATGGGATTATATTTGGGATCTTTATATATATGACTATGTTTTGGATGTTTATATACTATTTTATTGATTTAATTCATACTCATTAGATTTTTATATTTTCTTCCAATGTGTAACAAACTAAAAAGAGAGAATATTATCCCCAAAGACACACCCTAGGACCTCACTATTAGATGGAAACCTTTGGTGTTTTGGGAGATGCACTTGAGCCCTGTGGTCAACTATTACTGGGTTACCATTTATTGGAATATTGGTCCAAGATGTCACAATGTGGTATCAGGGCCATTTTTTCTGTTTTTCATTACTATTTTTAGATAATATAAAGGGATTGGAAGGAATAGAAATTTTTTAATGAGATGTTTTTGGGCATAACTAACCCACATATAGTAAAAATCCAAATTGCATTGAATGAAATTTATGTTATCTGGATTTTGTCTGTTAATGTTGATTTGACTCCACGGTTGGGTGATGCACTTGAATTTTTATTTTACCTTTAATACAATTGTGGGTTTTATTTTTTTACAACCTGATGATGTGAGGGTATTCCATTTAATGAATCATTTTATGATCTTTGTAGGATTCAAATTCCATGCCTTAAGCTATGCCATAATGGATACATTTATTATATTCATGACATTGTGATGTGATACTTGTTTGATATTCCCACTATTTTGACAGATATTGTTATTAGGAATTGGAAAACAAGGTTGGTACATGTAGTGCCTTTCATAACCTAAGAAGTGTTTACTTGATTAGGCAACAACATACACCCTATGTAGCCAATTATGGCACATTGAGTCATGGAACATGATTCACATGGACTAGAACATATTATGTTGTGGATTAAGTGGATACCATATTTCATTTCATAAGAAGTATGGGCCCTTATGAATAAGAAGTGTTTAACCATTTGGGTCAACCATTTAAAAAGAAAATTGTGTTGTAAATGTGAACATAATATAAACATCGAATGGCAAACTGAACTGTGAAATGAAGACTTGACCTTCACACGGATTTTTAGTGGGAAGTAGGCAGTGTGTGTAGTGACTTTTATGACTATATCTTTTTATATAATCATATATTTTGGAGTAGTCTTTGTATTATGACCTACATTTAGGAAGGTTTTGACATGTACTATGCTTTTAGTAATGAAAATTTCTATCATTATTTTCTGAGGTGTGTGTTTGACAATATAGATGCATGCCACCACGATGAACTCTAATCATATGCCAAGAGTGTGGAAATGACAACATATGAGAGGCGGTGGGCCATTGATACCAATGGATCCTCTTATAGTTAAAACTGAGGAACAAATGCTTTTACCAAATATAGGGGATGGGGCATTGTTTTGTGATAGATTTACATGCTTCATCCAAACTTTTTAGAGAGCACTACAACATTCCTTATCTATGGATGAGCTGAAATGGGTGTTCCAACAACGAAATTCTCACAAAATTTTGAGGGATGGTAGTCCATATCATACAGATCTGATACGGGTGTTCCATATTCTATAACTAGAGTATACTTTTCTTCTATTTTAGAAAACATCACCACCAGCTGTAGTCATAACATTTAGCTGATTGTTATTCCAGCAATGTGAAACCTACTGTGCTTTTTTGAGTGTCAAAATAACCATAAAACCTAGTTTCAACTAATACTTTTATAGGATAATCTTCCATTTAAAATAATGTCATATCTACCAAACCATTCATGTATCTGATGATAAACATCACATATACCTAGTGATCTTTACAACGGTTAGACCTAAAATGACTTGCCACTACCCTTGCAAATGAAATTCTAGATCACATAAAAACCCTCCAAAACATCAAGTATCCAATAGCTGAATCATACATAACATTTTTAATGTACTTTACCTCATCTAATAATGAATTTTTCTATTACTTGTATGACTTTAAGTGTCTAACGGGTGGATTTTTGAATGATTTACATCTGGTCAGTTGAATCATTTCAATGATATTTCGGATGTAATATTTCTAGAGAAGCTGATTAGGCAATGAATTATGATAATATTCATGGTTTATATATTTATATTTATGTGTTTAAATTCCAATAAACACTGGTTTTAGTGAATTTTATAATTTGAACTTTATTTCACATCATTATTCCATTCATGTTTAATGTGTCAATTTCGGCCCAATTGATCATCAGATTGTGGAATTCATCATTTTAATTATTATAATTTCATATTTTTTGATATTATTTATAAATTTTTATGGAACATTTTTTCTTCTAGAATCAATTGATGAATCAAAATGGAAGATGGATATTTTTTGGCATTGAATTCAGAGAATTTTAGACAATGCATAATGGACGCTAGGCCCCTGAAATAAAATTGTATCCCACAATTCAAGACCAATGAATCATAAAGCGTAAATATAGAAATATTAAAGTATGGGGAGCATTTTATTCCACTTTTTATAGAGATTATTCGCATGTTTTTAATGATATCATGGGAGTCAAAGTTGACATTTAATTTGTGGTCCATATTTGAAGGACCATAAAATCATCCCACCATTTTAATCCTAACATCCGAATGTCTGATCCGACTGGAATGAAATTTGGAAATATATTTTAGGACACACGGAATAAGATATTTCTCTTATACAACCCCATCATATATTTCACTTTTCAATTTTTAATTTTCACATAAAAAGGGGGATGAATGTTGTTCGATTTTTATGGGAGAATTTAAAAAATTAAATCTCTTTTGATTTCCCACTCACCATTCACCATAATAATTTATGGAGAAGGAATTGATTAATGGGCTATCGACCCTAAACTCATAATTTTCGTATTTAAGGTGGGAGTGGTGAATGGATCTTCAAATAAATGTTTTTAATTCAATTGTACTGTTACACATTCATTTTGTAACCACACATTCATTTTCATCATGTTAAATTTTCATTGACCTTCATTTATTATTAATATTTCTTCTTTATATGTTATTATATTTTTATTAATATCACATTTATATGTTCTTCTTAGGTATTAAATTCAATCACATCATATTTTGTAAAATTATTAATATAACGATGGAGTGATCATTATTTTTAATTTTTTTCTTCTTTAATTCCACATTGATGAGTCAACTTCTCACTTATACGGATCCAATAACATCAATGGATGGATAACCCTTTAATGGTTTGATAAAAGAGAGTAGAAAGTGGTTGTATTTAATATTATTTCGTGCTATTTTATATTTCAATCGGTTTCTTATTTTCATATTTTCATTTTATTAGTTATGTTCTTCTTCATCTTTTACAACATTAACGACGAAAAATATGAATGATAGTACGATCCATTTCTATTGAGTTATAATTAAATTGATCTTCTAGGAGTAAGGGTTTTTATCCATGTAATTTTGTAGTTATTAAATTGCTGAATTGTTTTTGAGAATTATCTAATTGTTTAGATACATCTTGAAATAGGGACATGATGTTTTCTAATAAAATAAATTCATCCAATCCACCCTAAATGATAATATAGGATCAAATCATTCAATAAAATTGAATTCAATTAAGTCTTTGAAACTCTTTAATTATGAACTCGATTCAAACCCAATTTTTTCACTTTATTTCCAAATCATCCCCCTAGAATGTATGTTTATTTAGGATTCTACTTAGGTCCATGTATATTCGATAATTCATGTTGTTTTAGAAGTGACTGTTTTAACTATATAACATGGGTAAATTTAGGTGAAGGAAACATTTGGCACCATTTTCAGGTACCCAATTAACTCACCTTATAAACTCATTCTATTGTCCCTCTTTTCTCTATTCTCATCCCATTTATCTTATCTTTTCTCCTTTCTATTTGTGTGTGTCTTGAAGATATCAAATCCAAATTTTTATCTAATCCAATGAAGTATCTTAAACATTTCTACAACATTAATTCTATATTAAATCAAATTAGAAATAAATATTTGGAAAACCATAACTTAGGAAATTTATTTTATCAACCTAATATTTATTACCACACATCTAAGGAAATGTACAATGTTTGGGATTATGAACATTTAATGGATAAATTTCAATCCATTTCAAGGGTGTTTCAAGAGATAAATCTTTGGTAAGTCCATAATGTCCAAAATACTATCCATCCTAATCCCCAACAACTTCTTGAATAAATGTGTCAAAAAATGGATGTAATTAATTCAGAAGCTTCATCATTGAGATTAAAACTACAATGAATTGAAATGTTTATGGAACCCATTCTCACCCAAGATGTCCCTTCCTCATCACATATTGGAGAATCTTGAATCCCACATTTCTCCCATGAATTTACTGAAGAAATGGACCTTGGAATTTTGATAGATGATTACGATCAAGGAATTTTTTAAGGTTATTTAAATCTTAAGGAAATTTATTTTTTGGATTCAAACAATTATAATTTGAGATCATGGATTGAGTGTACTAAATATAACTCATTGAATGATTTTAAACAAAAACAAATCACTAAACCATTAGAAGATATCAAAAAATTTGTGTCCATAACCTTTCATGAAATATATCTATCCAATTTTATGGTTGAATCTTCTGTTAAAGAGGAACCAATTATATTGAATTTTTTTGAAAATGAAACCATGTTCGATTCAATGTCCTGACGAATTTTTGAATGTCTTATCCAACCTGAACTCAAAATTACTTTCCTTACTTCCCCTCTCAAACATCTGTTCATTGTGTATTATTGTTACCTTTTATATCGAATTCATTCTTTTCGTGAAACTAATAAATTATAAAAGATCATCGATACCTTAAGAATGATTAAAACCCCTTTGGATATCCCATTTCTAGTCATACATGGATTTTTTCACTCATTTTAGTTAAAAGGATTGTAAATGAAATAAATTATAAACAAACAATCAATCTCAATCTAGATTAAGTAAAGAACATTGGGGTCCTTGAATTGTTGTAAATCAACTTTGGATAAGTTTTTGGGTCCAGGTAGAGATAACAACATTAAAATAAACACTTTATGGGAGGTAACATGACTTTTGTATTCTAGTTAATTTATTTAATTTTTTTATTTTATATTTATTTTTTTTGTTGATAGAACCCCTTTGGGGATACAATGTGATCTATTGTCACTTGACTATGACATTTAACAGCCAAATCATTTTAGTATTTTAAAATCAAACCCATGATTTTTGAAGTTTAAAACCTACCTTCAACCATCCCTAATGTCTCCACAAGTAAGATGAATCTAAATTGAACAATTTATTATTAATGGGTCATTACCTACAAACAAGGTGATTTTTCCCAGAATTCATTTCAAATGAAATTCCCCCCTCTTTATTCTCAATTCTAAACTCTCTATTATATTATGTTTCAACACTAAGGGAGGTGTAATTTAATGTTGGGGATAGTGAAAATCTAATAATTTATGGAAAGAATAAATTAATTATAATTGTTTTTGTCAATGTACATTTCGAATCATGAAAACATAATTTAAATTGATTTATAATGCCTTGATTATGAAATTAATACATTTTTAAGTTCATGAGCATTGTTTTTTAATGTTCGGTTGTCCAATGTGATTTTTCACTTCTAACATTTTCATCCTTTTAATAAAAATGAATCGATGCACGTTTGTTGGATTTTGAGTGTATGTT
Source organism: Viscum album (assembly GCA_963277665.1). NCBI lineage: Eukaryota > Viridiplantae > Streptophyta > Magnoliopsida > Santalales > Viscaceae > Viscum > Viscum album. The sequence continues at coordinate 304,729,467 of OY728130.1, forward strand.
TGAGTTCTTGGGTCCCTTTCATCATAGTATGTGGTCCAAGGGTAATTTTATTTTAATTTCCGTATCCAACAAAAAATGAAAACAATGAACATATATAGAAATGTTTTGTCCAAATGTGTGGCATTAGAAACATGGGGATCGCGACTCCATAGTATTTTTTCACTAATATAGGTTTTAACTCTCTATTATAGATAATGAAATTGAAAATATGTTTGGCATTAAACACATGGTGATCATGACTCCATAGTTTTTTCCCATAGTTATTTTTGTATCTTTATTGTGGTTTAGAAAAAAACAAACTGGAAAAAAAGAAGTACGAAAAGGAAAAAAAGAATAATAAATATTAAACTGAATACACATCTTACAGTTTTTTGTGATTCCCACCTATCATGTCTAGTTGTTTCCCCTTTAACAATAAAATTATATCCTTCTCATTTAAGATACACAACACATTATCATGCATAATTGAAATTAGTTGAAATATGGAGACCAATTTGAAAAAATAAAGGGTATTGTCTTGGGATATGATTGTGACCTAGATTACATAATATGATTCATATGAGATTCATGATTGGTATACATGATATATTTCAGTGAGAATTGTATGTTAATTTGTTTTGGAAAAATGGAATTCACTTTCATTTTTTTAGACACTTTTTTTCTCTCAAGATTAGCAGAACTCATTTTGGGGGGAGGGGTATGATTATCTATATAAAGAGGCTAATATTCATTATTTATATTTTATTATTTATGTGTCTAAATTTTTATAAGCATCGGTTTTAGTGCATTTCATAAATTGAACTTCATTTCACATCATTATGCAATTCATGTTTCAAGTGTCAATTTGAGGCCAATTGATATTCAGATTTTGGAATTCAGTATTTTAATTAATTTAATTTGATATTTTAGGATTTTATTGATCACTTTGAGTGGAACATTTTTTCTTTTAGGATCAATGGTTGAGTCATAATGGAAGATGAAATTTTTTTTTGAAACAAATGCAAACATTTCATGACAAAATACTAATGTGCCTCAGGCCCATAAAATAAAACTGGATACCTAAATTAAAGGACAATTAAGCCCAAATTTTATCTTTAGAAATATAAAATTATGGGTATCACATTGGTCAAATTTTTTCAGAGCTAATTCTGAATTTTTCAAGGAGATCCAGGGAGCTGAATTTGACATTTAACTTGTGGGATAGATTTGAAATCCGATAAAATTATCCCACCATTTTGAGCATAACATTAAAATGGAAGATCCAATTTTTATGAAAAATTACAAGATATAATATGAATCTCTAAAAAATATAATTCTCTTCTATGACCCCTAAAAATTTGGCCATATTCAATATCTAATTCACACGTCAAAAGGGGGATGAATGTGGTATTATGTTTATGAGAAACATTGAAATGTAAAATGTATTTTGATTTCTCATCCATCTTTTACTCTCCAAGTTAACGGAAAAAGAATTTATTTATTGGGGATAGACCATAGTATCCTAATTTTACAATTTTATATGGGGGTGCTGAATAGATTTTGAAATCCTTGTTTTTTGTTTAATTTTACTATTACACTTTCATTTTGTAATTGTGAGTGAATATTTTCTCATGTAATATTTTCATTAATCTTCATTTATTAATAAAATTTCTTATTATTATATTGTTATATTATTATTTAAATTATCTTTATACCATATCGTTAGGTATTTAGTCCATTCAAATAATATTTTGTGAAATTCTTTACACAATGGTGGAGTGATCATTATTTTCAACGTTTTTCTTCTCTAATTCTTCCCTAATGAGTCTACATCCCACTTCCATTGATAAGATAACATTAATGGGGGGATAAAACTCTATTGGTTTGATCGAATATAGTAGAAAGGGGATAGTTTGAAAGTTATTTCATGCAATTTAATATTTAAATATATTCATTATTTTAATATTTCCATTCGATGAGTTACATTCTTATTCATGTTCTCTAACTTTATCAATAAAAACATTGGAGGGATAGTAAGATCCATTTACATTGAGTGATCATTAAATTAATCATCTATGAGAAATTTTTATTATCTTGGGAATTGTGTACGGATTAAATTAGTGAATTGTTTCGATAATTATCTCATTGTTTGGATACATCTTGAATTAATGACATGAAATTCTCTAATGAAAGAAATTCATCCAATACACCAATTTGATAATATATGATCAAATCATTCTCTTAAATTTATTATTTAAAACTATTTAATTATAAACTCAAATAAACCCATTTTGGCCACATCATAGCCAAATTGAAGGATCTAGATGGAGCGGAAGCGCAGTGTTGGGTGGGGACCAACTTTTCTTTTTCCATAAACAATGATCAATCTAGGATCAATACAATGATAAATGCCAGTATACCTAGATTGAATCAAAGAAATAGACAATGAAAAGAAATGACTGATTCGAGAAATAGGATCTTTCACATCATGTTTATAATAAATATATTAATTTCTAAAGAATTTAAATACCTGGGACTCTGGTGCTTTCTTCGTTGATGATCGTTGATAGTCTGAAATGACCCTTCCAAATTGAATTCATTGTGTTCCGGAGGATCCAAATTAGAATCCTTCTAGAAGTGATATACACATGATCCAATGGTCTCTGATCAATGTCACTCATTCCTTGGGTTCTAGCGCGGCGAAGTGAATGTCTTGTGTCAATCGTTCATGATTACTTGTTCGTTGGTTTTGAAGAACTTATCTCATTATTGAGAGGGAGAGAGAGGAGAGGGGTTGAGATATAATTCATTTGGATAAATAATTCTCTATTCCAAACATGGAATTGATCACCCATCACCAGTTATAGGCACAATTTATGTTCCCATCTATTAATCATGGTGGGGTTTCAGTGACAATATTTAATTTCATAACAATGATTACATACAATTACAACCATTAGAGAAAAATCATTCCAGAAAATAAAAATAAAATAATTATTATTTGGGGTTCACCAACTTGTGAAAAATAGACCCATAAATAAAATCATGTTCCACATAATGATAACAATATTATTATTATTTATTGTTCCCCTTGGATAAATAATATTTATCAACTTGTAAATAATTAATTTATCACCAGACATAGTCTTGGTCCGTTCGAACTCCTCTTATAGTTATATAACACACAAATAATATTTTTATTATATTAAATAAATATTTTTTATTTTCAAACAAGTAAATAAATATTTTTAAATTTTTTAATAAAATAAATAAATGTATTTTATAAAAAATACGGTGAATAAATATTTATGTAATTTATGTGATCATTTCAACATCAATAAAATTATTCCTCAGTATTGAGAATAATATTTATTCCATTAATTAAATTCATGTAGAATTTATTAAAGACCACCAGAAACACTTAGTGTGTGACCCTCTAGCATTTTTTCACATTGGAATAAGGTAGGCTTGCCTAAATTCCAAGGATATTGTCTAGAAATGGGTAAGGCACCCAAGAGAAATAACATAATTTCATAAAAATGACATCTACTTGTGAATGATCACTGTGTAATATAATAACATTAACTCAATATCTCATCAAGAAGGTTTCATGGTACTGTCATTAACCTATATTCTTGATACATCATTTTCTAAATACATGAAATAAACTCTCCGTTACACCATGGCCATGGAATTTTGGGTGATAGTTCTATTTCAATAATTTTTATGAGATATCATATTCCATAAATGGAAGGTATAAATCTATCCTGACATACCCATTAATAACATGTCATTCGTGATGCACCCAACATACATTACTTGCTGCCAACATATGTTCTGGTGGGTTTGATCAGTAAGTTAATGTGTGCATGTCATTTTATGTTTTATTAATAATATTATATTCCATGGACCATTACAGAAACTCACAGATAAGAATATCTGATAACAGTAAAATATGTAGAATTCCTACTAGAGGGTCTATTCTCATAATCACCCATCATAGAGACTACCATGTTTGAACATCCTGATAGTAAGTCTCATCTTCTTATGGGTACTCGCATATTAAGGTCTATAAACTATGTTTCCAATCATATAATGTCATCCAACAATATAATTGCATCTAATAATATTTTAATAGAACTTCATGATTATCGTCATATAGGGGAACTACTGTGACCTAATCAATGAGGAAAATACTATAAGACATTATTGAATCATAGTCATGAATAATAATGAATGATATTTAATAAGATGTTTAATATTTAAATACATTTTATATTTATGTAATAAAAGTACGACAAACTAGTTCTAGGACACCAACTCTTACAAACTCCCAGTTTGACTACAGACAACTACCTACTACTTTCAGTCTGATAGACCCCACCTGATGATCATGTTTCTACCCAGTTAAGGCTTTAGTCAAGGTGTCTTCCATGTTGTATTTTGTGGAAATACTACTCATTGCAACTTCGCCTCTTTGAGAAAAATCCCTCAATAGATGATACTTTTTATGTATGTGCTTCTTCCACTAATGTGACCTTGGCTATTTGCGGTATCCACTTTTGTAGTATAATCACAATAGAGTGTGATGAGATTATTACTTCTAGGTACCACATCAAAATCATGGAAAAATCTATGCATCCAAAATGCTTCTTTAGCTACCTTAGATGTTGCGATATACTTAGAATATGCGATAGAATATGTTACCACATCATACATTGAGGTATTTCAGTTCAAAAAACCTCCATTTAAAGTGAATATGTATCCCGTTTGTGACTTCATGTCATCTTGATCAGTCTAGAAACTAGCATCTACATATCCTCTGATGACTAGTTACTCATATCCTCCATAAACAATGAATATATCCTTAGTATGCATCAGATACTTAAGGATAGTCTTGATTGCCATCTAATGGTAGTCAACTGGGTTATCTTGATATCTTCAGAGCACACATAATGCCTAATTGACATCTAGCCTAGTTCATATCATGGCATGCATGAATGACCTAATCTCTGATGTGTACGGATTCCTTGTCATTCTTTTTCATTCCACATGCATTGGAGTACACTTTTTCTTGGAAATATGAATGCCACATGATTATGGAAACAATATTCTATTAGATTCTTCCATATAGAATCTCTTCATTGTCTTGCCAATGTATGTAATTTGACATAGGCCCAACAATCTCTTGGATATATCATGATGGATCTTGATCCAATCAATATATGCTACCTCACCCATGTCCTTCATGGAGAAGCATTTTTCCTACTATTCATTAACAAACTAAATGACTAGTATCTTATTTCCAATAATTAATATGTCAAAAACATATAATATTAGTAAAATGACTACACTACCACTAAACCATTTATAGACAGAAGGATCACATTTATTCTTTATAAAACCAAATTACATTATGTCTTCATCAAAATGAATGTTCCATGACCTAGATTTTTTATTTAATCCATAAATGTATTTTTGCAAATTGTATATCTTATCGACATTATTTGGAGTAATAAACCCTTCAGGTTGTGTCATGTGGACATCTACCTAAAGGTTACCATTAAGGAATTATATTTTAATATCTATTTTCCAAATCATAGAGTCATGGTAAGAGGCAATGTCCTGAAGAATAATTATGGATTTCAACATTTAAACTGGTGAAATGGTTTCATCATAGTCAATACCCTGATGCTATTTAAACCCTTTTGCAACCAATCGTTCCTTATAGGTATTGACATGATCTTATATCTCTAGTTACTTCTTGAATACCCATTGGAAACCAAATGTATTTACATCCACTAGAGGATCTACCAAAATAGAGACTTGGTTTTAGTATGTGGAATCCACTTCAAAATCCATGGCTTCTTGCCACTTGGAATCATCTATGCCACTAAATGCTTATTTATAGGTTAAAGGATCATTATTATCATCTAATAATGAGTTAAAATCCTTGGTAACTATAAAACCATACCATTCTGGTTCTCTAACCTCCCTTGTACTCCAAAATAGTTCTTCTGTCTCTGGAATAAATTCTTCTTCCATGGGGCTTTGTGGAATCTTTTCCTCTACGTAGTTTTCTGTGCCATGATTCTCAACTTCGTTGAAGTCTATATTTATCCATCTATCTCCTTTAGAGATTTTCTCCCTCTAAAGTAATATGACATGTATTTCCATTATAACCCTTTTCTAAGGGGTTGTATAGGTAATATCCCCTTGTTTCTTTGGGGTATACTATAAATGTACACTTTGTACGTCATGGTGTGAGTTTGATACATTCAATGTACTTAACAAACACTTCACTTCCCCACACATCTAAATTTGATAAAATGGATTTTATTCCACACCAAAACTCATATGAAATGTCATTTATTGATTTAGTTGGTACTTGGTTTAGTATGGATGCCATTGTTTTTAATGCATATTCCCCAAAGGATAATAGAAGACTTGCATGACACATCATTGATCTCAACATGTCTAACAAGGTGTGGTTCCTCATTTCACATACACCATTGCACTAGGGCATGTAAGGAGGAGTGGGTTGGGATAGGAACCCAACCCCCTGCAAGTAATCAATGAAGGTTTTATTAAGATATTATTCACCTCGGTCAGAGTGGGGTTTCTTAATCTTCATACCATATTGGTTCTCAACATCATTTTTGTATTCCTTGATCTTATCAATAGAATACAACTTATACCCCATTAATTAAATATATCCATATCTACTAAAATAATCAGTAAAGGTTATGAAGTATTAGTACCCACGCCTTGCATCAACTATAAATGGTCTACACACCTCGGTATGAACCAATTCAATAATCTCTTTGGATCTTTCCCCTTTCCCAATAAATGAGGCTTTGGTCGTTTTCCCAAGTAAACATGTGGGAAATACACCAAGTGGTTTCTGTTTGAAAGAATATAAATATCCATCTTGATGGAAGTTATTCAATCATTTCTAAATTATATGACCCAGTCAGTGATTCCATAGTTGGGTGTGGTATGAGTCTTGTGAAGTTGCATTTTTTTTATTTCCATTACTTGGTTTGTGTAATCCAACATGGAAATACTATTATAAAAATGTGTCTTACCAAAAAAAATGCTATATTTATAAAACAAGAACCATTCATTTCTGAACATGAAGATAAATATATTTGTATATAGTCTGGATACATAAATAATGTTTTTGATATAGAATGCACATAATAACAACCATTAAACACCATGATCATCCCAAATGGATACGTGAGGCGGTAGTCCCCAAATTCCACTACAGCAAGTCCAGCTCCATTGGCTACTCCTAGATTTACCTACCCTCAGTCAATTTTCTTAATTCTTCATGGTTCCTATATTTAGATACATATTTGAGAACCAAAACCTATATCTAATACCCAATTTGTAGAAACACATAAATTGAACTCGAAACAAACACAATGAGAGATTCCCCTTGTTTCTGTAGTTGGGTGTTGTTTTTCTTCCAGCGTCCCTTCTTCCCAAACGCAAAACAAATAGATTCCAGTGCCCCCCTTGATATTTCTTTTATTGGATGGGCATGAATAATATATAAGATTAAATCTATTTAACTTTCCTTTACTCTTGTTGAACATAAGGAAAAAAGTATTTTCATGCTTCATGTATTTGTTCACATGGAGAAGGAGGATAAAAAGATCTGGTAAAGACTTATCAATGTTTTTCATATTAAAATTTAGAATAAAGATGGAGATGTTTTGAGGGAGTGATGTGAGAATGAGATCAGTGCTCAGTTCTTCTGGGATTTTAAACCCTATAACCTCTAGGCACTCAATATAGCCAATGAAATTGAATATTTGAGGCGTAGTTGGGGAACCCTCTCTATGATTACTCTAAAAGAGTGACTTGGAGATCTCAAACCATTCTTATCTCTCTAGGTAAAGACCACGAAGGTTCTCAAGCATTTTATACACATCCATGTTTTCACAAGACTTCATTAGTTCAATAGAAATTGATGAAATCATCAAACATTGAATGTCAAACGCATCGTTCATATGTTTCTCATAGTCTAGGAACTCTTCATCAGTCGCCACATGGGCAGGTGGGTCAGGAAATGAAGACTCCAGCACATAGGATTTCTATTTAAGCTATAGAATAACCCAAAGGCATCTAAACCATTCGTGTAAGTTATTGATAGTGAGGATGTTGTATTTATCTAGTATGGATCGCAGGGATATTAAGGATGAAAATATTTTAATTTTTTCTATAATTTAAAAGTAATATTTTTATTAATTTTCGTGATTAAATTTTTTGAGAAATAATAAATTAATTTTATTATGTCTCCCACTATTTTATCATGTTCTAATAGCTATCACAATTGAACTCGAAATTTCAAGTTGGTTGGACATTCTAGCGAAATTGATCCATATTCCACTTTTCATAACCCCAATAAGGGTTGGTCATGCTATTTGAGGTATTTAGGTAGGCAGTTCTCTGCCAACTATAGGATTTCTACTCCTTGATCCATTGAGTGGACTCCCAAATCCAGAAATCCTGAATTCGATTTCCTTAACACTTGCTTCAAAATTTACACCAACTCTATCAAGGGCTACACCTCTTGATGTAAAATGGTTAATTTCACATGATTTTTTTTAAGTAATTCCTTTATATGAGTAATTGTCCCGAAAGGGTTTGTCAGACACATAGTTTTATAGATTATTTCTCTTAATAATGTAATGGAAGGCTTATTCTGACTAAATATTTTATTGATGTATTTTATATTTTATGCGTAAATTTATGAACATCATTGTCACATGTTTTTTAATATTAAGTGGAACCTACTTATGTGATTAACCACATCTCAAATAATATTTACCCATAATCCTAGTTTATTTTTTTCATATTTCATTCTTGTTAATTCATTGATTATGTGATTGTTAAAACACATCCAAAATGAAATAACCATGCAACTTACAGGAATAAAATAAAGGGTATGATCATGATATTGTTATAATGGTTAGTTTATCTACTGGTTGATAAACTAATCACTGACCTATGGGATAAACACTTTGAACCAATTCATGGTTCTTTTTTATATATTTCCACCTTCCCAGTTGTGTGTCTTCTTGGATTAGTTTCACCTCAGCTCGTAACTTGGATCTCCTTGACCAGCTTCGTAGCTCCATCCATTGCATATGATTCTACTCAACACAGATGAGGGATAAAATGTGTTTTACATAAAAAACCATGGGAACACAAGAACTACATATTAATGAGGAGAGATGGTACGTAGGCCAATAATTTATTTTAATTAAAAATTACATGGAATCCAATGACATATAATTATCTGTTCTAGATAATGATCATCCACAAACATGAAAAAAAATTATGCATTTAATAAAACTATAATAAAATTATCTTATAATTCTTATTAACTTTAAATCTTGCACGGATGGATTATTTATTTTATTTAATTAATCAATCCTTTTATCTCAATCCTTTCTAGATTTTCTTGAGATTCTCATCCATAACCTTGGATTTAACACTATGAATAACTTTATGAATCTACCCAACATGCATTATTTTTGTATAATGTTTTACTCTAGTGACATATGGAATATACGATTTAATTCCTACTATCACAATGGGTACTTCATGCACGATTACACAGATCACATGTATTTTGGGCATGTGCTACACTTCAATAAACAGAGTAACAACATGTAATTTGTTTATACATGATTTTTTGATCAAACATTATAAAAATATTAAATTTTTAATTGTTCATTATTTGGTAAGGTAACTGATTTTTAGTTTCAACTACATGGAGTGTACTAACTTCAATGTCTATCTGATGTACACGATTATGGACTCAGCGTGTGTGGTGTACTTCAAAAATCTCAAAGCACATGGCGTGTCCAATGGGACACATTTCATGTTGTCTCTGGTTACATGGTCACCGGTCTGCTGAGTTGTGTATGGGATGAAGAGTTTTACCCGGGCCTAAAAGATACTGCATTCCATGTCAAGTGGGCTACATGACGTCTAATCCGGTAATAGTGTTCATATATTTCCTAGTCAACATGAGTTGTAATAATTAATTACACTGCATGTTTTTAATGCACATGGATTGAGTACTTTCTGAACTACTCCTGATGCACTGAACACCACTACACGGTTTGTAATTATGATTACATGACTTGTATGGATTATTACATGATGTGTAAATTCGATTAAATAGTGTGTACTGTTGTGTTACCTAGACAGAATTGTCAACATAACCTTCTGAGATCCTTGATTTCATTTTAATGAAGAAATTATTTCTTTATGTTAGATCTGTGACAAATGATAGAGGATGAACATAACTCAAAAATCAGATTACAAGAATGATTAGTCGGGTATTTAAAATCTATGCTATTAAAGAATAAGTCATCAGATAATTATTTAAATAATTACAAATGATAATGAGCCCGCTTGGATATCACTTGAAGGATCCAGATGCAATAGATGTGTGGCATTGGGTGGGGCCCAACATTTCTTTTTCCATAATCGACGATCAATTTGGGATCGATACAATGATAAACTCTAGTATCCATGGATTGAAAGAAATAAATAGATAATGAAAAGAAATGCCAGATTTGAGAAAAACTATCTTTCACATCATTTTTATTATTAATTTATGAAGAATTAATATACCGAGGTCTTTGATACTTTTTTTTGTTTATGATCAATGATTTTTTAGATTTACCCATCCGGATTGAATTCAATGCAGTCAAGAGGATCCAATGTATAATCCCTCAAGCGGTGATTCACACATTCTCCAATGGTGTCTGATCAATACCACTCATTCCTCTAGATCTAGCATGGAGAAAAAAATGGCTTTCATTGTTCATTATTGATCACTTGTTATTTGGTATTAAAGAACTTCTCTCGTTCTTGAGAGGGAGATTGGAGAGGAGTATATAGAGAATTCATTAGGCTCAACAATTCTCTATTCCCAGCTTGGAATTGATCTCACATCACTGGTTTTTGGTACAATAGATGCACCCATCTATTAATTAAGCTGGGGTTTCAGTTACAATATTTAATTTTGTAACAACGATTAAATACAATTATAACGATTAGATAAAATCCATGACACATAACAAAAATAACAACATAATTATTTTTGGTGCATCAACTTATGAAAACCCAAACCATAAATCAAATCATATTCTACATAATGATAAAATTATTATTATTACTTCTCACCCCACCTAGATAAATAATATTTATTGACTTGTAAAGAATTAATTTGTCACCAGACATGGTCTTGGTTTGTTCAATCTTATCTAAAATTTATTTAACACCTAAATAATATTTTTATTATCCTAAATAAATATTTCCATTTATAAAATAGTAAAAAGATATTTATTAAATGTTTAGTAAAATAAATAAATTAATTTTATTCACAATCTGGTGAATAAATATTTATTTAATTTTTTCAATAATTTTAACTTGAATAAAATTATTCTTCAGTCTTGGGAATAATATTTATTCCATTAATGAAAATCAAGTATAATTTAAATGAGACCACCAGAAACACTTTGTCTGTGACCATCTAGGTTTCATTCTAATTGGCATTAGGTGGGCATGCCTAAAGTCCATGATTACTGTCTAGTAATGGGTCCAGGAACCCATGTGAATGAACATAAAGTCAAAATGGAGAAATCCACTTACTAACACTCAAAATGTAATATAATCCCTTTCCCTCATTATCTCATCAATTAGGTTTCATGATATTGTCATCAACCTATATTCTTGATACGCCATTCTTTGACTTCCTGAAATAAACTCATCATTACACCATGATAATGAAATTTAAGGAGAAAGTTCTATTTCAATAAGAGGGATGATATATCAACTTCCATAAATGGTAGGGAAAATCCATTCTCAACCAATTTATTAATAAAAAGTCATTCACGACACACCCAATGTACCCTACTCCCCACAAACATATGGCGTGACAATTTTCATTAGCAAATCAAAGTTCACAAGTCATGATACATATTAATGATAATATTAATGTCCAACGACCATTACATGCACACTTAGAAAGGAATATCCAATGAAAAAAAACTAGGAATTCCTACTGGGTGGTCTGTTCCCATAATATCCCATCTTAGAGACTACCAAGTGAATAATACATGATAGGAAGCCTCATTTTCTTACGATCACTTAGACCTAACGGTCTGTAAACAATGTGCCCCATTATAGTAGGTCATCCAACCAAAAATCTATATATAATAATATTTTAATAGCACTTCATGGTTGTCATCATAGCAGGAAACTTCTATGACCTTATCAATACAAAAAATACTATTGGACATTATTACATCATATTCATGAAGAACAATGAATGATATGTAATAAGATGTCTAATATTTAAATATATTAAATATTAATGTAATAAAAGAAAAAATAGTTGGTTCTAAGACACCAAATCATACAAAAATCATCCCTATAAAATTTATGTTTCTTTGGGGTTCATCATAGGTCCCTAAGGATTTTGTAGCCCAAGTAGTTCTACAAGCCACCGCTTTAACCAAAAAACGTGGGTAAATTTGGGCACAAATAGTAATACTTGAGTACATGAGTTATTATCCATTTATATCATTATATAGAAGATTTATTTTTTCATGACCAAGATCCTTATTTTAAAATATTCTAGAGAACTTACTATTCATCCCTTTAATCATCTGAATTTGTTGTCCTTCCTACATCATGTCATCCACATAAATTAGGATAATTATGTATGTTCCATCATTCCTCCATTTTTGATATCTATAATTATCAAATTTACTCCCTCTGAAACATTCCTCAATAAAGAAATCATCATACTTCCAGTCCCACTATCAATGTGCCTATTTCAGGAAATATAAACTTCACTTTAGTTTGAAAATTAGGCTTTATTTACAATGGTCTTCAAATCCCTTGGGTTTCTTCATGTAGATCTCCCCCTAAAAATCAATATGAGTAAAGGTAGTCTTCAAATATATCTACTCCTTGTGTGAAACATTAGATTCAATATTGATTTGTAATATTCATATTATATTACTCTTTACTACTGGGGATGTTTTTTATATGAAATTTATTACTTCAATTAGAATCATTTCACCACCTAAAATTCATTATATCTTCTAATTATATCATATTGTCCTTTCAAAGAGTAGATCCATTCATCTAAATTTATAATAACCCCTTGAATAGTTTATTCAGCTTCCATGTTTCATTTTTGAAATTTTGAGGAATTATTCTCATCCTCTATGGATAAATACCTCCACATTGAGCCACTAAGTGATGTTACCTCTTATGGAAATCAATGTTCCCCATCATCTGCAAGACCCGTTCATTTTGCATCAACCATATACCACTAGCTTGGTTGATTATACGATGAAAGAGGATAATATTAATTTATTTTATTTTAATATTCTAGTTCATCATTATTCATAAACACTATTTTTAGTGCATTTTACACTTTGAACATCTTTTCACATCATTATTTCAATTCCTTCTTAAAATTCATTATTACATGGTATATTTTTTTTAATAATTTATAAAACACCCAATGGAATTCATTTTATTTTAAAATATTATTCTAATATTTCCCATTCCATTTTGAATTTTTCATTCTTTTGGAGTACTTGACGAAACACGTTGGAAGATGAATAAACTGGTATATCATGCCAAAACATTCTGGGAAAAGTAAACTACACAGCAGCGCAATAAAAATAATTTAGCTACCAAAACACAATCCCATTGATTCTAAAATTTTATATGTAGATAAAAAAATCATCGGTAACATTTAATTAAAAACATACCCAATATAATTCCGATGTTTGAATGGTGTTCCACACGGCCCAAGTTGAAGATGCAATTCGGGGAAAGATTCTATGGCCTAGAAAAACAACTCACCAATTCAATCATATCTCAAAAAACCCAAATTCCATTTATTATGAAATTTTAATAGAGTTTAGGCGATATCCTTATCATCATATTTTTTCTCTTGACCACCCAAATTCTCCTATATAGATGCTATTTTGCACACATCTATTAGAGGTATGAAAGAGGGATCCCAATCCGGGCCAAGGGTGGAGAAGTCCAAATTCTAAAAACATTCCACCACCCCAGTCCAACCATAATCAAGTGGGAAGAAATTAAATTTTGGATTATAAACTCAATAATTCCTAAATTTCTATTTAATTCATTGTTTTTAGAGTATTCAATCATACTTTTCAGTTGTTTTCATTTTAATGTTATGATACCAATTGGATGTGGTAATGAAATTTCTTCAAATTATTAGTTGGTCAAATAACCTTAGCTATAAATAAATATTCTTATTTTTATGTTTTATTCAAATTTTGATATAAAATTGATACCATTTTTATTAAATTTTGAGTTTATTCACACAATGAAGACATAAATCCTTTAAGCAATGGTGGAGTGTTCATCATTTCATTTCTTTTCACTTCTTTAATTCATCCCCCATGAGTCTAATTCTCGCTTCTATTGAAAGAATAGAATAAATGGAGGGATAAACCACTCATGGTATTATACAATGAAGTATAAAGGGTATATATATTATGTTATTTATCACTCATTTAATTCTTAATTACTTCATTTAATTGAGAATTGTATTTGACGATCTTAACACTTCTTCATCCTTGTGGAATTTTAAGGCCACACACTTCAAGTGATAATACAAACCTCTACCTTAGAGTGATCCTAAAAATAATCCTCCATGTATATAGGATATTATTATTAGTGTGTGTAGGTATTAAAAAAACAACTCATTTTGGTATTTTTACGTCATTTAAATAAACCATTTCAAATTTAAGAAATTGAAATAGTCTTAAAAGGAATTTATCTATTCCATTCAAAGCGAAAACCTAGGATCAACTCATTTTCTCAAATTTAATTCACATATGTATATTAGGGATAATTTAAACAATCTCAAAACAAACCAATGTTATCTACTTCATATCCTAAAACAATAAATAGAATGTATGTGTATGTGGGTTTCTACTTAGGTCTCTAAGGATCCGACATCCCAAGCCACACTACAAGCGACCACTTAACCCTAAAAACTTGGGTAAATTTGGGAAAGAATAAAATTTTAAAACCATTTATAGGGACGCAAGTAATTCATCTCAACACTCATTATATTATTCCCCATTTCTTTTTTACCACATAAACTTGTATTATCTTTTTCCTTTTCTATTTTTTCATTTTTCTTGGCGCATGTCCGCCTAGACCCGTGGCCAATCAAACTGACTTGTTAGGGTAGATAGTACTAGGGAAGGGGAGTAAAATAATATTAGGGAACTATTTACATTATATAATAATCTTCCTAATAACCAGTATTCAAAAATCAATCCCATTTCAATGGAGGGTCATCAAAAAACGAACTCATAAACTCGGGTGGGAACCAAAATGGACATCCAATGAGTCAGACCCAAGCATGGGAAGTGTTGTCGATTAAATATTGAATGAATACCTAAAACCTTCTAGAACCAATAAACCCTATTGAATTAGGCATTATACCCAAGGATAATACCATTATGTCTTCATACCTCATGTCCTAAACCCCATCCAACCTCCCATGGGCTGAAGTTGGAAATACCTTACCTTCATGTCAAGGAGTTCAAAGACATTGTTGAAAACATGTGCCCACCACATCATCTTGAATAAGATAAGATGAGGATCGTTCCATTCTCATTTAATGACTGAGAACATAATTTTTTAAATAATCTTAAACATACATCATTCCCCTCCTCAGACCAATTGAAAATATAATTCTACAATATATACTTCCCCCATCACAAAGAAATTGTGCTTAAAAAGTTCATCCAAAACTTTTTTGAAAAAGAAGGGGAGTTATTTTATGAAACTTTGGAAAGGATTAAAGACACAATCAAAATGGTACTTCACCATGGATTTTAAATACTATAAAAATATAAAATTTAATATGAAGGGTTAGGTTTGGGAAACAAAAAAATTTATTGAAATGATGTGTAACGAAACATACAAATACAAAGCCACAAATAATGAATGTGAGTATCTAGAAGGACTCGATGAACGAAACCAAACATGAGGAACATCACCATACTATGAGAAGCCACCCAGATCTGGTGGAATTAACACTCTTAAGGTTGAAGAATGTATCTAGAAAAAAATTTATACACTCACTAGGATGGTCAATGAGATCGTTCTTTGGAAGATCCAAGAAATTGAAACTCTTGACCCTGTTTGCACAATTAGTGACAAACATGACCAAAATACTGACAAATCCCCTACCATTTCTTCAAGGGGGACACTAGTGGAGGTCAATTCACTAAATTTTAGAATCTACTATATAAAAATACGTTCAATACAATTTATAATGACCATCCAAGATTCTATTGGAATGATAACCAACAACCCATCCAACAACCCAGCTAGCCACAAGGACCAAACCGCTACCCTCCATAAAATTTCTAATAACATATGCAGTTCAAACTAAAACCAATATAATAATATAATCCTCATATAAAATACTAACAACCTATCCAACAACCCATTCAACAACCAATCTAAAAAACAAAAGTATCTTCCTAGGATAAACCAACCGGAAAATGCTCATAACCAATCTGTCCCTCTACCAATCCTTGCATAGTTATGTAAAAAAATAGATAAAATGAAATCAGAAGTCTCATCCCATAAAAATGAACTACAAAACATTAAAAGCAGGAAAGATCCCATGCCTACTCAGGTGGTACCATCTTTATCCTTAATGGGATAATCCATTTACACAAAATCCTCTCATGAACAAAAAAGTAGTGTATATTTTAAGAAGTGGGAAATCTTTTGAGAAACCCGAAAAAACCATTTCAGAACAATTAAAAGCTTCAAATAAACATGAAAATTATTAAGAACCTCCCACAGACTTGAAATAACCCAATGATAATGTGAAAGAACCACAACATCAACAAACAATCAAACAAGCTGTTCACTTCCCTCAATGCATGATATGAAAATCTAAACCAAAATTGAATGAAACTTTAAGGAAAATATCCTCTCAGGTTAAGTTGAACATCCCCTTTATCAATGAAATCCAAAAAATTCTTACCTACTCAATGTATGTGAATGAGTTTTTATCTTTTAAAAATATTTTTTCCCATAAAAATAATGTCCATTTAGATGCTAATTTGAGCACCACAATTCAAGGGACAATTCCTCCAAACTATAAAGATTCAAGATGTCCATAAATCAATTTTTAGTTTGGTAAGAATAATGTTTGAAAAGTACTTTGTGATCTAGGAGGTAGTTCAATCCTTATTACATATTCCATATATTATTAGTTAGGGATTTCAGAACACCAACACACATCTATTACACATTAACTTGTTGATAATATTATTGGAGTTCCTAAGGGGATCATAAAGGATGTTTTGGTGAAATGTGAAAATTTCATTTAACCTGCTGACATCATTGTTCTTTAAATTCATCCAATATTATGTCCAAGGGATAAAACCCTTATCATCCTTGGTCATTCCTTCTTAGAAACAATCAACATAGTCATCTGTGTTAGGAATTGTAACATGAAAATAACCTTTGGAAACATAAACCTCAACTTGGACATCTACAATGAAAACTCTCAAATTAGGGATGATGAAGGGATCCATGAGTTCAATTGTGTTGGTAGTATTTATAGTGATCTAGAGGAAAATCATGGAATTATTGAAGTATGTTTAATTCAAGAAGAAATTTATTTACTTTGTTAAAATGAGGGAAATTTTTCTCCTTGGCTAGAATCTCTTTTAGATAGATTTTTTATTGATTTTATCAAATCACAAATCAATGATACAAGTTGAGAAATTAATAAAATCAATTCCATACCCATTCATGACACTTATTCAGAAAATATGTTGGTTAAAAATTCTGTTCAAAAGGAACCAATTCTATAAAAAAATTGTAAAAATATATAAAATTTGATAAAAAGTCCCATACTTCTTTCAAAAGTGTTAACCAATATGATCCTAAATTTATGGTCCTAAATTCAAAATTCATGTATGAATTCTTAGGGGATAATCATGCCTTTCCTATTTTCAATTCATCCTTTCTTCAATCCAATCTAGAGATGATGCTTCTGGTTGTATTATAAAATCATACGAAAGAAAATGGATAGAACCTTTCTGATATTCCTAGGATTATCCTACCCATTGGAACTCAAAATATATTTTTTAATATAACTCCAAACCTTGTCGCCAACCGTAGAAGAGAATAAATCCCAATAATATGGATGTTGTAAGGAAATAACTTCTTATGTTGTTCAAATCTGGTATCATATACCCTATTGTTGAGAGTCATTGGGTAAGCCCAATTAAAGTTATTCCAAAGAAAGATAGAATCACTAGAATCACTAATGAGGATAGTGATCTTCCCCCCACAAGGTAAAATAATTCATGGGGATTCTTCATTGACTATAGAAAGCTCAAATCATGTACCAAGAAAGAATATGTCCCTTTTCCCTTCATTGATCAAGTCCTCGTGTGAGTGGTGGGTCATCATATCTACTAATTCCTATATGGATTCTTAGGGTACAATAAAATTGAGGTCACTTTAGTGGATCATGGAAAAAAATTAACTATCTATTAAACAGTTTTTCCTTTGAACGTGTTCCCTTTGGGTTATGTAATGACTCTGGTACCTTCCAACAATGAACAATAGGAGTCTTATTAGACATGGTGGGGGATTTTATAGAGATATTTATGGATTATTTCACCATCTTTGGGGATAATTTTGGGGGATTATATATAAATTCTAAAAGGGTTTTGTCAAGATGAAAGGATAAAAATCTAATCCTAAACAAGAAAATTCCATTTCATGGTAAATAATGGTCTCGTACTAGGCCATTTATTCTCTAGAAGAGGAATTGAATTTAATAAAGCTAATTTTGATACTATTTATCACCTTCCATCTCAAAAAAATTTCAAGGAAGTTAGGTTTTTTTAAGGACATGTTGTTTCTATAGAAGGTTCATTAGGAACATTAACTCCATTTCCAAACCACTTTTTGCTCTTTTGGTGAATTATTCTTCATTTTTATGGATATAAATATATGAGGAATCATTATACACACTCAAGTGATATCTTATCTATCAACATATCATGAAATATCCTAATTGGAATATTCGATTCGAGCTCATGTGTGTTGCGAGTGACTTTTTGTAGGAGTTTTATTGGGGAAATGTTGTGAGAAAACTCCATGGGTCATTTATTATGCATGTAAATAATTAAATGATTCACAAATAAACTACACCATAAATATAAAAGAGTTCCCTACTTCTGTCTTTGCTTGAGATAAATTAAGGTCCTATATCTTAGGATCCCCCATAATTGTCTTCACCGATTATTTAGATATAAAAAACCTTTTCCAAAAACAAGACACCAAGTCTAGATTGATTTGTTGGGTTCTTATGCTTCAAGAATTTGATTAAAATATTAATGATAAAAAATGGTGTTGAAAATGTTGTAGTTGATAACATATCTATGATGGAATTAAAATACAAATCACATAACCTTTCTGTGATTGATTCATTTCTTGATGAGTACCTCTTTTCTATGAGTGATTTTCTATGGTATGATGACGTAGAAACCCACATGGTTATGGGTGACATTCCAAAATTCATCAGGACCAAATCTAAGAGGAAATTCATTTCTAATGACAAAATAATATGTGTTTAATGATCCATACCTCATCATGTTCTGTCCTGATCAAATCAATAGGTGATGTGTTCCTGTGTTTTAGAAAGAGTCTATTCTAAAATTCTTTCATGGGGAGGCATGTGGATGCCACTTTTCCAAAAATAAAACTACTAAAAAGGTTCTACAAAGTTTTTTCTACTAGCCTAACATTACTAAGGATTCTTACAATTCCTTCAATAGTTGTCTTCAATTTCTATAATTAGGATCCATAAACAAAAGGAATAAAATTCCCCTTACACCCATTCTAATCATATAAATCTTTTATTGTTGGGGGATTGATTTCATGGGACCGTTAAAAAACTCTACGGGATATATCTACATCCTCTTAGTTATTTATTATTCATAAAAATGGGTTGATTTCATTCCCACCAAATCTATTGACCATCATGTAGTGATTTGATTCCTCAAAGTGAACATATTTTCATGATTTGGAATTCCTAGGGCTAATATCAGTTATCATGCAACCCATTTCTACAATTGTCCCTTCTCGGTACTCATGTCTTAGTATGGTATTTCTCACAAAGTTCAACAGCCTACCATCCCAAACCAATGGTCAAGTTAAGTTGGAAAATAAGGAAATGATGAAATTTCTTGAAAAAATTTCAATCCCTATATGAAATATTGGTCTAAGAGACTCTTGGATTCCCTTTGGGAATATCATAAAACCTTAAAAACCATCCTAGGCATGTAACCATATAGGTTGGATTATGTAAATTCATTTCATTTACCAATTGAAATTGAACATAAGGCCTTTTGGAAAATAAAAAAATAAACATTGAAATTTATTTTGTAGAGGAAAAGAAGAAATTACATCTTAATGAACATGAGGTGCTTAGTAAGGAGCTTTTTGAAAATTAAATTATAAATGAAGCCATAGTTCAAGTCTATTAATCTCGCAATATCAAATTCAAAAACTTTAAATTGGGAAAATTCATGCTCTTGTGTAGTTCAAAACCTCATTTACACCCAGGAATGTTAAGGAATAAATGGTGAGGTCCTTACATAGTGATTCATGTATACCCTCATGGGGAAGTAGAGATTTAGGATCCCACTACTGATCATGTCTTCAATGTCAATGGTCATAGATTAAAACCATTCATTGAATAATTCATTAAACACGAAACACAAGATGAGTTAACATAGGCAACCTATGAACTAGAAAAAATTGATAGGTTTAGGGTCTAAGTCAGTCTAATGACTATAAACTAAAAACTTTATGGGAGGCAACCCAGCATCAACATGAATTTTATTTTATTTTCTTAATTTTTATAATTGTTTATCTGTGTGTCAAATAAATAAATTTTAAAAAAATCATTTCAACTCATTGTCCTTATTTTACCCATTTTTTTATTCTTTTATTTTCATCAATTTCAATTTTCTATTCTTCTGTAGAATATATATTTTATTTTATGTGATTCTATATATGTGTATGTTTGTTATTTAAAAAAATAGAAAATGAAAAATAATGAAAAAGTTAAAAAACAAACAAAAAGAAAATATATATTTATATTTTTATGAAAAAGTATGCCTCACATGTTAAAGCTAGGCACGATGGGATTTGATACCACAAACATTGGGAAAGAGTCGTATGTAGCTCCCACTAACCTATGGGGAATTGTACTTCCCACTTTTTCTTTTTAAATATATATACTAAAAAATTGAATAATAATGATAATAATAATAATACTATATATATATTTTTGTCCCATAGAAATTTTTTGGCAACCCTCTCTAATTTTAATAATATAAAATCATGTCAAATATTATTAATAATGTCTAATATTTTTAATCATGTTTATATATACAACTGTGATTATACATGATCACACATAATTTTAAGACATTTTGATAATATTTATGTTGTAAGAAAATCCCAAAAGAAATATATCTTAATTATGATAGGCCAACACCAATAGAAAATTGAGTTGATGATGCCGAATGTTAGAAGTTTGACTCACTGATGTCAACGTCACAAAAGACTCACCAATTCCAGTAGCAAAGGATGCATCGATACGGATAACAAAATGGAATCCTTGATATTGATAGTTCAAATGTATCACCGATAGAAGGATTTCCCTATCGACACATGGTGTTATAGACACATGGTGGTACCAAATCATGGTGCTATCGACACATGGTGTTATGGACACTTGGTGCTATTGGTGCATAGTGATACTAGTGGATAGTGCTACTGATGCAATGACACACCGATAGAAAAATTGACTGATCAGAAGTTTAAATGATTTGATGACCTAATGAGTCACCTACACATGGAGACAACGGTAGGATGGGAAACTCATGCCGATTAAAGGACTCACTGATGGAGTGAGTCATTGCTGCATTACTCATCGAAAAAGGATTCACCGACAGACTGTATAAAATTTCATTAATTCAAAATTATTTTCCAACGGTCATATTTGAGTATTTTAATTATACTAATTAAACTAATGATTTTTGTAGACAATATTAAAGACAATTTCAGTAAAAAGTATGAATAATGAGTTACCTACACATTCTCATTGTTAGGAAGGAGAATATAAAATAAAAGAATGTTATTTGATGATAAAGAGATAAATAAAAAAGAATAGTAGAGCTCTTGAAAGTGAATCATACTAAACCTACAAACAAGTAAGGCAGAACACACGAGGAAATCTTTATTCCTTCTTGCTGTGAATCAGAGAATTGTCATGTACCAATGTTCCAACATCTCAGCAGCATTCAACTGAACCTATGGTAATGATCACTTCATTTTCCTAGAAGATAGAACACTATGATCCATGACACATTGTTTCAGTGTATTCTTTTAGAATAGGACTCTATCTTCAACTCTAATACATCATAGAGTCCAGAGTTTAATTGTATAACAAATATAGAACGTTAAACTTTGCATAATATTTATTGCTCTATTTTGTGTATGTTATTTCCATTTTGGGGATGTGTGTGAATCTATCTGAAAAATACACATTGTCTCCTTCACTAAAATGAAGGATATAATATATACTCACACAAATATCATTTTACACATGTTAATCCCATGTAGAACTGTGGTAGAGTTCTTGTGACCTACACAGTGTTTTGTAATGTTGTATAAACCCCAATTTAGGGTTTGTATCAAAACCTTTATCTATATAGACTTCTTGGTGGAAGGTTATCACCAAGTTAGGAGGACTATGTCTCAGTTTGAGGCTAAACCTCTGGTTTTATATTCAATATGTTTTCAAATTTATTTTTCTCTAATTACTTTTGTACATCAAAAAACTGAATTTCACTTCGATAGTTAGTATTAATTATTTTTTATAACCGTTTTGGAATATTAGATTAGTTTCAAAAGTTGTATCAATATTTCATATTGTTACAAATGGGAAATAATCAATCTTTTAAGAAATTAGTTGAATAGTTAGACTATTATAAATTCACTACTTTAATTAACTAGCCTATTAAGATTTGAAAAGGAAGAATATTTAAAATAAAATTTTTAATAGAAACTTTTATAAGATCTAAATTCACCCCCTATTAATCATCCTACTCTAACCAACAATTGGTATCAATGGATTTTTAATTTATTTGTATCCTATTTTTTAAAAATATTTTAAATGATTTTCAACCATGAATTTAGTTTTCTTTTAAATATCTCAAAAAATTTGTTAGTTCAAAATTTATTATTCTTCAAAAGCCTATCTTTTATTCTTCATCATGTATAATACGTTAGATGGTGCTGGTACCAACAGAACTTCATTATTTAATAGGACTAATTATTCCCCAAGAAAATTTAAAATGAAAATTCACTTAGAAAGTATGGGATTTGAGATTTGGTATTCAATTTTATATCAATTTAAGAATCTAGAAAATATTTGAAATACTTGGGATGACCCAATCAAGGCTGACTATGACAATAATTGCGAAGATATGAATTCCTTATACTATTCCTTAGGAGATGAATAATTCAATAGGAATTCTTCATATAAAACAACCCATGAAATTTTGGACAATCTTACTGTTTATCATGAAAGAACATAAACTGTTAAATAAATGAGACTTAAAAAATCTAATATTAAATTTTATACCTTTATGAAGAGACCCGATGAACCTATTTATGACATATACCTCAGATTTAATGAAACTGTGAACACCATGATCTCTCTAGGAAGATATGTTATAGCAAAAGAGCAAGTAATGAGAACCCAAATATGCTTACTAGATATATGGAGAGAAACCTTAGTTTAAATTAGAGAATCATGTGACATCAATAATATACCAGTGAAGGAGTTGATTGGAAAATTGAGGATGTATGAAGATGACCTAAAATTAAATAGAGAAGAGGATAATAAACTGGAAAGAAAATATTTTTATTTTAAATCTACTACATCCAAACAGAAAGACAAATTTTAGGTTGAATATAAATGTTCAAGTAATGACAATCATCAATAGACAGGGATGAAGAGATGGGTCAGATAGGCAGAAAGTGTAAAAAAATATACAGAAAGAATAAATTCATCAAGAAATCCCACTTCATAGGAAAATATGACAATATGTCTTAATGGAAAATGATTGTAAAAGAGGGGAAATCTCAAATGAGATAGTCTATTATGAGTGAAAAATAAAAGGACATGTAATGGCTAACTATCACAAGATAAAGTACAATAAGAAGTATGATGATTGGGACAGAAAGTACAAAAAGTCCATGAAGGTTACTTTGAGTGGTTCTAAGGACAACCCAAGTGAATCATAATCATCTCCTGATAAGAAATCCATTAAATCAATCATGTGTTTTTTGACACACACATACTAGGCAACACTAATCTCAATTGAAAATAATTCTTACTATTTAAGAGATTAAAGTGAATCTAAAAACTTACCTAATGAGGAAATGTTTGAATTTTGAAAAATTCTCGAGGAAACTTGTATTGAACTAAGATAAATATAAATCTTTAAAGAAGAAACATGCTTTTAGTAATGCTTTAAAATATGAACTTACTTTAGAAAAAGAGAAAAATTCTCAACATCTTAAGGAAAATAATGAGCATAAATTTTCCAATGAGAAATTGAAGAAAGACTTATAGAAGTTTATCAATGGAAATAAAACTTTAGATCAAATTCCAGGTAAATACGTATATCCCAAATATACTATTTTTAGATTATACCAACCAGGAAAAATAATCTATTCTAGAAATCATTTTTTATCAAAATCTATAAAATTTAGTTTTATGTCCAATTCTTGAAAATATTCTACAAGTTCCAGCTGTGATACATCTTCAACTATTTCAAGTTTTAATAGAACAAATAGAGTTTACTTTTCAATTACAATACATTATGCTTATAGGAATACATGAATCATGTGTTTGTTCCTACAACACTTATTACTAATATTACTTGACCAAAGTAGATCTTGGTTCCAAAACCTTCTCCAGATTGATAATTTTTATACAAAAGCTATTTGAAAAGCTTATGTAAAAGCAATGGTACTCAAACAATGGGTGTTTAAGAAACATGACATGATACTACTCAATATTTATGAACCGTATGGAGATTGATGGTGGACATATCACCTTTGATTATAATGAAAAAGGGAAAATTATTGGTCTTGGACATATTGGTAGCTCTAACTTAGTCTTAATTTCCATAGTACAATTTATTGATGATTTAAAAGATAATATTCTTAGTATCTCCAAATTATCTTCTTATGGATTTAATTTTAAACTTGAGAATGATTCTTTCAGTGTTTCTAATTGTAGATACGAAGTATTTTTCTATTCTCATTGAAATGATAATATTTATGATACTAATTTAGAATCTTTAGTTTCTCAAAACAAATATTCCTTGAGTGCTTTTCAAAAATAATTTTGATTTTCAGAAAGGATATTAGGTCATTTTAACATTCTCTCTCTTAGAATTATTACTAAGAAATGGTTAGTCAAGGATATACCTAATATTCAATTTCAAAATGAAAAATTCTATTATCCTTGTGAAAATGGTAAGCAACATAAAATGTCTTTCAAACTAAATAAATAAGTTTCTAATTTTCAACCTCTTAAGTTTGTCCACATGTATTTGGTTTGACCATATAGAGTTTCAAGTATTAATTGTAAGTACTATTTATATGTTCTTGTATATGACTATTCTAGATATACATGTACCTTTTCCTTATATCACAAAAGGTAAGATTATTCTTGTTTTTTCATGTTTTCTAGAGTAGTATAAAACCTTAGTGGTATTTGAATTAAAACCCTTAGAAGTGACCATGGACATGAGTTTGAAAACCAACAGTTGAAATCTTTTTTTCTCAAAAAATGGATATATTCATAACTTCTCTTCTCCTAGGACACCACATATTAATGGAGTTCTAGAGAGAAGGAATAAAACCTTAAAAGAAAAAGCTAGAACCATGATTATTGAATATGATCTACCAATCTACTTTTGATATGAAGCTATGAATACAACTTTTTATATAATTTATTAATTCTTTATTAGGCATGTCCTTAAGAAAACACCCTATGAGTTGTGGAACAATAGAAAAACAACGTTAATTTCATCAAATTATTTGGTTGAAAAGTACTATCCTTATTATAGAGGAAAATATTGACTTCTTTTCATCTAAATGTAATGAAAGAATTTTATTAGATTATTCAATATCTATTAAATCCTATATAGTATTTAATAATATGTCCAAACTTGTATAATAATCTGTGCATGTAAAATTTGATGAAATAGATTAACATGAGCCCCAGACTACATTAGAAATCATTGAGGATGATTTGTCAAATCTATACACAAATGAAAAATATTCAGACTCTACTATTAAAAAACCTATATAATAATCCTTCTTTTTGGAAGCTTTATAGATTCTAGTCATGATGAACTTGAACACATTGAATAATATTAAATTAATATCCCTTATTTTTATAGTCATATTAGAACTCTTAAGAACCATTATTTAGATGCTATAGTTTGATATTTAAATAAATGGACTCAGACAATAGCTTCTCTAAGAAATCAGGTCAAACATCAATCCTTTTTATCGCAACTTAAACCTAATTACATCAATTATTCAATTGATGATGACTTTTGGGCGATGAATATACAATAATAGTTGATTCACTTTGAATGAAATAAAGTTTGGAAACTAGTGTAGAGACCCAAATACACCTTGACTATATGTACTAAATGGGTATTTTGAAATAAAGTAGATTGCTCTGGTAACATAGTAAGAAACAATGCTAGGTTGGTTAGACAAGGTTATAGTGAATAATAATGGATTGACTATGAAGAATCCTTTGAACTAGTATCTAGACTTGAGGCCATTAAAATCCTGCTTGTATATGCAGAACATCTATTTTTTAAATATTATCAAATGGGTGTCAAGATTCCATTATTAAATGGTTATATAATTGAGGATGTTTTTTAAACAACCCCTGGATTTACAAATCCCCACTCTCCAAATAATGTTTTCAGATTAGATAAAGATTTATATTGTTTGTAACAAGCTAAAAGATCTTAGTTTGACAGGCTCAACACTTTTCATATTTCTAAAGGTTTTACAAAAGGTGATGCCGATTCTACTCTCTTTATAAAATGATTTTCAATGGATTTTTTAGTTGTTCAAATCTATGTTTATTATATTATTTTTGGTTCTTCACAAAATGATTTAAGTATTGAATTTTAAAAAATGATGAAATTTGAATCTGAAAATAGCTTAATGGGGGAACTCAAATTTTCCTTCGGTTTCAAAATTTTCAAAATAAATAAGGTATTATTTAGAATCAATGTATGTATAATCTTTTGGAAAAGTTTGGATTTGATAGTACAGAACACAATGACAATCCAATGAGTACAACTTGTGAGTAGGACCTTGATGAGAATGGTTAGACTATTGATTAAACCACTTCAAGAGGATTAATTTGGAGTTTAATATACTTGAATTCTATTAGGCCTGATATTATGTTTAGTGTTTTTATGTGTGATCATTTTCAAGATAATACTAAAAAGTATCATTTCACTGGTGTTAAAATAATTTCTAGATACCACAAGAATACATACAATTTAATATTTTTATAACCTAGAGGAAAATAATTTTATTTATTCAGTTATTATGATACTAATTTTGGTTATTTTAAGTTAGATAGAAAGAGTACTTATGGAACATGTCACTTTTTGGGAAAGTATCTAGTTTCTTGGTGTAGTAAGAAGAAAATTATGGTTCATTATCTACCACCGAGGATAAATACATAGCTGTTATTATAATATGATCTTAGATTTTGTGGATGAAACACACTTTTCTAGACTATAGATATCAATTCATATATTTACTTATATATTATAATAAAACAAGTGATCTTAATATTTCTTTGAATTCTGTTTCACATTCTTGGATAAAACACATTGGTCTAAGAAACCAATTTTTAAGATATCATTGTCAAAAAAGTGATATAACTTTAGAATTCATTGGCACTGAACATCATCTTGGTGTCCTTTTCACTAATCCATTGAACACTGAAAGAATGAACAACATCAGACATGAGTTAAAAATGGTCAATCTATAAGGCCTTATGATGTTATTCTGTAGGTTGATTATTATGTTAAGTTGTCATACCAACACTAAATGTATAAAGGTAGTAATTTCTTGTAGGCACTGATAAATGTTTCTTGTTGACATAGTTTTCCTGCCGATACTGATGCATTGTCATGCCGACACTGTTAGTGTTATGGAAAATCTATCATGATGATAATGGAGCCTTATCATTTCTGCATAGTTAGTGCTATGAAAAATCTATCATACCAACCTTGATTATTCACTATTTTTATTAATATTACATTTTTTCGAAAATTAGGTTGTTTCATTGATTTCATTGAACCCAGTTTATGAATTTATGGGTTTACAATTTCAATATTCTTGTGAACTCAAATCACATAAATGAGATAAATCAGAGTCAATCCACCTTACTCTCTTTCCTTCTCACTCCCATCCATTTATCTCTTCTTACCTTAGACCGTTCACCTCCTGACCTTCAGGAGAACAGTAAGAATGGTGCATGTGATGCATGATCTAGAAGATAATTCAGGCACCGAGTAATGTGTTTCTAGAAGTTAGTTCACAAGTTTTACATGAATGGGGAGTTTGAAATACAAGTAATTGAATTTTCTTTGATAAAAATATTTATTTAATGAAATAAGATCTATTTTTCATCTACATTGTAGGATGAATGTCTTAAGGTACCCCATAATGGTGTGTTTTATGACTACCCAGGTAGTTCTCCACCAAATTGTAACTTTTTATTTTATGATACATCTCTTATGGAAATTACTGACAATGCTGACCATATGATACCTATTTTTACAGTGCTTGATGAAGAGAGAACGAATCTTTTCAAATTTATTAGGAATTAGATATGTCCCAGAAAAGGGGACATTTCATCCTTGAAGTATCAAAATTTATATTTGGTCTATCCTATAAGAAAATGTATTATAGTAAATCTTTATATAAACCTTATTGAGCACATAAGTGAAATGACCACACCCTCTTAGAGGTCCAACTCTATGTTTTACCCTAGGATGATCTCAACTATTTTTATAGAGAAGGGATGTGTTAATGATTTTGTGGATATTGTCTCTAAGTATAGAGGGATTTTCCTAAGAAAAGAATTTTGTAAAAGGATGAAAATCAAATGCAACCCTTGGAAGAAGGAATGGGTTGGTGATGAGGAGAAGTTATAAGAGAAATTCAACCCAGCAGACCACCCTGTTAGGCCATGGAATATGGTGGATCCATGCCTTGGACTAGATACTCATGTTAATTACTCTTTATATGACGAAGAAGATCCCACAACACTAGGGAGAGATCTAGGGTCCCCTAGGGATGATAGAAGTGATCCTAACACTATAAGATCACCAAACGGTTTTTTATTTTGGACCTCCAAGTCAACCACTTTATTTACCCTCACATGAACCCACTCTTGGATCTAATGGAGATGAGGAGACATAAGTCTCATAAATTTTAGTGTAAGACAACAAGTCTTGTATCTCTAATGATTTATCAGAAGAAGTAGAAGATGAATATGATAGAAAATTAGAAGAAGATGCCAGTGATGAAAGTAACAGTGATAGTGAAAGAGGTCATGGTTTAGGAAGTTAATATGGAGATGATGAAAATCTTAATGGAAGTGGAAATTAATATCATGGATATGGTGATGATAAAGATGTTAGTGAATGTAGAAGTGAAGGTGAGTCTGGTCATCAAGATAAGGATCCAAATACTATTTTTGTAGATCATATTGAGTATGTTGTTCAAAAAGTCGTTGTGGAAGTAGAAGAGGCCCCTCCATCTGGACATGTATATATTAAGATGATACTACAATGTTAAGGGGAGAATATTATAGAGAAATATTTTATTGTGGGAGATCCTTAGTCTAAAAGGGTGAGAATAGATACCCCTCATCCCAGAGATGCATCTGTTGCTTCTGAGTGGGACTCGTATCCAGGTTATGTCTTACTTAGTTTGGACTATGATGATTCAAATGAGGGAAATTGTGCTACTCTTGGGAGACCTATGGTTGGGGAGTGAGTTCGTGTTGAAACCTCTTAAGCAGTGGCATCTACCTTGGTTCTTGAAACTCATATTATTTCAGTTTCTATTGATTATATCTCTAAATTTAAATTTTATTAGTAAAAAAGATGAAATTTATTTAGATGTTAGATGCTCAGTTCAAACTCAAGTGGCACATGTGATTAAGCAAGAAAAAATAGATAATACTCAGTTGAATTATGAGTTAAAATCTCTTAATTCGATGATGAATGAGATGAGGGACTCTATTCAATCTGTTTCTACTTAAGCTCTTATCAGTGTAAGTGAATATGATGGAGTCATTGTTTCAAAGAAGGTGATAAGTGAAATTCCACTTAATTTGACTACCACAACTGAGAAATTTATTCCCAATAATACCAAATTGTGAAATGAGATGAAAAAATTGATTTGTTCCATAAATGGGTTAACCACTTAATATAAATGTTGTTTTGAGGCTTTTCTTAAAGAGCTTCAGGAACTTGTTTTAGCTCATATCGTTGTCCATTCTACCTATTCTCAACCTGATCAATCATCTTCATCTTTGGACATTGAGGTAGTAAGATATGTTGTTATGGAAGGATTAAAATCTTTGGTTGAATGTTTTGTTCTGGTTTATAAAAATACTAACAATGTAAATGACATGGTTAGGTATTATACCAAGGGTGCTTCTGAAACTCAGAAAGAGTTAATCAACAATATTAATTTGTATTTTTCAAAGATTATTACCAAGCAACAAATGAAAAGTATTTTTACAATTTCAGATGATAAGTAGACTTTCTCCCAGTGAAAAAAGCCCTCAATGATCAATTCTAGAATCTAAAAGGCTTCACTCCTTTGTTTGATAAGTTTTTTGAGAATAAAGATTATTTTGTGAAATATATGAAGTTTGGGGTTGAAATAATTGAGGATTTAATCATGTTTTTGAGGAAATACTTGTATGTGAAGAGTGAAGAAGTTGTGGTGCCTACTACTACACGTATTGGACATGGTGGATTAGTGCCTCGACATCAAATGACAGTTTTTAAGCCATTAAATTAGATCAGACCAGTCATCCAAGAGTAAATACAACCTTGGGTGTTTCCACAACATAATCCTAGTCCCAACCCTAATATTCTCTAAGGAATACCTCTCCTGACAACTAATTCTTCCTCCACTAGACCTCCAGTTGATCCCTCGGAGAATGGAAAACCCCTCTTAACCATGATAAATAGGGTGGATGATTTTTTATTGGGCAGATGTATTGCAAATTTTTTTGGTGTCTTTCACTTACTACTGTAATACTTTGTAATTAATTGTTTAATCATATTCAGTTCTCTTGACATTCATTTATTTGTTCTATCTCTATTATTATCTAATATATCTTATTTCATTATTTATTTTACCCATTTGACACCCTTTCACTTTTTTATAATCCCAAAAGGGGAGTATTGTTTGGAATTATCCTTACTTATATTACTTTTGGTAAAACTATTATGTATTTTTTTATTCTTACCTCAAATTAAATATGGGAAGAAAATGAATCAGTCATTGATAACATTATATTAATTTATTTTTTTGATTCCATTAATATTTATGTTACCTTCAAACCTTATCTATATATTGATAAAATTCATCTATAATGGGAGATGATAAGTAGAATGATTATATTACACAACAAATGATTTCCATTTATAATTCCATGATTTGTGATCCTCAAAAAGGGGGATATTGTAGACCAAAAGAAGATTTTTGGCCACCCCCTCTTGTTTTAATAGTCACAAATCATGTCAAATATTATTAATAATGTATAATCTTTTCAATAATGTTTATTAAAGTTCCAATATGAACAACTATGATTATATATGATCACAGATATTTTTAACGCATTCTGATAATAATTATGTTATATGACAGTCCAAATAGAAATATTTACAAGTTATGGGAAGCTGAATAACTAAAAATTAACTTTTTTATTATAAAAAAACTTTTCACTAGAAAGTGAGAAACCACAATATCCAACATTATAACCAAATAATATCATTAAAAAGGGTAATACAGATTATGTCTATGGGATCTACCCCTCTATAGTGATTATAACTTGGTGACAGACCTCTACCATCGCATGACCGCTCGACTAGCTATCCCGTGCAGAGTTTCACAGGCATAGTACCGATGGAAGAGCCATACCCTCTTAAAATTACTAATCCAAATGGGATGTGCAGGTGAAATATTATTTCTCTGGACCTCATATGGAGAAGATAAATGTAGTATGATAGTCGTAAACACATCAAAAGTTCAAAATGAATTCAAAAATGAAGATTCATCCACAAACATATAAAGAACAAGAGAGTCCCATCCAAAAGAAAATATGAAGATACAACCAAAACCAACATCAAATCATCCCAAAAATACAATATATTCACAAAGTATCCAACCCAAAATGCCTCACTTTCACCTCCTTTGAAGTCATTACATCAAAACAAAATCGCACATCCAAAAATCCAAAACTAAAAGATCACCAAACCACCCTAAAAAATCGAGTCATTTATAAGAAAAACATCACCAATGTCATGAGGGAGAAGGAGATCTTATAGAAACTCATCCATGAAAACGTTGTAACACTGACGACACCACCGAACTAAAGAACGGCGGAGAAAATTCCAAAATACAATCCCAAAAACATGAATAATAGAGTACCATTCAAAGAGAAAAAGTCAATGCAAAAATGAATAACCTTAAACCAGCACCAGTATGCAATAATAAATCCTCGTTGCACCAGAACTAGATCCCGTCACCGCCATCTGGGTCACCCATGGATTCCACCCCAAACCACCCAACACACACATATGGGGACAAAGCAATGCCCTCATACCGTAGAATCTAGAACTTAGCCTCTTGTCTAACATCACGCTGCCAAGGGAACCCTATTCAGTGAAGGTGTAGTTGGGAAACAATCATATTGGAAATTGTGAGCAATGCCAAGACGACCGAGCCCATGAAGTCACACAACACCACCATGGAAGAGGAGACGCCACCATGAGATCATCGATTATTGGAAGGGTATCTAAGCTGAACAAAAGAGATGAATGTAGGTGGTGACAAGGGGGAAACCCTAGTGATTCCACACCCCTTACGGGCTCATCCAATAACTTGCAGGGCACTACTAAGTATAAAAAACTGACACCAAAAGGCCATTGATTAACCAATGAGGACATTTAAAAGTGTGACACACTAATGCCGACAACTAAAAGGACTCACCGATTGCAATAGCTAAAAGGAATCACCTATTCTATGATCACAAAGTACTCATCGATACTGAGAGTTGAACTGTATCGCTGATAGAAGGATTATCCTACTGATGCATGGTGCTACCGATGCATGGTGCTACTAACACTTGAAACTACCGAGGCATGGTGTTACTGGGGAATGGTGCTACCGATGCATAGTGCTACCGACGCATGGTGCTGCCGATGCATGGTTCTTCTGATGCATGGTGAAACTGATGCATGGTGCTACTAATGAATTGACACACCAACAGAAAAATTGACTCACAGATAGTACAAATGAATCACTGATGTAATGAGTCCTCGACACATGGAGACACATATAGAATGAGACATCGGTACCGATAGAAGAACTCACTGATGTAATGTGTCACCAATATATTACTCACCGAAAAACGATTCACTGATATAAAATATAAAATTTAATTAATTAAAAATTATTTACTAATAGTCATATTTTAGTATTTTAATAAAACTGATTAAACTAATGATTTTTATAGGAAGAATTAATGACTATTTCAGTAGACAATACAAGCTATGGGGTACCACCAAATTCTCATTGTGAGGATGGATAATATAAAATAAAAGTATGCATGTTGAAGATAAAGAGATACATACACATGCATAGTAGATCTCTCACACGAGCCTCATACTGATCCTGCGAACAAGGAAAAAGAAGACATGAGGAAATATTCATTCCTACTTAATGTGAATCATAGAGTTAATGAGAACTAATGATCAAAAAACCCTATAGAATTAAACTGATCCTAAAGAGAAGAACAATTAATTTTCCTAGATGACATAACACAATTCTCCAAGACACTCTGTTTCAGTGTCTGCTTCCAAATGATGACTCTAGAATCAACTTTGATACATCAAAGAGTCCAGAGATGAATTGAATAACAAAAAGATCCTTCTAAACCCTACATAATAAACATTTCTTTGTTGTGTGCTGAATTATTTCATTTTCTTGTAGTGTGTGCATCGGTCTGAAAAACACACACTAGCCCCTGCACTAAACTTAAGGATATAATATATACTCACACAACTATTGTTTTACACTTGTTTGTCCCATGTTAAACTATGGTAGAGGTCTTGTGACCTAGACAGTCGTGGGTAATATTGTGAAATCCCCAATCTAGGGTGTGGATCAAAACCTTATCTATATAGACGGGTTGTTGGCAGGTGATCAACATTGGGAGAGGACTAAGTCCTGTCTTGAGACTGAAACACTTTTTTTATATTCACTATTTTTTGAAATTTAGTTTTCTCTCTTTTCTCACGTAAATCAGATAATTGAATTACACTTTGATAGTTAGTCTTAGCTAGTGTATATAACTATATAATATTATTATATTATTTTCAAATGTTGTCTCAATATTTCATATTGTTTCAACTAAGAAATAATCAATATTATAAGAAATTTTTGGAACTGTAAGACTATTATAAATTCTCATCTTTGGTTAAATGGCCTAGTATATTTTGAAAATGTGGAATATTTTAAATAAACCATTTAACATAAATTTTTATAGGAACTCAATTAAACACGCTCTTGAGTGTCCTACTCTAATATATATATATATATATGTGTGTGTGGGGGGGGGGGGGTTTGTGAAAAAGGGAAATCAATATTTCATGGCGGATAACCCCCCGTGGGACTCGAACCCAAGACCTCAGGTTGATAATAGAGCTTTCCTTCCACTGACCTATGACCTGCCCTGCACATATCATTCATATTATATATATGTATAATAGTGTTAGTATATATATATGTATATATATATATTTATATATGTGAATTTATATTTATATTTAATTTTATTTATTTACCCCTATTTTTTGTTAAGTATGATAAATTTAACAGGTGTTTTTTTCCATTCCTTTTGTTTTTGTTTATTTTCATTTAAAGGGACATCAAGGGGTTTACATTATTTTCTAATTTATTGGTGTGTATGATTTAGGGAATGTTGATATTGAAGGAATTTTAGGAAAATAAAATATGTACATACCGAAACTACCATCATTGATGAGGCCTATCTAAGTTGCAAGGAGATCAAAGGAGTAATCATATGCATCATGAACTTCAACTTCAACCACTATGTGACTTCATTCCATGATTATCATTTATAATTTACTTTTCTAACTCCATTGATCTACCTATAGCCATTATAATTTTTATTATCTTTAAATATTGGCGATAATGTTATTATAAGTGGGAGGGGTAAAAAATAAAATAAAAAATGTCAAATATTTTTTTGGATAAATGGAAGAAAAAATTTATTTAACCTTGAACAAGATAATACACACTGTATACCTTGAAACTGAACTATAAATAAATTTTCATGCCTTGATTTTGATTTAAATCCATGGTTATGTTCATGAGCATGAATGTTGGAATGTGTGTTTTTCTAATGTGATTATCACAGTTTACATTTTCATGCAAAATTATAAAAACAATCCAGATGAAAGTCATTTTGATTTCGGGGTATTAGTTGAGTTCATGTGGTACATCAATAAATTGAATAGTTTTTTGTGATCATTTTGATTTTAACATGAGTAATCTTAAAAAAAGTAATAAATTTGAATGTAAATCAATGAAATTACCTAATACATGGCTGTCAGCACTTGGGGATCCTGAATCAATATTCGTTTGGCCTAGAGTTGGGTATCTTCTCTCTATTTGTTGAAATTTGAATTTATTTTAGATTGAATTAAATAGAGATGATTCCTAATTTTGTGAGCTTCACTTAGTGCTCTATGGTCTTTGAACATGGGATTCATCGACAATGTCTCGCTATAGGGGTTGACTTGATTGAGTGAAATTTCAATTCCCCTGGAAAATTTTTAAAAAAGAAAGAATAATCAGATTAATATTAAAATATGATTCCATTTAGCACTTCCTGATTTTTCAATTTAATAAAAATGAACCCCTATGTCTATTGAGACACACAACACATAATCTTGCTAATTTGAAATTGAATGAAATTTTGCGATGAATTTGAAAAATGGAATGGGACTGGCAGTGGGATATTCCTACAAACCTACCTTGTATTTAGTTATTTTTATTTTGGTTCATAATTTTGTTGAATGTGGTATTTTGGTGAGAATTTTATATTATAATTTTTCGGGAAAAGGAAATTAATATTTCATATTTTTATGATACCTTTTGGTCGGGACTAGAAAAACTCATGTTGTGTATGTGATTATCCACTAAAAAGGAAAGTATTAATTGATTATATTTGAATATTAAATTTCATCATTATTCATAAATATCATTTTTAGTTCATTTTACACTTTGGACATCTTTTCACATCATTTTATAAATTCGTTCTTTAAATGCAATATTATATAGTACATTTCTGAAAACAATTTAAAACACCCAATGGTCTTGATTTTATTTTCTGATTTCATTTTAATATTTCCTATTACATTTTAAATATTTCATTTTTATGGATCATATTATTAATCACATTCTAAGATGACCAATGTATTATTTCATCCCATCAGATTATGGGAAAATTCAACAGGGAAACAACCAAATAAAAATATATTAGCAACAAATATACAATTACAATTATTATCCATATTTTTCAAGAGATAATATACATCATCACTAATATTTCATTCTATAGTGGATAAAGCTATCTCAGATGTTTAAATGGAGTTCCAAGTGGCCCCAGTTAAAGATTCAATTCTGGGCCAGATTCTACAACCCAAAAAATAGCCCCCTATTCAATAATATTAAGGATGAAAAAATTTCATTTGTTATTAAATTTTATAGGATATTAGGGGAAATCTAAATATTCATATACGTATTCTATTTCCTACCTAAATATGGCCATATAGATTCTCATTTGGACACATCTATCTGAGGCTTGCATGCTGGATCCCAATATAAATCAAGGGTGGAAAATTAAAAATTATACAAACGTCACACCCCATAGGGAAACCATAATCATGTGGGAAGACATTAACTGAATAATTCTTGACTCAATTCTTCCGAAATTACTATTTAAGTTAGAGGTGTTAGAGGATATAATCATATCTATGTGTTATTTTCATTTAAATATTATGTTGTCAATTTGATGTTGTAATCACATTACTTTAAACTGTATGTTGCTCGAATCGCCTTATATTATTAACAAAACTTCCAATTATTATTGTTTTATACTATTTTTTTAAACTTTTTTATACGATTTTATTAATGTGTGTATTTATTCACACAATTAAGAGACAAATCCTTCAAATAATAGCTGTGTGTTCATTTTTTTAAATTACTTTTAACCTTTTCAATCCCCCCCTCATGAGTCTGCTTTCCACTTCCATTGAAAGAACAGAATCAATAGAGGGATTACCCACACATGAGATGATCCAAGGGAGTATAAAGGGGCTATATTAGATGTTATTTTTTACTCATTTATTTCTTAATCACTTATTTTAGTTGAGAATTTTGATTGAAGATCTTAAAACTTCTGCTTCATTATTGAATTTGATGTCCACACACTTCAAGTGCTAATACGAACCCTTACCTTGGAGTTCTAATAAAAGTTATCCTCCAAGTGTAATGTTTATTATAATTAGGTTTTATTTATATTAAACCAATAAGTGATGATGGTAGTTTTACTTCATTGAAATAAATCATCAAAATTTTAAGAAATTGAAATAGTCTAAAAAGGAATTCATCTAATCCACCCCAAGTGATATCCTTGGATCAAATCAATATCTCAAATTAAATCCACTAAGGTATATCAGTGTTAACAAAAACCATCTCAAAATAAACCCATGGTTTCCACATCATTTCAAAAAATAATCCATAGAATGTAATTGTTTGTAGGTTTCTTCTTATGTCTCTAAGGATTCGACAACCCAAGACACACTACAAGAGACTTCTTAACCATAAAAACATGGGAAAATTTCAGTGAGACCATTGGCCATCAAACTATATATGATATTCCCAAAGATGTTTCTAAATAAATTGGAACTTCAGTTTCTGATACTTGAACTTATGGTTCTCCTAATGAAGATGGATTTTCTAGTAGATATTTCTATTAAAATTCATAAGTTCTAAGGATTATGAAACACCTTAAATTATATGAAATTATGATGAATTCATTCTTATTTCTGGTATCACTGATGTTTTTTAATTTCCAATATTTTCATCTACATCAATTTTAACATAAGTAGTTGACCTCTTTTCCTCAATTCCTTATTCAACCAAGTTCTAATTCTTCCATAGGATTTTCTCATTAAAGATTACATCTCATCTTCTGATGATATTAAGTTTATTATCAATCCAAAATTAATATTAAAACTCATCATTTACATAACCTATAAAAAATTTAATTTTGAATTTTCCTCCAATTTATCTCAATTATTTTCATTAACAAGATCATAAGCAATTAAACTATATATTTTGAGGAGTGAAGATAAAATCAGAATTTTATGGTATCAAACCCACCATGATATTAAATGCACTATCCTAGAACAAATTTTTGATATAAATATGCATACATAATATTAATATATCATAATAAATCTACTAAACAAGAATATCATGAAAATTAAACAAACAAATAAACAATTTATTTATTTTCCAAAAAAATGAAATTTTTTTGAGGAAATATAAATATATATTATTTATAAAATTTTAAAATATATTAAAAATATAAATATTTTCTACCCATTTCAATATAAAACTCTTAATGTTTTATATTATATTTTATTTATATGATATTTCAATGTAACAAAAAATTTATAATTCAATTTGTTGTATAAAATTTTTATATATTCTAAATATCATATATATTATAATTTACAAACATTTTATAAGTTTTCTCTTATGATAAGAAAATATAACTTATATATATTGTTCACAATGAATTCCATTAAATTTTATATATATTATTTTAAAATATTAACATTTATTATTTGGGAAAATGGTTTTAAAAAAATTATTTAATTAATTATAATTTCTCTAAATAAATAATTTATTTATAAAATAATGATAAATTTAAATATCCACAAATACATTTTATTATAACATAGTAACATTATCTAAACCAAAAAAATTATTTAATATGTTTAAAAATAATTATTAACAATATTATTATTTACCTTTTTCCAGACATGTATATTGCCTAATGGTATCCCCTTACCACCCTTATGCAAATTCCCTGGATAAGGGTAATTTTTGTTTTTAATAACTTGTGTAAAGGTAAATTAAATATTACCTTTATGTAGCCCAATTTTACACCACTATGCAAAGGTAATTTTTTGATTAACATTACACATATCCCTCACATAAAGGAATTTTCTTTTCTCAACTCATTTTTGTAGGGTTGCAGTCAATGTTTTATATGTTACATATTAGTAAAAATTAGGGACCTTTATGATTAAGGGTAAAGAAATCCAATGTCCCATTTTAATGTCCCAACTTTATCCAAAGTTACAAAAAATTATTTTATTTTTGATTTCTTAAAACGGCCATTGAAATGATATCTTGTAGGTTACATGAGGTCCAGATGGTGTCCAAGGCTCATTTGAATATCAGAGAATCAAAAATGGAGATAGTGGACTGGGTCACATGGTTTTTCTAAAATCGTGTGACCTCGGGCACATGGCCATGCGCCCTTTTACAGACATGGGACTATGATCTACTGCACGATTTGTACATGGTTAGTCAATCTATGCACAAAACCATGTGAGGTTCCCTAGTAAAGCAGAACCATATGCATAGTTGGAGGATAGTTTTTCCATGCCATTCAGCCAAACCATTTGCAATATAAATTTTATGGAGATACCATTTTCCCCCACTTTAATGTTTAAACGTAGTTACTTTTTCCTCCCTCCATTCCCTCAACTGACTTCCTCCCTGCAGGAACATGAAGACCCTCTCCCACCACCAATGGTGTTTTGATGTATCTCCCTTTATTCTCACCCATTTGGTTCACCATCAGAATCTACATACTCATCTCAGTATGATCTACCTTCCACACTTCTATATTCTTAATTTTCTCTGAGATCTATTGTGATATTTTGGTTCAATGAACATTTTCCCTATTTTTAGTGAATTTTTAAATCTTCAAATTTATTCTATTTTTTGGTTTGAATCATATTTTTTTATCAGATATGAAGAGTACCATGACATTAAATAAGGGTGTCTACTCCTTATTCCCATCGGGTTGTCGCCTTTTTTTGACCCGCTGTCGTGCTGCTCATCATAGCCTTCTAGGGAAGCCTTATTCATGTATGTTAAAGTGATGGGTTTTATTTTTCATGTCCGTAGTGACTATATATTATGGTTAAAAACGTTAATATGGTTTTCCCCTTTACTTTAGACACCCCTTTTTGGTGTGCCAACCTATATGGGATAAAATACTTGTTTTCTTGAGTTGCAATTCACCATTGGTGTGTGTGTGTGTGGCAGCTTAGTCTAATTTTTTAATTTGATAAATTTTTATATGTCAACTAAATAACCATATATTAGATCCCTTGGGAATGAATAAAATTAATTATAATATATTGGACCATATGTAGTTCTATATGCCTTATACGTTCTCGAATCTTCTTTTTTAATTCCATTTTCCTTATATTAGACTACTCATGAAAGTATTTGAATCCCTTACCTATTTATATATGTATTTTCATTATTTTATGTTGTTTTATGAGATTTTTCCTCATTTTATGATTATTTCCTCAACCCCTGTATTGTTAAAAATTTAATGTTATACTTGTCCAAGATTGATGCATTGAGATATTTAAATTTCATTATTGACATGTGTTAGGGAATGATGATGACATGTTTCTTATTTATATTTAGTTTCTTATGCAAGTGCCTAATTATTATGAATTGTATTAGTGTATAAAATTTATATTCTATTATTTGGTAAACTTTTATCTTCAGATATTAACATGGTACAGTTGAGATGTAATTGTTACATGTTTGATTTTGTGTTGAATGCCATATCCCATGTTGATGGTTTTAATTATATCCTTTGGATAGCTTGGTAGCATAGGATCGTTCCATGCCCTTGATGGAATGGGATTTTTTTTAAATGGATTAAAATTATAAATTCTTTTCCTTGATTATATGCATTACTTGATATCACTCACTTGATATGGTATGAGAGGGAACATGGGTATCATATTAAGGACTCCATAGATGGACTCTCCGTGCTTGGATAGATACAAATAGACGTGTCGGGAGAGATGATTTATCATTCCATGAAAGGGACACTGTGGTAGTTTCTAATACTTTTGAGTGACACAAGTTCTCTAGGGGAGAAACCAAGGACAATCTTATTTGGAAAGATGGTTATGCCAGTCCCCGAGTGATACCTAGACCCCTTTGTGAGATACATGGTATAGACTCAAAGTCACCATCCTCGAGTGATACAAGGGGTTCTATATGGGGAACAATGGATGTTCTTGATGTTATTGGGTTATATAAATGTTCTCAAAGAGACCCTTCGTATTTATTAGATGACATTTAATGGGCTATGGACTCTACCATTGGATTTTATGTTTGTTTATTTGATTTTATAATCTTATGAGAGGCATCCATAATTATTGTTATGAAGTTACTTGTGCACATGAAATTCTTCCCTTTGACAGAGTTTCATCTCTTTATTATTATTATTATTATTTGTGAGAACACTTTTTTGGTGACATGTGTAATAGACCCCAAGCCAAAAAATGAGATTGGGGGTATGCATTCTTGTACATTTTGATCAATTTTTGGGTTTGCTTACATGTTCTTATTGCACATGTACTTTATTCATACAATTGGCATAGGTAAAATAAGGTGGTATGGGAAGGGTGTTTGTTTGGGAACCCAGACCATGTTTTTAATGATTATTTTTTTATAAATTTAATATATTTAGCACACTTCTATTATCTTACACCACAAAATGGAATGGTCTTGACACCATGTCTGCCGGTCTACTGAGATTTATATTTTACACGTTGTTCAGGAGATATTTGGTACCCATTTAGACTTTATACTCAAAGGTATGGATAAAGGGAAGTGTGTTTCTTACCTGAATGGCCCTAAGGCCTTCTTTTTTTATTTAATTATGGATAATCCCCCCTTTTAAAGGTTGAAGGGGAACCCATACATGACCAGTAGGCCCAAGGAACAAGGCCTGAAAAACCCCAGATCATGTTTTGATAGCATGTTGTATATTCTTGTACCCCTAGCATTTGGACATAGATATCAACTTTTTGAATCTTTTATTTATTATCTAGTTCTGTTAGCTATTTACATATGTTATTTATTTTTACCTATTTACTTTTTATGCTCTTTGATAGTGTTTATGCACCCACAATTTAGTTTATATTAATTACAGATATGCATAATACGATCTTTGAGGGAATAATATCCCCATTGAAACACCTTAGTACATCACTTCTTGTTGAAATCCTCTGGAATTTTGGGATATGTGCTTGAAGTTAAGTTACCAACCTAGATCAGGGCATGGTTCATTTGCACCCGAGTAAAGGATATTACAATGTTGTATCAGAGATTATTTTACTTTTATAAAAAAAAATTGGTCTTAGGCGTGAGTCTCACATATTGGGATTTATACTTGACCCAATGATTGTATATTGCAAACCCATGTATAGGGGACAACCAAATTACCTGGGTTGGGATTGGAATTTTTGATTATTCCATTGGTGGTTGATATGACTTCACCATTGGGTGACACACTTATTTCGTGTTGTTATGGACATTTTTATTATTATGATGATAATTTCTATTACTTCATCCTGATGATATGAGGCTATAGAATTAAATGAATCATACTAGGAACCACACAAAATGAATTTTTATGAATATTACCACACCATGTCTACTTTAAGCATAAATCTTCTTGTTTTCATGTGATTGTTGTTGGGACTTGTTGTTATATATTAATGTGATTTATCATTATAAATATTGAATTTTAAATAATTGAATTATAGAAGAATGGTATGAATTGGATTATGCGGACATTAAATTTCTATTTATAAGGTGTATAGGCCCTTATAAATTTAAATAATGATCCACCTAATTTGATATGTATAGAAATGGTTATTAAATGATTAAATTAATTAAAGTGAATAAAACATGTTAAAATGAAATGTTCATATTATATGAAACATTTGAGACCTTACCTTGGAAGTGGGTTAATTTTATAGTTACCTTATCATTTTTTTCCTTCTTATCTATCACTATCTATTGGAAAAATATGTCAATTGAGTTTTACTCAGAAGAAGGCCATGTACATGTCTACTTCATTGATTTTCTATCTGGCGTGTCATGTTTCAGGGAGGCCTTATACGTGCCCTGTATAATTTTATTCTAATATTATTTTCCTATCTTTTATAATATAAATC
Source organism: Viscum album (assembly GCA_963277665.1). Lineage (NCBI taxonomy): Eukaryota > Viridiplantae > Streptophyta > Magnoliopsida > Santalales > Viscaceae > Viscum > Viscum album. The sequence goes on from OY728130.1 coordinate 304,773,392, forward strand.
TATGATGTTCATTCTTGAAAATTTTAGAGCTATTCCAGTGCTATGTCCTCATGTTGTATTCCATTAGAGTGGCGATGAGAACACTAAGGAGGTGGTGGTCCCTAAGATACCCCGTGCACCTCTAGTAGTGACTCTATTGGGAACCATATTGATCTTCCACTAAACTCCAATTATTATTTGGGGGATTGTTTTATCATTTTTATCTAGTCTATTCAAGGTGCTCCCCGGCCTACCCCGACAATGGAAAAGATTACATGAGACTTTCAGTAGCAGTATCCACCCATCTTCTTAGTGGATGGTGGTACTCATGCTGCATACACATGGTTAAAATACATGATATATGTCATTTACCATATTGAGATTCATTTAGAGAAGAGATTCTTCCTTTCCACCTATATGGTGTGTAACTCCACCAAGCGTTGTTGGGATGTAGTTTTTGAGTTAGAGAGTTACCAGGAAATCATCTAGAAAGACTTATAGATTAATTTATATGATAATTTCATTCCACATACCTTCAGTGTGGATTGATACATGGAGTTATTTCTTCTTAAATATGGATCTATGATAGTGATTGATTATTATGATTGCTTCACTAAACTTTAACATTTTAATCCATCTCTAGATGATGATGAATTGAAGACCATGAACCATTTTGAGGGTAGTCTTGGGCATAAAATCTACTTGAAACTGAATGTATTTAAGTTGAATACCATTATAGATATCATGAACCAATATTTAATTATAGAACAAAATAAATGAGAGGATGACAGTGTCAGCCATGCCAACTACATTCCTTGTCCGGATGGTGGTTCTTCTAGAAGTACAAAGATCCATTTCGAAGGTGAACATGGGTCCAATGACAAATAGGTGACATACAATGATTGTATTGTGTTCCACTAATTCATAATTCCATTCTATAAGGAACCCTTGTTCACTAAGAACTCAATCAAACTCTGAGCATGCAGTAGGATGGGTTATATTCAACGCTTCTTCTTTCCTTTCCACCAATTTCGAGTGACATGGGTTCTGCACCCGAACATATGTCTATCATAGTATCTATGACTCCAATTAAGGCTACGAGTATGTCCTATACATGTCCATTATTCCAAGGTTAAAAATTATATGGTTGAGTTGGTGTTCCCCTAGAACATCAGTATTAGAAGAGTGGATCTCCTAAGTCAAATTAGGCAGCACCTCATGGTCATGGATCAGGCCATATATATGTTGTACTAACAACAACAAATTAGAAGATTCTATATCCATATATTATTAGAGGTACTACCCTGGAATACTCTATTATAATATCTTCCCTTATTATGTGTTGTTCTTATTCAAACCCTTTTTGTATGGGGAGTTTCAATACATCTGGTTTTTTCCTGAGTTTTTCCTTAAAATGGAATGTGATCATTCTATGGACCTCTTTCTTCCTGAGATTGGAAATAATATTAGGATCATAATCCTACATAGCCATCATTTTCAAATCCTAGTTATGGTTGAATTCCTTTTTTACTTGGTTAGAATCTTGCTGTTTTAGGTAGCACGATCACACTTTTGAAACTCTTGTCGATTTCTTGTGAGAAAATCCTCTTTTATGGTACTGTTCTGGTGACAAAGTCCCATGAAGGAATCAAATTTATATAATGAAACCATTATTTTGATGGGTGGTCATGTGTTTTTTGATCTTTTATATGAGTATGAGGATTTCAAAATGCTCAGTTCTAGTAGGATGGACATGCTAAGGGTATGGTTGACAACTTTTTAGGTTGAGTGAACCTTCCATTCCTTTTATTATAGTATTGGATGACACAAAAGGTAATATTCTTTTCATGATTTCCTATGTGTAATGTGACTATTGCGTTAATTATTGGCTTGGACCATCAGATACTTTAATGCATATGGATTAAAGGCATATGTGTAGTATCAAGGATGTGTCCTTTTCTCATGTGATCTTAGGGTAGTATGCATTTATGTACATGGTTCATGTCATCCGATTAATTGGTGAATCATATCGGTCGAGTTCAGTGTTAAATATGTAATCTTATGTTAAGGACACTCCTATTGTGGGTAGCATTGTGCTGGATCTAGGTAAAGTTTTCCTTCCTATAGAATGGGTACAACCTATAGGACCATTCATAATGGTTGGGAAGTCCTTTATATATTTTTGGCATGGTTAGATTGAAAATCCATGGAGCACTTTGATCTCCTTTTGGATAAAGTGTCTCAAATGTTTTTCAGATATCGTTAAAAACTCTTATCCCGTGGATTTGAGGTGACCATGTCCCCTATCATGGTATCATCTGAGTACAATGAGAAAGCTTTGTTCTTACACAATGAAATTTTTTAGAAGTCTTTGGGCTTGATCTGATAGTTTTGATAAGGGTCGCGCTCTAGAAGATTGGTTGTTTTAGAGGTATGGTTGGTCCTCATCAATACCTATGTTCCCAAGTAGGAATATTGTTCATGAATTCATGGACGTCATCTTTTTTCCTCTTGACTTGACTGTGATTCATTTTCTAATTTGGTTTCATTAAATATCAATAAGGTATGATGTTGGACTTGCACTGACGCATCACCTCTAACCTTCCTGTGTTTTTCCTTCGATGATATCGTTGGATTCTAATTTATATCTACAAGGTTAACCCATTTTTTTCAGAATTGGAAGGATTTTTTTAACCTTTTCAATCCAAAATTGTTATATTGAGGGTTAATGTATGTTTATTCTAGGGAATGATGGATAAATGTGTCTTTTGGATTGAGATGCCAATCGAATAGAGTTAAAAGATTGATTCGGCATGCTCAGAGAATTCATAAGGTTACTTTATCTGAAATAATATGGTCTAACTTTAGAAATACACTAGCCTTATAATCTAGTTCCAGGAGGATAGTTGACTAGGGATGGTGAATCCTAAATTAATATCTCTCTTGTCATGTGCAGTCAGTGGAGAACCACTAGAAGGAATGATTCTTGGTATAACGGGTGTGTTGGTCTGCTGGAAATGTAATTTGGTCATTTGAGTGAAGCTTCAAGACTTGAGTTGGTCGGTTGGTGTTCTCTTCAAGTTCCTAAGGCTTATCGGGGACACCAAGAACCATATTGGGGAGATTCTAACATCCCATAGTTATCCAAAGGTACATAACAAGAAATGTTTTTAGTATAATTCCTTAAAATGACCGCTAAAATTATTCCAAGGTGGTTAGAGGAGGTCTTGGGGATGTCTAGGGATTGTTTGAAGCCTGGAGCTCTGAAAATAGGGGAACAGGCTGCGTCGAACAGTTTGTATGAAACCATGTGACCCAGTGAACACAGTTGTGAACCATGTTGTAGACACGAGATAATGATCTTCCGTACTATTTGTGCATGGTTAGTTAAACCATGAGCATAATCGTACGAGGGACCATAGTGAATCTGATCCATGTGTATGGTTGGCACACAATTTTTCCAAATCCGTGTGCAGAACACATTTTGGGTGATGTACCCATTCCCCCTATTTAATTTTTAAACCCTATTCTTTTTATCCTCCCTCAAATCACTCTACTATTTTCCTACCTCTAGGTTCCAAATCCCATCTCCCATCTCTCATGGGGTTTTTAAGTATCTCCCTTGACTCTCATATGTTTCTTTCTCTATCAAAACCTATATACTCATCTTTGTATTTTTTTCCTTTCTCACAACTATATTGATTTGCCTCTCCATGATCCATTATTCTATATTTGTTCAAGACAAATTTTCCCTATTTCATGAGTTTTGTTAAATCTTTTCATTTCATTCATTTTAGGTTGAATCAAATGTTGTTATTAGATGAGTGGAGTAGCACAACCATGAGGTCGTGTGTCTACTCAATTTCCCATTGTTTTCCACCTCTTTTTTGACCCTATAATGTGCTTCTAATTGGATCCTTTCGGTGAAGCCTTGTTCTTGCAAATTAAATTGATGATTTTGGTTTTCCATGTCAATATTAACCATATCTTATCAAAACAATCATTCATACGGTGTTATCCTTGACATTGGACACCACTTTTTTTGTGTCCCAACCTAAATGGACTAAATTTATTATTACATTCATCTTTATTTCACCTTTGGTGTGTGTGTGGAACCTTGGTCTAATGTCTTAATTTAATAAATTCTTTTTTTGAATGACAACCCATATATTTGATCACATGGAAATGACTAAGATTAATTATAATTGATTGGACCTTGTGTAGTGTTATATGCCTCTGGAATGATTGAATCTTCCTTTTTAATGTCACATTCCTTATATTAAACTTATCATGTAATTATTTGAATCCATTTCCTAGTTTTATATTTCTTTTCTTTCTTTTAATCCATTCAATGAGCCTTTTCATCATTTTGTCCTTATGAAATAATCCTTTTTTGTAGATATTTAATGTTTTACTGAGCCAAGATTGATGGTTTGAGATATTGAAATGTCATTGATTACATGTGTTTGGGAATGATGATTCCATGTGACATGTTTATATTCTATTTCTTATGAAAATTCAAAACTCTTATGCCTTCATTTATGATCTAGAATTTATATTCTATGATTTGGTAAGCTAGTTTTCATGAGATATTAAACTGATAAAGATGACATTTAATCATTTCATTCCTGATTTTGTGTTATATAAAATATACCATGATGATGGTTTTAATTATATTCATTGGATAGCTTGGTAGCATTAGATATTTCCATACCCTTGATGGCATGGAATGATTATTAAATGTATTGAAATTATAAATGATTTTACATAATTATATGACTGACTTGATATGAATCACTTTATACGATCCAATAGAGTAAATGTGTCCCATACTGAGGACTCCATGGATAGACTCTCCATGCAAAGCTGGTTACCACTCGACGCCCCGAGAGTGATGATTTGGATTTCCATGAAAGGGATTCCTAGGAAGTTTATTATACTCATGAGTGACACTAGTTCCCTAGGGGAGAAACCAAGGATGGACCCATTTGGAATTTTGGTTATACCATGCCTCAGGTGATTCCTGGTTCCCTGTGTGAGATACTTGGTATGGACTTAGTGTCACCATCCTTCAATGATACAAGTAAAATGTATGGGTCACCATGGATGGGCTCAATGTTATTGGATTATATAGATGTTCTCATTTTGACCCATATGAGTATGTTGAGATCTCCTTGGATGGGATTGGAACATAACCACTATATTTGATGGTTGTTTATATTAATGGGTGATCTTATTAGATTCAACCTTATTTATTTTTATGAGCTTTGATGTATAGATGTAATGCTTCCCATTGCGATAGTTTTCTCTCTTTATTATTATTATAATTATTATTATGAGAACACTTGTTTGGTGTCTTGTGTATCATACCCAAAGCTGAAGCACAAGTTTTGGGTGTTCCTTCTTCATTCGTTTTGTTTACTTTTGGTACTTATAAACTATAGCATCCCACCTTTTTATAACATAAACATTCATTACATTACACAAAACTGAGGATCTTTTAAGGTCTAGTGTCTTGGAAACCAGGAACATAATACATGAAAACAACATAAAGCACTCTTCTTAAACACTTGAAAGGCTTCTCCTTAAGTTCATCCTAGGTTCATTACTGCATCTCATAACCTGGGGACATAAATCAAAAAAAGGGTGAGCGGAAGGCCCAGTAAGGGAAAAAAGAGGAACATTTTACATGTGAACTTGAGATACTTCAATAAGGACATGAAAAGAACTTTAAGGCATGAGAAAGAAATCATGAGGCATTTCATAATAAAAATAACATTTTTCATAACATGAAGATGTGGCTACATCATTTAACATAGACAATCATGAACATATCACCAAGGTCCATCCCCAAGGTGTCATTTGAAAATTACCAAGGTTATTCACCAAGGTATCGTGAAAATTGTAATCTCTAGTGGTTACATCATTAACCAATGCATTGTAGTGATATCAGGGCGTAACCTTAAATTTGCCTTTATTATCATGTGAACCACATATATCATCATCAAAAATTTCATAAATAACCCATATAGCATAAAATAAATGGGTTTCATTTCATAATCATAACGTTTTAAAAACTGCTTTAAAGACATGATCTTTATGTCACATTAAACCCACGGAAAGGGAAAGCGGGTCTCATGTATGTAAATCCCAGCATTTAAAATAGAACATTTTGATATATATTTGAATAACCTTGTAGAAATAAGATCTTTGAGTATTCACTTTATAAAATAAAATAATTTTGAGAAAAGAGAGAGGCATTTTGAGACGAAAATTTTGCAGCATAACAGCTATGTTACAAGGTTTTAGAAAACATTGAAAAGAGAGGGGACATAGGTCACCCACTCATAAATGATACATAAAACAGTATGGGGACAGAATATAAGGGATTTAAGAACATGGTAATGAAATTTTAATGATATACCATATGAAATGAAAAACATGGAAGTGAGACAAAAATAAGATTTCTCTTATGAAAATTCGGCAGCCTAACGGCGTCACTTAACTTCAATAAAAAAAATTGATTTGACAAGATCAAATAGGGTCCCTCATCATATGATAATAAGAGATTAGTATGGTAGATATAGGTATCATACCCCAACATAATAAAAAGTAATTTGAAAGAATTGACATGAAAATCTAACTTGAAAAATGAGAAGGGTGAAAGAATCCCTTAAAAATTTGGCAGCCTAATGGCGTCACTTAAACATTCATAAAAAGAAATGATGAGAGTAAGAGGGGATATATCATCATATAAACATGAAAAGGGAAGTAGGAGTAATATAAAAGAACATCCTCACACATAAGAACATGGATCATAAAAGTAATGACATAAAAGGGATTACATGAAAAGAAAGAGAGAGGTAGGATCCCTTACCTTTAAATGTAACTCTTAAAACTCAACGGTTTGGACCTTGAGGGCTTGGGGGCACCTTGGGAGGACTCATTGGGAGGTCAGGAGACCATAAATTCGTTGGGGGGAGTGTTGGGAGTGAAAACTAAAGGAAGAAAGGGTGGGTATTTATAGGGAAAGTGAGGGAACAAGGCATTAATGGCCAAGGAACACCTCACAAGTGCTTTTCTCAAAACCATGTGCTCTCCTTTGGCATTTACCATGGAGTTAGGCCACATGGGGCCCCCAAAACAATAATTCATCACCTTTGGCCGGCCAACCCTTAAAATATCTCATGACATCATCATGACATAGTTATGATGTCATTAAACATACCAAAGCCCTAAAACTGCAATTTTACTATTCACTGAAAAATTCCTCTTTCTCAGAAAAGTCCCAAAATTTTACCTTAACCAAATATAGATGTTCTAATTACATTTATGAACTCCATTTTATAAAAATAATTTTCTAAATAATTTTAATTTAATTTTTAAATAAAAACACTATTCATCGAGAATTCGTTTTTTTTCAGAAAAATCCCCAAAAATTACCGCAACATAATATCGATTCTCTAAGTTCAAAAATAAAGTCATTTTTATAAACATAATTTTCTAATTTTTTTTAATTAAATTTTAAAATAAAAAACACTATTCATCTGAAAAAACTAATACTTGGCTAATAATTTATGAAACCATTATTTACCCATTTTATTGAATCACATTACTTAATCTAGGTGTCTAAATTATATTAAAGCTTTCTTTGAGTGAAATTACAAATCCATTTGGTCACATTACTAATCCTAAGCGTAAAATCACTATTCCTAATTTACTATTCATCAAATATTAAGTTGATCTTATTGGACTCCAAATTCCTTACTGAACACTTTTGTAGAAGAACATTTTTTCAAAATCATTACACATCATTAATTATTTAGGGTTTATATAAATATTTTAAAATATCATTTTTTTTCAAAATTCATCAATAAAATACATCCTAAAATTATCCGGACATTTGAAATTTTATAAACATCACTAAAGGAAGAAATCTCAATTCATTCATCCCAAAGGATTACACAAAGAAGCTAGGGTCTCATCACATAACCCCTTATAACACCAGCATACGACCTAAGTGTAAGTTGTGCTATGGTGAGAGAATCTGAGGGAGGCTCAGATAACATTGCCCTAGTAGTAATCTCTACTAACATGAACTTCTCCCTCAGGCGTTTCCATCCAAGATTGACACACTGGAGTTCAGCTTGGGTTTGGTCCAAAGCAAATCCCACAGATGATACCTCCTTCCCAAGCTCTGATAAGTGGGCTTCATAATGTTCGAGTCTACTGGATGAAGCCATCGACTTCTCTTTCTGCATTAACCATTAACATCTCTATTAAATCATTATGAGTAAGTTAATATACTATTTAAAGAGTTTGGGTCGTTACATTCTTCCCCCCTTAAGAAATTTCATCCCCGAAATTTATACATGAGGCCTAGTCGAAAAGGTGAGGGTATTTTTGCTTCATTGTTTCCTCAGGCTCTCAAGTCGCTTCTTCATATTTATGATTCCTCCACAACACATTCACAAGGTGGGTAGTCTTGTTTCGTAGATCCTTGTCTCTACGGTCTAAGATCTCCACTGGCTGCTCCTCATAAGAGAGGTCATGTTCCAGTTGTACCGTCTCTGGGTTTAGTACATGCGAAGGGTCGGGTATGTACTTCCTCAAGAGAGAAACATGGAAGACATCATGAACCTGAGCTAGGTTCGGTGGAAGTGCTAGACGATATGCCACTACACCTATGCGATCAAGGATTTCATAGGGGCCAATGTACCTAGGGCTGAGCTTCCCATTCTTCCCAAACCACATGACTCTCTTCCAGGGAGAAATTCGAAGGAAGACTTTGTCCCCAACACCAAACTCCAAGTCTCTTCGACGATTGTCAGCATAGCTCTTCTGCCGACTCTGAGTAGCCTTTATGTGTTGTTGGATGGAATGAACCTGTTCTGTCATCTCTTGCACAAGATCAGGCCCAAGAAGATTTCTCTCACCAATTTCATCCCAACAAGTAGGTGCTGTACATCGCTTTCCATACAGAGCTTCATAGGGTTCCATCTGAATACACGAATGGAAGCTGTCGTTATAGGAGAACTTGACTAATGGGAGGTGTTGATCCCATCCACCTTTAAATTCCATTGAGCATAATCTCAGAATGACTTCGAGTGTCTGAATAGTCCTTTCAGATTGGCCATCAGTTTGAGGATGATAGGCCGTACTAAAATTCAATTTATTATTCAGAGCATGTTGAAGACTTCTCCAAAATTTTGATGTGAATCTTGGGTCACGATCAGACACAATGGATAGTGGTACCCCATGCAATCTTACCACTTCCTTCACATATATCTTGTCAAGCTGATCCATAGAGAAATCTTCCCGAATAGAGATAAAATGGGTTGTCTTGGTGAGACGGTCCACAATAACCCATATCGCATTGTTTCCGTTGGATGTTTTTAGGAGACCAGTTACAAAGTCCATGGTGATATTATCCCACTTCCATACTGGTATGGGTAGCGGTTGTAATACCCCCTTGGGAAGTTGTCGTTCTGCCTTTACGTGTTGACACACAAGGCATCTTGTAGTGAAATAAGCAATCTCCCTCTTCATATTATCCCACCAATAATGATCACAAAGGTCTCTATACATCTTAGTGCTTCCCAGATGTATAGTGAAAGTAGAGCTATGAGCTTCATCCATCAGTTCATTCTTTATCTCCGGAATAGATGGAACACATAGTCTTGTACGACATTTCAGTACACCTTCTTGATCAATATTGAAATCAGGGAACTTCCCATCCTTTACAGCCTCAAGATTTTCCTACAGCAAAGGATCTTCTTTTTGAGCCTTCTTGATCTTCTCTAGTAATGAAGGTTGAGAAATCATTTGGGATAGGGTTGATTATGTCCCTTTCCTTATAATTCCCATGTCCAGTTTTACTAGATCTTTAATCAAGGGATCTCATAGGATCCTCATTGTTTCTAGAACAACAGGATCATTCCTGCTTAACGCATCTACGACTTTGTTTTCTCTTCCAGGGTGATTATGAATTGAACAATCATAGTCTTTAATAAGCTCCAACCATCTCCTTTGTCTCATGTTCAATTCTTTCTGTGTGAAAATATACTTTAGACTTTGGTGGTCAGTGTATATATCACATTTATCCCCATAAAGATTGTGCCTCCATATCTTTAGAGAAAAAACAACTGCCTCCAGCTCTAGATCATGAGTAGGATAATTCTGCTCATGAATCTTCATCTATCTAGATGCCTAAGAAATTACCTTGTAATTTTGCATGAGGACACACCCAATCCCTTTCAGAGATGCATCGCTAAAAATAACGAATCCTTCTCCGATAGAGGGTAGTGTTAACACAGGTGCAGTAACCAACCTCTTCATCAACTCTTGGAAACATTCCTCACATTCCATTATCCAGATAAACTTAACCCCTTTTCGAGTCAACTTGGTTAGTGGATTAGAAATTCGTGAAAAGTTTTTCACAAACCTCCTATAATATCCCACTAAACCAAGGAAACTACGAATCTCAGTTACTGTTGTGGGTTGAGGCCACTCCTCCACAACCATTGCCTTTGCAGGGTCAACCGATATTCCTTCATTGGTTACGATGTGCCCCAATAAAGCCACTTGTTGTAACCAAAACTCACACTTGATAAACTTTCCAAAGAGCCTCTCCTTCTGCAGAGTTTTCAAAATAACCCTCAGATGATCTTCATGCTCCTGGAGACTTTTTGAATATATCAAAATATCATCAATAAAAACTACCACAAATTTATCAATGTAGTCCTTAAAGACTCTATTCATCAAATCCATGAAAATAGAAGGAGCATTAGTCAAGTCGAAGGGCATAACAGTAAACTCATAATGCCCATATCTTGATCGGAAGGCAGTCTTTGGAATATCTTCCTTCTTCACCCTCAGTTGATGATAACCAGATCGAAGGTCAATCTTGGAGAAGAATTGAGCCCCACGAAGTTGGTCAAATAAATCATCAATTCTTGGAAGAGGGTATTTGTTCTTCACTGTGATGCCATTCAGTTCTCTATAATCAATGCATAGCCGCATTGATCCATCCTTCTTCTTCACAAAGAGAACTGGTGCTCCCCAAGGAGACACACTTGGTCGGATAAACCCTATCTCCAACAAGTCTTGGAGTTGTTTCTTTAACTCTTCTATCTCCAAATTTGCCATTCTATACGGAGTCATTGATATCAGTTGAGACCCAAGTACGAGTTCAACGGAGAACTCTACCTCTCTTTCTAGGGGAGGTCCAGGTAACTCCTCAGTAAATACATCGATGTATTCCTGAACAATCAGAACATCTTCTATTGGTATGCTCCCTTTTCCTTCTTCATCATCACCGATTAACTCCATAAAGAAAGCTATAGCAGGTGCTTCTAGATAGGGATCAGTTCGGGATATCTCTCATTGGAAGATAACTGTAGGTTGTTTATTCAAGACTACTATGATTTCCTTACTTATGCATTTGATAATAGCATTATACTTTGAGAGCCAGTCCATCCCTAGTATAACGTCGAATTCCAACATGGGAATGACTACTAGATTTGCGATAATATTGTTCTCACCAAAGTAAACACTAGAGTCTCTAAATACTGTTTATGCAAGGATAATCCCACTTGGAGTCTTGACTGACAACTCTACCTCTAGCAGTTCAGTGATTGATTCTATATTCCTTGCAAACTTGGAGGAAATAAAGGAATGCATAGAACCAGAATCAAATAAAGTACTTGCTAGTTTTGAGAGGACGACAAGAGTACCTGCTACCAGTAAAATTCCACAAGGACTTTATGAGAAATTAAACAACTCTGTGAATTTATCCAAACTCGTTTGAATATAGTTTTTTCATCAATCCCTCTTCATTTTGAACAAAAAAAATTCTAAAATTTTATCCTTGTCCAATGACCTAATAGTGTGACCATGTAGGCCTTAATAGTGTTGACAACAATTATGAAATCCCTATTACTGTTAGAAAAGAGCTCCCTCCAACAAAACATTAGTGAAAATCAAGATTCTAATAGGTCTAGTGTGATCTCTTTTAAACATAATCATATCTATCTATGAATATGTCCACAGAAAGATATATCATATACATATTATCTATACCAATATAATATCCATGTCTATGACATATAGAACCCACTAGACATTGAACATATCAATATAGTTTCAACCTCTCTTCATTTCATGATTTTATGAAAAGGATTGACCAAGTCGATGTACATCACATGCCGTTAATTTAACTGAAAAGTAAATTACATGTCACTTATCCAGTTATTTAAACACATCATATGTGAAACGACTAAGCTTATCCATGCATTTACTTATTCTAATTCAATCTAGGGTCATATGTCTTTAACTTATCATAAAAGTGAACAAATCCCATATTGGTCGTGCTCCAATCGATGAAATAATAAGAAACATACCCCCCCCCCCTTATTAGCTAAGACAATATGTAGACTTGAATATATAGGGTATCAATGTATGAAGGTTCTCATGCTAAGTATCCTACCATCCTCAAATAAGGATGATTTATAATAAGCTTGTAACCCTATGTATATTGATGATTGTATGACATTCCATGAGATATAATTTACCACATAAATCTATGTAGTACGTCTTTACATATTACCTAATGAATCCATTATTCATATCTCAAATTAACCTTTTTTACAATTATTATAAAAATATAATCAATCTAACCATATCATTTCATTAAAACCCACAATAATCTGTAAGATGATCAATTGAGGACAATTCAAAGTCACACTTTGAGGAGATATTATCATTCGAGCATTCATGTAAAATTAACATCATCACACATGAATGAATGGTAATTAGATATTTCTTTTAATACAATAAAATGATAAATTCACAACCATTACATCCAATCTCTCATGTGTTTAACATCTAGAGATTCTATATGAACCTCATGTTGTTGTTGTGGTAACTATTTCTTCAATGAATCTACTGTATTCTCCTGAGTATGTACCCAACCGATCTTTACATGACCACTATAAATGATCTCCCATATGATATGGTATTTTAGAAGGATATTTTGGGTCCATTGATGAGACAGAGGTTCCTTATCCTGAGAAAAACACAATTATTTTCACAATATTGTTCGATTTCTCCATCAATTCTAGGAACTGCTCCATGTTTAGAAATGAAGTTATTGATCCAAACCGCTTCCCACATAAAATTTGATGTAGTGTTGTATTCTTCCTTTATTGTCAAGTGAACTTTATTGGATTATTTGGAACTATTCCAAGTAATTTCTCTACCATTTGATACGAACACAAATCCAGATTGATATTTTATATCATCTTCATTAGATTGGAAAAGAGAATTTGTGTATCCCTTTACAAAGATATTATCCCTTCCTCCAAAGTCTAAGATCATATCCTATGTTATTATGTACTTAATGAAGTTATTTTCAACATTCCAATGAATCTCACTAAGATAGGATTGGTATCCACTTGTTATGATTAAACCATAACAGTCCTCGGTTCGAGTAAAAAATATGACATACATGATATATCTAATGGTGTATGTAGGAAGAATTATATCCATAATTTCTAACCCTTCATATGCATATTGAATCCTCCCAAGATTCAATCTATAAAACAACGGTAAAGAACCCTTTATTGAATTATCCATACTAAACCACTTTAGCACATACCAATATACGCATTCAGACTCAATCCATGAAACATATTAGATCTATCTATATAGATCCTCATACCAAGTATGTAAGATGTTTCGCCTGTGTATTTAATTGAGAAACATTTACCCAACCACATCTTCACAGAGTTAAGTGTCGGGATGTCATTTACTATAAGCAGTATGTCATATACATACACTATTAGAAACACTTCTATACTCCCTCTATGATGCATGTACACTACTAGAAGTTTGTTTATTTTTGACAGATTATTTGCGACTGGAATATGATCCATTGAAAATAGTACCTTCTGAGTGATTAATTGTGAAAAAATATTGACTCCTTCATAAATATGTTTGGTGGGCATTCTTGCTACCCAGGGCAAAAATTAGTTGCGACTAGCATTTGCTAAAAATTTCTATATTCTTCACAAATAGTAATTGACCAATAATATTTGTGACATAAATTAATTTCAATCCCAAAACGTTTTGACCAAAAAAAAACTATTTGTGATAGTATTAATTCCCTCGTAAAAAATAATTTAATTTAACCTATGAGACCCTTCTACCTCCTCCTACCCTCCTTCCACCTTCCTACACAGATGTGCCGCAACACCCACCAAACTGACCTTGGACCTTCCGACCATTATTTTACTTCATCAAACTCCATTTCCATCATTTTTAACAGATTCGGGTTCGACTCGTTGTGGTATAGGTCCCTCTTGAATTCATTTTCATTATTTTTATGTTTTATAACTTTTATTATGTTTTTCATTTTGGAAACCACGGGTTTAACAGTTTATCTATTTATCATGCCTCATATGATATTTAGGATTGATGAAATTTTTTAATTCAATATTTTTAGAAAATCGGGGATGTAAATTTTTTTAATTGATTTGTAGTTATTTATCTAATTTTTAAATTTTGTTATTTATATGTGTGGTTATATATATATATATATATATATTAACATGTGAATATATATATATATATTGAAAAAAACATGTATGATTATATATATGTATATTAACAAATATAGGGACATATGAAATTCTATAAATATCTATGTAAACACATGTATATATAAACATATGTGATTTTATTAACATGTGTAATTATATATATATATATATATATATATATATATATATCTGTGTGTGTGTGTGTAAACATGTGTGATTCTATATACGTGTATATATATATATATAAATTAATAAATCTATAAACATGTGTGATTATATATATATATATATGTATATATGTATATATAAATATGAAATGTATATTGGTTTAAAAAACTGTCAAAATATATTTTATGTATATATATTAATTAAGAATTCTTTTAATTAATATATATATATAATACCTTATGAATATACTAATATAAACATTTAAAAAAACATGTATGGCTTTTAATATATATATATCCATATATATTAATATGTGAATATATATATGTATATATATAAGGTTTGAAAATCATTAATTTGGTATAATAGACATATTATGTTAGAAATGATGTATTACTTTTATGTGTGTTTTAATTTTTTTTATTATTTTTTTTAATGATATTAAAATATTTTAAATTTATTAATTATTTTTAATGTTTTTAACTTTTTAAATTTTTTTTGGTTTTGTAATTATTCATAAATATAATAAATTATTAAATTATTTTTATTATTTTTCAATATATTTAATTTTTTAATTAAATTCCATAAATTTAATTATGTTTAAGTATATTTATTTTATAATTTTTTAAATTAATTTTATTTTATTTAATATTGAAATTATTTTTTATTATATATATATATATATTTAAAATAATTTTTTTTATTTTATTATTTCTAATTATTTTTCATTAAATTTAATAATTTATAATTTTGATCTTTTTTTGAAAAATTTATTATTTGTGACAAATTATACATCTATTTCAAATAACATTCTTTGACAAACCATCAAAATAGGGTATTTAAAAAATGTTACGAGAATCTATTATGACAGATCACTTATCCATCGTAAAAAAAGGTTTTGCAATGAGCCATCACAAATAATCGCATGTGTGACACCTTCATCCGTGACGAGTTATTTGCGATGGAGTCCCATCAAAATGACTTTTGCGATGAGAGTCCATCGCAATTAGCTTAAATTCCCATTGTTGTATATACATGAATCATCCACACTATTGATGAAACTAAACTCTTGGATTTCATCATCAAACAAAATATTGCAACTCTGAGAAATTACTCTAGTCCATATGTATACATTTTCTATTTTTAAACCTTATCATTCTCATTGGGAACTATCAAAACCCTCAGGATGTATCATAAATGTATGATCCTAGGTTTTTTATGAGGTACAAATATTTTTTATTTTTGGATTAAATGCTTAGTTATGGCCTAATGTGAATACCCTTTGAGTTCACGAGTTTATTAAGGGGGTTTTGGTCTTGTTCAGATCTCAGAGCCTAGATTTTTGGAAAACAAGGATAATATGCACAGTTAATAGAAACATTGTGTGGTTGGTAACATGGTTGCTACTAACCGTGCAAGGCAGGTATGTGGGGTGCTACATGCCACACAGTTTGAAGAAACCATACAGATGGAGACTCACATCCATGTGATGAATCATCAACTTTTCGAAGAGTAGAATCACATGGCTGGGGCACAGTTT
Source organism: Viscum album (assembly GCA_963277665.1). Classification (NCBI taxonomy): domain Eukaryota; kingdom Viridiplantae; phylum Streptophyta; class Magnoliopsida; order Santalales; family Viscaceae; genus Viscum; species Viscum album. Next base: position 304,789,679 of record OY728130.1, read on the forward strand.
TAATAATCATGAACACTAACCATGTGAGGCTCCCCTCCTTACAGTGAAGGGCACATGATTGGTGCATAATTTGGCTGACCATGTGGCTAAACCATGTTGCCCAGTAAATCTCAATAAATTACCATATTCCCATAAAAGATATTATTACCTAAATATAATTTCACATTTCATATATTAGACAACATTGGTCCATTTGAGAGATCTTTGTAGCCAAATCATTGTTTTTTCATCATTCTTCTGTCTGATCTTGGAGTCGAGCATTTTCAGTCTTTTCGGATCCATAATGGTGAGATCTTAATTCCTTTTGTGATGTTCTTTGTTTATCATTGAATCGAAAGATTTATTTTGGTGCAAAATAATATGCCCTATTTTTATTATTTTCATCCTTTCTTTGTTTTTATTCTGATTTGAGACAAATAAGAATATGATACTAGACGATCACTTTACTATAGACCTACAACATGTGGTCTGTACTTTTTTTGAGTGAGTTGGAGCTTTATAGACCTAGTTTTCATTATTATGTCTGCTAGAATTTTTGGCATGACCCCGAAAATTAATTGAGTAATTAAATTGAATATAATATATCCTGTTTGGGATTCCCACTAGTTCATTGAGACTTGTTTGAGGTTGTCTCCCCCAACCAAGGTCACCCATGGGATGTGCCTATGAGATTTACCTTTATTATACCACCCATGGTGTGTGTATTTGATCTTGTCTAGTTAGAGGAATACCATTTATGAATACAATTAATAGAGTTGATTAATGAAGATTTGTTTTACCACCTTTTCATGTTAATACTATGATGAAATAGTTTCCATGGAATTGTTATATTAGTGGGTAAACTCATTGAATTTAATTGAATGAAAATTTCTATATGTGTGGTTATTCTCATGAAACATGAGTTCATGTGAATTGATTAATGGAATAAGATATGAATTGAAATGGTAGTGTATGCCTTGGTTTCTGTACTATTGATATTGATTCTATTTAGATTCCATGAATATTTTACCCATGAGGCATGTTTTATGGTAGAGGATATAATGGACCTGTATTCTCCAAGGATCTTGATTCCGTAGGATGCTGAGTTCATTTTTAACCCTTGGATCCAGTTTGTTGGACTTTCATTGGACATGCTATGTTGAAATGATCCTTTGAATCATCTAGTACCATTAAATATATTCCATCGAGATACCCCTGGGACTTGGTGAGGATGAAATTTTCTTCTATATCATGGATCCCACCTTGTGGGTTCTGAAACTTCTGATTATATGGCTAAATCATGGAAAATTGTTTAACTTCTTATTATATGTTATGACCATGATGGATATGATATACAAGTTATACAACAAGTCCATGGGGAATGTGACATACTATGTATACAACATGATTGTGGTATTGACTTCTATATACCTTATGGATTCCTTGATACATGAGCTTGATAGTTGTTTTGCAGGGAGTTTGGTATGGCTATACAAGATCTCATGTTTCATTATTTTTCCTATGGGGAATTTACATTCAGTAATGTCATACCTATTATATTATGCACTCCTCTTTAGACTTTATTACACAACCTGGATTTGTTATAGACACTTTGGATGGTGACCTACTAGGATTGTATTGTACACCTTGTTTGGGCCGCCATTTGGTACTCAGACATACATTATGGATGTAGGTAGGGACTCAAAAAACCTCCTATAGTTCGATGGTGGACTTTGTGTCATGATTTGAATAAGGGTAGCATGAGACTGTGCCAAGGATTATTATTCTATATGGGATAGTTTTTGGTATTTTTGGTATTTTATTACATGTATTCCACCGTTTTATATACACCTTTTTGGGATTGTTTATAGATACATGACATGATTATTATTGTATATGGGATTACATTTGGGATCTTTATATATATCACTATGTTTTGGATGTTTATATACTATTTTATTGATTTAATTCATACTCATTAGATTTTTATATTTTCTTCCAATGTGTAACAAACTAAAAAGAGAGAATATTATCCCCACAGAAACACCCTAGGACCTCACTATTAGATGGAAACCTTTGGTGTTTTGGGAGATGCACTTGAGCCCTGTGGTCAACTATTACTGGGTTACCATTTATTGGAATATTGGTCCGAGATGTCACAATGTGGTATCAGGGCCATTTTTTCTGGTTTTCATTACTATTTTTAGATAATAGAAAGGGATTGGAAGGAATAGAAATTTTTTAATGAGATGTTTTTGGGCATAAATAACCCACATATAGTAAAAATCCAAATTGCATTGAATGAAATTTATGTTATCTGGATTTTGTCTTTTAATGTTGATTTGATTCCACGGTTGGGTGATGCACTTGAATTTTTATTTTAACTTTAATGCAATTGTGGGTTTTATATTGTTACAACCTGATTATTAGAGGGTATTCCATTTAATGAATCATTTTAGGAACTTTGTAGGATTCAAATTCCATGACTTAAGCTATGCCATAATGGATACATTTATTATATTCATGACATTGTGATGTGATACATGTTTGATATTCCCACTATTTTGATAGATATTGTTATTAGTAATTGGAAAACATGGTTGGTACATGTAGTGCCTTTCATAACCTAAGAAGTGTTTACTTGATTAGGCAACAACATACACCCTATGTAGCCAATTATGGCACATTGAGTCATGGAACATGATTCACATGGACTAGAACATATTATGTTGTGGATTAAGTGGATACCATATTTCATTTCATAAGAAGTATGGGCCCTTATGAATAGGAAGTGGTGAACCATTTGGGTCAACCATTTAAAAAGGAAATTGTGATGTAAATGTGAACTTAATATAAACATCGAATGGAAAACTGAACTGTGAAATGAAGAGTTGACCTTGACACAGATTTTTAGTGGGAAGTAGGCAGTGTGTGTAGTGACTTTTATGAATATATCTTTTTATATATTCATAGATTTAGGAGTAGTCTTTGTATTATGACCTACATTTAGGAAGGTTTTGACATGTACTATGCTTTTAGTAATGAAACTTTCTATCATTATTTTCTGAGGTGTGTGTTTGACAATATAGATGCATGCCACCACGGTGAACTCTAATCATATGCCAAGAGTGTGGAAATGACAACACATGAGAGGCGTTGGGCCATTGATACCAATGGACCCTCTTATAGATAAAACTGAGGAACAAATGGTTTTACCAAATATAGGGGATGGGGCATTGTTTTGTGAGAGATTTACAGGCTTCATCCAAACTTTTTAGGGAGCACTACAGCATTCCTTATCTATGGATGAGATGAAATGGGTGTTCCAACAACAAAATTCTCACAAAAGTTTGAGGGATGGTTCTCCATATCATACAGATCTGATACGGGTGTTCCATATTCTATAACTAGAGAATAATTTTCTTCTATTTTAGAAAACATCACCACTTGCTGTAGTCATAACATTTAGCTGATTGTTATTCCAGCAACGTGAAACCTACTGTGCTTTTTTGAGTGTCAAAATAACCATAAAACCTAGTATCAACTAATCCTTTTATAGGATCATCTTCCATTTAAAATAATGTCATATATACCAAACCATTCATGTATCTAATGATAAAAATCACATCTACCTAGTGATCTTTACAACAGTTAGACCTAAAATGACTTTCCACTACCCTTGCAAATGAAATTCTAGATCACATAAAAACCCCCCAAAACATCAAGTATCCAATAGATGAAGAATACATAACTTTTTTGATGTACTTTACCTCATCTAATAATGAATTTTGCTATTACTTGTATGACTTTAAGTGTCTAATGGGTGTAATTTTGAAAGATTTACATCTGGTCAGTTGAACCATTTCAATGATATTTCGGATGTAATCTTTCTAGAGAAGCTGATTAGCCAATGAATGATGATAATATTCATGGTTTATATACTTATATTTATGTGTTTAAATTACTATAAAAACTGGTTTTAGTGCATTTTATAATTTGAACTTCATTTCACATCATTATTCCATTCATGTTTAATGTGACAATTTCGGCCCAATTGATCATCAGATTGTGGAATTCATCATTTTAATTATTATAATTTATTATTTTTTGATATGATTTATAAATTTTTATGGAACATTTTTTCTTTTAGAATCAATGGATGAATCAAAATGGAAGATGGAAATTTTTTGGTATTGAATTCAGAGAATTTTAGACAAAACATAATGGACGCTAAGCCCCTGAAATAAAATTGTATCCCACAATTCAAGACCAATGAAGCATAAAGTGTAAATATAGAAATATTAAAGTATGGGGATAATTTTATTCCACTTTTTATAGAGATTATTCTCATGTTTTTAATGATATCCTGGGAGTCAAAGTTGACATTTAAGTTGTGGTCCATATTTCAAGGCCTATAAAATCATCCCACCATTTTAATCATAACATCGGAATGTCTGATCCGATTGGAATGAAATTTGGAAATATATTTTAGGACACACGGAATAAGATATTTCTCTTATACAACCCCATCATATATTTCAGTTTTCAGTGTGTAATTTTCACATAAAAAAGAGGGATGAATGTTGTTCGATTTTTGTGGAAAAATTTAAAAACTTAAATCTCTTTTGATTTCCCACTCACCATTCACCCTAATAATTTATGGAGAAGGAATTTATTAATGGGATATAGACCCTAAACTCATAATTTTCGTATTTAATGTGGTAGTGGTGAATGGATATTCAAATAAATGTTTTTAATTCAATTGTACTGTTACGCTTTCATTTTGTAATCACACATTCATTTTCATCATGTTAAATTTTCATTGACCTTCATTTATTATTAATATTTATTATTTATATGTTATTATATTTTTATTAATATCACATTTATATTTTCTTCTTAGGTATTGAATTCAATAACATCATATTTTGTAAAATTATTAATATAACGATGGAGTGATCATTATTTTTAATGTTTTTCTTCTTGAATTCCACATTGATGAGTCAACTTCTCACTTCTACTGATCGAATAACATCAATGGAGGGATAACCCTTTAATGGTTTGATAAAAGAGAGTAGAAAGTGGTTGTATTTAATATTATTTCGTTTAATTTTATATTTCAATCGGTTTATTATTTTCAGATTTTCATTTGATTAGTTATGTTCTTCTTCATCTTTTACTACATTAACGACGAAAAATATGAATGCTAGTACGATCCATATCTATTGAGTTATAATTAAATTGATCTTCTAGGAGTAAGAGTTTTTATCCTTGTAATTATGTAGTTATTAAATTGCTGAATTGTTTTTGAGAATTATCTATTTGTTTAGATACATCTTGAAATAGTGAAATGATGTTTTCTAATAAAATAAATTCATCCAATCCACCCTAAATGATAATATAGGATCAAATCATTCAATTAAATTGAATTTAATTAAGTCTTTGAAACTCTTTAATTATGAACTCAATTCAAACCCAATTTTTTCACTTTATTTCCAAATCATCCCCCTAGAATGTATGATTATTTAGGATTCTACTTAGGTCCATGTAGATTCGATAATTCATGTTGTTTTAGAAGTGATTGTTTTAACTATATAACATGGGTAAATTTAGGTGAAGGAAACATTTGGCACCATTTTCAGGTACCCAATTAACTCAACTTATAAACTCATTCTATTCTCCCTCTTTTCTCTATTCTCATCCCATTGATCTTATCTTTTCTCCTTTCTATTTGTGTGTGTCTTGAAGATATCAAATCCAAATTTTTATCTAATCCAATGGAGTATCTTCAAAATTTCTACAAAATAAATTCTCGATTAAATAAAATTAGAAATAAATATTTGTAAAACCATAACTTAGGAAATTTATTTTATCAACCTAATATTTATTACCACACATCTAAGGAAATGTACAATGATTGGGATTATGAACATTTAATGGATAAATTTCAATCCATTTCAAGGGTGGTTCAAGAGATCAATATTCGGTAAGTCCATAATTTCCAAAATACTATCCATCCTAATCCCCAACAACTTCTTGAATAAATGTGTCAAAAAATGAATATAATTAATTCAGTAGCTTCATCATTGAGATTAAAACTACAATGAATTGAAATTTTTATGGAACCCATTCCCACCCAAGATGTCCCTTCCTCATCACATATTGGAGAATCTTGTATCCCACATTTCTCCCATGAATTTACTCAAGAAATGGCCCTTGGATGTTTGATAGATGATTACGATCAAGGAATTTTTTAAGGTTATTTAAATCTTGAGGAAATTTTTTTTTTGGATTCAAACAATTATAATTTGAGATCATGGATTGAGTGTCCTAAATATAACTCATTGAATGATTTTAAAGAAAAACAAATCACTAAACCATTGGAAGATAACACAAAATTTGTGCCCGTAACCTTTCATGAAATATATCTATCTAATTTTATGGTTGAATCTTCTCTTAAAAAGGAACCAATTATATTGAATTTTTTTGAAAATGATACCATGTTCGATTCAATGTCCTGACGAATTTTTGAATGTCCTATCCAACCTGAACTCAAAATTACTTTCCTTACCTCCCCTCCCAAACATCTATTCATTGTGTATTACTGTTACCTTTTATATGGAATTCATTCTTCTCTTAAAACTAATAAATTATAAAAGATCATTGATACCTTAAGAAAGATTAAAACCCATTTGGATAACCCATTTCTAGTAATACATGGATTTTCCCACTCATTTTAGTTAAAAGGATTGTAAATGAAATAAATTATAAACAAACAATCAATCTCAATCTAAATTAAGTAAAGAACATTGGGGTCCTTGAAATGTTGTAAATCAACTTTGGATAAGTTTTTGGGTCCAGGTAGAGCTAACAACAATAAAATAAACACTTTATGGTAGGTAACTTGACTTTTGTATTCTAGTTAATTTATTTAATTTTTTTTATTTTATGTTTATTTTGTTTTTTTGTTGATAGAACCCCGTTGGGGATACAATGTGATCTATTGTCACTTGACTATGAGATTTAACAGCCAAATCATTTTAGTATTTTAAAATCAAACCCATGATTTTTGAAGTTTAAAACCTACCTTCAACCATCACTAATGTATCCACAAGTAAGATGAATCTAAATTGATCAATTTATTATTAATGGGTCATTACCTACAAACAAGGTGATTTTTCCCAGAATTCATTTCAAATGAAATTCCCCCCTCTTTATTCTCATTTCTAAACTCTCTATTCTCTTTTGTTTCAACACTGAGGGAGGTGTAATTTAATGTTGGGGTTAGTGAAAATATAATAAGTTATGGAAAGAATAAATTTATTATAATTGAATTTGTCAATGTACATTTCGAATCATGAAAACATAATTTAAATTGATTTATAATGCCTTGATTATGATATTAATATATTTTTAAGTTCATGAGAATTTATTTTAATGTTCGGTTGTCCAATGTGATTTTTCACTTCTAACATTTTTATCCTTTTAATCAAAATGAATCGATGCACGTTTATTGGATTTTGAGTGTATGTTTGAGTTCTTGGGTACCATTCATCATAGTATGTGGTCCAAGGGTAATTTTATTTTAATTTCAGTATCCATAAAAAATGAAAACAATTAACGTATATAGAAATGTTTTGTCCAAATGTGTGGCATTAGAAACATGGGGATCGTGACTCCATAGTCTTTTTTCACTAATATAGGTTTTAACTATCTATTATAGATATTGAAATTGAAAATATGTTTGGCATTCAACACATGGTGATCATGACTCCATAGTTTTTTCCCATAGTTATTTTTTTATCTTTATTATGGTTTAGAAAAAAACAAACTGGCAAAAAAGAAGTATGAAAAGGAAAAAATAGAATAATAAATATTAAACTGAATACACATATTACAGTTTTTTGTGATTCCCACCTATCATGTATAGTTGTTTCCCCTTTAACAATAAAATTATATCCTTTTCAATTAAGATACACAACACATTATCATGCATAATTGAAATTAGTTGAAATATGGAGATCAATTTCAAACAATGAAGGGGTTGTCTTGGGATATGATTGTGAACTTGATTAAATAATATGATTTATATGAGATTCATGATTGTTATACATGATATATTTTCAGTGAGAATTGTATGTTAATTTGTTTTGGAAAAATGGAATTCACTTTCATTTTTTAGATACCTTTTTTCTCTCGAGATTAACAGAACTCATTTTGGGGGGAGGGGTGTGATTATCTATATAAAGAGGCTAATATTAATTATTTATATTTTATTATTTATGTGTCTAAATTTATATAAGCATCGGTTTTAGTGCATTTCATTAATTGAACTTCATTTCACATGATTATGCAATTCATGTTTCAAGTGTCAATTTGGGGCCAATTGATATTCAGATTTTGGAATTCAGTATTTTAATTAATTTAATTTGATATTTTAGGATTTTATTGATCACTTTGTGTGGAAAATTTTTTCTTTTAGGATCAATGGTTGAGTCATAATGGAAGATGAATATTTTTTTTTGAAACAAATGCAAACATTTCAAGACAAAATCCTAATGTGCCTCAGGCCTATAAAATATAACTGGATCCCTAAATTAAAGTACAATTAAGCCCAAATTTTATCTTTAGAAATATAAAATTATGGGTATCACATTGGTCAAATTTTTTCAGAGCTAATTCTGAATTTTTCAAGGAGATCCAGGGTGCTGAATTTGACATTTAACTTGTGGGATAGATTTGAAATCTGATAAAATTATCCCACCATTTTGAGCATAACAATAATATGGAAGATCCAATTTTTATGAAAAATTACAAGATATAATATGAATCTCTAAAAAATATAATTCTCTTATATGACCCCTAAAAATTTGGCCATATTCAATATCTAATTCACACGTCAAAAGGGGGATGAATGTGGTATTATGTTAATGAGAAACATTGAAATGTAAAGTGTATTTTGATTTCTCATCCATCTTTTACTCTCCAAGTTAACAGAAAAAGAATTTCTTTATTGGGGATAGACCATAGTATCCTAATTTTACAATTTTAGGTGGGGGTGGTGAATAGATTTTGAAATCCATGTTTTTTGTTTAATTTTACTATTACGCTTTCATTTTGTAATTGCGAGTGAATATTTTCTCGTGTAATTTTTTCATTAATCTTCATTTACTAATAAAATTTCTTATTATTACCTTGTTATATTATTATTTAAATTATTTTTATACCATATCGTTAGGTATTTAATCCATTCAAATCATAGTTTGTGAAATTCTTTACACAATGGTGGAGTGACCATTATTTTCAACGTTTTCCTTCTCTAATTCTTCCCTGATGAGTCTACATCCCACTTCCATTGATAAAATAACATTAATGGGGGGATAAAACTATAATGGTTTGATAGAATATAGTATAAAGGGGATAGTTTGAAAGTTATTTCATGCAATTTAATATTTAAATCTATTTTTTATTTTAATATTTCCATTTGATGAGTTACATTCTTATTCATGTTCTCTAACTTTATCAATAAAAACATTAGAGGGATAGTAAGATCCATTTACATTGAGTGATCATTAAATTAATCATCTATGAGAAATTTTTATTGTCTTGGGAATTGTGTACGGAAACTAGTGAATTGTTTCGATAATTATCTCATTGTTTGGATACATCTTGAATTAATGACATGAAATTCTCTAATGAAAGAAATTCATCCAATACACCGAAGTGATAATATATGATCAAATCATTCTCTTAAATTTATTCTTTAAAACTATTTAATTATAAACTCAATTAAACCCATTTTGGCCACATCATAACCAAATTGAAGGATCTAGATTGAGCGGAAGCGCAGTGTTGGGTGGGGACCAACTTTTCTTTTTCCATAAACAATGATCAATCTAGGATCAATACAATGATAAATTCCAGTATACCTTGATTGAATCAAAGAAATAGATAATGAAAAGAAATGACTGATTCGAGAAATAGGATCTTTCCCATCATGTTTATAATAAATATATTAATTTCTAAAGAATTTAAATACCTGGGACTCTGGTGCTTTCTTCGTTGATGATCGTTGATAGTCTGAAATGACCCTTCCAGATTGAATTCATTATGTTCAGGAGGATCCAAATTAGAATCCTTCTAGAAGTGATATACACATGATCCAATGGTCTCTGATCAATGTCACTCATTCCTTGGGTTCTAGCGCGGCGAAGTGAATGTCTTGTGTCAATAGTTCATGATTACTTGTTTGTTGGTTTTGAAGAACTTATCTCATTATTGAGAGGGAGAGAGAGGAGAGGGGTTGAGATATAATTCATTTGGATAAATAATTCTCTATTCCAAACATGGAATTGATCACCCATCACCAGTTTCAGGCACAATTTATGTTCCCATCTATTAATCATGGTGGGGTTTCAGTGACAGTATTTAATTTCATAACAATGATTACATACAATTACAACCATTAGAGAAAACTCATTCCAGAAAATAAAAATAAAATAATTATTATTTGGGGTTCACCAACTTGTGAAAAATAGGCCCATAAATAAAATCATGTTCCACATAATGATAACAATATTATTATTATTTATTGTGCCCCTTGGATAAATAATATTTATCAACTTGTAAATAATTAATTTATCATCAGACATAGTCTTGGTCCGTTCGAACTCCTCTTCCAGTTATATAACACCCAAATAATATTTTTATTATATTAAATTAATATTTTTTATTTACAAACAAGTAAATAAATATTTTTAAATTTTTTAATAAAATAAATAAATGTATTTTATACAAAATACGGTGAATAAATATTTATGTAATTTATGTGATCATTTCAACATCAATAATATTATTCCTCAGTATTGAGAATAATATTTATTCCATTAATTAAATTCGTGTAGAATTTATTAAAGACCACCAGAAACACTTAGTGTGTGACCCTATAGCATTTTTTCTCATTGGAATAAGGTAGGCTTGCCTAAATTCCAAGGATACTGTCTAGAAATGGGTAAGTCACCCAAGAGAAAGAACTTAATGTCATAAAAATGACATCTACGTGTGAATGATCACTGTGTAATATAATATCATTGTCTCAATATCTCATCAAGAAGGTTTCATGGTACTGTCATTAACCTATATTCTTGATACGTCATTCTCTAAATACATGAAATAAACTCGCCGTTACACCATGGCCATGGAATTTTGGGTGATGGTTCTATTTCAATAATTGTTATGAGATATCATCCTCCATAAATGGAAGGTATAAATCTATCCTGACATATCCATTAATAACATGTCATTCGTGATGCACCCAACATACATCACTTGCTGCCAACATATGGCCTGTTGGGTTTCATCAGTAAGTCAATGTGTGCATGTCATTTTATGTTTTATTAATAATATTATATTCCATGGACCATTACAGACACTCACAGATAAGAATATCTGATAACAGCAAAATATGTAGAATTCCTACTAGAGGGTCTATTCTCATAATCACCCATCATAGAGACTACTATGTTTGAACATCCTGATAGTAAGTCTCATCTTCTTATGGGTACTCGCATCTTAAGGTCTATAAACTATGTTTCCAATCATATAATGTCATCCAACAATAGAACTTCATTTAATAATATTTTAATAGAAATTCATGATTATCGTCATATAGGGGAACTACTGTGACCTAATCAATGAGGCAAATACTATAATACATTATTGAATCATACTCATGAATAATAATGAATGATATTTAATAAGATGTTTGATATTTAAATACATTTTATATTTATGTAATAAAAGTACGACAAACTGGTTCTAGGACACCAACTCTTACAAACTCCCAGTTTGACTATAGACAACTACCTACTACTTTCAGTCTGATAGACCCCACCTGATGATCATGTTTCTACCCAGTTAAGGCTTTAGTCAAGGTGTCTGCCATGTTGTATTTTGTGGAAATACTACTCATTGCAACTTCGCCTCTTTGAGAAAAATCCCTCAATAGATGATACTTTTTAAGTATGTGCTTCTTCCACTAATGTGACCTTGGAAATTTTATGGTATCCACTTTTGTAGTATAATCACAATAGAGTGTGATGAGATTGTTACTTCTAGGTACCACATCAAAATCATGGACAAATCTATGCATACAAAATGCTTCTTTAGCTACCTTAGATGTTGTGATATACTTAGAATATGCGATAGAATATGTTACAACATCATACTTTGAGGTCTTTTAGTTCACAACACCTCCATTTAAAGTGAATATGTATCCCGTTTGTGACTTCATGTCATCTTGATCAGTCTAGAAACTAGCATCTACATATCCTCTGATTACTAGTTACTCATATCCTCCATAAACAATGAATATATCCTTAGTATGCATCAGATACTTAAGGATAGTCTTGATTGCCATCTAATGGTAGTCAACTGGGTTATCTTGATATCTTCAGAGCACACATATGCCTAAGTGACATCTAGCCTAGTTCATATCATGGCATGCATGACTGACCTAATCTCTGATGTGTATGGATTCCTTGTCATTCTTTTTCTTTCCACATGCATCGAAGTACACTTTTTCATGGAAATATGAATTCCATATGATTATGGAAACAATATTCTAATAGTTTCTTTCATATAGAATCTCTTCATTGTCTTTCCAATGTATTTAATTTGACTTAGGCCCAAAAATCTCTTGGATATATCACGATGGATCTTGATCCAATCAATATATGCTACCTCACCCATGTCCTTCATGGAAAATCATTTTTCCTACTATTCATTAACAAACTAAATGACTAGTATCTTATTTCCAATAATTAATATGTCAAAAACATATAATATTAGTAAAATGACTACACTACCACAAAACCATTTATAGACAGAAGGATCACATTTATTCTATATAAAACCAAATTACATTATGTCTTCATCAAAATGAATGTTCCATGACCTAGATTCTTTATTTAATCCATAAATGTATTTTTGCAACTTGTATATCTTATCGACATTATTTGGAGTAATAAACCCTTCAGGTTGTGTCATGTGGACATCTACCTAAAGGTTACCATTAAGGAATTATATTTTAATATCTATTTTCCAAATCATAGAGTCATGGTAAAAGGCAATGTCCTGAAGAATAATTATGGATTTCAACATTTAAATTGGTGAAAAGGTTTCATCATAGTCAATACCCTGATGCTATTTAAACCCTTTTGCAACCAATTGTGCCTTATAGGTATTGACATGATCTTCTATCTCTAGTTACTTCTTGAATACCCATTGGAAACCAAATGTATTTACATCCACTAGAGGATCTACCAAAATAGAGACTTGGTTTTAGTATGTGGAATCCACTTCAAAATCCAAGGCTTCTTGCCACATGGAATCATATATGCCACTAAATGCTTCTTTATAGGTTAAAGGATCATTATTATCATCTAATAATGAGTTAAAATCCTTGGTAACTATAAAACCATACCATTCTGGTTCTCTAACCTCCCTTGTACTCCAATATAGTTGTTGTGTCTCTGGGATAAATTCTTCTTCCATGGGGATTTGTGGAATCTTTTCCTCTACGAAGTTTTCTGTGCCTTGATTCTCAACATCGTTGAAGTCTATATTTATCCAACTATCTCTTTTAGATGTTTTCTCCCTCTAAAGTAATATGACATGTATTTCCATTATGACCCTTTTCTAAGTGGTTGTATAGGTAAAATCCCCTTGTTTCTTTGGGGTATACTATAAATGTACACTTTGTACGTCATGGTGTGAGTTTGTTACATTCAATGGACTTAACAAACACTTAACTTCCCCACACATGTAAATTTGATAAAATGGATTTTATTCCACACCAAAACTCATATGAAATGACATTTATTGATTTAGTTGGTACTTGTTTTAGTATGCATGCCATTGTTTTTAATGCATATTCCCCAAAGGATAATGGAAGACTTGCATGACACATCATTGATCTCAACATGTATAACAAGGTGTGGTTCCTCATTTCACATACACCATTGCACTAGGGAGTGTAAGGAGGAGTGGGTTGGGATTGGAACCCAAACCCCTGTAAGTAATCAATGAAGGTTTGATTAATATATTCTTCACCTCGGTCAGAGTGGGGTTTCTTAATCTTCATACCATACTGGTTCTCAACGTCATTTTTGTATTCCTTGATCTTATCAATAGAATACAACTTATACCCCATTAATTAAATATATCCATATCTACTAAAATAATCAGTAAAAGTTATGAAGTATTAGTACCCACACCTTATATCAACTATAAATGGTCTAAACACCTCGGTATGAACCAATTCAAGAATCTCTTTGGATCTTTCCCCTTTCCCAATAAATGAGGCTTTGTTAGTTTTCCCAAGTAAACATGTGTGAAATACACCAAGTGGGTTTTGTTTGAAAGAATATAAATATCCATCTTGATGGAAGTTATTCAATCATTTCTAAATTATATGTCCCAGTCAGTGATTCCATAGTTGGGTCTGGTATGAGTCTTTTGAAGTAGCATTGTTTTTTATTTCCATTACTTGGTTTGTGTAATCCAACATGGAAATACTATTATAAAAATGTGTCTTACCAAAACAAATGCTATATTTATAAAACAAGCACCCTTCATTTCTGAACTTGAAGATAAATCTATCTATATACAGTCTGGATACAGAAATAATGTTTTTGATATAGAATGCACATAATAACAACCATTAAACAACATGATCATCCCAAATGGATACGTGAGGCGGTAGTCCCCAAAATCCACTACAACAAGTCCAGCTCCATTGGCTACTCCTAGATTTACCTCCCCTCAGTCAATTTTCTTAATTCTTCATGGTTCCTATATTTGTATACATATTTGAGCACCAAAACCTATATCTAATACCCAATTTGTAGAAACACATAAATTAAACTCGATAACAAACACAATGAGAGATTCCCCTTGTTTCTGTAGTTGGGTGCTGTTTTTTTTTCAGCGTCCCTTCCTCCCAAACACAAAACAAATAGATTCCAGTGCCCCCCCTTGATATTTCTTTTATCGGATGGGCATGAATAATATATAAGATTAAATCTATTTAACTTCCCTTTACTCTTGTTGAACATAAGGAAAAAAGTATTTTCATGCTTCATGTATTTGTTCACTTGGAGAAGGAGGATAAAAAGATCTGGTAAATACTTCTCAATGTTTTTCATATTAAAATTTAGAATAAAGATGGAGATGTTTTGAGGGAGTGATGTGAGAATGAGATCAGTTCTCAGTTCTTCTGGGAGTTTAAACCCTATAACCTCTAGGCACTCAATATAGCCAATGAAATTGAATATTTGAGGCGTAGTTGGGGAACCCTTTCTATGATTATTCTAAAAGAGTGACTTGGAGATCTCAAACCATTCTTATCTCTCTAGGTAAAGACCACGGAGGTTCTCAAGAATTTTATACACATCCATGTTTTCACAAGACTTCATTAGTTCAATATAAATTGATGAAATCATCAAACATTGAATGTCAAACGCATCATTCATATGTTTCTCATAGTCTAGGAACTCTTCATCAGTCGCCACATGGGCAGGAGGGTCAGGAAATGAGGACTCCAGCACATAGGATTTCCGTTCAAGCTGTAGAATAACCCAAAGGCATCTAAACCATTTGTGTAAGTTATTGATGTTGAGGATGTTTTATTTATCTAGTATGGATCGCAGGGATATTATTGTTGAAAAGATTTTAATTTTTTCTATAATTTAAAAGTACGATTTTTATTAATTTTCTTGATTAATTTTTTTGAGAAATAATAAATTAATTTTATTATGTCTCCCACTATTTTATCATGTTCTAATAGCCCTCACAATTGAACTCGGAATTTCAAGTTAGTTGGACATTCTAGCGAAATTGATCCATATTCCACTTTTCATAACCCCAATAAGGGTTGGTCAAGCTATTTGAGGTATTTAGGTAGGCAGTTCTCTGCCAACTATAGGATTTCTACTCCTTGATCCGTTGAGTGGACTCCCAAATCCAGAAATCCTGAATTGGATTTCCTTAACACTTGCTTCAAAATTTACACCAACTCTATCAAGGGCTACACCTCTTGATGTAAAATGGTTAATTTCACATGAATTTTTTTAAGGACTTCCTTTATATAAGTAATTATCCCGAAAGGGTTTGTCAGACACATAGTTTTATAGATTCTTTCTCTTAATAATGTAATGGAAGGCTTATTCTGATTAATATTTTATTGATGTATTTTATATTTTATGCGTAAATTTATGAATATCATTGTCACATGTTTTTTAATATTAAGTGGAACCGACTTAAGTGATTAACCACATCTCAAATAATATTTACCCATAATCCTAGTTTATTTTTTTTTTCATATTTCATGCTTGTTAATTCATTGATTATATGATTGTTAAAACACATCCAAAATGAAATAACCATGCCACTTACAGGAATAAAATAAAGGGTATGATCATAATATTGTTATAATGGATATTTTATCTACTAGTTGATAAACTAATCACTGACCTATGGGATAAACACTTTGAACCAATTCATGGTTCTTGTTTATATATTTCCACCTTCCCAGCTGTGTGTCTTCTTGGATTAGTTTCACCTCATCTCGTAACTTGGATCTCCTTGACCAGCTTCGTAGCTCCATCCATTGCATATGATTTTACTCAACACAGATGAGGGATAAAATGTGTTTTACATTTAAAAACCATGGGAACACAAGCACTACATATTAATGAGGAGAGATGGCTCGTAGGCCAATAATTTATTTTAATTGAAAATTACATGGAAACCAATGACATATAATTATCTGTTCTAGATAATGATCATCCAAAAACATGAAAAAAATTGCATTTAATAAAACTATAATAAAATTCTCTTATAATTATTATTAAATTTAAATCTTGCACGAATGGATTATTTATTTTCTTTAATTAATCAATCCTTTTATCTCAATCCTTTCTAGATTTTCTTGAGATTCTCATCCATAACTTTGGATTTAACACTATGAATAACTTTATGAATCTACCCAACATGCATTATTTTCGTATAATGTTTTACTCAAGTTACATATGGAATATACGATTTAATTCCTACTATCACAATGGGTACTTCATGCACGATTACACAGATCACATGTATTTTGGCCATGTGCTACGCTTCAATAAACAGAGTGACAACATGTAATTTGTTTATACATGATTTGTTGATCAAAAATTATTAAAATATTAAAGTTTTAATTTTTCATTATTTGGTAAAGTAACTGATTTTTAGTTTCAACTACATGGAGTGTAATAACATCAATGTCTATCTGATGTACACGATTAGGGACTCAGCGTGTGTGGTTTACCACAAAAATCTCAGAGCACATGGCGTGTCCAATGGGCCACATGTCATGTTGTCTCTAGTTACATGGTCACCGGTCTGCTGAGTTGTGCATGGGATACAGAGTTTTACCCGGCCCTAAAAGATACTGCATTCCATGTCAAGTGGGCTACACGACGTCTAATCCGGTAATAGTGTTCATATATTTCCTAGTCAACATGCGTTGTAATAATTAATTACACTGCATGTTTTTAATTCACATGGATTGAGTACTTTCCGAACTACTCCTGATGCACTGAACACCACTACACGGTTTGTAATTACGATTACATGACTTGTATGGATTATTACATGATGTGTAAATTCGATTAAATCGTGTGTACTATTGTGTTACCTAGACAGAATTGTCAACATAACCTTGTGAGATCCTCGATTTCATTTTAATGAAGAAATTATTTATTTATGTTAGATTTGTGATAAATGATAGAGGATGAACATAACTCAAAAATCAGATTACAAGAATGATTATCCAGGAATTGAAAATCTAAACTATTAAAGAATAAGTCATCAGATAATTATTTAAATAATTAAAAATGATAATGAGCCCGCTTTGATATCAATTGAAGGATCCAGATGCAATTGAAGTGTGGCATTGGGTGGGGCCCAACATTTCCTTTTCCATAATCGATGATCAATTTGGGATCAATACAATGATAAACTCTAGTATCAATGGATTGAAATAAATAAATAGATAATGAAAAGAAATGCCAGATTTGAGAAAAACTATCTTTCACGTTATTTTATTATTAATTTATTAATTTATGAAGAATTAATATACCTAGGTCTCTGATACTTTTTTTTGTTTATGATCAATGATTTTTTAGATTTACCCATCCGGATTGAATTCAATGCAGTCAAGAGGATCCAATGTATAATCCCTCAAGAGGTGATTCACACATTCTCCAATGGTGTCTGATCAATACCACTCATTCCTCTGGAGCTAGCATGGAGAAAAAAAATGTCTTTCATTGATCATTATTGATCACTTGTTATTTGGTATTAAAGAACGTCTATCTTTCTTGAGAGGGAGATAGGAGAGAAGTATATAGAGAATTCATTAGGCTCAACAATTCTCTATTCCCGGCTTGGAATTGATCTCATATCACTGGTTCCTGGTACAATAGATGCACCCATCTATTAATTAAGCTGGGGTTTCAGTTATAATATTTAATTTCGTAACAACGATTAAATACAATTATAACCATTAGATAAAACCCATGACACATAACAAAAATAACAACATAATTATTTTTGGTGCATCAACTTATGAAAACCCAAAACATAAATCAAATCATATTCTACATAATGATAAAATTATTATTATTACTTCTTACCCCACCTAGATAAATAATATTTATTGACTTGTAAGGAATTAATTTGTCACCAGACATGGTCTTGGTTTGTTCAATCTTATCTAACATTTATTTAACACCTAAATAATATTTTTATTATCCTAAATAAATATTTCTATTTATAAAATAGAAAAAAGATATTTATTAAATGTTTAGTGAAATAAATTAATTAATTTTATTCACAATCTGGTGAATAAGTATTTATTTATTTTATTCAATCATTTTAACTTGAATAAAATTATTCTTCAGTCTTGGGAATACTATTTATTCCATTAATGAAAATCAAGTATAATTTAAATGAGACCACCAGAAACACTTTGTCTGTGACCATCTAGGTTTCATTCTAATTGGCATTAGGTGGGAATGCCTAAAGTCCATGATTACTGTCTAGTAATGGGTCCAGGCACCCAAGTGAATGAACATAAAGTCAAAATGGAGAAATCCACTTACTAACACTAAAAATGTTATATAATCCCTTGCCCTCATTATCTCAGCAATTAGGTTTCATGATATTGTCATCAACCTATATGCTTGATATGCCATTCATTGACTTCCTGAAATAAACTCATCATTACACCATGATAATGAAATTTAGGGAGAAAGTTCTATTTCAATAAGAGGGATGATATATCAACTTCCATAAATGGTAGGGAAAAATCCTTTCTCAACCAATTTATTAATAAAAAGTCATTCACGACACACCCAATGTACCCTACTCCACACAAACATATGGCATGACAATTTTCATTAGCAAATCAAAGTTCACAAGTCATGATACATATTAATGATAATATTAATGTCCAAGGACCATTACACGCACACTTAGAAAGGAATATCCAATGAAAAAAACTAGGAATTCCTATTGGTTGGTCTGTTCCCATAATATCCCATCATAGAGACTACCAAGTGAATAATACATGATAGGAAGCCTCATTTTCTTACAAGCACTCAGACCTAACAGTCTGTAAACAATGTGCCCCATTATAGTAGGTCATCCAACCAAAAATCTATATATAATAATATTTTAATAGCACTTCATGGTTGTCATCATAGCAGGAAACTTCTATGACCTTATCAATACAAAAAATACTATAGGACATTATTACATCATAGTCATGAAGAAAAATGAATGATATGTAATAAGATGTTTAATATTTAAATATATTAAATATTAATGTAATAAAAGAAAAAATAGTTGGTTCTAAGACACCAAATCGTACACAAATCATCCCTATAAAATTTATGTTTCTTTGGGGTTCTTCATAGGTCCCTATGGATTTTATAGCCCAAGTAGTTCTACAAGACACCGCGTTAACCAAAAAACGTGGGTAAATTTGGGGACAAATAGTAATACTTGAGTACATGAGTTATTATCCATTTATATCATTATATAGAATATTTATTTTTTCATGAACAAGATCCTTATTTTATAATATTCTAGAGAACTTACTATTCATCCCCTTAATCCTCTGAATTTTTTGTCCTTCCTACATCATGTCATCCACATAAATTAGGATAATTATGTATGTTCCATAATTCCTCCATTTTTGATATCTATAATTATCAAATTCACTCCCTCTGAAACATTCCTCAATAAATCAATCATCATACTTCCAGTCCCACTATCAATGTTCCTATTTCAGGCAATATAAACTTCACTTTATTTTGAAAATTAGGCTTTATTTACAATGGTCTTCAAATCCCTTGGGTTTCTTCATGTTGATCTCCCACTAAAAATCAATATGAGTAAAGGTAGTCTTCAAATATATCTACTCCTTGTGTAAAACATTAGATTAAATATTGATTTGTAATATTCATATTATATTACTCTTTACTACTGGGGATGTTTTTTATATGAAATTTATTACTTCAATTAGAAACATTTCACCACCTAAAATGCATTATATCTTCTAATTATATCATATTTTCCATTCAAAGAGTAGATCCACTCTTTTGAATTTATAATATCCCCTTGAATAGTTTATTCAGCTTCCATGTTTCTTTTTTGAAATTTTGAGGAATTATTCTCATCCTCTATGGATAAATACCTCCACATTGAGCCACTAAGTGATGTTACCTCTTATGGAAATCAAAGTTCCCCAACATCTGCAAGACCCATTCATTTTGCATCAACTATATACCACTGGCTTGGTTGATTATACGATGAAAGAGGATAATATTAACTGCTTGTATTTTAATATTCTGGTTCATCATTATTCATAAACACAATTTTTAGTGCATTTTACACTTTGAACATCTTTTCACATCATTATTTCAATTCCTTCTTAAAATTCATTATTACATGGTATATTTTTTTAATAATTTATAAAACACCCAATGGAATTCATTTTATTTTAATATATTATTCTAATATTTCCCATTCCATTTTTAATTTTTCATTCTTTTGGAGTACTTGACGAAACACGTTGTAAGGCGAGTAAAGTGGTATATCATGCCAACACATTCTGGGAAAAGTAAACTACACAGCAGCGCAATAAAAATAATTTAGCTACCAAAACCCAATCCCATTGATTCTAAAATTTTATATGTAGATAAAAAAATCAT
The DNA here is from genome assembly GCA_963277665.1 of Viscum album. Classification (NCBI taxonomy): domain Eukaryota; kingdom Viridiplantae; phylum Streptophyta; class Magnoliopsida; order Santalales; family Viscaceae; genus Viscum; species Viscum album. The sequence continues at coordinate 304,810,978 of OY728130.1, forward strand.
CGGTAACATTTAATTAAAAACATACCCAATATAATTCCGTTGTTTGAATGGTTTTCCTCACGGCCCAAGTTGAAGATGCAATTCGGGGAAAGATTCTACGACCTAGAAAAACAACTCACCAATTCAATCATATCTCAAAAAACCCAAATTCCATTTATTATGAAATTTTAAAAGAGTTTAGGGGATATCCTTATCAACATATTTTTTCTCTTGACCACCCAAATTCTCCTATATAGATGCTATTTTGCACACATCTATTGGAGGTATGATAGAGGGATCCCAATACGGGCGAAGAGTGGAGAAGTCCAAATTCTAAAAACATTCCACCACACTAGTCCAACCATAATCAAGGGGGATGAAATTAAATTTTGGATTATAAACTCAATAATTCCTAAATTCCTATTTAATTAATTGTTTTTAGAGTATTCAATCATCCTTTTCAGTTGTTTTCATTTTAATGTTATGCTACCAATTGGATGTGGTAATGGAATTTCTTCAAATTGTTAGTTTCTCAAATAACCTTACCAATAAATAAATATTCTTATTTTTATGTTTTATTCAAATTTTGATAAAAAATTGATACCATTTTTATTAAATTTTGAGTTTATTCACACAATGAAGACATAAATCCTTTAAGAAATGGTGTAGTGTTCATCATTTCATTGCTTTTCACTTCATTAATTCATCCCCCACGAGTCTAATTCTCGCTTATATTGAAAGAATAGAATAAATGAATGGATAAACTACTCATGGTTTTATACAATGAAGTATAAAGGGTCTATATATTATGTTATTTATCACTCATTTAATTCTTAATTACTTCATTTAATTGAGAATTGTATTTGACGATCTTAACACTTCTTCATCCTTGTTGAATTTTAAGGCCACACACTTCAAGTGATAATACAAACCTCTACCTTAGAGTGATCCTAAAAATAATCCTCCATGTATATAGGAGATTATTATTAGTGTATGTAGGTATTAAAAAAATAACTCATTTTGGTATTTTTACATCATTTAAATAAACCATTTAAAATTTAAGAAATTGAAATAGTCTTAAAATGAATTTATCCATTCCATTCCAAGCGAAAACCTAGGATCAACACATTTTCTCAAATTTAATTCACATAGGTATATTAGGGATAATTTAAACAATCTCAAAACAAACCAATGTTATCTACTTCATATCCTAAAACAATAAATAGAATGTATGTGTATGTGGGTTTCTACTTAGGTCTCTGAGGATCCGACATCCCAAGCCACACTAAAAGCGACCACTTAACCCCAAAAACTTGGGTAAATTTGGGAAAGAATAAAATTTTAAAACCATTTATAGGGATGAAAGTAATTCATCTCAACACTCATTATATTATTCCCCATTTCCGTTTTACCACATAAACTTGTCTTATCTTTTTCCTTTTCTCTTTTTTCATTTTTCTTGTCACATGTCCGCCTGTACTCGTGCCCAATCAAACTGAATTGTTAGGGTAGATAGTACTAGGGAAGGGGAGTAAAATAAAATTAGGGAACTATTTACATTATATAATAATCTTCCTAATAACCAGTATTCAAAAATCAATCCCATTTCAATGGACGGTCATCAAAAAACCAACTCATAAACTCAGGTGGGAACCAAAATGGAAATCCAATGAGTCAGACCCAAACATGGGAAGTGTTGTCGATTAAATCTTGAATGAATACCTAAAACCTTCTAGAACCAATAAACCCTATTTAATTAGGCATTATACCCAAGGATAATTCCATTATGTCTTCATAACTCATGTCCTAAACCCCATCCAACCTCCCATGGGAAGAAGCTGGAAATACCTTACCTTCATGTCAAGGAGTTCAAAGACATTGTTGAAAACATGTTCCCACCACATCATCTTGAATAAGATAAGATGAGGATCGTTCCATTCTCATTTAATTAATGAGAACATAATATTTTAAATAATCTTAAACATACATCATTCCCCTCCTCAGACCAATTGAAAATATAATTCTACAAAAAATACTTCCCCCATCACAAAGAAATTATGCTTAAAAAGTTCATCCAAAACATTTTTGAAAAAGAAGGGGAGTTATTTTATGAAACTTTGGAAAGGATTAAAGACACAATCAAAATGGTACCTCACCATGGATTTTAAATACTATAAAAATATAAATTTTTTTATGAAGGTTTAGGTTTGGGAAACAAAAAAATGATTGAAATGATGTGTAACGAAACATACAAATACAAAGCCACAAATAATGACTATGAGTATCTAGAAGGACTTGATGAATGAAACCAAACATGAGGAACATCACCATACTATGAGAAGCCACCCAGATCTGGTGGAATTAACACTCTTAAGGTTGAAGAATGTATCTAGAAAAAAATTTCTACACTCACTAGGATGGTCAATGAGATCGTTCTTTGGAAGATCCAAGAAATTGAAACTGTTGACCCTGTTTGCACAATTAGTGACAAACATGACCAAAATACTGACAAATCCCCTACCATTTCATCAAGGGGGACACTAGTAGAGGTCAATTCACTATATTTTAGAATCTAATGTATAAAAATACTTTCAATACATTGTATAATGACCATCCAAGATTCTATTTGAATGATAACCATCAACCCATCCAACAACCCAGCTAGCCACTAGGACCAAACCGCTACCCTCCATAAAATTTCTAATAACATATGCAGTTCAAACTAAAACCAATATAATAATATAATCCTCATATACAATACTAACAACCTATCCAACAACCCATTCAACAACCAATCTAAAAACACAATTATCTTCCTAGGATAAACCAACCGGAAAATGCTCCTAACCAATATGTACCTCTACCAATCCTTGCATAGTTATGTAAAAAAATAGAGAAAATGAAATCAGAAGTCTCATCCCATAAAAATGAACTACAAAACATTAAAATCAGGAAAGAACCCATTCCTACTCAGGTGGTACCATCTTTATCCTTAATGGGATAATCCATTTACACAAAATCCTCTCATGAACAAAAAAGCAGTGTATATTTTAAGAAGTGGTAAATCTCCTGAGAAACCCGAAAAACCCATTTCAGAACAATTAAAAGCTTCAAAAACACATGAAAATGATGGAGAAGCTCCCATAGACTTGAAATACCCCAATGATAATGTGAAGGAACCAAAACATCACCAAACAATCAAACAAGATTCCCGCTTCCCTCAATGCATGATATGAATATATAAACCAAAATTGAATGAAAATTTAAGGCAAATATCCTCTCAGGTTAAGTTGAACATCCCCTTTATCAATGAAATCAAAAAACATCTTACCTACTCAATGTACGTGAATGAGTTTTTATCTTTTAAAAAGATTTTTTCACATAAAAATAATGTCTATTTAGATGCTAATTTGAGCACCACAATTCAAGGGACCATTCCTCCAAAGTATAAAGATTCAAGATTTCCACACATCAATTTTGAGTTTGGTAAGAATAATGTTTGAAAAGTACTTTGTGATCTAGGAGGCAGTTAAATCCTTATTACATATTCCATATATTATTAGTTAGGGATTTCAGAACACCAACACACATCTATTACACATTAACTTGTTGATAATATTATTGGAGTTCCTAAGGGGATCATAAAGGATGTTTTGGTGAAATGTGAAAATTTCATTTAACCTGTTGACATCATTGTTCTTTAAATTCATCTAATCTTATGTCCAAGGGATAAAACCCTTATCATCCTTGATCGTTCCTTCTTAGAAAAAATCAACATAGTCATCTGTATTAGGAATTAGAACATAAAAATAACATTTGGAAACATAAACCTCAACTTGGACATCTACAATGAAAACTCTCAAATTAGGGATGATGAAGGGATCCATGAGTTCAATAGGATTGGTAGTATTTATAGTGATCTAGAGGAACTTCATGGAATTATTGAAGTATATTTAAGTCAAGAATAAATTTATTTACTTTGTTAAAATGATGGAAATTTTTCTCCTTGGCTAGAATCCCTTTTAGATAGATATTTTATTGATTTTATCAAATCACAAATCAATGATACAAGTTGAGAAATTAATAATATCGAGTCCATACCCATTCATGACACTTATTGAGAAAATATGTTGGTTAAAAATTCTGTTGAAAATGTACCAATTCTATTAAAAGAATTGTAAAAATATATCAAATTTGATAAAAAGTCCCATACTTCTTTCAAATGTGTTAACCAATATGATCCTGAATTTATGGTCCTAAATTCAAAATTCATGTATGAATTCTTAGGGGATAATCAAGCCTTTCCTGTTTTCAATTCATCCTCTCTTCAATCCAATCTAGAGATGATGCATCTGGTTGTATTAGAAAATCATAAGAAATAAAATGGATAGAACCTTTCTGATATTCCTAGGATTATCCTACCCATTGGAACTCAAAATATATTTTTTAATATAACTCCAACCCTTGTCGCCAACCTTAGAAGAGAATCCATCCAAATAATATGGATGTTGTAAGGAAATAACTTCTTATGTTGTTCAAATATGGTATCATATAACCTATTGTTGAGAGTGATTGGGTAATCCCAATTAAAGTTATTCCAAAGAAAGATAGAATCACTGGAACCACCAATGAGGATAGTGATCTTCCCCCCACAAGGTAAAATAATTCATGGGGATTCTTCATTGACTATAGAAAGCTCAAATCATGTACCAAGAAAGAATATGTCCCTTTTCCCTTCATTGATCAAGTACTCATGTGAGTGGTGGGTCATCAATTCTACTACTTCCTATATGGATTCTTAGGGTACAATAAAATTGAGGTCACTTTAGTGGATCATGGAAAAAAATTAACTATCTATTAAACAGTTTTTCCTTTGAACGTGTTCCCTTTGGGTTATGTAATGACTCCGGTACCATCCAACAATGAACGATAGGAGTCTTATTAGACATGGTGGGGGATTTTATAGAGATATTTATGGATTATTTCACTATCTTGGGGGATAATTTTGGGGGATTACATATAAATTCTAAATGGGTTTTGTCAAGATGAAAGGATAAAAATCTAATCCTAACCAAGAAAATTCCATTTCATGGTAAATAATGGTCTTGTACTAGGCCATCTATTCTCTAGAAGAGGAATTGAATTTGATAAATCTAAGTTTAATAATATTTATCACCTTCCATCTCAAAAAAATGTCAAAGAAGTTAGGTGTTCCTAAGGACATGTTGTTTCTATAGAAGGTTCATTAGGAACATTCACTCCATTTCCAAACCTCTTTTTGCTCTTTTGGTGAATGATTCTTCATTTTTATGGATATAAATCTATGAAGAATCATTATACACACTCAAGTAATATCTTATCTATCCACATATCATGAAATATCCTAATTGGAATATTCGATTCGAGCTCATGTGTGTTGCGAGTGACTTTTTTGTAGGAGTTTTATTGGGAAAATGTTGTGAGAAAACTCAATGGGTCATTTATTATACATGTAAATAATTAAATGATTCAAAAATAAACTTCACCATCAATATGAAAGAGTTACCTATTTCTGTCTTTGATTGAGATAAATTAAGGTCCTATATTTTAGGATCCCCCATCATTATCTTCACCAATTATTTAGATATAAAATACCTTTTCCAAAAACGAGACACCAAAGCTAGATTGATTTGTTGGGTTCTTCTGCTTCAAGAATTTGATTAAAATATTAATGATAAAAAAGGTTTTTGAAAATGATGTAGTTGATAACATATCTAGGATGGAATTCAAATACAAATCACATAACCTTTCTGTGTTTGATTCATTTCTTGATTAGTACCTCTTTTCTATGAGTGATTTTCCATGGTATGATGACGTAGAAACCCACTTGGTTATGGGTGACATTCCAAAATTCATCAGGACCAAATCTAAGAGGAAATTCATTTCTGATGACAAAATAATATGTGTTTAATGATCCATACATCTTCATGTTCTGTCCTGAACAAATCAATAGGTGATGTGTTCATGTGTTTGAGAAAGACTCTATTCTAAAATTCTGTCATGGGGAGGCATGTGGATGCCACTTTTCCAAAAAAAACTACTAAAAAGGTTCTAGAAAGTGTTTTCTACTATCCTAACATTACTAAGGATTCTTACAATTCCTTCAATAGTTGTCTTCAATTTCTATAATTAGGATCCATAACCAAAAGGAATAAAATGCCCCTTACACCCATTCTAATCATATAAATATTTTATTGTTGGGGGATTGATTTCATGGGACCGTTAAAAAACTCTACGGGATATATCTACATCCTCTTAGTTATTTATTATTCCTAAAAATGGGTTGATTCCATTCCCACCAAATCTATTGACCATCATGTAGTGATTTGATTCCTCAAAGTGAACATATTTTCATGATTTGGAATTCCTAGGGCTAATATCAGTTATCATGCAACCCGTTTCTACAACTATCCATTCTCGGTACTCATGTCTTAGTATGGTATTTCCCATAAAGTTCAACAGCCTACCATCCCAAACCAATGGTCAAGCTAAGTTGGAAAATAAGGAAATGATGAAATTTCTTGAAAAAATTTCAATCCCTATATGAAATATTGGTCTAAGAGACTCTTGGATTCCCTTTGGGAATATCATAAAACCTTAAAAACCATCCTAGGCATGTAACCATATAGGTTGGATTATGTAAATTCATTTCATTTACCTATTGAAATTGAACATAAGGCCTTTTGGAAAATAAAAAAATAAACATTGAAATTTATTTTGTAGAAGAAAAGAAGAAATTACATTTTAATGAACATGAGGTGATTAGTAAAGAGCTTTTTGAAAATTAAAGTATAAATGAAGCCATAGTTCAAGTATATTAATCTCGAAATATCAAATTCAAACACTTTAAATTGGGAAAATTCATGCTCTTGTGTAGTTCAAAACCTCATTTACACCCAGGAATGTTAAGGACTAAATGGTGAGGTCCTTACATAGTGATTCATGTATACCCTCATGGGGAAGTAGAGATTTAGGATCCCACTACTGATCATGTCTTCAATGTCAATGGTCATAGATTAAAACCATTCATTGAATAATTCATTAAACACGAAACACAATATGAGTTAACATAGACATCCTATGAACTAGAAAAAATTGATAGGTTTAGGGTCTAAGTCAGTCTAATGACTATAAACTAAAAACATTATGGGAGGCAACCCAGTAGAACAGGACGCATCGATACTGATAACAAAATACAATCCTTGATATTGATAGTTCAAATGCATCACTGATAGAAGGATTTCCATATTGACACATGGTGTTATAGACACATGGTGGTACCGAATCATGGTGCTTTCGACACATGGTGTTATTGATGCATAGTGATAGTAATGGATGGTGCTACTTATGGAATGACACACCGATAGAAAAATTGAATGATCAGAAGTTTAAATGATTTGATGACCTAATGAGTCAACAACACATGGAGACAATGGTAGGATGGGAAACTCATACCGATTAAAGGACTCACCGATGGAGTGAGTCATTGCTGCATTACTCATCGAAAAAGGATTCACCGACAGACTGTATAAAATTTCATTAATTCAAAATTATTTTCCAACGGTCATATTTGAGTATTTTAATTATACTAATTAAACTAATGATTTTTGTATACAATATTAAAGACAATTTCAATAAAAAGTATGAGGAATGAGTTACCTACACATTCTCATTGTTAGGCATTAGAATATAAAAGAAAAGAATGTTATTTGATGATATAGAGATAAATAAAAAAGTATAGTAGATCTCTTGAAAGTGCATCATACTAAACCTACAAACAAGTAAGGCAGAACACACGAGGAACTCTTTATTCCTTCTTTCTATGAATCAGAGAATTGTCATGTACCAATGTTCCAACATCTCGGTAGCATTCAACTGGACCTATGGTAAAGATCACTTCATTTTCCTAGAAGATAGAACACTATGATCGATGACACATTGTTTCACTGTATTCTTTTAGAAGAGGACTCTATCTTAAACTCTAATACATCATAGAGTCCAGAGTTTAATTGTATAACAAATAGAGAACTTTAAACCTTGTATAATATTTATTGCTCTATTTTGTGTATGTTATTTTCATTTTGGGGATGTGTGTGAATCTGTCTGAAAAATACACACTGTCTCCTTCACTAAACTGAACGATATAATATATACTCACACAAATATCATTTTACACATGTTTATCCCATGTAGAACTGTGGTAGAGTTCTTGTGACATACACAGTGTTTTGTAATGTTGTATAAACCCCAATTTAGGGTTTGTATCAAAACCTTTATCTATATAGGCTTCTTGGTGGAAGGTTATCACCAAGTTAGGAGGACTATGTCTCAGTTTGAGGCTAAACCTATGGTTTTATATTCAATATGTTTTCAAATTTATTTTTCTCTAATTACTTTTGTACACCAAAAAACTGAATTTCATTTCGATAGTTAGTATTAATTATTTTTTATAACCGTTTTGGATTATTAGATTAGTTTCAAAAGTTGTATCGATGTTTCATATTGTTAAAAATGGGAAATAATCAATCTTTTAAGAAATAAGTTGAGTAGTTAGACTATTATAAATTCAATACTTTAATTAACTAGCCTATTAAGATTTGAAAAGTAGGAATCTTTAAAATAAAACTTTTAATAGAAACTTTTATAAGATCTAAATTCACCCCTATTAATCATCCTACTCTAACCAACATTTCGTATCAATGGATTTTTTATTTATTTGTATTCTATTTTTTAAAAATATTTTAAATGATTTTCAACCATGAATTTAGTTTTGTTTTAAATATCTCAAAATTTTTGTTAGTTCAAAATTTGTTATTCTTCAAAATCCTATCTTTTATTCTTCATCATGTATAATACGTTAGATGGTGCTGGTACCAACAGAACTTCATTATTTAATGTGACTAATTATGCCCAATGAAAAATTAAAATGAAAATTCACTTAGAAAGTATGTGATTTGAGATTTGGTATTCAATTTTATATCAATTTAAGAATCTAGAAACTATTAGAAATAATTGGGATGACCCAATCAAGGCTGACTATGACAATAATTGCGAAGATATGAATGCCTTATACTATTCGTTAGGAGATGAAGAATTCAATAGGAATTCTTCATGTAAAACAACACATGAAATTTGGGACAATATTACTGTTTATCATGAAGGAACATAAACTGTTAAATAAATGAGACTTAAAAAATCTAATATTAAATTTTATAACTTTATGAAGAGACCCGATGAACCTATTTATGACATATACCTCAGATTTAATGAAACTGTGAACACCATGATCTCTCTAGGAAGAGATGTTATAGAAAAAGAGCAAGTAATGAGAACCCAAATATTCTTACTAGATATATGGAGAGAAACCTTACTGTAAATTAGAGAATCATGTGAAATCAATAATCTACCAGTGAAGGAGTTGATTGGAAAATTGATGATGTATGAAGATGACCTAAAATTAAATAGTGAAGAGGATAATGAGCTGGAAAGAAAATATGTTTCTTTTAAATCTAATACATCCAAACAGAAAGACAAATTTTAGGTTGAATATAAATGTTCAAGTAATGACAATCATCAATAGACAGGGATGAAGAGATGGGTCAGATAGGCGGAAAGTGTAAAAAAATATACAGAAAGAATAAATTCTTCAAGAAATCCTACTTCATAGGAAAATATAACAATATGTCATAATGGAAAAATATTGTAAAAGAGGTGAAATCTCAAATGAGATAGTCTATTATGAGTGAAAAATAAAAGGACATGTAATGGATGACTATCACAAGATAAAGTACAAGAAGAAGAATGATGATCAGGACAGAAATTATAAAAAGTCCATGAAGGTTACTTTGAGTGCTTCTAAGGACAACCCAAGTGTCTCATTATCATCTCCTGATTAGAAATCCATTAAATCAATCATGTGTTTTTTGACACACACATACTAGGCAACACTAATCTCAATTGAAAATAATTCTTACTATTTAAGATATTAAAGTGAATCTAAAAACTTACCTAATGAAAAACTGTTTGAATTTTTAAAAATTCTCTAGGACACTTGTATTTAACTAAGATAAATATAAATCTTTAAAGAAGAAACATGCTTTTAGTAATGCTTTAAAATATGAACTTACTTTAGAAAAAGTGAAAAATTCTCAACATCTTAAGGAAAATAATGAGCATAAATTTTCCAATGAGAAATTGAAGAAAGACTTATAGAAGTTTATCAATGGAAATGAAACTTTAGATCAAATGCCAGGTAAATAAGTATCTCCCAAATATGCTATTTTTAGATTATACCAACCAGGAAAAATAATCTATTCTAGAAATCATTTTTTATCAAAATCTAGAAAATTTAGTTTTATGTCCAATTCTTGAAAATATTCTACAAGTTCCAGCTGTTATACATCTTAAACTATTTCAAGTTTTAATAGAACAAATAGAGTTTACTTTTCAAATACAATACATTATGCTTATAGGAATACATGAATCATGTGCTGGTTCCAACACAACTTATTACTAATATTACTTGACCAAAGTAGATCTTGGTTCCAAAACCTTCTCCAGATTGATACTTTTTATACAGAGCTATTTGAAAAGCTTATGTAAAAGGAATGGTACTCAGACAATGGTTGTTTAAGAAACATGACATGAGACTACTCAATCTTTAAGAACCGTATGGAGATTGATGGTGGACATATCACCTTTGTTTATAATGAAAAAGGGAAAATTATTGGTCTTGGACATATTGGTAGCTCTAACTTAGTCTTAATTTCCATAGTACAATTTATTGATGATTTAAAATATAATATTCTTAGTATCTCCAAATTATGTGATTATGGATTTAATTTTAAATTTGAGAATGATTCATTCAATGTTTTTAATTGTAGATACGAAGTATTTTTCTGTTCTCATTGAAATGATAATATATATGATACTAATTTAGATTCTTTAGTTTCTCAAAAAAATATTCCTTGAGTGCTTTTCAAATATAATTGTGATTTTCGGAATGGATATTAGGTCATTTTAACATTCTCTCTCTTAGAATTATTACTAAGTAAGGTTTAGTCAAGGATATACCTAATATTGAATTTCAAAATGAAAAATTATATTATCCTTGTTAAAATGGTATGCAACATAAAATGTCTTTCAAACTAAAGAAATAAGTTTCTAATTTTCAACCTCTTAAGTTGGTCCACATGTATTTGGTTTGACCATATAGAGTTTCAAGTATTAATTGGAAGTACTATTTCTATGTTCTTGTATATGACTATTCTAGATATACATGTACCTTTTCCTTATATCACAAAAGGTAAGATTATTCTCGTTTTTCAAGTTTTCTAGAGTAGTATAAAACCTTAGTGGTCTTTGAATTAAAACCCTTAGAAGTGACCATGGACATGAGTTTGAAAGCCAACAGTTGAAATCATTTTTTCTCACAAAATGGATATATTCATAACATCTCTTCTCCTAGGACACCACATATTAATGGAGTTGTAGAGAGAAGGAGTAAAAACTTAAAAGAAAAAGCTAGAACCATGATTATTGAATATGATCTACCAATCTACTTTTGCGATGAAGCTATGAATACAACTTTTTATATAATTTATTAATTATTTATTAGGCATGTCCTTAAGAAAACACCCTATGAGTTGTGGAACAATAGAAAAACAATGTTAATTTCATCAAATTATTTGGTTGAAAAGTACTATCCTTATTATAGAGGAAAATATTGACTTCTTTTCATCTAAATGTAATGAAAGAATTTTCTTAGATTATTCAATATCTATTAAATCTTATATAGTATTTAATAATATGACCAAACTTGTATAAGAATCTGTGCATGTAAAATTTGATGAAATAGATTAACATGATCCCCAGACTACATTAGAAATCCTTGAGGTTTATTTGTCAAATCTAAACACAAATGAAAAATATTCAGACTCTACTATTAAAAAACCTATATAATAACCCAGCCTTTTGGAAGCTTTATAGATTCTAGTCATGATGAACATGAACCCATTGAAGAATATTAAATTAATATCCCTTATTTTTATAGTCATATTAGAACTCTTAAAACCATCATTTAGATGCTATAGTTGGATATTTAAATTAATGCACTCAGACAATAGCTTCTCTTAGAAATCAGGTCAAACATCAATCCTTTTTATCGCAACTTAAACCTAAGTACATCAATGATGCAATTGATGATGACTTTTGGGCGATGAATATACAATAATAGTTGATTCAATTTGAATGAAATAAAGTTTGGAAACTAGTTTAGAGACCCAAATACACCTTGACTATATGTACTAAATGGGTATTTTGAAATAAAGTAGATTTATCTGGTAACATAGTAAGAAACAATGCTAGGTTGGTTGCACAAGGTTATAGTGAAGAATAATGGATTGACTATGAAGAATCCTTTGAACTAGTATCTATACTTGAGGCCATTTGAATCCTTCTTGTATATGCAGAACATCTATTTTTTAAATATTATCAAATGGGTGTCAAGAGTTCATTCTTGAATGGTTATATAATTGAGGATGTTTTTTGAACAACCCCTGGATTTACAAATCCCCACTCTCCAAATCATGTTTTCATATTAGCTAAAGATTTATATTGTATAGAACAAGCTAAAAGATCTTAGTTTGATAGGCTCAACACTTTTCATATTTCTAAAGGTTTTACAAAAGGTGCTGTCGATTCTACTCTCTTTATAAAATGATTTTCAATGGATGTTTTAGTTGTTCAAATCTATGTTTATTATATTATTTTTTGTTCTTCACAAAATGATTTAAGTATTGAATTTTAAAAAATGATGAAATGTGAATCTAAAAATAGTTTAATGGGGGAACTCAAATTTTCATTCAGTTTCAAAATTTTCAAAATAAATAAGGTATTATTTTGAATCAATGTATGTATAATCTTTTGGAAAAGTTTGGATTTGATAGTACAAAACACAGTGAAAATCCAATGAGTACAACTTTTGAGTAGGACCTTGATGAAAACGGTTAGACTATTGATTAAACCACTTAAGGAAAATTAATTGGGAGTTTAATCTAATTGAATTCTATTAGGCCTGATATTATGTTTAGTGTTTTTATGTGTGATCATTTTCAAGATAATACTAAAAATTATCATTTCACTGGTGTTAAAATAATTTCTAGATACCACAAGAATACATACAATTTAATATTTTTATAACCTATAGGAAAATAATTTTATTTATTCAGTTATTATGATACTGATTTTGGTTGTTTTAAGTTAGATAGAAAGAGTACTTATGGAACATGTCACTTTTTGGGAAAGTATCTAGTTTCTTGGTGTAGTAAGAAGAAAATTATGGTTCATTATCTACCACCGAGGATAAATACATAGCTGTTATTATAATATGATCTTAGATTTTGTGGATGAAACACACTTTTCTAGACTATAGATATCAATTCAAATATTTACTTATATATTATAATAAAACAAGTGCTCTTAATATTTCTTTGAAATCTGTTTCACAATCTTGGATAAAACACATTGGTCTAAGAAACCAATTTTTAAGATATCATTGTCAAAAAGGTGATATAACTTTAGAATTCATTGGCACTAAACATCATCTTGGTGTCCTTTTCACTAATCCATTGAACACTTAATGAATGAACAACATCATACATGAGTTAAAAATGGTCAATCTATAAGGACTTATGATGTTATTCTGTAGGTTGATTGTTAAGTTAAGTTGTCATACCAACACTAAATGTATAAAGGTAGTAATTTCTTATAGTCACTGAAAAATGTTTCTTGCTGGCATAGTTTTCATGCCGATACTGATGCATTGTCATGCCGACACTATTAGTGTTATGGAAAATCTATCATGATGATAATGGAGCCTTATCATTTCGACATAGTTAGTGATATGAAAAATCTATCATACCAACCATGATTATTCACTGTTTTTATTAATTTTACATTTTTTCCAAAATTAGGTTGTTTCATTGATTTCATTGAACCCAGTTTACGAATTTATGAGGTTAAAATTTCAATATTTTTGTGAACTCAAATCACATAAATGAGATAAATCAGATTCAATCCATCTTACTCTCTTTCCTTCTCACTCCCATCCATCTATCTCTTCTTACCTTCGACCGTTCACCTCCTGACCTTCAGGAGAACAGTAAGAATGGTGCATGTGATGCATGATCTAGAAGATAATTCAGGCACCGAGTAATGTGTTTCTAAGAAACAAATAGGGGTTTCTTCAGGGACTATGAATATTTCCCTTTCATGCTAAGTGTTTTCTCTGGAAAAGTAAGTTCTATTTGAGTGTTTGTTGGAATGAAAATCCTTTTCATTGAAGGTTTTGCAGAATCATGGTTGTATTGAGTGGTTTTTAGATGAAAAAATACCTTTCTACCAGAAGTTAGTTGATGAGTTTTACATGAATGTGGAGTTTGAAATACAAGTAATTTAATTTTCTTTGATAAAAATAGTTATTTAATGAAATGAGATCTATTTTTCATGTACATTGTAGGATGAATGTCATAAGGTACCCCATAATGGTGTGTTTTATGACTATCCAGGTAGTTCTCCACCAAATTGTAACTTTTTATGTTATGATACATCTCTCAAGGAAATTACAGACAATTCTGACCATATGATACCTATTGTTACAGAGCTAGATGAAGAGAGAATGAATCTTTTCAAATTTATTAGGAATTAGATATGCCCCAGAAAAGGGGACATTTCATCCTTGAAGTATCAAAATTTATATTTGGTCTATCCTATAAGAAAACGTATTATAGTAAATCTTTATATAAACCTTATTGAGCACATAAGTGAATTGACCACACCCTCTTAGAGGTCCAACTCTATGTTTTACCCTAGGATGATCTCAACTATTTTTATAGAGAAGGGATGTGTTAATGATTTTGTGGATATTATCTCTAAGTATAGAGGGATTTCCCTAAGAAAAGAATTTTGTAAAAGGATGAAAATCAAATGCAACCCTTGGAAGATAGAATGGGTTGGTGATGAGGAGAAATTATAAGAGAAATTCAACCCAGTGGACCACCCTGTTAGGCCATGGAATATGGTGGATCCATGCCTTGGACTAGATACTCATTTTAATTACTCATTAGATGATGAAGAAGATCCCACAACACCAGGGAGATATCTAGGGTCCCCTAGGGATGATAGAAGTGATCCTAACACTATAGGATCACCAAAAGATTTTTTATTTTGGACCTCCATGTCCACCACTTTATTTACCCTCACATGAACCCACTCTTGGATCTAATGGAGATGAGGAGACATAAGTCTCATAGATTTTAGTGTAAGACAACAAGTCTTGTAGCTCTAATGATTTATCAGAAAAAGTAGAAGATGAATATGATAGAAAATTAGAAGAAGATGACAGTGATGAAAGTAACAGTGATAGTGAAAGAGGTCATGGTGTAGGAAGTTAATATGGAGATGATGAAAATCTTAATGGAAGTGGAAATTAATATCATGGAGATGGTGATTATAAAGATGTTAGTGAATGTGGAAGTGAAGGTGAGTCTGGTCATCAAGATAAGGATCCAAATACTATTTTTGTAGATCATATTGAGTATGTTGTTCAAAAAGTCGTTGTGGAAGTAGTAGAGGCCCCTCCATCTGGACATGTATATATTAAGATGATACTACAATGTTAAGGGGAGAATCTTATAGAGAAATATTTGACTGTGGGAGATCCTTAGTCTAAAATAGTGAGAATAGATATCCCTCATCCCAGAGATGCATCTATTGCTTCTGAGTGGGACTCGTATCCAGGTTATGTCTTACTTATTTTGGACTATGTTGATTCAAATGAGGACAATTGTGCTAATCTTGGGAGACCTATGGTTGGGGAGTGAGTTTGTGTTGAAACCTCTTAAGCAGTGGCATCTACCTTGGTTCTTGAACCTCCTATTATTTCAGTTTCTATTGATTATATCACTAAATTTAAATTTTATTAGTAAAAAAGATGATATTTATTTAGATGTTAGATGCTCAGTTCAAACTCAAGTGGAACATGTTATTAAGCAAGACAAAATAGATAATACTAATTTGAATTATTAGTTAAAATCTCTTAATTCGATGATTAATGAGATGAGGGACTCTATTCTATCTGTTTCTACTTAAGCTCTTATCAGTGTAAGTGAATATGATGGATTCATTGTTTCAAAGAAGGTGATAAGTGAAATTCCACTTAATTTGACTACCACAACTGAGAAATTTATTCCCAATAATACCAAATTGCGAAATGAGATGAAAAAATTGATTTGTTCCATAAATGGGTTAACCACTTAATATAAATGTTGTTTTGAGGCTATGCTTAATGAGCTTAAGGAACATCTTTTAGCTCATATCATTGTCCATTCTACCTCTTCTCAACCTAATCAATCATCTTCATCTTTGGACATTGAGGTAGTAAGATATGTTGTTGTGGAAGGATTAAAAGCTTTGGTTGAATGTTTTGTTATGGTTTAGAAAAATACTAAGAATGTAAATGACATGGTTAGGTATTATACCAAGGGTGCTTCTGAAACTCAGAAAGAGTTAATCAACAATATTAATTTGTATTTTTCAAAGATTATTACCAAGCAACAAATGACAAGTATTTTTACAATTTCGGATGATAAGTAGACTTTCTCCCAGTGACCAAAGCCCTCAATGATCAATTGTAGAATCTAAAAGACTTCACTCCTTTGTTTGATAAGTTTTTTGAGAATAAATATTATTTTGAGAAATATATGAAGTTTGGGGTTGAAATAATTGAGGATTTAATCATGTTTTTGAGGAAATACTTGTATGTGAAGAGTGAAGAAGTTGTGGTGCCTACTACTACACGTATTGGACATGGTGGATTAGTGCCTCCACATCAGATGATAGTTTTTCAGACATTAAATTAGATCAGACCAGTCATCCAAGAGTAAATCAAACCTTGGGTATTTCCACAACATAATCCTAGTCCCACCCCTAATATTCTCTAATTAATACCTCTTCTAACCACTAATTCTTCCTCCACTAGAACTTCAATTGATCCCTCAGAGAATGGAAAACCCCTCTTAACCATGATAAATAGGGTGGATGATTTTTTATTGGGCAGAAGTATTGCAATATTTTTGGTGTCTTTCACTTACTAATGTAATACTTTGTACTTAATTGTTTAATCATATTCAGTTCTCTTGACATTCATTTATTTGTTCTATCTCTATTATTATCTAATACATCTTATTTCATTATTTATTTTACCCATTTGATACCCTTTCACTTTTTTATAATCCCAAAAGGGGAGTATTGTTTGGAATTATCCTTACTTACATTACTTTTGGTAAAACTATTATGTATTTTTTTATTCTTACCTCAAATTAAATATGGGAAGAAAATGAATCAGTCATTGATAACATTATATTAATTTATTTTTTTGATTCCATTAATATTTATGTTACCTTCAAACCATATCTATATATTGATAAAATTCATCTATAATGGGAGATGATAAGTAGAATGATTATATTACACAAAAAAT
Source organism: Viscum album (assembly GCA_963277665.1). NCBI lineage: Eukaryota > Viridiplantae > Streptophyta > Magnoliopsida > Santalales > Viscaceae > Viscum > Viscum album. The sequence goes on from OY728130.1 coordinate 304,828,535, forward strand.
GATTTCCATTTATAATTCCATGATTTGTGATCCTCAAAACGGGGGAGATTGTAGACCCAAAGAAGATTTTTTGCCACCCCCTCTTGTTTTAATAGTCACAAATCATGTCAAATATTATTAATAATGTATAATCTTTTCAATAATGTTTATTAAAGTTCTAATATGAACAACTATGATTATATATGATCACAGATATGTTTAACGCATTCTGATAATAATTATGTTATATGACAGTCCAAATAGAAATATTTACAAGTTATCGGAAGCTGAATAACTAAAAATTAACTTTTTTTATTATAAAAAAACTTTTCACTAGAAAGTGAGAAACCACAATATCAAACATTATAACCAAATAAAATCATTAAAAAGGATAATACAGATTATGTCTATGGGATCTACCCCTCTATAGTGATTATAACTTGGTGACAGTCCTCTACCATCGCATGACCGCTCGACTATCTATCCCGTGAAGAGTTGCACAGGCATAGTACCGATGGAAGAGCCATACCCTCTTAAAATTACTAATCCAAATGGGATGTGCAGGTGAAATATTATATCTCTGGACCTCATATAGAGAAGATAAATGTAGTATGATAGTCGTAAACACATCAAAAGTTCAAAACTAATTCAAAAATGAAGATTCATCCACAAACATATAAATAAAAAGAGAGTCCCATCCAAACGAAAATATGAAGATACAACCAAAACCAACATCAAATACTCCCAAAAATACAATATATTCATAAAGTATCCTGCCCAAAATGCCTCACTTTCACCTCCTTTGAAGTCATTCCATCAAAACAAAATCGCACATCCAAAAATCCAAAACTGAAAGATCACAAAACCACCCTAAAAAATCGAGTCATTTATAAGGAAAAAATCACCAATGTCATGAGGGAGAAGGAGATCTTATAGAAACTCATCCATGAAAACGTTGTAACACTGAAGACACCACCAAACTAAAGAACGACAGAGAAAAATCCAAAATACAATCCCAAAAACATGAATAATAGAGTACCATTCAAAGAGAAAACGTCAATGAAAAAATGAATAACATTAAACCAGCACCAGTATGTAATAATAAATCCTCGTTGCACCAAAACTAGATCCAGTCACCACCATCTGGGTCACCCATGGATTCCACCCCAAACCACCCAACACACACATATGGGGACAAAGCAATGCCCTCATACTGCAGAATCTAGAACTTAGCCTCCTGTCTAACATCACACTGCCAAGGGAACCCTATTCCGTGAAGGTGGAGTTGGGAAAGAATCATATTGGAAATTGTGAACAATGCCAAGAAGACCGAGCCCATGAAGTCACACAACACCACCATGGAAGAGGAGACGACACCATCAGATCATCGATTATTGGAAGGGTATCTAAGCTGATCAAAAGAGATGCATGTAGGTGGTGACAAGGGGGAAACCCTAGTGATTCCACACCCCTTACTAGCTCATCCAATAACTTGCAGGGCACTACTAAGTATAAAAAACTGACACCGAAAGACAATTGATTAACCAATGAGGACATTTAAAAGTGTGACACACTAATGCCGACGACTAAAAGGACTCACCGATTCCAATAGCACAAAGGAATCACCTATTCCAAGATCACAAAGAACTCATCGATACTGAGAGTTGAACTGTATCGCTGATAGAAGGATTATCCTACAGATGCATGGTGATACCGATGCATGGTGCTACTAACACTTGAAACTACCGAGGCATGGTGTTACTAGGGAATGGTGCTACCGACGCATAGTGCTACTGACACATGGTGCTGCCGATGCATGGTTCTTCTGATGCATGGTGAAACTGATGCATGGTGCTACTAATGGAATTGACACACCAACAGAAAAATTGACTCACAGATAGTACAAATGAATCACTGATGTAATGAGTCCTCGACACAAGGAGACACATATAGAATGAGACATCGATACCGATAGAAGAACTCACTGATGTAATGTGTCACCGATATATTACTCACCGAAAAAGGAGTCACTGATATAAAATATAAAATTTCATTAATTAAAAATTATTTACTAATAGTCATATTTTAGTATTTTAATAAAACTGATTAAACTAATGATTTTTATAGGAAAAATTAATGACTATTTCAGTAGACAATACAAGCTATGGGGTACCAGCAAATTCTCATTGTGAGGATAGATAATATAAAATAAAAGTATGCATGTTGAAGATAAAGAGATACATACACATGCATAGTAGATCTCTCAAACGAGCCTCATACTGATCCTGCGAACAAGGAAAAAGAAGACATGGGGAAATATTCATTCCTACTTAATGTGAATCATAGAACTAATGTGAACTAATGATCCAAAAACCCTATAGAATTAAACTGATCCTAAAGAGAAGAAAAATTAATTTTTCTGGATGATAGAACACAATTCTCCAAGACACTCTGTTTCAGTGTCTGCTTCCAAAAGATGACTCTAGCATCAACTTTGATACATCAAAGAGTCCAGAGATGAATTGAATAACACAAAGATCCTTCTAAACCCTACATAATAAACATTTCTTTGTTGTGTGCCGAATTATTTAATTTTCTTGTAGTGTGTGAATCGGTCTGAAAAACACACACTAGCCCCTGCACTAAACATAAGGATATAATATATCCACAAACAACTATTGTTTTACACTTGTTTGTCCCATGTTAAACTATGGTAGAGGTCTTGTGACCTAGACAGTCTTGGGTAATATTGTGAAATCCCCAATCTAGGGTGTGGATCAAAACCTTATCTATATAGACTGGTTGTCAGCAGGTGATCAACATGGGGAGATGACTAAGTCATGTCTTGAGACTGAAACACTTGTTTTATATTCACTATTTTTTTGAAATTTAGTTTTCTCTCTTTTCTCAGGTAAATCAGAAAACTGAATTTCACTTTGATAGTTAGTCTTAGCTAGTGTATATAACTGTATAATATTATTATATTATTTTCAAATGTTGTCTCAATATTTCATATTGTTTCAACTAAGAAATAATCAATATTATAAGAAAATTTTGGAACTGTAAGACTATTATAAATTCTCATATTTGGTTAAATGTCCTAGTATATTTTTAAAAGGTGGAATATTTTAAATAAACCATTTAACATAAATTTTTATAGGAACTAAATTAAACACGCTCTTGAGTGTCCTACTCAAATATATATATGTGTGTGTTTGTGGGGGGGGGGGGTGTTTGTGCAAAAGGGAAATCAATATTTCATGGTGGATAACCCCCCGTGGGACTCGAACCCAAGACCTCAGGTTGATAATAGAGCTTTCCTTCCACTGACCTATGACCTGCCCTGCACATATCATGAATATTATATATATGTATAATAGTGTTAGTATATATATATGTATATATATATATTTTTATATGTGAATTTATATTTATATTTAATTTTATTTATTTACCCATATTTTTTGTTAAGTATGATAAATTTAACAGGTGCTTTTTTTCCATTCCTTTTTTTTGTTTATTTTCATTTAAAGGGACATCAAGGGGTTTACATTATTTTCTAATTTATTGGTGTGTATGATTTAGGGGATGTTGATATTGAAGGAATTTTAGGAAAATAAAATATGTACATACCGAAACTACCATCATTGATGAGGCCTATCTAAGTGGCAAGGTGATCAAAGGAGTAATCATATGCATCATGAACTTCAACTTCAACCACTAGGTGACTTCATTCCATGATTATCATTTATAATTTCCTTTTATAACTCCATTGATCTACCTATACACATTATAATTTTTATTATCTTTAAACATTGGCGATAATGTTATTATAAGTGGGAGGGGTAAAAAATAAAAAATAAAATGTCAAATATTTTTTTTGGATAAATGGAAGAAAAAATTTATTTAACCTTGAACAAGATAATACACATTGTACGCCTTGAAACTGAACTATAAATAAATTTTCATTCCTTGATTTTGATTTAAATCCATGGTTATGTTCATGAGCATGAATGTTGGAATGTGTGGTTGTCTAATGTGATTATCACAGTTTACATTTTCATGCAATATTATAAAACAATTCCAGATGAAAGTCATTTTGATTTCGGGGTATTAGTTGAGTTCATGTGGTACATCAATAAATTGAATAGTTTTTTGTGATCATTTTGATTTTCACTTGAGTAATCATAAAAAAATTAATAAATTTGAACGTAAATCAATGAAATTACCTAAGACATGGCTGTCAACACTTGGGGATCCTGAATCAATATTCGTTTGGCCCAGAGTTGGGTATCTTCTCTCTATTTGTTGAAATTTGAATTTATTTTAGATTGAATTCAATCGAGATGATTCCTAATTTTGTGAGCTTCACTTGGTGCTCTATGGTCTTTGAACATGGGATTCATCGACAATGTCTCGCTACAGGGGTTGACTTGATTGAGTGAAATTTCAATTCCCCTGGAAAAATTTTAAAAAAGAAAGAATATTCATATTAATATTAAAATATGATTCCATTTAGCACTTCCTGATTTTTCAATTTAATAAAAATGAACCCCTATGTCTATTGCGACACACAACACATAATATTGCTTATTTGAAATTGAATGAAATTTTGCGATGAATTTGAAGAATGGAATGGGACTGGCAGTGGGATATTCCTTCAAACCTACCTTGTATTTAATTATTTTTATTTTGGTTCATAATTTTGTTGAATGAGGTCTTTTGGTGAGAATTTTATATTAGAATGTTTCGGGAAAAGGAAATTAATATTTCATATTTTTATGATACCTTTTGGTCGGGACTAGAAAAACTCATGTTGTGTTTGTGATTATCCACTAAAAAGGAAAGTATTAATTGATTATATTTGAATATTAAATTTCATCATTATTCATAAATATCATTTTTAGTTCATTTTACACTTTGGACATCTTTTCACATCATTTTATAAATTCTTTCTTAAAATGAAATATTATATAGTACATTTCTGAAAACAATTTAAAACACCCAATGGTCTTGATTTTATTTTAGGATTTCATTTTAATATTTCCTATTACATTTTAAATATTTAATTTTTATGGATCATATTATTAATCACATTCTAAGATGACCAAAGTGTGATTTCATCCCATCACATTATGGGAAAATCAACAGGGAAACAACCCAATAAAAATATATTAGCGGCAAATATCCAATGACAATTATTATCCATATTTTTCAAGAAATATTATACATCATCGGTAATATTTCATTCTATAGTGGATCAAGCTATCTCAGATGTTTAAATGGAGTTCCAAGTGGCCCCAGTTAAAGATTCAATTCTGGGCCAGATTCTACGACCCAAAAAATAGCCCCCTATTCAATAATATTAAGGATAAAAAAATTTCATTTGTTATGAAATTTTATAGGATATTAGGGGAAATCTAAATATTCATATACGTATTCTATTTCCTACCTAAATATGGCCATATAGATTCTCATTTGGACACATCTATCTGAGGCTTGCATGCTGAATCCCAATATAAATCAAGGGTGGAAAATTAAAAATTATACAAACGTCACACCCCATAGGGAAACCATAATCATGTGGGAAGACATTAACTGAATAATTATTGACTAAAGGATTCCGAAATTACTATTTAAGTTAGATGTGTTAGAGGATATAATCATATCTATGTGTTATTTTCATTTAAATATTATGTTGTCAATTTGATGTTGTAATCAAATTAATTTAAACTGTATGTTGCTCGAATCACCTTATATTATTAACAAAACTTCCAATTATTATTGTTTTATACTCTTTTTTTTAAAAAATTTATACCATTTCATTAATGTGTGTATTTATTCACACCGTTAAGAGACAAATCCTTCAATTAATAGCTGTGTGTTCATTTTTTTAAATTACTATTAACCTTTTCAATCCCCCCCTCATGAGTCTGCTTTCCACTTCCATTGAAATAATAGAATCAATAGAGGGATTACCCACACATGAGACAATCCAAGGGAGTATAAAGGGGCTATATTAGATGTTATTTTTCACTCATTTATTTCTTAATCACTTATTTTAGTTGAGAATTTTGTTTGAAGATCTTAAAACTTCTGCTTCCTTATTTAATTTGATGTCCACACACTTAAAGTGCTAATACGAACCCTTACCTTGGAGTTCTAATAAAAGTTATACTCCAAGTGTAATGTTTATTATAATTAGGTTTTATTTGTATTAAACGAATAAGTGATGATGGTGGATTTACTTCATTGAAATAAATCATCAAAAATTTAAGAAATTGAAATAGTCTAAAAAGGAATTCATCTAATCCACCCCAAGTGATATCCTTGGATCAAATCAATATCTCAAATTAAATCCACTAAGTTATATCAGTGTTAACATAAACCATCTCAAAATAAACCCATGGTTTCCACATCATTTCAAAAAATAATCCATAGAATGTACTTGTTTGTAGGTTTCTTCTTATGTCTCTAAGGATTCGACAACCCAAGACACACTACAAGAGATTGCTTAACCGTAAAAACATGGGAAAATTTCAGTGAGACCATTGGCCATCAAACTATAGATGATATTCCCAAATATGTTTCTAAATAAATTGGAACTTCAGTTTCTGATACTTAAACTTATGGTTCTCCTAATGAAGACGGATTTTCTAGTAGATATTTCTATTAAAATTCATAAGTTCTCAGGATTATGAAACACCTTAAATTAGATGAAATTATGATGAATTCATTCTTGTGTCTAGTATCACTGATGTTTTTTAATTTCCAATATTTTCATCTATATCAATTTTTACATAAGTATTTGACCTCTTTTCCTCAATTCCTTATTCAACCAAGTTCTAATTATTCTATAGGATTTTCTCATTAAAGATTACATCTCATCTTCTGATGATATTAAGTTGATTATCAATCCAAAATTAATATTAAAACTCATCATTTACATAACCTATAAAAAATTTAATTTGGAATTTTCCTCCAATTTACCTCTATTATTTTCATTAACAAGATCATAAGCAATTAAACTATAAATTATGAGGAGTGAAGATAAAATCAGAATTTTATGGTATCAAAACCACCATGATATTAAATGCACTATCCTAGAACACATTTGTGATATAAATATGCATACATAATATTAATATATCATAATAAATCTACTAAACCTGAATATCATGAAAATTAAACAAAAAAATAAACAATTTATTTATTTTCCAAAAAAATGAAATTTTTTTGAGGAAATATAAATATATATTATTTATAAAAATTTTAAAATCTATTAAAAATATAAATATTTTCTACCCATTTCAATATAAAACTCTTAATGTTTTATATTATATTTAATTTATATGATATTTCAATGTAATAAAAAATTTATAATTCAATTTGTTGTATTAAATTTTTATATATTCTAAATATCATATATATTATAATTTACAAACATTTTATAAATTTTCTCTTATGATTAGAAAATATAACTTATATATATTGTTCACAATGAATTCCATTAAATTTTATAAATATTATTTTAAAATATTAAAATTTATTATTTGGGAAAATGGTTTTAAAAAAAATTATTTAATTAATTATAATTTCTCTAAATAAATAATTTCTTTATAAAATAATGATAAATTTAAATATCCACAAATAAATTTTATTATATCATATTAAAATTATCTAAACTAAAAAAATTATTTAATATGTTTAAAAATAATTATTAACAATATTATTATTTACCTTTTCCAGACATGTATATTGCCTAATGGTATCCCCTTACCACCCTTACGCAAATGCCCTGGATAAGGGTAATTGTTGTTTTTAATAACTTGTGTAAAGGTAAATTAAATCTTACCTTTATGTAACCAATTTTACACCACTATGAAAAGGTAATTTTTTGATTAACATTACACATATCCCTCACATAAAGGAATTTTCTTTACTCAACTCATTTTTGTAGGGGTGCTGTCAATGTTTTATATGTTACATAATAGTAAACATTAGGGACCTTTATGCTTAAGGGTAAAAAAATACAATGTCCCATTTTAATATCCCAACTTTATCCAAAGTTACAAAAAATTATTTTATTTTTGATTTCTTAAAACGGCCATTGAAATGATATCTTGGAGGTTACATGAGGTCCAGATGGTGTCCAAGGCTCATTTGAATATCAGAACATCGAAAATGGAGATAGTAGACTGGGTCACATGGTTTTTCTAAAATCGTGTGACCTCGGGCACATGGCCATGCGCCCTTTTACAGACATGGGACTATGATCTACTGCACGATTTGTACAAGGTTAGTCAAACTATGCACAAAACCATGTGAGGTTCCCTAGTAAAGAAGAACCATGTGCATGGTTGGAGGATAGTTTTTCCATGCCATGCATCCAAACCCTTTGCAATATAAATTTTATGGAGATACCAATTTTCCCCCACTTTAATGTTTAAACCTAGTTATTTTTTCCTCCCTCCATTCCATCAACTAACTTCCTCCCTGCAGGAACATGAAGCCCCTCTCCCACCACCAATGGTGTTTTGACGTATCTCCCTTGATTCTCATCCATTTGCTTCCCCATCAGAAACTACATACTCATCTCAGTATGATCTACCTTCCACACTTCTATATTCTTAATTTTCTCTGAGATCTATTGTGATATTTTGGTTCAATGAACATTTTCCCTATTTTTAGTGCTTTTTTAAATCGTCAAATTTATTCTATTTTTGGTTTGAATCATATTTTTTTATCAGATATGAAGAGTACCATAACATTAAAGAAGGGTGTCTACTCCTTATTCCCATCGGGTCGTCGCCTTTTTTTGACCCACTGTCGTGCTTCTCATCATAGCCTTCTGGGGAAGCCTTATTCATGCATGTTAAAGTGATGGGTTTGATTTTTCATGTCCGTAGTGACTATAGATTATGGTTAAAAACGTTAATATGGTTTTCCCCTTTACTTTATACACCCCTTTTTGGTGTGCCAACCTATATGGGATAAAATACTTGTTTTCTTGAGTTGCAATTCACCATTGGTGTGTGTGTGTGGCACCTTAGACTAATTTTTTAATTTGATAAATTTTTATATGTCAACTAAATAACCATATATTAGATCCCTTGGGAATGAATAAAATTAATTATAATATATTGGACCATATGTAGTTCTATATGCCTTATGCGTTCTTGAATCTTCCTTTTTAATTCCATTTTCCTTATATTAGACTACTCATGAAAGTATTTGAATCCCTTACCTATTTATATATGTATTTTCATGATTTTATGTTGTTTTATGAGAGTTTTCCTCATTTTATGATTATTTCCTCAGCCCCTGTATTGTTAAAAATTGAATATTCTACTTGTCCAAGATTGATGCATTGAGATATATAAATTTCATTATTTACATGTGTTAGGGAATGATGATGACATGTTTCTTATTTATATTTAGTTTCTTATGCAAGTGCCTAATGATTATTCATTGTATTAGTGTCTAAAATTTATATTCTATTATTTGGTAAACTTTTATCTTCAGATATTAACATGGTAAAGTTGAGATGTAATTGTTACATGCTTGATTTTGGGTTGAATGTCATATCCCATGTTGATGGTTTTAATTATATCCTTTGGATAGCTTGGTAGCATAGGATCGTTCCATGCCCTTGATGGAATGGGATTTTTTTTTAAATGGATTAAAATTATAAATTCTTTTCCTTGATTATATGCATTACTTGATATCACTCACTTGATATGGTATGAGAGGGAACATGGGTATCATATTAAGGACTCCATATATGGACTCGCCATGCTTGGATAGATACAAATCGACGTGTCGGGAGAGATGATTTATCATTCCAAGAAAGGTACACTGTGGTAGTTTCTAATACTTTTTAGTGACACAAGTTCTCTAGGGGAGAAACCAAGGACAATCTTATTTGGAAAGATGGTTATTCCAGTCCTCGAGTGATACCTAGACCCCTTTGTGAGATACATGGTATAGACTCAAAGTCACCATCATCGAGTGATACAAGGGGTTCTATATGGGGAACGATGGATGTTATTGATGTTATTGGGTTATATAAATGTTCTCAAAGAGTCCCTTGGGATTTTTTTAGATGACATTTAATGGGATATGGACTCTACCATTGGATTTTATGGTTGTTTATTTGATTTTATAATCTTATGAGAGGCATCCTTAATTATTGTTATGAGGTTTCTTGTGCACATGAAATTCTTCCCTTTGAAAGAGTTTCATCTCTTTATTATTATTATTATTTGTGAGAACACTTTTTTGGTGACATGTGTAATAGACCCCAAGACAAAAAATGAGATTGGGGGTATGCATTCTTGTACATTTTGATCACTTTTTGGGTTTACTTACATGTTCTTCTTGCACATGTACTTTATTCATACAATTGGAATAGGTAAAATAAGGTGGTATGGGAAGGGTGTTTGTTTGGGAACCCAGACCATGTTTTTAATGATTATTTTTTTATAAATTTAATATATTTAGCACACTTCTATTATCTTACACCACAAAATGGAATGGTCTTGACACCATGTCTGCCGGTCTAATGAGATTTATATTTTACACGTTGTTCAAGAGCTATTTGGTACCCATTTAGACTTTATACTCAATGGTATGGACAAAGGGAAGTGTGTTTCTTACCTGAATAGCCTTAAGGCCTTCTTTTTTTATTTTATTATGGATAATCCCCCCTTTTAAAGGTTTAAGGGGAACCCATACATGACCAGTAGGCCCAAGGAACAAGGCCTGAAAAACCCAGATCATGTTTTGATAGCATGTTGTATATTCTTGTACCCCTAGCATCTGGACATAGAAATCAACTTTTTGAATCTTTTATTTATTATCTAGTTCTGTTATCTATTTACATATGTTATTTATGTTTACCTTTTTACTTTTTATTCTCTATGATGGTGTTTATGCACCCACAATTTAGTTTATATTAATTACAGATTTGCATAATACTATCTTTGACGGAATAATATCCCCATTGAAACACCTTAGTACATCACTTCTTGTTGAAATCCTCAGGAATTTTGGGATATGTTCTTGAAGTTAAGTTACCAACCTAGATCAGGGCATGGTTTATTTGCACCCGAGTACAGGATATTACAATTTTGTATCAGAGATTATTTTACTTTTATAAAAAAATTAGGTATTAGGCATGAGTCTCACATATTGGGATTTGTACTTGACCCTATGATTGTATATTGCAAACCCATGTATAGGGTACAACCAAATTACCTAGGTTGGGATTGGAATTTTTTATTATTCCATTGATGGTTGATATGACTTCACCATTGGGTGACACAGTTATTTTGTGTTGATATGGACATTTGTATTATTGTGATGATAATTTCTATTACTTCATCCTGATGATATGAGGGTATAGAATTAAATGAATCATACTAGGAACCACACGAAATGAATTTTTATGAATATTACCACCCCATGTCTACTTTAAGCATAAATCTTCTTGTTTTCATGTGATTGTTGTTGGGACTTGTTGTTATATATTAATGTGATTTATCATTATAAATATAGAATTTTAAATAATTGAATTATATAAGAATGGTATGAATTGGATTATGCGGACATTAAATTTTTATTTATAAGGTGTATAGGCCCTTATAAATTTAAATAATGATCCAACTAATTTGATATGTATAGAAATGGTTATTAAATGATTAAATGAATTAAAGTTAATAAAACATGTTAAAATGAAATGTTCATATTATATGAAACATATGAGAGCTTACCTTGGAAGTGGGATACTTTTATAGTTACCTTATCAAGTTTATTCCTTCTTATCTATCCCTATCTATTGGAAAAATATGTCAGTTTAGTTTTACTCAGAAGAAGGCCATGTACATTTCCACTTCATCGCTTTTCTATCTGGTGTGTTATGTTTCAGGGAGGCATTATACGTACCCTTTATAATTTCATTGTAATATGATTTTCCTATCTTTTATAATTTAAATCTATGATGTTCATTCTTGAAAATTTTAGAGCTATTCCAGTGTTATTTCCTCAAGTTGTATTCCATTAGAGTGGCGATGAGAACACTAAGGAGGTGGTGGTCCCAAAGATACCCCTTGCACCTCTAGTAGTGACTCCATTGGGAACCATATTGATCTTCCACTAAACTCCAATTATTATTTGGGGGATTGTTTTATCATTTTTATCTAGTCTATTCAGGGTGCTCCCTGGCCTACCCCGACAATGGAAAAGATTACATGAGACTTTCAGTAGCAGTATCCACCCAACTTCTTAGTGGATGGTGGTACTCATGCTGCATACACATGGTTAAAATACATGATATATGTCATTTACCATATTGAGATTCATTTAGAGAAGAGCTTATTGCTTTCCACCTATATGGTGTGTAACTCCACCAAGCGTTATTGGGATGTAGTTTTTGAGTTAGAGAGTTACCAGGAAATCATCTAGAAATACTTCTAGATTAATTAATATGATAATTTCCTTCCACATACCTTAAGTGTGGATTGATCCATGGAGTTATTTCTTCTTTAATATGGATCTATGATAGTGATTCATTATTATGATTGCTTCACTGAACATTAACATTTTAATCCATCTCTAGATGATGATGAATTGAAGACCATGAACCATTTTGAGGGTAGTCTTGGGAATAAAATATACTTGAAACTGAATGTATTTCAGTTGAAGACAATTATAGATATCATGAACCAATATTTAATTATAGAACAAAATCAATGAGCGGATGACAGTGTCAGCCAGGCCAACTACGTTCCTTGTCAGGATGGTGGTTCTTCTAGAAGTACAAAGATCCATTTCGAAGGTGTACATGGGTACAATGCCAAATAGGTGACATATAATGATTTTATTGTGTTCCACTAATTCATAATTCCATTCTATAAGAAACCCTTGTTCACAAAGAACTCAATCAAACTCTGAGCATTCAGTAGGATGGGTTATATTCAACGCTTCTTCTTTCCATTCCACCAATTTCGAGTGACTGGGGTTCTTCACCAGAACATATGTCTATCATAGTATCTATGACTCCAATTAAGGCTACGAGTATTTCTTATACTTTTCCATTATTCCAAGGTTAAAAATTATATGGTTGAGTTGGTGTTCCCCTAGAACATCAGTATTAGAAGAGTGGATCTCCTAAGTCAAATTAGGTATCACCTCATGGTCATGGATCAGGCCATATATATGTTGTACTAACAACAACAAATTCGAAGATTCTATATCCATATAATGTTAGAGGAACTACCCTGGAATACTCTATTATAATATCTTCCCTTCTTATGTGTTGTTCTTATTCAAACCCTTTTTGTATGGGGAGTTTCAATACATCTGGTTTTTTCATGAGTTTTTCCATGAAATGGAATGTGATCATTCCATGGACCTCTTTCTTCTTGAGATTGGAAATAATATTAGGATCATAATCCTACTTACCCATAATTTTCAATACCTAGTGATGGTTGAATTCCTTTTTTACTTGGTTAGAATCTTTCTGTTTTAGGTAGCATGATCACACTTTTGAAACTCTTGTCGATTTCTTGTGAGAAAATCCTCTTTTATGGTACTGTTCTGGTGACAAAGTCCCATGAAGGAATCAATGTTATATAATGAAACCATTATTTTGATGGGTGGTCATGTGTTTTTTGATCTTTTATATGAGTATGAGGATTTTAAAATGCTCAGTTCTAGTAGGATGGACATGCTAAGGGTATGGTTGACCACTTTTTAGGTTGAGTGAACCTTCCACTCCCTTTATTATAGTATTGGATGACTCAAAAGCTAATATTATTTTCATGATGTCCTATGTGTAATGTGACTATTGGGTTATTTATTGGCTTGGACCATCAGATACTTTAATGCATATGGATTAAAGGCCTATGGGTAGTATCAAGGATGTGTCCTTTTCTCATGTGATCTGAGGGTAGTATGCATTGATGTACATGGTTCATGTCATCCTATTAATTGGTGAATCATATCGGTCGACTTCAGTGTTAAATATGTAATCTTATGTTAAGGACACTCCTATTGTGGGTAGAATTGTGCTGGATCTAGGTAAATTTTTCCTTCCTATAGAATGGGTACAACCTATAGGACCATTCATAATGGTCAGAAAGTCCTTTATATCTTTTTGGCATGGTTAGATTGAAAATCCATGGAGCACTTTGATCTCCTTTTGGATAAAGTGTCTCAAATGTTTTTCAGATATTGTTAAAAACTCTTATCCCATGGATTTGAGGTGACCATGTCCCCTATCATGGTATCATCTGAGTACAATGAGAAAGCATTGTTCTTACACAATGAAATTTTTTTGAAGTCTTTGGGCTTGATCTGATAGTTTTGATAAGGGTTAGGCTCTAGAAGATTGGTTGTTTTAGAGGTATGGTTGGTCCTCATTAATACCTATGTTCCCAAGTAGGAATATTTTTCACGAACTCAAGGACGTCATCTTTTTTCCTCTTGACTTGACTGTGATTCATTTTCTAATTTGGTTTAATTAAATATCAATAAGGTATGATGTTGGACTTGCACTGAGGCATCACCTCTAACCTTCCTGTGTTTTTCCTTCGATGATATCCTTGGATTATAATTTATATCTACAAGGTTAACCCATTTTTTCAGAATTGGAAGGAGTTTTTTAACCTTTTCAATCCATAATTTTTATATTGAGGGTTAATCTATGTTTATTCTAGGGAATGATGGATAAATGTGTCTTTTGGATTGAGATGCCAATCGAATAGAGTTAAAAGATTGAGTCGGCATGCTCAGAGAATTCATAAGGTTACTTTATCTGAAATAATATGGTCTAACTTTAGAAATGCACTAGCCTTATAATCTAGTTCCATGAGGATAGTTGACTAGGGATGGTGAATCCTGAATTAATATCTCTCTTGTCATGTGCAGTCAGTGGAGAACCACTAGAAGGAATGATTCTTGGTATAACGGGTGTGTTGGTCTGCTGGAAATGTAATTTGGTCATTTGAGTGAAGCTTCAAGACTTGAGTTGGTCGGTTGGTGTTCCCTTCAAGTTCCTAAGGCTTATCGGGGACACCAAGAACCATATTGGGGAGATTCTAACATCCCATAGTTATCCAAAGGTACATACCAAGAAATGTTTTTAGTATAATTCCTTAAAATGACCGTTAAATTTATTCCAAGGAGGTTAGAGGAGGTCTTGGGGATGTCCAAGGATTGTTTGAAGCCTGGAGCTCTGAAAATTGGGGAACAGGCTGGGTCGAACAGTTTGTATGAAACCATGTGACCCAGTGAACACAGTTGTGCACCATGTTGTAGACACGAGATAATGATCTTCCGCACTATGTGTGCATGGTTAGTTAAACCATGAACATAATCGTACGAGGTGCCATAGTTAATCTGATCCATGTGTATGGTTGGCACAGAAATTTTCCAAATCCGTGTGCAGTACACATTTTGGGTGATGTACCCATTCCCCCTATTTAATTTTTAAACCCTATTCTTTTTATCCTCCCTCCAATCACTCTACTGTTTTCCTTCCTCTAGGTTCAAATCCCATCTCCCATCTCTCATCGGGTTTTTAAGTATCTCCCTTGACTCTCATATGTTTATTTCTCTATCAAAACCTATATACTCATCTTTGTATTTTTTCCTTTCTCACAACTATATTCATTTGCCTCTCCAAGATCCATTATTCTATATTGGTTCAAGACAAATTTTCCCTATTTTAGGAGTTTTGTTAAATCTTTTGATTTCATTCATTTTAAGTTGAATCAAATGTTGTTATTAGATGAGTGGAGTAGCACAACCTTGAGGTCGTGTGTCTACTCCATTTCCCATTGTTTTCCACCTTTTTTGACCCTATAATGTGCTTCTAATTGGATCCTTTCGGTGAAGCCTTGTTCTTGAAAATTAAATTGATGCTTTTGGTTTTCCATGTCAATATTAACCATATATTATCAAAAAAATCATTCATACAGTGTTATCCTTGACTTTGGACACCACTTTTTTTGTGTTCCAACCTAAATGGACTAAATTTATTATTACATTCAATAGTAATTCACCTTTGGTGTGTGTGTGGAACCTTGGTCTAATGTCTTAATTTAATAAATTCTTTTTTTTGAATGAAAACCCATATATTTGATCACATGGAAATGACTAAGATTAATTATAATTGATTGGACCTTGTGTAGTGATATATGCCTCTGGAATGATTGAATCTTCCTTTTGAATGTCACAATCCTTATATTAAACTTATCATGTAATTATTTGAATCCATTTCCTATTTTTATAATTCTTTTATTTCTTTTATTCCATTCAATGAGCCTTTTCATCATTTTGTCCTTATGAAATAATCCTTTTTTGTAGATATTTAATGTTTTACTGAGCCAAGATTGATGGTTTGAGATATTGAAATGTCATTGATTACATGTGTTTGGGAATGATGATTCCATGTGACATGTTTATATTCTATTTCTTATGAAAATTCAAAACTCTTATGCCTTCATTTATGAGCTAGAATTTATATTCTAGGATTTGGTAAGCTAGTTTTCATGAGATATTAAACTGATAAAGATGACATTTAATCATTTCATTCCTGATTTTGGGTTATATAAAATATACCATGATGATGGTTTTAATTATATTCTTTGGATAGCTTGGTAGCATAAGATCTTTCCATTCCCTTGATGGCATGGAATGATTATTAAATGGATTGAAATTATAAATGATTTTACATAATTATATGACTGACTTGATATGAATCACTTTATACGATACAATAGAGTAAATGTGTCCCATATTGAGGACTCCATGAATAGACTCTCCATGCACAGCTGGTTACCACTCGACGCCCCGAGAGTGATGATTTGGATTTCCATGAAAGGGATTCCTTGGTAGTTTATTATACTCATGAGTGACACTAGTTCCCTAGAGGAGAAACCAAGGATGGACCCATTTGGAAATTTGGTTATACCATGCCTCAGGTGATTCCCGGTTCCCTGTGTGAGATACTTGGTATGGACTTAGTGTCACCATCCTTCAATGATACAAGTAAAATGTATGGGTCACCATGGATGGGCTCAATGTTATTGGATTATATATATGTTCTCATTTTGACCCATATGAGTATGTTGAGATCTCCTTGGATGGGATTGGAACATAACCACTATATTTGATGGTTGTTTCTATTAATGAGTGATCTTAATAGATGCAAACTTATTTATTTTTATGAGCTTGGATGTATAGATGTAATGATTCCCATTGCGATAGTTTTCTGTCTTTATTATTATTATAATTATTATTATGAGAACACTTGTTTGGTGTCTTGTGTATCATACCCAAAGCTGAAGCACAAGCT
The DNA here is from genome assembly GCA_963277665.1 of Viscum album. Classification (NCBI taxonomy): domain Eukaryota; kingdom Viridiplantae; phylum Streptophyta; class Magnoliopsida; order Santalales; family Viscaceae; genus Viscum; species Viscum album. The sequence continues at coordinate 304,845,876 of OY728130.1, forward strand.
TTGGGTGTTCCTTCTTCATTCGTTTTGTTTACTTTTGGGCCTTATAAACTATAGCATCCCGGCTTTTTATAACATAAACTTTCATTACATTACACAAAACTGAGGATCTTTTAAGGTCTAGTGTCTTGGAAACCAGGAAAATAATACATGAAAACAACATAAAGCACTCTTCTTAAACCATGAAAGGATTCTACTTAAGATCATCCTAGGTTCATTACTGCATCTCATAACCTGGGGACATACATCAAAAGAAAGGGTGAGCAGAAGGCCTAGTAAGGGAAACAAGAGGAACATTTTACATGTGAACTTGAGATACTTCAATAAGGACATGAAAAGAACTTTAAGGCATGAGAAAGAAATCATGAGGCATTTCATAATAAAAATAACATTTTTCATAACATGAAGATGTGGCTACATAATTTAACATAGAAAATAATGAACATATCACCAAGGTCCATCCCCAAGATGTCATTTGAAAATTACCAAGGTTATTCACCAAGGTATCGTGAAAATTGTAATCTCTAGTGGTTACATCATTACCCAATGCATTGGAGCACTATCAGGGTGTACCCTTAAATTTTCATTTATTATCATGTGATCCACATATATCATCATCAAAAATTTCATAAATAACCCATATAGCATAAAATAAATGGGTTTCATTTCATAATCATAACGTTTTAAAAACTGCTTTAAAGACATGATGTTTACGTCACTTTAAACCCACGGAAAGGGAAAGCGGGTCTTATGTATGTAAATCCCAGAATTTAAAATAGAACATTTTGATATATATGTGAATACCCTTGTAGAAATAAGAGCTTTGGGTATTAAATTTATAACATAAAATAATTTTGAGAAAAGAGAGAGGCATTCTGAGATGAAAATTCTGCAGCATAACGACTATGTTACAAGGTTTTAGAAAACATTGAAAAGAGAGGGGACATGGGTCACCCACTCATAAATGATCCATAAAACAGTAGGGGGACAAAATATAAGGGATTTAAGAACATTGTAATGAAATTTGAAAGATATACCATATGAAATGAAAAACATTGATGTGAGACAAAAATAAGATTTCTCTTATGAAAATTCGGCAGCCTAACGGCGTCACTTAACTTCAATAAAAAAAATTGATTTGACAAGATCAAATAGGGTCCCTCATCATATGATCATAAGAGATTAGTATGGTAGATATAGAGATCATACCCCAACATAATAAAAAGGAACTTGAAATACTTGACATGAAAATCGAACTTGAAAAATGAGAAGGGTGAAAGAATCCCTTAAAAATTTGGCAGCCTAACGGCGTCACTTAAACATTCATAAAACGAAATGATGAGAGTAAGAGGGGATCTGTCATCATATAAACATGAAAATGGAAGTAGGAGAAATATAAAAGAACATCCTCACACATAAGAACATGGATCATAAAATGAATGGCATAAAAGGGATTACACGAAAAGAAAGAGAGAGGTATGATCCCTTATCTTAAAATGTAACTCTTAGAACTCAAAGGTTTGGACCTTGAGGGCTTGGGGGAACCTTGGTAGGACTACTTGAGAGGTAAGGAGACCATAAATTCGTTGGGGGAGAGTTGGGAGTGAAAACGAAAGGAGGAAAGGGTGGTTATTTATAGGGAAAGTGAGGGGACAAGGCATTAATGGCCAAGGAACACCTCACAAGTGCTTTTCTCAAAACCATGTTCTCTCCTTTGGCATTTACCATAGAGTTAGGCCACATGGGGCCCCAAAAACAATAATTCATCACCCTTGGCCGGCCAACCCTTAAAATATCTCATGAAATCATCATGACACAGTTATGATGTCATTAAACATACCAAAAGCCTAAAACTGCATTTTTACTATTCACTGAAAAATTCAACTTTCTCAGAAAAGTCCCAAAATATTACCTTAACCAAATATAGATGTTCTAATTACATTTATGAACTCCATTTTATAAAAATAATTTTCTAAATAATTTTAATTTAATTTTTAAATAAAAACACTATTCATCGAGAATTCGTTTTTTTCAGAAAAATCTCCAAAAATTACCGTAACATAATATCGATGCTCTGAGTTAAAAAATAAAGTCATTTTTATAAACATAATTTTCTAATTATTTTTAATTAAATTTTTAATTAAAAAACATTATTCATCCGAAAAAACTAATACTTGGCTAATAATTTATGAAACCGTTATTTACCGATTTTATTGAATCGCATTACTTAATCTAGGTGTCTAAATTATATTAAAACTTTCTTTGAGTGAAATTACAAATCCATTTGGTCACATTACTAATCCTAAGCGTAAAATCACTATTCATAATTTACTATTCATCAAAAATTAAGTTGATCTTATTAGACTCCAAATTCCTTACTGAACACTTTTGTAGAAGAACATTTTTTGAAAATCATTACACATCATTAATTATTTATGGTTTACATAAATATTTTAAAATATCATTTTTTTCAAAATTCATCAATAAAATACATCCTAAAATTATCCGGACATTTGAAATTTCACAAACATCACTAAAGGAATAAATCTCAATTCATTCATCCCAAAGGATTACACAAAGAAGCTAGGGTCTCATCACATAACCCCTTATAACACCGGCATATGACCTAAGTGTAAGGTGTGCTATGGTGAGAGAATCTGAGGGAGGCTCAGATAACATTACCCTAATAGTAATCTCTACTAACATGAACATCTCCCACATGCGTTTCCATCCAAGCTTGACACGCTGGAGTTCAGCTTGGGTTTGGTCCAAAGTGAATCCCAGAGATGTTACCTCCTTCCCAAGCTCTGATAAGTGGGCTTCATAAGGTTCGAGTCTACTGGATGAAGCCATCGACTCCTCTTTCTGCATTAACCATTAACATCTCTATTAAATCGTTATGAGTAAGTTAATATACTATTTAAAAAGTTTGGGTTGTTACATTTTTCCCCCCTTAAGAAATTTCATCCCCGAAATTTATACATGGGGCCTAGTCGAAAAGGTGAGGGTATTTTTGCTTCATTGTTTCCTCAGGCTCCCAAGTCGCTTCTTCATATTTATGATTACTCCACAACACTTTCACAAGGTGGGTAGTCTTGTTTCGTAGAACCTTGTCTCTACGGTCTAAGATCTCCACTGGATGCTCCTCATAAGAGAGGTCATGTTCCAGTTGTACCATCTCTGGGTTCAGTACATGCGAAGGGTCGGGTATGTACTTCATCAACAGAGATACATGGAATACATCATGAACCTGAGCTAGGTTCGGTGGAAGTTCTAGACGATAGGCCACTGCACCTATGTGATCAAGGATTTCATAGGGGCCAATGTACCTAGGGATGAGCTTCCCTTTCTTCCCAAACCACATTACTCTCTTCCAGGGAGAAATTAGAAGGAAGACTTTGTCCCCAACACCAAACTCCAAGTCTCTTCGACGATTGTCAGCATAGCTCTTTTGCCGACTCTAAGAAGCCTTTATGTGTTGTTGGATGGAATGCACCTGTTCTGACATCTCTTGCACAAGATCAGGCCCAAGAAAATTTCTCTCACCAATTTCATCCCAACATGTAGGAGTTCTACATCGCATTCCATACAGAACCTTATAGGGTGCCATCTGAATACACGAATGGAAGCTGTTGTTATAAGAGAACTCGACTAATGGGAGGTGTTGATCCCATCCACCTTTAAATTCCACTGAGCATAATCTCAAAATGTCTTCGAGTGTCTGAATAGTCCTTTCAGATTGTCCATCAGTTTGAGGATGATAGGCCGTACTAAAATTCAATTCAGTATTCAGAGCATGTTGAAGACTTCTCCAGAATTTTGATGTGAATATTGGGTCACGATCAGACACGATGGATAGTGGTACCCCATGTAATCTTACCACTTCCATCACGTATATCTTGGCAAGCTGATCCAGAGAGAAATCTTCCCGAATAGAGATAAAATGGGCTGTCTTGGTGAGACGGTCCACAATAACCCATATCGCATTGTTTCCTTTGGATGTTTTCGGGAGACCAGTTACAAAGTCCATGGTGATATTATCCCACTTCCATACTGGTATGGGTAGCGGTTGTAATACCCCCTTGGGAAGTTGTCGTTCTGCCTTTACTTGTTGACACACAAGGCGTCTTTTAGTGAAATCAGCAATCTCCCTCTTCATATTATCCCACCAATAATGATCATGAAGGTCTCTATACATCTTAGTGCTTCCCAGATGTATAGAGAAAGTAGAGCTATGAGCTTCATCCATCAGTTCTTTCTTTATCTCCAGAATAGATGGAACACATAGTCCTGTACGAAATTTCAGTACACCTTCTTGATCAATTTTGAAATCAGGGAACTTCCCATCCTTTACAGCCTCAAGATTCTCCTGCAGTAAAGGATCTTCTTTTTGAGCCTTCGTGATCTTATCTAGTAATGAAGGTTGAGAAATTATTTGGGATAGGGTTGATGATGTCCCTTTCCTTATAATTCCCATGTCCAGTTTTACTAGATCTTTAATCAAGGGATCTCCTAGGATCCTCATTGTTTCCAGAACAACAGGATCATTCCTGCTTAACGCATCTATGACTTTGTTTGCTCTTCCAGGGTGATAATGAATTGAACAATAATGGTCTTTAATAAGCTCCAACCATCTCCTTTGTCTCATGTTCAATTCTTTCTGCATGAAAATATACTTTAGACTTTGGTGGTCAGTGTATATATCACATTTCTTCCCATAAAGATAGTGCCTCCATATCATTAGAGCAAAAACAACTGCCGCCAGCTCTAGATCATGCGTAGGATAATTCTGCTCATGAATCTTCATCTATTGAGATGCCTATGCAATTACCTTGTCATTTTGCATGAGGACACACCCACGCCCTTTCAGATATGCATCGCTAAAAATAACGAATCCTTCTCCGATAGGGAGTAGTGTTAACACAGGTGCAGTAACCAACCTCTTCTTCAACTCTTGGAAACTTTTCTCGCATTCCATTGTCCAGATGAACTTAACCCCTTTTCGAGTCAACTTGGTTAGTGGATTAGAAAGTCGTGAAAAGTTTTTCACAAACTTCCTATAATATCCCACTAAACCAAGGAAACTACGAATCTCAGTTACTGTTGTGGGTTGAGGCCACTCCTCCACAACCATTGTCTTTGAAGGGTCAACCGAGATTCCTTCATTGGTTACGATGTGCCCCAGGAAAGCCACTTGTTGTAACCAAAACTCACACTTGCTAAACTTTCCAAAGAGCCTCTCCTTCCGCAGAGTCTTCAAAATAACCCTCAGATGATCTTCATGCTCCTGACGACTTTTTGAATATATCAAAATATCATCAATAAAAACTACCACAAAGTTATCAAGGTAGTCCTTAAAGACTCTATTCATCAAATCCATGAAAATAGAAGGAGCATTAGTCAAGACGAAGGGCATAACAGTAAACTCATAATGCCCATATCTTGATCGGAAGGTAGTCTTTGGAATATCTTCCTTCTTCACCCTCAGTTGATGATAACCAGATCGAAGGTCAATCTTGGAGAAGAATTGAGCCCCACGAAGTTGGTCAAATAAATCATCAATTCTTGGAAGAGGGTATTTTTTCTTCACTGTGATCCCATTCAGTTCTCTATAATCAAGGCATAACTGCATTGATCCATCCTTCTTCTTCACAAAGAGAACTGGTGCTCCCCAAGGAGACACACTTGGTCGGATAGACCCCTTCTCCAACAAGTCTTGGAGTTGTTTCTTTAACTCTTCTAGCTCCACATTTTCCATTCTATACGGAGTCATTGATATCAGTTGAGACCCAAGTACGAGTTCAATGGAGAACTCTACATCTTTTTCTGGGGGAGGTCCAGGTAAGTCCTCAAGAAATACATCCATGTATTCCTGAACAATCGGAACATCTTCTATTGGTATGCTCCCTATTCCTTCTTCATCATCACCGATTAACTCCATAAAGAAAGCTATAGGAGGTGCTTCTAGATAGGGATCAGTTCGGGATATCTCTCATTGGAAGGTAACTCTAGGTTGTTTATTCAAGACTACTGAGATTTCCTTACTTCTGCATTTGATCATAGAATTATACTTTGAGAGCCAGTCCATCCCTAGTATAACGTCGAATTCCAACATGGGAATGACTACTAGATTTGCAATAATATTGTTCTCACCAAAGTAAACACTAGAGTCTCTAAATACAGTTGATGCAAGGATAATCCCACTTGGAGTCTTGACTGACAACTCTACCTCTAGCAGTTCAGGGATTGATTCTATATTCCTTGCAAACTTGGAGGAAATAAAGGAATGCATAGAACCAGAATCAAATAATGTACTTGCTAGTTTTGAGAGGACGACAAGAGTACCTGCTACCACATCATTCGGAACTTCAACTTCATTTGTTGTGATAGCGAAAGCACGACCTTGCTCCCTTGGCCTCTGCTGAGGTTGATGGTGATTCCCCTCCACCACCCTCGGATTTGGACATTGATTAGAAAAGTGCCCAAGCTGTCCACACTTGAAGCATGTGACTTCGGGTAGGGCCAGAACCATCTTTCCTCTGTCTTTAGTGTTGGGAAGTTGAGGATTCACATCACTATGACAATTCCGAGAAATACGGCCTTCTCTTCCACACATGTAGCACTTACCACTTCCGATCAAGCAGTTCCCCGAATTCTTCTTCCCACATTTATTGCTTGTGGAATGTTGCATATGCTTCCCACCTCTTTCCTGATCAAAACTTCTTCCCAGGCTTGGTTATAGAGTTCTCTTCTTCTCATTAAATTTGTGAGACCACTTTGTCTCCCCAAACTCTAGTTCAACTTTCATATCACTTCGAACTATTTCTTCATAGCTATCGTAGTCCCTGTTGGCTAGATTCTTCTGCAGATGGGGTCGTAGTCCACTAAAGAATCTATCACCCTTCCCATTAGGGTCCATGACGAAGCTTGAGGTATAACGGGAAAGCCTTGTGAAGTTCATCTCTTAGGTTCCAACTGATTCATTCTCATTTTGCTTCATCTCTAGAAATTCTTTCTCCATTCTCGTTCTCATTGAACGAGGGAAATACTTATTAAAGAATATTCCCCAGAACTCTTCCCACTCCATAGCTTCCATCTCTACTCGTGGCATCATGTTTTTGATCAGTTACCACCACTGATCAGCTTCTCCCTCTAGGCAGTAAACAGCAAGGGTGACTTTTTCTTGTTTCGAACAATGAAGTACAGAAAAGATCTTTTCAATGAAGCTTATCCATTGTTCCGCAACCAATGGGTCAGTAGATCCACTGAATGTTGGTGGTAGTTGACACATGAAGGACTCAACAGAAATTTGTTCCCTTCGTGGTGAGATCAGACTCTCAGCTGGATTCAAGTTATTACTCATAACTTGAGTCAGTCGGTTCATCATTCGCATGAATGTTTCCATTCCAGCTTCCATCGGAGGGCCGTCAGCACATGGTGCATTGCGGTCACCATCGGCACGGTTCCACCTATTGCCTGCCATTTTCTAAAAGAATAAAACCTTAGTGAGAAAATTATTTCATTTATGAATCTTTTAACTAAGACTTCATGCTTAGACAATTACACTTCTCTATAATTCCTTCATAATGATTCATAAAAAGCTTGTGATTAACCAAACGTATCCCCCAGGAGTGTCATAACCAAGAGTGCAGCAAGGAACGTTATCGTGCACCAGTTCCCATTCGAGTCTAGCTCAAAGAGGTGTTTTCGGGTTTTACCCCTATGTACATATGTTCCGGAGCCGCCTCTACCTGCTCGTATCCAGACAGGGATGTATTTGTTTGATAAACCACTTACTCAATACTTACCAAAATACAAAGAAATATTCCTATATTGAAACTTTTCTATTGGGTTCTTCCTAAAGTTTTTATATCCTAATTTCCACAAATAACTAAACCATCCTTTGATACCAACTATAGCATCCTGCCTTTTTATAACATAAACTTTCATTACTTTACACAAAACTGAGGATCTTTTAAGGTCTAGTGTCTTGGAAACCATGAACATAATACATGAAAACAACATAAATCATTCTTCTTAAAAACTTGAAAGGCTTCTCCTTAAGTTCATCCTAGGTTCATTACTGCATCTCATAACCTAGGGACATACATCAAAAGAAAGGGTGAGCAGAAGGCCCAGTAAGGGAAACAAGAAGAACATTTTACATGTGAACTTGAGATACTTCAATAAGGACATGAAAAGAACTTTAAGGAATGAGAAAGAAATCATGAGGCATTTCATAATAAAAATAACATTTTTCATAACATGAATATGTGGCTAAATCAATTAACATAGACAATCATGAACATATCACCAAGGTCCATCCCAAAGGTGTCATTTGAAAATTACCAAGGTTATTCACTAAGGTATCGTGAAAATTGTAATCTCTAGTGGTTACATCATTACCCAATGAATTGGAGTGCGATCAGGGCGTACCCTTAAATATGCCTTTATAATCATGTGAGCCACATATATCATCATCAAAAATTTCATAAATAACACATATAGCATAAAATAAATGGGTTTCATTTCATAATCACAAAGTTTTAAAAACTGCTTTAAAGACATGATCTTTACGTCACATTAAACCCACAGAAAGGGAAAGAAGGTCTCATGTATTTAAATCCCAGAATTTAAAATAGAACATTTTGATATATATGTGAATACCCTTGTAGAAATAAGAGCTTTGAGTATTCACTTTATAACATAAAATAATTTTGAGAAAAGAGAGAGTCATTTTGAGACGAAAATTCTGCAGCATAACGTCTATGATACAAGGTTTTAGAAAACATTGAAAAGAGAGGGGACATGGGTCACCCACTCATAAATGATCCATAAAACAGTAGGGGGACAGAATAAAAGGTATTTAAGAACATGGTAATGAAATTTGAAAGATATACCATATGAAATGAAAAACATGGAAGTGAGTCAAAAATAAGATTTCTCTTATGAAAATTCGGCAACCTAACGGCGTCACTTAACTTCAATAAAAAAATGATTTGACAAGATCAAATAGGGCCCCTCATCATATGATCACAATAGATTAGTATGGTAGATATAGAGATCATATCCAAACATACTAAAAAGGATCTTGAAAGACTTGACATGAAAATCGAACTTGAAAAATGAGAAGGGTGAAAGAATCCCTTAAAAATTCGGCAGCCTAACTGCGTCATTTAAACTTTCATAAAACGAAATGATGAGAGTAAGAGGGGATCTCTAATCATATAAACATGAAAAGGGAAGTAGGAGGAATATAAAAGAACATCCTCTCACATAAGAACATGGAGCATAAAAGGAATGACATAAAAGGGATTACATGAAAAGAAAGCGAGAGGTTGGATCCCTTACCTTAATGCGTAACTCTTAAAACTCAAAGGTTTGGACCTTGAGGGCTTGGGGGCACCTTGGGAGGACTCCTTTGAAGGTATGGAGACCCGAACTTCGTTGGGGGAGAGTTGGGAGTGAAAACTAAAGGAGGAAAGGGTGGGTATTTATATGGAAAGTGAGGGGACAAGGCATTAATGGCCATGGGACACCTCACAAGTGCTTTTCTCAAAACCATGTGCTCTCCTTTGGCATTTACCATGGAGTTAGGCCACATGGGGCCCCCAAAACAATAATTCATCACCCTTGTCCGTCCAACCCTTAAAATATCTCATGATATCATCATGACACAGTTATGATGTCATTAAACATACCGAAACCCTAAAACTGCATTTTTACTATTCACTGAAAAATTCATCTTTCTCAGAAAAATCTCAAAATTTCACCTTAACCAAATATAGATGTTCTAATTAAATTTATGAACTCCATTTTATAAAAATAATTTTCTAAATTATTTTAATTTAATTTTTAAATAAAAACACTATTCATCGAGAATTCGTTTTTTTTCATAAAAATCCCCAAAAATTACCGTAACATAATATCGATGCACTGAGTTCAAAAATAAAGTCATTTTTATAAACATAATTTTCTAATTATTTTTAATTAAATTTTTAATTAAAAACACTATTCATCTGAAAAACTAATACTTGGCTAATAATTTATGAAACTGTTATTTACCCATTTTATTGAATCACATTACTTAATCTAGGTGTCTAAATTATATTAAAAATTTCTTTGAGTGAAATTACAAATCCATTTGGTCACATTAATAATCCTAAGCGTAAAATCACTATTCATAATTTACTATTCATCAAAAATTAAGTTCATCTTATTAGACTCCAAATTCCTTACTGAACACTTTTTTAGAAGACCATTTTTTGAAAATCATTACATATCATTAATTATTTATGGTTTACATAAATATTTTAAAATATCATTTTTTTCAAAATTCATCAATAAAATACATCCTAAAATTATCCGGACATTTGAAATTTCACAAACATCACTAAATGAAGAAATCTCAATTCATTCATCCCAAAGGATTACACAAAGAAGCTAGGGTCTCATCACATAACCCCTTATAACACCGACATATGACCTAAGTGTAAGGTGTGCTATGGTGAGAGAATCTGAGGGAGGCTCAGATAACATTTCCCTAGTCGTAATCTCTACTAACTTGAACTTCTCCTGCAGGCGTTTCAGTTCAAGCTGGACACGCTGGAGTTCAGTTTGGGCTTGGTCCAAAGCGAAGCCCACAGATGCTACCTCCTTCCCAAGCTCTGATAAGTGGGCTTCATAAGGTTCGAGTCTACTGGATGAAGCCATCGACTCCACTTTCTGCATTAACCATTAACATCTCTATTAAATCGTTAAGAGTAAGTTAATATACTATTTAAAAAGTTTGGGTCGTTACATAAACATATTGAGCTTACATAGGTACTTTGTTTAGACTTCAAAAATTGTTTGAATCAGGTGGTATGAGATGGGAGTCTGATTAGGAACCCAAACCAAATTATTAATGTTTATTTATTTAGTGATCCAATTTTTTTATATTCAGAAATATTCTATTATCATACAGAATGAAATGGAATGTTCTAGACACCATGGGTGCTAGCTTACTGAGATTTATATCTCACACCCTATTCACACACTGTTTTTTATCCAAGTAGAATGTTTGTTTATAAGTATGGATAAAGGAAATTTCGATGCTTCTGATACTATATTTATTTGCTTATTAGGATAGCTTTTGGTGTAGAGGACTGAGCCTATGCTCGAGATTCTGTGTAGTAGCTTTCAGATCTTTTTGTAATTTTTGATAGCATGTAGTATATGCGGGTACCCGTGTTCCCCTCTAGCATTATTTTTATACAGAATCATGACATAGACATCATCATTTTTTTATCTTTTATAGATCATCAGCTTCCACCAATTTTTTTTATATTTATTATGTTTATCTATTTACTTCTGTTGTTGTCTGGTTGTGTTTATGATTCCTCTATTTAATTTCTACTACTTACTGTTGTGCATAATATAATCTATGATGGATTATTCTCTCAAAATACACACCAAAGGCCCACACTACTAGTCGACAACCTCTAGAATTTGGGGAGAAGTGATTATGGTCATGTGAACAACTATTCTAAGGGCACAGTTCAGTGGCACTGGGTTCGGGATGTTACATACTTCTACCAACCCCTTTGTGTAAGGGTAATACCTTTAAAAAACTCATTATCATAATTGTAATCAAAGGGGTTAACCTTACATAGACCTTCTGTGTATGGGTATTGTGTAAGGATAATTTAAAATATACTACTACACATCAGAACATCATTATTACGTAATGATAATACGTTGAAAAAACTCATTTGTGTAATTCTAATATAAAGGTCAACATTACACAAGACTTCTACATAAGGGTATGAAATTTACCTAGCTAAATTTCATAAGGGTAAATCAAACATACCTTTTTGTATCTCACATTAGGGTCTGAAATCTTTTCTAATATTATAAAAAAGATATTTCCCTTTTTACATTGAAAATGTGATTTAAAAATGTTAAATCATTGAATAAAACATCTCTGATACCACTGATTGGGTCTTTATGATCATTTTTTGAACATAAATTGAGAAGGACCACCCAAAATATTGCAGATTTATCATCAATAAATAAAAAATAAAGAATACCACTAACATGTTATCTGTTATTTGAAATATAAATCAATTTCCCACTTCCTTCAGAAGATAGTTCCCGAGGGAGATCAAAAGGAGAAGTGGTCCAAATTACCCTTTCGCTAAGGGAATAAACTATCCCCTTGAATCCACAGTTTTACCATGAGGATACCCATTATTTGAAAGGGTTTTAGTAGAATCTAAAAATGATATAAAAAATTCTCTAAAAGAAGAGATTTTTAATGGTGGCATATACACATCGCATAAAACACCCCAACAAGAGGATATCATCCTATTATATAGCGGAATCCAGAGGACCCCCCATTGAAACATATGCATTTCTACCAGTTGGAATGTAATTCATTGATTGGTTCTAGTGAAGTGATGAAAATCCTTTATTCCATTAATAAATGAATGTTCCCTAATGAAACCATTCAAGATAAAATGAATAATATACAAAAAATTATATATATATATATATATATCATATATATATATATCACATATATATCTCACAAATATATATAATATTAATAATTTTTATGCAAGAAAATTTCTTCCATTGAATTTACATATTAGATATACACTATATATAATATCGTATATATATATATATATCATGAATTTTCTATAGTGTACATGCTTCTCACACATGTAAATTTTATTGAACATCTAGCAGGAAGCCCCTTCATGGGCCTAATACTGACACCAAAAATGGCCAGCACCTTCTTAGATGGAAATAAAATACTGAACACGTGTTTCATTAAAACATAAAGTGATATAAACAAAAATAAATATGTAAAAAATAAGATAAATATGGAGAGCCTTTAATAAAAATAGATTGTGTAATAATTGGAGAACCATTAATACATATAGATTTTTAAATCAATGGGAAAACTATGATATGTAAAATAATCACATTGGAATATACTAATAACCGCTTTATTTCATTATGTTATCCAATATCTTACTGGGATTTGGAAAATTTTCCTTATCATTCCATAATCTATAAGTGAGTCACATAGGATTAAATATTCCCCCCAACATGTGTTATGAGCATGACCTCCCATTCTTTCAACTAGTATGAGATCCTAAGAATCATTTATAAGAATCAAAAATAATGTTATGCCTTTGGGGAGCTACTCTGTATCTTTTCACAGATGTGGGATTCATTATGTGTTTTTAGTTCTATGAATAAACCCCATTATAAACCATCCACGATAGGAGTAGTGACCCATTGTGAAGATTTTCCATCCATACACATCCCCTATCAATCATGCATTAGGGCACCCCATCCCAGGTCAGAGCATTCATATAATTTACTTTATATTATCCCTTAAAATGGTCATTATTTTTGTAAACATCAGGGTGGAATAATAACTTTTATGATCCATAATATTTTATACATTCATTTTACTACCTAAATTAATTAAACAATGCTCATTTTTATAAATAAAATTGGATTTTTTGAACAAAATCATTTTTTAAATAATGAATTATTTGTAATGATGAAACATAGTAAACTATTTCTCAAAATCATTCCTCATTAGTGATTTAATAATGGTTTTATATAAATATTTTAATTTGAGGATATTTTTTATGAAAATTTTAAAAAAATATTTCACAGCCATTAAGATTTGAGAAAACATATATCTTGATCATCTTATTTTTCCTTCATTACCCAAAGTTAATAATATTAAAAAAACCATTTTATGGTTGATTATCATGGTCATGATGATGAATTATTTATGAAAATAGATTATTTATCTACACCACATCTTGTTCCATTTTTTATACCCTCAAATACACATGGGATCTTATCCTTGTTAGACACATTTTAAAAACATATGATACAAATTTTATAAAGAATACAATATCCACTAGGTGATGGTCCTAAACCTTTATCATTGTGCTGTTAATTTATTTGTTAATTATAAAAAATAGTTTTGGAAATTATAATAATAATGATAAAAGTGGTATTTTGATGATTCATTAAAGACCATAATCTTTTAAATGTCTATATTGGTAGATTTTTAATATATTATATATCTACCTTTATTTATAAATTTGTTCAATATTATTTTAATTAAATGTTTTAAAATAACTCATATATGTTTATTATTAAAAAATCTCTTAATGAGTGAAAGAATTATCATTTCAGAACATTAAATGAAATTATATGATAAATTGAAGGCTCCATAAGAGATAATACATTCCTACCTAGAGGTATATATTTCTTAATAATTAATTCTTAATTATTATTTTTTAACAAGATGGGTGTAGCCCCCTATTTTTTTAAATGAAGGAAACAATCTTTTTTTATGGGTTGATGGGAATCAATTAGATGGACTGGACCACATATACCAGTAAATGTCCTTAAATTACATCGTGACTCTCCCTTTCCACCATATCATGTACCCATCCATCGCTATCGTAATGACGGGCGAACTATCCAATCACATTGTTGCCCACAGTAACCTTCCAGCAACCTCGTTCCAACTCCTCCACTGAAACCCCTACTACAAAATAAACAACCATTGAAGATCCCCAATGTGGGTCCATCAGGGATTGGAACCTGGACATAATTTATTATTATAGGGTTTTTATACCACTCAATCAACACCTCAATTGCAATAAATAAATCATTATTTTTTGAATCTTGATAAAATCTATTTTTATTTTATGATATTCTTGAAAATTAATATAGAATGAAGAAAATTAATGAATTAGGTGTTGTGTTTCTTAATATATATCATGAATTCATAATTGATAAAAATTGATTCTATTGAAGTTTTCTATTTCTCTAGTATCTTAGTGGATGATCATTTTATTCATGTTTAGTTTTATAATTTGGTGATGGTAAGATCTTTGTATTTATTGGGCCTGATTTTTTTAACTTGTTTCCTTTTTTATGTTAGTAATGATCTAGATGAAATTTTTATTGCATTGTGCATGAAATTTCTAACAATGATGAAGTTGTAGATGAAAAGTGGCAGAGAAGAAGATAACCCATGACAGTGAATGTTTGAAAAAATTTGATCAAAAAGTGATGCAGATGGTGAAGATGACAATGTATGAACTCTCATTATTTAGCTTTATTAATGGAATAAAGTATCTATTTTTGAGTTTTAAATTTATTTTCACTAATGAGCAGTTATGTGTCTGGAGTTTTCCATTTTATTATTGGAATTTTCATTTTATATTATGTATATGGATTTTTTTTATCTCTTGGGTTATATCATCCTATGAAATTTTCTAATTTTTCAAGGGTTCACAGACAACCATGAAAATTGATTCACTAAAATATAAAAAAATGTATTGGTGGTGTCTAAATTAATGTAAATGACAATTTTACTAAATAAAATAGTTAATTATATGACATGATTATCTGGGTCAACCATGATCAGTTATGATGAAAAAATACTAATAAAATTATAAATCATCAAGAACATATTGATAAAATTATGGATATCCTCCAGAGGGATAACCATGAATTTATTTAATAGGTGTATATATAATAAAATTTCACTTATAAGATAATTTTTCATTATAATCCTAACATTGTTAATTCACCTATATAACAAGATACCATAGGTTACCAATTATTATGTTAAATTATGTAGATATTCCCTAGACTTATTGAAATGAAAATTTCAATATTTATATGAAGAATAAATTTTGAAATATATATGAATGAACCTTTCAACCATGTGAACTATTTTAATGTTATGTGAGTGGTTAATATATGAAATTGTCACATGTGTTATTATTTATCAATGAATATATAACTCATATTTTTTATGTTGATTAAAATAATATTTTTCATCACAGTCCTTATATAAAAGGATCAATCAAAGTCATTTATTTGATGCTAATAACACTTTCTTTGAATGGAAGAATGCATTTTGTTAAAAGATATCCAATCACCAATTTAGTGATGATATGTTTAATGAACATTTTATTATATTTAACTTGTTCCCTTATGTATATGTACTTAATGATGATGTTATTTCTTTGACTTCCATTTTTTCTTATTCATAGCCCCAAATACAATAGTTCAATTATTGAAATTTATAATTAATTGATAGGAAAATGAATTCCTAACATTAAGGCATTAAATGAATCTTATTATCCATTAACCATGAGAAGTTGACTGTAAACATGATGCAAGCACAACTTCCATAATAAAATTCATTATTAGTTTTTTTTGATACTTATCATTGACAATACTCTATCATCCATCATAATGTGTGTCATAAGGTTTATTTTCATGAATCATCCCAACCTACAAAAGTTTCATCTGAGTATCTTATAGCTTTAAATTTCACGGTTAATTTATATATACTAATGCACTATTTAGTCCCATATTAAAATATTAAAACCTTATTCATGACCTTACAATGGTCTATCCCTAGATTATTGTGATATAACCTCAATATACCTACATCAAATTCAGTTTAAAGACTTTTTTTGACCTTAGGATACATTAAACTACCATTTTCATAATAATACTAGGTGAATTTGATTTGTTATCATTGTAAATCACTTTTACGGAATTGTTTCTTATTACAATTTTCACCATTAACAATGGGTGTTGTGTATAATGCATAATCATTCAGATAAAATCTCAACAAAACATTATTCATATAGGTTTGTTGATACATTCTTCTGATGCCTCTAAAACTATCATTTTTGAAACTTATATCAATGAATTAGGATGTATCACCCATATCATTCATGTAAAATATTTTTGGGAAAAAACTGATATGCGCCATTTAGAAATCCCTTATTACTATAATCAAGTATAATGTCATCTATATAAATAAATAGAAACCATATTTTACTCACATTTATCATCTAGTATATAAATCTATTTATAATGTTTTATTTAAAATGAAATTATGTAATTTCATCATGACATAATAAATACCATTGTCGGGGTTATTTTTTTAAATAATAGATCAAAATTTTTATATTTCCTACTAAATACTCACCATTACTAGAGAGAAATATTTTAGGTTGTTTCAAGTATTCCTCTACATATATATTACCATTTATAAATGTAATTTTCATTACAATTTATAATAATTTCAAGTCTAATGAGCTAATAATTCCAATACAGTGTGAAGGGAATAGTTTTTTGATACTGGAGAAAAATTATTGGTAAATTCCACATGATTTAATTGGTGAGGAAAGTAAAAAAAAAATTGGTTGTGAACTGATCTTTTCCAAAACATGTTGATCTAATAATGTTATAATATTACATGTTGTTGTTTTATGGGTTTAAATAAAAAATTATTCCCAGAATTAAGATCAAAATTATTATGATATAATAATTCCAGATATTTTCCCAACCCACATAAAAACAAATATCAAACTATATATTCATTAATAGGTGCTGGAATGACCAAAGAATATTTTTTTATAGAAAATTCATCATTTTCTAGAATTCCTCAAATCATGTTGAGATAATTTAAGTACATTAGGTAACTAGACAACATTTATGGTTGAGACAAGTCATTCATTAAATAAAAAAATTATGAATTAAATATGAATATTTCTACACTTATCGTGATGGTAATGTTTCTTGGGTAATGTAATTTAAATGTCATAATATCAAATGAGAGTATACATATGATATCTAAATAAATTTATTTTTTACCAATATGCATCAATGTAATGGTGATTTAGATATTAAACAGATTTTATTGGGTGATAATATTGAATATTTATTCCCAAATACTTTACCAAAAGTAACTTTTGAGAAATTTAATACTAAAATTGGTATGAAAATACTAAACAATCCATCATTATTTAATTAGGGGGCTTGAGAATATTGTAATAAATTCCCATTCATTATTTTATAACACTAGGTTTTCCCTATTTTACAATAGAGTTTTAATATGGTATATAAAAGTGACATGGAATTTAATTTTTTTGTTTCAATTGTTTTTCCTATATTTTTTTTAAGAAAAATATAATTAAAATTATATAAAATTGATCAAATAAAAGGAGTGATAAAAATAATAATTATGGATGCAACACTTGATGGGTTTTGTATCACCATCATATGAAAATGTGAAATGGTAGTTAACCCAAACAAAGGACAATATATCTTTGATAATGATCATTTAAATAACAATGTATACATATTGTACCTATAAATCAAAAATGGAAATGTTATTACTCTTCCATAGTAAAGAAGAATTCTTTATAATGATCATGAAGTAGTGAACAAATTCACTCTGCCTCTATGGGGGGATACAATAGCCAATGGATAAATGATTGTTTTGTGAGGATACCTAATTGATGAATGGGTTATAGAACCATTATCTCGTGGATGAAAAGTAATAAGGGAGGAATAGATAATTTAGCGACGTTATCACAATAGGATTTACTCTACTAGAGGGATCACATCCATTTATATAGACATCCATGATGCGTTTCATTAAATGAAATGTGTCAGCCATATTTGTGTATCTTATATATTTTTTCAAATTGTAATTAATTTATTGATTCATATTCAATGGATATTATGGCCATTAAATCCATTTATAATGGATTATAACTAACAATTAAAACCATTTGGGAGAAATAAATATATATCATATATATATATATATAGTATCTCTTCAATTAAATAAATTCATCATATATATATTATTAAATATAAAATTATCCATAACACCATATTAATATATATATATACATTTAGTGCATATTAACCCATCTCTAAATTGCATAAAAATTCCATAAGGATGTTATGAATAGCTGCACACCTCTTTGTGAATCCACCCAAACTGTTTTGGATATGTTTTTTATAAAATAATATTCCATTTTAACAAAAATGATTTCAAACTTTTTACCTTATGGATGTTCATAATAGTGTAAAGCAATGGTCCTTAGTAACATTAACAACAACTATGGAATCTCTATTTAATTGATGTTAGAAAGGATCCGCATCCAAAAAAATCCCTACTGAAACAACTAAGGGGTATAGTTAGATCTTTATAAAAATACTCATATCTCCATATGAACATTTATACCACAAGATTTATCATATACATTATATGTATCTTATTAAATCCTTTTTTCCATGGCTTCAAGAAACTACTAGACATGGAACATGTAAATCTTGTATAATTTTCCCATCATTTTCAGGATTATCCAAAAAATACTCTTTATGTGGATGAATATAACACATGTCATTATTCCCATATTGTTTTATGATCCATATATATATATATATATATTCACCTTTTTATTAAAATATGTATTATTTGATTTACATCTGAAAATAAAAATGGAAAGACAAGATCAAGGGGGGACTAAAATGGTGGAGCTAAGGGCATCGCCCCTAATAATTTCTGCACATCCAAGTGGATGAGAGTAAAGACATAAATAATTAGTAAAGAGTTATTATGTTAGACTCTTGAATAAAACAAGATAGTGGTTTGGAAACCTTTATTCCATGTGTGATGTAAGGTTGTACTGTGGATGATCAATGATTTGAACTTATCAATAAGGTAAGTAATATAACAATGCACACTGGTCCAACCTTTTAGGTATTTTAGAATGATCTCAGAGTTAGTCACCACCAATGTTAGATCAATGTTTTCCTTTCATGACATTTCTAGGAAATCAAACATGGAATATTATTCTATATTGAGAGATTCCCTGGTACTGTAGAATAAATTTAAGGGTATAATCACTGATCCATCATGATCGTGAACTATAATGACTCCATGCATGAAACACGAGGAGAAAGACCCATCGACATGATGATTGATATATTTACATGGGGACCCAGCAGATCTAGTGTCCCTGAGTAGAATCACACTTCATGGAGTGTGGGTGTCACAAATGTGTATGAAATTCATGATATAAGGATCCTTCCCCCACTACATAATAATAGGCTCCAGATTGACCACCAAACATCATGTTCAGGCCACCAAACATTCCCCATGATAATAACCAGTGCCTTCCTCTCGAAGATATTTCATATTGAACACTTGAACCAGAGATTGGAAAACATGTCAAAACTATGATTTATAGATTTGATACAAGAAAAATCATTGAACATGTTCCATATAGTATTATCCTAATCATATGGAAAGAAGATCTGGGTGGAAGACTCCTCATGGGGATTTTTGTAGTAAGTTCACCTCAATGATAACAAGATACAATTGTATTTTACATTCTCATCTAAGATTAGTGCATCATTTCATAATTGAAAAATCATAAATATCAATTTTTCAGGGATATATTTTCAAGAATGATTACTTACCTTTTAAAAATGCACCATGTCTGCATACAGAAGCTGATAGAATTCCTTTATAGAGTATACACCTGACGAAGAGCCTATAAACACACAAAATTCATGATAATCATTCATATGGATACTATAAAAAATGAAACTACTACTGATTTAGAACATCGTTCATCAATGTAAGGTGGTCAGTAGATTGCCTATATGAGATGTCTTGGATATGACACCGTACAAACCCAAATTAACCACCATCATAATTGTGGAGATAGAAACCAATCTCCCTTCATTTGAAGATCCATTAATAATTACTTAGGATAACACAAATGTGTCCCATAATTTAGTTGTAATAACCTTAGATCTTCCCCATCATAAGATAGAAATCCCACCAGTATTTGTTAACGAAGATTATACCCTAGAGTGTGATACATTAAATGGCTTCCCATGAAAGATTTTCTTACATACTATACATTTTTTTGAAACATTCATCTGGTTGATACCACCTTCATCCGAGGACTTAGATAGCCTCACCCACAAAGCCCAATTACTTCACATTTAACTCATCTATATGATAAGAAGATCACATGTCACTTATTCATGTGCTTCAACAAACTATATGTGAAACAACAATGCATGGTAATTCATTTACTCCCTCTAATTAAATCATGGTCCATATGCCATGTATTTTCATATAGGTCAAAAAATACCATCTGAATTTCTCTCCAACTGATGACATAATCAACAACATATCCAATCACCCTTGTATTACTTAAGTTCAAATGTTGACTTACATAATTATGTTATCACTGTAAGAAGGTTCTCATTTAAGGTGTCTCACCAACCGCAGGTAAGATTTAATAATTATAATAATACATTCCTATGTATATTAATGAAAACATGAAATTAAATGACATATACTATAGCATATCGTTCCAAATAATAATTCTCTACTGATTACCTAAATAACATTTTCATCAATATCTCGTATACAACCCTTTTTAATGAAAATAATAATATATTCAAGCTATCATTATATATGATCAGTACCCATTATTCTCTATGATGATCGTCGGTTAGGGACAAATCAATGTTTATTCTTTTGGGGGGACATTTAAAATTTGGTTGTTCATATAAAATTATTTACAACACGCATATATGGATGATAAATATTGATTTCTATTATTATAATGACATAGTAAATTTATAACCTTCACAACCAATCTCTAATGAGTATCTACATTACCCTCATGCGGTTGCTACAGTAATAGATTCATTTTATGAACATTATATCCAGATTTTATTTTTTTTACATACCTATGTTACCATTAGATAGAATACCTTAACTAACCTCTTAGTGAGTAACATTTATAAAGAAAGAAATTTTAAATAAAAAAATAATATGTAATCATATTCCATCATTAAAAATATTTGAAATTAAATTCGAACTCCTTATATTTATAACATAAAATGTTATAATATTTTGGTATTGTAAACATAGAAATATTTCTAATTACATTATCATTTAACTTGGAATCATTTCCATATAAAAATTTCCTTGAAATATTTTTTAAATAATGTTTATTATTAGATTATCACTTTACAAACACATCCTAAACACTTTAAGGTGAAATTGATATCAACATTTTCATGCTAACTAATGTAACTATTCAAATATTTTTTACCATTATACCCTAAACCCATCTAGGATAAATTAAGAAATTTTTTTAAAATAGTTAATGTAACTCTTTATATTTCTCCATAAATCTATACCCTAAACTATTTTATGATATAAAGTGTAATAATTTTTCATATTAACTGGTCTAATCCATTATGTAATATTTATGATCACTTGTTATAGTAACTAAATGCAACTCATTA
Source organism: Viscum album (assembly GCA_963277665.1). Lineage (NCBI taxonomy): Eukaryota > Viridiplantae > Streptophyta > Magnoliopsida > Santalales > Viscaceae > Viscum > Viscum album. Next base: position 304,868,073 of record OY728130.1, read on the forward strand.
CATTTTTGTTTTTTATTATATCCTAAACTCTTTTATGATGCCAAGTGAATTTCAATTTCTCATAATAACTAATGAAACTATTTTCATTTTTCATTAATTTCATATCCTAAAAACGTTTTTAGATATCAAGGGTAAGTCACTTTCTAATGATAAATAAAAATAACTCCTTATATATATATATAATTATATATTCATAACATTTTAGGACTTTAGTGAAGAATCACTATAAATTTAGACTAGTAAAAATATTTAGTTAACTGTAATATTGACTTTCTTACAGTAAATAAATGTAACAATTTAAAATTTTTATTACTTACATATACCCAAACATTTTAGGATATTAAGAAATAAATCACTCAATGTCATATTGGAATAATATTTTTTTGTCATATTTTTTCATTATACAAGTCTATACATTCTCCAACTAGTCTAATAGACATCATATTATCATTATAATATCATTATATGATTTATCACAGACTACTTTGTGTATTTATAAATTACATTTAATCAAATTTAGTACGAATATTAAATAAAAAAATTATTATTTCCATATAATATATGGTATTCTTTGTCTGAAACATTTCCTTCTATAAATAATATTTTATTAAAATATCTCACCGGGGGGGAGGATGTAACACATTCCCTAAAATTTTAACAAATATATAGACAAACCATTTTCCCAAATATTTTTCTTAAAACATGTTATAGATATCCATTGACTGATAAAACATGTGTATATTTAATTATTCATCTCATAAAAAACCTTTGTTATCAAATAAAGCCTCTTATAATAAAAAATAATTGAGACAAAGATATCTATCCATTACTTAGATTGTAGAGACCTGAAACTTGACGTTCATAGACATTACATTACTTTTGCGGAATATCTAATACATAACAAAAACAGACAGACAAGGACCGTAATAGTTTAGTATCTTTGGAAACTTGGAATATAAACTTCTAATAATATTGAAAGATCTTTAACATCTCCCATAATTATCCTCCCCTTTTTGTTTTCTTACCTAAAACCTTTCTTTTAATCCTGGGGGAAAAGAAACATAAAAAGGTGAGCTCAAATGCTCAGTAAGGGTAAGCATGGAGAAAATAAAACAAACCATATACATTTGAACTTAAAAACATGAACATAATATTTAAACATCAAAATCTTGAGCAATGACATAAAACATGGATGTACTTAAGGAATAGATCATAAATAAACATTAATAATGTTAAAATAGCATGGGAATAAAACATGTAATTTTGGAAACCATTAAGCACATAATATGATTTCTATATTAGCCAAGGCATTGCTCGCAAAACCATCTTAGTGGACAAAGTCCCTTTCTGAATCGAGTTCACTCCTCGTTCCAGTCCTGTATTACTGAACCGGTTTAACTTGCTATTCTAGCCATGTCTATCTCATGAGATATAAATGTTTACCCAATGCATTGGAGGGAGATATAGGTCCCACCCATTTCATAATGAAATCATTCTTACTTGTGCCACAAAATAAACATACATCATTCATAATAACCCAATAAATAAAATGGGTTTCATAAACATCATCCCATCATCAAATAATCCATATAAAAGAAATGGATATCATTTCATAATAAGAAAAGTGAAACCATGTAAATTATAGAGACATGTTACTTGAAACATACACATATGAAATAATGTCATCTTAGATGAAAAATGGTTTTGATAAAACACTTGAAATGAACTCTTGAAGAAAATATCCTTTCTTCTTCAAAGAAACATTTTCCATTATTAACATGTCATAAAATTTTAAACTAAAAGAAGTCGATTAAAAATAAAAATAAAAACATATAAAGTAATCTTCTTGTAAATAATGTTTTAAAAATACATTCATTCTATATAAGTTAAAAAAACATTCTTCTCATACTTTTGTCGGAAAAGTCAAAAAGTACCTCGTACAAAAAATGACAAAAGATTCCTTTCATATCTTTTTACTAAAAACTCACTGAAGGAAAAAATTGGATATAAACTATTGAATAAGGATATACATATTAAATTTTGAGGAAACATGGATGTGGATGATAAATATTCCTCAGTAAATTCTGAAGTATAAACAATCTCGGATAAAAATTGAGATTGCGAGATTTTCCCTTACCTTAGGTCTGATTTGATTCGTAAGTGTCTGAACCTCCTGTATAATGATTTAAATAATGTCATTGACTTATTCCATAATCATACTCATTTTTATGATATCATATATGGTTTACATATTCCTTTATATTACCCGTTGTTTTTTAAATTCCATGTTAAAGAGCGTTTTGGGTAAAATCGTTTCATTTGTCGTCCGTGTTTTGACTTGTAATTATTCATATGATAACATAGATCATGATTAATTAATTCCAGAATATAAAAAATGATTTATATATAATATATATTAAGAATATACATATATATATAACAGATCATTAAATGGAAATAAATACACCGTTCATGGAGACGGTAGGTCGTACGTACGCATGAACGCTGTTTTCGTTTCCTTATTGAGTTGAACGGAATTAAGTAGATGACATACATATATATAAACATAAATCAAGTATCATTATTATTTCATATATTTCATTATTACTTATTATATATACTTTATAATCATTAATGAATGGTTAACATGGAGAATGAATCTCATCGCGTTGTGGAGACGGTAGTCCGTACGTACGCACGAGCAATGATATCGTTCTCATGATCGTGGAATTGTATTGGAGTGTATGTATACTATTTCAGAATCAATATCACTTTATAGTAATCATATATAGTTATTATTTACACCATTATACCCATCCAAGTAAGGTGGTGGTGTAAAATAGATTACACCACGACGTGGAGACGGTATTCCGTACGTACGCACGCGCGGTGATTTCGTTTTCCGTAGGATGGATAGATGGGGAAATAGGGTTTTTTCATAATTATAATAACATATCAGTATATGAGTGATACTGATGTTATTACTTCATAATGAAACACCCTAGGAAGAATAAGTGGAAGAAAAAATAATGTTGAAAGAATCGGTAACGGACATTACCTCTTCTTTGAAGAGCCTCTTTGAGATCTCCTTTTAGGGCACTAAAATTGGACTTTAAAGAAGACCAGAACCTATAGGATGTTTCTAGGGAAGTGGAGAAGATACTTTGGCATGGTTTGGCCTAGCTTGAAGGCTCAAAGTGGTGTTAGTAAGAGAGGTAGGAGGTGCCCTTTTATATGGGAGGAGAGGGGCACCTTTGGAAAAACAAAAAATGTTATTTTATTATAAAGCCAAATTCGGTTTTAAATAGATCCAAATTGAGTTATTTCGAAGCTAATGTGGGGACGGGTCGAAATACTCTCATCCAATATAATTTGGACAAGTTTAGTTTACTATTTAACCTTATCTTTTAGTTTTAACTTTAAGTTAGATAATTTTACTTTTACCGTGTCTTTTTGTGTTCTTACACTATAAGGTTAATAAACATACTATAACAAGCCAAACGAACCCCAAGTTGTATATTATTAATATATATAACCTTATCTAAGTCATTTGTCCGATCCTTATATTTTTAGGAATAAAATAACAATTAATAATGTAATATTGTTTTTAAAAACTATTTTATGTCAATTTATAAACTATTTTGTAATTGATTTTTGTGAAAATTATAACAGGATGATTAGTTCGAACAAAGTTAATTAAATCAATATTAACATCTCATAGAAACCTAGAAAATTATTTTATTTCATAAAATTTCTCAAAATACATTTATTTAGGTATTTATAACATCAATTATGTCAACATTTCACTAATAAGATAATTACTGCATCATCATTGTGTCATAAATAAATTAAATTATTTAATGTCTAAAAATTACAAATAAAATACCATTATGTAGTAACTATTTTTATCTTTCTAATGAATATTTAAAGTCGAATTTATCTTATGTATAACCCTATATTAAAAATTATTTACTTATTAAACTTTGATTTTAACTATTTTAACCCTTCTTTAAATAAATTAATAATAAATGTCCTAATCTAATCCATGTAGGCCTAAATGGTCATATTTTATTCCTAAGGTTTCTTTTGGTCGAATTAAACTTATCCAATAGAATTAGGACATGTGTTAGGGTAATAATAATATCATTTTTACCCTTAATTACCCTATTTACTTTTAACTGTGGTAAAAAAAAGTAAAAAGTTACTATTCACCAAAAATTATTTTCATTTCATTGAACCACATATTACTTACTGACATCAACCTTGTCTGTCAGATTTTTGAAATTCCACTCACAGAAGTGGTAAAATTATGTTTTATGAAAAAATCATTTTTTTAACTACCACTTAGTGGTTTCACTATTCATAAAAAAATGAAAGTTTCCAGAAAAATACAAAAAATTAGGCCTAATATATATTTGATATTATGAGCTGAAAAATGATGTCTATTTTACCAAATTCAAAACATATCAGTTGCATTACTTAATTTAAAAATTAATTTCCGTCGTCAAAACAAATAGCGTGTTCTTAAGAGATAATAACTATCAAAAGATTGACACTTGTTTATGTTTGGTTTAAATGTGAAATTACATCCAATGACCAAAATTGTATTAAATAGTAAAAATATATTCTAAATATACTTTAAAACCACTCAAATTAATAATTTATCACTATTAATTATTTCGATTAAAAAGGTTGTTTTTAATTAAAATTTAGTAATTTTCACTATTCATCACAAAATGAAAGTTATCCGAAAAGTACCAAAATTTCACCCTAAGCTAATTTCGATATTCCGAATCCAAAAATGAAGTCCATTTTGAAAACTAAAATTTATAAAATTTCGAAAAGTGGTTATTAATATTCATAACGGCTAGTTTTAATAATATTTAAATAGAATATCGTTGTTTAGTGAAACTCGGTATTGCATACTACACGCGCTATCGAGGAAGGTCACGATTGCTTGTAATGCAAATCAAGTCAAGGATGCGTGTTGTGAAAGCTCCTTTTGGTGTAGCGTACGAAACAAGAAATTAATGAAATTAAAAAGAATATTTTTCTTAAAATCTCGGGGTGTTACATAGATTCATCTAACATTGACACATCCATTTATTTTAAAATTAAATATGTATTAAGTATTTACTTCATCTCAAAAATATAAACTAAAACCTTGATAAATTAATCCATTAATTTTCATTTTTTTACATCTAAAACACTTTATAAAATATTCATTTGGTATGACATACCCTATAAAAATAAAATAATTTGCATCAATTACATTTTTACCTGATATGAACATTCAATGTAGTTCCATAAAATCTTTAAGCTATATCATTGTTAATCTAACCATATTAAATTATTACTATTGATTCTAGAGAGAGCTAGGTTTAAATGAACTTGATTTTCTTCTTAAATAATAATTTTTTATCTAGTCAACTAACATTTCTTATTCTTTTTTAAAAAATTTACCCAGTTGTATTATATATCTAGTACCCGGATATAGACATCATATGCCCAGTCCATCCATTATTAACACTATGAGAATATCAGGTAAACATTTTCATTGAATTTAATCATATTTTCATAACTTATACATGAATGCAAATTTGATAAATTTGCTAACAAAAAAATCTCATTTCAGTCTCCCCTTTAAAGAATGTTATATAATTAAACTAGTCATAAACCTTGCATAAAAACACCCAACTCATTTCATTTTAACAACTATTTTTTACAAGCAATTCTTAATAGATGAATGCGAAATTGTCGACATATTTTGATGATTTTATCCAATATTGAAGATTCCAAGTTATAAATATTGAAAATCCTACAGTCAATTTCTTGAAAAAAAATTCATGTATCAATTGTTTTTATATTTTTGATCATGTATATATTTAAAACACTTTATAAAACTTATATTTTATATAATATATCCTTGAAAAAAACGTAGAATTAATTTTTTTTAACCAATAAATATTTTATGATTACTTTTGCCTCACCATGTCAATAATATATTCAATCAGATTGATAATTATTTGAAATAACCAATCATATAGAGTGCATGAGACTAAATTAATTGTTATACCTAATCAAATTGGGTACATGAGTGGAGACTCGGTTTCATTTGGTCGTTTTTCATTTAACATATTTGAAACCATAAAAAAATAATTTCATGCTACCATATGAATCTAGATTCACTTTCTGAATAGTTTCAAAATTTAGAAACTCTGGAATTAATTTTTCTAACACATATAATACTCCACTTACACAATAACGATTCTTAAGGTACATGTCATAAGAATTTATTGAAGGAACCATAGGTACAGTAGAATCCTAAAAATGAACTATTTAAAATCATGTGTTTGGATTCATGTTGAATGTACTGAATAAAAATTCATATTTCCCATTATTGTGAAAGTGTAATGAAAACATCATTTTAATCATGAAAAATAAAATCAATTAAAAGCATAAATGATAACTTCTTCATCTGATGTAACTAGTTTTATTCGCACATCGTCTGCATGTAACTTCTAAAAAGAACTAAGCTAGGTCTACTATATATCTTCTACATGAAAACCACATCTCATGGATCATTTATATATATTTACCAGGAACTATCATGGTAAATCTATGAGCTTTACAATATCTCTTTAGTCGCGTGAAGAATACAGACTCGATCGAAAAATTGGATCGATCCGACAATGTTTTTTTAAGAATCTATCTCAAAGATATTGAAAGGATATGAGAGGATATATTATCTCACTAAATTCATCCTAATTGTGGATATTATTATTCAAGAGGAAAAAATGAGTTTTTAAACCTAAGTTATAATTTCAAATATTTCACTTTCATCCATTGATATTAATAACCTTCATTTTAACCTCTACGCACACATAGGACTAAATAAAAAAACTATAAATGTCAAAAATATTTTATCACCCACGTTTAACACTATAAAATTAGACATGATAAAATATAAACCTTTAACATGGCCCATAATATTCCCAAATAATTTAAAGATCCTTGACCATTTTTTGTCTATTTGAAAAATTTTATTTTCTCATATTTAAATTTTTGTTCAAAATTTTTAATAAATTCAGAAATAAATAAATCAATAATTATTCGAAAAATTATTAATATAATTGTATTATTTTTAATTATTACCAATAATACTCGGACATCCAGGAGCCCCTGGATGTGGGGCCCACATTATTTTAAACTCTTATTCATTTCAATATGTGGAACATGTGGATACACTTATTTTGTGACCGTATAGGTTCTTATCTTGATAGAAGTGAGTCCAAACCATATAGCAAGAGTGGATTCTAGAAACCTATCATGTATCCTAAGGAAAACCGATGACACATGATACCTTTAGTGTTCCTATTGGAAGGTTTTTCCTCATGATCTCATATACATGAGATCACCAAGTGTGCACATAATGAGAATAAGTATAAATGATTATGATCCCCCAACCCCTGATAGTCATAAATCATATTTTTCCCATCAGTATGATATATCTAGACCATATGACTTGTATTTAATATTACTTTCATAGTTTCTTAAAGTTCATATTAAAGATGGGAACTTACATAACATTTTTATACGACATATAATCTAAGGAAATTACCATTTAAATAGTGGGTGTAGAAGAATCAACACTATTATCATAAGAATAAAAACATACATACATATATATATATAAATATAATGGTAATCAAATTACATTAAGTGGTTGGTCCTAGGGAACACTTTCACAACACTCACACCTACACTACAGTAAACAACTCAAAATTTGAAACCCACTAGCTCAAACCTCAATATCATTCATCTTCTAAGATACGGAATTAGTTATGGTGTCTTCCACATTATCCTCTACGGATACTCTTCTAAAAAAGGAATCACCTCCCTATGTAAAATCCGTAAAGTGATGTAACTTCTAAAATATATTCTTTTTTCCCTCTAATGTGACCAAGTATCCTTAAAAATATCCACAATTGCAGTATTATTAAATTATACCATATTAGGGTCTATACATATAAGTATAACATAAATCTCAAAAAATATATTCAATTCCAAATATCTTCCTTAGTAACATCGAACGCTACAATATTCTCAAATTTTACTATCAAATATGCTACCTCAAACTGCTTCAAGATGCTCCATATCAATACACAAACATTTTGAAAAAAACACATAGCTTGAATATGATTTCATATCATCAGGATCTATCTAAAATCTAGCATCCGTGAATCCTATAATGAGCAGCTTCTCATCTCCTCCATACACTAGGAATATATTCTTTATACATTTCATGTACTTTGGAATAGATTTACATCCACCCAATGCAGCTCTCCTACTTTGGGTTGATATCTTTACACCACTATTAATGTAAAGTCAACATCAAAACTATTACATAGAATTGAATACGTGATATATCCCACTACTAAATCATAAGTTATTCTACTCATTCATTAATTATCCTAATATTTGTTTGACACATATTGTTAGAGAGACTAATTCTATGTGACACTGGAAACAATACAATCATGGATTGTTTTTCATTTAACTTTTTTGTACATTTTCAAAATATATACTTTCACTTAGACCAATAATCCTTTGACATATATCTTGATAGATCTTTATTTCTTGAATATTGTATTCTTAACTAATGTATTTCATGGAGATGCATTCATTTAACCATACCAACCATATGACATGAAAATGAATTCCCATTAATAAATTTACATCAAAAAATAATTCTAGGAAACTAATTTCACATCAAGGAACCTTTTTATAAGCACATGAAATTTTTTCATTTAATAGCATCATTTCCATAAATGGCTTCTGTATAGGTTAGAGGTTCATTATTTTCTAGGACTGATGTGTCACATGAAATGATGATAAGAAAATCATAACTATGTAGTTCTATAACCATCCTAGTAGATCAACATAGTGAGTGTGTCTTCAGAACATATTTATCTCCTAATATATTATATAGATATTTTACTTATACTAAATCATATCCATATAGAGCATTAAATTCTTCAATGTTAATATTTAGACAGTTATATAAAATGTAAATGTGTTGTCTTTACAAAACTTTAGGATATATTAATACTATCACTTTTATATATTAATGGTTATATAGGTAATATCGCTTTTTATCATTAGGATTACCTATAAAGATGCAATTCATGCTCAGGGATTCCTATTATTTAATAGGCATAGTATTTCAAAAATACACACATCCCCATACACATATCTATGCTAGAATAGATTTCTTTTCATTCCACAACTCATATAGAACCTCATATACTACTCTATTGGGTACACTATTTAGTGTATATGATATAGTTTTATGTTCATATCCCCAAATGATTAATGGTAGTGTTATATTACTCTACATTGATCAAACCATTTCAAACAGGGTCCAATTCCTCCTTTAACTAACACCATCCCACTTAGGTGTATAAGGAGGAGTGTGTTGGGATATTATCCCACAATACATTAAATGATCAATGAATGCATGGTCTAAACATATTTTCTTAATTGTATTACCATGTTTATTCTCTACTTCATTCAGATATTTATTAAATGTTCAAAAGGATTATGACATTTACCTCATTAATTAGATATATACATATCAACTGTATTCATTAGTAAATTTAATTATGTAATAAAAAGCCCCTTTCCCTTACTATAAATTGACCACATACATTAGTATGAACCAATTTTAATTTTATTTTGGATCTTTCTCTTTTCCCACATAAAGGTGGATTATTAATTTTATCTTGTAAAGAAGCATGATTTACATCCATGTGTTTTAACTCTAGGGAGTTTATATACCCTACTTGATATAGTTTATGTATACTCTTCTTGTTTAACTAACTTGTCCTAGGGTTCTATAGGTGGGTAGGATATGATCCATTCTCACTAGATTTTTCATTGATCACAAATAATATATTTTCTAGTTCATACATATACAACCCATTATTAATATGTGTCAAACCATAACAAATGTTATACTAATACATAAGAAAACACTTGTTTCTAAACGTGAAATATAATTCCATAGCTTCTAAAATATACATTGATATTATTTTTTTCATTATATATGGTACATAATAAAAATTATTTAGGATAAAATAACATCTCACTAGGAAATGTAATATGATAATCCCCCACTACCATGGCTTATAGACTCACTCTATTTGTATCTCAAAGATAAAATTCACATTCACAATTTTTTTGGGTCCACATGGTTCTTGTAATTAAATAAAAATATATGAAACACATGCATTATACAATATTCAACTTGTAGAAATTGACAGATTGCATTCAGTGAAAAATGTTCCTGCAGTAGAAGCATCAACTTGCTTGTTATTACAACAATGAAACTATTTCACTAGTATAATTCCATTCCACATTTAAAGAATGCTAAGAACTACTCACCAAACTCCCTATATATATTTACTTCATGAAAGGGAGGTGAATTGGTGTATTTGACTTAGTCTTATCCCGTGACACATTAGCGTTACCTTTAAACCACTTGTTCACCTTAAGGATTGAAGTGTTATAATTATTAATATCCTTTTCTTCTTGAAGAACTAATGAAAAAAACATGGAGTGAATTATTCATGTTATTAAAATTAGAATTTATAATGAAATTAAATAATCTTTCTAATAATTAGTAAATAATGAGATTACTTTCTAGATATTGGTTCAATTTGAACACAAGAGACTCAAGTCACTCAATGTACCCAATAATATTGAGTACATGAGGAACTTATATATTACCTTCTACTAGGATTCATCTACCTAAATCACATGATATATCATCTATTTCATTACAATATCTCTCCTGGTATAAGTCCTTCAGATAAGATATCATTTGCAAATCATTTTTTTCCTCATGAATTTTCTATAGCTCTCCATACATAGTTGAAAAAATGAAACACCAAACATCCAGTGCATTATCCATATGATTATTGTATTTATCTTTATCATCTATGGTATTTCCCTGATGGGGTCTGCATGAAGAGGGAATTTGAACACAAAAAGATTTCTATCTTGGAGCAATACTATTAATAATCTCTTATAACACTCTTAAAAGTTATGGTCGTTCAGGATATTCTCTTTATCTAATATCGATTGTAGTGAATTTGAATTGGTGATAGATTATATTTTGATCTTAAAAAAATAAACCTTTCTGATGGATACATTACCTAGATTCCCAATAGAAAATTTTAAATTATATTTATCTCCCACTATTTTATAAAATTCTCATATCCCTAAACCAATATATTCATAAAACCTATTCGATTGAGTATTTAGGGGAAATGATCCTTGAAACCTCTCATCACAGCCTACAAGTTATGGCTATACTACTACTCGGATATGTCACAGTATTTATCTAATTGTCCAACTGAATTAACTCATGAATCCTTGATCTTTTAATTGGATTCTCATCTCCTAAAAAGAATTGCATTACATTGATCTACACTTTGAATCTAAAGTTTCAAAAAAATTAGCTATGGATACTCCTTTTATTCCAACTATAGTTAAGTCAAAACAACACTCTCTTCAGAACATCTTGGTAGTAAGGGGAATCCTCAACTAGGGATGAAGAGCACCTAAAACAATAGGTTGTGTCCAAATTCAATCCATTGTAGGAATTTAATTAGTTATTATTTTATTTGAGGTATTTTGTAAGTTAGTTTTGGTGAATGAAATCTTTTTTATAATTAACATGTATGTTCTATGTGATCACCTACACAAAATCTCCATGATTTTAAATAGAAAACATTCACTAAACATGTTAATTTTATTATTGCATGCTTTTTTATTATTATTCATTGTGATTGCGTATCATAAATACGCATTCTAAAAATAATGAACCATGATGAAGATAAAATAAATAATGAAAACAATGACATGATCATGAGACATTAACTATTGGTTAATTCATCAAGAGATTAGTGGATATATGAGGAACCTTATGTAAATCATTAAGTCAATTGCAGACTAGAATTACAATGTTGAAAACTCTAATGAACACAACTTTTTTGGTCTATGTAGGATCTTAACTCAAACATCTTTTCAATTAACTCCTCTAATATTTACAGAGTATGCTCAAAAGTAGGTGAGGGAAACTCTTGGTGTAAACTTACATTTTATCACTTAAAGGTGGACATGTAGGCCCTTATACAAGATAAATATGGAGGGAAGATACATAGATCATCAAAATAAAGTAATTATTACATTTAAATAAACTGTAATGCAGTAATTAAATTAAATAAATAATTAACCAAACATGCATAGGTCGATCTCAGCTCATGATCATTCAATATGAAATTAAATTGCATAAAAAATGAATTTTATTAAAATTTCAACATGAGGATATTTTTAACATGTTAACATGTATTGAAATAATTTTATTAAATTATTAAAATATCCCAGAACACTTGAAATAATGTTATTAAATCCTAGATAATTAAATTTAAATTTTGAATTAATTTTCATATTTTTTTGGATTATTTGGACAAAAAATAGATCCTAGGAAATTAATTTAGGGCTCATGAAAGGTCAGGATAGTCGGACCTAAACTATATCAATTTGACCAAATTATATTTGCGAATCCATTTAAAGTACATAATATATATATAATGTTCAATTTATAACAAGCATCCAAAAGAATATTTTTCTCCTTTTTTATATTTTGAACAATCTTCAATGGGAAGCTTTGAATAAACTACCAAGGGAGGATTCAACCTTTTAATTTAAATAGATTCCAAGGGAATATTTATAAAATCTTTCAAAATATGTTTATCCTTTTGGAATGAAAAATCATCCAATAGAAGCTTCGAACAAGCTTCCAAGGGAAGATTTACCCCATTTTTTATTTTTGGAAACTAAATCAAGCTTCCAAAACATGATTGTATTGCCTATGAACTACACCAACCTACTTATAGTATACCTGGATAACATAAAATATACTCACATTATTCTATAAATTCAAATTTGTCTCATCGGTATCCATTAAATTCAGATAAAGAAAACTAAAATTTTCATTTCAATTTTCACTAAAAACCCATCGATCTTATATTATTCATATCAAGGTGATACGAACATAGATCGAGGTGTCATGAAATGCATTATGATTTTTTTAAAACCTTATTTTTGAATAATATAAAATTTAATTAAATTATTAATGTTTCCTACTTAAATAATTACATGTTCCCACAGATAGTAATAGAAGGAACTCATGACACGGTTAAAGCATAAAAAACATGTGATTTAAAATCGTTGGTTTAGATTCTTATTCAAGACACTAAATACATAAAACACATTTCCAAAAATTTATAAGGTGTCATGTGTAATACAATTTTATCTTGAAAAATAATATAGAATAAAATCATAAATGCTACCTTGTTCATTTGAAGTTGATAGTTTGACTCTCTTGCCATTGACCTACCAAAGATCATCAGATCCAAGCTAGGAATCATCTATAAAGTCCACCATTGCACCAAATATATTGTATTATTAATATATGTTTCTCATGTTCTTGTTTAGGTAATAGAAGCGCATTATGACATCCCTGTAATCTCATGAATAATTCCAAATCGATTGAGAAAATCTGATCGATCTAACCTTATTCATTCTTCAAAATCACACTCTACAAACTTTATAGAAGAGGAAAAGATTGATTCACTCACTAAATTCATCCAAATTGTAAATATTACTATTCAAGAGTCCAAAATGTGCTTTTATTTGAAGGTTATAATTTCCAAAATTTCACTTCAGTCCCTAGAATGTAATCACAATCATTTTTAACATTTCCACACATGTATAACATAATAAACTTATCATAAATGTAACAAATACTCTATCACACAATTTTAGCTCTATATAATGTTATTTGATAAAATATAAATCATTAACTTGGCCCGTAAGATCCGAAAAAAAATTAACAAACCATGAACATATAATGTTGTTTTGAAATTTTATATTTTCTCATATTCACTATTATTAGAATACAACTTGTGAATTACTTGATAAATAAATTTAAAAATCACTATTATACACTTGAATAATATAATTGAATTATTTTTTCTTCTAATCAATCTTACTTGCACATTCACTGACCCCCTCACATGGGGCCCACTTCATCCTAAACTTCTATTCATTAGAATAGGTTGAAATTGTGGACACACATAGTGTGTGACCCTCTAGGTACTTATCTCGATTGAATTGAGTCCATTCCATGGAAAAATAGTGGAGTATAGAAACCCTTCATTACCTCTATGGAGATAAGTAATTTCATAGATACAACTACTTATTATAAACACATGATGTGTAATATAAACTATTTGTCTCATGATATCTCATATAGCAGGATTCACACTTGTGTCATCATCCTTTTTCTACTCTATATATTTCATGAAATTCTGAGAATAATTACATTCCTATACTCTATCCATTGGTTTAATAAAGTTTTCACCATCTTAGTCAACTCATGTAAGAACCCGGTTCTTAGTTTTGAGGTACTGGCTTCTTATTTTCCCTTTTACTAAAGTGTTTTGTAGAAAATATGGAAATGGGGAAAATCCCAAATTTTGGAACTACACGCCGTGTACTTTTCCACACGCTGTGTACTTTTGGCCATGTGGGGATGAGTACACGGGGCGTGTAGCCATGTCAGCTACAAAGGGTGTAGGATCCGACTACACGTTGTGTAGTGGTCCCTTACACGCTGTGTAGTCAGTCGGCATGCCGAAATAGTAAGGCGGTGGAGTAACCACCAGTTGGGCAACAGTACACGCCCTGTACTCAGGAGTACATGTCTTGTACTCATGTCGACGGAGGAACAGTGTGGCAGTGCCGCCAAAGAAACAGTTAAATGAAAGGAGTACACATCATGTACATGGAAGTACACATCGCGAACTTTGATTTTTTCACATAAAACGGGCAGTAGCCAACCCTATTTATAGGATTGGTTTAGAAGCTAAGGAAGGAGCTTGGGAGGAAGTCCAGATCTTCATGGATCAACCGATCGAGCACCAGGAATCTGATCTCACTTCTGTCAATCACGTTGGAAGCACGCGGGTATCCCCTCTCTTCTCCTAGCGTGTTGCTGACCAATTAATTTTCTAAAGGGATTTATTTGAGGTTGAATGAATGTTTTTTTACCTTAGACCTACTCTGTTCTTGGGAGTTTCTGGGATTGACGATCGTGTATAGTGCTCGTTGGCGTATAAGGTAGATGGATTGGTGTAAATATTTCCAACTGCCGTTTGTTTTGTGCGTTTTTGTGCCATGAACCCATGTTGGGCTGTCATGTGGAAGAGGTCATTTCTATATTAAACACCAATAATTGAATAAGTAAATTAAATATGATATTAAAATTCTGGTTGGGATCGTTGATTTGATCTGGAACCACCCTGGGGGTGTGTTCCACTATTTAGCCGTTTGGCCAGGATACCCGAGGGTACGCCTTTAAAGTAGTAATTGTAGAATTGTCTTGAGAGGAATTGCTTGTTTAATGCTTGTTTACATGTTGGGCATGGCCTAGTTACCTGATTATCCTAAGTGCGTTGTTGTGATCAGCCTGTGGGTAGTGCACTATTTAGCCTGAGGGCAGTAGTTATTTCGGCCTGAGGGAAACATCATCCATGCCTGTGGGGAGCTGACTCTGTGCCTATGGGCGAAACTACCTATGCCTGAGGGAAAACTCTGTTATGCCTGAGGGTAGATTCTTGTGTTGGATACTCTTTACCTGAGGGTATGGGTTTACATGTCCGAGGACTTTAGCTGGGTATTTAGAATATTTACTGAGGTGGTATATCAAATGAAATAGATTAAATGAAAAATAAAATGGCAATATAACTGGTAATTAGTTACTTTTGAGTAATGCTCAATTTATTTCATTTTACAACTGCACACTATTGTTGCATTTTTGCACGCTGTTGGGAACGAGCCTTTGGTGGGTTCCTACTGAGATATATTTCTCACACCCTATTTGGGTCATGCTTTTTAGCCCTAATAGATTATGATTTTGCAGGTGTGGATTGGTGCAAGAGTCCTTATACAGGTACTTTACTGTTGCTGTGGAGTAGGAGGGAATGGGACCTAGCCTAGGATCGCGATGCCACTGCCAGTTGTTTTGTTTTGATTTGTTGTATTGTACTGATGTATAACATGATCTGGCCGTTTTCATAGAACTTGAGACATGTTGCATCATTTTCTATATTCTGTTGGTAATATCCACTGCTATTGTTTATTTCAGTTGTGTATGGTTTACTGCTTCCGCTGTATGTTTTATGTTGTATGTTGTGTGTTGTATATTTCAATTTATATTTTTCTGCGCTACACATTGAAAATTGAGGGCATAGTTTCCCCACTATCAGACCTAGGCCCTTGCTGCTAGTCGGCAGCCTCTGGCGTTTGGGGAAAAGCGCTTGAGGTCACATGGCGAACCGGGTTCGGGGCACCCATTGCACGGCACCCATACTCGGGTTGTTACAAAGTGGTATCAGAGGGGTTCTTTTCTTCGACATAAAATTTCGATCTATAGTCAAGGATATGACGAATGGTAGTTGTTAATATGTTTTTCCCAGGCATAGCTAACCCGTGTACAGGGAAAAGCCAATTTACCTCATGTTTCAATTTTACTGATTTTAAAATTTACTGTTGCATTATTTTCACCATTTGGTGACACAATTGTGATTCTGATGTTTTTAATTTATTTGTGGTTTCTATTTAGTTGAAACCTGTTGAGATGAGGGTATGTCATCTCATGCATCATATAGGCACATGCTAGATATCACATGCCATGCATAGTTTCCATGCCATGTATGTGCATTAGAAATTGCATGTTGTTGTGATAGTTGTTGTGCTAGCAAAGCATGATGTTTTTATTGCTTCTTGATAAATACCTGCTTTGTGATAGGGTATTTTCTTGTGTGGTCTTGTTTATAGAATGGACGCCAAACATCGGTTTTTGGAGATTATGGACCCCCATTGACTGGAATTTGGTGGATCATTGGCTTCTTATTTTGCTATAACACAGATAAGAAGTCAAACATTGATTCTTGGGGAGTATGGCCCCCATGGGTCGGAATTTTACACTTAGGTGTTGGTTTCAGTAATTTCTAGGTTTCGGGGAAGTTTCTGAGGCATACTGTCTGGAAAACTCAAAATACACGCCGTGTAGGACCTCATACATGCCGTGTATGTTCTTGTGTTCGGGAATAAAAATAATGTTTTTAGGTACACGCCGTGTACCCTGAGTACATGTCGTGTAGTCTCTTCCTGTGTCACGAACTGTGTGGGCTACGACACGGGGAAAGGAAGAGCTTGGGTAAAACACGTCGTGTAAATGATGTGCATGCCGTGTAGTGTTGACCTAGAGTATGGCCGTGTAACTGACAACACAGGTTGGTGAAATCCTGTACAGAACACACCGTGTAAATGATGGACACACCGTGTAGAGTGACCTAGGGACTCGACCGTGTAACTAAAAACACGGGTCGATGTCACCTCTCCTTGAACACGCCATGAACCTGTGGGGCAGGCCATAGAGTCTTGTCCAAGGACAGACTGTGTGGACTTAGCCGTGTGGCGGGGAAACAGGTTGGTGTACACGCCGTGTGCGGGTGTAACATGCCGTGTGCGGGTGTAACACGCCATGTAGTGTCAAGCTGAGTAGTCGGCCGTGTCACAGACATCACGTGAAATTGGAAAATAACACAATACACACCGTGTAGATATAATACACGTCGTGTAGTTTTGTTGAATGGAAGCCATGTGGCTTAGCCATGTGTAAGGACCCGGGAAGGGGGAGGGAAGTAAAGTACACGCCGTGTAGACAGTATACACACCGTGTAGTCTTGTTTTGAAAATTTTGAAATGCCTTCTTCCTCGTGTTCCCTTTGTGGTTCCTTCACCTTCTGTCTTGATAAATATTGAATGTAAGGCATGTTTTGACCTTGTAGTGTCATGCTCCCTAGACGACTGCACATTGTTCACCAGGAGAGCGGCAACAAGTATACTCTGGATATGGTTGGCCATGGGATTCCAGTGGATCCTCCAGTAGAGCCAGTTGTGGCGCCAACTGTTATACCGGAAACAGGCGCAGAGGCGCAATTCTGTGAAGGATTTATGCAGTTCATGCAGACCTTTCAGGGAGCACCACAGGCTGCCACATCTATGGCCGAGCTGACTCGTATCTTTCAGCAGCAGCATCCAGCTATGTTTTCAAGGGATGGCGGACCACATGTTGCGGAGTATTCGCTAGGATCGATGCAGACTATTTTCGAGCATCTTGAGATGCCTCCAGGGTGGAGGGTCAAGATTGTGACTTTTATGCTGCGTGATTCTGCCAAGAGGTGGTGGGATTTTACCACCCAATCAGTGCATCATAGAGACATGATGTGGCAATATTTTCAGCAGTATTCTATGACTTCTTTTTCCCAGATATGATGAGGGTAGAAAGAGCTCGAGAGTTCATGAATCTACAGCAGGGCGCTATGTCGATGATGGACTATTCTACTAATTTTAATGAGCATCAGCGTTTTGCACCTGTGCTGGTGGGTGATGAGACGTTGAGAGCCAGTTGTTTTGAGGATGGTCTTCATTATGACATCCGGGTGCTGGTGAACGTTTTCAGGTTTCCTACTGTTCATGATATTGTGAACAAGGAACTAATTACAGGGAGGAACCTTCAGGAATATATTGGTGTGGGACAGGGCGGTTAACACTAGTTACTAGTATTATTTCTGCTGGTAAGAGGAAGAGACAGATGGACTCCTCTCAGGGTGGATGTACCAGTCAGAGGAATGCTTCAGGTGGCCAGGTCATGTGCTACCAGTGTGGTAGAGAGGGGCACAAGAGGCCACAGTGTCCACATGATCTAGTGGAGTGCCGAGATTGAAGAAATATGGGTAATCTACAGCGATTTTGTATGGTGTTTCCACCGGTGGCTAGTGAGAGGGGTTCTCTGCAGACTCTGCATGAGGGAGCAGGACCAGTGGATTCTTACCAGTCAGAGATCTGGAATACGATAGGGCAAGCAGGCAGAGATGGTGGTCGTGGCCATGGTAGCCAAACACCAAGATCTCAGAGGCAGTGGGGTGGGACAGCTCAGGGTTTCCAGGATGTGTCACAGGGTCGCGACACATGGTAGGCATATGTAGTGCAATAGACCCTGCAGGAGCAGGATCTCGGACCTTCTACGGTCAGAGGTACTAATCTAGTATCTTCTGTCTTATCTTCAGTATTTTTCGATTCGGGTGCTACACATAGTTTCATATCTGTACCTGTTGTGGAGAGGCTTGGGCTAGGTGTTTCTTCTTCTTCTGATACCATGAAGCTATACACTCCGTTGGGGAATCGGATGGCTGGTGTGCATCTATGAAGTTAGTGCCCCCACGAGGTTGATGGGTGTCACTTTCTTTGGGACCTCTATGTCATAGAGATGAAGAGCTATGACGTCATTCTCGGGATGGACTGGTTAGTTCCCTATCGAGCCATTGTAGACTTCTATCGTTTTAGGGTGAGTTTCACGTCACAAGAGGGAGGAGAGTTTCTATACAAGGCGAATGGGATGTTCAGGTGAGCCGATCTGGACCAGATCATCATGGGTGAGGTGGAGTCACAGCCCAGATTGCTAGATTATACCTAGATGATCAAGGGACTTGTCAGACGGATTCTTCCTCAGTTTTTGATCATTTCAGGGATGTCTTCCCGGATGACATTGCATGTCTACCTCTGGAGAGAGATGTGTATTTGTCTATTGATCTCATGCCAGGAGTAGAACCGGTATCCATTCCTCCTTATAGAATGGCTACACATAAGCTGCAGGAGATCAAGAGGCAGTTAGAGGAGTTACAAGTGAAGGGTTTCATCTGACCCAGTACTTCTCCTTGGGGTTCACTGGTCCTTTTCGTGAAGAAGGCAGACGGTACCCTTAGACTTTGCATGGATTATCAGAATCTGAACCAGCTGATAGTTAAGAACCGATATCCCTTGCCGAGGACTGATGATCTTTTTGATCACCTACATGGAGCATGAGTGTTCTCGAAGATTTATTGAGATCTGGATATCATTAGATGCATGTGAGACCATCAGATATACCTCTTACAGCTTTTCAGAGCAGATATGGTCTATACGAGTATTTGTTTTATGCCGTTCTAAATCACAAACGCACCATATGATTTCATGGATTTGATGAATCAAGTGTTCCATCTGTATCTTGATTCTTTTGTGGTAGTATTCGTTGATGACATCATGGTGTACTCTCACACTCGACACGACCATGCCACCGATCATGAGATCGTATTGAGTACACTAATAGGGCATCGGCTATATGAAAATCTCTCAAAGTGCCACTTTTGGATGGACCAGATTCACTTCCTGAGTCATATCATCTCAGAGGCAGGAGTTGCAGTAGACACAAAGAAGGCAAGAGCAGTAGTTTCTTGGGAGCAGACAAAGAACATTTTTGAGATAAGGAGTTTCTTGGGGCTGGATGGTTACTACAGACGCATCATACATGACTTCTCCCGCTTAGCAGCACAGTTGACATGTCTGACTAAGAAGGGTGTGAAGTTCATTTGGTTAGAAGCTTGCGAGATAGCTTTTCAAGACCTGAAGGGAAGGCTGACATCAGCACCGATCCTGATACTCCCAGAGCAGGGGAAGAGCTATACAGTTTACTATGATGCATCAGGGATTGGTCTGGAAGTAGTGTGGATGTAGGGTGACCGAGTTTTTGTATACGGGTCTCAGCAGTTGAGGCCACATGAGCGTAATTACCCGACGAATGATCTCGAGTCGTCTGCATTTGTTCATGCATTGCGCTGTTGGAGACATTATCTATTGGGAGATCATTTTGTGGTTTTCACCGACCTCAAAAGCTTCATGTATATCTTTACTCGGCGTGACATGAATCTGAGGCAAAGGAGGTGGGTCAAATACCTACAGTGCTTCGATTTTGCGCTTCCCTATACACCTGGTGAAGGTAATGTAGTAGCCGATACACTGAGAAGGAATACTCAGATACAGGCAGTGAAGAAGGCCAGTAGTGAGTGGGAGCTTATGGTATGGTTCTTTGAGATGCATCTGGAGGTGCACGACAGTCAGGGGCAGACTTATCTTTCATCTATAGCTTTGACTTCTACCCTCCTGGACAGAGTGAGGATGAGGAAGCTATCGGATCCAGAAGGCCTAGTTCTATGGGAGTCGGCGGCAATAGGAGACCCTTTTCCTGGTTGGATGGTATGAGATGATGAGGTCCTGTGTTTCCATGGATGAGTATGGGTTCCAGGGGATATACGCGAGGAGCTGATGTGGGAGTTTCATGCTTCATCTTGGGCAATTCATCTCGGGGTTACCAAGATGTATCGTGACTTGAGGTGCCAGTACTGGTGGTCGGGTATGAAGAGAGAGATGTCTGGTTTTGTTACGAGGTGTTCCACCTGTCAGAAGGTGAAGGTGGAGAACCAGAGGCCAGCTGGACTGTTACAACAGTTACCCATTCCAGAGTGGAAATGGGATGATGTCGCGATGGATTTCGTGACTGGATTACCGAGGTCACCTAGAGGTAATGACGTCGTATGGGTTTTTGTGGACAGACTCACGAAGGTAGCTCACTTATGACTGATCAAGGAGACCTTCGGTGTGGACATGCTTGGAAGGATGTATATCCAAGAGATCGTACGTGTTCATGGGGTCCCCCATTCTATCATTTCATATAGGGATGCCCACTTTATGCCTCATTTCTGGAAGAGTTTTTAGAGGGCACTGGGTACACAGGTGCTTCTAAGCACAGCATACCACCCTCGGACCGATGGCCAGTTAGAGCGTACAATACACGTTCTTGAGGACATTCTGTTTGCATGTGTCCTAGACTTTGGGGGTTCCTGGGAAAAGCAGAAACCCCTACTCTAGTTATCCTATAATAATAGTTTTCAGGCGACTATTGAGATGGAACCATACGAGGCTCTATATGGTAGACCATGCCGGTCAACTTTTTGCTGGTCATAGGTAGGTGAGGCATCTTTACTGGGACCACGTCTCGTGTAGGAGACCTCTGAGCAGGTCCAGTTGATTCAGAAGCAGATGGCTACCACACAGTCTCGATAGAAGTCATATGTTGATCGCTGCAGATGACCTTTGGAGTTCGTGGTCGGGGATCAGGTTTTCTTGCGTGTTTTTCTGAGGCTGGGACAGAATCAGATCAGGAGATAGTGTAAACTTTCACTAAGGTATGTGGGGCCATTCGAGATTTGGGAGAGAGTCAATCCGGTTGCCTATCGGTTGTAGTTACCGTAGCGGTACCGAGCCATGCACAACATCTTTCATGTATCTTAGTTACATTGCTATCATTCAGATCCGTCTCAGACCTTTCATCTAGAGGAGGTTGATCTTCAGGTGGATGCGTCCTTTGAGATGCATCTGATTCGTATCGTTGATAGGAGCATGAAGGTTCTCTGAGGCTGGTCAGTTCCTCTCGTACGGGTGCTATGGTAGCATGGTCGAGTGCAGGATGAAACTTGGGAGCAGGAGACCAGCGTACGTGCTCAGTGGCCAGAGTTGTTCACAACTATATCTTCGCAACCCTTGGAAGGGCAATTCGAGGATGAATTTCTATAAGGGGGGATGTTTGTAAGAACTCGGTTCTTAGTTTTGAGGTACGGGCTTCTTCTTTTCCCTTTTTCTTAAGTGTTTTTGAGAAAATATGGAAATGGGGAAAATCCCAAATTTTGGAACTACACGCAATGTAATTTTGGCCATGTGGGGATGAGTACACGGGGCGTGTATCCATGTTGGATACTAAGGGTTTTGGAACTGACTACACATCGTGTTGTGGTCCCTTACACGCCGTGTAGTCAGTCGGTAGGCCGAAACAGTAAGGAAGTGGAGCAGCCTCTAGCTGGGCAACAGTACATGTCATGTACTCAATAGTACATGTCATGTACTCATGTCGATGGATGAACATTGTGGTGGTGCCGCTAGAGAAACAGTTAAATGAAAGGAGTACATTCCATGAAAATTGTTTTTTTCTCTTAAAACGGGAAGTAGCCAACCCTGTTCATAGGATTGTCTTAGAACCGGAGGAAGGAGCTTGGGATGAAGGCTCGATCTTTGTGGATCAACCGATCGAGCACCGGGAATCCGATCTCGCTTCCGTCGATCACGTTGGAACCGTGCGGGTAATCCCTCTCTTATCCTAGCATGTTCATGACCAATTACATCCCTAACGTGAGTTATTTAAGGTTGAATGAAAGTTTTCATACCTCAGATCTACGCCGTTCTTCGGCGTTTCTGAGATCAACGATCTTGTATAGCGCTTGTTGGCACATAAGGTAGGTTTCTTGGTGTTTAATTTTCCAACTTCCATGTGTTTTGTGCGTTTTTGTGCCACAAGCCCATGTTGGGGTGTCGTGTGGTTGAGGTAGTTTCTATATTAAACACCTAGAATTGAATAAGTAAATTAAATGTGATATTAAAATGCTGGTTGGGATCGTTTCATGGATATGGAACCACCCTGGGGGTGTGTTCCTCTGTTTAGCCATTTGGACAGGATATCCGAGGGTATTCCATTAAAGTAGTAATTGTAGAATTTCCTTGAGATGAATTTCTTGTCTACTGCTTGTTGAAATGTGGGGTATGGACCGGTTACCTGATTAGTCAGAGGGCGTTGTTGTGATTAGCATGTGGGCACTACACTATTTATCCTGAGGGCAGTAGTTATTTCAGCCTGAGGGAAACTTCTTCTGTACCTGTGGGCAGCTGACTCTTTCCTATGGGCGACACTACCTATGCCTAAGGGAAAAATCTGTTATTCCTGAGGGAATATTCTTCTATTGGATACTCTTTACCTGAGTGTAGGGGTTTACATGTCTGAAGACATTAGCTGGTTTGTTAGAATATTTACAATGGTGGAATTTTAAATTAAATGGATTAAATGAATAAAGAAATGGCAATATAACTAGTAATTAGTTACATTTGAGTACTTCTTACTTTATTGATTTTTACTACTACACACTATTGGTGCATGTTTGCACGCTGTGGGGAACGAGTCTTTAATGGGTGCCTACTGAGATATATTTCTCAGACCCTATTTTGGTCATGCTTTTTGGCCCAAATAGATTACGTTTCTGCAGGTGTGGATAGGGGAAAGAGTCCCTATACATGTACTTGACTATTGTTGTGGAGTATGAGGGCATGGGACCGAGCCTAGGATCGTGATGCTACTACCAGTTGTTTTTTTTTGATTTGATGTATTGTACTGATGTATAACATGATCTGGCCGTTTTCATAGAACTTGAGACACGTTTCATCATTTTCTATATACTGTTGGTAATATCCACTATTTTTGTTTATTTTAGTTGTGTATGGTTTACTGCTTCCACTTTATACTGTATGTTGTATTTTTTATGTTTTTTGTCTCAATTAATATTACGCCACGCTACACTTTGAAAAATGAGGGCATAGTTTCCCCACTATCAGACCTAGGCCCTCATTGCTAGTCGGTAGCCTCTGTCATTTGGGGAAATGCACTAGAGGACACGTGACGAACTGGGTTCGGGGCACGTGT
The DNA here is from genome assembly GCA_963277665.1 of Viscum album. Classification (NCBI taxonomy): domain Eukaryota; kingdom Viridiplantae; phylum Streptophyta; class Magnoliopsida; order Santalales; family Viscaceae; genus Viscum; species Viscum album. Next base: position 304,892,668 of record OY728130.1, read on the forward strand.
TTCATGGCACCCAGACCCGGGATGTCACAACTTGGCCCCTCGAGATATCTCTTCCTTAACTCAGAGTTGAAAAATTATATCATGATCATTAACCCTATTCATTACCACCAATGATGCTCCCAATAAAAGATACCTCACTATGAATTTAATTTCATGTTTTTTTCCTAACATCAAAGTACATGATAAAAGGGTAAATGTTGATAATAACCTGATGTAAGGAGACCAATACACTTGTGCATAGATAGGAAACACAAAATGACACTAGGAACATGTGGTGTACCTATTTCTAGGTCTATCCTCATGATCTCATTTAAATGAGATAACGATGTTGGAACATCATTTGAAGATGTATCAATCATTATGACATCCCATCATCTGATAGTTATACATCATATGTGTCCCTTTAGTATGATGTGTCTATACCAGATGCCATATGTTTAAGATCACTTCCATTGTATCTAAAGGTTATCATTATAGATGTAAAATGCTATATCCTTTTGAAATGATAGGTAATATAAGGAAATTTCCATGTAAATAGTGGATGTAGAAGTATCAACACTATTATGGTCAGAAAATAAGAATTTATATTTCAAACTATATACACATAATTGTAATCAAATTACATAAAGAAGTTAGGGCTAGGGTACCCACTAACAATATTTCTGACCTTAAGCATTTCATTTCATGGACTAATATAAATTTTTTTTTATGATAATGCATTTATCTATAACAAAACATTTTATCATAATAATATCTTCAATTATTTATTTCCTTACAAGATTTTAATGAAAGTGGTCCCATTAAAAATGATGATCATAGACATCAAATATATTTTGTAAGAGAAGATCCCAATTTTACTATGTAATGAGTATAATTGGATTTTCATCTCATTACATACTTATTTAGGTAGGAAATAATCCAATCCAAAATTTGTGACTACTAGATAGTAGAATAGATAAACACTTATCCAAATACTTCATATGGATATAATAAACTGTTTTCCTTTAGTATCCTAACATTTATGTATTACATGTTAGTGTAACCTAAATATAATGAAGAAAACAAGTTGACCATGGAAAATTCAAGGGAACCCATTGTAGGCATGAAACTACCTAACTAGACAATCTGGATTCATTCATTATGTGCATTCATTACACAAGATAATAAATTATCACCTATCATAGGCATGAAACAACCGGAATGGAGGATTGGTGTGTTGATAATTGTGTATATAGAAGGAGTCTCAGACATTGTAGTTGGTGGGACTTTCTTCCTCTTTAAATACTCATAAATTTAACATACATTGTATTAACATTAAATTCATAATATCTATATCCTTTGTGATAATTATTTTCTCAGGTTTTATTACCTTTATATTTATGCATTGTTCAAATTTTTTTTGTATTAGAATCCCTATTTCAAAAACCAAAATTAATGTTTTCACACCACGTTAATGAGTAAATATTTACACAACCTAAAAGATTATTCTAATCACCAAAAATGAAAAGTCAAGTATATCCATTAAAATCAAAATGAATAATATTCATAAGGTACATGATCAATTCATATAATTTCATAAATTTCTATGAGATTTAATATATCTACACTAGAAATCCCTGAGGGATAGATAGAAAACACCATTCACTTTCCTAGCCATGGAAATCCTCTTGAAATGTAGATGGTCACAAACTAAGCCCCTCTACCTAGGGATACTTTTCTCCAAATATAATTCAATTCATGATATCTCAAACACCTATTATACGCAAACTATTCTAATTTTGTTTCCAATTTTTTTCCAAATATGAAAATTTATATTAAACTTCAGGTTGAAGATAGATGAAAACTAATTTTTATGATATCAATCCTAACATGATATGATAAGATCTATCCTGGCATTTATGATGCTTTTTTTGGGAAGCACATTGTCTGTGAGGATGCACTAGTTGTTGCACCACATTACCAATTTCCAAAGGCGAGTGACATTCATCACCTCTTCAGTGATGTTTTCTTTTTGATAAAAATAGGATTTTGGGATTTCATTATAACCTTCCATGTATTCCTCTTCGGAATTTGCCTTCTAGTCTAGGACTCCCATAAAGATTATGATATTGTTCGTGAAACTCTACCTAATACCATATCTTTGTGGAAGCTGATTAATTACAATACCTCTATTAGGACATTCAAAGGGGTCATGTCAGGGCAGCATCCTTCGGTCAAGGGAGAAGTCATGTTGAGCATCACTGGCATGTTTAGACACTAAAACACTAGAACACATGGATTTTCTATTATAATTGAGCTTTTCTAGGGCACATAAGCTTGAGGCATCCCACCTCAAATGCGAGTAATTACATGCCGAAGGCATGTCTTCAAGGTTTTAATCAGAAACCCATGTTTAAAATGGGGAATGCCGTGAGTTTAAAATATAGTGGAGACATATAAGACTAATTAGAACACTGATGAGTGTGGATCAAATGGGTACATACCATGGAGGGGGAAACTAGAAACTTTACTCGATGGATGGGTCATAACGCCCCAAAAAAGGGCTGACATGGGGTGGTGTATCCAAAAAAGGGGATATGTCGCACCAAAAGGATTGATATTTAAACCACTGAGAGAAGTTTATGATGGTGGATCCCATAGAGGATAACAACACAATTTATCATTGGATGGGATTAGACCTTTGAGAGGCTTCTTATGTACCCCTATATAGAATACAGGGATCAAAACCCACGTAGTTTGAATGTCTGAGACATGGAAACAAAGTGTACACAAAGGAAAACATCCCAAAATCATGTTTGGGATTACACATAGTCAATGACCCATATGGATGCCATGATTTCACTAGAATGTGGTGGACTGGGTAAAATTTAAGATGGATATGGATGAAGTGTCGAAGGGTTGACTGTATGAGGATGGGACTTAGAATCAGTGTGAAGGTGGTGGTTTTGGGATTGAACCTTAGGGAGGTTTCCTATGTATAATTGTGGCAGGGAATCAATGTCTACATAGTTATGGGATGGGGTGATGGGATACCTAAGGAGGTGGCCCATGAGAATAGATTGCATGTATGGGGACCCGATGTGAATAGAACTTCCTAGGAATGGCATGATCTTCCCAAAAAACAATGGCACAAAGGGGAGACCATGATGGGTAATAGATGATGTTAAAGATCCTCAAGGAGACCTCCAACATATCCGGGTGGAAGGGACTCAATTTCTATGTAATTCATAAAATGGGGGAATAAAATTGGGGTGTACACAATTGACAAAAACACGAATACATTTTGGGGTTTACATGTGGTTAGAAGCCCATCGGAAGAGGGACACTCTTCATTGGATGAGTATGTTTTTAGAGTGGAGCCTATACATGGTTAGCTTCCCAAGAAAAATTTTTAAACCTCTAAGTGGAGGACCAAGGATATGGGTCCCATTAAATGGGATTCCAATGTTTACCAGTTTTTCGCGTTGAACCTCAAGGAGACATCATATGTACCTTGGATAGGAGACAGCGATCAAAACCCATGTAGTTCGAAATAATATAGTTTAATTTATGTGGGATGAAAGGGGCACATAGTTTAACATCATGTGGGATGCGGGTAAAATGATGTAAAGTGATCGAGATTGTTGGGTGATGGTATTGAGCCTTAGGGATGCTTCCTACGTACCTTGATCAAAAAGTAGAAAGGATCAAAGTCCACATAGTTCGAAAGAAAATGGGCATGGGGATTATAAAATAAGGCCATCCAAAGAGGATTTCATGTTTTATGATTACTCTTAGCTCACATGAGTCATTCTATATGAGATAAATAAGAGAAAATAATAGACCTGATGATCGTGACACAAAGGTGTGACCATAAAGGGTGGTGAATGAGGATTACGAATGGCAAGCGGCCCGAAGAGGAAACATGGGGGCATAATCTGAGAGGGAAGCACAAGTAGGAGTCCATATGTACGAGGATGATATGACAGATATACATGGATCACCCTATCAAGGTGTGTCAGGGCTTATGCAGAGACTGCCTAATGTGCGCATGACGATAAAGCACAAAGGTAGAGAGGGAGTGAGAGTGTGTTGGTGCACATCCCCTTCGCATTCCTCTAGGGGCATGTCACTTATGAGGGGATCATAGTTTAACATATTATGTTGAGTACGCAGGTTCTTGGTAGTTTATAATCCTATTTCTCGGATGATGAGGATTTTCTCCTCACCCCGAGGGCTTACAAAACTGGCGCACTTTAACCCTCATTAAATAGAAGGAACCAAAAATACTATTAGTTAATGGTGTTATTGATAGAACAATTATGTTTTCCATGTTAGCATGGATACGTTAAAGAAAAATAACCATTATCATGCTTATATGAAGAATCATTAGGAAGTTCATCACAACATGCTACAACACTCAAGGGATAATAAAATCACTTCGTACAAGCTTGGAAGGACACATGAGGAAAGTGCATGAAAGGTAAGGGTGGATCATGAAAGAGGGGCTCGAACACAGTTTCATGGGTAATGGAAAACACTTGGATCATATAGGAAGTTATGCACACAAGTTTTAGTAGTTGCATTAAAGATGAAGTACGATGCACATGATGGATGCTCGTGTTCAAGATTAGGGGCTTCACACATGATGGAGGACATGCATTCAAGATGGAAGACATGAATGCAAGATTATGGTTTATGGGTGAAAGATGATTTCCAAAGGTAAAATATTGTATGCAAGAAGGATTCTTTGCACACAATTTCTTTTTAGAAAGAGGAAATGGTCGAGGATCATTCCATAGTGGGCCCACCTGAAGGAGGACCCTTGGGAGACATGTCATGTAAGATCCAGTACCTTGAGGAAATATCTTTCATTCGTTCTCAGAAGGGGTATTCTTTTTCATGTATGAGAGATGGTTAATGATCTATAACAGTACCTCAAAATGATGGGCTTTGTTTCTATTTTTAGAATAAACCATTCATGGCAGTTTGCAATGTGTCCTATGTGGAAGTGGTATTTGATGTCTCATTAGGCACCTAAATTTTTGCGTGTGATCCATCTTCTTGAACCCTAACCAAATTTCTTTAGCTCTTCTCATATGTATTTTTTGGAGGGATGTTGTGGAAGAATCCATTTTATGTTTCATTGGGCATGCAAGATCTTGCACGCAATTTCCAATTTGGTGCGCCGACCATAGATCTTTCATGCACATCAATTGGGTGTCTCGTGATTATTCATTGATTCAAAATCTGCCTTCTATTTTCTCAAAAAGGTCCATTCATGTCCTTAACTAATATTTGGTGCCCAAAATTCTGCCATCAGAATCTAATATGAAAGGGGACCTGAAGGTTGGATTCTTAGGGAAACACCGAAAAGTAGAGTGCCTGACAATCGGTGAGTGAAACAATGCCCATTCGGTGTGAAAACCACTTCCATTCTTGTGAAAGGGAAGTTACTCACCAATAAATATATGGTGTAAGGGGGAAGGATCCATAAATTGAAAATATTGTGAGATAAGAAACTTTTCTGCCAAGCAATAAAGTTTCTCCTTTCTGTATGAAAGATCCAAAATTTGGTTGGTGCCTTGCATGGAACCGTGGATTTTTTCTCACTCCTTCTAAATCTTGTGTGCACCTAACTTTGCTGAATTTTCACAGCTAACACCCATCTTGCATATAGTCGTATTTCTTACATTCCAAATCCCCATTATTTTTCACAAGCCCATTGGTTAATTCAGAGGTCTGATGGATATGGATACTCAATAGAATAATGCTGAGATAGATGTAGTTGGTACTGCAAGGAGGACCCAAATGATCACAAACCCTCATATTCTTCATGTGAGAAGAGTCGTGTTCGATAATCATATGCTTTTCAGTATACTGATACACGATCAAAATGATTATGTTTTGAGTGATAGTCTACTAATATAGAACATTGGTATTCTATAGAAGTTTATGATTCCATGTTTCGAGACTGACACACCACGGTCATGGGTAACAGACGAGGATATACTTCCATAATAAAACATCACAAGCAATGGTCACCACCCTAGGGAAACACAGAACATGGATGTTTTCGTCTGAAATTAGATGAATATAATTATTGTGGGGAGTGATATGTGTCCTAAGTAATCTCCTTCGCACTATATGAGAACCGTCAAAAGAAGTATTACCGATCAGACCAAAGGTTGGAAGGAATGGGATTTCAGGTATAAGGGAAACATTATGAGTGAATGGGCATGGGAATATTGGGTATGCCTGAAATTCAAAGAGTTTGTGGAGGAGTTGTGGTCTATCAGGCTGTTTGAAGCTGTATGGACATCAGCGTTCCATTTCTACCATCACCAAGACCTAGTACCAGAGTTGTTTCTTAGGTGGTCCCCCAACACAAATATCATTCATCTCCACCATTCGGAGGTCGGAATCAGTCTTGGGGAAATCCATTTCATTGTGGGAATTCTCCTGGAATGGTACATGTACCACGATTTCCCACCCAACATAGAACATTTGAGAGGATAGGATGTGCACCCCCATTCTGACATAAAATCTGTTGGAACTGGCCAAGGAGAAGCGGAAAATGAAGTACATCTTCAAGGATATTTTATATTCAGGACGGTTAAGTTTGTTTCTAATGTAGGACAAGGTAGTTAAAATTATAGTATTAGGTAAGCATTTCCAGAACACATCGCATAGGGGGAAGGCGAGATCATATTGGATGATCTTGTAAGAATGCGAGTACCGATCATGGGGCTTCAGCATAAATGAATACCAGGACCTGAATGTAAGATATGATAAGTTTTTTGATGAATTTTTTAGAGAGTGTCTACAGCCAGTGGGGGACATGAGGATGGGGGGTTTGTCTTGGGACACTAGTGATGGCCGGAATCATGGAGGCCAAGAACAAGGTCAATATAGGGGTGCTTGTATTAGCCAATTTGTACATCATTCTTGGATCAACTCTAAAGGAAGTACGCCCAAGAAAATATGTAGACCATTCAAGATTATTCATGGATTGGTTGAAGCTCATTGTGGTGGGTATGACAACCTAAATGCCATCTGTCCATTAGATGAAGCTCTACAACCATCCCTATTAAATATTTCTGGAATGTTTCCCTTGATTCATAATGAGAAGGGGATCAAACTCATGATCAGAGACCATGAAAACATCAACATTCATTCGTTTCAGACCCCAACTGTCTAAATGGTAGATGATGAGAGAGGCCCATTGGAGTAGAGGGAATACCTACAAAACATTATTGGTGGTGTGCTGGTATCACAGATCAATGAAATTGTTTTTGTGAAATATATGTGCTGATGAGGTTTTACAGGAAATTCGAGTGCATGCAGTGGATGCCAAAGAAAGTGAATAATAAGGTCCGGGAAGAGTATCATCCTTGCACCCTTCTCCAATTTTGGATTGTTCTCATGGCTGCTGGATATAGTGAGGTCATCACCCTTCCCCCTACTAATGTTACACTACAATAAAATGACTATATCATGGAAGTTTATTTTGGAAATGGATTCTGTTTAAACTTCCGCCATATAAATCTACGACGGTTTCAAAAAAATTCGGCTAAAGTGTGTGTCATAATAAAATACGTAGAGGTTTCCACAATTTAGTAGCGGTTATGGTAACAATTGTTGTGGGCGTAGAGCTGGTTTTTTTGGTTTTAGCAGTAGTTTTCCCTAGGAAAGTGTTTTTTCTTAGCGGCAGTTACGACCGACGCTAAAAGAAAAATCAGTTTCGTCGAGAAAAACCAAGACTAAAAAAAAGTTAACTGCCACGAAATAATAAAGTAACTTTAAAACTCTGTAGCAGCGGTTAAAACCATTGCTAAATTTTTGTCTGTAGTAGTATTTCTAACTGCCGTGGATGGCAAAATACCATAATTGTAGCGGCTGTTTTAACCACCGAAAACTCCATATTTATGAAAACAATGCATCTGATACTACAAGCATGTTACCAATACTCTGAAAAAAAAACTATACCAATTGATATAACATATAGCATGAAGATGATAATGTGTTATTTGAGATTATAAGATATATATATGAATGTGAAATGATGAGGGCAATGAAACATGATGATTTATAAATATGGTATAGTGATATTTGAGTCAACTAAATAGAAAAAATGCGAGTTATATGGTTTCATGTAAATAACACTAACATATAAAACCACATCACCAAAAGGATTCAAAATTTCCTCCACTATCATTTCCACCTATAAATTCACTACACCGTATAAACAAGACACGCCCACAAGCCACATTTCATCTATCTTTTTCAATCCAACCAATTTACAGATTTTATAATTACTAACCAAAGTCATTCAATAAGAACATTAATTTCATGTTTAAAGATGATCACTTTAGCCACACTTTGTAATTTAATAATATGAGTTCATTAATCATTCCATCCCATTATATTTCATTACCCATGTTAACATTACAAGATTGTTCTATTGTTATCAAGAAACTTCACATCAAAACATGCAATAAACCATCCATCCATTCCAAAAAAATTCACTTCACAACCACCCCACATCACCACCACCACACATCATAACCACAACACATTGCAACCACCCCACATCACAACTTCCCCACATCACAACCACCACACATCACCACCACCACACATCACAACCACTACACATCACAACCACCATGCTTAATTTAGTTTCAATAAGGGTTTTTAACATAATTACTAAATTATTATGAAGGGTATTCACACAAAAAATCAATATTTCATGGGAAACCAATTTAATAGTTCGATATATATTCATAGTCATTTTAATATGTGGTGTGGTTATACAAACATACATAAGAAATTTTAAAAAAACCAAAACAACCCACTATCTTAAAATAATTCATAATTTGAAAACTAAGTAAGTGTGACCATATAAGAATAAATAACAAGAATAAGTAAAAATCGCATGATTTTTCCCTTCCCCTTAAAATTCAATTATTCTTGTTCATTAACATTATTAAGATGATATGTACCATATAACATAAGAAATATAGAAGAATGATATTTCAAAATGTATATATAAAGGAGTGGAAATGAAGGATCCCCAACCTTGACTGAATCTTCAAGGATAAATGAACAAGAACTATGGATAATCAACCACTTATCTCAAGTGAGTCACTATTAAATCCAATGAATAATAAGACTCCATCAAATACCACCAAAAAAGGGGATAATTACCACCATAATAAACTCATGAATATAATAGAACGATAATAAAGGAGTAATGGGTAAAGTGGGGGCTACCATGAATCAAATAACTTCAATATAAGATATCTAATATGATCCCAGTGGTTTAGTACACCAAGGGAGATGACTGGGGATGGGGAGGATGGGTATGGGTCAACCAATAATTAAGGGAATGTCTAAAATTCAAAACAAGGAGGTAATAAAACTTATATTTATAAGTGAATCACAGTGGACTCTACCAAAACATGGTTAACATCTATAACTCATGTGGTGGGTTTGGTAAAAGTGTAATCTAGAACCCTCATTGTTGTTTTATCTTTTCTCCCATTTTAAAATGTAATTTGTCCTCCCTTAAATCATAGAACATGGTGTGGTCTAATCCATATTTGTTCATTTATATTCTTCCATGTAAAGAATCCATGACCTAGTTCCTATTTCCAAACCATTTTACCCTCACCATGACCAAGGATAAAATTTAGTGAGCTTGGGTTTTCTATTTTGGACAGGTTGTCCCCCCGATATTCCATTCCCACCCAAGAGAATTTTAAAATTATCATGGTGCATAAGAAAACCACTAGTACAAGACACATAACACCATTTATTCCCCAAGTCATGGTTATATATCCCATTTTACACAAGAGCACACCCAACAAAAAAACTACTCCTTCATATCCAGACAAGTCATTGAACAAGCCGTGGTGGCTTTCAAAATGCTAAAACACCACATCAAACCTCAAAATCACCAAAAAAACTCAATAAACATCCCCAATACATGATAATGAACAAATGTAAGTTTATAATAGGTATGTACCATTACACTCATTCTATTTAATTTGGTTCCCCTATTATTTCTCAATTCCAACTCAAGGTGATCCTATTTTCTTGAAAATTATAAGAACTATGTGTGGAATGATTCTTATTTTCATGGGATACATAGTGATTCCAAGATCTCCTATCTCAACCCCAACCAAAAAACTGATATCAATTCCCCCACTTTATCATAGTGATTGGGTTTCATCATTCACATTGGTTTTCCATCCATAGGGTTGGCATCATGACAAGTTCATTTCATTTTAAAAATGTGTATAAAATACATAAAAACTAATATAATATGTGTATTTTTAATGTTATCTTAAACTTTAGATTATTGTATTCATTTTCACATGATGTTAAACTATGTGATGCATGGACCATCATGTAAGACATGAAACTTCTTAGAGAAGTCTACCCAGTAAGATCAGTCTTCCTCTACCTATTATCAAAATATACATAAGGATCCTTAGCACGTGGTTCTTTATCCATAAACCTATGTTATAAAAAATCACTATTACCCTAGGAAAGAGACTAATATTCCTAGGGTTATTATAAAAAAACTATATTTGTATTGATTAGTGGTGTTTCAATATATGAAATGACGTTAGGATCCCCTATAATAGTAATTGTTGAAAATTATAATCACACTGGTTATACCCTAAATGCAAGACCCTACTTCATTCACATCAATTTGTTTATTTCTTTATCACATAATGGTTCCCATACATCTCATCCTTCTCCTCTTATACATGAGATAAATTTTTATAGAGGACCTTTTCCAAGAACTAAGAATGGATCGATTCTTGTTATTATAGGATATGTTTTTGATCATTCATCCTTGGGTAACAAACATAATAAATTTAGGAAAATGAATCATAAAAATTGATTCCAAATATAATGAATTGACAAATATGGTGAATACCAAACTTTAGAAATCAAGACATAAAAGGAAACATCAGAAATCAAAACAATACATAAAAAGAAACATGAGAAATCAAGAAACTGTTAGGTCATGAAAATGTTTGGTGGCAACTATGTGCCCCACATGATACATATAAAAACCTATAGTTAACATATTTGTCCAACATATCAAAAAAATAGCTAATCATGGTCCGATGATGAATGCATCTCATCACCCTCTCTACCTCCATCTCTACATCCTTCTACCACCGAAAAGAACATTATATAGAAAATTAAATACTGTTGTATATTTATATTTGAACTTAAAACCAATAATAACATGAAAAATAAATGGTTTTCAATTTTTCTGATGTACCTACTCACCACCAGTGGATGGAATACCACCGAGGGAAGATCCGGTCATCTTCTGATATAAATCAATCAATGCTTTCTACAAACTGGATATCTAAGCCCCATGGTATTGAACTGTGTTTCATAGAGAAATAATCTCTCTCTCTATAAGTATATTGGGGTATGTACTGACTAAAAATACAAGTAGATGAAGTTGAAATCCTCGGTGGCCTACAAAAGGACTCAGATTATATAGGTCTCAAACCTATCCCACACAGTCTACTAGGATTCTCCTTCCCAGTGATTTAGCAACCTGGTCATTTTGGGAGACTGAGTAGGACTGCGCAGGATTGGAATCCCACATTTATTTATTTTTTTACCAATATATAAAATAGAAGTCATATTAGAAGAAATATATATTAACATGTTAACAACTGATAGAAAGTTATTATAATGATAATTGAGTTCATACACTAACGTCTTTGATATGATCATTAAGAAAACTTCCATAAGATATTTGGTTAACATTCAACCACACTTCTGTTCGGGATGATTCGTTCCATAAACTCTATGAATGCATTAAAAAAACATAAATAAAAAATTTAATATATTAAACAAATAATATTTTATTATAAATATTTAAATTATGGAAAATATTACCAGAGCAGATCGGCTTCTTAAAAAAATCTTTGACCCTGAAATGTCAGGGATGACCTACTTAGCACAACTTGATGCATTCTTTCATGAAAGATCCTAAAATAAATATAATGAAATTTAATATAAATTTATTCTATGTCATATTCTCTTAATATACATGTATAAATGTAAAATGATATTATTATAGTAATATATATTTAAATACCATCTTCTTCTCATCACGTTGTCTATCAACAAAAACATTCTATTGCACTTTGGGTACCCCATCGGGCAGTGTGTCATACATCTGATGGGAGGTCAACGAAGTTTCATTGACATCTCCCCATAATCACCATTTAAAATTTTTCCATTTTTTCAATGATTTTTCAATGTCCACTTACATTCTATCACATCAACAACCGTATAGTGGAAAAACATATGTACACAGAAATTCATTATGAAAATATTAATAACATGACATTGAATTAAACCATAATGTATTAAAATTACCTTTATTTGAGAATCAAAAACATCATTTTTAAACTTTCGGACATATGTCTCTAATCATCTTATGAAATAGGAAGGGAAATGGGATCCACGGACAGCTAGACTAAAATCTGTCTGATTAATCCTGAGGAGTCGCCCATAGAGACCCCATATGAATCAAATAGAACAACTATCATCCCTCTAGTCAGATTCCATATATATGAACGTTTTATATTTTCCACCAGACTTATATTTTTTCCAACATTAGTGAAAAAATAGTTATTATAAAAAATGTGCAATAAATTTATTCATAATAAATTTTTTACCTATAATAGTCACCCACCTGTATCCCCACGAAGAACTAGAAGTGGTGCGTCGCTCCCCCACTACTAAGGCTCCTGAAGCGGGAGGCGACGACTGAGCTACTGATAGCATGCTCACAGAGGGTGTGAGAGATGGTGTAGGGGCAGAGAGTGCATGGGGATAAACATATGGTGTCTTAGATGTCATAGGTAGGGAGACAAATCAATCGTCATCTGTCGCAGTGGTCGATGAAATATTATATCGCTTCTTCCTTCGCATTACTGTCATTCAATGAAATAAAATTTAGTTCATAACATATATTTCAAAAAAATTATGCAGAAAAAAATTTAAAAATATAACATATTAATTGTACTAATAAAAAATATATAAATAACATTGATAATGAATGATTTCACAGATGAAATAAGTGGTTAATAAATGAATCTGTAACTGTACATACACTCATTTTCTCCATCAATCATGTCAGTTTCCTAATACATTAATTCATCCACTTTATTCACCATTTCTAGACTAATAGTTTCAATATCATGGTGGACAAGTAATTACGATTCTTATTGTTGATGATATTTAATTTTATAGCTCCAATCTTCCACTTCATCACCCATATCATACAAATTACTTTGATTTACATGAGAAACTACACTCCACACTTCATCTACAAGATCATTTACATAATATAACATTTTTTATTATGATTATTAGATATATAGATCATTCAGTTCATGATCTCAAACATCTATAAAGTGATAGAAGTTCACAGAAGTAAATTTCAAGGAATCTATTTTAACACCTATAATAATATCGACCCAATTTCATCTGAATAAAACAACTGAAAAATGGTCGTGGTAGTTTAATTCAATAATATCGGTTAGCTTTCCATAGTATCCCACTTCAACAAATATATTCATATATTTTGTTGAAAAAATATATTAATATGCTAAAGATTTTAAAAAAATCTAGGATTAGATAAAAAATCATCAAAGAATCGTTTCCCCAACATGCCATAGTAACTTAAGGAAGTTTAAGATGATATCTAGCCAAGAAATTTCTCATAATATACATATTATGTCTCAAAAATACTATCTCATATCTACCAAGACATCCCAAACTATATAAAAATTTAAAATAAGAGGTATGAATGTCTTTGATACCAATTTATCACAATAAAACCTAGATAACCTACCTAATATGCACATAATTTAGTTTTGACATATCCCAGTGGGTGTTACAAATCACCAATGGCTATTGACTAGTGTTTAGGAATCAAAAACACCAGAGGGAATTATTTCACCACAACTAAAACTAATCAAGAAAAATTAGAGAATACAAAATGAAAAATAGTTGGTATTCCAAACACTCCATGAGGGATAAAAGCACAAGTAAATAGATATAAGCCTAAAAAATGGTATGTTTCACAATTTCAACCACTAATATCACAACCCAGAAACTCCATGCAATATGTGGATTGCATGTTCCACCAGTCACCACTAACTCCCCAGGTTGCTCTAATAAAGAACATTTACCACCTTTGAGTGGCTATTTCAATATTCTCAGACCATGAATAATAAAATATATAGATTAATAAAGTAAAAGTAGGGTGTGATAAATAATATAAGTAGGATATCACTAATAATTTCATAATACATCTATAACAAATAAACCAAATTTTATCATTTTTAAATAAAATTTTTCACGGAAATATTTTTTCAATTTGAATAAAAACATGACTGATAAAACATTTCAATGACTAAATAAAAACATGTTTGAAAGTGAATTTCCATAAAATTATGGAGACATAAGCATCTATGTAAAAATAATAATTAATAAGAATTTCTATGAAAAAACATGGTTAAATAATTTCAATCTATAAATGGAATGTATAAATAATTTTACATCATTTTGAATAATAGAACCATGGTGAAAACATCTAGGGTTAATACCAGTCAAAAGGTTTCACAAAATATCTTTGAAAAATGCCTCTAGGTGTTCACACACTCATATCCACAAGATTAGGGGGAACATGATAACCCCACAATGAATGAACTACCTTCCCTCAAGTAGTTTTGTTTCATTTTCATCATCAATTCAATGTAAGATATCAATTTACCTAGCATGAATATTTTATCTTCTAACTACATTTAATCATATGTACTTCAAGGAAGTTAGTCATAATTTGGGATATCATTCAATATAACCAATAATTCAATAAATCAAATTAATATTCCCCAAGCCAATGTTTCAATACATGCCATTTATTTCCAAAACCAATATCAATTTTTTTATAAAAAACTAATGATTTTTCTTTTTAATAATTTCATTTCAAAACTTGAAACATTTTATGATTTAATTTATCAATAAATCATGCTTCAAATCATTCATTTCTATTCAAGATCGTATTTTCTAAAATTTACACTTTAATTAATTCCATTTCCAATCTTTTTTCAATATCCTTAACTCAAGATTTTGAAATCAATTGGAAAACCAATTTGAATTAAAAATTATTAAAATATTATATTGATAGAGATTACTTTATGAAACCACCTACCACAATCCTGATCTATAACCACCCATACTTGATTCACTAATGGAGAGTTAATGGATAGAAATCTAAAGGAATAATATTAATCATCACCTCCAACCAACCAGATTGTCGGTGAGGCGCGACGAGTCATTGAGGTGGTGAGGCAGCAAGGGGATAGTGATTTGGGGGTCACCGGGGGGGGGCTTGTAGGGGTTGGGGTTGAAGGGGGTCTTGTGGGGGTTAGGTTGGAGAAGTCTCATGATTGAAAAAACAATTAGTGGTGGTTTTTTAAAAACCACTGCTAAATCGTTTATAAAAAAATTAGTGGAAGATTAGATAACTGCCATTAAAATCTACTACAATAGGATATTAATGTTGTAGTTTTAATACCAACCTAACAAAGGAGTAATGCGACCATTGGATAAATGTGTACCCGAAGGTGATTATTTGGAAACTCATTCAGAATATCATGGCATCCAGTGGAGATTCCAGACAGTGAGGAAGTATTTGAGTCACTGGTGGGGAAGTGAGACCAGGAATAAGATAGGCAGTTGGAATGGTGCGGGATAGAACTTCTTCAGTTGGAGCATCGTAGGTGATAATGTTCCTCCACCTTCTAAAGGGAGGTGGTCCCATGGGTGGACTCATGGGATAGCTAGGGAACAGTCTGGGAAAAACTAAGACATATTATAAAGATGAATGTCGACAAAATTTTCTCATTTATATGGTCTTCTTGGAGGAATCTGCGACAATTGATGTCCACTTAAGAGCAATTGTGGAGACTGGTGCACACCTGACATGACCTACCAGATGTAGGGAACATTCAGGTGGAATATAGTATCGAATTTCATCACCCACATGCATAAAAGATAACCATGGATATTTATGAATGCCAATGGGGGAGGTATGAAGAACCATATCTTCCTGTTAATGTGAAGCTTGGCCAGGAGCACCACCAAGAAGAACTGATGTCTAGGGATGGAGATGATGAGAAAGAAAAAGAATAAGGTGAGGAAGAGGAATAGGAATAGGAGGAGTAGGATGATGAGGAAGAGAGATAAGAGGAAGTAATAAGTGAGAGACCTCAGGGGATAGTGTCCAGCCAAGGAAGCCCACGTGAGAGTGGTAAAATAACATGCTCTAATGCTGAAGTAGCCGAAAAAATCAAGACGAGTCTCAACTCTTATCCCCACCAGTCTTTACCTTTTCATAATTTGAATCCACTGGCCAAATGTTTCCCTATTTAGGAACAAACCAATGATTATATCTAGGAAGTTCCCTATGAAAGGGATGAGAATGTACCCATGGATGTGGAAAGACATCCTCATGAATCTTCATCAAGGATCAAGTAGGTCTGAGGACAGACCATGACTACAGTGGGTGAAGGGACTGTCTTTATTGAAGTGGTCTGTGGCGAGCTTTCTAGAGGGGATGAAATGACTACCTTGGAGACATATGATGTTCTAGCCATTCAGAATGAACCTGTGACAATCATTGAATTAATAATCACTAAGGGATCTCCTGTGGTGGGATCTCCTACTGTGAATTAGGCATTTCATACCAAAACACTTGGATCTTTTAATTTTCATATTTATTATGCTGAAATCATATATTGAAGAACTTGGTTGAACATGATATCAACCCCAATGTAGTGATTTAAAGACTAGAGGACCAAAAAACTAACAAGTCTGGAACATCCTTGGGAGATCTACCTGTGATTACACCATTATCCACCTAACTAATCATTCAAACTGGTCCAGCCCTAACACACAGTGAGAAAGGAGCTGTTATCATGGTTCATGTGACCACCAGGGTTGAGCTCCAGGCTTGTGGGGGTGAGGTCAGTGAATAAGAAACGATGCCAGAAGAGGGCCCTTAAACTGAACTTCTGGTTATTTTTCCCGAGTACATGCCTTCAGGACTTGAGGAGATGGACAAATCCAATCTTGATGAGGCTTAGGAGAGTCACAGGATGCGACATGGGGTATGTAAGTGAATCAAATGCTTCCTTAGTCAATCATAGGCAGATTGGGTGAGTTGGATGGGGTAACTTCACACATGGATATGCTTTCTCTATGTCGGAGGGGTGGATTCCCACCATCTTTATATAATAATATGTGATTATATGGCTGAGAAGATGTGGGAGAGAATCCAATGCTATGATATTTCTTGGTGTCAGGATAAATCAGAGAATATCTAGATGATTTTTAAGGTTGATCAGGAAGTCTAACACCTTGAAGAGAAGGCGAATGAATGAGCTGTATTTATCCCAATACAATCCGAGCTCATTGAACGGTTGAAATCCCAACTGGCCGATGTCCAGGACCAAGAAATGTAGTAAATACATAAAATGACTGAGCACCAAGATGATATGGCATGAATGAAAACCAGGGCTAATGAGTTTCTCTCCATTGTTGCGGGTGAAGAAAGGGAGCTCAGTGAGCGGTAAAAAATTTTAAGGGCTACCAGTAAGTAGGTAGAATTACAGGAGTTGTTCATTAAAGGGCCTATTCCATAAGGGATATGTTTTATCCATACTCATGAATCATATTTTTTTTATTACCCATATCAAACTATGTGTATGTATATATTGTTTTCTTTTTTGTTTTAATTAGTGTATCTCAATCATGACTGTGTAATGACTAGAACTCGATCCCGAATCTCACGCGGGTCCTACCCAATGTGAGAAACATGGGAGGAATAAATAATCATTAACTTTTTTGTATGAGAGTGTCAACTAAAAATCAAATACTCAGGTTTTTGTTCAAATGAGTGCTCAATGTATTTGGGTATAGAGAGGTCATGAATGGAGTGTAAGGTTCCAGAGATGTGAAATTGCCTTTCTCAATGTGCTCTAGTGCACGATTGGGGTAACACCAAGGGCATTGGGATTAATCCAAAAAAAGGAGAATGAAGAGAGTGAATCTCAATACAAATAATTTGAAACAAAATGAGGGAATAATGACAATAGAGGTTAACTATTTATAGTATTCAAAAGAAAACATCCATATCACATTAGTTTAGAATGCGGAAAACAAATGAGGGAAAACCACCAACCTGTTTTATAAAACATGGTGCCTAACACAAAATGTCTTCTAATGACTTAAAGAACATTTCCCCCAGATGGTAGGTGAGACAAAATGGAATGGGACCAAACCGTTTGGGGGGGGTCCCTTAGACATGAAAGAAGATGATGGTAAAAATAAAGGGTAGAGAAACTGTGAAGACGGAGTGATGAGCTATTGGAATGGATTCCAGCACTCGTGAAACCAAACCACTGTGATAGAAGCCCATTGGGTGAACGTATCAGTATGAATCAGTATCAACCCTATTCCTAGACAGGACCAATCTGGTGAGGTCCTAGAATATCCTACAGGTGACACTATGTATCTCATAGGGTTGATAATTAAGACACACATAGTTCTGAAAAGCGACATGGAAGACGGACAATTCAAAAGGGGAAATGTCTTCTTAAATGATGACATTTTATGATTGAGTAGTTTATTAATACACATCCTAGATGAATAATGAATAATTTAATGTCATAGGTGATGGAAATTTAAGACCATAGTTTATGGTCATAGAACTTAAACTAGAAAGGGATGATTCTAAAAGTGGAAATATGTGATTTAGTGCCAAAAAACAACCAAACATGAATGGGGATAAGGTAGTCAGCACCACATTATAAATTTTAAAGAGAATGCACACATTTTAATGTCATGATACGTAGAATAGGGGACCAGAGCTCCTTGTTTAAGGTCATAGTGTTTGGACCAAAATGAAGTGTGACTCTTCCATGTTGGCAAAAAACTTACCCAAATCCCAAAACCCATGTGATCCATGCATGATGTGGAAAATAATGGTGGAGAAGATCTTAAAAATTCATGGAAGAAAATTGTAGGGGATGAAGGTGAGGAGAAAATGGTGACCCCATTACACTAGTTTGTCCTCCTAGTGCACAAAGGTGTATAGAGGGATTACACTAAGGGTGTAAAAGTTCGGTTTGAACCTAGTAAGATAGAATGAGATGTAAATCACATGACTAATATTTCGGAAAAAATTGGGTTGGAGTAATGATGGAGGTTATGTCTTGACCATATTCAAATAAAAACATCTAAATCATGAGGCCTAAAATGGGAACTAACACCTGAGGTCGATTGTTGACTATATTTGGAATACAGAACCTATCTCAAGATGACATTGGAAATCCATCAGGATGTTGATATGAAATGTTAGGTGAGCCTCAAGTCCATGCATCCAAACCATTCGGGGGTTCCTTCAGATGTGAAAGGAAATTGAAACACAAATAAAGAGGGAGGTAAATCATTGAAAGGGACGAAATCATGTCCATGTAGAACCCAATACTCTAGGTCCTAAACTGTAGTGCATCTGATCACGTTGATAAGACATAATTGAAGTCAAGAATTCCAAACAAGAACAGACGACCCAAGAAGACGAGTGGAGAAAATGGGGGAAATGGGTTGATGGACCTACGGCTAGGCCCAAGAACAAAATGTCCGAGTGTTCCTACATATCAAATAAGGATTACAATCAATACATGCTTATTTCTGAAATTCCATGGAGTTTAATGTCATTTTGTACGGAAAAATGTGAAGGAAGGGAGATCACCAATGTTAAGTACATGGCATGGCTATTATAAACCCAACATGAATGAGGATATGAAGTCTTCACCACACCATGTGCTTCCAATAGAGTTCAGGCCAAGGGGACAAAAGGAGGTACGATTTTAAGTGCCTAGGGATAGGCCTAAAGACCAAATTTTGGGCATTCCTACGTATCCCATAAGGTTGTTAATAAATACACACATAGTTATGAAAGTGATTTTAATGTAGGTCTAGCCCATGAAGTGAAAGAAGAGGCATTTTATTAATCATGTTTGTTCATTAGTGTGTGTGTTTTTTTGTTGAGCAAAAAACCTAGGATGGAGAATCTGGGAATTGTAGTAGGAATTAAGCTATAATTTGGCCTTGAAATATATCATGTTGGATGACTGATGCCAAACGTGATGCCCTCTCTAGCGAGGTCACCACAATGTGGTGCCATTTTTTTCTTTACGTGGCTAGGTTGATAGTGTCACTATTTATAGACATATGATTGGACCAACCCATGCACTTTAATGTTGTGTCGCAAAGACACAATAGTTTAAATTCATGTGGGATGAGGCATCATAGATTTACGTCATATTGTTTGGACGCATGTGGAGGAATAAGGTTCTAAAGGGAACGTGCATGGTGTGATAAAGCATACCCAATGTGAATAGGGATTTGAAAATTCTACATCACACCACACACAATAAAATGGTGGAATCATAGTCTAAGGGGATAGAAACTATTGAGGGACCTAGGGATGGACACAAAGATAGAATGTCTTGTCGTTTCTATGTATCCCATGAGGATGGGAATACATCCATAATAATTCCTGATATCCGTTAAATTTAATGTCATGTTGTAAGGATGAGGGTGATCTTAGTTTAAGGTCATAGTGCATGGACCTTAGATGCTCAGTATAATATCATCTGCATGGGATATGCCTGTGCAGTTTAATGTCATGCGGTGAGGATAGAAGAATGGGGAGCTCTTGATAGAGGTACATGTCATGGTTATTACAAACCCGATGTGAATAAGGTCATATGTCCCCACCACACAACACTCCCAGGAGAACATAATCTAGGAGACCATAAGGAAGATAAGGTTTCTAAAAATGGGACTGGAACCAAAGATGAAATGTTCATGCATTCCAATATATCATTTAAGGATGGGAATCAAACCACACATAGTTCTTGAAAAACATACAATTTAATGTCGTGTAGTATGTATGTGTGGAAAGGGTGTCTCAAAGGGATGTGTGTGTCATGGAAAGTAAACCTGATCTGAAAATGGACTGAAGAGTCTGTACCACACCATATAATCCCAAGAGAGAACTTGGGAAAAGAGGATGTAAATGTCGAGGGACCAGATGTTGGGCCACAAAAAAAGTCTAGGTGTCACTACGTATCACATAAGGATGAGAATCAAGACATACAAAGTTCTAGAACTGTCATGCAGTTTAACATCATGAGAAAAGGATGAAAGATTTTAATGTTTATGGTCATAGAGATCGAACCATTGATTCCATGTTTAATGTCATGTGTGTGGGATGAAAGGGTGAAAATGGTGAATTACCATGCTTGATATTTTGAAGAACATGGGGATGGCGATAAAGATAGAGGATAACTACATACAAAATCTGAAAAATAGTACCTATGTCATGTGACCTAGAATGGAAAAAAATTGAGTGTCGACCACTAACCATAGTTATAGTGTGGGACATGTATCAAAGTTTCATTCCAGATCCTCCATGATGTTGGCCCAGAATGTTTGGTGAGCTAAGGTGGTATGATACTAGGATTCTAAGGGTTCCATTCAGACGTGAGAGGTGGTTGAGACCCAAATGAGGTTCATTCCTAAAAAATTGTAGTATCTATGCAGTTTAACATCTTTTTGTAAGGATGATAGAGATCTTAGTTTATGTTTGTAGAGCATAGACCATGATGTGTGTTTACCAAATTCAGTTTATCGTCATGCAAGATGAAAGGGGAATTAGTTTAAGATCATAGAACTCAGACCCTAAACAGTTTAATATCTTACGATATGAGAGAGATCTACTCATGTGAATTATTTCTTTAGTAATTAGGCATTGGTGGTAGGAGTGGTGCACTCACCACCCAGAGTAACAAGAGAGTCCTCACCATAGGGATAAACCTTGTGTATGATATAAGGTATATACCATTTTTCTCTAACATTGGTGGCTTCATGCTAGGTATTATTGGCGTTATTAGGTCCAATACCATGTCACCATGAAATAAGTAACATAGAAAAACATTCTTATTGAAATACCTAGATATATTGTTATGGTACCTCTTCAGATTATGCATGGCCCAAAGAATATTATGATAGAGGGCTTCTAGTTCATAAGAACTAAGTTCTTCTACTATGTCAGACGTCTGCTGATAATATACACATGTGTGGAGTGATGGTAATTGAATTTTTATTGGAACAACTTCCTTTTTTTCATACACTAGGGAATATGGGGTCACCTGGTTAGAATTATGCATTATTTTATGATAATCCTAGAGTGCGTTAGGGAGTTTGTCTGACCAAATTTTCTTGTTCTAGCCCACCATATTTTTCAGGATGTTGGTGATGTTTTTGTTAAATGTTGAGATCTTCCCATTTTATTTTTCATGATAGCGAGAGGTATTATTGGAACAGATGTTGTAATTTGTGTATAATTTCATCAGCTCGGATGCTCAGAAGTTGCTGTCGTTATCTGTGAGGACAGCGTGTGGGACTCTAAATTGGTGGATGATAACGGAGCTCATCAAATAAATTATGGAATGGGACATGACTTCCCTGAGAAGAACTAACTCATCCAACTAGGAAAATAAATCCATATAGGTCAGGATGAACTTTCACTGGAAAGCTATCTCAGGTGGATATGGTCCCATGATATCAAGCCCCAAGACCAAAAAGGGCCTAGAGTACTTGGTAGTATAGAGATCATCTAGTGGATGATGCACAAAATTTGAATGGATCTAGCATGCATGGAACCTATTTTAAAACTATATATAGTCATGGATCATGGTGGGAAAAAATATCCCAAAATTTAGATCTGACGAGAGATTTTTTTCCCTTCTTTATGATCTCCACAGGAACCGTCATGAACATATTACATGAATAGGGGAATCTCATCAACTTGAATGAAGTAGAGGATAAATCTATCAAAACCAAATTTGTTGATGATTTTTTCAATACTGGGACCACTCTAGAGGATGAAATATTCTCCACACCCATGGTGTCGATCACATTTGGATCAGTCTGACAAGATATTAATGTCATGAAGATACATGATAAATAGAGTTTCCCAAATATGGGTTCCCTTTAGTACTGTGGCGGGGGGAGTTGGGTAACAATGTGGATGCACCAATGGTGAGATTTATTAATGGTTGGCAATATCTGTTATCTGGGGTGATGGGAGCCATGACTCTTTGATGAGCCTTATAGAAAATCATGTTATCCTAGTCAGGCTATGTAATAGATGTGGCAAGGCGGGCCAAGGAATCCGCTCAACTGTTCTATGATTGAGGAACATGAGTAACTTCTAGTTGATAAGGGAATTGGTCCATCTTCTTGAGAGTCTAATCTAGAAATGGTATGATCTCCAGCTTTATAATAATATAGTCATCATTGATCTATTTGATGACATTTTTAGAGTCCCCCTTCACATGTAGGTGGGGAACATCAATCTTAAGGTCTAGATCAAGGCCAGTTATAAGGGCCTAATACTCTGCCCCATTGTTGGTGTATCCTTCTAACCACATGATTGAATAAGGTAGAAAATACTGTGCATGTGTGATGAATACAATTCATAGGCCTACAATGTTAATTCAGATATCTTTAATTATTATGTCGGTAGTTCTTTGTGAAGCACCATTGAAGTGAATTTTTAAAAAAGGAATGACTTGATCCACTGATAGGATTTCATCAACTAGGAAATCATTATATAGATACTGCTCTATGGGGGCTGGATGGGCAAGAAAGAATTCTTCTAGTGTCGTCCCATTGATAGTATTCTGGGGTACAAACCTAATGTCAAAATCTGGATGGATCACTTCCCACTGACCTAGACGGCCTATCAATATGGGGTGCTTTAGAATGTAATTTAGTGGATCCACATGGGATACCAGATGTATTTTATATTGCTTCAAGTAATTTCACATGTTCTGTGCTACGAATACTAGTGTAAAGAAGCTCTTCTCAATAGAGGAATATCGGGTCTCTATATTGAGGATCATGTGGTTGAGATAGTATAAATTGTTCTCTATTCTCTCATTTGTCTTCTGGATGTGGAGGTCACCAAGAGATCATTCCAGGGAGGTCACATAGATTAACAATGGATTTCTAAAAATATGCAGCCTCAAAAACGGGTGTTGTATGGGGTAATCATTTTTCTCTTCAATGGTGGACATACACTCTTCATCCCTCTCATAGTTGGCACCTTTCTTCATGAGTCAATAAAAGGGATTACACTTTCTTCCCACATTCATGATGAATTGATGTATGTAGGGTATGTGGCCTTGAAAATCTCAGATCTCTGAGAGGTTGTTTAGAGAAGGCATTTAGTTGATAGTATTGATCTTCTATGAATCAATATAGATGACTCTATACATGATGATGAAGACAAGGAACTTTATATAGGTAACCTAGAAGGAACATTTCAAGGGGTTCATCTTGAAATGATGGGAGAAGAGGAAGTAAAATTCATTCTCAAGATCCCTAAGATTGTCCAGACGCTGGTGGAATTTAACCACAAGATTATCCTTATAGCATTCCACCAATGTTATGAGGATCATATTGAATATGCAGTGTTTGGAATGCTGATAGGTTGCACCTGCATTCTTCAGACTGAATGGAATTACCAGGTGGTATAAGGTACCTTGTGGTGCTATGAAGGATCTAGATTCTTCATCCTTGGGGGCCATTTAGATATTATTATATCCGAAATACCCATCTGTGAATCAGTGATCCGAGAACCCATAATTGTCGTCAATCAATAGTTATGTTGTAGGAAGAGGAAAATCATCCTTCGAACAGTGATGGTTGAGATCTCATAAGATGATGCATACTCTGATCTTCCCTTTCTTATTTCTGGAGGGCACAATGTTGGATAACCATCTCGGATACTAGACCACTCTGATGAAGTTTTCATTAATGAGCTTTTAATCTTGGTCCTTGACCATGGCACCATGAAAGTGGAACATCTTTTTGGGAGGCTTTTTTAACCCATGATGGTCTATTGGGAGACTGAGGTGGTGGATAGTGACCTAAGGATCTAGTAATGACATATCATCATAGATGTCATGACCCATCATCGGGGCCCATGCTATGACTACCCCAATCCCAAATTACATATTCCAGGGGCTGGCGACTAGCACCTAAGGCGTAAATCCCAGTAAAAAGGGAAGGCATTGTCTTTATAAAAGTAAACAAACGCAACAGAGTACACAAGTGAAGTAAACACTAATTAAAACTGAGTACAAATGTATGTGTTGGTAAGTAAATGGGCCAGTATACAAACCCAACTAAAAGTACAGTACAACTGAGAAAGATACTACAACAGCTGTAAAGTAAAGCAACAACAACCGAGTCATCCTCCTGGAATCCCACCTGAAGGGTAGGTACATATAGTCTCGTCGGTACATCAGGTTCGTCTGTCCGCTCCGTGTACATTCCTCTAGGTGGAACACCTTCGGATACCGTCCCGCTCCACAAGCCTCAACCACAATCAGTGTTTTCCGTCGTCTTCAACCAACACAACGTAATGCGGGCATTCCTCGTGTAGGGGTGAGTATAAAGACACTTAGTTTGGACCCCGAGATGCCCGAAGGTCTCCCAGAATCCACAAAGGATAAGCCAAAGAAGAAGGAAACAAACACGACGTATTAACCAACTCTACTTAGGTATATGCCCATACATATACCTAAGTCATCAATCTCAGTTCGGCTCCTACTTCCAAGCCCAAGAATAATCCGATCCACATAGGAAAGAAGTCAATCACATTAATGATAATGATTGAAAGGCAAGACTCAACTCGCACAGGTATAATACTCACGAAGTGGGGTGGAGATGATTAAATTTAGCCTCTAAATCATCTCCTCTGTCGAACCTAGGTAGGATCCAAGTACAGAAGTCGTCGCTGGCGAACCCATGTAGGATCCAAGTACAGTAACCATCACTGTAGAACCCATGTAGGATCCACGTACAGTCGTAATCACTACCGAACCCACGGAGGATCCAAGTACAGTCGTCCTCGCTGCCAAACCCACATAGGATCCAGGTACAGTCTTCATCGTTGTCGAACCCACGGAGGATCCCAGCACAGTAGTCGTCACAATCTCAGCCAGCTCTAGGGTTCCCGCACAAAACATACTCGATTTCGGGAGGGTCCGCTCCTCGAGTAAAGGGGTTGATACATCAACTTTCATGATGTCTTGAGTTGATGTATCCCGAATTTTTGTCTAGTCAAAAGGAACCCAATGAGATAGACGGAGTGTCAAACGGACGCCCGGTCTGAGATATATTGGCTTTCTCGTTCGAGGGGCTCAGTTGGAAATATGCTCATTCCAAACCCGGCTATTTACCAAAGTTGTTCAAAACACACTTAGAGTATCACAAAAGGACCACCTCGTCCATAGGGTCCCAGTGCTGTAGACGGCGCGTCGTTCGGACGCGCGGTCTTCATGATATTCACCTTTAAGTGAAAACGAGCTCGGCCTGTTATACCCAGTAGGCTGGCAGGTCGAGATAACCCGGATTTAACGGGTTCGACCCGGCCCGAAGAAAATGTGCGGCCCGGCTGGGTGCGACCCCACCGGAGCAGGCCGGCCTATTGGTGCAAGCGGCCCACACGGGCAGGCCGCAGCTCATCCGGCGCGGTGCCCTTCTGGCGCCGTATCTTTTCTCCGTAGGGCCGGCCAGACCGAAGTGGGCCGCGTTGCAGGTCAGGGTTCTTTATGCACATCTGGCGCGATGGCGATGGATTCCTCCACCACGGCCTGCCATGGCCGCGGCTCCGCGTTCCCGACAAGGTGAGATGGCGTCGTACTTCCTCCACCGCAGCCCGCATGGTCACGACTTTCTTTTCATGTGCGACGGCGGCCCTTGCACCGTCGGCCTCTTCTGCGTTCCGCTTCCGGTCGCCGATTCCAAAAATAAACATGATCAAATGGAGGGTCGTTGGGCCGTGATCGTTTGGCCCACTCCCTCTACGTTAAGCGATAGCAATAGGCTGAGACAATCAAGTTATACAACAATGAACGAGATAAAATTTTAATTCATTAAAATTGAACATAATCCCCAGCCTCGACAATTGACATCGCATGTTGGGTGTCGCAGAAGACGGCATCACGGGGAGAGGATTCGTAGACGACGTCGAAGTGCATCCGAGGAGGAAGAGGCATTCCTCACTTATCGCGCAGAAGAGAATGGAAGTTGCGTCGCCGTTCTTCATGGAACTGGCGTTCTTCATCGAAGAAGACTTCATTCTTCATCGGAGGGTCGGTGTTCTTCAAAAACTCATGACCTCTCCCAATTCTCCTTAACACAATGAACGCCCTCTAAAAATATAATAATAAGCTAATGCTATTATTTTATTAAAACTTTTAATTTAAAATTCAAAAATCAATGGGGGTAGTTGACAACATTAAACAATGAGTTTAATGGGGGTTTATGAGAGTTATGGGAAGTTTAAGAGTTTAGGTCACGTGTGGGCCCCACCCCACAAATATCCTCTCATGATAGGTTATGTGGGTGTAGGACCAACCTCTAACTCCCCTTGGGGGGATATTACCACCATCCTTGAAATAAAATTGTGCTACACCAATTTTATTTATTTTTAACTAATTCCCCAAATATTAATTCACAACACGCTTAAAACGCAACTATGGTAATAGTCCCCTATAGCAATTATTGGTACTGCGAGATCTTCAGTGCCCTCGGATTTTAGTTCCAAGCTCCGGTTGAAACGATAGAAAAACCCGCTCATTCGTTTACTGAACGTACCCGAGCTATACTTCAGAAATTTATTTCAGGCACACCAAGCCTCGGAATCAAGTGCTGCCAAAAGCCTTAGACTCGCTCAATTCCAAAGTATTTAATAAAAAATTTTCTTTGAAATTTCCGAGTCTTTACATAACTCCAACCTCAGGGATTTATGTCCCCATAAAACTATAACATAAACTAGGGAAACAAATGAGGGTACTGAGCACGCATCTAAGCCTCCCGCTCCAATGTTCTATCCTAGAGGTTCCCGTGCTACCAACGAATGAGCACTAGAGGAATCAACCTTCCATGTAGGACCCACTCCTGTTGATCCTAGATCTCCACCGGGACCTCCGTGAATGTCGCCTCATCATTGATGTCTAGCTCCCCATGATCAATGATGTGGGTCGGGTCATGCACGTATCTACTCCACTGAGATACGTGGAAGATGGCATGCACCAGGTGCAACTAACGTGGAAGGGCTAGACAGTAAGCCACCTCGCCTACTCTACTGAGGACCTGGAAAGCCCCGATGAAGTGCAGAGATAACTTGCTACATTGGACAAATCATTGTAATCCATGTCGAACGGATACTCGTAAGAAAATGTGGTCGTCCTCCTCGAACTCCAGTGGTCTCCGTATCTTATAAGTATAGGACTTATTACTGCTCTGTGCAGTCCTCATCCGCTCCTAGATGATCTGTATCATCTCCGTCGTATCCTAAACCATCTCTGGTCCTAAAAGTTCTGACTCCCCTGGGTCAATCCAGCATAGATGGGATCTCTAAGGTCGGTCGTACAGTGCCTCGTATGGTGCCATCCCGATGGTGGAGTGGTAGCTGTTGTTGTACGCAAACTCCCCCAAGGGTAGGTGCTCCTCCCAGCTGTGACCAAAGTTAAGGACACATGGACGGAGCATGTCTTCGACACTCTTAATGGTCCTCTCCGTCTGGCCATCCATCTGAGGATGAAAGGCAGTGCTTAGGCGTTGTTGCATCCCAAATACCTCCTGCAACCCCTTCCAAAGCTGGGAAGTATAGTGATCATCTCGATCAGAGATGATAGACGATGGCACACCATGAAGTCGTATGATCTCTTGAACGTAGAGGCGTCCCATACTCTCTACTAAGCCCTTCTCTATGATTAGAAGGAAGCAGCCCGACTTAGTGAGTCAGTCTATGATCACCCAGATGGAGTCGTGTCCTCTGGAAGTACGTGGAAGCCCAATCATGAAATCCATGAATATCCCATGCCACTTCCACTCCGGAACCTCTAAGGGTTGTACCATGCATGCTGGTACCTGGTGCTCCGGCTTCACTTGTTGGAAAGTGAGGCATCGTGAAACAAACTCTGCTACAACCTTCTTCATACTCGGCCACCAGTGTTGTCATTTGAGGTCCTGGTACATCTTCTCCACTCCAGGATGTACCACTTGAGGGGAAGTGTGAATCTCCCTCAACACTTCCTCCTATAGTGCAACGGGTACCATGGTACGTCCCCTAAAGAGGATAACGTTCTCTCCTCCTTTAGAATATCCATTAGGTGCCTTCCCTATTGAAATTTGAGCACATCGTGTCTCACAGTCAATGTCCCCATGCTATTCCTATCTGACCCGATGAAGTAGTGGAGGATTAACTATGAGGGACTATATAAAAGCTACCCCATATCTATCCATGAAGGATATTTGCAAAGCGGCTAACCGCTCTGTCACCTCTCCAAGTAGCTGAATTCATGATCTCCTACAGAGAGCATCAGCTACTACATTCCCCTTCCCATGAGTATAGACTATCTCAATGTCATAGTACTGGATGAACTCGAGACATCATAGTTGTCTCAGAATCAGGTCCTTCTGCGAGAAATTTTACTTGAGACTCTGGTGGTCAGAGTAGACTGTAAAGCTCTCTCCCATCAGATAGTGTCGCAAAATCATCAAGGAAAAGACCACTGCTTATAACTCTAGGTCATGGGTAGTGTAGATATGCTCGTGCTGACTCAACTACCATGAACCATAGGCGATAATTTCCCGCTCATTCATCAGGACACAACCGAGTCTGGTTCCTGATGCATCGCAGTAAACCATGTACCCAACACCTTCCTCTGGTAGCCTCAATATGGGTGCACTGGTAAATCATTGTATTAGCTCTTGAAAGATCTTCTGGCATCTATCTGACCACACGTAGGGCTCCCCTTCTTCGTCAAATCTTAAAGTGGTGCTGCATCTTTGGAGAAGTCTGGCACAAATCTCTGATAGTACCCAGCCAGACCTAGGAAACTCTGCACCTCCATCACACTCCTGGGTGGCTCCCAAGCAAGTACTACATCAATCTTCGCAGGATCCACATCAACTCCCACCTCTGAGATGATGTACCCTAAGAAGTGAACATCTCGAAACTAGAATTGGCACATCGAGATATTACCATAATGCTGGTTCTCTCGGAGTGTATCTAGTACAACCCGCAAATGATAGGCATGATCCTCCTCAGTGGTCAAGTAGATCAATATGTCGTCGATGAAGACTATGACAAACCGATTGAGGTAGGTCTAGAAGATCATGTTCATGAGACTCATGAACACTGTTGGTGCGTTGGTTACACCGAAAGGAATAACCAAGAACTCATAGTGACCATACCAACACCTGAAGGCCGTCTTCTGCACATCCACATCTCGAACTCAGAGCTGATGATAGGTTGACCTGATTTCTACCTTCGAGAACCATTTTTCTCCCTTGAGATGATCAAAGAGGTCGTCAATCCCATGGAGTAGATACTTTCTCTTCACGGTCACATGATTCAAGCGATGGTAGTCGACACACAATCAAAATCTGCCATCCACCTTCTTGGAGAATAAATTCGGAGAAGCCCCGGGTGAAACACTGGGTCGGATGAATCGCATTCCCTACAAGTCATCCAGCTATACCCCCAGCTCATGAAGCTCAGCGGGTGCCATCCTATATGTTGGAGTAGTTATCAGTGATGTCCCGGGCTACAGTTCAATATAGAAATCTACCTCTTTGTGAGGAGGTTTTCCTGGAATGTCATCAGGAACAACGTTCGCATACTGATCCACCACAATAGGAAAACACAGACTCCACCCATCAACCGCTCCTAGGATGAGACTATTCAAATGATGTGTGATCGACTACTATCTCCTTTAAGTAAGTCCATCCTACGCTGCAAAGGCTCCATTCTCGCCGATGAAGGTGAACATGGTCCCATCTGTGTGGACACACAGAAATTTTTTCCTAATACAGTCGATCTGGGCATGGACTGTAGATAACCAATCAATACCTAAGATGACATCATAAGGCCTCGACGCTACTACTAGAAGATCCCAGCCGAAGCTCTCACCTCGTAGAGTAATCTCACGCTACCGACACCAGTGTGTAATCACTGAGTCTTCTCCCATAGGAGTCTCTAGCCGTAAGGATCGATCCTACAGCTCCTTCAGAATCTCCCAGCTCCGAACAAGGGTAGCGTCAATAAAATAATGACTTGATCCCCATGTCTATAAGAACTACAACAAGGGTTGAGTAGACAGAGATAGTACCTCAAATCATCTCAGGTGCACCATGGTCATAGGCCTTGACTTTCTGGAGCTGAGCCTGCCCCTGTCTGTCAGTTCCCTGTGGTCGGGGTGGTCCTCCTGGTGGTGGTGGTGGTGGAGCCTCGAAACGTTGTCCACCACCCGCTGCTCGGCCAGCTCCTCTAGCTCATGAACCTGCCCCATGCGGACCACCACGGTCGAACCTCTGCCTCTCCTTGGGAGGTCCCTCCACTGTCTTATGCTCATCTTCATGGCATGACGGGCAGTCGCGATCCATGTGGCCCTGCCCGCCGCATGTATAGCATTTCCTTCCCCTCGTATGGCTGGCTCTACTTCGTGTGCCCCGCACATCCAAACCAGTATCCTGAGGTCCCTCACAAGATGGTCTGGTCCGCTTGGACCTTTGCGACAACTGTCTACTACCGGATATAGAATAATTCACTACGTGTCTCCCTGTGGTGGGTCTCACTGTTGGCGTCATCTCAGTAAGAAAGCTCTCCACATGAAGGGAACGCTCCAGTACTGCTGCCTGCATCGGAATGCTGAGGGAGATCATCGAAGCCCTGATCTCATGCCTCAGTCCCTGCTCAAATGTTCGGGCCCGGATGAATGGGTCTCGTACCAGGTCCGTGGAGTAGCGCGAGAGGTCGGTCTAGTACTGGTCTACTGTCATGATGCCCTACCGCAGATGTAGTAACTCCTAGATGCGCACCGCACTGATGGTTGTTGGAACAAACTCTGAGAGAAAGAGTCTCTCGAAGTCCGTCCAAAGTAGTGATGCCTCATCATGAACCTGGAGCATCATGCTCTACCATCTACCTACTGCTGCATGAAGGAGACTCACGGCAAGGATCACCATAAGGTCCAATGGGGTCCCTACCAATCTGAAGATTCTGACGATAGCCTCCACCAAATCATCGGCTGCCTGAGGGTCCGTCTCTCCATGAAACCTGGGCGGCCTCTGCCGCTGAAACTCATGAAACGCACTCAGGTGGCGTGCACTCTCTACTACTGGGGATGGTGGAATCGTTGGCTCAGCGGGTAGTGGTACCACTGGTGCCTCCATTGTAATGGGGCCCTGTATCGAGGCCTCATTGCTCGGTGTGCTGTCATCTCGCACGTAGCTCGGAACCCTAGCTGGCAGCCTTCGTGGGGCTATCCTAAAAAAATAGGTGTGCCCCGGTCAAACAACATACCTGGTGATCTCTCACAAAGTAATAAAAAAGAAATATTTTGAAACACACATGAAATTAGTATTTTCGAGCAGTGAGTCAGAAATCACAAGTCAGGGTCCTGGTGTATGGATACGTCGGCCACCGCACCAACACTGCACTCCCTGGACTGAAAACCACAATCAATATTCTTAACACTATTGCTTCATAGAGAAGAAATTATCAGAGTCCTGAGTCTGCGGTAGAACCGACTCCTTTGATACCAATTTGTCATAACTCATCCTCAGGGCCCGTGCCATGACTACCACAAGCCCGCCATCCATAGGACAGGGGCTGGTGACTAGAACCTAAGGTTTAAATCCCAGTAAAAAGGGAAGGCATTGACTTTCTAAAAATAAAAAAACACAATAGAGTACACAATTGAAGTAAACACTAAGTAAAACTGAGTAAAAACGTAAGTGCTAGAAAGTAAATGGTCCACTATACAAACCAAACTAAATGTACAGTACAACTGAGAAAGGAAGCACAACAGCTGTAAAGTAAAGCAGCAACCACCAGGTCATCCTTTGAGAATCCCACCTGAAGGGTGGGTACATATAGTGTCATCAGTACCTCGGGTCCATCCGTCCGCTCTGTGTAAGTTCCGCCAGGTGGACCACCTATAGATACCGTCCCGCTCCATAAGCCTCAACCACAATCAGTCCTCTCCGTCATCTGCAGCCAACACAACGTAGTGAGGGAATTTCTCTTGCAGGGGTGAGCATAACAATACTTAGTAGGAAACCCGAGAACCCCGAAAGTCTCCCAAAATCCATGATGGATAAACCAAAAAATAAATATACAAACACAAAGTATCATCCAACTCTACTTAGGTATATTCCCATACATATACCTAAGTCATCAATCTCAGTTCGGATCCTACTTCCGAGCCCAAGCACAATCCGGTCCACATAGGAAAGAAGTCAATCACATCAATGATAATGATTGAATGACAAGTCTTATCTCACACAGGTATACTACTCACGAAGAGGAGTGGAGATGATTAGATGTAGCCTCTGAATCATCTCCTCTGCTGAACCCAGGTAGGATCCAAGTACAAAAGTCATTGCTGCTGAACCCACGTAGGATCCAAGTACAGTAATCATCGTTGTCGAACCCATGTCGGATCCAAGTACATTCGTCATCGCTTCCAAACCCACGGAGGATCCATTTATAGTCTTCCTCGCTGTCGAACCCACGTAGGATCCAAGTACAATCGTCATCGTTGTCGAACCCATAGAGGATCCCAACACATTAGTCGTTGCAGTCGCAACCGGCTCTAGGGTTCATGCACACAACACACTCGATTCTGGGCGGGTCTGCTCCTCGAGTAAAGGGGAAGATACATAAACTGTCACAAAGTACTGACTTGATGTATCCAAAATTTTCATCTCGTAAAAAGGAACCCAATGAGACAGACGACGCGTCAAATAGACACTCAGTATGAGAGATATTGGCTTTTCCATTCCAGGGGGCCGGTGGGAAACATGCTCCTTCCAAACCCGGCAGTTTACCAAAGTTGTCCAAAACTCACTTAGAGTTTCTAAAATGGACCGCCTGGTCGATAGGGTCCCAGTGCCAAAGACAACACGTCGTTCGGACGTGCGGTCTTCAAGATATTCAACTTTATGAAAAAACGAGCTCGGCCTGTTAAGCCCAGTGGGCTAGTGGGTCTGGTTAACCCAGATTTGATGGGTTCGACCCGGCAGAGGTGTCGGACCAACCCAAGGAAAATGCACGGCTCGGCCCGAGGGGCACGGCCCAGCTGGATTCGGCCAGTCGTCTGGCGCAAGCCGCCCAAACGGGTGTGTCGTGGATCATCTAGTGTGGTGCCCTCGTGGCGCCACGAATTTTCTCTGCAGGGTCAGCCGATGGGCCGGCCGGTTATTCTGCCGAAGCGGCCTGCGAAGCGGCAGGCATAGGTTCTTTCCACACAACCGGTGCGACAACGCCGGCTTCATCCGCTGCGGCCTGCCCTGGCTGCTACTCCGCATTCCCTGATAGGTGCGAAAATGCCATTATTCCTCTACCACGACCCGCTTGGCCACGACATTCATTATCTGTGTGACGGCGGCCCTTGCGCCACCGACCTCTTCCGCGTTCCGCTTCCTGTCGCCGATTCCAAAAATAAACAAGATCAAAAAGAGGGTCATCAGTCCGAGGCCGATTGGTACGTGCCCCCCGTGTTAAGAGATAACAATAGTCCGAGACAATCATGTTATACAATTACAAACAAGGAACAATCTTAATCCAAAAAAATTGAACATAATCCCCTACCTCGATAATTGACGACGCACGGCAGGTGTCACGGAAGACGGCATTGCGGGGAGATGATTCGTAGATGACGTCAGAGTACGTCCAAGGATGAAGCTGTGTCTCCTCACTTTTCATGGAGAATAGAAAGGAAGGTGCGTCGTAGTTCTTCATGGAACCGACATTCCTCATCGAAGACGATGTCGTTCTTTGTCGGAGGGTCGGTGTTCTTCAAAAATTCAAGAGCTATCCCAATTCTACTTAACACAACGAATGCCCTCTAAAAATAAAATAATATGCCAATGCTATTATTTTATTAACACATGAAATTTAAAATTCCAAATTCAAACCACTTCATTAATTAATTGAAGAGGTTTAATTCATTAAATAAATGTGTTTCCAATTAATAAAGAGAGGGAGAGGAGGTGAAGGGATCTCATAAATATTGGGGGTGTTGTCAACATTAAACAAGGAGGTTAATGGGGGTTTATGAGAGTTATGGGAAGTTCAAGGGTTTAGGTCACGTGTGGGCCCAACCCCACAAATATCCTCTCATGGGAGGTTATGTTGATGTGGGACCCACCTCTAACTCCCCTTGGGAGGATATAACCACCATCCTTGAAATAAAATTGTGCGACACCAATTTTATTTATTTTTAACTAATTCCTCAAATATTAATTTCCAGCCCACTTAAAACGCAACTACAATAAAGGTTCCCTTAAGTAATTACCGGCGCTGCGAGTTCATTGGTGCCCTCAGATTTCAATTCCGAGCACCAGTTCAAAAGATAGAAAAACTGACTCGTTCGTTTACTGAAGGTACCCTAGGTATACTTCTGAAATTGATTCTTGGCCCACCAGGCCTCAGAATCAAGTGTGGTCAGAAGCCACAGACTCGTAAAATTCCAAAGTATTTAAGAAAAAATTTTACTTGAAATTTATGAGTCTTTAAAATAGCTCTAAGAAAATACATCTCAACACTGCTTCAAGAAATCCGAATACTGATTTTCCTGTTTTGTAGGAAAAGCTGCATTGATCATTTTCAGTATCAGATTTGTCTCGATATAGAGATTCACCTGTACCAATTCATCAACGGTGGTGGAGACACCTTATTAAAATATGGGAGGTGTGTCTTCCATATCCTCATTTTCTTCCCTGATGAAAGGATCATCGGCATGGGGAAATTATTATGAGTTGACTTACCCTGAAGGAATGTTGGTGTCGGACTAAGAAGTGATATAATCTTCATTGGAGGGATCATGTACTATTGAGACCACAGAAACAAAATATGTCGATCAAATTCCTTCAATCCTTTGACCCCATGGGATATACTTGATAATATCAAAGTAGTAGTTGCTCATCGTCTTGTGTCGGTTCATCCCAACTAGACAGAACAAGAAATTATGACGTATTTCTGTTGCCATGGGGAAAACATCCCGACTCCTTACCGAGGTAAGGGGATCTGGGATCACTCGATCGAAATTCTTTTAGAAGTATGAAGTGATATTTTTTCATTCCTTGAATCAGGGAATGAGCATTCCTCTTGTCCAAGTGATAATAATAAAATGCCGTAGGTCCGGGGTTGTGGCCTCCAATTGGTGAACTGGAAGAACGTAGGCATCATCCAATCTATCTATGGGTTGGTGACAATGATTTTTTGTTCAACCTCATTGTCCAGAATCCGCATATCCTTACTCATGTAGTAGCCGACATCAAAATATTGGCCTTCACAAAAATCAATAGGAGACACATAACCTTGGAGCATGCCCATTACTACATATTTATGAGTAATATTTATCTCAAATTGTTGGGAAGAAACTCAAAATTGATGATTTCCCTATTTTTAAGAACATTCTAATGTATTACATAAGGATATTATGATTCATCTCCCAAATAATGAGGTTGAGTTTTCAATAGAATTCATACATAATGAATTTCCTATATCTATGACCCAATATTGAATTTCCCCAATTGGCTTATTATAATTGAAGTTGAAACTCTAGGAGAACCTATAAAAGGTATCCATACACTAGTTTTCATCACCAAGGGGTGAACATATTCTTTTTGTTAATAATAAATATAGGTCAATATATCCTTTCATTTTTTATCCATAACTTAACTATATCAATCTAAATAACATGTATCTTTAACCTCATATTCATGTCTTTTTTGATCAACTATTTAGAGCCAAATAAATTTCCATGATTAACCTTTTTTCTTGATCTCATGAAATGATATTCAAGGAGGATACACCCATGAAAACATTCTATAAGAGATATAGACATTATGAATTTATCGGGATTTCATTTGGACTTATAAATTTTATTTCTATCGCTATTTCTTTAATGATTAGAATCTTTAGATATTTCTAGATTAGTTTTTGTTTCTCATTATTGATCATATTCTTATATATTAAAAGGGAAAGGAAGTGAATGAAGAAAACATTAGAAATAAATTGAAAACTATGGTGAAGGATAATTTGTACTTAACATTTTTGAAGTGATGATTTTGGCCACAGAATGATTCATTCAGGGGTTATACAGTCTCAAGAAAGGGAATATTTATGTATCCATTAATGATAGAAGTTATTTAGAAAAGGACTAGACCTTCCATGGCGCACAGGATACATAGTTTTCTGGGTTTTCATTAATACTATGGATATTTTGTTATTTATTTGACATAGATATAAAATAATATAATGATGTTGGCACTGAATGGATCAATGTTTATTTGGATAGATGAATATGAGGAAAATTAGAAGGAGATAAAAAGAAAGTTGTTCAATGCACCTATGATCACAGTACACTGTTTGGATATGGGTTTCTGATAAATACTAATTTATAAAAGAAGGAAATGTGATACCTTCTCATGAATAATTATATGGATATAACTTACACCACACATCAATTTAAAATTCGTGAGAAAAGGTACCAAATAAATGATTTTGTATTGGTTTTTGAATTTTTGACAATAAAAATATAGAAGCATTATCTTTTAGGAGAGTGACGCGAAAAATATAATCAATGTATAATATTGATGTATATATTCATACATAAAGAGTTAATATACACAAAGGAAGATGGTTGGAGTTTATTAAAGATTATGACTGCTCAATATATTTCCACCAAGGTATAAAGAACATGGAGGATGATTGTAACACCCCAAGATTTCATAGTGTGTGATGTCTTCAAAATAATTCAATAACATGCACTAAACGCAAAACCAAGTTCAAGCGCACCATGACATACCAAACAAGCTGTTTAAAAGAGGTTATGAATAGTATTAACTAAATTTTAATGTGTATATAATCCTTATAATTTTAGAATCCATATTATGAGTTTCATAGACATAATTCATTTTCTGTAATACACTTTTACAATATTTTAATAGCGAACCCTTTTGAAATCCAATATTTTAAACTTTTATTCAATTTGACTAAATAAATTTACTTTTTTAGAATGGGGACATCAAAAATTTACAATGAAACATCCCAATCTTCCACGTTACGCTTTCCTTTGAATAATACAGTAGCGTGTGTTGTACGCAACTTCGAGTTCTAACACACACCACAACCAATCAAACTAGTCGTTATGAATAGTAATATCTACTTTTTGAAATTTTACAAATTTTATCTCTCAAAATGGACTTCATTTATGTGTTCGGAGTATCAAATATAGCCTAAGGTGAAATCTTGGAACTTTTTGAATAACATTTATATTTTGATGAATAGTGAAAATTACTAAATTTTAATTAAAAACAACTTTTTCAATAAAAATAATTTGTATTGATAAATTAATAATTTGAGTGGTTTTAAAGTATATTTAGAATTTTTTTTCCCATTTAATACAATTTTGGTCATTGTACATAATTTCACAATTAATCCGGACATAAACAACTGTCAATCTTTTGATAGTTATTATCTCTTAAAAACACGCTATTTGTTTTGACGACGAGAAATAATTTTTTAATTAATTAATGAAACTGATATGTTTTGAATTTGGTAAAATAGACATCATTTTTTAATTCATAATATCAAATATATCTTAGGCCTAAGTTTTGGTATTTTTCTAGAAACTTTCATTTTTTGATGAATAGTGAAACCACTAAGTGGTAGTTAAAAAACTGAATTTTTCATAAAACATAATTTTACCGCTTCTGTGATTGGAATTTATAAAATCTGAGAAACAAGGTTAATATAAAGGAGTAAAATGTGGTTCATTGAGATGAAAATAATTTTTGGTGAATAGTAACTTTTTATTTTTATTTACCACGGTTAAAAGTAAATAGTGTAATTAAGGGTAAAATTGATATTAATATTACCCTAACACATGCCCTAATTATATTGGACAAGTTTATATAGACCAAAAACAACCATATTAATTAAATATTATCATTTAGGTCCAGATGGATTAGATTAGGAAATTTATTATAATTAAATTTAAAGAAGAGTTAAAAGAGTTAAAATCAACGTTTATTTACTAAAACATTTTTAATATAGGTTTATAAATAAGATAAATTCGATTTTAAAAATTAATTAGAAAGATAAAAAGAGTTCCTACATAATGATATTTTATTTATAATTTTTAGATATTAAATAATTTAATTTATTTATGACACAATGATGATGCAGTAATTACCATAATAGTGAAAAATTAAAATAATTGATATTAAAAATTCCCAAATAACTATTATTTGAGTCTTTTTATGAATTAAACTAATTTTATAGTTTAATAAGACATTTTAGGATTTACTGAATTAACTTTTTTCGAAGTAATAACTTTGTTATGAGTTTCAAAAAAATCAATTATTAAATAGTGTCAAAATTGACATAAAAGAGTTTTTAAAGAAAATATTATATTATTAATTGATATTAAATTTTTAAAAATCTATGGTTCGGCCAAGAGACATATATCATGATATGTTTATCATTAATGGACCACTTGGGGGTCGCTTGAATGTATATATTATGTTTATTAACCATATAATATAAAAATACAAAGAGACATTGTGAAAGTGAAACTAATTAACTAAGAGTTAATACTTAAAGATAAGGTTAATATAGTAACCCAGACCTGTCTAAATTCTATTGTTTGAGTGGTTTTCGACCCATACCCACATTAACCTTTAAATAATCTACTTTGGGGCCATTATAAACCGAATATTAATTTATTATAAAATAATATTTCTAGCTTTTCTAAAGGTACCCCTCACCCCTCTTATAAAAGGTCACTCCCCCTTCTCATTAATTCACACCTTAAAAGCCTTTTGGCTCGGCCAAACCCTACCCAAATACTCTCTCAACTTCCATCACTACAATCTAGAGGCCTTAGTTTGATCAGAAAGCCAACCTAAAGATCCCTTTTGATCAAATAAAAAGGAAAAACCGAAGAATAGGTAATGTTTTCACCACCCGCTTTCAACTTCCTTTCTTCTTAAAATTCTTCATTCTTTGTTATTTATATTCTAAAATAATAACTCCAGTATCTCCTATATACTGTGATGTTATTATAAATATGGTACAACCATATTCAGTATTCAATCCATCCTTTTAATGACTTGTCACCATACGTGCATACGCACGGCTTACCGTCTCCACGTTGTGGTGTAATTGTTATTCAATATATTATTATTTGGATGGGTATAATAATGATTTGTAATTAATGTAAATAATAAATATAACATGATAATGATTATGTATATATGATATACCATCCAATTATATATTATTTCAATATCAAAAGAATGATATTGTCGCTCGTTCACACGTATGGACTACCGTCTCCACGAACGCAATGAGATTCATTCTCTATCGTATCCATTAAAGTATAATTATCATTTGATGATTAATAATAGTATTTAAGGACTTGATATCATTATGGATATGAATAAGTACAACCTATCCACAAAAAACATGACTTATGTAACAAAACATATAAAAGAAAATGATCATGTTAACACCCGAAACGACGATAATTCTAAGATATTATTAGCAAAAAAATGTTAAAAGATCATATATGATATCATATTAATGTATATGATTCTTGAAAATTTTAATAAAAATTATTTCACCATAATACATAATTTTAACCTACCATCAACCAAGGAAAATTACAAGGTAAGTGTTTATTTCACAATATCTTCATTATCTGAGGTTGATTATACGTAATAATATACTGGGATTTATTTA
The DNA here is from genome assembly GCA_963277665.1 of Viscum album. Classification (NCBI taxonomy): domain Eukaryota; kingdom Viridiplantae; phylum Streptophyta; class Magnoliopsida; order Santalales; family Viscaceae; genus Viscum; species Viscum album. The sequence continues at coordinate 304,933,688 of OY728130.1, forward strand.
TCATCCACATCCATGTTTCTTAAAAATGTATTTCAATTTTTTTTTACTATTTACAAGAATATGGGATACAGTCATTGATACCCTTGTTTGACTTGTTATAAGAGGTTTATAAAGGAATCTTTCTGTCGTTTTCCAAACAATGTGCTTTTTAACCTTTTCGACAGAATTAAGGAAAGATTGTTTTTTTAACTTATACAGTGGGTGCGGCTATTTTCCACCATTATAAAATCGTTGAATATTCCCTTACAATCTTATACGAATATTTTCAAAGAAAATGTTTTATTTTATAAATATATGTCTCTTAAATTATTTCAAAATAGAAAGAGTTATTTCTTTAAAAAGAGTTTTGATTTCATATATGTCAACATCATTTGATGGATTTTAAGTTTATTTGGAGTTGATTTATTATGATACAATACTTCCATATTGTATTGTTGGTTTTGTGATATGTTTTACTGTGGATGTTTTATTTTTATACAATTAATAGTTTATGAAAAAATTATTGACATTTCGTATGCTAGTTTTAATATGAATGTTTATGTTATCTTTAAACTTGTTCATATGATGAATGCAATGGACTTAATATGTGACGGGTGGAGCCCGCTATATCTTATCAATGCATCGGTAGGTCTCATGAGAAAAACTAGTGTCTTGGCACAAGGACTTGACAAAATCTTATTTGTAGTCTTGGCACGAGGCCTTGGCTATGTGGTTATGATAGTCTAACATTATGCATTCCATCATTATGAAAGTGGTTATTGATATTGCATGTGAATATTAGATTAGTAGAATATCCATGTGAATAAGTAAATGGAATTATTTCATTTTATTTTATTTGACATACTATATTGAGGTTCAAGTTTAAAAGTCTTTTGTTTTAGTTATACATTGCCTTAAATGTTTATTCTTAGTTATGAAATTTTCCGCTATATTGTTATCCTTACTGGGAATTTGAGCTAACCCATTTCCTATGTTTTATTTTTCCCATGATGTGAAGAATAAATTTATGAATGACCTGCAGGGATAGTATGAGGCGATAAGACTGTGGACTATGGAGAATATATTGTTTTAGTTTTCATTTTATGATGTAATGTAAACTTTATTAATGTATCTAACTATTTCAAGGCTACTAAACTAATAGGTCTTTTGAGATATGATCTTTCTTGTGATCATGCCAATGTTATGTAATAATGAACCAACTCTAGGTAACTCGGGTCGGGGTGTTACAGTTGGTATCAGATGAAGTTTAGTACAATCCTTGGAAGCTAGATTTAGATAAACTTTGATTAGAGCACATAGACCTAAGATGGAGTTTGAGGATTAGTATAGAAGAACTTCCTTGAATTTTGATATTGTAGAGATTTTGTGAGTTTTCCGAGAAATACATCTATGTATGGATACGAGCCGGTAGAGGCGGCTCTGGAACAGATATACCTAGTGGTAAAACCTGAAAACACCGCTTTGAGCTAGACTCAAACCGGAACTGGTGTACGACAATAGGCCTTGCTGCATTCTTGGTTACGACACTCCCAGGGGATATGATTAGGATAAATCTCATTTTCATTACAAATCATTATGAAGTGTTTATGAGTATATACTTCCTCAATGAAAACATTTTTATTTTTATGGATTATATCCATAAATAGTTTAATTTATGTTAAGTGTTTTATAAGTATGAAATTATGTATTTTGATCTAGTTTACGTCATTGTTTAGAAATGGTGCCCAATAGATTGAATGAGAACTCCAGCAATGCACATGATCCAGAGAGAAAGAAGGATCATATCTTTCATGGTCTTAAGCTAGAATTTATAAGAGAAATAGTCTCCCATGTATTATCATCATATGAAGAAATAATATCATGTGTTGATAAGATAAGTAAATAGTTTACTGAGTCTTATGGTCTTTAAGGGATGCAAGTGATTAAAAGGATGGAAGAGAGAAAGATGGATAATGGGAATGGGGAAAAGAATAATTTCCCCATATGTGATAACTGTGGGAAGAAACACCCTGGAACTTTCCTGAAAGGAATGGGGGTTTGTTATTAGTGTGGAGGAAAAGGGCACAAAGTATGTGACTTGAAGGGTAAAAAATGGTTTCAAATGTAAAATGATTCATTTTCAAAGAGTTTGGACACTATGAAAACCTATGTCCCAGTCATCAGACTATGCTGCAAATGATGCTATTGGATAGTAATCAAGTTATGATACTACCACAGATGAAGAGGAATGATTACAGTTCTTATGTTGATTATGTCATTTGAGTGTTGTATCAACAATGTACTTGTTATAATAATTATGGAGTATATAAGGATTTTACTGCAGTAATATTTCATTAAGGACTTGAGATTGTGTGGAACAACGAAAAGTGACTCAATAGAAGGTTAAATTTTTGGAAAATATATGGTTTAGAGAAAGATAAACCATAAAACGGTTCTGATACTGAGGTAGTGATTTTAGAATAATACATGATTGATTTGGATAAATTAAATTGGATATTCTTGACTACCTTGAAACTGATTAATGATTTGTATATTCCATCATTGTTGGCGTTTACAACATTTTTGGATTGAAGGAGTATATCTATTATTCTTTAAGGAATAAGGGATCATGAATGTAATCAATTAGGTTTTATGGTAATTTAGGATGCTACAGTGTTTTAAAAGAATACATGATGAAGGTGTTCACATGTTATTACGCAGAAAAAAGTATCTTTATTGTGTTTACCTTCCTTATAAATTTTGGATTGAAGTATTTTGGATAGTTCTAGTTTGGATTATTTTGGATTGCCATAAAAGGACAACTTGGAGGTTGGGCGGCAACCTGTCGCGTCCGTCAAGGCCACGAAGGGTGTATCACATACCACTGACCCACGTGATGTCCTGGATTGAATAATTTCGTTTTTATTAATGGTTCTTCTAGATGAATTATAAATTCATTTTTTAAACTCTATACGAATAAGATTAATAGAATATTATTTTTAAGTTCTATTATCTTTTAGAGTGAAAGTTGTGTTTGTGGTAGAACTTAGTTAAAGGATGAGACTCTACTTGTCATGTATTTATTTTTCTTCTTCTCTTATTAAATGATGAAATTAATTCTTATACATTAGTGAAGGGATCTTAAAACAAAAAATGTGTTATCCTAATACCATATGTTTTGATGAACCTATGGTATTTTAAATCTTCATAGATTGATGAATTTAAGGCCCTCAATTTTACACTTGTTTTAGACTGATTACTTCAATCACTACCTATAAATATTTACTTTTTTCCACCAATTATAGGTCTTTAATTTCCACCAATGTTCTCCGAATAGAGATGATAATTTGGTGGTGACCCTTTCGTTTCTCTTTTCCTATTATTAAGACTAAATTTTATTAACCCAATTTCCGATTTGGGTTTTCCCACAAAGAAATTTTCTATATTAATCCTTTTATTTTCGAAGAATAATTTCAAATTGCGAGGACTCAATTTATTGAAGGTGGGGAGAATGTAACACCCCAAGATTTCATACTGTGTTATGTCTTTCAAATAATTCAATAACTTGCACTACACGCAACACCGAGTTCAAGCGCACCATGACTTACCAAACAAGCCGTTCAAAAGAGGTTATGAATTGTATTAATTAAATTTTAAACTTTATATAATCCTTAAAATATTATAATCCATATTATGAGTTTCTTAGACATAATTCATATTCAGTATTACACTTTTAACAACTTTTAATAGTAAACCCTTTTTAAATCCAATATTTTAAACTTTTATTCAATTTGACTAAATAAATTTACTTTTTAGAATGGGGAAAACAAAAATTTACAATGAAACATCCCATGATTCCACGGTACGCTTTCCTTTGAATAATACAGTAGCGTGTGTTGTACGCAATTTCAAGTTCTAACACACACCACAACCAATCAAACTAGCCGTTATGTATAGTAATACCTAGTTTTTGAAATTTTATAAATTTTATCTCTCAAAATGGACTTAATTTTTCTGTTCGGAGTATCAAAATTATCCTAAGGTGAAATTTTGGAACTTTTCGGATAACATTTATATTTTGATGAATAGTGAAAATTACTAAATTTTAATTAAAAACAACTTTTTTAATCAAAATAATTTGTATTGATAAATTATGAATTTGAGTTGTTTTAAAGTATATTTAAGATATATTTTTACCTTTTAATACAATTTTGGTCATTGTACATAATTTCACAATTAAACCGGACATAAACAACTGTCAATCTTTGGATAGTTATTATCTCTTAAAAAACGCTATTTGTTTTGAGGACGGAAATTAATTTTTAAATTAAATAATGCAACTAATATGTTTTTAATTTGGTAAAATAGACATCATTTTTGAAGTCATAATATCAAATATACCTTAGGCCTAATTTTTGGTATTTTTCTGGAAACTTTCATTTTTTGACGAATAGTTAAACCACTAAGTGGTAGTCAAAAAACTGAATTTCTCTTAAAACATAATTTTACCGCTTCTGTGATTGGAATTTCGAAACTCCAAGAGAAATGGATAATATCAAGGAGTAAAATTTGGTTCATTGAGATGAAAATAATTAATTAGGAATAGTAACTTTTTATTTTTATTTACCACAGTTAAAAGTAAATAGGGTAATTAAGGGTAAAAATGATACTAATATTACCCTAAAACATGCACTAATTCTATTGGACAAGTTCATCTAGAACAAAAAAAACCTTAGTAATAAAATATTATCATTTATTTCCACTTGGATTAGATTAGGGCAATTATTATTATTTAATTCAAAGAAGAGTTAAAAGAGTTAAAATCAATGTTTATTTACTAAAACATTTTTAATATAGGGTTATACATAAGATAAATTCGATTGTAAATATTCATTAGAAAGATAAAAATATTTCGTACATAGTGATATTTTGTTCATAATTTTTAGACATTAAATAATTTAATTTAGTTTTGACACAATGATGATGGAGTAATTACCATAATAGTGAAAAATTAAAATAATTGATATTATAAATACCTAAATAAATATAATTTGAGACATTTTATGAATTACACTAATTCTATAGGTCAACATGACATGTTATGATTTACTTAGTTAACGTTTTTCGAAGTAATCACTCTGTTATGATTTGAACAAAAATCAATTATTAAATAGTGTCAAAATTGACAGAAAAACGTGTTTAAAACAAATATTATATTATTAATTGATATTAAATTACAAAAAATATAAGGCTCGGTCGAGAGACTTATATAATGATTGGTGTATAATTAATGGACCACTTGGGGGTCTCTTGGATGTATATAGTATGTTTATTATCCATACAATATAAAACTACAAAGAGACATTGTGAATGTGAAACTAATTAACTAAGAGTTAAAACTTAAAGATAAGGTTAATATAGTAACCCAAACCTGTCTAAATTATATTGGTTGAGTGGTTTTAGACCCATCCCAACATTAAACATTAAATAATCCACTTTATATCCATTAGAAACCGAATATGAATTTATTATAAAATAATATTTCTAGCTTTTCCAAAGGTGCCTCTCACCCCTCTTATAAAAGGGCACTCACTCTTCTCATTAATTCACACCTTAAAAGCCTTTTGGTTCGGCCAAACCCTGCCCAAATACTCTCTCACCTTCCCTCAATACAACCTAGAGGCCTTATTTTGATCAGAAAGACAACCAATGGCTCCCTTTTGATCAAATCAAAATGAAGAACCCGGAGAAGAGGTAATGTTTTCACCACCCTCTTTCAAGTTCCTTTCTTCTTAAACATCTTTTTTCTTGGTTATTTATATTATAAAATAATAACTCCAATATCTCATATATACTGTGATGTTATTATAAATATGGTACAACAATATTCAGTATTCTATCCGTCCTTTGAATGACATGTCACCATACGTGCGTACGCACGGCTTACCATCTCCACGTTGTGGTGTAATTGTTATTCAATATATTATTATTTGGATGGGTATAATAATGATTTTTAATTAATTTAAATAATAAATATAACATGATAATTATTCTATATATATGATATACCATCAAATTATATATTATTTTAATATCAAAATAAAGATATTGTCGCTCGTGCTTACGTACGGACTACCGTCTCCACGAACACGATGAGATTCATTTTCCATCATATCCATTCAAGTATAATTATCATTTTATGATTAATAATAGTATTTACAGACTTGAGATCATTCTGGATATGAATAAGATACGACCTATCCATAAAAAACATGACTTATGTAACAAATCATATAAAAGAAAACGAGTAAGTTAACACCCGAAACGACGATAATTATAAGATATTATTAACAAAGAAATGTTAAAAGATCATATAAGATATCATAATAATGTATATGATTTTTGAATAATTTAATAACAATTATTTCACCATTATACAGGAGGTTAACCTACCCTCAACCAAGGAAAATTACAAGGAAAGGGTTTATTTCACAATCTTTTCATTATCCGAGGTTGTTTATACGTAATAATATACTGGGATTTCATTATCATCCACATCCATGTTTCTTCAAAATGTATTTCAATTTTTTTACTATTTACAAGAATATGGGTTAAATTAATTTATACCCTTGTTTTACTTTTGTAAGAGGTTTATAAAGGAATCTTTCCATTTTTTTCCAAACAAGGTGCTTTTTAACCTTTTCGACAGAATTAAGGAAAGAATGTTTTTTTAACTTATATGGCGGGTGCAGCTATTTTCTGCCATTATAAAATCGTTGAAGCTTCCCTTACAAGCTTATAAGAATATTTTCAAAGAAAATGTTTTATTTTATAAATATATGACTCTTGAATTATTTCAAAATAGAAAGAAATATTTCTTTAAAAAGTGTTTTGATTTCATCTATGTCAACATCCTTTGATAGATTTTAAGTTTATTTGGAGTTGATTTATTATGATACAATACTCTCATATTGTATTGATTGTTTTGTGATATGGTTGAATATGGATGTTTTATTTTTATACCATTCATATTTTATGAAGAAAGTATTGAAATTTCGTATGCTAGTTTTAATACGAATGTTTATTTTATGTTTAAACCTGTTCATATGAGGAATGAACTAGACTTAATATGTGACGGGTGGAGCCCACTATAGCTCCTCGATGCATCGGTAGGTCTGATGAGACAAACTAGTGTCTTGGCACAAGGCCTTTACAAAATATTATTTGCAGTCTTTCCACGAGGCCTTGGATATGTGGTTTTGATAGTCTGGCATTATGCATTCCATCATTATGAAAGTGGTTATTGATATTGCATGTGTATATTTGATTAGTAGAATATCCATGTGAATAAGTAAGTTTACATTATTTCAATTTTTTTTCAATATTATGTTGAAGTTAATGTTTAAAAGGCTTTTGTTTTATTTATACATTTCCTTAAATGTTTATTCTTATTTATGAAAGTTTCCGCTATATTGTTATCCTTACTGGGCATTTGAGCTCACCCATTTCCTATGTTTTATTTTTCCCTGGATGTGAGGAAGTAATTAATGAATGACATGCAGGGATATTATGAGGGGATAAGAGTGTGGACTATGGAGACTATATTCCTGTAGTTTTCATTTTATCATGTAATGTAAACATTATTAATGTATATTGTTATTCCAAGGAAACTAAACTAATCGTTCTTTCGAGATTTGATCTTTCTTGTGATCATGCCAATGTTATGTAATAATGCACCGACTCTAGGTAACTGGGGTCGGGGCATTACAGTTGGTATCAGAGGAAGTTTAGTACAAACCTTGGAAGCTAGATTTAGATAAACTCTGAGGATTATTATAGAAGAACTTCCTAGAATTTTGGTATTGTAGAGATTTTGTGAGTTTTCCGAGCAATACATCTCTGTCTGGATACGAGCAGGTAGAGGCAGCTCTAGCACAGATGTACCTAGGGGTAAAACCCAAAAACACCGCTTTGATCTAGACTCGAACGGGAACTGGTGCATGACAACGAGCCTTTCTACACTCTTGGTTACGATACTCTCGAGGGATATTCTTAGGATGACTCTTATTTTCATTACAAATCATTATGAAGTGTTTATAAGTATATACATCCTCAAAGAAAACAATTTTATGAATATTGATTATATCCATAAACAGTTCAATTTATGTTAAGTGTTTTATAATAATAAAATTATGTATTTTGATCTAGTTTATGACATTATTTAGAAATGGCACCCAGTATATTGAATGAGAACTCCAGCAATGCACATGATCCAAAGAGAAAGAAGGATCATATCTTTCATGGTATTAAGCATGAATTTATAAGAGAAATAGTCTCCCATGTATTATCATCATATGAAGAAATAATATCATGTGTTGATAAGATAAGTAAAGAGTTTACTGAGTCCTATGGCTTTGATGGGAAGCAAGAAAAGAAAAGGATGGAAGAGAGAAAGATGGATAAAGGGAAGAGGGAAAAGAATAATTTTCCCATATGTGATAACTGTGGGAAGAAACAACCTGGAACTTGCCTAAAAGGAATGGGAGTTTGTTATAAGTGTGGAGGAAAAGAGCAGAATGTATGTGACTGCAAGGGTAAGAAAATGGTTTCAAATGTAAAATGCTTCATTTTATATGAGTTTGGACACTACGCGAACCTATGTCCTAGTCATCATACTATGCAGCAAATGATGATATTGGATAATAATCATGTTATGATACTACCATAGATGAAGAGGAATGATTAGAGTTCTTATGTTGATTATGTCATTTGAGTTTTGTATCAACAATGTACATGTTATATTAATTATAGAGTATATAAGGATTGTATTGCAGTACTATTTCATCAGGGACTTGAAATTATGTGGAACAAAGAATAGTGACTCAATAGTAGGTTAAATTTTTGGAAAATATATGGTTTAGAGAAAGATAAACCATAATATGGTTCTGATACTGATGTAGTGATTTTTGAATAATACATGATTGATTGGGATAAATTATATCAGATATTCTTGACTACATTGAAACTGATTAATGATTTGTATATTCCATCATTGTTGGGGTTTACGACATTTTTGGATTGAAGGAGTATATCTATTATTATTTAAGGAATAAGGGATCATGAATTTAATCAATAAGGTTTTAAGGAAATTTAGGATGTTACAGTGTTTTAAATGAATAAATGATGAAGGTGTTCACATGTTATTACGTGGAAAAAAGGATCTTCATTGTGTTTACCTTCCTTATAAATTTTGGACTGAAGTATTTTGGATTGTTCTAGTTTGGATTATTTTGGATTTCCATAAAAGGACTACCCGGAGGTCGGGCGGCAACCCGTCGCATTCGGCAAGGCCGCGAGACTTGAACCCACAACTGAAGGGCGACAAGGGTGTATCACCTACAACTAACCCACGTGATGTCCTGGATTGAATAATGTCGTTTTTATTAATGGTTCCGCTAGATGTATTATAAATTAATTTTTTTAACTCTATATGAATAAGATAAATAGAATATTATTTTTAGGTTCTATTATCTTTTAGAGTGAAAGATGATTTTTTGGTAGAACTTAGTTAAAGGATGAGACTCTACTTGTTAATTATATATTTTTCTTCTTCTCTTATTCAATGAATAAATTAATTCTTATACATCAGTGAAGGGATCTTAAAACAAAAAAATGTGTTATCCTAATACCATATGTTTTGCTAAACTTATGGTATTTTAAATCATCATAGATTTATGAATTTAAGGACCTCAATTTTACACTTTTTTGTGATTGATGACTTCAATCACTACCTATAAATATTTACATTTTTCCTCCAGTTATATGTCTCTAATTTCCACCAATGTTTCCAAATAGAGATCATAATTTGGTGGTGAGGCTTTCATTTCTCTTTTCCTCTTATTAAGACTAAATTTTATTAACCCTATTTCTGATGTGGGTTTTCCCCCAAATATATTTTCTATATTCACCCTTTTATTTTCGAAGAACAATTTCAAATTGCAAGAACTCAATTTATTGAATGAGGGGAGAATGTAACACCCCAAGATTTCATAGTGTGTTATGTCTTCAAAATAATTCAATAACTTACACTTCACGCAACACCGAGTTCAAGTGCACAATGACTTACCGAAAAAGCCGTTCAAAAGATTTTATGAATAGTATTAACTAAATTTTAAACTTTATATAATACTTATAATTTTAGAATCCATATTATTAGTTTCTTAGACATAATTCATTTTCAGTATTACACTTTTACCAAATTTTAATAGTGAACCATTTTTAAATCCAATATTTTAATGTTTTATTCAATTTGACTAAATAAATTTACTTTTTAGAATGGGGACATCAATAATTTACAATGAAACATCCCAAGCATCCACGGTACGCTTTCCTTTGAATAATACAGTAGCGTGTGTTGTACGCAACTTCGAGTTCTAACACACACCACAACCAATAAAACTAGCCATTATGAATAGTAATACCTAATTTTTTAAATTTTATAAATTTTATCTCTCAAAATGGACTTAATTTTTGTGTTCGGAGTATCGAATTTAGCCTAAGGTGAAATTTTTTAACTTTTCGGATAACATTTATATTTTGATGAATAGTGAAAATTACTAAATTTTAATTAAAAACAACTTTTTTAATCAAAATAATTTGTATTGATAGATTATGAATTTGAGTGGTTTTAAAGTATATTTAGAATATATTTGTACAATTTAATAAAATTTTGGTCATTTTACATAATTTCAAAATTAAACCGGACATAAACAACTGTCAATCTTTTGATATTTATTATCTCTTAAAAACACGCTATTTGTTTTGACAATGGGAATTAATTTTTAAATTAATTAATTGAACTGATATGTTTTGAATTTGGTAAAATAGACACAATTTTTGAATTCATAATATCAATCATAGATTAGGCCTAATTTTTGGTATTTTTCTGGAAACTTTCATTTTTTGATGAATAGTGAAACCACTAAGTGGTAGTTAAAAAACTGAATTTTTCATAAAACGTAATTTTACCGCTTTTGTGATTGGAATTACCAAAATCCGAGAGACACGGTTAATATCAAGGAGTAAAATTTGGTTTGTTGAGATGAAAATAATTTTTGGTGAATAGTAACTTTTTATTTTTATTTACCACGGTTAAAAGTAAATAGGGTAATTGAGGGTAAAAATGATATAAATATTACCCTAAAACATGCCCTAATTCTATTGGAAAAGTTTATCTCAACCAAAACCAACCTTAGAAATAAAATATTATCATTTAGGTCCACTTGTATTAGATTTGGGCATTTATTATTATTTAATTCAAAGAAGAGTTAGAAGAGTTAAAATCAACGCTTATTTACTAAAACATTTTTAATATAGGGTTATACATAAGATAAATTCTATTGTAAATATTAATTAGAAATATAAAACGATTTCCTACATAATTATATATTATTTATAATTTTTAGACATTAAATAATTTATTTTATTTATGACACAATGATGATGCAGTAATTACCATAATAGTGAAAAATTAAAATAATTGATATTTTAAATACCCAAATAAATATAATTTGATACTTTTTATAAATTACACTAATTTTAAAGATTAATATGACATGTTAGTATTTACTAAATTAACCTTTTTTGAAGAAATCACTCTGTTATGATTTTCAAAAAAATCAATTATTAAATAGTGTCAAAATTGACATAAAAGAGTTTTTAAAAGAAATATTATATTATTAATTGATATTAAATTCTTAAAAATCTAAGGATCGGACACGAGACATATATCATGATATTTGTTTCATTAATGGACCACTTGGGGGTCTCTTGGATGTATATAGTATGTTTATTAACCATATAATATAAAAATACAAAGAGACATCGTGAAAGTGAAACAAATTAACTAAGAGTTAATACTTAAAGATATAGTTAATATAGTAACCCAAACCTGTCTAAATTCTATTGGTTGAGTGGTTTTCGACCCATCCCAACCTTAACCTTTAAATAATCCACTTTTTAGACATTAGAAACCGAATATGAATTTATTATAAAATAACATTTCTTGCTTTTCCAAAGGTTCCCCCCACCCCTCTTATAAAAGTTCACTCCCCCTTCTCATTAATTCACACCTTCAAAGCCGTTTGGTTCGGACAAACCCTACACAAATACTCTCTAAACTTCCCTCACTACAACCTAGAGGCCTTAGTTAGATCAGAAAGCCAACCTATGGAGCCCTTTTGATCAAATCAAATGGAAGAACCCGAAGAAGAGGTAATGTTTTCACCACCCTCTTTCAAGTTCCTTTCTTCTTCAACTTCTTATTTCAATGTTATTTCAATTCCAAAATAATATCTCTGGTATCTCCTATATACTGTGATGTTATTATAAATATATTAAAACAATATTCAGTATTCTATCCATCCTTTGAATGACATGTCACCAAACGCCCCAACGCAAGGCTTGCCGTCTCCACGTTGTAGTGTAATTGGTATTCAATATATTATTATTTGGATGGGTATAATAATGATTTTTAATTAATGTAAATAATAAATATAACATGATAACGATACTGTATATATGATATACCATTCAATTATATATTATTTTAATATCAAAAGAATGATATTGTCGCTCGTGCGTACGCACGGACTACCGTCTCCACGAACGCGACGAGATTCATTCTTCATCATATCCATTCAAGAATAATTATCATTTGATGATTAATAATAGTATTTAAGGACTAGAGATCATTATGGATATGAATAAGATACAAAATATCCATAACAAACATGGCTTATGTAACAAAACATATATAAGAAAACGAGTAAGTTAACACCAGAAACGACGATAATTCTATGATATTATTAACAAAGAATAGTTAAAAGATCATATATGATATCATATTAATGTATATGATTCTTGAATAATTTAATAACAATTATTTCTCCATTATATAGGAGGTTAACCTACCCTCAACCAAGGAAAAGTACAAGGTAAGAGTTTATTTCGCAATCTCTTCATTATCCAAGGTTGTTTATATGTAATAATATACTGGGATTTCTTTATCATTCACATCCATGTTTCTTCGAAATGTATTTCAAATTTTTTAACTATTTACAAGTATATTGGTTAAAGTTATTTATACCCTTTTTTACTTTTTATAAGTGGTTTATAAAGGAATCTTTCTGTCGTTTTCCAAACAAGGTGCTTTTTAACCTTTTTGACAGAATTAAGGAAAGAATGTTTTTTTACTTATACGGCAGGTGCAGCTATTTTCTGCCATTATAAAATCATTGAAGATTCCCTTATAATATTATAATAATATTTTTGAAGAAAATTTTTTATTTTATAAATATATGAATCTTAAATTATTTCAAAATAGAAAGAGATATTTCTTTAAAAAGAGTTTTGATTTCATCTATGTCAACATCATTTGATGGATTTTATGTTTATTTGGAGATGATTTATTATGATACAATACTTCATATTGTATTGATGGTTTTGTGATATGTTTGACTGTGGGTGTTTTATTTTTATACAATTCATAGTTTATGAAGAATGTATTGACATTTCGTATGCTAGTTTTAATACGAATGTTTATGTTATGTTTAAACTTGTTCATATGAGGAATACATTGGACATAATATTTGACGGGTGGAGCTCGCTATATCTCCTCGATGCATCGGTAGGTCTCATGAGACAAACTAGTGTCGTAGAACAAGGCCTTGAAAAAATCTTATTTGTAGTATTTGCATGAGGCCTTGGCTATTTGGTAATGATAGTCTGGAAATATGCATTCCATCATTATGAAAGTGGTTTTTGATATTTCATGTGAATATTCGATTTGTAGAATATCCATGTAAATAAGTAAATGACATTATTTCATTTTTTCCATAAAATGTTGAAGTTCATGATTAAAAGGCTTTTGTTTTAGTTATACAGTTCCTTACATGATTATTATTATTTATGAAAGTTTTTGCTATATTGTTATCCTTACAGGGAATTTGAGGTCACCCATTTCCTATGTTTTATTTTTCCCAGGATGTGAAAAAGTAATTTATGAATGACCTGTAGTGATAGTATGAGGGGATAAGAGTGTGGACTATGGAGACTATATTGTTGTAGTTTTCATTTTATGATGTAATGTAAACTTTATTAATGTATCTAGTTATTCCAAGGCTAATAAACTAAACGGCCTTTCGAGATTTGATATTTCTTGTGATCATGCCAATGTTATGTAATAATGCACCGACTCTAGGTAACTGGGGTCGGGGCGTTACAATGATTCACTATGTTTGATGGAAACTGTTAGTTTTTCCATGAAGTGGATTGATAGAAATTATATAATTATGTAATTATAGGTGATAGATCTTCAAGTCATGATGGAATGGGATACATGATGTATTTCTCATATGAATGTTCAAACATCCACCTATGTGATAATTTAAGAGGATCATAAGGAAGATATAGAACTATTGAAGATGGTGATGAATATTCTTAAGTTAAACCATCATTTTGATTGAATAATGAGGTTCAAGAGATAAGTATGTGTCACACTAAAAAAATAGTTGAGGGATTTGTTGGATAAAGCTCATAGTTCATCATTCTAGATTCATCATGGATGTATGAAGATATGTATAGATGTAAAAGATTATTTCATGTCAGAACACATGAAATGGAATATTTTTAAATTATTTATCTCAATTTTTAAAATGTAATGAAGTTAAGGATAAGAGATAGTAGTCTAATGGGATGTTATAACTATTACCTATACTAGAATAAAAATGGGAAAACATCACCCTGGATTTTTTTGGACTACCAAAAACATCTTATGGACATAAATCTAATCGATTCTTAGTCTATTTCATTCTCAATTAATATCATTTCCTTTCAATCAGTTAATATTTATCTCTTGATCTGCATTCTATGATATTCATTAAGCATGTAAAATAGTTTCATTGAGTAATAAATTTTATTAAATCTTATCGGGATATGATTTTTGCCATAATTGTTTGTAGAATAATTCAAAACAAATTGAATACAAATGTAAAAATAAGAACTATAAATAATAATAAAAAATATGGTTAATATAATAGGTCTATTCCAAACATCCACAATATCATTATAGAATAATCTATTGATTCAAAATTGTGATCAATAAATTTCTCTTGTCTAGTATTCATACAATTATATCATTCAATAAAGGAATCAAATGGATCATTAGGAAATCCTCAATGGAAGGAACTTCATAACTACAATGTAGTGGGATGAGTTTGGGGATCAAATATCAGGATATAAAATAAATAAATAAATGGATCAAATTTTATATCACTTCAGTATTTCATTATAAAAGATCAATGTCGATGGAAATTTTTGGAGAATAATTTTTGGAATAGTCTATAATTTATAGCAGGTGATAAGGTATTTGAATGTATATCACATTGGAATAGTTTATAAGAATTAGAATGAAAGGAAATGTATTCCCAATTAATATCTGTCCCTTCAAAAGTGTTGTTTGCATTAAGAGAGTTTCTTATTACATGGTGTTTTCAATGAATCTCTATCAAGTACATGAGGTGTTCCATGTATATTTATGAAGGAAGTACATACCCGATCCTTCATATATACTTAACTAATATGTCATATCACTAGATAATAATCTCTATTATAAGGACCAACCAACATATATTTTGGATTGAAGTGAGGAAATGATGGGGAACCATACAACTCAATTAGTTAATGTTATGAGAAAAAACCATAAATTTGAATAATCTTTGTGGGAACTAGGGTATATGATAAGGCAGAAGCATCCATAGTTATTTGTATCAGAGTGATGGATTTACAAGACTAAAATTATTATATGGGTATTATAATATAACTAACAAAGATTTTATTTTATATATATATATTGAAATAATTATTATCTCTTTGATATCTTTCATAACACAAAAATAATGTTTAAATAACTCAAAATAAACTATAGAAATATTATTATTAAATGTGACAATTATCGCATAGCTGTTACATCATGGGGAAGGAATAGGACTAAATGACATATTAAAAAATATTTTTGACACATGCATAAAATAAACTCATTGTTTTTCATTTGGTTAGAAATGAAAATAAATGTATTTAAATGTAATGATTTATTTAAAACAATTGGTTTATTTGGGAAATGATTTGTTATCTTTGTAAATTAAATTAATCACTCAAGAAGAAATATTTTAATGGAATTTACAAATAATATATCTCAAAAAATATAATATAATTTAGGGGTTTTTAATATTAATGTAATAATAATAAATTTATTTTTAATATTAAAAATGGATTTTCCCTAAATAGGTAATAATTGAATTTTGTGTCATTATATTTAAAACGATTTTTGGATAATTATAGATATTTAATCTGATAAAATTTTTTCCTTATTTTTAATCATCATTTACGTATTTGTTTGGATGAAATTATATTTTTTTCATTTTAAAAATCATATAGGGTAAAAATTAATTACCAGAGTAAATATCAAAAGGGTTCATAAGGGTTTGAACTAAATAATTAAGCTTTAAATAAACTAATAACTTCTCTAAATAACATTATTAATGTATATTTTTTCCACCATTATGTTATCGTCAATTTTTTTTATTTTGTTCCAATATTACCTGAATATGACATAATCATATTTTATTGTTTTAAGTATTTAAAAGAGTGCCACTTCCCTCACATATAAAATGAAACCTCCTGTCATCTCTTCCCCATACCAAATAAGACCTTTAAATTGACTAATATCTCCATAAATACAATATAATAATGCTTATAAATTTAATTGAGGTTTTTTATTCTCAGAAGATAGATTGAATGATCTATATGGTTATTTTTAGAGGGAGGGTACCCAAAAAAGATATATATGTTATTATAAATATTTCTAAAGACTCTTTCATGTTAGACATCATAAAATGGTTATATAATATTATTTACATGATTAAATAAATATATATAATCATTATATGTTTTTATGTTTTTCATATATCCATTTTATATATCTTTCTCTTATTATAGAAAATGGAAATGTTTCCCTTTTATATGTGTGGACTACCATCATCGTGTGGAATTGTGATTCATTTATAATTTTATTGTTAGATGGACGGTCATAAAGGTAGTATTCATCAATATATATGATATAATAATGAATTTTTTATTATGAGATATTGTTTTCATTTTTTCTATTAATTAAAAAGTTCAAACATTACTTCTACGTACGTATGAACTATAATCTCCATTAAGGTATGTAATTCATTTTTCAGCAATACTTCATATGAATGTCTATAAAAGTTCTCATAATGAATATTTTTGAATCTTATGAAACTATTGATATTTTTTATATGATTAATCAATGATTAAGGTTCCATGGAGAGAACCATCGAACCAAAATATGTATAAAAAATAGACCATTTTTCACATGAATGTTCATTTTAATGAAGAATTGTTAATAAATGGGTAATTAAGAATTGTAAGAGAATTTAATTTTATATGAAACATATTAATAGGATTAATTTGTGTATTTATTATATATCCACATTAATTTTATAAAAACACAATATTACACATAAATAATGTTAGGATCTAAGGTTAGGGTTTCTCATCTCAATATTGTATTATTGAGACATGATTCAGGATATGAACTAATTTTTGTTTAAACGGGGAATATTCTAAACCTTTGATATATTATAACATAAATTTATTCATTTTCATGGTTTTTAAAGATCAATTTAAATTTTTATTAAATTGATTTATTTTTCAGAATTAACAGAATTGGTCAGGTCTAGGTTATAATATAATTTATTCTTAGAATTGTTTATGTTAAATTTTCATTGGGGAATGTTAAATTATTATTATCGATTTGAATCCATATATTATCTTATAAATTTTTATTCCTAAAATTTATTTTTTTTATTACTATTTATCTATCATTGGTACAAAAAATGATCAAAAAGTTGTTTTTAAGAAAAACTAAACTAAGTTTCCACTATGGCCAATGAATTTTTTCTGGCATATCCATTTTCTTTAATTTTTTTAAAGAACATAATTTTTAATGATCCAATGACTATATATAGTAAATTAATACTAAATTTCACTTTCTACCACCCTGATATATTATTCTACATTTTTTGAAATAAACGTAATTACATAATAACTTGTGATACATGCAACCACAAATATAAATGAATCATAAAACAATATACCATTATAACTGAGGAATTTAATTGGAAGAATTAATGGGAAATATGTTTGAAGAAAAATTAGAATGGTTTTATATGAATAAATTATATTGTTAGTAATTTCTTAATACTCTTTGAAAATACATTTTCCTCAAAAAAGGTTTTTATTTCTTTTATTTTCAGTAAATAATATAATTGATGCCTTCTACATTTATAAAATGAATTTGTAAATTTAAAATAATTTTTCAAATAATAATTTCTTAATTATAAAATTGTTAATTTTTTATAATTTTCTTAATATATTTATATTATTTTGAATATTGAAAATACATATTATTCATGTAAATTTTCTTTTCGTGTTAATCATTTACAAAATTACATTTTTATTTAAATGATTTAAAATTAAAATTAGTTCATTTTTATTATTAATAATATATCTATGTTTGTTAGAATCTGTTTTATTTTGGACAGTGATATCAAAAATATTATTTTTCAAAAAAAGTTTGAGACGCGTAAAAATTTTTATGTCATTTTGAGGGTTTAATTTTAAATTAAATTATTCCAATTCATCAAAAATAATCTTGAAAAATATACAAAATATTTATAATTTGGGTGATCATATTTGTTAAATATATCAATTTTTTTTCATTATGAATAATAAAATTGGTAAATATGTTTCCCCTTAATAAGGGTAAAATAGGTAAAATATGGTTAAAAATTTTGGATGAGAATTTAAAATTTCCTTAAAGTCTTACTCAATCCTATTGTATGAATTGAATTCATCCATGTTCATAAAAGTATAAGATATATGGCCTCTTGGTGCCACTTTTTTTTCATTATGACCTTAATATTATTTTAACTAATGAATAAATAAAAAATTCCCCCTCTTTACATTAATATCTCTAAAATTTTTACAGATGGATTAATAGAGGATGAGTTAAATTATAACTATTTAATTGATAGATAAATTAATTTTTGTATCATGTTATTTTATTTTCATAATTTTATGACTGAATAATTACATTCAATGCTTATAGATTGGTAACCTAGTATTAATTAAATTAATATAAAAATAAAATAAATGATTTAAATGAAATTAATTCAAATAAAAAATGAATGAATTATTGTTTTTCATGAATTTATTAGATAAATATAACATATTATGTGGTACTAAAGGTTTAAATTTGAATTCCATAAATATATGGATGGAATTAAAGTAAATTTAATTGAATAGTTTCAAAGATCACATTATTTCTATTTTATAAGAGAGGATATTCTATTAAATGTTTTAAAAGTAATAAAAAAATATATTCATCAAAGTAATGGTATGTGGTTTAAAATATAAAACATGGTCTATTTATGGTTCACTAGTCTTTTTTTTGTAATATTCATGGTCATTAAAGTGTAGAAATCATTTATATTGTGGTAATTGTTGAAACAATTAATGAGGGGTTAAATCTAAGATAAAATGGATTAAAAATTATATAAAATTCTCTAAATGTTATTATATAAGAGTATATTATATTTTCATCATCCAATATTCAAAATATATCTCTTTGGATTCATATGATTTCAAAAATCAATTAATATTGTTTTAATTCATTATATAGTTTCAAGAGTGCCCCAGCCCTCAATTATAAAAGGGAACCACTCATCCTCTCTTCACTACACCTATTCTAACATCAATCATGGAAAATATCAATCATAATAAATTAATATATTTCTTTAAGAATCCATGAGATTATTCTCTTTCTAAAGGTCCATCATTTCGAAGATTAATGTTTAAGCCATAAGAGGTTTCCCAATGGAGAGGTATACCTCTTAACAGACAGTTTTAAATTATATTTATTTTTATAACTCTTTTAAATCCATGATATCCATTGTAAAATAATAAATTTATAATATTCATTTTACTGAATTATTTTAATGTTGTATGAACGTCCATCATATATCTTCATTCTATCCAATAAAAAGTGAAAAAATCAATTGTCCATATGTATTCCTTACAATCTCTATGTGGTAGTGTAATTCATTTTTCATCACTACTTTAATTTTATAGATATAGGAAAGGATTCAATAAATATATTTTTTATTTATGATATAATTATGAATTTATAAAGTTGATTTATTGTTTAATTTTCATACATTACATATTTTAATAAATAGAAACAATATTTTCGTTCTTATATGACCTACCATTTCCATGAACACTATAATTAATTTTTATATGTTTACCTTTTATGGATGAGTATAAATATATATTATATTTATATAATTGTAAAAAAGAAAGAGATGTTGGAACCATGATCAATGTATATAGACTGGAACTGAAGAACCAAAACATCATGGAAAAACAAGACAATTAACACATAGAATGGATTATTTTAATGAATAATTATTAATAAATTGGTGTTAAAATGTAAAAATGGTATCTCATATGATATTATAGGTATGTACATGATTATTTTATTGAATTAAAGAAAATTTAAATTTATTATACATGATGGTAGTGTAGTTTTAATTCAAGTAGAGCTTAAAGTAAGGGTTAATTTCACAATCTCATCATCATTTGAGATAGTTTATGTTTAATTCTTAGTTTGGGAATTATATAATATTTATAAAATAAACACATTAAGTTTTCTTATCATATATTTATTTATAGAAATTACATGTTTTACATCCATTTTTTCCAATTAATTACTGAATATAATGTCATAATTTGTTTAAGAAAACCAACTTTATTTTTCAATTTGTTGGGAATCCTTTCCTTATTTGAAAATTTTTTCTCTAAAATTATTTTAATAATGTTTTTAATATAATAAAATTTTAATGTTTTTAAATTTTTTAAAAATGAATATTCTATTAATTTTTAAAATCAAGAACCTTTTACAAAAGGTGTAAACATAATATTTGTTTTAACATACACCGCATGAAATGATTTTCCCAAAATTATGAATAAAAAAATTTTGATGAATCCTTTACATGTCTCCATGGTTCTTTTCAAAGAAACTATTTAACTAAAAATCTAGAAATTTTTATTTTCTAAAAGTTATTTCCATAGTGAAAAGGGTATTTCCATAAGAAGTTTTTAATGATCTTTTAATGATATTACTATTCATCATTGAAAAACTAATTTATTTCTTTCCATTTTGGATAGGTTGTAACTATGCCAACATTATTTATTCAATGTGTTGATTATGATTTGGGTGAATGGTGAAATTATTAACACTATCTATTATATCTTCCAATATGGACAGTTATTGATTATTAAGGAATACTTATGATTTTGTATTGGTTAATCATATTATGAATATATTGGATTTATTAAGTAATGGGTGAGTCTTAGAACTATTTAGCACCTCAATGAATCGATATGTTGCATGAGACAAAACATGTTGGGTATTTGGCTATTACCTAACCCATTTATTCATATTTCATGGCATGAATAGTCAATTGTAAGTCTTGGATTCCTGACATTATGGAATCCACCTTTGTAAAATATTTTATTGATAACTTTAAGATCATTCAAATATCTGTGATATAGATGGATATGTTTCATACTCATGTAATTATTTATATGTAATTATTTTATCATCATTTATACCTGACATATTATTTTTGACTTATTATTTTAATTATATCTTTGGTTTTAAGCATTTCCTTACTAAGAATACGAGATCACAGCTTTATTATGTTTCCTTTCATGTGAAAATAATGAATTGTACAATGATTTATATGAATAGATACAATATATAGAAGAATGACTTTCCATATGAAAATAATATGTTGTATTTTATTCATTCAAATGTAATTTGAGTTTCAAAAATGTATATAGTTTACCAGGACTACTAAAATATTCAGACTTTTAGGATATAATAACTTTTGTCTTATGGAAATGTAATAATGTAGCCATAAGGCCTAGGATAAGAGGGTCATAATAATTTTATTTGGTATCAAATGAATTGTATCAAAAAACGTGGGAACTAGATCCATGATGAAATATATTAGGGAAGTTACCCTTAAGAAAAACATTAAGAAAATACTTAATTAGATGATAGTATAATATCGTTTTCCTATCATCACAAAACATTATAGAAACTACAAGTGTATTTGGTATGGGAAAATATGAATGTAGGTGAAATAACCCCAAAAAGTGTTTGTCAAATATATTATGACTATCATTCTACTTCATAGTGAGTATCCCCTTATAGAAGAAATGATTTGACACTCCCAGTGATATTTTGGGGTTAATTAAAATTTTCTATATGAACCATTATGATGAATTGGGTAATAGAACCTATGTAAAACTGTTATGTTTTATAATTATCGGTTATAAACCTAAAGTTTCATAGGTTGATAAGTATAAGGTTGATCTAGAATTTAAAGGAATATATAACAAATTAGATGGTTAGTGTTATGGGAGTTTAATATGATTAATGATATTTTTTGAGAAATTTATGGGAATACAACCATTTGTTTTGATATAATTTTTTTAAAATGTTATCTCAAGAGTAATGATTTAATATTATATTAAACAAGTTTAATATTATTTATATCGTTGATGATTAATATGATCACTGAAGTTGTGGTGATTATAGTTGATTGGGATAAATGAGTTAGTATATTATGGAATATATATTTATCATATAAATAAACATTGGATGGAAAGGTGATTTGGTGACTAAGTGACTATTTTTACTTTTGATGAATTCAGATATATTGGTAATATTATATGATTAATGTAAAAATAATTTGAGTAATTAATACTGAGTGAATATATGGAAGAATATATTATTTTATTTGGACTTTAAGTTGATTCAGGATATTTATAAAAATGATTAGAATATTTAGGGGAGTATATGATTCGGGTATACACGTTATTAAAATATGGCCACATGAGCAATTGATATTATTTGCAGATAATAGTTAGGTTGATCTAAAAAAATATGTTATCAAATATTTTTTATTTATAGGTTTTGAGTTTCATGAGATATATTTTTAAAGGATTCCCAAGATTAACTATTTATGGAAGGGATTAAATTGATCTTTGGGTTCTATTTTTGATGTTTTATAGATTTATGTATTGTTTTATCATACAAATATTTATATTCAATAGAAAAAATGTGCAAATAATTTATATTTTCAAAAATAAATAGAGATAGGAGGAATAGATTATCATTAGTTTATAAATAATATGATCTTCTAAAATATAATTTTAGTAATTCAGACATGAAAAACTCATTTTTTAATATTCATTTATTGTAACAAGAGAAAATGTTTATGATCATTTATGCATCAAAAAGGATGAAATTTTTCTTATGGAGTGAAAATAAATCATTTAAATAATATTTCAAGTATTAACTATATTGTTAGAAAAACAATCCCTTGTAAAAAGATCTTGAAATAATGTTGTTATCATTTAACATTAAATTTTGATTAATTGATTTTCTTTTCACCGCTCATTAGTTTATGGTTTATGGTTATTAAAATTGTTGAAATCCATTTTTCTTTTCACTTTCATTTATTCATTGGGTGTTATTTTTCACCTTTAGGCCTTTACATTGACTTTCTACAAATTTTTTCTTAATTTGGGAACCTAAATATGTTATATATCACGAAACAATTTTGTTTTCCACTATCCGTTTTAAAATTTTAATTTTTATCTCTATGTAATATGTGGGTTTCTAAAAATGAAAAACCTCTGATAACATATATAAATTTTTGACGACTTTTTTTATTTGGGGGGGGGGGGTGGGTGGGTGGGTGGGTTGGTAGAATGTAACACCATGATATTTTATGATATATTTCCCTTTAAGAAACTTTATTTTCTTTAATAGCTTGCAATACATGAAATCTCATGTCTAAATGAAAAATCAAATATTATAAAATTATAAAATTTCCATTAAATTCTCCAAATTAATAGGAAAATTGAAATTTAAAAAATGTGTAATGGTTATAGGACAATCAAGTATATTTCATGTAATGTAATTATATGCTTTAAAAATACATTCTCATTTAAAATGGTTTTAGTTAAATTTTATCAATAAATATTAAAAATAAATTTTCCACTTTTAAAAAATATATTTGAAAAAATGAAATTCATTTTAAAAAAAATCATTTAATAATTATTATAGATTGAAATTTTGGTTCTTTTTTGAAATGATAGATTTCGGTGAATAATGATAAAGAATAATTTTTAATGAAAAAAATTCATTTAATGAATTTACAAAGTTTTATTTTATTTAATGGATATATAAGAAAAATATCTTCATTTATATTGTTAGTAATAAAATTATATTTATGTGAATTAATTTCTTTATTTATTTTAATAAAAAAATTATTTTGAAAAGAAACATTGGGATTTTTTTTAAAAACATTTTGTGGGAATAATTTTAAATTAAATTATTCAAATTCTATGAATTTACTCATGAAAATTTTATTTTTTATTTACAATCATGATGATAATAGTCTGATAATAGGTCCCTTTATTTTTTGGTCATTATTAATAATAACCTTCGTAAATATTTGTAACCTTGGTATGGGTAAAATAGGTAAAATAATGTTAAATATTTTTGAATAGGATTTAAAATTTCTCAAATACCTTCTTTTATACAATTGTTGGAGTGGTTTTAGAAATGTATATTAATTTTTCAAACATATAGACACATGGTGTCATTTTTTATTAGGACTTTATATTATATTAAAAAATGCATAATTAAAAATGGAAATCTCTTCACTTTAATAACCCTACTTTTTTTACATAAGAATACAAATATATTACATTCAGATCTAAATTTATATTATAACGAATATATAGTTTTTCTGTTAAGGTAATCAATATTTAATTTATAGTGATTGAATATCTACCTTAAATGCTTACACAACAGGAAAAATATATTTATTCAGTTAATATAAAAATTAAATAAATTATTATAAAATTATTAAAAAAAATTTATTTTTTATTATTTTTTATTTTTCATAAATTATTAGATGAATATATCATATCCCGGATTTGTGAATTTTTTTTATTTTAATTTCATATATATATTTATGAATTAAAATTCAATGTAAATAAATAGCTCAAAAAATTACATTATTAACATTTTATAAGAAAAAATATTTTTCAATGTTTTAGAATTCATTAAAATAATATATTCATAAACCTTATTGTTATATGGTTGAAATTATGAACCATGGTCTATTGTGGGTCACTTTTCCATTAATATTAACATTTATAGCACTTAAATTGTAGAAAAGACTCATATTATGGATATTGTCAAAAGGATTAATGGGGTGTGGGGTGGGGGTGTTAAAACTATGTGATAAGTGATAAACAATTCGCAAAATTTCATTAATTTTGTTAGATGAGATTATATAAAATTTCACTTAACCTATATTTTTATTATGTCACTTTTTTCACATTATTGTAATAATTAATTTATATTAATTATATATTTCACATAATTACATGAGTGCCCCTACCCCCACCAATAAAAGGGGACCACTTTTCCCCTCTTTCATACATAGTTTTTGGAATTCAATCTTTGAAAATACATAACTAAATAGCTAAACATATTACATCATAACATCATATAGCTTCATGAATTTCAAAAATACCACCCCTTCAATGCATAATTTGCAATCTAATAGTGGTTTCTAAAAGAAGATGCATAACTCTTAATCAGGTGTTTTTAATTTTATTTATTATAATACCTACTATTAATATAAGGTATAAATTCTAAAATATGACTTATTTTAATTAAATATAAAATTTTTTGTTATGATGATTTCACTCCAATAGTTCACATTATTTCCATTCTACTAAAATCAATAACATTGCTCGTCCATACATAAGACTTATCATCTCCACGTAGTGGTGCAATTTGTTTTTGTAGTATTCAAAAATAATCCTCATAAAGTAATAAATTTAAATTAATATTAAAATATCATTTGGAATAAATAAAAATCTTCATATTAATGGTCAAATATTTTTTATGTGCCCATCATAGAAGAATATAGGTGTATAACCTAATCATGTGTCTCAATAAAGGCAACTTGAGAAAAACATCCCTAACAAATTTGGTAACATTTGAACCATAAACCCCATGAAAGATAGATAATAAAATTAATATATAAATCCAAATATTATTATTGATAGTCAACAAAAATAAATTCATGGTAAGTGTACACACCACATAAAAATTTAGATGGTGAATATGACATGTGTCTCATAGACGTAATAAAGTGAGACGAAAATCCATTACTACATGAGTAATTTTGGATTCATAACCCATGTGATAGAATAACATTGAAAAAATATACAAATTATAATTAATGTTGGTAAATCCATTATATATCATATCGCAGGGAATCATATGAATCACCTAAAATAAAGGATTGGTGAATATGGCCTATGTCTCTCAGAAATAAAAGTAAAACAAGAAACCCTCTTACCATGAGTCTCGATATCCTTCATACTTGTTCAGACCTCATGTGTAACCAATATAAGTTCATAATAAATATATAATACGTCCAGAATTATATAATTCATATATTATATTATATAATAATTTCCTTTTATTACATTTTTACCAAATCCATGTTAATATAATGTTTCGGGTCATAACTAATCTATTTTTTGTATAACTATTGATTTTTATTTTTAGTCCTTATACATTGATCATGGTTCCAGAAAATTATTAATTAAAATTATAACTAAAAAATTTTCATATTTAAACATAAATTATAATTTTAAGACAAATCATGAATGTCATTTTCAGAATGTGTGTACATTAAGATCTTGGAGATGGTAGGACGTATGTATGCATGAGTAACCTTTCAATTCATTGATGATAATTATTGAAGGAGGTAAGTAATATATTATACTAATAGACATAACAATAATAATTTCATAAAAAATATATTATTTCAATAAAAATATTTATATCAATTATCCATGTGGTGTGGGGATGAAAATAGATAGTCACATCGATTCATGATGGCAGTAGACCACATGTACACGAATGAGGATATCATGTTTTTGTGAGTGAAAATGAAAGAAATGTATAGATATATTATCAATTTTTATTGATAAATATTTCATGAATATTGAAATTATTTTATTTATATAATATATATTCATTCAATTTTATCCTTATTTTATTCTATGTAAAGCATTAGTGAAAATGAATCACATCGCTCCGTGATGTGGTAGTCCTCCGTTCACATAACCCACATTATTATATCCCCTAAGGAATGGAATGTAAAAAATGTATATATTATATAATGAAACCATAGTAATAATTATGTTTTAAATATCATATATATACATTATATTCAACAGAATACCCAATAGTGGGAGGTCATCATGGAAAAAATAACGACATCATTTTGTTAGGCGGTAGTACGCCTTACACACAAACAATGATTTTATAACTCACTCTATGGAAGAATATATGGTTGTAGTTAATTTATTTAACATAAAAAAATATTCACTATTTGTAATAAATATATATTATTTGGTCACCATGGTATAATTATAATTGATGTAGGGTGGTGGTGGAATAAGATAAAAGTGCTCGTTGATGATCGTTATCTCTTCTTTGGGCATGATCCTTAGGACTGAACCAAATTCCATAATAAGTTGGATTTATAACCAAAAAAATATTATAGGTTGATATTAGGGATTCTTGTGAGGGATTTGGGATGTTATTGGTTGAACCAAATGTGTTTTAATATATTAATAGTAGATGAGAGGTAATGACGTTTTATAAGTGAGGTGAGTGGTAGACTTGTATTTTTTCGAAAATATTCAACAATGCTGACGTTTTTATCATGAATAAAGCCTCAAAAAATTTCTTTTATAGATAAAATAATTTTTAAGGTCAAATTATGCACACAAATGAGGATTTTACTTATTGTTAGGTGATTTTTTACCATTATCTTATTATTTTTACCCACTATAAATTCATGTTTACCTTAATGTTGAAAATTATTTTTTAATGTTTTTATTACTAATTTAGGATAAAAAATATGTTGGAAATATTAGAAATTATAATTTATACTAATTCCAAACATGGAATCCATTTTTTTAAATGCAATTTACCAAAGTGGAAATTTTTAATTTAAAATTATTCTCATAAATGTAATGAGAAATCTTCTTTTTACAGAGAAAATGTCCCAATGTTTACAATTTTTTTATATTCAAATTAAAAATGGAATTTACTCTAATTACATGAATTGGATTACTAGATTTTTAATTTTTTTAATTTTAAATTAAAATATAATGTAAAAATAATTTATCCTTAAAAATTAATTAAACAAATTTTTTTCCATTAAAATTATGTATTTTACAATTTTTTTGAAAAGTAAAATATTTCAAAAAAATAAAAAAATTTAACCTATACTAATTTTTACTTTTTGATAAAAAAATTAGATTTATTTTATCATTTAAAAAATAAAAATAACTATTTGTAAAAAATTAGTTTTTTTGGAAATATAGAAATTTCTTAAATGTATAAAGACTTTTCTAAAAAATAATTACCTTTTTAAAACTGTTTTTTATAATAAAACGTTATAATAAATTTTTAATAAATATTTATATACATTCTAATCACTATGATTAATGGCTCTGCTGGAATAGTAGTGTTATATAACTATATTAATAATTTTTCTTTGTTTTTATAAAACATTATGTCATGTGTAATGCAAGATAACCCAGTGTTTCATGTAGAACCTACTAAAATTTGAATTTCACGAAACATAAAATAAATATATTGTTTCATTGAATAAAAAATATCAACATAATTAAATAAATGTAAAATAATATTTCACAAAGTGTTGGCTTGTTTTATTCCACCACCCTTAAAATGAATGTGTCTCCCCAAATTTATCTTGATCATTAATGGTTTAAAATTTAAAAATTCTATCATAGAAACCAATATTATATAAATTGGTTTACATAACATCTAATTATAAAAGTGAAAGACATGTGTGTAATTCATTTAGAAATAACAGTACCGGGTATAAAAATAAGAAATCATTGGTGGGATGTTAGAACATTGACATGGTAGTGGAAAATAACACCCAGATATAAATATAGAGTGATAAATAACATTGATCGCAAAAATGTTTGTAATCTAGAAAAGGTTGGAGACCATAATGGGAAAAAATATCCATGAAAAGGTTAGTAATATCATAAAAAATTATGTTAGGAGGAAAATAATTTCTTTCAACATTGTTTTAATAATTTTATGGAATACATTTTCAATATATACTAATTAAATATTATAATGTACATACTTGAAATATTATTATTTTGTAGGCACAATTTCATATATTGGTTACTCCATGATCAATTTAGAAATCATCTCTTAATATAACAGTTGATTTTTTTTCATGTCTAAATCACCAAATAAAATCCATAAAAAATGATATGTCACTCATTCTGTATCTTGTAAAAATATGTTATCCCTGGTTATCAAATATTGATAAATATTAATATGGTGAAGTAAAAAATTAATATTACAAAATTTAACCAAAATTAAACATAAATCAATCCATAAATTCATAACCATATAACCCATCCAAAATTAAAAAAATAAATAAATGTTTTTCACTATATTTAAGAAATGAAAATATCATTAATCACCCATATATCATAAAGTACCTCTTAACTGTAACATACAAAACAAGTGAATACATTTACCATGTGTTCTCTTTAGACATGGTCATAAGCAGAATTAACATTAAACAATGTTGAAAACTTTCATGGTTATTTATTATTCACATAAAAAATTTATTATTAGATATATAAATTAATTCCAAAAAATTGTAAACTCCATCAATGATATCATAAAAAACTGTTTAAACAGAACATTAATAAATTCCAACATAATTATTAATATTCAATTTACATTATCCATATCAATCATCTCATTATCCCAACATCATTATCTCAGCATTAGGGACATATTAGGGCTGTATTTCCCATAATCATGTGTTTTCCATAAAATAAAATTGTACCATTAGATAAATTTTATTTGTGATTATCATCATTCAATATATTCATTCAAATCATTAATGAAAAAATATTTACTAAAAATACTTATATATATATCATTATTATTTAAATCCAATACATAGACACATTAATTATACAACCTCATCCTAAATCCATTTACTTGACTTCATTTAATTGTTACTTAATTCGTCCTTTATGTCATAGGTCTTTTTAAGAGTCTTTTTCATCAATGTAAAAACCATTATGCATACATCCTTGATGATTCCATTCAAAAGAATTACCCTTGGGAAATTGGTTTCCATAATTCTCATACATTTCATATTTGAAACATTCAACCATCGATGATATCAAAGGTATAAAAATATTTTCATCCAATTTATTAACTAAAATTTCCATTTTTAACTTTGAAATAACATTTTTGTTTCCTTTTTTCACACTTGAAACCCATTACCATTCCATTGATGCATTCACATGGGTAATTATTCCCATAATATCATCATATTGGAATCTGAATCATCTTTTATCCATGGTCTCAGTTACCTGAACACTCATCAAACTCTATCCTTCTCTTCATTGGTGATTCAAATAGTTGGTTAAGGATTATGTTGTTAATCATATATCGTGATAACTAATTAGGAATAATCACATCATCCTTTATTCTAATCATTATCCCATTTTGATTCACATTATTAAATTTTTCATTAAATTCAATGTTTTTACACATCCTTATAGTTTCTTACATTGAATAAAAAAGCATTTTCTGGCCAACACCAATCAAAGTGAAGACCCACTTAATCATTAAAAGTTGATTATACAATGTCTAAATCATTACAAATTATTTTAATTGTATCGAAAAATAGGTTTATACTAGGTCATTAATAGTTATCATATATTAAAATCCATCATAATGGTTCATAATATTTTTGATAATTTCAAAATAATATCCACTGATAGTGTCAAAATAGGTGTACAGAAAAGCCCATTCTCAAGCACCATGTGACAATCGAGTTGAACATAATGCTCGATTTTTGGAATTATTACCGATTGGTACCTCTATTATAGAGCCACATCCACTAGTAATATCCAAAAAAGGGTATAATTTCATGGGGCCACTCAATCAATCCTTTACCAAAATAGTATAACATTTTCCTATACACTTAATCATTTTTAGAATTATCCTTAGATATATCCGTAGATATATCATTAGAAATATCCCTTATAATCTCATTAAAAACTGCTCAACCTAATATCAAAATATTTACTAAAATATTCCTCTTATACCATATGTATTTCTATTGGAATAACATATATGTATATTACATTTTTAAATGATTACTCATTACAATAAAAAAACAGTCCTCAGAGGGTCGTAATAGTTTACTGCCTCTATGAACCTAGACCAATATAGTCTTAATTCATTAAATATCTTCAGTGTCTCCCATAATGATCTCAACCCTTCATAATAATTAAAATTATTATTTTATAACATGGAGAAAGGAAACATAAGAATGGGTTACCTCAGATGCTCAGTAAGGGTAAACAAGGGATATCCATAAGAATTACATCATCAGAAGTGTATAAGAACATGAGAATAAGATCCAAAAATCATACCCAAAAGAGTAAATATTATAATATTGATTAATTAAATAATTATTTATAATTAATAAGACATTAATTTTAATGGAATAAAAAAATAAGTCCTTAGATTTTAACACTAGAATAAGACATAGATTTTTTTAAAATTGATAATCATGGAAAACTATTTCAATATTACTCATATATCATTACAAAAAACTATTACAAAACTCCATGGGAGGATTCTCCACCTAGGAAAGACACACCACCATTCCTCATGAAATCCATTTCCCCATAGTGGAATGGGTCCACCACTCTAACCATATTAGGAATCATGGTTCACTCCCAAGATCATCATTGTAGTCAAATTCTCTTAATTAATTCAGTTGTCTCCCCATTCAATTTTGGTATATCGTATTATATATAAATTATCACCCAACATATTGGATGGTGAAATTGGTACAAACCATTCAATAATGAAAATAAAACATTTCTATTCTAAATGATCATAAAACATTCATCATATCATAAACCAAAAACTAAAATGGGTTTCATAAACATTTCATTATATGAAATCCTATTGAAATGTGGCACGATTAATAATAATTTACAAATTTTATTGTAGAGTAACCCATAGAAAAGAAGTAGGTTTTATATGAATTATATCATGGTATAACATTAGAAGAGAATCATATTTCACAAACATCATTTCTTCATAAACATAAACCATTCAGATACTGAATAATAATTCTATCCTTGGATAATATCCCCCATAATACATAATAAATATCATGGTATTCCATATTATATAGAGAATGGTTTAGAATGAAACATCTTATAGAACATTTCTCTAGGAAAATAAACTTCCATTAAAAATATTTTTTTTAAATATAATCTTTTTTCAATTTATTTTTGTTTGAAAGTAACAATGAAATCTTATAAAAGAATATTTAAAAAACATATATATCTTTTCTTATGGGAAAAATCCTTTTTAATTTTAAAAGATCATTAAAAAAATTAAAATACCTTTCTTTAAATAAAAAAATTAAAAAATATGAAATTAATGCATAAAATAATATAATAGATATTGAAGCACCTCTGCTTTTCCCCTATCAACTATTCAATGGTTATTTTCTCTTCTAATATGTATAGTAACACTCAGGTTTAATCCTCAGGGACGGTACAAATTTTAGGGTTGATGGTTTCTAATTTTTCTTTTTAACGGGGTTTTCTTTATAGAGATTATTTAAATTGATTGATGAATGATTTTTTATTTACAAACCTGATAGAGCATGTATTTATTTCATTATTTGGTATTTAATATTTGAATATCCTTGATCTTTTTTTTATTTTTTTATAAATTAACACCCACTTAAAAAGACAATTTTGTGGAGAAAACATAAGTTTTGAGGATTTAATCCAACACATAAATTAACTAGGGTACTAGAATCCATTTAATATTATATATGTAATTTTATATATAAATAAAATAAACTATGTAATCCACATTTTAAATAAAACAAGTCATTAATCCATGACATTTTATGTTTAACAAACATAATGTTATCCCAAAGGATATTTAATGATATAATGATATTAATAACTTAACATACCAAAAATATGACTCACCCAAATGGATGATTTACTTATCTATTGATATATTTATTAATATCTATTATGATGATTATAATTATGAGTTAAAAATACAATAAAAATAATTGTACATGATAAGATTCATAGGCCAAGCATAGGCATGATTGGTGAAGAGAATTAAAATTAACTTCTGATTGATTGAGAAAGAAAAATTAAAAAGGTATTTAAACTTTATTTTAATTATATTAAAATCCTTAACATTGAACAATATAACTTTAATAACAATTATATATGAATATGAAGAATAATTCATTAATATTTAATTTAAATAAAAATTAACTTACACAATTATAATTGAAAAAATGTGAAAAAATAAGAAAATGAATGTATAGGAGATGTTCATATTGTTGAAACAGGATTAAATAAATTCCTCCCATGACCTTGGAAATTATTTATTCCTGAAAAATATCCTCCTTTAGTAATGAAATATCAATATCTTTTTAGGAGAAGATTTGGATGTATTTATAGTCCAAACCGGGGGACTGTTTTTACTCTAAATCTGACCCTCGTGTTGGATATCCAATATGTACATTAATACATCTGAATATTGGGATTTATTTTTCTTCAATGTAGTATATATGGATGTTCAAATTCCACCATCCAATTTTGTTGGTCGTTTCAACTTTGCAACCACAATTATGGCTATTTTACTAAATAATGGGTTGTTTTACATTTTTATCCATATTTTTACGAAGTCCAAAATGTTAAAGGCTTTTTGAATAGGGAGATAAAATAAAATCCAAATAATTAATTCCAAAATATTATCTCCAAATTTATGGTTTTCATACCACAAAATACCATCTCAATAGGTCAATTAAATTGGAAAAAAAGTCAAGAACATCAGGTTGTTATTAATGTTGGAACCATAGTATTCTATGCATGATTTGGAGTATAGTTTTTGTTTGTTGTAAATCCTCAGTAGAAGTTCATAATGTATACCAGTGAAGAGATCAGACAGTTCAAGCAGACAACAATATTGAAGGTGGCGCCGTTTCCCAGTGTTAGCCAAATTTTTGGGCCTGAAAATCGACAAATGCAGAAAAGTGTTTTTGGAAAAGATACTTACGCGTCATGTACTTGAATGAGAGGAAACTTGCATGGCATATGTTTTTCAAGATCAGAACATGAAAAAATGGCAACGGGATAAGGACCGCGCATGCTTTGGGCTGGTCTCCCAAGTGACCTGCGCTCCATGAAGAGACATGCACGTTGATGCCTAGGAGGATTGGAAACATGTGCGTCTATTTTTTTCACGATTATAACTTCAAAATATGGAAATGGAAAGAAGGTCGCGCAAGTATTTGTGTGGTCATGCAAGTGAGTAGCGCGACAGAGGCTAGGGAGGATGAACTGCGCGCCGGAACTTGTGCGCCGAGGGAAGACTTGCGCGCCACCGCGCAGGGGGTCCAGTTTTCCTATAAATAGAGTTACACCCCTCCTCATTTGCAACGAAGTTCTAGACGTAGATATTTTTTGATCTCTCTTCACGCAATTGGTTGAGTCGCGCAAGTGGTTGTTTGGTCGTGCAAGTAGAGGCTGCGCGCCGGCTGTTGGTTGTGCACCCAAAGTGGTTTGGGATTTAGAGGTGATGTGTCCCACAAGTTTGGAGTTCAAAGAGGAAGTGTCGCGCAAGTTTTTTGGAGTCACCTGCACGCCAAATTTGTACCACTCAAGTGACTTGCTCTCCATTTATGAAACTTGCGTGCCAGATCTTGGAGAAGCACGCCAGGGTTATTAAAGTACATCCATCCATTTGAAGCCGCACAAAAGTTGGAGGATCATTCGGTACCCTCAACGCAAAGTGAGATTCATCTTCAGGTGAGAGTTGGACTTCAACAGAGCATCTACATACAAAAGAGGATGCATTCTTATGCAATGATGAAGAGGCCTTCACGTCTATAAACTGAGTGTGGCATCACCAAGGGCAGTGAGCCAGGGGGAGTCAACGGGACTGACCTGAGGGAAGCAGTGAGCTATCCCTGAACCTTTGTAATGGAAGTGATCCTGGGACAGAGTGATTGTGCTCGAACCTTTGTAATCCAAAGCTAGTGAAGATTAGTTGAATTTTTTATGATCGACAACTTGTCGGCGTATGCTCCTTGGACGTAGCCCTTAGTGGTGAACCAAGTAAAAAGTGTTGTGTCTTCTCTGTGCATGTGAATTTTTTCTTTCTGATCATATTCATCATAAAGGTTCAACAAGTTCCTAACAGCGTGGGAACACGATCCATCACATTAAAAGAAAAAATTTTCACCCTGATTCACTCATCCCCTCTCAGGGTGTCCTGGGGTGCTTCAATTAATTCCCTGAAAGAATGTTTGTCTGGACATTAATGGATCAATTGGGAACCTTATTGGTGGATTGGGGCCTTGAAATTTTAATGCAGGTTGGAATATATTTTCCCTAGAATTACAGTGGAGAGTCAATTAATTTGTAATTCCTAATAGAACCTAAAATTTATATCCTCTTGGTAGGTCTAATTTTATCAAAAAAAATTGTGGGCTTTCTAATGTGGTCTATAAGACCCTTCAATTGGATGAATTAGATTACACCGAATTATAATGATATGTATTAATCTGAATTAGGAAAAAAGAAAATAATCCCAAAATATGGATTAGTATCTTGAATTATATTATTAAAACATTAAAAAATAGTTTAATTAATTGAATTTTAACAATTCTCCACTTTTTTATTTATGATCAAAAAATGTATATTGAATGGAAATTAATAATTTTTTGGTTAAAATTATGTGATATGAGTAAGGTAAAATCATGAATGAATATGTAATATCAATACCACACACTAATTCATGTCCATTACCTCATGCACATCATATATAAAAACACAACTAAATCATTTTTAATCACCAATAAATATTAATTTTTTTCACCAATTAGGGTGTCTAGAATAGATCACTCATTAATAAATAATTAAACAAAAATTTGATATAGAAATAATTATCCAAATTAAATTCATTTTTCATGATAAAAATTATAAATGGAAAATTTAGGCACTGAATACTCACTCCCCTCAATATGATAAAATTTGATTTATGGAGGTTCACTCATTCACTAAAAAAGGTGAAATAATAAATTTTGTAAGAGATATCATCATCCATTACCTATACTAAAGTTAACATTAATCAAGATGTCTTTTTGGTATTTTTTATTTGTTATTGGACGGTCAGAAAATAATTTCCAAAATAGGGGAAAAGTGGTGTAAAAACAAACATGGAAAAGGAAAGGAAAATATTTTTTGAAGTGAAAAATGGAAGTGAATAGATGGAAATGTTTTTAAGGGAATAAATTTGTGAAGTAATAAAAGAGATAAATAGTAATGGATGGGTATTAAATGTTTAAACATGTAAGAAAACAAAAAACATATCTCAATGACATAAGAAAATATGATTCAAGTTTTTTTTATTTATATATTTTTTAGAATGTTGAGCTTATACAAAATCGCACACTCACATCCAAATCCACGTTTTACCTCCAAAATAAACTAATTTTAATAGTTATAACAAGATCATTGGTTAAGGGATATTTATTTTGTACCCACCAAGGAAACAAAAAATTCATTTTTAAATTTTTTTAATTTTTTTCTTATTTTGTTAAATAATTTTCAAAATCAATTGTATAAGATGTTAAAACATATATATATTTCATAAAAACTGAATTAAAACCACTCCCACACACATAAAGGTAAGCTTTCCCTCAATCATATGATAACACATTTGAAATCATGGAAATTGTACCCAAAATGAAATGAAATCTCCACACACTTAAGTTTCAATAAATAATGCAAACTAAATCCATTTAAATTGATAGGTGGGATAATTATGGGAAATGAAATGTGGTTATCAAAAAAGGCTTTCAATATGATCAAAGGGGAATTCAAAAGGAGGATCATTGTATGAGTAATGAGAGGATCTTTGGCTATTGTGATTCCCATTTGGATCAAAAAATGAATGTATTATATTAAAGTATATAAAGGTTAAAAAATACAATACAATGGTCTATATACACAATTATCATAATTTGGGGGGTGGGGGTTAAAACACACACTATGAAAATATGTCCATAGGTTACCTTGAAATTAAATCTATCATTGTACCTCATCGCTGGGGAAGAATTATTTTCCAAAAAAAAAATTTGCATTCATATTTTATTGATCTTGGAACAATCTTATTTATCTAAATTTATAAGGTAAATACAATATTTTTGAGATTAAAAAAATTCATTTGACTCCTAAAAAAGGATGGAAGAATTTTAAAAATTTAATGGTGAGTAATTATGCCTATTTTTTGTTTCTTTCTTAAAATATACTCCCACACAAAATATAAATGGGATAAAAAATGGTTTGATGAAAAAATTAGTAATATAGTGAAAATGATAGTGGAATAATAAGAATGATTTAGAGATAGATAAGGATGATAATGAATAAGAGAGAGTGAAAAAGGGAAATATGTGCCCCTTGGTTTGGATTTGGTTGGTCTACAACAGTAGGTGGGGATATAGTGGAAGTCAATGTGGGTTTCATGATATGTGTCCCCTAATGGTGATGCTTTTGAAACTATCTATTACAGATAAGAGAATCAAAATGGAAAATATTTATTCTTTTTCTGAAAAATTAAAATGAAATTATAAATTACTTAAAGTAAAATAAATCATGGGTTGTCTCCCAATAATAACTTCATTGTTTTTTTCTACAGATGGATATTTTTAGTAGAATACCCATAGTCTGATGGTGGATATCATATTTTCTCATCTCCTTTGTTATTATAGGAAATATTCTATTTTGGGAGGCCCACTTATTTATTGGAATATTTATTACCATCCTTATTGTTTTCCATTCGATTCAATGGGGGTGGAAAGAGAATGTGGATATCCTCCATTTTGTCTCTATTTTCAGGAATTATGCTATCCAAAAAGTATTGGGTTTCTATAAAATGAAATTCTTGAAGTTGCTTGAATTATGATGGTCCATTTATAAAATTTTTAGATAACATTAAACTATAGTATGAGATCCGAGTTCTTTTTAACTTATTTATTTCTTCACATTCCAATGTTGATTAATGAGGGACAATGTGGACATGAGGTTTAATTTCCCTTTTTAGATCATCTTTGTCATTTTTTTTCTTTCCAAAGACTGGTAAATTTCTGCATCACAAGTGATCAATTTATTAAAGTGGGAAAAAATCTCACAACCTTCACTATCATTTTGAAAAGATAAATACAATGGAATAGGGTTCATCACAAATATATATAATTTTCATAATAATGTATAGGAAATGAAATTTTTTTGGTAATCATATTTGAATTAAAAAATGGAAATTTTATTTCATTTTTTCTAATATCATCCATGTTGGAGCATTGGATATCATTGGTGATATGATATTCCAAATTGTATTCATGATCCCTTAGATTGATGGAGTAAATATGTGAATTCCAACATCAACTTATCCATTTATGACTTGGTTAAAGAGGATTCAAAATTCCAAATCTTCTTTATCATTAGAATATGAAGAAAATGATGGATCAATGTTCAACACTCTCTTGGAGAGACTTTAAGAAGCATGGATTGAGAATAAATAGTGATTCTCTAATGGTTATTAAATGGATTGATAAATATTAAACATGACTAGTTGGTCACCAAATTCAATTGACAAGATGCCAATATGGAAATCAATTTTTTCTCTAGAATTCATCAGGAAAGGTATTCCTAGAATCAGATGATATTGGAAAGAATTTGTATAACCTTCTACGTATAGAAAATAATAATCATTTTTTAATATAATATAATTAATCCAAATAGGTACATCCTCATTTATTTCCTTAGGATTTGGTGTGATTTGATTGGATAAATGGATGAAAACACTCATTGGATGTGAGGGACCAAGATCAAGGTTGAAGAATATGGATTTTGGAATTAAATTTTCTAAGGATCATAGGTCGAAAACATCATTATTGATGTTGGAAATACAAATTTTTAATGGAACCGTAATGGTCCCTCGATCATTACACATAAATGGAATAGACTACTGGGTGGAAACATTTTTTATGGTCCTAAGATATCTCCTTTGTATGCACAATTCCTTGAGAATCTTTTCATACCTAGGGATTTTTAATGGAATGTAAGATGGTAATATTCAATTTAACACATCTAAACATGTATATAATTTTAGAATCAAGATAAAAGGGCTAATTTTTCTTAGAAATTGATTTAGGATAAGGAATTAAGTTTTATAGAGGGTTGGAAGGAGGTAATGGAGTATCTTCAGGTTAATATTCATGGTTTTTGTTATTTTTATTTTGAAAATGAACATTCAAACGTGATTGAGAGGATTCATAATTAGTAATAACAATTTATATTCCCCATTTAAGTGAAATTTTAATTATATTACAGATAGAGTTAGGTAATTATTGAACTGGGAGATGGGAAGAATTGGTTTTTTTGAATTAGGTAAGATTAAAGTAAACCAATTTGGTTTATAATTTGTTTGAGGCCAGAATGGGTGAAGGAGAGAATTTCTTCCATAAAACATTCCCAATGTTTCATGGACGAAGATGCATGTCCTAGATTGGGATGGCCTTGATTTTGGTTCTTGGGAAAGGGTTTGTATTGGTTTGGAAATGTAGAGTCTCATTAGCATAGTAGAAGCCAAGATTATAAGGAGGAGGATTGATCCTTCTATTTTGAGGAAGAAAAGTATAATTGGGTTGGATGTTACCACTATATAAATATTTTTAAATTGTATTGGATTTTGATGGAACTGAGGGTTGTGATAAATGTGACTACCATATCTCAAGATATTGATATAGGTATAATAGAAGGAATTATAGTGTGGTTAGTTGGAGTTTATAATGAAGTTAATAGATTTTTGATGGACGGAGTTCCACTAAGAATATTCTATATTGATATACATTTTTCTGGATTAATCTAATGAATCATCATGATGTTTTTCACATTTTTTTAGATGGATGAACTGGTGAGCTATAGATTCAATAATTTTTTATAAGTCTTGGGAATAATGATTTTGGGAAATATGAGGATGGGGATTTATTATCCACTAAAAGTTTTTAAAAACACCTTTATGTTCACTCCTTCACATGGACATATTGTTGGAATATGTGAATTGATTCTATGGGACCTATTTTACTTGATCTTGTGCTCGAATATGGATTTGTACTATGTTATCAACCATGTTACTTATGAGACCTCCTGAAGCTATAGGATTTTTATCTTTAAGATCACCACCACTTGAGACATCAATGAGTGTTCTCTCCATATCCAATAACACCTCATAAAAGTATCATATTAAGAGTTGTTTAGATATTTGTTTTGTATGGGTAAGTTGAAAAAATATTTTTCAAACTTTCCTTAATCTCATGGAGAGATTCATTGGGAAATTTAGGGATAAAACTTATTTCATTTCAGATAGAAGTAGTTTCAGAATATGGAATGAATTTCCCTAAATAGAGTAACTTCATTTCATTCAATGTGGTCATGGTACCCGACGGAAGGAAGTATATCTAT
The DNA here is from genome assembly GCA_963277665.1 of Viscum album. Lineage (NCBI taxonomy): Eukaryota > Viridiplantae > Streptophyta > Magnoliopsida > Santalales > Viscaceae > Viscum > Viscum album. The sequence continues at coordinate 304,974,668 of OY728130.1, forward strand.
GACTTGGCTGAGTCAACTAGGGAGAAACAGAATGCTCAATGCTTGATTTCTTATTCAGAAACCTCATAAGGCTTCACGGTAGAGCACACCACTTTGTAACTCATTGAGGTGATGATGTGAATCCTCACTAGCTAGCCTATAGAAATGAGGTAGAAGATAAATCAAACCTAATTTGAGTTTAAATTATGCCTCAATATTTGGATATTAAATACCAAGGGTTGGTAATTCATATCATGGTTAGAATGGTTTTTAAGTGTTTATTCTATATTATTGGCCATATGTAGTTCAATTGGATGGGTAATGAATGTGTATTGGTAAATTTTACTATCACTAATGTTCCTACTAAGATTGAAATGATTTCACATAGTTTATATGTCTAAAAAATATGATAGATATTTTGGGAGACTAATAAGCATTCAGATATGTTTGTAATGGATGAGGATGGAAGGGTTTTCTTTGTTTTTTTCAGAATTTTTTTATGGTTAATTTTTTTATTCTTTTAGAAAAAGATCTATTGACTAATAGTTTCACCATCATTGAAAACAGAACTATTTGAAGCATGTCTAATTGTCACCAATGGTTGGTTGAATGGTCTAGTGATTTGGAAATGTGTATAGTGGATCTCTGGTCGAATCTAAAGAAATGGTACAAAATTTATATTTGAATGTTTCAGATTTGTATTTTTATTGGGGTATTTTCATGGAGGGATTAACCAAATTGATTGATTAATGATTTTTTATTTTTCAATTTGATAAATATTAGGGTAAATTTATTATTTAGTATTTATTCATTTGATATCCTTGATCTTTTATTTACATTTAAATAAATTGACACCCACTCTATAAGATGATTTTGATCAAAATTCACCATTGGTGACGCTTTAATCCAAGACATAATTTAACTATTGTTATAATATCAATTAAAATATGTTTATGGTAGTGTATTTATATTTACAATTTTACATAGAATACACATGTTTAACAAAACATGTAATTTATCAATAACATTATCTGTTTAACATACACAATATTAACCAAAATAATCTTCAATATGTAAAAACTCTTAATCATTTAACATACCAAAATTATGACTCATCCCAATGGATGATTAACTCATATATTGAGTTGGTTACAAATTTGGTTCAAGATGAATCTTTTGATGAGTAAAAATTATAATAATAATAGTGGGAAAAGATTACAGTAGTTCTTCAAACACCCACATGAATGATGAATAGAATTAACATTCACTATGGATTGAATAAGAAAGAAAAATAGGAAATGGATTTTAAATTTAATAAAATTATTTTAAGACAAAATATTTTTAACAACAGAACTTTCAGTAGAATTAGATATGAAGATGAATATTCATTCATTAATTATTAATCGAAATTAAAATGAAATTACATGTTTATAATTGAAAAAATAAAATAAAATGAAATCGAATGTAGAGGAGAGGTCTATCATATTGAAATGTGATTAAGGAATGTCATATAAGGACATTTTAAAGGATATAGTAATGAAAAATATCTTCATTAAGTGCTCAAATCCCAACCCCTCCCAAGGATAAGAGAGGGATGTAATAATACAACAAGGTGTTGGACTATTTGCATTCCAAATATTTCACTCAGGATAAATCGACAATATATCCATTTAGATAAGATAATATCGAGTTGGTTTCTTCTCTAACATCATAGATATGGATGTGGATATTCCAACCGCCATATTTTGTATCCTTTGGATCTATTTAACCAACATTAGGGCTATTATACTAAATAGTGATTGATATCAATTGTTATCCATACTTTTTCAGAGGCCACAATGTAAGTGGAGTTTGGAATTGGGGTATGCCCTCAAATATAGAAAATCTCTTCTAAAAACATTGTATACAAATTTTTTCCTTTCACACCACCAAAATCCAACCCAATTAGTTGATTTTATATGGATAAAAAATAATAGTGGTTCTTTTTTATTTCCCTGATAGAATGGTAGGTTGGACATTTATGGACAAATTGGGCCCCTTATTGATGGATTTGAGCTTGAAATTTTTATCCAACATTCAAAGTATTTCCCCTAGAATTTTGGTAGAGAATAAAAAAATTTGGACTTTTGTATTGAGCCTAGAAATTATATCTTAATGGATAGTCTAGTTCTCACAATAGATTTGGTTGGCCATCTTATGTGGTCTATATGACATTTAAAATGGCTTAAATGGAAAAATAACCTACATAATGATATGTTTTATTTTGAATAATTAACATTAAAAACTAATAATAACATAATACAGATTATTAATTTGAATTATATAATAAAAAAATTAAACTATTGTATAATTAAATGAAATTGAACAATACTCTTATTATATGTTTATAATCAATATATGAACATTGAATGTAAATTAATCATCTTTAAGTGACAGTAATGTAATGGGAGTATTAAAAATTAATTTAGGTATATTTAATATCATTTTTGATGGAATTAATTCTATTCATACCATTCATGGTAAAACAAATATTTCTTTTATATTTTCAGTTAAATCCAAACATGTACTGTTTTTGAGAAATACATGATGTTTTATTTTAATTTTTTTTATAAATATTAAAACATGAGTAAAAATGAATTTAATAAATCTCTTTAAAAATGATATTTTTTTAAAACATAGTTAGAGAACATGGTTTTGGAATAAAAATGGTTTTGACTAAACAGAGAAATGAAGATGACTTTTTCCAAAACCATTATTTTTGAACTCCTGAGTACATAAATAGTACAAAATGAATGGAAAATACATATTCACAAAAAGACAGAGGAGAATATATTTGATGAGTCTCAAGAGATATGGATCAGAAGAATATATTACTGGAAACACGATCATAAATAATTTTTATAAACGATGATATTGTAAAATAAAATATTAAAATCTTTGGTAACATTAGAATTTAATCCCCATGAAGTAATATGACTGAATGATTTTTAAAATATTATCAGGATAAAAAAATCATTATATTAAATTTTAAATGACTTTTATATAGACATTGTACAACAATTTAGGTTTATAACATAATCACATGTCTTTATGATGGAAAATTTAGACAAATTCCCCAACCAATTTAGAAACATTGTAACCATAAACATAATGAAAGGGAGATACAATAATTGATATATAATTAAATATAATTTTTAAGATAAAAATAATGAAATTTATTAATCATATTTATATAAAAAAAGTAAAATAAATATCTCTTGAATATGGAATGTGTCTTAATGATGTAAAAAGTGATATTAAAATCCCTTCTTGTCTAATTTCAAAATAACAAGCCCTATGAAATAATAAAAATAAATGAAACATAAATTATCATTAAATGAAGTATTCTCATGATATATTATATCATTGGTGATTGTATAAACCAAAAAAAAAAAGAAATTAGTGATGAATATGTCATAATTATCTTAGAAATAAAAGTGAGACTAGAAACCCACTTACAGTAAGTATCGACTTCCATCATAATCATTAAAACATACTATAAAATTAAATTAAATTAATTATACATAAATAATATAACAATATATATATATATATATAATACCATTTTGGATTTTCCTTTTTCCATTTATTACCTATTTATTAATAATTCATTGATAAATTCATTATTCGGGTATTAACCACTTTATTCTTCTTATATGACTGGATTTTTTAGTCCTCTTACATTGATCCTATATCCATATAATATATTATAATAATAATGAAATAATTAAAAAATTTAACAAAAATTATACTTTTTAATATGAATAATGATATATAATTTTTAGAAATAAAGTATGTTTCAATCATGGAGATGGTAGAAAGTATGGACACATGAGTAACGTTTCCTCTTTTTGAAAATAATTTTGGAAAGAGATAAGTAATAAATTATCATTACACAATGTTAATAATATCAGAAATACCCTATTATGTATTTAAATATAAATATTTATATTATACATGTGTTGTTGTAATTAAAAAAGTTAGTCATATAGATTCATAAAGGCGGTAGGCCACACATAGATGAACGATGTTATCATCTTTTAGTGAGTGAAAAAGGAAGAAAGAAAATGATATCACTTCTTTTAATAATGATAAATATTTCAATAATTACATAATTATTTCATTTATATAATATATATAAAAAAATTATATCCTTAATTTTTTTATCATGTAAATAGTTAGTGAATGAAAATCACATCACTTCACGAGGTGTTAGTCCATGCTGCACACAAGAATGATATTATTGTATCGACTATGGGATGTAATGATAAATAATTATATACTTTATAATTAATAAAAAGTAATAATTATGTTATAAATATAATATAGATACTTTATATCAATAATTATACCCAACCTTGATAGGTGGTAATCGAAAAACAAATAACATTAGTTCGCAAGGCGGTAGTCCACCATACAATTGAATGATGTTTCTTTAACCCATTAGATAGGAGTGGAGAGGGTTGTAGGTGATGAAAATAACATATCAACATATTATTATGTGAAATATAATATGGTTATAATATCATCATAGTATAATAATAACTATAGGAGGTGGATGAAGAAATAAACTAAAAACACTCACTGAATAATGATACTTCTTCTTCTTGCATACCCCTTAGTGTTGCAGCAAAAGCCTTCCTATGATGTATTGTTTCACAAAACATATCTTATAGGATGAAAGAATGGACTTTTTTAAGTGATTTGGGAAGTTATTTTCAAAACCAAAAGGTCGTGAAAGTGTGATGAATAGAAGAGAGGTGTAGAGACCCGAAGCCTGACGTACATGGACATTACATTACTTTTGCAGAATACATAGTACATAAAAAAAACACACACACAAGGATCGTAATAGTTTAGTGTCTTTGGAAACTCGGAATATAATCTTCTAATCGTGGTGAAAGATCTTCAACATCTCCCATAAAGATCTTCTTTTTTTACCTAAAACTTTATTTATATACCGGGGAAAAGAAAACATAAAAGGGTGATCTCAAATGCTCGGTAAGGGTAAACAAAAGAAATATCAATCACATCATATTCATAAGAACGTAACATTTTGGAAATCTTAACCTGCAAAAGAGAGCATAATTTCATAACATGGGATAAATCATAGTAGTGAAATGAAATCCCAATAATCATAACTTAAAACATGAAACTTGGTGGCATACACACATAATCATATAGAATCATTTCTTATTAGTCAAGACTTATTTCCAAGACTATCTAAGTGGACAATGTCCATTTCTGAACCGAGTTACCCTCGTTTCAGTCCTGCTTCACTGAACCGCTATAACCTACCGTTCTAGAAATGTATATCTCATGAGATATAAAATCTTTACCCAATTAATTGGTGGGAGATATAGGTCCCACCCATCTCATAATGATACCATTCTTATGCGTGCCACAAAATCATAAATTATATATCTTTGCATAACCCATGTAATAAAAATGGGAATCTTAAACATCGTGACATCATAAAACAATTCATATAAGATAAAGGAATTCATAAAAATATAATTCCATCACAACATAATCAAATTAATTTAATAATAGGGATAAAAACATAACCCTTTATTATCTTAGATGGAAAATAATTTTGATAAAACACTTGAACTCCATTCTTGAGGAAAAATATCCTTTCTTCTTCAAAAACATTTTTCCTTTCTTAACATGTCATACAACTATAAACTAAAAAAAGTTGATTAAAAATAAACGTGAAAACTTGTAAAAGATTCTTCATGGAAATAATGTTTTAAAAATCCATTCATGTCATATAAGTTAAAAAAACATTATTCTCGTACTTTTGTCGGAAAAGTCAAAAAGTACCTCGTACGAAAAACGACAAAAGATTCCTTTCATATCCTTTACTAAAAACTCACCAAAGGGTAAAATAGGTTTTAAAAAATTGTAGGTGGATGGAAATAATGTTACATATTGAGGAAACATGGATGTGGATGATAAAATACACCCCAGTAAATACCAAAGTATAAACAATCTCGGATAAAAAATGAGATTGTGATATTTCCCTTACCTTACGTCCGATATTCTTTGTACGTATCCGAACCTACTGTATAATGATTTAAATAATGTCATTAAATTATTACAGAATCATATTAATTGTTATGATATCATATATGGTTCACTTATGACTTTATATTACCCGTTCTTTTGTAAATTCCATGTTAAAGAAGCGTTTTGGGTAAAATCGTTTCATTTATCATAGGTGTTTGGACTTGTTCTTCTTGAAATTATTATTACTTATATCATTATTTACTTACTTCCATAATATAAAAAATGATTTATATATAATATATATTCATTATATATATATATATATATAATATATAGATAAATGAAATGAAACACACTGTTCATGGAGACGGTAGTCCGTACGTACGCATGAACGCTATTTTTCTTTTCTTATTGTCTTGAATGGAAGTAAGTAGATGAAATACATATATATATATACATAAATCCAGTAGATTTAACATGTCATATATTTCATTATTATTCATTATATATACTTTATAATCATTCATGAATGGTTAATGTGGAGAATGAATCTTATCGCGTCGTGGAGACGGTATTCCATACGCACGCACGAGCGATGATATCGTTCCCATGGTCTTGGAATTGTGTTGAAGTGTATGTATACTATTTCAGTATCAACATCAATTTATTATAATCATATATAGTTACTCATTACACCATTATACCCATCCAATTAATGTGGTGGCGGAAAATAGATTACACCACGGCGTGGAGACGGTATTCCGTACGTACGCATGCGCGGTGATTTCATTTTTCCGTAGGATGGATAGAAGGTTAATTTGAGTTGTTTAATATTTATAATAACATATCAGTATATAAGAAATACTGATGTTATTACTTTATCATGAAACAACTAAAGAAGATGAAGTTTAAGAAGAAAGAAATTGAAAAAGATCGGTAATGGATATTACCTCTTTTTGACGCGCCTTCACTTAACCTCCACTTAAAGAACTAAGGATGGTGTTTGAAGAATACCAGGACCTCTATGATGATACTATGGAAGTGTAGAATATATTTTTTCAGGTTGTGGACGAGCTTGAATGCTCAAATTGGTGTGAGTAGGAGAGGGAGGAGGTTCCCTTTTATAAGGGAGGAGAGGGGCACTTTAGGAAAATCTCAAAATATTATTTTATATTAAGGTCAAATTCGGTTTATAATGCTTCCAAAGGGTCTTATTTCGAAGATAAAGTGGGTATGGGTCTAAAGCCTCTCATAAAATATGATTTAGACAAGTTTAGGTTATTATTTTAACCTTATCAATTAGATTTAACTATTAGTTAAATAATTTAACTTTTACCGTGTCTTTTTGTTTTCTTACAGTATATGGTTAATAAACTTACCATAAAAAGTCAAAAGAACCCCAATTTGTTTATTATTAATATATCTATCCTTATATAAGTCATTTGGCCGAACCTTATATTTTTAGGAATTAAATAACAATTAATTATATAATATTTGTTTTAAAAACTAATTTATGTCAATTTTGACACTATTTGGTACATGATTTTTATGAAATTCATAACAGAATGATAAGTTCAAACCAAGTTACTTATATCAACAATAACATGTCATAGTAACCTAGAAAATTAATTCAAGTCATAAAAAGTCTCAAATTACATTTATTTGTGCATTTATAGCATCAATTATGTCAATATTTCATTAATAAGACAATTTCTGCATCATTTTTGAGTCATAATAAATGATAATTATTTAATCCCTAAAAATTCTAAAAAAAATTCTTATGATGTAGATAATTGTATTAGATTTCTGGAGAATATTCATGTTTTAAGTTTCATGAATTTTATCACTAAAGTAAAATTATTATACTTATAAGATGTAAGAAAGTGGCATGTTGTCACATTCTTTGGTTTTAATAATAATTAACTTATTCTCATGAAAAAAAGTCCATTAAGTGAATCTAATCCGACCCTTAGGTTATATGGGTCGACCTTTAGTCATAAAATAGGATTTTTACAAGTGTTAGGGTAATTTTATAATCTTATATTTACCCTTAATTACAAGATTTACCTTTAACTATAGTAAATAAAATTTACCGTAGTTACTATTCACAATGCCCAAAAATAAAAAGTAGCTTATTAACATAATTTAGACCCACTGATTCCAAATATGGAATCTATTTTTCCAAATTCAATACACAAAATATGCAGAAATTAAATTAAAATTAATCCCTTTGTCGAAAGAAAATGGGTTTTTCTTTAAAACATTGCAAAAGATTGAATTGATTTAACCTACGAATTCAAGGTAAAATCAATGCTAATGACATAAATTATATTAAATGGTAAAAAATTATTCTATTTATACTTTAAAACCATTCAATATTATAATTTAACCACATAAGATATTATGATGAAAAAATTTGTTTTTAATTAAAATATAGCGTGTTTTTACTATTCATTAAAATATGAAAGTTATCGGAAAAATATCAAAACGTTATCTAATGTGAATTTTTATATCCTGATTCAAAAGAAGAATTTTATTTTGTAAAATTGAACTTATAAACATGTCAAAAACTAGATTTAAAGTGGGTTCTCCATCAAAAGGCGGAAAAACTGCATTTTTTAAAAAATACTTATTTTACCCAAAATATTTATTTTTTTCTTATACCATGTTCTAGAAATGTGTAAGATGAATAATAATGTTATAAAATTCAAAATTTAGTTAACTCTATTCATAACGGCTAGTTCATAACAATATTATAAAAATATATCGTTGTTTAGTAAAACTCGGTATTGCGTACAACACACGCTATCGAGGAAGGTCGCGATTGCGTGTAATGCAAGCCAAGTCAGGGTTGCGTATTGTGAAAGAATCCTTCATTGTTTTGTATAACATAATACAACCATATTTCATTTATACATTTAATATATATATATATATATACTCAATGTTGCGTAGAATAATTATTATCAAAATTGTGTGTAACACGATACAAGAATAGTGTTGCGTATACTGCAAGCTAATACGGTGTTGCGTATAGCGCAAGGTAATATTGGTGTAGTATACAACACGAGAAATTAATGAAATTAAAAGAATATTTTTCATAAAATCTCGGGGTGCTACATTCTACCCCCCTTAAAATGAATTTCGCCCTCGAAATTCGTCGGGGTTATAAATGGTTTACTACTCGAAAGTTTGTTTAATAGAAACCCACATCGTAAAAAGGAAAACCAAAACTTGGATTTAAAAACTAATGTATGAAATGTAACGATTACCCAAATAAACTAATCACCGGGTTTCCACATAGGTGAAAATATGGATATGGAAGGGAAATCTAACCATCATGTTCTGATGGAGAGTGGTAGAGAACATGGCTATGGAAAAGCCAGCAATCACAAATCTATAAATTTGTGACGATCTAAGGTACCGTATGATTCATCAGATATAAGAGAACTAGGACAACATTTTTTGTTTTCAAGATCATTTCCCTAATGTTGATGAAATTGGAATTAGAAGAAATACTTTCGTGATTTTGGTATAGTCTCACCATTTTTCGTTCTTTGGACAAAAGGTTAGAAAAGTTATCAAAAAATACATAAGTCCATATATAGTGAGATTAATCATATATGGTTCATAAAATGGACTTATACTTCATATATCATATTGCTTAATATAATAAAACTAGTTTCTACTAAACAGGTACTTCTTGTAGGCCAGTGGTAGGCGATAAAGGCCAGTCACACTTCGGTTGTGGGTTCGATTCCCACAGCCTTGTCCGACGCAATGGGTTGTCGCCCGTCCTGAAGGTTGTCCTTTTTCTAAAGCAATATTACTATAACATCCCATCAGTTATATCAAAAAAAAATTTCTATCCTTAAACAATACTAACTTATGTACAACATAATTCATTCCAATCTTCAGGCTTATCTAAAATACTCCGGTCCAAGCTCATAGTATAAAGAAAATGGTTACTTGAAATGTCATCAACCAAGCATGCGAATATCATCATTTATCCCCCATATATCTTGTTGGTCACATTCCAATCATGTGAATAACTTAATCATGTATTCTCTTTAAGAATGAATATCCATTTGAACCTTAGTGAAAACCTAAATGCAGTTAAAAGTTAACACTTTCCACATACCAAAATCCTCAAAATTCTATATACTCAAACCATGATATCACTTATTCCTTATATCAATCATGAGCTCATGAATACTATCAAACATATTAGATTCTCTTTATCCGTTTATTATGTGTATATCATCTGCTTTCCAAAAATATCTGAATAACCTTTCATGGATACTGGTACGATTAATCATACACTTTCAAAACTCAAGGAAAGACAACAGTGTAACAATCCTTAGATGTCTCTTTATTCCATAGTACCATGAGATTACATATACAACATTAAACATGATAAACATGTGATCATTCCACTACATTCTTAAACCATTGACCGAGCTTCAACAATTCTTTCATCTCACATATCATTTGTAGTCTCTTCATCATCATCAACAGAAATACTACCCATACGACAATACTGATTCTCTTCATGAGACTTTCCCTTAGGGCATTGGTTTGCATAATTCCCGTACATTCAACATTTAAAACATTTAAACATTGTTGATGTCGTAGCAATACCATTATCCTCATCCCTGGTGTTAACTGAACCTTTTCCTTTGCACACACTGGCTTTGTGTCCTTCTTTTCCACACATAAAGCATCTTCTAGTTCCTTTGAAACATTCTCCTTGATGCCTCGTCCCACATGATTTACATAGGGGAAATTGAACTTTCTTTCCTCTATGATCATCATGAAACTCCATCTTTCTCTTATTAGCCGAGTCAGGAAACTTAACAAATTTTAATTTATTGATCATATTATGAGATTGCTAATTCGGCATAATAATGATGTTTGGACTTCCAAATCCCATTTCATTTGTTTGCTCAGGAAGAATATCATTCCATTTTCCATCATATCCTCCATTATCGTGAATCATCTTGTTTCCAGCCATTTTCTAAAACCCAAAAAGAATAGTGTGAGAGGCAAAAATCATAATAAAGGGAGAGTAACTTCAATATCTAACATCTTTGGTTTAATCTAATATCGTTACCATAGTTCTAGGACTATATCCCATACGTATACTTATCCTTAGGGACATCCCTAGACATACCTTAGAAATATCTCTAGGGATCTCACTAATGTTTTCACATCCTAGTTTCCAAAGGTTGACTAAAACTTTCCTCTGATACCAACTGTAGAGACCTGAAGCCTGACGTACATGGACATTACATTACTTTTGCGGAATACTTAGTACATAACAAAAACACACACACAAGGATCATAATAGTTTAGTGTCTTTGGAAGCTCGGAATATAATCTTCTAATCGTGGTGAAAGATCTTCAACATCTCCCATAACGATCTTCTTTTTTTTTACCTAAAACCTTTATTTATATCCTGGGGAAATGAAAACATAAATGGGTGAGCTCAAATGCTCAGTAAGGGTAAACAAAAGAAATATCAATCACATCATATTCATAAGAACATAAAATTTTGGAAATCTTAACCTGCAAAAGAGAGCATAATTTTATAACATGGGATAAATCATAGTAGTGAAATGAAATCCCAATAATCATAACATAAAACATGAAACTTGGTGGCATACACACATAATCATAGAGAATCATTTCTTATTATTCAAGACTTATTGCCAAGAATATCTGAGTGGACAAAGTCCATTTCTGAATCGAGTTACCCTCGTTTCAGTCCTGCTTCACTAAACCGGTATAACCTACCGTTCCAGCCATGTCTATCTCATGAGATATAAAATATTTACCCAATGCATTGAAGGGAGATATAGGTCCCACCCATCTCATATTGATACCATTCTTATGCATGCCACAAAATCATAAATCATATATCCTTGCATAACCCATGTAATAAAAATGGGAATCTTAAACATCGTGACATCATAAAACAATTCATATAAGATAAAGGAATTCATAAAAATATAATTCCATCACAACATAATCAAATCAATTTAATAATAGGGATAAAAACAGAACTCTTTATTATCTTAGATGGAAAATAATTTTGATAAAACACTTGAACTCCATTCTTGAGGAAAATATCATTTCTTCTTCAAAAACATTTTTCCATTCTTAACATGTCATACAACATTAAAATAAAAGACTTTGATTAAAAATAAACATGAAAACTTGTAAAAGATTCTTCTTGGAAATAATGTTTTAAAAATCCATTCATGTCGTATAATTTAAAAAAACATTCTTCTCGTACTTTTGTCGGAAAATTCAAAAAGTACCTCGTACGAAAAACGACAAAAGATTCCTTTCATATCCTTTACTAAAAACTCACCAAAGGGTAAAATAGGTTTCAAACAATTTTAGGTGGATGGAAATAATGTTACATATTGAGTAAACATGGATCTGGATGATAAAATAAACCCCAGTAAATACCAATGTATAAACAATCTCGGATAAAAAATGAGATTGTGATATTTCCCTTACCTTACGTCCGATATTCATTGTACGTATCTGAGGATCCTGTATAATGATTTAAATAATGTAATTAACTTATTACAGAATCATATTCATTGTTATGATATCATATATGGTTCACTTATGACTTTATATTTCCCGTTCTTTTGTAAATTCCATGTTAAAGAAACGTTTTGGGTAAAATCGTTTCATTTATCGTAGGTGTTTGGACTTGTTGTTCTTGACATTATTATTACTTATATCATGATTTAATTACTTCCAGAATATAAAAAATGATTTATATATCATATATATTCAGTATATATATATATATATAATAGATAGATAAATGAAATGAAACACACCGTTCATGGAGACGGTAGTCCGTACGTACGCATGAACGCTGTTTTCCTTTCCTTATTGTCTTGAATGGAAGTAAGTAGATGAAATACATATATATATAAATATACATAAATCCAGTAGATGTAACATGTCATATATTTCATTATTATTCATTATATATACTTTATATTCATTCATGAATGGTTAATGTGGAGAATGAATCTCATCGCGTCGTGGAGACGGTATTCCGTACGTACGCACGAGCGATGATATCGTTCCCATGGTCGTGGAATTGTGTTGAAGTGTATGTATACTATTTCAGTATCAACATGACTTTATAATAATCATATATAGTTACTCATTACACCATTATACCCATCCAATTAAGGTGGTGGCGGAAAATATATTACACCACGGCGTGGAGACGGTATTCCGTACGTACGCATGCGTGGTGATTTCCTTTTTCCGTAGGATGGATAGAAGGTTAATTAGAGTTGTTTCATATTTATAATAACATATCAGTATATAAGAAATACCGATGTTATTACTTTATCATGAAACAACTAAAGAAGAAGAAGTTGAAGAAGAAAGAAATTGAAAAAGATCGGTAATGGATATTACCTCTTTTTGACGCGCCTTCACTTAACCTCCACTTAATGAACTAAGGATGGTCTTTGAAGAAGACCAGGACCTCTAGGATGATACTATGGAAGTGTAGAAGAGATTTTGGCAGGGGTTTTCCGAGCTTGAATGCTCAAATTCGTGTGAGGAGGAGAGGGAGGAGGTGCCCTTTTATAAGGGAGGAGAGGGGCACTTTAGGAAAATCTCAAAATATTATTTTATATTAAGGTCAAATTCGGTTTATAATGGTTCCAAAGGGTCTTATTTCGAAGATAAAGTGGGTATGGGTCACAATAATCTCATCCAATAGGATTTAGACAAGTTTAGGTTATTATTTTAACCTTATCAATTAGATTTAACTATAAGTTAAATAATTTAACTTTTACCGTGTCTTTTTGTTTTCTTACACTATATGGTTAATAAACTTACCATAACAAGCCAACAGAACCCCAATTTGTTTATTATTAATATATATATCCTTATATAAGTAATTTGGCTGAACCTTATATTTTTATTAATTAAATAACAATTAATAATATAATATTTGTTTTGAAAACTAATTTATGTCAATTTTGACACTATTTGGTACATGATTTTTTTGAAATTTATAACAGAATGATAAGTACGAACCAAGTTACTTATATCAACAATAACATGTCATAGTAACCTAGAAAATTAATGTAAGTCATAAAAAGTCTCAAATTACATTTATGTGGGCATTTATAAGATCAATTATGTCAATATTTCATTAATAAGACAATTTCTGCATCATCTTTGAGTCATAATAAATGATAATTATTTAATCCTCAAAGATTCTAAATAAATTCCTATGATGTAGATAATTGTATTATATTTATGGATAATATTAATGTTTGAAGTTTCATGAAGTTTATCACTAAATTAAAATTATTATACTTATAAGATTTAAGAAAGTGGCATGTTGTCACATTCTTTGGTTTTAATAATAATTAACTTATTCTCATGGACAAAAGTCCATTAAGTGAATCTAATCCGACCCGTAGGTGATATGGGTCGACTTTTAGTCATCCAATAGGATTTGTACAAGTGTTAGGGTAATTTTATAATCTTATATTTACACTTAATTACCTGATTTACCTTTAACTATAGTAAGTCAAATTTACCGTAGTTACTATTCACAATGCCCAAAAATAAAAAGTTTCTTATTAACATAATTTAGACCAACTGATTCCAAATATGGAATCCATTTTTCCAAATTCAATACCAAAAGATGCAGAAATTAAATTAAAATTAATCATGTTGTCGAAAGAAAACGGGTTTTTCTTTAAAACATTGCAAATGATTGAATTGATTTAACCTATGAATTCAAGGTAAAATCAATGATGATGACATAAATTATATTTTATGGTAAAAATATATTCTATTTATACTTTTAAACCATTCATTATTATAATTTAACCACATAAGATATTACGATGAAAAAAGTTGTTTTTAATTAAAATATATCGTGTTTTTACTATTCATTAAAATATGAAAGTTATCGGAAAAATATCAAAACTTTTTCTAATGTAAATTTTTATATCCTGATTCAAAAGAAGAATTTTATTATGTCAAATTTAACTTATAAACATGTCAAAAACTATATTTAAAGTTGCTGCGCCATCATAAGGTGGCAAAACTGCATTTTTTGAAAAATACTTATTTTACCCAAAAAATTTATTTTGTTCCTATACCATGTTCTAGAAATGTGTAAAATGAATAATAATGTTATAAAATTCAAAATTTAGTTAACACTATTCATAACGGCTAGTTCATAACAATATTATAATAATATTTCGTTTTTTAGTAAAACCCGGTATTGCGTACAACACACGCTATCGAGGAAGGTCGTGATTGCGTGTAATGCAACCCAAGTCAGGGTTGCGTGTTGTGAAAGAATCCTTCATTGTTTTGTATAATAGAATCCAACCATATTTCATTTATTCATTGAATATATATATATATATATATACTCAATGTTACGTAGAATAACTATTATCAAAATTGTGTGTAACACGATCCAAGAATAGTGTTACGTATACTGCAAACTAATACGGTGTTGCGTATAGCGCAAGGTAATCTTGGTGTAGAATACAACACAAGACATTAATGAAATTAAAAGAATATTTTTCATAAAATCTCGGGGTGTTACAAGAGGGGTGGCCATTTAAAAGTGAGGTTAGTGGCACACTTTTAATTTTGTGAAAATATTCAATGACACATAGGTTTGAAGTAATAAAAAAGATTCAAAAAAAGTTTATTCTATAATACGAAGACATAAGTTCAAAATATTTATTTATAATTGGTGTTTTACATGTTTTTATTCATTTTTATCCCTTATCATCTTAGCTAAACCCTCGATCATAAATCCATTTTCACCATAATTATGGTAATTATTTGTTACTATTATGACTATTAATTATTAAAACAAATTTGGACCATTTTATAAATTAAAAATAATTACTATTTTAAGTATGATTTTTTTTAATTCAATTCACAGATGTGGAAAAATATAATTCAAAATTAATATCACAAAATGGATAAGAAAGTGTGTTTTTAAAAAGAAAATGTCAAAATGTTTATAAAGTGTTTATATTAAAATAAAATTTGTAATTGATTAAAATGAAATAATTTGGATTAATTTATGTATAATTTAAATAATTTTACATTAAAAAATGTAAAATATAATTTATCTTTATAACTAAATTTATTGAAATGAATGTTTTCAAATAAAATTGTGTATTTTTCACTATTTATCAAAAAAACCTTTTTAGAAAACTAAAAAGACTAAGAACTGAGGTAATTATAACATTATGAATTAAAAAATTAATTATAACAAGTCGAATTAAATTTATAAAAGTTTCAAAATTAATTTTCTTAATTTTAAAAAAAGAAATAAAAATTATTTTTCTGATAAATATTATTTTCAAAAACTATGAAAAATTTCCTAACAATTTAGTTTGTTTTTACAAATATGTTATCTATATTCGAAAAATATACTTAATATTCATATAATATTTATTAATTTCCATATCTAAATATTTAACAACAATTTTATAATAGTTTTTTATATAACAATATAAATAGTACATCAAGAATTTATTAAAACTCAGTGTCATATGTAACACATGAAAACCCAGTGTTCCTAAATGATCAAGATAAAATTAGTGTTGCATGTAACATAGGGAAAAATTATTGGTTTTTTTAATTAAAAAAAACATAATGATTAAATTTATTTATCAAACTTATGTCAGAAAAACTCAGAGTCTTACAATCCACGATTGATACCTAGAGCTAATGTAGTATTTCTGGGTTGACATACCACTCACAACACTAAAACTGAAATAAATATTTATTTATTGTATATTAAGTATTTATAAAATCTATTTAGAATTAATGATATTCATGAACATTAATATCATATGAAAACAATGGATAGATGAGGTGTTGAATTACATTATATATATAAATAATTTATAATATAAAAAACAATTATGTATTATTTTCTCATTATCTAGTTTCTTGGTGGATGTTTATTCTATTCAAGTATGATATTTTAATTATTTTATGGTTATTACATTATATTTGTATTCAGTAGTATTTTCCCATTCCCTTTTAAACAACCATGATGATCTAGAAACAATGTTTCTTGAATGTTGTTTATTGATTCAAATAATGATGATGTTATAGGGGATGAGTGTAAATGATGAAAAGAACATGTGCTAGTGATTTATAGGAAAACTTTGGATGATAAGAGATGTTATTCATGATGTTACAAAGGTATAGACTATTAGTATCGATATACATGAAAGGAATAATGTTTCTATTTTTTAGTTCTTATTTTTTACACTATTGAGAGGGAAGGATTTTGGGTTTTCCCATTTGATATTTAACAAATAAATTTTATATTCTACATATTATTTTTATTCTATGTTGGGTTATATCATCCATTTATTTTTTCTTATTTTGGGAGGGTTCACACTTAACCAATAAATAATGTTCAATTAAAATAAAAAAAGACACTGATGGTTACTCAATTATAGTAAATGATATGTTTTCCCAATCATAAATAATTAATTATATGACGTGATTAAATGTGTCATCTAGGACCAATTATTATGAAAAAATTATTTATTAAAGACTACATCAACACCAACTTATTGATAATATTATATTCATCCACCATAGGGGGAACAATGAATTTAATTAGTTGATGTATATCTAATAAATTTTCCCTTATAGAAGATTTTTTTATTCTAATAATGATGTCATAAATAACCCTATATGACAATATATCATGGGTTACCTTTTATTAAGATAATTTATTTATATCTTTACTAGAAATATTGATAAAAAAATTTCAATATTTATATTAAAAATCAATTATGAAATAAACATGAGTTAAACTGCCTACCATGTGATTATTTAAATTTTTTCTAAGTGGCACATATATGAAATGATCACAAGTTTTGTTATTTATTAGTTCGTATAAATCTCATCACTTTTACGTTGATTAAAATAAACATTAATCATTACTTTCCTTATATAAAATGAACCAATGGAATAATTTATATGATGATCATAAAAATTACAATACTAATATATCCATAATGTGTCAAAAATAAATTTTCATATTTTCTTAGTATACAACGAAAAAAAATTATAAAAAAAATATATAAAATCAGTGTTCATTGTGAGAAGAAATTAATTTTTCTCCTATAGTTGAAAATAAATATATATATAGCAATATTTTTTTTAAATACTTTTAGTATTACTAAATAAATTAAAATATCTCCTTGAATAATATTGATTACAAATTTATATTTTTTAATTAATTCAAAAATCATCATTAATAATGAATTTTTAGAGTTGTTAATATTAAAATTATTGAAAAAAATAATAGAAGCAATATGTAATTTGGTGAATGTAAATAGTTTTGGATTGCTTATCAAATGTATTTTGACTGTTAAAAAATGATGATATTATTATGAAAAGGATCATCCCAATTTATATTCATTTTTTATATTTGAGGAAATATTGTTTAAAATATCAATGTATGAATATCTAATTGGTTAAAAATACCAAAATCATATTTTAAATTTTGAATGAATCACAGAGTTAGATAAATTATTATGAGGGATGAAATAAATAATTCGTATATGATATAGTCATTTAAATAAATATTACCAAAGGAGGAATATAAAATTGAAAATTTTCTGTAATTGCTTCTTATAACTCAATGTACATACATTAATCCTCATATTATCATGTTATTTTAAATTATATAAGATATTAGGATGAGTTTCTTAAATTAGTGGAATATTTGATCATCAAATTACATGTACTATTCATTTCGAGTTAATCATCCAAAATAAAAATTATTAAATTTTAAAAATAATTTAAATATTCATGATGATACCCTAAATAAATAATTGAATATAAATATTTGTATAATGATATAGTTGTTACATGAAATGTTAATGATAATTTATTTCTTGATGGATTCAATAAAGAAAAAGTTTTTTTATTCTTAGAGCAATAAATATAAGTACATGTGTTACTTATTCCTAAAGCATATGCATATAAAAATTCCTTTGTACCTTTTAATTAAGTTGATTTCTTATTTTAAGGAATTTTATTAAATATATTTTAATTAATTTATAAAAATTTATTACAGAATTATTCGTGGTTTTATTATATAATAAAATAATACTTAACTACATCCATTATAGAAAAACATAGGAGAATAAGGAATAAAAACATGAATTCCTTATACACTCTAGATAGAGTTTTAGAAATTATATTTACCTTGAATCTTCTATGTGTAGGGGGTCTAATATTTATATTGGGGTTTTTCCTCAAAAACTGACACAAAATAACTTCATTTAAATGATAGTCAATACATTTTCAATTCATTATCATCAAAATTTTTGACTTTTTATACCATAATTTATTTCATTAATATAATTGGAATAATTAATTTTATTTTTGATCATAAATTTTATTGACACTAATTTGTTGGATTATTTATTACATTCTACAACATGGTCCTTACCAATTAATGAAAATATATGAAAGCAATATTCATATTTAGAAAGAAACTTAATAAATGAATCATAGTAGCAGGCCTTGTAATAATGATCATTATGTTCCATGTATCACAATTTATTTTGTATCATAAATAACCATATTAATAAAATTAACTACATCGTTAATTCTATATCCCCAAATTCTTTTTCAAGTTTTAAATTTGTACACATAAACTGAAGATGGAAATGTTTTTGCGTATAGTGTTTTGAATAAAATTTGATTATATAAGTGAAATTTATAGGGTATTACATAATCCCATTATTGTCATATGATATTTTAATTTAAAATGTGGAATGATTTTAGTTAAATGATAAGAAATAATTAATCAAGTGTTGATATACAAAATTACTATTTTATCTACTAACATGTTCACCTATGGCTATATAATTAATGACGATGTGTTTAATTTGAATCCAATTATTTTATTCTTATCCATGAATACATATCTTGAAGTGTTTCAATAGATAATTAATGGTATATAAATGGAATCCATATATTTATGTTCAAAAATAAAACACTATATACATTCATGGTTATAAGTAGCCTAAAAAATTATACAAGAACAACCACTCATAATAATATTTGTTTTTAGTAACTCTTTGATTCTCTTTCATGACACTGAACATTAATTAATTTTAAACATGGTATATATGGTTGATTTTCATGAATTAACTATTCAAAAAAATATATATTTGACTATCCCAAAACATCCAAATTTTTGGTACACTTATTTATAAAAAATTTCTATTTACTCCCCAATTTTTATTTTAATAAATTTTCCCATGACCATTTGGTGGTCTATTCATAGAATAGTATGATTTCTATGGGAATTGGTTCCCAATTGACAACTTCTATGTAATTTATGTTAACCTATATTCATTTTCATTGTATGAAATCAGTAATTCATTGAGGTAAAAATCCATTAAAATCCATTAATTTTCAGTTTAATGGTTCATTTATTGATTACTGTGAATGAACATAGTCATCATAAAGGTAAAAGGGGGTGTTATGGGCTTTTTTGATGATCAAAACATAGATTTTTGGTTGAAAAATGTATTGTTCATGGTTAGTTAAAATAGTGCAGGGCAGTCTGCATAGGCTGATAAATTGTGTTAGGCAGGGGTATATAGTAGGAGGAGGTCGCACAATTAGATAAAATTGTGAGATTTGGGATGCACATTCATCTAGCAATGTATGTAATTTTGAATGTGGGGGTTTTCATGGTTTCCACATGGTTAGTCCAACCATGTATGGAAATTTTGTAAGGTTCCACTTCTCTATAGCAAACATTTCATGGTTGACACAAGGTTTTGAAACTGTGTGACTAAATCATGAAACCCTATATTTGGTGCTAAATTAAAATTTCCGCTAATCAAATAATTAAATAAACCTGAATTCCTATTTCCTCTACCACAAAAAAAAACCCTATCATTTGGAGCTCCTCATTAATTTTTAATGTAATAATTGAGGTATCATCTACATTGGATGTCTGATTCATGTAATTATCATCTGGATGGATTCATATTGATGAGTTATCCAATCCTTTATTTTCCTTCCTCATTTGATTTGTTATCAGTTGTGCTAGTTATGTTTAAGAGAATTTTCCCTATTTTTAGGGTCCTCATTTGTTCTTTTTTTCTCCCAATCTAAGATTAATCAGGAGCTGATACTGGATGATCTATCCTCGATGGACCTACGGTAGGTGGTATCATGAGTTTTGTTTAAAGTCGAAGTATTGATATATGTAATTTTACAATGTACCCAATTCTCAAGTAATGAATTGAAATGAGTTTAAATACTGGAATTAAATTTTTATGCATGGCCTATGTAATAAAAGAGTCCCATCAAGGAATGATTATATGTAGATCACCTTGATTTTAAACCACCCATTGGGTGTGTTTTATATTCTAAATGTACACTATGATGGAATATGATTTGGTTACCTTACGGTCTTCCATATTTACCCTTCTCCATGGAATTTGAATTATAATTGATTCCATGAATTGATATGTGAGTTTAATTGTGATATCCATTATAATGGATTTTTTAATGGAAAGGGATCGATAACCTCAAACCATTTCCATTTTCTTGTTATGGATTGTTTAAACATGTGATGCTTGTTGTAATGAAATTATCACATTAGTGATTAAGAGGCAGGCCTTATAAGAATAGGTCATGATTTGAATCTCCTTCTATGCATACTTTTTAATGGAATGTTATTGGTTATGACCATGACATGTTTAAATGAAAATTATTAAATGGTATTGAATTGATTAAATGCTTACAAGCATTGGGTGACACATGGATTCAAATGAGAATGCAATATATGTAATCAATTGGATTTTTCCATGCTTATGCCTAAGTGATACATGAACTCTCTAGTGGACATCCAAGGACAAACATAGAGTCTTGAATATTATATGTTGGGTGACACTTGGATCTTATATGGAATTCTATGGTCCTATTCATAGGGAATTTGATCTTTATGTAATGGGTGATACTTGGGATCCCTTAATGGGCCACCAATGATTAAATTAAATGAAAGGGATGTTATAAAAAACCTCAAGTAATACGTGGGTTGCTGTGGGGTTTACCATTGATGGACTTATAGGGTGTTGGTTTATATTATACCTGGAGTAATTCATAGATTCCAAATTACAAATTCCATAGATAGGATCTAGTTCATAAATGAATAAATAATGAAACTAGTTATATGATTTTTCTACCAAGATAAAGAAAAATTATGGATTGACCTTGACATGGTACTTTATGGATGAACTATTTAGTCATCCTTTGTTTACCTATCTTCATGGGGTATGCTGGGATACATTCAAGTTCATGAGACTATTTATTAACTATAAATGAATCATTAAATGAATTTGATTATAAATTAAAACCTCGACCTTATATGATGTTTATTTTAGTAGATCCTTGATTATTACATTACTGACATCACATTATTGTTATATATATTCAAGAACAATATGACACTTTACCTTGGGTGGTTTCCTGCAAGGATTTTGTATCACACTCTATTTGGGAATCCTTGGGTACCCAAACTGATTATATGATTACTGGTATAGATAAGGGTAAGCACCATAATATGAGTTCTTGATAACTTCATAGGAGTAGGGGGCATTTGACCGAGATGAGTCTCACAATACTGTATGGTATAGTCTCCCCATAGACACACCTAGGACCTCACTACAAGTTGGAATCCTCTGGTGTTTGTTGAAATTCTCTTTAGCTTATATGGCCAACTGGGCTGGCGACATTGTTGACCGATATCTAGGTCCATGATATTATAAAGTGGTATCTGAAATTTCATTTCTAGTATACCATACTATTTTTTTACATTAGAAAAGAATATTAATTAATTGGAATATTTTAATGAGTTGTACCAGGGTGTAGCTAACCCACAAATAAGAAAAAGCCATATTTTATTGAAATATTTTTTTCTGGATCTTAACTATTATAGATTATATGATTCCACCATTGGGTGATACACTTGAATTATTATGTTATTATTGATATGATTGTGGGTTTTATTATATTGAAACCCAATGAGATGAGAGTATTCCATCTCATAAATAATTTTAGGAAATTTATAAGAATCACAAGTCATTCATTATTCCATGACATTTAGGATGTATTACATGTTTCATGTTGTTGTGACAGGTGTCATGATAGTTATAAATGATGTTGTGATAAGTATATGGGAATGTGTGATGGTGTTCAATAGGTGGATACCCTATTTTTGTTCATGAAATATATGTTCCTGTATAGATTAGAATACATAGGTCTTTTTGTTCAAAATTTTCAAATTATATGATATAAATGTTAATTCGAAAGAAAATAAAATAGAAACAGACTTGTTTATAGTAAGTAACATGACCCATCCCCAACCATAGTTATGAGAATAAGGTAGAATCTTTTGATTATAAATGTTTTTATGATGATTAGACTTGACTCTTGGAGCATGAAAATCGGTGTTTCCTTATATATGAATGATTTTACCTATTCTATATCAGTATTTGTTCAATTTAGATGTGAATGTTGATAATTTTCTTTTATGAGGCATACACTTGTCCTTCGTATAGGTATTTCATCACTCCATCCTCTATTCATACACTAGGAGGGTGGAATTTACTATACTTTAGAGGTGGTAGCACATGGGCTTCTCATGGATCCTCAAATCATGCCAGTCGTAACACCGATAGTTATATCATAAATCGGTAATGATGAATAGTTCTATAATGCAATCCTTTACTTTATATAGATCATTCAGGGGGAAACTAGATCATCCATGACTATATGAAGGTTTGAAACATGAGTTTCGACAAGAACATTTATCCACATCTTTAGGTGATGGCCTACCATAGTCCACAGATTCATAACTAGAGACCATGTTATCTATCTTGGATAACCATGATATGCCTCCCAAGAGGAGGTATAACTCTATATGTATATGTTTCATGATTTGGCCAAGATATTATGGGAATTTATTTCTCATACAGATTATAATCAAAAGATATATTAGATGGATTTTTATATATTTTTCTATGAATATTTCTATCTTGAGATATTGAGGGCCGAGAGAGCATGGTAGTTCATTCACCTGGATTAGGGTGTATTGTCAGTAATGGAGTATTGGGCCCATTTTACAAAGATCCATCACTTCATCCCTATTATCATGGGTGAAGATTTATCTAAAGCCTAGATATTCTCGGACAATCTATAATACGACAGCTAATCATAGATGAATGCATTCTGACAGACTATCATTATAGAATAAATAATTAGGCACTTCTCATGTAGCATAATATGAGATAGGATAGGGTGTGAGCTAGGAGGTTTGGAATATCAATATAGAACTACATCAAATAGTTGTAGGAAGCATCACATAGATCTTTCTTGTAGTGATTTTATCAACCAGAGAACATAGTATGGTAGCTAGGTGAGGTGCTACCTGTGTAGTATTCCAGGATATAAGATGCCACATTTTATGAGGGACCCAATTGAGTGTCAATATTGTGGAAATATGGTTTATCTACAATGACGATGAATAATTTTTCCTTTAGAATCTAGTGACTGTGGGACTACATTGATTCCTTGATTAGGATTACGGTTATTAGCTTCTCATCAGACATGGAGCTAATGTACAGTTGGCTAATCAGGTTGAGGATGTTGTCATAGATATGGTAGTCATACCAAATTTTTAAAATGACTATAGAGATGATCTACATAGGGTAGCTAGGATGTATTATAGATCCATAGTTCAGGATAGATATATGATGTGAAACATACTGTTGAGGAGCAAGATCTAGGACATTCTATTATCATAGGTATAATAAAAGTATCATGTACTTCAGAATTTGTACATTGGGATACTGGGTGTTCTTCTAGATTTATATCAATGCCCATTATGGATTGACTTGCGATCATTTTTCAGACTTCTGATGGTCTTATGAATCTGAACACTCCGTTAGGGATTAGAAAAAATGGTGTTCATCAGTGTAGGGAGTGACCACATGACATTTGTGGGTGTCAATTCATATGGGACCCCTTTTTTCATAAGACGATAGGATTTTATATCATTATTAGTTATGAATTGTTAATTTTGTTGAATTATATAACCATAGTGTCATGACCCGTCCCCCGGGGCCCGTGTCGTAACTACCCCAAGCCCGCCTTCCAAAGTCCAGGGGCTGGCGACTAGCACCAAAGGCGTATATCCCGATAACTAGGAAGGCATTGCTTTTATAAATGTAAAGAAACACCAATCCGAGTACAAGCGGAAGAAAACATTAAATAAAATTGAAAAACAGTAGTGCTGAAAGTAAAGGGAGTGGAAATACAAGCCCAACTGTAAATTACAAGGTAAAAGACCAAACAGTCAGAAGGTGACAAGCAGCTCCTAGATCATCCACCAAGGATCCTACCTGAATGGTAGGTATAGATAGCGCAGCTCCTGGATCGTCCACCATGGATCCTACCTAAACGGTAGGTACAGATAGCCTCCACAACGCTCTCACCCGTCAACCTCATCTGAGTGTCGTCTCGTCGTGAAGATCACCACCAGATACTGTCTCGTCGTGAGGTCCACCTCCGGGTACTGTCCAGTCCTCGAACACTCGGCCTCTGTCTGCACTTCCTGTCATCTGCAACCAACACAATGAGGTGCGGGCATAGCCAGTGCAGGGGTGAGTATAACGATACTTAGTAGGGACCCCGAGACCATCAAGGTCTCACTAAATCCAACAAGGATAACCTCAATGAAGATTTCAACAGATAACCACTTCCTAGGTATATGCCAATACATATACCCAAGTTATCAAGTAACCCATCTCAATCATGAGGAAACACAAAGATTAGGAAATCAACGGAAAACCACTATCTAGGTATATTCCCATACTTATAACTATGTTATCAAGTGACTCATCTCAATCCTGAGGTAAACATAAAGTTCATAGACTCATCTCAAACCAGGATTTTCATTATCGAAACCGTAACTACTGAAGAGCTCAGTCTCTGGAGTGTATAGTGGTCCTATCACGACTCCGTGGTACTGCTCACTAACTTAAGACTGCTGAGGTACTCCTCCTGTCAAGTACTGTGGACCTGCTGCTACAACCAAGCGCTTCCCACCATGGGTATGCCGCTATAACCAAGCGCTCCCCCTCATAGCCTCTAGAGGTACTTCTTATGTTGAGTACCGCGGGTCTGCCGCTACAACCAAGCGCTCCTCCGCCGTGGGTCTGCCGCTACAACCAAGCGCTCCACCTCATAGCCTCCAGAGGTACTCCTTCTGTTGAGTACCGCGGGTCTGCCGCTACAACCAAGGGCTCCCCACTGGGCTATCCGAAACACATCGAGTCGATCGGTCAAGCAGTCGTCAGGTCTCAGTCGGCTACACGGTCTCTGTACTCCGCACGCTCGTCTCCATGAGGGTCTGCTCCACAAGCTACTGGTCGATACACCAAGTATCACAAATTCCCACGAAGAAGTATCTGAAAGAACCGCCTCATCATAGGGGTCTCAATGCAATAGACGGCGCGTCAATCGGACGCCCGGTTTGTGAGTTACTAGCCTTTTCGTCCTCGAGGCCTGTTTGGTTTCGTGTGCAAACCAACACGGCCATATCTCAACTGTACCTCGAACTCTCATAGGGTATACTCATAGGTACTGTTTCTCAACGTGATCATCAACGCCACTGACGGTTCGTCAAACGGGCGTCTGGTCTGAAAGATATCAGTTTTTCCGTTCCAGGGGCCCGGTTGGATTTCAGGTGCAATCCAACCCGGCCACTATCCAACTGCATCCAAAACTCAAGCGAAGTATGAAAAGAGTTCCGTCTCATCAAGAGGAAATCAACGAGATAGAAGGTACGTCAATCGGACGCCCGGTCTGTGAGTTATTGGCTTTTTCGTTCTCGGGGCCCGGTTGGTTTCGTGAACAAACCAACCCGACCGCATTCATACGGCATCCAAACCTCGAGCGAAGTAAGAAAAAAGTTCCTTCTCATCAAGAGGAATCCAAAAAAGTCGACGGCACGTCAATCGGACGTCCGGAGTTCAACATATAAGTGTTTCCGCTCTGAGGGCCCGATTGGTTTTGTATCTGAACCAACCTGGCCGAACACAAAGTTCTCCTAAACATTGAATGTAATATACCTAAACGACCGTCTCGATCCAAGGATGGCTACACAACTACTGGTGAGTTGATCGGAGGTCCATACCCCATGTTATGGTCAAAAGTCCGAAGAGGTCTGAAAATGGGGGGTCTGGTCCCGGACCGACCCGCCCCAACCCCCCTGGGTCCGCCCGAACCGGGTCGACCCGACCCGGGTCCAGGTCTGACCCATTCTGGCGTGGCCCACCCCGGCATGGTCCACCATGGCCGGCCCGGCTCGGCAAGGTGGCTCGCTGTCTTGTCCAGCGAGACGAAGCTCCGCGGATGCGGCGCGCGCCACGTCCCCCCTGGATCCTATGCGACCGCGGGATCCATCAGCTCGCCGCCACGGATTCAGCCGCGGTGGTTTCTCCAGGTGGTGCACCGGGGCACCGCCGCCTCCGGGCGGCCGGCCGGTGCCGGCCGTCGCCTCCGGCCGCCGGTGACCCTCTCCGTCGGTGGTGTCCGTAGGCCACCGGAGTTGCTCCGGTGGTCCGTTTTCAATTCCGACCGCACCGATGCTCATCCCGGGTCCTGTTCTTCACTGTGGAAACATCAAAACGTCTCTGCGGCCCATTTCGTCAATGCCCGTCGATCCGCACGTCAAAAGAACAAACTGCGGAGTCTTCCGTTCTCTTTCGTGGTCCCAATTACGACCACACTATCATTCGGACCTGACGGCGCGGCGCGACGGTGCCGCGCATCCTTGTCGCATCCCTCTAGGCTCTCACGCGGTGTCGTTGCACCATGCCACCATCTCCCGAACCGCAACATTGCAACAACATAGGGGGTGGAGGGTTGGCCGTGTTCATGCGGTCCGACCTCCTTCCGTTAAGATGATAACAAGCGGCCCAAAAAATTAAGATGAGGAACGACAAAGGATGTTTCACGAACAAGTAGCAATAAACCCCTACAACTTCCCGTGACAAATTATTCCCAACCCACAAGGAAAACGTTTTCAGATCAACTAGATAATAATTTGATCTGTGTTCTTTGTTTTCTTTAGAAATAAAGAATCAAGGGAATAAAATCATTCTCAAATTAATTCCCTACCTCGAGAAAGATCCGCGGTAGCCGAGCATTGTGGATGATGGTGTCGCGAAAGGGCGGTCGTCGGCTTGTTGACATCATCGTAAGGAAAGAGATGAAGGTGACGATGGCCATTGGCGTTCGTCGCTTCCATAAAGTGCCTTTGATCCCGGCTTGAGTGTCGTTCATTGGATCCGACGCAGGGAAGACGTTGAAGTCAACATAGATCGTTGTGTCCGCACCACGCCACCGATCCCTCCTCATTCATCGGTGTCTCGTCGGAGAATATGGAACCTCGGTGGTGGTGCAACAATTGGAGGAAGGAGAGGGAGGTATGGAAGGAGATGAATTTCTCCAATGGACCCCCCTCTCATTAAAAGGCTCATCCCTTAATAAAATATTAGACTTGACTAATATTTTCATTAACTCATCCATTTCAACTTCATACACCACCCTCATTAAATTGGAGGATTCAATTATTAATTAAGGTGGTGTCATGAATTAATGGAAGAGAATAATGTGAAGAGGTCCCATAAATGAGGTGAGTTATCAAAATTTAACAAGGGTTTCTGAAAAAGGAGATTAAGAGAGTTAAGGGAAGATGAAACGGTGGGGGCTCATGTGGGCCCCAACTCATCTTAAATCCTCTCAAGGAAAGCTAGAACATCAGTGGGTCCCACCCCAACTCCCTCACATGGGCTAAACCACTTAGAAGAGAGAAATTAAGTTGAGACATAACTTAATTTTCACCTAAACTGCTTAGTGAAGAAATAAAAATATAAAACAATTATATTTTTATTCCCCATCAACACCCGAGCAAACGAAACTCCGGAATAGGTGTTCCTAAGCAAATAATGGGACTGTGGTTTCATCGGTGCCCTCAGATTTCGATTCTGAGCACCGGTTCAGAAGTTAGAAAAACACGCTCGTTTGTTCACTGAACGTACCCGAGCTAAACTTTGGAAATTGATTCCGGGCACACCGGGCCTCGGAATCATGCGCCGGCAGAAACTGCGTTCTCGTAAAATTCCAAAAAAAATTAAGAAAAAATTTCCCTTGGATTTTATTTGTCTTTACATTAATCCCACCACAGGGATTTACGTCCTCGTAAATCTTTAACACAAACTAGGGAAACAAAAGTGGTACTAAGAATGCACCTGAGCCTTCCGCTCCCATGTGGTCACCTGGAGGTTCCCGTACTGCCAGTGAAAGTGCACCCAAGGAATCAACCTTCCTCATAGGACCCACTCCTATCGACCCTCAACCACTACTAGAACCCCGCAAAGTCACCTCATCACCAAAGTCCAGCTACCCATGGCAGATGATATGCGTCGGGTCAAGCACGTATCTCCCCAGTTGAGATACGTGGAAGTCGTCGTGCACTCGGTGCAACTGAGGTGGATGGGTCAAACGGTAAGCCACTTCACTTACTCTACTGAGGACCTGAAAAGGTCCATTGAATCTCGGAGATATGTCACCGCCTCGGCTACATCTCCGTAAACCTCGTCGAGGTGAGACCCGTATAAGAACGTGGTCACCATTCACGAACTCTAGAGGTCTCCCTTTCCTGATTAGAACTGAAACTCAAAACTCTTGCTGCCACGAGGGTAAGGTTGGCCGACCCAAGAATGATCAGGTACACCCACCCATGCACGATTTTAACATGTGCTGCCAGGGGTTTCTTTTTCGCCGACCAAGGAAAACCCATCCTGACGTTTGCCTAATACCGTAAATTTGAGTATGAATAGTGATTTCTCAATCCATACTCAAAGTAACGTCATAAGGCCTCGACGCTGCCACCAAGAGGTCCCAACCGAGACTCTCACCTCAAGGGTCAGATCACACCGTCTGTGTAAGTGTTACTATTGAGTCTTATCCCAAAGGTATCTCCAGACGTGAGGGTCAAGTCAACGGCTTAACTGGAAAATCTAGGTCTGGGACTAGATTCATGGAAGGAAGGGATGATTTATATCAACGTATGTGGCTACGGAAGCTATTAGAAGACAAATTCCACACTTCGAATCATCCTTAGAGCCCTTTTGGTCACACTCCTTGACCGCATGTAGCTACTCTTTTCCCCTTCCCTCCAGCTCCCTGAGCCTGGAGGGGAAAACAAAGGCTGGTGGTTGTATCATGTTGAAAAGTACACCACCACATGCTGCTCTCCTAGCTTTTCTTCCACGTTTTCTTCTCTGCAGATTCATCTTTTCTTGACACTTATTCTTCTTGAATCATTTTACATGTCCAAGTCTCTGAGACTGACGCCAGTTCGCATCTTCCCAATATTAACATTCACTGGCTAAAACCGATCAGCCAAAGAACAATCAACCACAAAGGTTCATTCTAGCACCCTAACATAAGTAGGAATGCATAGAGAAAAGAGTTCTTACTCAGATATCCTTTAAACACACCTCTCTCTGAGGTCCGAACTCTAAACAATGATCATATCATAGTCATAAAGTACCAAAAATGATCTATACGCCTTGATGATTACTCAGCTACTGAAACATCGTCCCGCCAAAGCTGTATAAGCTCTAGAAAAACTCTCAGCCACCTCCTCAAGCCAGTTATCAGCTGCCCGTGCATCTGGCTCACCTCAGAACATGAGGGTATCTGATGATGGAACATGTATAAGGCAGTAAGCCTACATGTTTCACCTACCGGTACCGCCGGTTGTAACTGCTGACCAACAGGCAGTGATGTATTGCTGAAACACTACCCGAAGGCACTATCTCAGGCATCGGTCCATGTATCGAATCCACTTCATTATGCGGACCATCCTCATGGCCATTAACTGGAAAACACTAGTGGACAAGTCCACCATCCACCCTACCGATGTCTCAGCTAGGCAGAAAACTCTAGCAATCGCCTCCAGCCAGTGCTCTGCTGTCTGGGAATCTGTCTCGCCTCGTAACCTCGGAGGCCTCTACCGCTTGAACTCGAGCAACGTGCTCTGCCAGCGTGCAAAGTTTTCTAGTATAGCTAATGGCATCTGCTACCCAACAGGTGGTGGTGCTGCTGGTACACCACCCGAGGGTGCCAACATAGTAAAAAGAGCCCTGCACGAGAGCCTCGTCGCTCGGTGAGCCGTCATCGAGTACTCTCTCAGAACTCCAACTGACTGCCTGCGTGGAGACATCCTGAACAGATGTGACACGGTCAATGATTTATAACTGGTGAGCTGACCTGGTTTGAGCTGACTTTAAAACTTTTGGAAACACACACGCAATCAGTGTTTTCATGCACAAAGTCGGAAATCAGTAGTAAGGGTCCTGGTGTACGGATACGTCGGCCGCCGCACCAACACTGGACTCCCTGAACTGAAGACCACACTTGGTACCCTTAACACTATTGCTTCACATAGAAAAAGATCAGATTCCTGAGTTCTGCGGTAGAACCAAACTCCTCTGATACCAATTTGTCACGACCCGTCCCCAGAGGCCCGTGTCCTATCTACCCCAAGCCCACCTTCCAAAGGCCAGGGGCTGGGGACTAGCACCAAAGGCGTATATCCCGATAACTGGGAAGGCATTTCCTTTATAAAAGTAAACAAACACCAATCAGATTACAAGCGGAAGCAAACACTAAGTAAAACTGAAAACAAATGTAGTGCTGAAAGTAAAGGGGGCGGAAATACAAGACCAACATTAAAGTACAAGGTAAAAGACAAAATAGTTGGAAGGTGACAAGAAAATCCTAGATCATCCACCAAGGATCCTACCTGAAGGGTAGGTACATATAGCGCAGCTCCTGGATCATCCGCCATGGATCCTACCTGAAGGGTAGGTACAGATAGCCTCTACAACGCTCTCACCAGTCATCCTCCTCCGAATGTCGTCTTGTCGTGAAGTTCACCACTAGATATTGTCTCGTCGTGAGGTGCACCTTCGGGTACTGTCCAGTCCTCGATCACTCGGCCTCTATCTGCACTGCCCGTCGTCTACAACCAACACAACGAGGTGCGGGCATAGCCCATGCAGGGGTGATTATAACGATACTCAGTAGGGACCCCGAGACCCTCAAGGTCTCACTAAATCCAACAAGGATAACCACAAAGAATATTTCAACAGATAACCTCTACCTAGGTATATCCCCATACGTATACCCAAGTTATCAAGTAACCCATCTCAATCATGAGGAAACACAAAGATTATGAAATCAACGGATACCCACTATCCAGGTATATTCCTATACATATACCTAAGTTATCAAGTGACTCATCTCAATCATGAGGTAAACATGAAGGTCATAGACTCAGCTCAAACCTGGATTTTCATTATTGAAACCCTAACTTCTGAAGATCCCCATCTCTGGAGTGTACAGTGGTCCTGTCACGACTCCGAGGTACTAGTCACTAACCTAAGAATGATGAGGTACTCCTCCTGTCAAGTACTGTGTGCCAGTTGCTACAACCAAGCGCTTCCCACCATGGTTCTGCCGCTACAACCAAGAGCTCCCCGTCATAGCCTCCAGAGGTACTCCTTCTGTTGAGTACCGTGGGTCTGCCGCTACAACCAAGCGCTCCCCACTAGGCTATCCGAAACACACCGAGTTGATCGGTCAACCAGTCGTTATGTCAGAACCGGATACACGGTCTCCGTACTCCACATGCTCGTCTTCAGGAGGGTCCGCTCCACGAGCTACTGTTCGATACTCCAAGTATCACAATGTCCCACAAAAAATTATGTCAAAGAACCGCCTCATCATAGGGGTCTCAACGCAACAGACAGCGCGTCAATCGGACTCCCGGTCAGTGAGTTACTAGCATTTTCGTCCCTGGGGCCTGGTTGGTTTCGTGTGCGAACCAACACGGCCATATCTCAACTGTACCCTGAACTCTCATATGGTATACTCATAGGGACTGTATCTCAACGTGATCATCAACGCCGCTGACGGTCCGTCAAACGGACGTCCGGTCTGAAAGATATCAGCTTTTCCGTTCTAGGGGTCCGGTTGGATTTCAGATGCAATCCAACCCGGCCACTATCCAACTGCATCCCAAACTCAAGCTAAGTATGCCAAATGTTCTGTCTCATCAAGAGGAAATCAATGAGACAGACGGCACGTCAATCGGGCGCCCGGTTTGTGAGTTATTGGCTTTTTTGTTCCAGGGGCCCGGTTGGTTTCGTGAGAGAACCAACCCACCGCATTCAGACGGCATCCAAACCTCAAGAGGATTAATCTAAAAGTTCCTTCTCATCAATAGGAATCCAACAAAGTCGACGGCACGTCAATCGGACGTCCGGAGTTCAAGATATAAGTGTTTCCGCTCTAAGGTCCCGGTTGGTTTCGTATCCGAACCAACCCGGCCGAACCCAAATTTCTCCTAAATCGTGTGTATAATATACTAAAACGACCGTCTCAATCCAAGGATCGCTACGCAACTACCGGTGAGTCGATCGGAGGTCTGTACCCCAAGTTATGGTCAAAATACCGAAGAGGTCCGAAAACGGGGGGTCTAGGCCCGGACCGACCCGGCCCAACCCCCCTGGGTCAGCCCGAACCGAGTCGACCCGACCTGGGTCTGGGTCTGACCCGGGTGGCTCGCTTGCTCGGCCAGCGAGCCGAGGCTCCGCGGACGCGGCGCGCGCCGCATCTTCCCCTGGATCCCGCGCGGCCACGAGATCCAACAGCTCGCCGCCACGGCGGTTTCTCCAGGCGGCGCGCCGGGGCCCCGCCGCCTCCGTGCGGCCGGCCGGTGTCGGCCGCCGGCGACCCGCACTATCGGTGGTGTCCGCGGGCCATCGGAGTTGCTCCGGTGGTCCGTTTTCAATTCTGACTGTGCCGATGCTCATCCCGGGCCCCGTCCTTCACTGCAGAAACATCAAAACGTCTCTGCGGCCCATTCCGTCAATACCCGTCAATCCGCACGTCAAAAGAACAAACTGCGGAGTCTTCCGTTCGCCTTTGCGGTCCCAATTATGAAGACACTTTCATCCGGCCTTGTCGGTGTGGCGCGACGGCGCCGCGCATCCTTGCCTCATCCCTCTAGGTTCTCAGGCGGTGCCATTGCACCATGCTGCCATCTTCTGAACCGCGACAACGCAACAACATAGGGGGAGGAGGGTCGGCCCTGTTCGTGCGGTCCGACCTCCTTCCGTTAAGATGATAACAAGCGGCCCAAAAAATAAATAAGACGAGGAACGACAAAGGATGTTTCACGAACAAGAAGCAATAAACCCCTACAACTTCCCTCAAACAAATTATTCCCAACCCACAGGGAAAAAGTTCACGGATCAACTAGATAATAAGTTGATCTGTGTTCTTTGTTTTCTTTAGAAAGAAAGAATCAAGGGAATAAAATCATTCCCAAATTAATTCCCTACCTCGAGAAAGATCTGCGGTAGCCGAGCATCTTGGATGATGGTGTCGTGAAAGGGCGGACGTTGGCTCGTTGACATCATCGTAAGGAAAGAGATGAAGGTGACGACGGCTGTTGGCGTTCTTCGCTTCCTTAAAGTGCCTTTGATCCCGGCTCGAGCATCGTTCGTTAGATCTGACCTAGGGAAGACGTTGAAGTCAACATAGATCGTTGTGTCTGCACCACGCCATTGATCCCTCCTCATTCATCTGTGTCTCGTCGGAGAAGATGGAACCTCGGTGGTGGTGCAACAATGGAGGAAGGATAGGGAGGTATATAAGGAGAGGAAGTTTTCCAATGGACCCCCCTCTCATTAAAAGGCTCCTCCCTTAATAAAATATTAGACTTGACTAATATTTTCATTAACTGATCCATTTCAAATTCATACACCACCCTCATTAAATTGGAGGATTCAATTATTAATTAAGGTGGTGTCATGAATTAATGGAAGATAAGAATGTGAAGAGGTCCTATAAATGAGGTGAGTTATCAAAATTTAACAAGGGGTTTTGAAAAAGGGTTTTAAGAGTGTTAAGGGAAGATGAAAAGGTGGGGGCTCGTGTGGGCCCCAACTCATCTTAAATCCTCTCGAGGGAAGTTAGAACATCAGTGGGTCCCACCCCAACTCCCTCACATGGGCTAAACCACTTAGAAGAGTGAAATTATGTTGAGACACAACTTAATTTTCACTTAAACCACTTAGTGAAGAAATAAAAATATAAAACAATTATATTTTTATTCCCCACTAACACCCGACCAAACGCACCTCCTGAATAGGTGTTTCTAAGCAAATACTAGAACTGCGGTTTCATCGATGCCCTGAGATTTTGATTCTGAGCACCGGTTCAACAGTTAGATAAACCCTCTCATTTGTTCATTTAACGTACCCGAGCTAAACTTTGGAAATTGATTCCGGGCACACCGGGCCTCGGAATCAGGCACCGTCCGAAACTACGTTCTCGTAAAATTCCAAAGAAAACTGAGAAAAAAATTTCCTTGGATTTTAAGGGTCTTTACACATACGGTGAACTTTACCTCACTAGAGGTTGGAGATTTTGTTTACAATGGTGAATGAGATGTCCATGCAAGATGAGATGGACTCGAGCATCGTGGGATGGGCAGGATTATATCCCAGATTAGACATCTATATCTGGATGATCATGGAACATATTAGATAGATTTCCCTAAAATGGTTGATTATTTCAAGTATGCATTCCTGGATGAAATTTCATGATTATCTAAAGTGATATAGGTAGTTCTCTCCTTCAACATAGTGTCAAGAGATGCATCGGTGTACATTCATCCTTAAAGGACGTCTACCACTGGGATGAATGATCTCAAGAGGGAGATTGAGGATTTTGAGGCCAATGGATTTATCTGAACTATTACTTATTTTTGGGGTTCAACGGTCCTTTATATAAAAAATCCATGAAGAACTCCCATGTTATGTGTGGATTACCAAAAACGTAACCAACTGACAGGTAAGAACCACTATCCTCTTCCATAAATAGATGATCTCTTAGAACATCTCCACATGGCTCTATATTTCATTAATATTGATTTGGTATATGGTTATCATCATGCGTGTGATAGTCCATTACACATAACTCACACAAACATTCATAGATGGTATAGTCTCTATGAGTATTTGTTCGGTCTCATGAATGCCCCATTAGACTTCATGGCACGGATGAATCGAGTTTTACATCCTTATCTGGATTTGTCTATAGTGTTTTTCATGGAAATTATCATGGTGTATTATCACACCGACATAACAATTCCAAACATCTGTATATCATATTGGAAATAATAAGAGAGCATTATATATAAGCTAAGATAAAAAATTTACACTTCTATATAGATCAGATTCACTTACTCAGTCACATTATCTCAAAGACAAGAATTCCAGTTAACCTAGAGATGGTGATATCTATAGTTTCCTGGGCCCATCCTAAGAATATATTTTAGGTATACTGTTACTAAGGGATAATTGGTTACTATATTCATTCCATACAAGACTGCACACTCCTAGAAGCACTGCTCATGGGCTTGACAAGAAAGGGTGTGATGTCTGTATGGTCATATTCCTAGGAGATAGGCTTTTAGAAGGTGAAAGGGAGATCGACTATTTCTCCAATATTTATTTTTCCAAATCCATTAATGAGTTATAATGTGCACTATGGTGCATCATGTATCAGGTTTGGATCAGTTCATATGTAGAGAGATTGAGTCATGGAATACAGGTCTTAGTAGATGAGGGAACATGAGGGGAATTATCCAATGCATGATCTGGAGTTAGCTATACTTTTTTAGGCATTGATCTATGGGAGACATTAGTTTATTGGAGAGAATTTTTTGGTGTACATGGACCAAAAAATCCTTATCTACATATTTAGACAGTGTGATCTTATCCTGAGATAGTGAAGGTGGTTGGAATGCATATAGTATTTCAATTTCAATCATGCCTATATGCCTGGTATAAGAAATGATGTGGACGATGTACCGAGTAGGGGGACATAGATATAGGATGTTTGATGGGTTAACAGTGAGTATAAGCTTATGGATTTGTACTCTAAGATTCAATTAGTGGTGTAGGACTTTCAGGGGAAGAATTAACTTTATTATTTAGATGTTACCTATACCATAGAGGATTGAGTGGGGATAAGGAAAATATGAGATTCTAAATGCCTAGTCATATGGAAGAGTGTGGTAGGTGAGGACGCTCCTCTTTATTGGACTGTAGAAGATTATAGGATTCTTTGAGTACAAGGTCACATTTGGGTTTCAACAAACATCATGATGAGATATTGAGAGACATTCATGCTTCATCGTGATAATTACATCCTTGTATCACAAAGATGTATCATAAATTATGTCACCAATACTAGTATAAATTTATGAAAAAAGATATAGCTTGTTTTTTCACGAGGTGTTCCACCTATCAGTAGGTGAAGGCATAACACCAGTGACCAGTCAAAATTTTCTACAACTACGGATTCCTGGGTGGAAGTAGGTTGATGTTGTGAAGGATTTCATGAAATTTTTACCGATATCTCTTCATGGTAATTATATTTCATGGGTTTTTTTTAACATGATCATTATGGTTTCATATTTTATTTAGATCAAAGAAACCTTTAGTGCTGATAAGCATGAGTGGTTGAACATCTCCAACATAGTACAACTTCCTGAGGACCCTGATACTATCATCTTAGATAGGGGTATTTGATTTAAATCACTATTTTTATGTACTACTGAGTGAATTGGGTATACATTTTCTTATGAGCATGCAATACAACACCTAGACAAATGTCCAGTCAGAGCGCATGATTCAGTTGCTTGATGTTTTGATGCGAGTATTTTTCTGAGATTTTAAAGGCTCTAGGGAGAGTCATATACAGTTGTTTTAACAATCCTATAATAATAGCTTTCAAGATACTTTTTAGATGGTGCCTTATGATGATTTTTATGATATTCCAATCTGATCACCCTTGTGTTGGTTTGAGGTAGGAGATGCAACTATTATTAGAACTCACCTTATTTAGGAGACTACATTGGAGGTGAATTTGACTCAGAATGAATGGCTAATATGTAGTCTCGATAGAAATATTATTTCAATATATATAGATTACCTATGGAGTTTTATGTTGGGGATCTGAAATTTTTATGTGCTTCATAGATGTGAGGATACCAGAGAATGAGGAGATTTGTAAAGCTTTCACCACCATATGTCGGGATGTTCGAGCTTCTCGTGAGAGTTGAGCTGGTACCCTATCAAATGAAGTTACCTTAAAGGTTCTATGCCCTAAATGATGTTTTTCATGTATCTCAGCTGTGACATTACAATTCATACATGTCTCATGCCTTTAATCAGGATGAGGTTGAGTTACTGGTAGATGATCTCTTTTAGGATAATCCTATACAAATCATCGATAATAGAAAGATGGTGCTATGATTATAGTCATTTCATTTACTACGGGTGATTTTCAAGCATGTTAAAATACATGATGAGACCGAGATGTGGTAGGATGATGTTTGATCACAGTTGTTGGAGTTATTCTCATATGACACTTCACCACCCTCATAAGGGAAATTCAAGCACAAATTTCCTTAAGGGTGGATGTTTGTAAGAACCCACTTCTTTATTATGGTATAAATATTTTACATTATATAAATTATTAATAAAATGTTTATTTATAGACTATTATGAATTCCCTTGGAATTCATAAAGGTAACGAGGGTGTCTGGGGCTTCTTTGTATCCTAGAACCATTATTTTGGGGTAAACATTCTATGTTCATGGTTAGTTCAAACCATGGCGGGAAAATTTCATGTTCTGAAAAACCAGGATTTGAAAGGGAATAGAGCTAGGGGAGGCTAAAAAGTTGTATAAAATTGTTTTCTTTGGGCCACACATCCATATGAGGATGTAGGAAATTTTGATACTGGGTTTTTTTCTGATTTCTACAGAGTCAGTCAAACCATTTGAGGAAAACATATGGGGTGACCGTTCTCTATAACTAATTGTGAATGGTGAATGAACATTCTGGAAGCCATGGATATAAACTGTGTGACACTATATTTTGGGTGAAATTTCATTTTCCCCCTAATTAAATCATTAAAAAACCTAATTCTTATTTCCTCTCCCACACAACAGAGCTATCATTGGAAGATCCTCCTCAATGAATAAATTCAGAATTGAGGAATGTTCTCTATACAACCTCCAATTCAAGAACCTCTCATCTCATTGGATCAAAAAATGGCAATTTTTCCATTCCTTTTTAGTAATTACTCATTTTACTTGGAATCGTCTATTCTATTTAGGTGAAATATCATTTACCTTATTCTCATTGTCTTCGTCAGTTATTTATTTGTCACCAAATATTAGTCAAAACATGATCTTATACAGGACGATCTATCCTCTACTAAACTATAATAGGTGGTCTCATTCATTAATGTTAATGTCTATGGGTTTATATACGTAGTTTTACCAACCTCCAAATTCTTGGTTGATGCCTTTAAATGATTTTTAAACGTAGAAATAATTTGTTAATATTGTGCTATATAATTAAAGAGGCCCATCAATGAATGATAATTGGTTGAACAACTTGATTTGAAACCATGCATTATATGGAGGCTATGATGGCATATGAGTTGTATACCTTAGGGTGTGCATTTTTTTCCTTTCTGATTGGATGTGAATTATAATTGAATCCATTAATTAGAATTTGAGTAGAATTGTGATGCCTTTTTTAGTGGAATTGTTTAATGTAAAGGGATGGTGGGCCCTGACCCTTGGAACTTGCCTTGTAATGGCTTGTTTAAGCACTTGATGCTTGTTTTAATGAAATTCATGCATGAGTGGTTTAAAGGAAAGCCTTCTAAGCTTAGCCCATGATTTGAGTCACCCTCTAAGGTGAGTTTTAAATGGAATGTTATTAGTTATGACCTTGATATGTTTAAATAAAATTGATTAAATGGTATTAAATTGATTGAATAATTATATTCCTTGGGTGACACCTAGATTCATATGAGAATTACATATACATACTCAATTTGATTCTAACATTATTATAACCAAGTGGTATTTGGAATCCCTGGTGGACTGCAAAGGATGGACTCAAAGGATTTGATATTATAGTTCAGGTAACACATGGATTCTATATAGAATGAAAATTACAGAATCATAGAGAATCTGATCATTATTTCATGGTTGATATTTTGGATCCTTTAGTGGAACGCCAAGGAGAAACTCGAATGACAAGGATATTATACGAAACATATAGAAAACCTTGGGTTCTTATGGTGTTTTCTATGGAAATGCTTTGAGGGTATTGGTTTACATTATACCTGAATCAATACATGGAATCCAAATTAGGAATTCCATATATAGGATCAAGTACATAAATCGAAAAAATATTAAATGAGTTATATGATTCATCTCATAATCCAATGATTAATCTAGGATCGGTCATGAACAAATACTTTATGGGTGACTAGTTTAGGCATCCTTTGTTTACATGACTTCACGGGGGATGTCGGGATACATTTTATGTGTCAAGAAATTTTATTAAATGAAATTAAACCATTAAATGATTTTTATTATACACGAGAACCTAGAGTTTATTGGAGGTTTACTTTTAGAACATACATGATTATGAAATTATTGCCTATACATTTTCTATTACACATATTCACTGACTGGATGGTACTTAACCTTGGGTGGTTTCCTAATAGAGATCAGTCTCACACAGTGTTCAAGCTACCCTGGGTACCCATAAAAATTATATGATTACCTATATTTATAAGGTAATGTTTCATGTTATGGGTTTTGTATCGCTGCTTATGAGAAGTGGAGAATGGGACTAAGCTAAGGCATGTGATACTAGTAGGGAAAAGTTTTGTCTTTTTGTACTTTTGATACATGTGTTGTATTGTATTGTTATGTTCCTTGTCTGTATTATTTGAAAATACTTGTATCGCCATCATTGTATATGAGATTCCTTTTGGTATTGTAATCTATTACTCTTACTGGTCCATTGTATGATTGATTTATTTCTTCCTCTACTTACTTTTTATTGTGATTCTATTATGATAAACTCTGGTGATGAGGTAATTATCGCCCCACAAGCACACGTAGGTGCTCTATAATTGTTAGAAACCTATGGATTTTGGAAATATGTTCT
Source organism: Viscum album (assembly GCA_963277665.1). Taxonomy (NCBI): domain Eukaryota; kingdom Viridiplantae; phylum Streptophyta; class Magnoliopsida; order Santalales; family Viscaceae; genus Viscum; species Viscum album. The sequence goes on from OY728130.1 coordinate 305,016,010, forward strand.
TGAAGCCATGTGGACAACAAGGATCGGGTAAATATTCAGAAACATCCAGGTCTAGGAAATTATTGTTTTCATTATTTATAAATTCCATAACATGTCATGACTGCTATTATGTGTAACATAATATGTTATTTTCTCCTAAGAATAGTTTTCACACTGAAATGTCATATTAGTTCCCCACTATGATGAGAAACTATAAGTTCTACAATAGTGTTATTAAAAATATATATTCTATTGCTAGATCAAATCACATGATTTCACAAATTATACCATCTATAATGTGTAGAGACTCATATAACAATAAGGAGCCTTCTCATGGTGTACTACCTTGGAAATCTCTAGCATAGGATATTATGAAAATGATACCCATGAGTATAATATCAAAATTTATATGTGTCATTGCATATTCCTCTCTGAATACATATTTATAATATTTAGAATTTATGATTAATATTAATAAGTGTTATAATTTATGTAAATTGATGTATTTATGAAAACTATGATGATATATGTTCACATTGAGGTATGGTTTTTTTGGTACATCAGAGTGATATTAATTTAATGAATAATGGTAGAAAGGAAAACTCCATTTTTTCATTAATATAAGTTCATGTATCATACCCTTTGATGAAAATGATATACCATAAATAACACTATAGACATGGTTTTCTATAAGAATGTTCGATATTTGGAAATTCAAAGAAAGGGAATTTGAGCACATAGGTTGATGGAAGCATCAAGAAACGAACACAATTAGATTTATCATGAGAAATGGTTTATTTTACAAATTAATAATTTATATGACAGATTATGTAACTGAAACATAAATATCATTCTCTAGGGATTTCTTGGCCTATTGTTGTTTTATAACCATGGAATTTAGGTTGATTCTACTAATTCCAGGAAGAAAGAGTCCACGAGGTTCACACACTATGCATATCTATAATCTATGTTAAATAATATATTATTATTTATTATTTAAAAAATTGAATCAATTTATTCCCTCATATGGTTTAATAATTATTTATTTAATCTTGATTACATATATTTTCTCCCCAATTATTGAAGAAATTATTTTTCTGTTGATATTTTAAATAATGTTTTATTTTCAATTTAATGGATATTATATTTATTTATTTATTAGATTGTAATGATGTGATAAATATTTATTAAATAAATATTCATTATTCACGAAAAAAAATGTTATGGGGGAATATTATAAATATTTTAATTGGTGAGGGAGAAATGAAATATATTTAATATTAATGGAATAAATAATATAAAATTTTATTTTGTGAGTATAGTGAATGTCATGAGATTATATTAGTATTATTATTTTTAGCCTAGTGTTCTATTTGGGATAAATAAATAATAAAAGGGACTGTTGATTTTTTTATTCTAACCATATAGGTATATAAACCCAATTATATTATATTACTAATTGATCCAACTCATTTGTGTTTTTCATGATGAAATTTTGAGTTAATCCTCTCAGTCATTAGAGAACTCCCTCTCCCAATCCTCTCCCATGAAAAATTCGTATTCTTCTTCCACATTCTACTATCGAGTCCATAGATATCATTAAAATCTTTTGGAAATGATTATAAGGGTGAGAAAAGGAGAACGATTCAACCAATAGAGTCTATTAATATAGTACAGGAAAATTCCTACAGACAAATTTGGAGATTTATATAACACATTTAGATCACCTCTTGAGTGAATCTATTATTGAATAAAACAATGAAATGAATGTATGACATATATAATTGCAATATACATCAATGAACAAAGAATTTATCAAAATCTAATTCTTTAATTGTATAAATTAATTATAAATAATTTTTTATGATCTTGTGATCCATATTCAACATTAGGAAATTATATATATTATTTGATTCAATTCAATTCAACATGGAATTTATCATGATTTAAATCATGGAATAATTTTTTATCTTGACCAAAAGAAAAATTGGACATGACCCCTCAGATGATTCCTATGTTTCGAGAACCTACATGTGGTATTAGAGGGAACACATTTTTTTATAATTATTAAAACTTATTGGTTGATTTGTTAATAATTTAGTATTTTTCGATTCTAGTATAAAAAAATATTTAATATGAATTGTTATATCTAATATAATCAATTTTAATTTCTTGGAAAAATATTCATTTCCGTAAATGTCATAAATAATTTAAATTTCAACATCTCATCCAAAGGTGCCGAGGAGTCCGGCCATATGACATAAGAGTACCCGTTGTGTAACACAGAGGTACAAAATGTGTAATAGTTTTCAATGTTGCATGAATTAATTCATACTTAATTAATTTTGTGTTCATTTATTACTTATGGTGAATTTAATTAAACACCCTAGGTTGATTGAGCAACACTTGAACCCAATCATCTAGAGTACGCACCGTGTAACTTCTATACACGATGTGTAATACCTTTGTCACAGATGGTCTATGAATCCTCTTACATGGAAAACATGAAGATTGAACATATAACTCAGAGAATAGATGCCATGTATCCCATGTACATGAAATGTACAAAAATATTATCATCTGATTGGTTAAATGATGAGCCCATACGCAGGTGTCGATAATTTATGGTGAGAATGTCACATGACAAGTAAATTCCTATAAACAAATGTTGTAATTTAATCTAATTATGAAGAATTGAAAATTAATTTATTATATATTAAAAATATTATCGACATATGTTTTTTGTGTTCATTAAGTTGATAATACACACCATTTGATGGGTCATATATATATATATATATTTAATTTACTAATTAATCAATGTATAATATTCTGATATACATCTCACGTATAAGATATATTAAAGTTATTAATCTATGCACATTGAATCACTACACTGAATGTAAATACCTTGTGTTTCATGTGGTCATTACGTTGATAGTACATTCTATGAAATAATTTGGTATGTCAGTTGTGCCACAAGGCATATCAGTAAATTGTTTTTGAGTATAATACATGTTGGATAGTTTGGACAATAACTAACTATGTGGCCACTATGGTACATTTTGACCACAAATAAATTTAAATAAATTTATTTAATTTTTTTAAAATTATAATGGATCATAATTTCAAGAAAATAATGATGAGAATTAAGTGAAATTAAATTATTAATAAATATTATAATTAATGGATTCAAATATGATATATCTTAAATAATAATGATTAAAAATGAATGCTAATTTTATTAAACGCATAATTCATTGCATGCATGTGGATGATCATGATCTTATAATAGAAAATTTTATGTGATTGGTTTCATGTAATTTATTATAAAATTAAAATGTTGACCTACATTTCATATATCATCTCATTATGTAAGGACCGGTGTGACATTGGATTCTTTTATGTAAACCACTTATCCATCCTTTTGTTCCCTCACTCTTATGTGAGTAAAAGCATATTTCACTGATGAAACTCCTAGGAAATAGGATCTATTTATTGTTTGGATTCAAGGAGAAACAAATCCATGAGAGATTCATAGGTGGATAGGTGTTTCGAAGGAAAATAGGATGACTGAGGCGAATTCGGTTAGGTCTAATGATTGATTGTGAGGGATTAATTTCATTCACAATCACTAAAATCGGGTAACCATTGTCCCTCTTAATGAAAACTGCCAATGGGTCTCCCATATATAACTAGGTAAAAAACTGCATTCTAATGGAAGGTGTTCAGTTAGGTTTTCAGACCCAATAACACACGGGGACTCACAATAGTCGGGCGGATGAGAGGTCTGGATCATCACACCCTTTTGGTGGGGAATTGATTCCTACTTTAGGAATCTCTTATAGATTTAATATATATTTGAGATTATATTCCTAATCTTGTTATGATATTGGTTTCCCTAGGAAATGTTCTTAGGAGAACCCCATAATGTGTAGAAGAAGGGGTTCCCATTAGTGAATCCATCAGTAAGTATCTAAGGATATTCATTATTTTCCAGGAAATGAATAGATTCATATATGTTGACGCTACATAAAAAGGATCTTTAGAATTTACTTCCAAATAAGGAGGTGGTTAATATTTCGGGGATGGGAATGTGCCATTATGAGGAATCCTACATTTCTTATTTATTACAAGAATCAAAAACCATGTAGTTCGTTAAAACCATGTGTTTTAACATCTCGTGGGGAGGAAATATGTGTTGGATCATATGCATCATATATTTGAGCATGAGTCTCAAGGTGAAATCCTATGTATCATAGTTATAGGATGAATTAGAGATCTCATAGTTCGATCAAGCCCTTGGGAATGGGACCATGGTATATTCCATCATATGGTGGATTTTTATATCATTACACTCATTATGTCAACATACTGATATGTACCTAGATGGTGGAGATTCATTATGGAAATTATACGACTATTTCACCTCCCTAATCCCAAATAATCTACAATCGGTTTGGGAAACAAGTGATAACTTTTAATCAGCATCACTCTAATTTTATTTAGTGATAAGGTGATGGGACTGCCATTGGGATGTTTTAAAATGAATATCGAGCCCCAAGGAGGTATCTTATATGTCTTGTTAATGTAAAGAATCAAAGTTACCATAGTTCAGTTGGATTCTCAGTCTGCTAATGGAAGATGATGAATTATCAGACTATGCGAAAGATTGGGTCTCAATGGATGAAATGTTGGTTATAAGAGGGACATTCCCTGATGTCAGTTCCCACATGAATTATGGAATTAAGAAGATGTCCTACAAATCCTATTTATTATATGAACTACATTCATTGAAGTTCAATTTATTGAGTATTACACACTAAAGTTTCCAATTATTAATTTTATGACCATTCCAACTCCCTAAACCCTTGTGATCTATGATAGTTATAAGAAATAAGGTATGGAAATTATTGTGTTTCATTACTTGTGAATGTGGGACATATTCACTAGTATTTTCCTTTCAATTCATAATATAGAGGCTAGGCATTGAGGTGTTGTCCAACATATCATGTTTATAGAAGTAATCCTAGTCATCATAGTTCACCAGATTGGTGATTAGAAAATAAATCTTCCATTATGATTGGGGCATACACAGTAAGGATGGAAAATGTTATCATGTCCGAGGTTTCCCATTTGAGTGGGACTAGTTTTCTTCCTTACCTTATTGATATCCTTCTTATAATGCTTTGATTATATATATTGAAATGTCGAAGGATGTTTAGACATGAATAGTAATATTTTGGACATGTTAAAAGACAATAGTATGATCCAGTTGTATTTTTACTAGGGACATCAGATATCCTGGATTGAATTTTTAGGGCCATAGGATAATCAATGATAATATGTTCAGAGGTAATCGAAAGACTAGGCTGGTTGATACCAGAATCCACTTCATGATCCTAATAGACATGATTATAGGGTGTTTCTTGATCCAATATAATTTCCCTACTGCCATCATGAATGATTTATGACATGCATCGAGGGAATTGTGAGTGTCAATGTTACATTTCTAGAGGGTGAAACATGATCCAGGATGACATTCCGGGAAGACATCATGATATACCACTACTGTACCAAAAGGGAATTGCTAGATATAGTTGACAATATCATGTGATATTGTGTGACTGAGACGGCAAGTATGGTTCCACCATATGAGTCGGGTGACATGTCATCAGGACACCACACTGTTTGGATGTTGATCCTGTAAGTCATCATGATCCTTGTGTGGCATGCCCGATGGATTCCATGTCACATTCATTGATATGTCTATAGAACATTTCATGATCCAAATAGTATAACGATGGTGTATTGTGAGATCTTTGTGACATGTTCAACTATTGGCACATGACCAAGGTGGTACATGTGAAGCACATGAGGATCATTATAAACATTCTTCACATAATTCTCTCATCATTTTTTCTTCATTCTAGCCTTTTAATACTTTACAATATACATTTCTAGTGTTATCTTGTTTTATGTTTCTTGTGATCTATCAGATATGTGGGGTTTTCTTCATGTGATACACCAAAATACATTCACATGATCTACGCATGATCATGTGAAGTTCTTATGAATGTTTCATGATCACTTTTATTGTTCAATATATTTTACATGATAAGAAGCTTTCTCAGTCATGATATTAGCTAGTTTCTGAAACTTTTGCAGGGTGTGCCATCATGCATTTCGAAGTACGCTGGTGTAACATTTGATTCATGAATTGAAACTTTCCAAAGGTATAATTCATTCATTAAATTCTTTGGGTATTTATGATCCATGATCAAAATAATATAATGGGATGTATGTTGCTCCTACCAAGGATACCTCCTTGCAACTCATCACTTAGTCCGGGTCTCCCTCATAGTGGGAATTCATGTTCGTGGAACTCATTATTGGGGACATCTCTTTGTAGATTCCTATTGATTGAACTAGTTCTATTAATACATTCCAATGTGTCTTGAGAGGTAAACAACCTTTAGTTAGTAGAGTCGTCACATTGGGCATTGTTTCCACATCTAGACATTGGGAACATTGGCCTCGTGTAATCTTCCTCTAGCTTGGGAATATCATGGATGAATCTTTGGCACAAAACTAAAGGTATATTTTGTCGATTGAAAGTTATCTAATCCCAAATACATATATCTTATAAGGATTTCACATTAGGAATGAAATTTTTATCATTAGGTAGTTGATTCCATAGGCCCATATTAACAAAGTATTTCCCCTCATTAATCCCATGCCTTTCATGAGATAACTATTAAAAGTCATGAGTTTAACACCTTTTGGATATATGATAAGGTTGATCTGAATGGCCCCTACAAGCGGATCAAGAAGGTGTGTCCCTAAGAGGGAGGATTTTTAGACAAAGGTGTTCATGCCAGAATACCCCTTGAGATGGACATAGGGTTTAAAATTGTATATATATACATGATCATGGCACCACTTGAGTAATGTTTGGGAGTTGTGTCCCTATTAGAGAGAACATAAGAGGTTTACCAATTTATGGATCACAATTCCCTATAGAGGAATATCTAGGAAGTGTTTCCCATAAATAGAAAATTTCATGACCCGAAGGTCTATCAGACACCTCGGGAGATGGATAAAGGAGTTACATCACAATGAGTGAGAACCTAGGCTAAACATTTCTTGGGAATGAAACTCAAAAGGTATCATGTGTACCTTGTTTATATGACAGGGAAAAAAACAATGTAGTTAAATGCTTTAGTTTAAGGTCATGTGACAGGACATGTCCATGCTATTTAATATTAGGTGGGAAGGAATCTCACATCATGAAGGAAGCATAAGAATGTGATGGTGTGGGGATTATGCTTGAAATATTCCCAATGGAACTGGAGGAGATGAGGTATCCTAGTTGAGGGGTGGGATCGTTTTGGTGTTGGGATTGCAGAGGATAAGGATGGATGAAGATTTTGGTATTGAACCTCATGAAGGCTTCTTATGTTTCCCAATTAACTGGTAATTAAATACCACATAGTTTAGAACGGTTGGAGATTACACCTTATGAGGATGCCCATGTGATTGTGTTATGTGGTTGGGAACTACATTTAGGAATGTACCATTGGGTGAATATGTTTTGTGTTTATACATATGACAACCTGTATATGCGAATGTGATTGTTATTGGGCTTTACACTTGAAGAGGATTCCCAAAGAGTTTTAGGCCATGCATATTCCATGAAAGTTCTCAACCTCCAAGACCATGTGATTCATTTTCATTATTAGTAAAAAGAGAAATTATATGATATAAATTCTTTATGAATTTTTTCTAATGGTTGATAGATTTGGGGCTGAAAGGGAGTGAGAGAGGACATTGGAATTCCCACACATCACCATTGTCTTGCATGTTGGGGAGGTGAATAGGATCAGGAGTAATGCATCATTCAAGAAATTATATAGGCTTACTTCTAGAAGGATTCCCTTGAAGTATCTTAATAAATGTTGATAGGATATAATTCCATGTGAGGATGATCTAATTCCCTATGAGGGTGTGTGATGTAGAGACCATCCCATGTGAATCACACACGAAGCATCATGTGCATATTTTAAATGTAATTTCCACAGTTTGACATCATGTTTTGAGGACCATGGAGCTAGTAACTTTTAAATATTGCAGCACATATATGGGGAACTCAGTCCTTACCCCTTTGGATTACCTAACTACTAATCAGGAACCTATGGGAGGGGAATGGCTTTATAAATACTAGGGTATGATAGTGTGGAGGTGTGTTAAATCTTGAAGACGACTTTAGTGTTCATATAATGAGAATAAATAGGCATTTTTATGCCAATGATGTGAAGAAAAATGTCTTTTGGAGTCTTTGGCCACACATGGAGTGTAGTGGGATACAAAAAATAGGTGTCATTGGTCACATAGGGACTATTGGTGTAACAAGACTAGTCCTAGATGGGTATTGGGAATATGATCACTCAACCTTCATGAAGAGTTTTTATCAGAAAGGAGGATTCCTGGGGAGGCACATAAGAGTGTTTTCTTGAATTATAGGGCATATTAGATTGGGGATTCACAAATACCAGGTGCTTCATAGATTCTAGTGGCTTCTTAAAGGAGGAGGCTTCACAAAACATGTGTACCCTGGCTCAGGATGATATCATGTTTCATGAAAGGAGTGATTCCTGATGGTTTGATGCTCTATAAAATCTCATGTTCCCCTTAGGGGCTTATTCTATCATGTAAGGAATAAGACTTCTCAAATGTAATATCCAATGAATTTGGATACTATCAATAACACACATAATTGGGTTTGATGAAGCTCGAGTAAGTTGGATGATCCATTTTTGGCCAGGTTCGTGATGCTCAATTGGATTAAGAATTGTAATTAATTCAAAAGATGAAAGTTCACGTAACTAAGCATAAAATATTGGAAAGTGGGGATTAATGATAGGGTTAGGGTATTGAAAATATGGGAAGATATTCTTGAATTAAATGTGTATTTTTGAATGGGAATGTTTATGTCAGAATCATGATGCACAACATCAATCTTTAGCATGGTCACAAAGCTCCATCGAACTCGGGTTGGGAACCATCCTAAAATCACTTGTTCACAAAGTAGGATACTTGGACAGGAGAAATGTGAGCTTAGAATATTCGCAATGTGGTAGTTCATCACAGAATAGACAACTTTAGAGGGATTTTTTCCTTTTTATCTTGGATTTTCTCCGAACTAGTTTCCACTTCCAATATTATTCCCTTGGAACATATTTTGGTTCCAACCCCCCCACCCCCCCCCCCCCCCACACACCAGAATGGGAGATGATGGGTAAAGGAGTGTCATATTTTGGGTGAGAATATCAAAAAATTGACAATATTCTCCATTTCATAAATCCCATTCATGATGTTCATGCATGATGTTGTTCCATAATGATTGCATGGTGTGAATTCCATCACGAGGAAAAGCCTAGACATAAGCCTATAAATATAATGCGGGGGGGGGGGACAAAGTAGCTTGCATTTATGAGAAGAAAACATTTTTTATCTCTATTTTGGAATCTCATGGTCTCTACGAATGTACTCTTTGAACTCTAACATAGAGATTTAGAATTTTGGACTTATTTGTGAACATTACATAGGGAAACAAACTCAATGAACAACATATTCAAGAAAAATTCCCTAAGACTCATAGATATGTGAATTTAGATCTATGAACTGTCTTTGCAAATGAAAATCGTGGAATACTACCTAGAAAACACATAATTCTCTAATTCATCAGCCCCTTAGTATGTTATTTTTGATGTCCCTCAAGCAGAAGAGATGGAGGAAAACATCTAGGTCAGGGTGTGCATCCACCGTATTTGGTCCCAGAATAATTACTTTGATTTTTTCAGAAGATGAATAAGAGTATACTTTGTGAAAGGGGGTTCTTCTTTATGGATTCTACATGTGGGATGATGTATTTATTCCGATGGTGAGATGGAATGTTTCATCCTACAGGTTTAGGGGAATACCAGGTTAATACTAGTGTCAATATAATATTGTAGGATGCATATTATAATACCATTCACCCATTAAGGAATATTTATTCTACAACCATATCAACTGCATTGATGGGTATTATATGGAGGATGAGGAATCCCTACTGCAGTGTCATATGGTCATCCAAGAGGGTATGGGGGTGCCAATAAGTGATGTAATGATTTATGGTATCTACTCTAGGGTAGAAACTAGATAGAATAATGGGGATAGTCCTACTATATATTCACATCATTCTAATAATTCTAGGAATATCTAAAGTGGGTGTTAATCTTTGATGTTTCTTGGGCTTCATGGTTTCATGATTATCAGTTGTAAAAGATCATTCCATAGCTACTGGGAAAATGGTTACTAGGGACCAATTCATTTCATCTGCATAACAGGGAGGTCATTATCATCCTATGGTACCTTCACCAAATCTCTGGGATCCCAATCCTAGGGTCAATTTATGAAAAAAAATTCCCAATAGATAACGTATGGGGGAACCTAGAAAATCTACTAGCTCTAGAGAAGGAGAAACTGGATCTGAGGTATGGAATTATTTAGGAGAAATAAGGGATGAGGGGTGTTCCCTTTAATAAGTGGTTTAGTTAGTAATTGAACGTACTGGAAGAAGGTCTTACCAATGGGTATTATCTAGGTAGGAAGTTATTGAAGAGTCCACACACATGTCCAATGGGATACCAGTGTGGAAAGGAGGGATCATAGTAGTGTATTTGGGAAGTGATCCTATGGAATCTATGGGGAAACAATGTCATGACTAAGGATCAACCTGTCGTCTAGATGGAAAGATTCACCATGATTCCAATTTGTGGGTGGATTATACAAATGAGGGTTATTCACATGGGGTTGTGACCATGCATCATCATAAATGTGGTAATTTTGGTGACAAGAAAATTTTTCAACCTTATCATCCCATTACTTGAAATATTATACGATGTATTTTTTCAAATCATAAAATGGAAGGTGCTGCTGTTAATGTGTAGGATTTTCTATTTTATGTATAAATAGGTGGCCATGCACATGGGGTGTTATGGGAATCTAAACCCCATTTCCACTAACACAACATTTTTCTAGATGAAAATTTTGATCTTCCTAAGGAGTCACGCATTCAATCATGTCCGTGAGAAAGTGTTTAATAAGGTTTGGTTAGGGGATCACTTAATGTTTAACCCATGCAACCTTTTTATAGGGGGTGTGACAGATGATATCACATGAACTGAGGAACATAAATTTTATTTAATGGACCTCAGAGGTTGGGTACTGATAACTGTAGTCAACTACAAGCTAGTCTTCAATCCATGAACACCACACTAGATTGCATGTCAATTCAGGTGCATGCAGATATTGACCTCAATGGTGTACTCTGAGGCTCTTTATGAGTGTCATCCTTCGGTGATGTGTCTTCTATAGTGCATGTTCAAATGAAATGATGGAACATTGCAGAATGTGATTCTTCCACCCAATGTTATATATTTCCTTTCAAATTACTTTTTGTTGAGTGGGAAAATTTAATATCTTGAGGTTACGCAAAGAGACTAGGTCACCCGAGAAAACCAAAGGGTGGGTCCTATACCATGAGACTAGGGCCATTTTACATCTACAAGGTGTCGTGGTGGAAGAGAATATCTAGTGTGTAGCGGTCTGGAATTACTTACAATGGACTATAATTGATAACTATCGGGGCACTCCATGGGTGGCTACACCCCCTGGGCGTGACACACCACCATCCCCAGTGGCATCCATTTCCTCAAGAAACCCTTGGGTAGAGAACCATGCTTCTTCCAACGCTCACATGTGAGAGTTCCCAAGGATCAGATACATTCCTACCTCCTTTTCCTTTGATACAAACTATAGATACACAAAGATTGATGTGCATAGACATTACATTACCTTTGCAGAATACAAAATACATAACAAAAACAGACACCAAAGGACCGTAATAGTTTAGTGTCTTTGGAAATGTGGAACATAATCTTCTAATCGGGTGAAAGATCTTCAACATCTCCCATATAGATATTCCCCTTTTCTTTTCTTACCTAAAACCTTTTTTTATATCCTGTGGAAAATAAAACATAAAAAGGGTGATCTCAAATTCTCAGTATGGGTAAACATATAGGAAATAAAACAATACATAAACATTTGAAAGAAAAAACTTGAACATAAAATCTAAATATCAAAATCTTGAGCAAAGACATAAATATTGGAAGTACGTAAGAAATATATCATAATGGAACATCAATCATGATAAAATTGCATGGGAAGAAACAAGTAATTGTGGAAAACCATTAATAACATGATATGATTTCCATAGTAGCCATGGCATATCTTCCAAGACCATCTTTGTGGACAAAGTCCCTTTCTGAATCACGTTCACTCCTCATTCCAGTCCTGTATCACTAAACCCGATTAACTTATCATTCCATCCATGTCTATCTCATGAGATATAAATCTTTACCAAATGCATTGGAGGGAGATATAGGTCCCACCGATCACATAATGAAATCATTCTTATGTGTGCCACAACATAAACATAAATCATTCATCATAACCCAAAGAATAAAATGGGTTTCATAAACATCATCCAATCACAACATAATCCATATAAAACAAATGGATATCATTTCATCATAATAAAAGTGAAACCATGTAAATATTAGAGACATTATACTTGAAACATACACATATGAAATAATTTCATCTTATTTGTAAAATTGTTTTGATAAAACACTTGAAATGAATTCTTGAGGAAAATATCCTTGCTTCTACAAAATCATTTTCTTTTCACAAAATTTCATGAAATTTTAAAAGAAAGGAATTTTTTTAAAATAATCTTGAAATCTTGTACAGGAAGATTCATGTGAATAAGGATTTATAAAACCATAAGAATCCATTTATGCCGTATAAGTTTAAAAAACATTCTTCTTGTACTTTTGTCGAAAAAGTCAAAAAGTACCTCGTATGGTTAACAAAAGAAAGATTCCTTCCATACGATGTTGTAGAAGTAAAAAAAAAGGGTAAAAATGAATTTAAACATACATGGAAGAAATTTAAAAATTTTATGAAAAAAATTTGAGAACATATGGACATGTATAATAAACATAACCCCAGTAAATACTTCGAATAAACAATCTCAGATAATAATGAGATTGGAATAATTATCCCTTATCTTAGGTCTGATAGGCTGCGTACGTATCCGAACCTCCTGTATAATGATTTAAATAATGTTATTGACTTACTATAGAATCATATTCATTGTTATGATATCAAATGTGGTTCACTTATGACCTATATTACCCGTTCATTTACAAATACCATGTTAAAGCAACATTTTGGGTAACATTGTTTCATTTATCATACGTGTTTGGACTTGTTGTTATCGATATTATTATTACTTATATCATGATTTACTTACTTACAGAATGTAAATCATTATTTATATATCATATATATTTAGTATATATATATATATAATAGATTGATAAATGAAATGAAATACACCATTCAAGGAGACTGTAGGTCGTACTTACGCATGAATGTTGTTTTACATTCCTTATTGACTTGAATGGAAGTAAGTAGATGGAATATATATATATACATACATAATGTAGCTTTACCATGTCATATATTTCATTATTATTCATTATAAATAATTAATAATCATTCTAGAGTGGTTAACATGGAGGATGAATCTCATCGCATCGTAGCGACGGTAATTCGTACGTACGCACGAGCGATGATACCGTTCTCATAATTATTGAATTAAATTGGAGTGGATGATATAATATCTCAGAATCAGTATGATGTTATGATAACCACATATATTTATTCTTTACACCGTTATACCCATCCAAGTAAAGTGGTGGTGGAAAACAAATTACACCACGACGTGGAGACAGTATTCCGTACGTACGCACGCGCGGTGATTTCATTTTCTGTAGGATGGATAAAAGGTGAAATGGGGTTGTTTAATATATATAATACAATATCAGAATATTTGTGATACTTAAGTTATTACAATATAATGAAACAACTAAATAAGAAGAAGTTGAAGAAGAATGAAACTTGCAAGAATCGGTAGAAGAGATTACCTCTTCTTTGATGCACCTCTTTTAAACTACCACTTAAGGCACTAGGGTTGGCCTTCTGAGGAGACCAGAACATATATAATGTTTCTAGGGAAGTTAATAAGGGAAATTGTCAGGGTTTTTTCGAGCTTCAAGGCTCAAAATGTCCTGAAGAGAAGAGGGAAGGGGTGCCCTTTTTATAAGGGAGGAGAGGGGTACCTATGGAAACCTCAAAAATATTAATTTAATATAAATTCAAACCCCACTTAAAAAATTCCAAAGTGACCCAAATTCGGATATTAGATAATATAGGTTTTTAATCTATTCAACCAATTAAATTTATACATGTCTTGGTTTTATTTTAAAGCTTATCATTTTGATTTATCCTTATTTAATCTATTTAATTTTATTTGTGGTAATAATGTTATAAATTTTATATGATTATGAATACTTACATATGTTTTGTTAATTATACATAATGTGATACATTATGACATATTAGATCATATAAATTTTAATTTGTAATTTTAAAAATATTTTTGTGATTTTTAAACAATTTAATAATATAAATTATCAATAGTGTCAATTTTGACACAATTAATTTATTTGGATTTACATAAAATACAAAGAGATTATAATTTATAAACAACCTATTTAATATAATAATAACAAGTAATAATAATCTAGAAAATTATTGGATAACATTAATTAGTTTAGATAATATTTATTTTAATATTTTTAAAACTGTTTATTTGATATTTCAATCAATAAAATAATTTCAACATCACTATTGTGTCACCTTTAATAATATATATTTAATACATAAAAAATATAAATAAATTCAAATGATGTAGATAGGATTATTAGATTTATAGAGACAATTCTTGTTCGATGTTTCATGAAGATTATTACTAAATTAAAATTATTATACTTATAAGATTTAAGAGACTGACATGTTGTCACTTTCTTTGGTTTTAATAATAATTATATTATTTCATTTTCAAAAGACCTTGAAATGAATCTAGTACGACCCATAGTTGATATGGGACGACTTGTATTTATCAAATTGGATTTTTGTAAGTTTTAGGGTAATTTTATAATCTTATTTTTACCCTTAATTACAAGATTTACCTTTAACTGTAGTAAATAAAAATTACAGTAGCTACTATTCATAATATCAAAAAAAATAAATGTAACATATTAACATAATTTAGACCCACTGAATTCTAATATGGAATCCATTTTTCAAAATTCAAAACACAGAAGATGCTATAATTAATTTAAAATTAATCCCGTTGTTAAGAAAACTGGTTCTAAAAGTTAAAACATTGCCATAGATTGAAATACTTTTACGTATGAATTCAATGTAAAATTAATGGTAATTATATAAATTATATTAAACGAAAAAAATATATTCTATTTATACTTTAAAACCATTAAATATTATAATTTAACCATATAAATTATTTCAAGGGAAAATTTTGTTTTTAATTAAAATATAACGTTTTTTACTATTCATTAAAATATGAAAGTTATCAGAATAATATGAAAAAATTATCCAAAGTAAATTTTTATATCCTGATTCCAAAGAAGAATTTAATTTTGACAAGTTGAACTTATAAACATTTCAAAAACTATATTTAATGTGGGTGTGCCATCAAAAGGCATCAAAACTACATTTATTTTAAAAATATTAATTTTACCTGAAATATTTATCTTATTCTAATACCATGTTCTAGAAAATGTGTAAGATGAATAATAATGTTATAAAATTAAAAATTTAATTAATAATATTCATAATGGATAGTTCATAATAATATTATAATAATATATCATTGTTTAGTGAAACCCGATATTGCGTACAACACAAGCTATCGAGAAAGGTCGTGATTGTGTGTAATGCAATCCACGTCAGGGTTGTGTGTAGTGAAATACTCCTTTATTGTTCCGTATAACAGAATAAAACTGTATTTCATTTATAAATTGAATATATATATATATATACAATGAATTTTTCGTAGAATAACTACTATCAAACGAACTTGAAATTGTGTGTAACACAATCCAAGAATAGTGTTGCGTATACTGCTAGCTAATACGGTGTTGCGTATAGCGCATGGTAATCTTGGTGTAGCATACAATAGAATATATGAATGAAATTAAAAAAATATATATATCTCATAAAATATCGAGGTGTTATATTATACCCCCATGAAAATGAATTTCGCCTCGAAATTCATCGGGGTTATAAATGGTTTACTACATGAAAGTTTCTTTCATAGAAACCCACATCGTAAAAAGGAATACTAAAACATAATTTTATAAAATAGAGTATGAAACATAACGGTAACCCAAATCAACTCATCACTAGGTTTCCAAAAATGATAACATTGGTGAAAATATGGATATATAAGAAAAAATCTAACCATCAAGTCCTGATGGAGACTGGTAGAGAACATGGTTTTTGAAAAAGCCAACAATCACAAAGCCATAAATTTTTTATGATCTAAGGTACCATCTGATTCATCGGATATAAGGGAACTAGGAAAAAAAATTGGTTTTCAATATCATTTCCCTGAAGTTTAAAATTATGAATTAGAAGAAATACTAACTTTATTTTGGTAAAATCTCCCAGTTGTTTGTGCCTTGAACAATTTCCACTTCATCTCTCAAAAAATTGGAGTTGAATTTGGAATTCGTGAAGTGTTAGCAGATCATCCGATAGAATGATAGGTCATTCCATCTATTCTCAACAAAAAGGTTAGAACATGTCATTATAATTCCACCTATAGTGTGATAATAAATTAATCTTAAAATGAAAAATAACTTATACTATCCTAAATGGGTAACATTTAAATCCTTCCAAAAATAAAAATAAAACTAAAAGGATGTGAACTAAATCCACTTAACATTTGTCTCCCATATCTCATAAGGTTGTTCTTGATTGTCACGTTCCTTAATCATGTATTCTCTTGAAACAAAAATTAATATAAAACCTTAGGGAAAACATGAATTCTGTCAAAAGTTAACTCTTTCCACATACCAAAATCCCAAAAATTCTATATACTCAAACCATGATATCACTTTGTCCTTGTATCAATCATGAGCTCATGAATACCATCAAACATATTATTTTCTCCATATCCCTTCATTATGTGCATATCATCTATTTTCCAAAAATATTTCAATCTCTATTCATGGTTACCAGTACCATAAAATTATTAAAAACCAAAATAGACCAATACATAGATATTCCAATATTCCACGATACTATAAATGAGATCCCAAAACTTTTTTTTGGATTTCAGTTACATAAACACATTATCATTCCACCACATCATTGTCATACTCAACATCACCAACAGTGATCACATGTGACATCCCTTTTTCCTTTTCCTTAAGAGGTTGTTGATGTCGATCATCATTAACCCTTGGATTAGGCAATTGGATAGCATAATGCCCCATTTCCTTGCACTTGTAGAACTAAATAGTTTGTGGAGCGTTCTCTGTAGTCTTTTCTCTATTCACGTCATTAGAAACCCTTTTTACCATTACTTCGGCACTCAGCTGCTCGATGACCTTCTTTTCCACACTTGAAACATTTTCTAGTACCTTTTAGACAATCTCCACCATGCTTCTTTCCACACATTGATCATAAAGATACATTCACCATCTTTTCCCCATTGTTCTGTGATTTTTCCTTGAACTCTATCTTTTTCTTCTTGTCAAAACAATGAGATGGATATGTAACACCAACTTCCAGTTCTACCTTGATAGCACAACGCATAATTTCTTCATAGCTACTGAAGTCTCTTATAGATAATGCCCTTCGAAGCCTTGATTTTAATCCACTGAAGAATAGTTCAACTTTAGTTTTAGGTTGAATGATAAATCCAGATTCATACCTTGAAAGCCTTTTAAAATTCTCCTCGTATATACCAACAGATTCATCATCCTTTTTCTTATGCTCAAGGAACTCCTTTTCGATCATTGTCCAAGGAATATGACGGAAGTACTTATTGAAAATAAATTTCATGAACTCGTCCCATTCCATGGATGAAATTTCATCTTGGGGCATTGTATTCTTAATTAGAGTCCACCACTAGTCTGGTTCACCTTCTAAAAGTTAAATAGATAAAATGTCTTTTTCATGTTCTGAACAGCGTAGTATGGAAAATATCTTTTAAATGGTACTGATCCATTGATTATGAAAAAGTGGATCTGAAGACCCATTAAAAGAAGGTGGAAGTTTCCTCCAGAAGGACTCATGAGAATATTGTTCCCTTCTCTGCACATTTGGAAGTCCAGAATGATTCATATCTTTTGTAAGTATAACAATAAGATTTTGCACTCCACATCCCATAACATTGTTATTTTCAGGAGGAAAATCATGGCAACATCAATTACATTGATCAACATGGTTCCTTTGGGTTCCATCCATCGTCTAAAACCCAAAAAGAATAGTGTGAGAGGAAAAAATCATGCTAGGAAAAAACAAAATAAATGGGGAGTACCTTCAATATCTAACATCTTAGGTTTAATTATATGATCGTTACTGTAACTCTTGGACTATTACCTATGATTATACTTAACCTTAGGAAAATCCCTTGACATACCTTAGAAATATCTCTAGGGATCTCTCTAATGTTTTCACATCCTAGTTTCCATAGTTTAACTAAACCTTCCCTCTGATACCAACTGTAGCGGTCCGGAATTACTTATAGTGGACTATAATTGATACCTATCAGGGAACTCCATGGGTGGCTACACCCCCTGGGCGGGACACACCACCATCCACAGTGGCATCCATTTCCTCATGAAGCCCTTGGGCGGAGATCAATGCTTCTTCCAATGCTCACATGTGAGAGTTCCCAAGGATCGGATAAATTCCTACATCCTGTGCCTCTGATACCAACTGTAGAGACCCAAATCTTGACGTACATAGACATGAAATTACTTTTTTGGAATACTTAATACATAAAAAAAATAGACACCAAAGTACAGTAATAGTTTAGTGTCTTTGGAAACTTGGAACATAATCTTCTAATCAAGGTAAAAGATCTTCAACATCTCTCATAAAATCTTCCCCATTTGTTTTCTTACCTAAAAACATTCTTTATATCATGGGGAAAGTAAAACATAAAAAGGGTGAGCTCAAATTCTCAGTAAGGGTAAACATAGAGAAAATAAAACAACACATAAACATTTGAATGCAAAAACATGAACATAAAATCTAAACATCAAAATCATGAGAAAAGACATAAATCTTGGAAGTATGTAAGGCATATATCATAATGGAACATAAATAATGATAACATTTCATGGGAAAAACATGTAATTGTGAAAAACCATTAAGCACATGATATTATTTCCATAGTAGCCACGGCATTGCTGCCAAGACCATCTTATTGGACAAAGTCCCTTTCTGAATCGAGTTCACTCCTCATTCCAGTCCTGTATCACTGAACCGGATTAACTTATTGTTCCATACATGTCTATATCTTGAGATATAAATCATTACCCAATGAATCAAAGGAAGATATAGGTCCCACCCATCTCATAATTAAATCATTCTTACAGGTTCCACAACATAAACGTAAATCATTCATAATAAGCCAAAGAATAAAATGTGTTTCATAAACATCATCCCATCATAACATAATCCATATAAAAAAATGGATATCATTTAATCATAAGAAAATTGAAACCATGTAAATCATAGAGACATTATACTTGAAACATACACATATGAAATAATTTCATCTTAGATGGAAAACGGTTTTGATAAAACACTTGAAATGAATTCTTGAGGAAAATATCTTTTCTTCTTCAAAATCATTTTCTTTTCACAAAATGACATGAAATTTTAAAAGGACGGATTTTTTTAAAAACAATCATGAAATATTGTACAGGAAGGTTCATGTAAATAAGGAGTCATGAAACTGTAAGAATCCGTTCATGCCTTATACGTTAAAAAACACTCTCCTCGTAATTTTTTCGGAAAAGTAAAAAAGTACCTCGTATGGTTAACAAAAGAAAGATTCCTTCCATACAATGTGGGAAAAGTAAAAAAAGGGTAAAAATGAAATTAAAAATACATAAAAGAAAAGTAAACATTTTATTAAAAAATTTTGATAACATATGGACATGGATAATAAACATAACCCCAGTAAGTACTTACGAATAAACAATCTCAGATAATAATGAGATTGGAATAATTATCCCTTACCTTAGGTCTGATATGATTCGTACGTATCCGAACCTCCTGTATAATGATTTAAATAATGTCATTGACTTATTAAAGAATCATATTAATTGTTATGATATCATATATGGTTCACTAATGACCAATATTACCTGTTCTTTTATAAATTCCATGTTAATGAAACGTTTTGGGTAAAATTGTTTCATTTATCAAACGTGTTTGGACTTGTTGTTCTTGATATTATTATTACTTATATCATGATATACTTACTTCCAGAATGTAAATCATTATTTACATATCATATATATTCAGTATATTTATATATAATAAATAGATAAATGAAATGAAATACATCGTTCATGGAGACCGTAGGCCGTACGTACGCATGAACTGTGTTTTCCTTTCCTTATTGACTTGAATGGAAGTAAGTAGATGACATATATATATATCTAGTAGCTTTAACATGTCATATATTTCATTATTATTCATTATACATAACTTATAATCATTCTTGAGTAGTTAATATGGAGAATGAATCTCATCGCGTCGTGGAGACTGTAATCTGTACGTACGCACGAGTGATGATATCATTCTCATAATTATTGAATTGAATTGGAGTGGATGATATAATATATCATAATTATTATGATGTTATAAAAACCATATGTAGTTATTTTTTAGACCTTTATACACATCCAAGTAAGGTGGTGGTGGAAAAACAAATTACACCACGGCTTGGAGATGGTATTCCGTACGTGCGCACGAGCAGTGATTTTGTTTTCCGTAGGATGGATAGAAGGAGAAATGGTGTTGTTTCATATTGATAATAAAATATCTGTATATTAATGATACTGATGTTATTACAATATAATGAAACAACTAAATAAGAAGAAGATGAAGAAGAAAGAAACTTGAAAAAATCAGTAGAATAGATTACCTCTTCTTCGACGAACCTCTTTTAAGCATCCTCTTAAAGCACTAGATTTGTTCTTTTGAGGATACCATAACTTTTATAATGTTTCTATGGAACATAATAAGGGAAATGGGTAGGGTTTTTCCGAGCATCAAGGCTCAAAAGGGTGTAAAGAGAATAGGGATGGGGTTCCCTTTTTATAAGGGAGGAGAGGGGATCCTTAGGAAACCTCAAAAATATTAATTTAATATAAATTCAAACCCCACTTAAAAAAATCCAAAGTGACTCAAATTAGTATATTAGATAATATAGGGTTGTAATATAATCAACCAATTAAATTTAGACATGTTTTGATTTTATTTTAAACCTTATACATATTGAATTATCCTTATTTAATCTATTTATTTTTATTTGTGGTAATAATGTTATAAATTTTATATGATTATAAATACTTACTTATGTGTTTTTAATTATACATAATATGATACTTTATGACATTTTAGATCAAATAAATTTTAATTTTTAGTTTTCAAAATATTTTTTTTATTTTTAAACAATTTAATAATATAAAATATCAATAGTGTCAATTTTGACACAATTAATTTATTTTAATTTAAATAAAATTCCCAGAGAATTTATTTTCGAAAAAACCTAATTAAAAGATTTAGAACAAGTCATATTCATCTACAAAATTCGTGTAGAACAGTAATTAGTTCAGATAATATTTAGTTTAATATTTTTAAAAACATTTATTTGATATTTCAATCAATAAAATAATTTCAACATCACTATTGTGTCACCTTTCATAATATTTATTTATCCCTAAAAATTTTAAATAAATTCACATGGTGTAGATACATTAATTATCCTTCTATAGAGTATTAACGTTCGAATTTTCATGTATATTATCACTAAATTAAAATTTTTATACTTATAATATTTAAGAGAGTTACATGTTGTCACTTTTTTGGTTTTAATAATAATTATATTATTTCAGGGTAAAATGTCAATATAATGAATCTAGTCCGACCCTTAGGTAATATTGGTCGAATTTTATTCATCCAATAAGATTTTGGAAAGTGTTAGGGTAACTTTATAATCTTATTTTTACCCTTATTTACCAGATTTACCTTTAATTGTAGTAAATAAAAATTACCGTAGTTACTATTCATAATATCAAAAAATAAAAGTAAAATATTAACCTAATTTGGACCCACTGAATTAAAATATTAAATCCATTTTTCAAAACTCAAAACAATGTAGTTTGAGTATTTAATTTAAAATTAATCCCGTTGTTAAGAAACCAGATTCTAAAAGTTAAAACATTGCCAAAGATTGAAATGTTTTTACCAATGAATTCAATTTAAAATTAATGGTAATGAAATAAATTATATTAAATGATAAAAATATATTCTATTTATACTTTAAAACCATTAAATATTATAATTTATCTAGATAAATTATTATGATGAAAAAGTTGTTTTTAAATAAAATATAGCTTGTTTTTACTATTTATTAAAATATGAAAGTTATCAGAATAATATGAAAAATTTATTCAAGGTAAATTTTTATATCTTGATTCCAAAGAAGAATCTTATTTTGTCAAATTTAACTTATAAAAATGTCAAAAAATATATTTAATGTGGGTGTTCCATCAAAAGGCAGAAAAACTACATTTTTTGAAAAAGACTTATTTTACCTGAAAAAATTATCTTGTTCTCATAACATGTTCTAGAAAATCTGTAAGATGAATAATAATGTTATAAAATTAAAAATGTAATTAATACTATTCATAATGGAAAGTTCATAATAATATTATTATAATATATCATTGTTCAGTGAAACCTTGTATTGCGTACAACACACGCTATCGAGAAAGTTTGCGATTGTGAGTAATGCAAGTCATGTCAGGGTTGCATGTAGTGAAAGACTCTTTTGTTGTTACCTATAACAGAATCCATCCAAATTTCATTTATAAATTGAATATATATATATATATACACTCATTGTTGCGTAGAATAACTACTATCAAATGAACAAGAAATTGTGTGTAACACAATCAAAGAATAGTGTTGCGTTTACTACAAGATAATACGGTGTTAAGTATAGCGCAATATAATATTGGTGTAGCATACAAAAGAATATATGAAAGAAATTAAAAATAATATATCTCATAAAATCTTGGGGTGTTACACAGTGGGTTGTAAAATAAGAGTGGGTCACATAGTTCACAGGTCTGAGTGTGAAAACTATTTAAGGAGAGGAAAAGTAACATGCCCAAGGCTCCGGGGTAAGACATGGTACAAAAGATAAGGATCCTATGGGGCATTACCTATGACATTTTTTCGAACTCTGGAAAAGAGGTTACACCACGTGGACATCCCTATTGATTCCTTCATTCCTTTGTCTTGATATAACTTGGATTTTTTCATGCAGTTTTTAAGTGTTTCACGGGATGTGGTAAAATCTTAACAGAAGATAGATGTGTCATTATTAGATTGGTCTTGTGAAGGCTAGTTTCCATGTACCATTGGGATGAATGGGAGTGGTACAAGGTTTATCACGAATACATAGAGAATTCCTTGGTCACTGTGAGCTTCATGACTGACTAGTTTAAGGTATTTTAGAAAATACATGTCCGCTGAAAATTTGGATAGCTAAATTGGTTGTTCATGCTCATTTTCCCAAGGAATCAGATGATACATGGGGAAGAGATTCTTATATGGTCTCCCATGTAGGATGAAATGTTTTTACTGATTGGATAAATATCTGAATCTTATGTAAGTCAAATATAATATACCCTCTAGAACTGTTTTTAACTCTTATTATAACATGTGAAGGGATTAAGTGAGGTGGAGGGGGAGGTCCCAGAATGACCTGAAATAGTGGGAGTCCAGACCTCAAACCAAGGAGGGGGAAGTTAGGGGATCCATATTGACAAAATAGATACAAGAAACCATACATCGGCACCTGTAACTAAGGCAGCATCCATAATGGTGACTTTCCCTAGGTGTTACCTATGTATCATAAAGAGATTATGACTAGAGTATATATTTCACTTAAGTTCCTATCCCCTATATTCCATTGAATCTTTTTTTCCCATCATATTAATGATTAAAAATGTTTTGATTGGTATTTTTTAGGGTGATCCAAACCTAAACACTAGTTCTAAAACTTAAATTATATGCACCTAAGGGAAAGATGGGGATAAAAGATGCTTCTCCACCAGTGGTATGGGACAAAGAGGCTATGGGTGTCAAGCCAGCAGTAATGGAGCCAATGTAGGGGACGGCTGAAACTACACCCCTGATGTAGGGGGTCTAGAAAGGGAGCACAATAAGGATAGTTGAAATAGCTTCTTTGGATGAGCTTTTGGTAGTGGTTCCACCATAAGCTGCTCCTACAGTCAAAATTGTAATGAGTAAATTGGAAATGTCTTAAATGGAGGAGGAGACTGAGGAGGACACAACAGGTGCACTTTCTTTATAATTTAAACTTGTGGTGATAGAAGGAGACGAAGATGATATTTTTATATTGTAATGAATATACAAGGGAGCTAGGATGATAAAGTAGACCTCTAAAATACCACAAAGTGTAGAAGGTACTTCTACCACTTGTGGGGAGGCTGATGAGGTAGTGTTTACTAGAATAGTCATCATGCTGATCGTGTATATAGAATATACAATTCTCTAATCGCTCACAAAATATGACCTTTTGTAGGGACCCTAGCCTTTTATGTATAACAATACATGATTTTAAACATAATTATACATCCGAGTACAATTCAAGGATCGTAAAGTCTAGTGTTACAAAAGACTAGGTACATAATAAAACCAAAAAATCTTATTATTTAAACTACATATTTCATAAACTCTAAAATGAGATCCTATCTTCCATTGTGCTCATATATATGCATAGGATACCCTGGGGAACACATTAACAAAGGGATGAGCTAAAAAGACCATTAAGAGAGTATACATAAGAATAAGGCTTTAGCGCATGGTTTATAAGGCATGACATAATGATAATAAAAGAATGGAACATATGGAATCATAAAACATAATCATGGGTTCATATAAACATGGAATCAAATTAATCTGGTACCAAAATAATAAATTACTTTAGTATGAGTCAAGGCTAACCACGAAGATCGTTTCACATAGGAGTACAAGCCAATGCTAACCGCCAAGACAGTCACAAATGACATCTTGTGAGACTTAACATTACCAAATGAATTGGAGAACTATCTAGGTCCACCCATATTACTATTCAGGAATATGTTTTTCTTATAATTAATTATACATAATCAATATTACAAAAACATAATGGTTACCCATGGAATGAATTGGGTACCAAAATCATGTAATAAAGCCTAACAAATGTGTGTATCATTAAATTGTCCATGAAAGAAAGGAATTAGAACATAAATGGACGTTCATAAGGTAAAATGGTCATATATCATGATTACTAATGACAATCATAAGTTACAACATTTAATAAATTCATTTGAGAAATTTTTTCAATAAAACACCTTTTTGTGCAGTTTTAAGGAAAATACTCTAGAACGTTTAAAATAGAAAAAAATTATTGTTTTTTAAACATGAAGTGAACAAATAATGTTTTAATAATTAAAATTATGATTTTTAAATGAAATAGTGGCCTAAAACAGATAGTAGAGAGCACTTGACATCTGGTAAGAATTTGGGAGGCTTCCTTAAAACAAGTTTTCTTATCGGGAAGTATTCAGGAGGGAATCAATTAAAATCATGTATATACCCAAATTTGAATGAGAAATGGATCTAAAAACATTAATTTGGAGCATATAAACAATATTTAGTTGTTTTACATAAAAATAAGGGATGAATTAATTTGGGTAAAAAATGACAGAGCAACCTGAACGAGTAAAGGATGATCAGGTAGAATCCCTTACCATAAGTCTGATGGTGTTCTCTACATGATATTAATGACCTAAATAATAAAATTAGGTTAATTAATTAATAATTAGTGAACCAATTATAAATTAAAATAATTTACTAATACCCATTTGAGTTTATTCATAGCCTTTTGATGGGTTATGTGGTTCAATTTAATTGTTCAGGTCCATTTTTTTGCTTGGTTCTAATGATTGGTTCACATATATTCATGTTCGAAGAGTTAAGTAAAATGGATATGTTGTCCAAAAATATATTTATATGTTATTATTGAAAATAAATGAGTTTACATGATTGTAAATTTCTTTTGGTTACTTGGTGTGAAGATGAATCATTATATAAATTATTTAATGATAACCATTTTGGTTAATTGGTGATTGTTTAGACACAATGAACTCATTTGGATTTATAAATCAAAACCATGAGTACAAAAAGATTCTGGAATCATAGATGTGAAACAATAAATATATTATGGTTAGGTTTAACAATGAAAGTGGTTTCATGAATAGAATTGAATATGGCAAGAGAAATTGAAAACCCGTCGTCCTTGAATGTGGTAAATTTGCACATCTCAAATGGTGTTTTCATTTTTAGTATAAAATAAAGGGAAAGAAGAGATAGTGATGAATTATTAATTTATCATGAAAAAATTACAGTACATGTAATTTAATAGTTTCATCACAACATTTGGATGAAAGGAGGAGATTAATTAAAAAGAAATGAAATGAACTTTAAAACAATAGAAAAGTTGAGAGATCCCTTATGAAAATTGAGCAGCCTAACGACGTCTCTTAAAATTTCATAAAACAGATTGATGTGAGAAAAATGTTTATATAATAATATGTAATTAAAAATTATAATAATAGGGCTACATAATATCAAACCCCAACCTATGAGAATGGATATTCAGAGAGATAACACAATAAAATTGTTGACTAAAAGATGAGGGTGAAAGGTTTTATTACCTAGTGATGTAACTCCAAAAACATGAAGGTTTGGACCTTGGGGGCTTGAGGAAAACTATTAGGGATATTAGGGAGGAAACAAAACTAGATATTATAAGATGATGGATATATAATATAATAAAACTATGGAAATGGTGGGTATTTATAGAAAAAAGAGGGATAATTTTTTTTATTAATTTCAAAGGACACTTCATTAGTGTTTTTTTAAAAACCCATTGGATTTCCCATGGTATTTTCCCATGTAATTATCCACTTGGGATACCATATATCTTATTATACTGTAAATAAATCTACCAGCATTATATTATAATTATTACATCATTATGGTTTCATTAAACATACCGAAAACTCAAACCTGTATTTTTACTATTCATGAAAAATTCATGTATTTTAGAAAAAATCCTAAAATTAAGCCTAACCATTTATCCACATTTAGAATTAAAAAATGAACTCCTTTTTTTAAAATAGATTTATGAATATTTTTAATTTAATTTTTAAATAAAATCATAAAATATTTAAGAAAAATAACATTAAAATTATAACTCATTTTATAACACCATTAGAAATTAATCAAGGTCCCATAAAATTATCTTATTACCATAGGAAAATAAGGTAAAAATTTCTGATTTCATTTTATGAGAACAAATTTTTATTTTAAATTAGTAAATTAATCATAAAATTTTAAATAATATTTTTTTGACTTTCAAATATACCAATTCTTATACTATGATCATTTTCTCACTTTTAAGATCTCTAAATTGTGATTATACATTAATGGGTGAAGTTACTATTTTTTATCCTGTTTTCTATTCATTTATATTTATTACTATTCATAAAGGTGTGTTAATATTCATAAGGTTAGGTTACTTTATCAAATTTTAAGTTTGTCTAATAAGACTCCAAATAACATTCTAATCACAATTGTAGATGACTGTTTTTCGAAATTCAAATCACATAAGTGTAAATTTTTTGTTTAAAGGTCACATGGTACTTAGATGTTAATTTTGCTGTGATTTCATGAGATTAAAAGACACTTTTATTAGGAATATCCATTGATAAAACATTGTGTCATTATATTCTTCCCCCTTATAAAATTTCACCCTCAAGATTTCGTTGTACATTCTAGGACATAAACAAGTGCATGTATTTTTCCTTTATTACATCCTCCAGTTCCCATGTTTCCTCCTTGAAAACATGGTTTTACCATAGTAACATGACTAGGTGAGTAGTCTTGTTACATGTAACTTTATCTCTATAATCCAAGATCTTCACTGGTTTCGCTTCATAAGAAAGACCATCCTACAATTGTACCACCTCTGAAGATAGTACATGTGAAGGGTCTGGTATGTAGTTCATTAAGAGGGATTCATGAAAGACATCGTGTACATTGGAAATGGTAGGCAGAAGTTCCAGTCGATAGGCCATAACCCCGATATGATCAAGAATACTGAAGGGGTCAATGTACATGGGACATAACTTTCCATTCTTCCCAAACCTCATGACCTTTTTTCACAGAGATATGAGTAGAAATACCATGTCTCCAACTTTGAACTCAAGGTATCATTGACGATTGCCTGCATAACTTTTCTATCGACTATGGGATGACTTGATATACTGCAGAATTGTTTCCAACTTATCCAAAATTTCTTCAGCCATTTCAGGTCCAAGCATCTTATGCTCATCTAATTCAATCCAACACGTTGGTCTTCTCCACCATTTCTCAAAAAGTGATTCATATGGTGCCATTTTGATGCTTGAGTGGAAACTGTTGTTATAGGTTCATTCAACCACTAGGAGATGTTGATCCTATAATCCATTGAAGTCCAAATAACATGCTCTTAGAATACATTCTAGTGTCTGAATAGTACTCTCAGATTGGAAATCGGTTTGCAGATGATAGGTCATACTGAAGATTAGTTCAGTGCTTAAGGAATGTTAGATATTTTTTTGGGACATTGAGGTGAATCTCATATCTCGATTGAATACCATAGATATTGGTACTCCATGGAGACTTACCACTTATTTGATATATATTTTTTCTAATTGAACTATTGAGGAGTCTTCTTTAATCCCGATAAAGTGACCTGTATTTTTAAGACGATCCACAATGACCCATATATCATTGTTTCATCAAGATGTCCTCAGAAGTCCAGTGACAGATCCCATGGAGATGTTCTATAAATTCTATCATGTTATGGGAAGTGGTTGCATCACCCACTTATACTTATCTCTTTCAGTCTTCACTTGTTTACATAATAGACACTTTGATATATATTCCCCAATCTCCCTTTTCAAATTGTCCCACCAAAAGATTTCTAAGAGATCTTGATACATCTTTGATCTCCTTTGGAGAATAGATAAAGTCGAGCTTTGTGTGTCCTTCAAAGTTGCCTTCTTTATCTCTGGATCAGATGGACCAAATAATCGTGATCCAAATCTTACAACTCCTTCTTCGTCAATTTCGAAATATAGGGATTTCCCATTTCTGATAGCTTTCACCATTTTATAAAATTTCTAAATATTTTCTTTGATCATCCTATATTTTATCAATGAGATATGGTTGAGAAATAATTTGAGAAAGGAATGATGATGTTCCCACCATATTGATTCCCATTTCCATCCTTAAAAAATGTATGAAGATCATATCTTTTTCAATTCTCTTCATTGATAAAGATGCAAGATGATTTCCACTTAGAGCATTGCCAAATTGTTTGCCTTACCGGGATAGTAGTGGATTGAGCAGTCATAATCCTTGATGATCTCTATCCATCTTAGTTGGTGCATATTATGGACTTTTTGTGTGAAAAAATATTTAAGGCTCTTTTGATGAATATATATCTCACACTTCTCCCCATATATATAAAGCTTCCATATTTGCATGGAATAGATCACAGCTACCAACTCCAGATCTTCCATGGGGTAGTTTTACTCACCGATATCTAGTTTCCATGAGGCGTTGGAAATAACATTATCATTTTCAATCAGTACATTTCCTAATAACTTCATAGAAGCATCACTATACACCACAAATAGTTCTCCATTTGTTGGGGCTATGAGTACTTGTGCAATGATAAGCATATTTTTCATCTCCTAGAAATGTTCCTCACATTCCTAAGTCCTGAAAATCATTTCCCCCTTCTATGTCATCTTTGTCATTGGGATCAACAATAATTAAAATTTCTCCACAAATTATCGATAATACCTGGATAGACCCAGAATGTTGTGAATCTTCATTATAGATGTTGGCATGTGCCACTCTTCAATTGAAATTATTTTAGAAAGGTCAATATATATCCATTTCCTGGTGATAATATTCCATTTGAATGATACTTCCTTCAACCAGAAATCAAATTTACTATACTTTTCATATAGCTTATCCCTTCATAATTTTTTTACCAATGTACTCAAATTCTCCTCATGTTCCTCCGTGATCTTGGAGTATATTAGGATATCCTCAATAAATAATACCCCAAATTTTTCAAGGTAATCTCTGAATACTCTATTCATCAAATCAATGAAAATATTTGGAGCATTAGTGAGTCTGTATTGCATCACTTTGAACTCATAGTGTCCATTCATTGTTCGAAAGGCACTCTTGGGAAATATCTTCCTTCCTCACCATTAATTAGTGATATTCCGACTGAAGGTCCACCTAAGGGAAATAACTGGCACCATGAAGCAGATCAAACAAGTCAACTATCCATGAATGGGATGACCTGTTCTTTATCGTGATTTTATTGAGTTCATGATAATCAATGGAGAGGTGCATTGACCAATCCTTCTTCATGACGATGAGGACCGGATCACCCCATAGTGAAGCACTCAGGCATATAAAATACTTCTCCATATTCTCTTGTAACTACTTATTCAGTTGTTCCATCTCTATGGAGGACATTCTATAAGATGTCTTTGACAAAGGTAGATAGCCAAGAAAAAGTTCAATTGAGAACTCAACCTCTCAGTCAGGACAAAGACCAAAAAACTATTTAAGAAGGACATCAGTGTAACCCTCAGGATATCCATGTATTCAAACATGGTTCTCTACTTTTTCTCAATCATTTTAGATATAAATTATTGCACATAAGGAATTAATATCCAAACATGAGACCCTGATTCCAAAGGACATTCATTTTATTCATTACACTTGTAATGAATTGGAGGATGCTTCGGGGTGTGAAGAGTGATCTCCCTTTCCAGAAAGTTGATGTTGGCCTTGTATAAAGATAGCCAATACATTCCCAAGATCGAATCAAACTCTACTAAAGGAAGTATGACAATATTTTCCTGGAGGTTATGTCCACAAAAATTAATTGGGAAAGAGTTATAGGCTGGAGACGCAATAATTTCCCCATTATCTATTCTCATAGATAAAATTTCCTTAAAATATTGAGGTGGTGTTTGAATAGTTCTACTAAACATTCAAGATTTGTAACAATGAATAAAACCAAAATAAAATAGTACATTCACTATTTTTGAATGAATAATTTATGTACCTATCTCCACATCATTATTACAATCCTCCTCCACAGTAGTAATAGAATACGCTCTTCCCTGGAGGTTGTTACTTATTTCCTCTAACAACCCTTGGATTAGAGAAATTTTTTTCATAATTCCCATACTCCTTGCAGTTATAACACTACACCGATAACTGAGCATTGATCTAAAACATCCTTTCTTATTCCACATTAGTGAGACTATTAAAATCCCTTCAGAGGTTCTTAACATATGTCCCATCTTTCCACATTTGAATCAATTCCTGGTTCCCTTTAGAGAGTTCCCATCATGCTTCTTCTCAAAACATTTACAAGTGGTATAATCAGACTTCTTTCCATCATGGGGTTTTTTGTTGAACCACCCATGTTTTTATCTATTTTCACTTCTTGTATTAGGTCCCATGAGACCATTTAGAGTCTCTAATCTCTATTTCATCCTTGAGGGAACTATGAAAAATGTCCTCCTAACTTTCGAAGTCTCGAATCACCAACTATTTTCATAGACTCATCTTTATTCCACTAAATAAGCGATCCACCTTGCTTTCTGTGTTAATGAAAAAGCCAAATGAGAACATTGCAGGCATTGTAAAATTTTCTTCATTATCCCTGATGGACTCATCTTCCTTTTTCATGATTCGAAGGAACTCTCTTCCCATCTTGAGATGGAGGGTTTGAGGAAAATATTTATTTAAAAAAAACCTCTCGAATTCCTCCCATTCCATGGAATCAATTTCTTCATGGGACTTTCTTTTTTTGATCATTGTCCACCATTGAACAAATTCACCATCAAAATGATAGACTGTCGGTACGACATTCACTTCATCTGAGCAATAGAGAATAGAGAATATAATTTCAATAGATTTAATCCACTACTCTTCAAGGAGGGGATAAGATTATCCTCTTAACATTAGAGGCCTTTTCAGAATGTAGGATTCTACGGAAACATTCTCTTTTCTTTGAGGAGGAGGGTGTTCCATATTATTCAAGTTATTATTCATAACATGAGCTAGCTAATCAGGTAATGTCATGATGTTATCAGCACCAGTTCCTTTCATATCAACTATACCATCAGGGCATTCTTCACATTCCATTTCACATTTATTTTTGGAATGTGTTCTTCTATTTCCTGTCATTAGCTACAAAATTAACATACAATTAGAGGGATTTAATAATTATCTATTAAACATAAAAAGTAAACTTTTGAATATAAAAGAATAAACTTATTGAGCAGAAGTATATCCTAACTTGTGATTCCTTAGGTTTAAATCATGCTTATCCTCAATCTATTTTTTAAATTATATTATTATAGGTTTTTTATATTCCCTTAATAATGGTTTATACCAAGCTCATGCATTTACCAAGGAATACCCCTTGGGAGTGTCAGACCAAGAGTGCGTCAAGGCCCATTTCTATACACTAGGATACCCTGGGTCATGCTCGAAACTCCTTGTCAATGTTTTCACTCATGTGTACATATGTTCTAGAGCCACCTCCATCTATTCATATCAAGACATGGATGCATTTTCATGATAAACCACTTAATCTATACTTACCAAAAAATGAAGGATGTGTTCTTATACTTCATCTCATAATTAAGGTTCTCACTAAGGTTCTCTATTCTTAGTATCCAAAAATAACTAGACCATCCTATGATACCAACTATAGAGACCCAAATCTTTTATATATAACATTATGTTATTTTAAGCATAATTATACATATGATTACAATAGAAGGATGGTAATTTGTATTGTCATGGAAAACTAGATACATAATAAAACCCAAAAATCTTTTTATTTAAACTACATATTTATTTAGACTCCATACTGATCTCCTATCTTAAATTGTGCTCATACAGCTTCATAGGATACCCTAGGGAACACATGAACAAAGGGATGCGCTAAAAGGCCTAGTAAGGGAATATACATCCGATTAAGGCTTTAAAACAAGGGTTATAAGGCTTGCTATAATGATAGAAAAAGCATGGAACATATGGAATCATAACATATAAAGGCGAGATCATATAAATAATGAATCATAGTAATGTGGTAGATGAATAAAACATGACTTTAGTATGATTCAATTCAGACTACCAATTCCAACTATCATGTACCCATGAGGTATAGGCTCCTTCATGGTATCTAAAAGACCGATGAACAAATTCGTTCAGGGATGAATTTATGGCTACTCTAGTAGTGCTGTAGCATGGCACTGTAGCAGTACTGTTGCAGCGGTGGTACTATAGCAACGACGACATTGAAGTGGTGGAGGCACTGTAGTAGGCACTATAGTGGTACTATTCACTGGGGGTCCTTTGGGAAAACAAATGGGATTTCAAGCCTGTATTCAGGCCACTTGGCCAGGGGCCTTCGATCTATATAATGGGTCTACCTAAAAACAGTCTTATAGAGGCCCTTTCTTTAAATAATATATTGAGGCTTTGACCCCAACCTTTTTAAATTTTAATTCAAAGTGCTAAGATCATTTCACATAGTATCACAAGCCAAGGCTAACATCCAAGACCATCACACATAAAATTTAATTAGAATTAACATTACCAAATGAATATGATCACTATCAGGTCAAACCCATCTTACTTTTCATGAATATGATTTCCACATAAAGAGTCATACATAATCAATCTTACATAAACATAAGGGTAACCCATGGAATGAATTGGGTATGACAATCATGTTATAATGCATAACCTGTGGGAGCATCATAAAATTTCCCATGAATGAAAGGAATTAGAACATACATGGACGTTCATAAGCTAAAATGAGAATATATCATTTTTATATATGTCAAACAGAAGTGAAGACACATAATAAATTAATTTTAGAAATTTTACCATTAAAACATTTTTGTGCAGTTTTATGGAAAATACTATAGATATTTTAAAATAGAAAAGTGAAAAATATTTTATATAAAACCATATGTTAACCAAGAAGGTTTTCATAATAACATTTATGATTTTAAAAATAAAATATTGGCCTAAAATAAAGGATAGAGTGTTCTTTGAAATTGGGAATGAATTCGGGAAGTTTCCTTACTACAAGTTTGCTTATCAGGAAGTATTGAGGAGGGAATCACATAAAAAAATGTTTATCCACTAAATATAATGATTCATAGATCTTGAAACATGATTTTGGGTCATATAAACAGTATTTAGAAGTTCTAAATTAAAATAAAGTAAAACTTCATTTGGGTAAAACAATGATAGAGCAACCCGATGGAGTAATTGTGGTTTTGGTAGAATCCCTTACCTTACGTCTGATGGTGTTCTCCACATGTTATTAATTCATTGAATATTATAATTAGGTTCATTAAATAATAATTAAATAACTTATACTAAATTAAAATGAATTAGTAAAACATTTTTGAGTTAATTCATAACCATTTGATTGGTTACGTGGTTCAATTTAATTGATCGGGTCTGTTTGTTTCTTTGCTACATATGATTGGTTAACTTATATTTATGTTAGAATAATCATGTAAAATGTGGATGGTTGTCTAGATTAGTAGTTATATGTTATTACTAAAAATCCCAAAGGTTACATGATTGTAAATTTCATTTGCTCACTTGTAATGGAGATGAATCATTATTTAAATTATTTATTGATAACTGTTTGGGTTAATTAGAGGTTTTTTGACCACAACAAATGTATTTGAATTTATAAATGAAAACCATGAGTACAAAAAAATTAAATAACCATATATGATACATAATACACATATTATGGTTTTTTTAAACCATTAAAATTGTTTTATGACCATAATTGAAGATGGTAACGGAAATTGATACCCCATCGTCCTCGAATGTGGTAATTTTGAACATCTCGGGTGGTGTCTGCATTTTTACTATAAAACAAAGGGAAATGAGATATAATGATGAATTATTACTTTTTCATGAAAACATTATAGTAAATTTATGATTCTAGAGTCATCAAATCATTTGGATGAATGTAGGTGAGTAAATAAAAAGGAAAAGAAATGAACTATAAAATAAAAGAAAAGTTGAGAGATCCCTTATGAAAATTTCGCATCCTAATGGCGTCTCTAAAAATTTCATAAAATTTATTTATGTGACCAAAAAGGGTATATAATAATATTTAAATCATAATAAAATTAAGAGGGATACATAATATCAAACCCCAACATATGAGAATAGAAATTAAAGGAGATAACATAAAAGAAGTGTGGACTAAAAGAGGAGGGAGAAAAGTTCCCTTACCTTGTAGTGTAACTCCAATAAATTGTAGGTAGGGAACTTGGGGGCTTGTGGAAACCTTTTTAGGGATACTAGGGAGGTACAAAACTATATATTCTAGGATTATGGATATAGAATGACGAAAATGAAGGAAATAGTGGGCATTTATAGAAAAAGAGGGAGAATTGTTTATTAATTTCAAAGACACCTAATTAGTAATTTCTTTAAAAACCATGGGCCTTCCCATGTTATTTTCCAATGGAATTATCTTCTTGGGACACCTCATATATTATTTTATTGTACATAAGTCTATCAGAATTTTTTTATAATTATTACATCATTATGATGTCATTAAACATACCGAAAACTCGAAACTATATTTTTACTATTCACGAACAATCCATGTATTTTAGAAAAATCCAAAAAGTTCACACAAATCATTTATTGACATGTATATTTCAAAAATGAATTCTATTTTTAAAAAAAAAAATTATCAATACTTTTTATTAAATTTTTAAATAAAATCTTAATTTATTCAATAAAAACCACATTAAAACAATAACTCGTTTTATAACCCCTTAAAAAATTATCGAAGGTCCAATAATATTATCTTATAATATTAACACATTAAAGTAAAAATTTAGGATTACATTTTATGAAAATAAATGTCTATTTTTAATTATTAAATTAACCATAACAGTTTAAATATAATATTTTTGACATAAAAAAATACCAAATCTTATACTGTGAGCATTTTTTATCTTCTAATATGTTAAATTGTATTCATATATTAATGGGTGAATTTTCTATCTTATGGATGATTTTCTATTCATTAATATTTATTTCCATTCATAATGGTATGTTACTATTCATAATGGTATGTTAATATTTATCAATATTTTTGTTTTTCTTATCAAACTCCAAATAACTTCCTAATAAAAACTGTAGAGAACTGTTTTTTGAAATTCATATCACATAAGTGATAATATTAGGTTTAAAGGTCACATAGTAATTACTAGTTCATTGTGTTGTGATTTTTTGTGACTATAAGACATTTTTATAAGTAATTTCTATTGATAAAACATTGGTTCGTTACACCTTCACCTACAGAATCTAGAAAAAAAGATATTGGACATATTTCCTCCTCACGAGCTTCCACCACTTTAAGTTTTCAAAGAATCTGGAATAGAAGTCACCAAGGAAAATTAATCCATCCACCATAAGGCATGGAGGAATTTGTGGAACTTATTCAATTGCTTCTGCATAGCTAAACTTCCAAAAATAGTATGATTGTTGCAGAATTAGTTCGTCAATATGTGGACTATTGTGTTTTATTTTAGTGCACATCGTGCACTGGCCAGAGACATCCTTCTAAATAAGATACACAAAAAATGGTTGGAGATCAATCTTGACTAGTGGAAACATAGTGATGAGGGCTCCCAGTCACTTTAGAAAGCTATGTAAGAGCTTTCAAATTTAGGGGGTGGTACAAGTGCATGTGATGGATTCTTCTACTCATTCTAAGAACCCTTGAAGGATGAGGGCTCAACTAGAAGTTTTTGAGGCCAGAGAGGCTGAGATCATGAAGGAAAAGGCTTAGTGATGGGTGGAATATGATTAATAGTGTATCATGGCTTACAATTTGCACTCCAATGCAGAAAAATAGAAGAAATACTGAAAAGCGCAATAACATTTTATTGTGTCCACTTAGTAGAGGATGGTTGAGCTCAATCATGGCTTAACATTTCCATTCTTTATTGTCTTACATTAATCATATTTTTGAGACAACCAAAAACCAACATCTAAGATCACGTTGGTCATACCATAGTGTGAGAAATTGGGTATGACCATGTTAATTATTTATATATGAAAGAGTTATAAAATAATTTAAATAACAAGGTCTTCAATTGTTATCTATCCAATTAGAGTGCCTTAGATATGAGAGGATGTGTCTAGACAATGAGGCTCTCAGAACAACAAACATGTCATTCCATCATGCTCCAGTGCATGAACGAGATAACGTTAGGGTATTGGATTTGACCCTAAGAAAAGAGAGTATTTTGTTTGTAACAAAATTACAAAAATATGAAACATGAGGAGAGTTTCATGAAGATATAGGATAACTTATTATTGTGTTTGAAAAACAACATCCATGTCGTTAGCCATAAATGGGGAAAACAAGTGATGTTCGACCGCTGACCATGTTCAAAACAAGGAACATGTCTCGGAATTCCATCCAAAGTCTTCTAGTACATTATCCCCATATTGTATGCCGGAAAAAATGGAATGATTCCATGCTATTATGGGGTCCCTTAAAACATTTTAGAGTATTAGTATACAAATAAGAGACACACATATCATTGAAATTGAGTGATGTAATTTTTGAATAGATTCCATCACTCTTGGAATTAGCCACCATGGATTGGAGATCATTTGTGAAAGTTTATTGGTATTATAGAAGGCCATAAACATCTTATATTTGAGAATAAACTCAAATCACAAGATAAATCAAACATAAAATGATGTGGCAGACAAATGACATTGTATGTGAGGACTACAGAGATGTGGTTATATGATATTTATTATATTTAGTTCATCAAACTAATGATGATAGACATTTAGTATAACATCATATAGTGAGGATGGTGGGAATATTCAATATAATAGTAATTTGAGGATGATTTATTTTGTATTTTAGTATAATGTGATTAGGATGTTTCCCACAATTTAATTCCATGTGACTGGGACACTACACATAGTTTAAGATTGAATGGATTTGACCTGTTGCAAACAATTAAATGTCAATTTTTATAGACCATGGTTTTGTTACATATTTAATCTCATGGAGTTTTTTACCATGGTGGTGTGTCTTGAATAAAAATGTGTGGCATCGAAGAAAGTTACATGATGTGAATGAGGGTCTTATAAGGCCACCTGACAGCTCACAGAACCTCATTGCGAAAAATCTCATTACACATAGTTTAAGGTCAAAGAGTTTGGAAAATTTGTCTAATATCCCAAATAGAAAAGTATAGTGTGACAGAGTCAATAGAACAATGTGAATGAGTTCCACGGAGACCAAAATTTCACAAAATATATCCCAATTAAGATAACCCTCATATAGTTTAATGTCATGATGCTTGGACTTGAACCCCTAGTTTATGGTTGGGGATTTTTGAGAAAGGGATCCATTGTGAAGATCGATCACATCAGTACACTGCCTACCGTAACTCCTAATCCCACACAATTCATGCATGGTATGGGAAAAAATGGAACAATAAAGGGGTTTTCCTGACATGTGTAAGGGCACATTGTGAGTGACACCAAGGGTATTGGATTTCTTCTAAGATATAAGGAAGTTGAAAGGAGGTAAGTTGACAGTTCTGATATACTGAGTATGTGCGACCGATGGGTAGGGATTAACTATTTACCATATTAATGATAATGGTATTTCAATCACAACATTCAAGAATAAGGCCTGAAAATGAAAGATCGTCTATTGACCATATTCGAAACACCGGTTCTTCCATCTCTTACCCGAGATCCATCGGTGTGTTGGCACAGGATGGGAGGTTTCCATTTGCCAATGGTCGTCACTAATAAAGTGTCCGTTTATATTTTAATGGTAATTAAAATCCAAAACACTACAGAATATAAGTTTCAAATGAGGAATATAATAATTTGGGATTCAAATCTGGGTTTTGCAAAGAGGTTAAGGTCATATTGTCTATCCCAAAACATAGGACAAGGGGCATGAGGGTTAATGAATTTGTGTCAGGTCCAATTGGTTAGAAGTTTTAGCATCACTACATATCCTATAAGGTTGGGAATCAAGACACATGTAGTTCTAAATTTGACACACACAATTTGAGGTCATACGGTGTAGACGATGGAGAACAATTTAATGTCATGTTTCTTTTACAATAGGGGAATAATTTCACTCCTAGGGTATATATATGGATTAAGAGGTAAAATACATATGTGAATGAGTACATGGAATCCCATGTACCATATTCAATCCTTAATATGAACCACATATAGTTTAAGGTCATTTTTTATAGACCATATATGGGGCCAATGAGCCAAAGGGTAGAAGAATCCATGGCTAGGCCCGAAGGATAAATGTCTTGGAATCACTATGTATCCCATAAGGATGGGAATAAATACACATTTAGTCATATAACATGGAGTGGTATGTAACCATTTCCTATTGGGGTGATTCTCTTTAATGGGGGAAGTGATGCATCATAAAATTATCATAAGGCACCCCACATTTGGAGCATAGAGTAATGTTTGTTAAAAAAACAATACTTATCATATGAGGAACCCCATTTTAAAATGGTTTAAATACCATCTCTTATTAAGGAACAAGAGGAATAATAGTTTTATGTTGTGTAACATCACTATTTATCTTAATGTGATGAGGACGTAGCCTTGTAATTTAAGGCTCTAGGGTTTGGACCAATCAAGACTCTTTGTTTACGGTCATAGAATTTTTACCATGGTGTAAGGTGCTTCTCAAAATGTGTTAGGTGGAAGGGAAAGGAGTCAAACCAAGAATTAATGAGGACCTAAGAGTCCCAATTCCACACCACACTCTCCCAAGAAGTCCTACACACAGTTTAAAGTCATGATTCTCAATCTAACCCTCTCAGTTTAAGGTTGTAGAGTTTAGACCAAAGAGAGGGGAAGTAGTCTAAAGCATATATGTGTAGGGAGGTTTCATGGAAAACATGATGTGAATAAGTTACTAGGAATCCTATCACAACAAAAAATGGTTAGGGGAAAATCCCACAAATAGTTTAATGTCGTGATGCTTAGACTTCCTAAAGAAAGATTAGGTTTAGGTTTTTTGGGCCAACAAATCTTAGTTTAAGGTCATAGAGTTTAGAATACTGGAAGGGAATTGTTCTATAGGAACATGAATAAGGTGGTGGACTAATAATACAGATTTTAATTAGGTAATTGGAGGCGCAAAACCCATATAACCACACTGAAATAGACTATATACTATTTAATTTCATGATGATTTAACTGTAACTAAGACCATGGGGGAATAGGGTCAATAAATATGTTGTTGGGAAAAAATGAAAATTTTATGGAAGAAGTTATGTATTCTATAAGGATTAGAATTAATAAAAACATACTCTTTCATGTGGAAAGAGATAGTTAAAGGTCATATGGTATGGACCATGGAAAAAAGGGGTATTCAAGTATGTTCATGCCATGTGAGAGTTAAAACCCAATGTGAATGAGACAAGAAAGCCCTACACCACATAAAGCTATCCTGGTGCCTATTTTGTATATTTCAATGATATATGATCTAGAGAATAGGGATATAAATTTAATGTAATGATGTATGGAATGAGAATTGTCAATTTCTAGGGAATCTGTGTGGTACAAGAGAGGTGTAACCCGATGTGAAAAGAGAAAATGAGGATATCATACCATAAACACACCTTGAAACAGACTTTTTACTACTTAATGTCTCAATGCCTAGACCATGACTAAATCCAAGGAGCTAAAAGTTTTATGATTTTATTGTTGGGCCCAAAGAAAAAATTTCTGGACATCACTAAATATCCTATAATGATGGGAATAACGACACACATAGTTTAAGAATAGATATTTGTAAGATACCAACACTATTTGGGGAAATCCACCATAGTGAGGGAAATCAGGCTTCCAGTAATTATCCTGAGTCATCAAGAACTTATTCAAGGAAGGTTCATATTTTAACATCGTGCATTGAGGATGTTAGCTCTTAGTTTAATGTCATGTATTTTGGACCATTATGGGATGTTTGTCGCTAATTTGTTTTCATAGTGGAGTGTTATGACAAATTTAATGTGAATTGAGCACCAAGGAGGCCCATAAACTATATACAACCAATCCCGAATAAAAACCTCATCCAGTTTAATGTCGTGATTCTTGGACATTGTGTAAATAGTTTTAGGTCATGATTCATGGAAAATCATTAATTAGTTTAAGTAAAAAGATATTAGACCATGAGGTGAGTACTCCAAAAGGATATATATAATGACTTCAAAGCCCCATTGTGAATGAGTGGAAATTTGTCCCATACAATACATATTCATTCCTAAGGAGGCATGAATATAGTTTTATGT
Organism: Viscum album; assembly: GCA_963277665.1. NCBI lineage: Eukaryota > Viridiplantae > Streptophyta > Magnoliopsida > Santalales > Viscaceae > Viscum > Viscum album. The sequence continues at coordinate 305,057,907 of OY728130.1, forward strand.
TGTGATTCTTGGAATAAGAACACAATTTAACATCATGTTACTAGGAGAAGCCATATATTTTAACATCATACAGTGATGATGATAATGGGCATGTAGTTTAACATCATGCAAATGGGATGATGGTACTATTCAATTTATCATCTTGTTTTTAGGACATGGTTTGTTATGATTTTTACATTTATGAAACTATGAAAAAATTTATTATGTAGTTTAATTTAATAAAACCATGATGCTGGAACTATGTATTTTATCATCATGTTGCTAGAAAAATTGTTTTTATGCAGTTTAACATCATAAAACTAGGATGTTGACCACATTATTAAAAAACAATTTTGAGAAAGTTTGCATTAGTTGGAGGGGTGACAATCCCTCCATCCATTGTGAACATATAGTATGCACCATTTTTATAGTCCTTGTGAATGATGTATGGTCATTTCCACTTGCTATCCAACCTTGGTGGATTCTTGCTAGGTATCATTGGTGTGCTAAAGGCTAGTATCGTGTCTCCCTGTAGGAATGAACAAAAGTGAACATTTTTATGAAGATTCTTTTTAACTTGTTCTGGGGCCTCTATAGATTGTGCAACAAATGGATACTATTTTAAATGAGGGATTCTAGATTAACTTGAAGTAATTTTTTTATTATTTTTGGAATATTCAGATCATATACTACTCTTCGGGGTGATGGAAACTGAATCTCAATAGACAAGACTTCCTCAGTTCTATACAATATTCAATATTGGGTCACATTGATGAAATTCCGACTCCCCATATGATAGTCCAATACATAATTTGGGAGAATATATTTCCAATAATTATTGTTCTGTCACACCATCATATGAAGAATGTTTGAGAGGGTTTTAATGAATTACTATATATACCCATTTTCCTGCACATGATTGTGGGATGTATGTTTGGACCAATTATATTACTTGGAATACAATATATTTAGATAAGGATCTCAGAATTCAGTGTTTTTTGTTGAGAATAGCATGAGGTACACTAAATCGATCAATTGTGGGGGATCTAGTTAATATTATCCTTGTATGGGAATTGACATAAATTTTTTTACATCAACCCACTTCGAAATAAAATCTATCAGGGTTAGATTGTACTTACACTGGTGAGATGGTGATGACAGATATGTGGAAACAACATCATGTACCCATACTAAAAAGGGCCATGAATACATGTTTTTGTGGTGTGTCTACAACGACCAAAGAAAAAAATTACAATGGATCTAAAATGCATGTCACGTCTTGACATAATCGATGTAGTTGTGAACTATGGTGGGAGAGAATTAACACATCAAACAAATCTTGGGAGAGAACCTGAACCATACTTGAAGAAAACCATAGTAACAAACATGATGTTCCTACATAACATGGTTAATATCATCCACTTTAATTAAATGGAGGATAATTCCATCAAAACCGCATCATTAAAGAGTATTTTTTTCGTTTGGACAACTCTAGAGTGTGAATTACAATTCACACCGACAGATTATCTTACATTCGACATAATATGGTGGGATAACATTTTGATGGGGATACTCAACAAAAGGGGTGGTCAAATAGAACATTTCATATATTGTGGATGGTTTGTAGTTCTATATGTGTATGCATCAAATGTCAGCAAGTTTCCCGACTAGGTTTCATCATCATATGAGTTGATGGGAGTGATTCCCCCACCCCAATATTCAAAATTATTGGAAAATTCATCCTAGTAATGATATTCATGATATGTGGCTAGACTAACCAGATAATTGGATCGATCATTCATCAATTGAGGGACATGAACTATATTTGGAGGAGAAGGTAACTAGGAAATCGACTAGAGATTGTGCCTCAATGAGGGCATGAGGTTTAGATTCATGATGATATAGTGACAGTTGGTTTTTTTTCGGACTAACTTGGAGTCTACATTCACATGAAAAGAATGGGACATCAATATTGATAGGTATCTCAAGGCCACTGATGAGGGCCTGATACACTACCTCATTATTGGGGTTTCAATTAGAAAGATGGAATATGTATGGAAGAACAACTTCTTCATGATTGATGATGACAGTCCACAGGGATACACTATTTATCTTGGGATTATTGAGATTTATACTGGTTGGGAATTGGGAGGAGCTTTGAAAATTATTTTTCATGAATGATGTAGACTAATCCACTAAATGATTTTCTACATCCAGATAACAAAATGGGAGTCTCTTCTGGAGTGGGATGAGTAGCCCGAAACTATGTCAATTCCATTCCCATTGTGTATTTCTAAAGAAAAAAACAAATGTAAAAATGTTGAATGGTCACCACCGATCATTCTGGGTGTCTTTTTGATATTGGTGTGTTTATGATATAATTTTGAGGATCCACATAGAACACCATTTGTATCTCATAAGGCATCAAATTGTTTTGAAACATAATCACTACTAAAAACAGTGTGTGGAACCTCTTCTCGACAGGGGAGTATCAGGACTCCATTTAAATGAGCATGTTTCTAAGATAATATAAACTATTACATATTCACTCAGTGTTATTTTGATCTATAAGGAAATATAAGGATCATTCCAAGGTGGTCACATAGAGGAAAAGAGTATTCCATGAGATGAGTGGAACCAAAACCAGATATAATAAAAGATACTGCTTAATATACTCAAAGGGTATTTAGAAATCTTCATCCCACTGGAAGGTGTTTAATTTCTTCATATTCCTTGAAGTGGGTTTACACTTTCTGTCTATATTATCAATTAATCCAAATATGTACGGCATGTGGCCTTGGAGGCCTCAAGGCTCCATGATGTTTTTAGGAGGATGAATTACAGTGATGGCCTTAATCTTCTCTAAGTATTATGAAGACCTATATATCTAATTATGAATCCATGAATGTTCTTGGATGTAACCCTATGGTCACACTTCAAATGGATTATATTAAACTTCATGGAGTGGAGGAATCTGAACATTTTCTCTACATCTCTGAGATGGTCCTGACTCTGATGGGATTCAACCACCAAGTTATCCATATAACATTCCACTAGCTTTTCGGGGAAAGTTTTGAAGATGTGATATATGGTGTTCTAATAAATGGATCCTATATTTTTCAGAAAAAAAGTAATTGTGTGATAGAATAAGGTCCCTTTGTAGTGATTTGAAGGTAGTAGAATCCTCATCTTCAGGGGACATTCAGATATAATTGTATACACAATACCCATCCATGAAGAATAGATCCTAGAACCTATATGTGGCATTGATCATCATATCTGTCACCTTAATGGGTCAATCATCCCTCATAAAATGATGGTTGAGATCATAGAAGTTGATACAGAATCTATTATACCTCTTTTTCTTCCTAAAGGGAATGGTGTATGCTAACTATTTGAGGTTATGAACATCCTTGATACATTTTGATTTTATAATAATATCAAACATGGTCTCATCCATGGAACCATTTGAGGATTTAGTTTTCTATGGGTATGAGTAAACATAAAATGTCTCATTAGAATACTAAGATGGTTGGAAATTACTTGATGGTATAATCCTACCATCTCATCATAACTCCAAGAATAAAATCATGATGTAGCTTTAGAAAGGACACATAATTTTGATGTTCCACTAGAGTCATGGATACACTTATCAGCATTGTCCTTAGTTCATCATTGATACCAAGATATACATGTACCATCTCATCAATAGCAGTAGAGATGCCTTCTTCAAATAATAGAGGAGATTAATCTAAATCCTCTTCATCATTTGAGGAAGGTGAATTAGTTGGAGGAGACGTTTCGCCTAGGCTGACTGATTCATTGGGAATAATGGGTCATTTTTATAAGTATGTGGAATCCTCATTAGGGTATTCTTGTTCTACTAAAACCATAGTAATAGAGTCAGTTGATATTATTCTACTTGGACTTTCACTATGAGTTCTATGTATGATGTCAAATCAATGGATGTGGGTTAGTTTCTAGTGACTCAACCCATATTTTTGGAAAAAACCAGAGTGTCATAGAATATTGTCCACTAGGAAAATATCTTAATACATCACAAGGTTATGGATTTCTCATATCACCTGAGCATATTTTTTATAGTAGTAAGAGGCTATCTTTCGACATTTCTTGTACTTACGAACTTCACTGCCCTTTTATTTGGAAATGATAACGAATCTTCCCTAGTCAGGTGGTGTGGCCTCCAACCATAGAATTAGTAGAATGAAAGCATAGTCCAAGTCATTCCATGGATTGACTGTAATAGTTTTTTGTACAAAATCATTGGTATCGCCCTAATATTCTATTCTATTATAATAGTTTTCATCCAAATTGTGGGATTTTTAATAGTCGATGGGAGATGCATCACCATGAAGTACCCCTACTTAACTGTTGAGGGAGTACATGAATATTTGGTGGTATGAGGAGGGAGATTCTTAATTCAGATGAATCTAGGGCCTACCCATCAACACATTTTAGGATGTATCTTGTGAGACAACCATGAAATATGTTCTTTCTTTAAATACATCAAATCGGGTCTTCAACTGAATCTAACAACATGATCTCTGCTTGATCCTGTCATAACCTAGAATCTTCAAGACATAAGTAATCAAATATATTTCAATTATTACCATCATGTGAAGCATACTGGGTGGGATGAGATTGATCCAAGAACCAATTGTCCACTAGGAAGTTATAGATTTCCACTCCATTAGACCAGGTAGTGATGTACAATGGTCACAGTTTCCTCTTCATGAAATATCCCTCATCCTCTCCAAAGAATTATATAATGGCCAGATTTTTTTTTCTAAAACTCCTTAGTATATAAGGTCTCTGTATACAATAACTATTTTAAAAACTAGAGGGACCTTTTATAGGAACATGGGAGGGCCTCACACATCACTTTCGATAGGAGGAGGGCTTCGAGGATTCAGATCCTTTAATTTATGTTAGTGAGGTGCATCAAAATACAGTACTTTGATGAAACATGCATTTTTATACCTTTAGGTAGTTGTTATTTGGAAGGTGTCATGATGTGAATTTCTGGATGAACCACCAAATTCTAGATGGTGTGTCCAATTTTCTAATGATCATTAGTTGACTCACCAAAAACCACAATCTATTGACTCTCAAAAAACTGACACCTAGTTTTAGTTGGGCACGACTAATCACGATGTGGTTGTGGATGTTCTACCCAATCGGTTATCAAGGTAAACTATGGTAGCATGTTTGATGAAGCAGTCTAGGAGGACTATTTCATATTAGCTCTATGGAGAGCCTTCTACCTTTTTTGGTAATATGCTCTTCTTGAATTAATGTAATAGCCTGACTGCTCCAGCGGTTTTCATTTCCTCGAATTCCTCTTTGACGACGTCGGTCAGATGTTCACGGGGGGGTCAATAGGGTATTTATATCATTTTGTACTATAGAAAGATATACTAGATAGATAGTTTTTAGTCATTCATACTCATTCTCATCATTATTGGGGTATTCCAATGTAGATTATACCATAGGATTGATTACCAACTCTGGAGGCAAGATTTCACCGAGTGTGCGTGATGGAATTGACAACAGGGGGAATATGCTTTCCACTGTTTCATCACCAACTACTCTTCTAAGATTTGGAATGACACAATGTGGATATAAAATCATCCATAAGAGAATTTGAAGTTACTTTCGAAGGTTAGGGCCAAACTAAGGGAGAACAAATAATTTCATGGGAATGAGAAGATACTATGTGTGCCAACCAACCAACATACTTATATGTCCCGAAGTTGAAAACATTATTTCATTCACCTGAACCCTCACTGTCATTTTTGGGATTAGATAAGATTTGTTTCACAAATTCCGATACATTTCCCAAACTAAAAAAACCATTATCCTCTTATTCTTGGAGCTAATCCTTGAGAACATGAAATTTTTTTATGGTATATCCAAGGATCATATGGTAAGTTAAATTGTTTGGGTGATCAGTAAGAAAAAATTCATTGGTCTTCTTTCACTATGGTAACTTTATAATCCCTAGTTCCATGGACCTAAAGAATTAAACATGAACATGTGCATCCTTAAATGAATTATTTCAATTTCTCTTGTCTAGGATGGGTAATCTTGGAGTCTAGACTTGACAAGGGGATGGATTATGATGAGGGTTTGGATCCAAATTCCCTTATCTTAGATTTTTTGCTGGGGGAGGTGGTTAATGGGAATTTCGTCTTAGAAAAAGATTCACTTGGTGATGATGTTTCACCTGGAGAGGATACACTAGGTGAGGCTCTTCTGAAAAAAAAACATTAGTGGAATGGGGGACTCTACATGTAAAATGGACGAAGTATTATCCCTGGAATCTATTCTCATGGGAGCTAGATTTGGAAAACTATGTTCCTACAGATCCTTCTCAAGGATTCCTCAAATGGTTAGGCCTTTTCACATAAATCCCATAATCCACTTGGAATGTTTTGAGTGATGAGGGTATGGCCCAATTCAATCTTAATGTTACCCATACCCATCATTAGTAGTTTCATTTCTGTCAATGAAATATCATGTGAATATATGAGGCCTTTAAATTGAGAGAAAATGTCTATAACATTTTCATCATGAAGACTCATTCACATTAAGAGGCCAGAAATTCTCATCATACATGTGGTGGTGTAGAATTTGTAGAGAAACTAATTTTGGTGGTCTTCCCAACCAATAATGGACTCAATGAGTAACTGGCTATACCTGAAGAAGAAAAGACTTTCCAATGTATGAATAAATCATCATTTCATGGTGGCATCCTACTACTATGTGGTTCCCATTATAGTCCCAAAAATTGAGATAATGTGGGTCTAATGTTATAGTGGGATTCTCATTCCATTAAAAGGGGAAAGGATAGGGTTCCCGAAATTTTGTGGTTCTCTCATATCATCCACCCATGACAGATATAGATTGATTCTAGGTGGGATGGCCACCCATCATGTTTCATGGTCTTTAAAGTTAGCGTTTAGAGTAGTTATTAAATATTAATGGAGTGGATCTCTTTTATGGTAATTATTTCTATGCACCAATTCGTTGAAATGATCCTCAACTTGGTTAGAATGATCGGTGGACTATGGAGAAGTAGGATTTGGGTCTTGAGGAAGATTTTCACAATGCTCAAGTGGACTGAAAGGATATTGTTAGTATATCTTTACATAAAGTACCACATAAAATATTTCTAGATGTGTGGGATTACCAGGATCGATTGGGAGCAATTGGATGAGGATGACTTATGCCTTCCCCGATGGGGGAAAATTGAATCAAATTGGGGAGCACTATAATTTGGGTTTCACTCAACAAGGATATCATATATGATCCTTTTCTAATATTAATACTTATAAAGTAGGGATTCAATTTAAGAATTAAACTCTATATTCTGTGCTATATAAGATGGATCAGAGGGCTTGAGAGGTTTATTTCCCCTGTTGACATTTTTAATTGGGGAAATGATGCAGATAGACATATGTGGATGAGTAACTTCCTTTTTAGTGAGTTTGGACCCCAGTATGAGGGTACTCCTAGTATTTTTATTTCATGAGGGGTATTTTTTCCATATCAAAAACTGCATAAAATTTTATTTTTTCATGGAACTCATGAACAACCATTTTCACTATGACTGTACCTGGAGTAAAATCCAAAATATCAAAGGGTATTTCAGGTTTTCACTTGATGAGGATGATTTGAAGTGCATCACACTTTCTCCATCCCTAGTTCTGTACTAGTGTGGATTCCTCATCTATGATTCTATGGAGTACTATGAGGCTCTTGAAGAATTTCTATTTGACGGTCTGATGGTAGTTGGGTGATGTAGGGTGCTCAGTCACTGGGAGTGATTCCAACTCCTCCCTGGGAAAATAATGATCAATGTTGTTGAAGTGATCTTGGCTTCTGGGATAGACCAACTCATGATCATGGAGCTGATGAAAAATACCATATAGGGTTTGGTGGTAGAAAACAACCTAGCCCGTAGGGAGGGACTCAAAGATATTGATGGTTGGGGTTCTATTCTTCCAGAATAGCATAGAAAACTCTTCGCCAGTCAGTTCCTCCCAAAAATATTTCTTACATAGATGTAGGAACCAACTATAGGTTGGCCCAAGCTCCAATATGTGTGGGACAAAAGATAGGTATCTACCCTGAAGTATATAGGTGTAGTAGAAAGTCAGACAGGAGAGAAGCCACTGTGTGCATAGCGTCCCATTCTTAACGTACATACACATTACCTCACCCTTGTAGAAGACATAAATAATTATAAAAAAAGACTCCCAAAGACCATACTAGTCTAGTGAATTTGGAAACATGGAAACATAAGTACTAATACATAAGTGAACAACATTATATCCCACTACGTTCTTCCAGACTATAACGCTTCTTAGACACATCAAACATAATACTTATATTCGTAACTAAGGGAAGGAAATATAAAAAGGGGTGATCTCAAATGCTCATAATGGGTAAACAAGGGAGATATTTAATCATATTCATCTACATAAGTTCCTGATAAAATGACCATCATAAGATAATATCATATCCTACACATCAAATATTATATACAAGAATACGGGAAAAAATCATTGTAGTTCATAAGACATTAATCTTATGGAAATAAAGAAAAGAGTTCATGAAGTCATAACCTAGGAATAAAACATGGAATTATGGCTATCACATAGGCATAAAATATTATTTACATAGTATCCAAGGAATCACTACCAATACTATCTTAGTAGTATGGGTTCACTCCCCATACCATCATGGTAGTCATGGTTCGCTCGAATGGCCATCTTAGTATCATTCTTTAACTCCTCATTTCATATTGGTATTCATGGTTCACTCCCATGGTTATATTATATATAAAAGTTCATTCCAAAGAACATAATAGACTATCTTAGGGGATATAAATCTTTACCCAATATAGTGGAGGGAGATATTGGTCCCACCCATCTCATTGTGAAATCATATATACATGTTCCACAAGATGATAAATAGTTATATAATAACCCGTGAAATGAAATGGGTTTTGTAAATAGGTAATCATATCATAACCTATGGAAACATCATAGTTTCATAATCATTTCAACATTAACATACCTTCTAAAAACAAGATGGTTTATAAAACATATAACCCAGGAAAGAGAAATGGGTTTCATCAACATCATTCCATAAAAACCTAATCCATTTAGATAAATAATATAAATTGATTCATTGACTAATTTACCTATAAGGTCATGAGTAACACTGTGGGTTGTCAACGTAGATGGGAAATTATTTTGTAATACCATTTAATATTATTTCATGAGGAAAATATCTTTTCTATATTGAATAATGGTTTCTAAAAAATTAAAACTTTTGAAAAAAAAAATATTTGAAAATATAGTTGAAAACATATAAAGCATTCATTGAAAACTATAAAACGTTTTTAAAATCCTTTTTCCATCAATTTGGGCATCAATTATATTTTGAAAACATATTTTAGTTTTTTAACATTGTTTTCCAATACTGAAGATTTTAGAACGAAGAGAGAGACTAGAATATATTACTCAAAAACATTATCTTATTTAGGAAAGAGATAAAAATATTTCTAAAACATGAATATATCAATAATAACCATAAGATAAGAAAACTCATTAATTTTAATGAGATAAGGATTATAATATTTCAACAATGGATGCATAATTATAAAAAATCTCGAAAAGAGATGATATTGTTTCAATAAACTATTATAACTTAGAAACATTATCCATACAACATGTGTATGAAAGTGAAATTAAATGAAACATAAAATATCATGAAAATAAATTTATTAAATATATTATAAGTCAAATATAAATCTATACACCTTGAAAATTAATGTAGGTTCGTAATAAAACATGTATATCAAAGAATGCAAATTGAGAAAAAACTGTCTTACCTATTTGGAATATATTTAATCATTAACCCCCTGAAAGAAAGCTCATAAAATGGATAATTAAATAATACTAAATATAATAATAATATTCATGGAATAAATTCTTGGTTAGTATATACACCACATAAAATAAAATAGTGGTGTCTAAGGAATGTATCTATCAAAAATAAAAAGTGAGATAAAATTTCCCTTACCTTGTGTCTTGACTCTCATAGTACTCATTCAAAAATCCAGTATAATAAATATAAAAAAATTATAAATATATAATATAATGATATTATTTCTTATAATACCATATAGGGTTTGTTTATGGCATTATATTATCTTTGTGTTAACTATTTTATGTTAAGGTTTCACTTTGGGTAATATTTTCTTTGTTTTACACTTGTGACTTAATTTATTATATATTTAGTCCTTATATATATATATATCATGATTCTAAAAATGAAAACTATAATTTAAATATAATTTATAATCTCTATATGTGTATTATGATAATCCATGGAATAAATAATTATGTAATGGAATACACTGTTCATGAAGACGGGAAGTCGTACGTATGCTTGAATGTTTTTTCGTTTAATTGTCTTGTTGAAAGAAAAAAAGAAAAATAATTATATATATATATATATGTGTGTGTGTGTATATATAATTTTTAAAGTATAATTATTATATAATATATATCATATATGTTCATTAAACTCATTCTTAATACATTCCATGTAGTGTGTGAACAAATCACATCACCTTAAAGTGGCATTGTAGTTCACAGATCCTCAAAAGAAATTTTCGTCTCTAAACTAAATGAAAAGTAAAAATATATAAGTCATAAAAGGAATAAATAAGGTTAAATATATAATAAATATAATATATTACATATATAAATATATTTTCCATCAAAATTTCCATCATGATAGGTGGTAATTGAAAAATGAACAATCAACATTTAGTGAAACAGTAGTTCGTCGTACACGTTAATAGTATGTATGATACCCATTAGATAGAGAAGTGTGTAAGTGAAGGTATAAAATATATAATAAATAATAATATTATATTTTTAATACTGGTGTTTATATAGAATCATGTAATAAATATAGTAAAGTGTGTGGATAAAGAAAATAAAAGAAATGAGTTTGAGAGAAGATGTCACCTCTTAAAAGGATAACTCCTTTTGGTTTGTGCCAAAATGGCTCCCATGGGATGATTTCTTCCTAAGGGGAAGATTATAAGAGTAATGGAGGTATTTGGGGAAGTGTATTCATCAGATATTTTCCAAAACTAAGTGTTTTGAAAGGTGTAATGTATAGGGAGAGGTGGTGGCCTTTTATATGGAAGGGAATGGACACACTTGGTATTTTTTAAAATAAGTTAGGTGTACCCATGCTTTTACCTAACAAAAGTCATAAAAAGACATAAAAACTCAATAATTGAAGGTTAATTTCCGAATACGTTCACTTTAATTGGTTTTGGACAAGTTTAATGTTCATTTTGGGTATTAAATTTTATGGTTTAGTACTTTATTAACCTAATTTCTCTATTAACCGTTGTAATTAATTTAAATCTATTTCAATAATTTTTTTAGTAAAAAAACTATTTGAAATTTTTAGACATTATAAATTATTATGACTCCAAATATAGAATCAATTTCTCAGAATTCTAAAAATAAAATTGGAAAAAATTATTTCATAATTAATCATGCTTACTGGACGACACTACGAGTTTTTAAAGTAAAAACTTCCAAACCTTTTCCATGTTTTTATTTCCAATTTCAAAGTGAAATTTAAATAAATTAACTAATTTTATTAATTTATATAAATATTATATAATTAATCTATAAAACCATTTTGAAATATAATTTATCATTATAAATAAATTAGATGAAAAAACATTTTTAAATTAAAATCTTGTATTTTTTACTATTCATCAAAAAACGAAGTTTCTTCGAAAAAACCAAAATTTCACACAATTATTATTTCAACATTATAAATTAAAAAATAGTTATTTATTTTTTATCAAATTATATTTCTAAATGTGTTTAAAATATTTTTTATTATTTTTCATAGAAAGACATTAAAATGAGTTTATTTTAGAAAATGTTATTTTTAAACTTATAATGAATTTACCAAAAATTATATCCTCCTTTATCAATATGATTAATTTATATAAATAAATTATTAAACATATTTAAAACTTAGTTAGTAATATTCTTATATCTTCAATTAATGGTTTGGTTATAATTGTCTAATTAATATAACTATAACATTAGAATGATGTTTCGTAGAATCATTGGTGTTGCATTTAATGTATGCCTATTAAACATTGTTTGGAACAAAATCCAATTTGGTACTATATAGAACGAATATTTCAATTCAAGATAAAAAAAATTGGTGGTTTTTGAAATGAAAAATATCATAATATTAAATTAATCTAAGAAAAACATTCAAAACTTATTGTGGTGTTACATTCTACCCCGTAAAATGTTTTTCACCCTTAAAATTTGTATTGGATATCAAAGGTTTATATCATGAAATTTAACCTCATAGAAAACCACATCATAAAAATAAATACTAAAAAATCCTTCAAAAACAAAATGATGGAATCATAACAGTAACCATAAGTAACATAAAACTAGGTTTCCATATAGAATAACATAGTTTGGGAGTGAAGATTAGAAATTTTGGTAAAGAAATACTATTTTTAGGGACTCATTAAATTCATCATTCATAGACAAGTGAATGATCAAATAAAAGTTTATGGCCTCAAATTCATAAATCTTTGATGATTTAAAAGGAAATCGGTTCAAACAAAAATTAATGTATTAGAACAAAAAAAATTATTGATCATTATCCTAATGTTGAGTAATTGTATTATTAACCTATTATATAAGGAAATATAATTTCTTGTTATATTTATATAAGAAAAATTTCATTCATTAGTTGTTTTTTATGTATTTTTAATTAATATATTACTTCAAGAAATGGATTTCTATAAATAAACATTGATGTCGGAAGGGATTAAATACACTTTTAGAAAATATAAAGTCCTAGAAATGAATGAAAAGTATAACTATATTACCATACATATTCTTCAAAATAAATAGGGTTAATATAAGAATCTATAATAAAAATAAACTCTACTAGTTCCTCATTAATAATTATTCTACAAAAATAATTACACATTAACATGGACATCAAGTAGGCCACTGCTAGGCATGAAACCTATATCGTCCTTCATTCATGGGTTCAAGACCCATAGAATTTCCGGACATGATTGGTCATCAACTGACATGTATGATTTCCTTTTCAAAAACCATGTTAATATAATTTCCCCAATAAATAATATGGACATACTTAAATAATTTTAATCAGAAAATATCATTTTATCCAAGATTTTCAATACAAACTCTGTGCATAAACACTTCTTCCAATTTTTGACATCATCTTTTCATTTTTGTTTAACTGTATAACCCTTATTAGTGATTCAATAAAAAACATTTTAAATAATGTTGTTAAATTATCTTACCATTTTTTCCCTCACATATCAAAAAGTAGCTCGAGGTTTTCACATTCCAAACATGTGAATACCCTCATCATATATTCTCTTGAAACATGGTAATAACCTGAAATACCATAAATACTTCTGAAAAACATGGATGCTTCTTTATTCCATATATTACATTATATATTCCCTAATTCCAAGAAGTTGTAAAATTTATCCATGATAGCATAATCTACTTGTCAACAAGTCCTAAATTAGTTACAAGGTAATATGTACCATCAAATTTACTTATATCCAACATATCTTTATGAAAACAACATCATAGTAACATATATAACATATTAATAATTAACTTTCCCTTAATCATGTGTTTCACATGGACATCACCATCCATTAAATTACTTTTCTATTCCATCATATATATTCAATGTATTCTTGTAAATCATTATCAAAAAAATAAAAACTTGTAAATTCTTATATATTTCACCTTTAATATATCAACATTTTTTATTCCAATTATAGAGAAACATTTATTATTATAATTCAAACTTATGAAATTAATAAGGCTACCACATCCTATTACACAATACTTTTTTCCTTTTACATTTCACTAGTAGTCTCATCACCATCCATAATGTAACCATTACCTACACCACTTTTTTTATTCTCTTCAAGATCCTTCCTCTTGGGAAATTGAGTTTTATAGTGACCATTTATTCACACATAAAACAATTCTCCATTGATAATGACTTAGGGAGTGAAATATTCTAATCCATTTCATTTATCAAACTCTTCATTTTCCCCTTACAATCACTTTCTTTGTGTCTTTTTCCACATGTGATACATCTTCTTGTTCCAATAAGACATTCACATTGGTGATTATTTCCACATTATCGACCCAAAGGAAACCAAATATTATTTCATCCATGGTCTACATTACCCAAAATCTTAGAAAACCACATCATTCTATTCTTTGGGGTGTCCTAGAGTTGGTTAAGGTACACGTTATTAATCATGATTGGGGAAAATTTAGTAGGCATGATGACAACATCTTTCACTTCGATGATTATACATCTTAGCTTATAATTAGAAAATAATCCATCATATTCAATGTTAATCAAGTTCCTTCCAGTTCCCTCCATTTCCAAAAACCAAAATCAAAATTTAAGCATTACTTATCATAGAAGAAGACCACATAGTCATAGAAATAATTACTTATAGGATGTCTAAATCATTGCAACATGCTTAATCTATAAAAACCTAGGATAATCCTAGGTTATTCATAGATAACCTATATTAAAATTATTCATGATGGTTAATGAAGAGTTTGTGAATTCCCTAAGCATATCCCCAAAGAGTGATAAACTATGTGTGCAAGAAGGCCTATTGTCGTGTACCAGATTACCCTGAGTCTAGGCCAGAACATATTTTCATTGTTTTTTACCCTAAGATAAATATGTTCCATATCCACATACATTTGTAATATACATAAATTGAAGTATTTATAGGAAGCCACTCACATTATCCTTATCCAAAATTCCATGAAATTTTCCTATACTTTTCCTTATCCTTAAACATATCCTTAGACATGTCCATTGGGTTATGAATAAGGTTTTTTAAAATTAGATTGAAAATGATAACTAAACCTTTACTCATATACCAACTATAGCGACCGAGCCTTGATAACAATATATATTACATCACTTTTTAGGAATACATAAAACATTATACAAATATATTCTCAAATACTATACTAGTATAGTTCCTATGGAAACATATAAATTGAAACACTAATACATAAGTGAGATACATTATCTCCTAGTAGTTTTTTCATGATTAGAACTCTTCTTATACACTTCTATCATAAAACATTTCAACATAACATGGGGAAGGAAACATAAAAATTAGTGAGATAAAATTCTCTATAAGTGTAAACAAAGGATATATATATAAGCATAATCATGTGCATAAGGGTAAGTGAGAATGATCCTAAAAATATAAGAGCATAACGTACATATAAAAGATTATATAAATAAATCATGGAATAATGTTTGGTAATTAATAAGATAATAATCATTAAATAATAACCTATTCTTATAAGTATAACATAGTATTAAAACATGTAATTGTGGAATAAAAGTAAGATTATAATATAATTTCAATAGTAGTGAATGCATCACTTCCAATACTATATTGGTATTATGGGTTCAATCCCTATTCTATCTTGGAAGTCATGGTTCACTCCCATGGCCAAATTAGTAGCATAACTTCACTCCTCATACCATATTGGTAGTCATGTTTCACTCCTATTTCGATTTTAGTAGTCAAGGATCATTAACAATACCATATTAATCTGTATCATGAGATACAAATCATTACCCAATTAATTATAAGGATATATTAGTCCCACCCATCTCATAGTGAAATCATATATACATGTGACACAATATTCGTTAAAATAATATAATAACCCATGAAATTAAAAGGGAATTACATTAATGTAGTCATATCATAACCTATGTAAAAACATAGGTTTCATAATCATTTAATCATTAATATAACCCATGAAAAGAATCAGGTTTCAAAAGCACATAACTCGTGAAATAGAAACATGTTTCATCAACATCATGCCATAAAAACATAATCCATTCGGAGAAACAATATGAATGGAAACATAGAATAATTTCCCCATAATGGTTGGATTAACACCAATGGATGTAATTATAGATGGGAAATAATTTTTTAATATATTTTTTAAAACATTTTTTGAGGAAAATATCATTTGTTAATTGAAAAATATTTTTTATAACATAAAACCTTTTGAAAACATTTTTCATTAAAAATAGCTTATAAAACATATAAAGTAATATTGAAAAATATAAAACGTTTTTAAAATCATTTATCCTTGAAAATATTCTTCAAATTGCATTTTGAAACATTTTTTTAAAACATTTTGGAAATTTTATTTTCTGAAAAAAAATATATTTTCAAGCAAAGAGAAAGACGATCATATTTTACATAGAAACATTATCTGAAGTAACAAATAGTGTGAAAATTGATCTAATAAATTAATATATAATGAATAACCACAGGATAATAAAATTCATTATTGTTATTAAGATATTGATTAAAATATTTCAACAATGTAATAATAATAATAAATAATCTTGAGAATAGATGATATTTTTGTAATAAAATATTATCTCTTAGTAACATTGAGCCATACCCATTTGTAAGAATTTGAAGCTACATGAAGCTTAAAATATCATTAAATTAATTATATTAATGATATAAAATTTCCAATGGAATTATATACTACTCAAAAATGAATGTTGGTGCATAATAGAACATGTGTCTCAAAGAAGGAAATTTGAGACATAAGTGTCTTACCGATTTGGTAGTTTTTGAAACATTAATTGCATGAAAGAGAGATCATAGAATGGATATTTAAATAATCATAAATTTAATTATATTAATCATGTAATACATTCGTTTGAAGTATATATAACACAAAAAATAAATTAGTGTTGTCTGAGTCATGTATCTCATGAATATAAAAAGCGAGATTAAATTTCCATTCCCTTGTTTATTGACTCTTGTCATACTCTTTAAAACCAAATATATAATAAATATTAATTTATTATAGATCCTTTATCAAAACATATTATTACTTATAATACCACATTTCTTTTTATTATATCCTTATATTACCCGCTTGGTAATAATTTTATGTAAAGGTATCAAATCGGGTAATGTATGCACTATTTTTCGGACGAGTCTGATTTTTTTTATATTTTATCATTATAATTATATCACAATTTCCGGATTATAAACCATGATATATATATATAATTTATATTCATTATTTCTGTATTATAATAATATATATAATATATAATTATTAAATAGAATACACCATTCATGGAGACAGTATGCTTTACGTATGCATGAACATTATCTCTGTTTAATTATCGTGTTGAAACAAAGTTAAATTAATTTATGTATATATATGTGTGTATCATTATTAATTAAATTTATTTTTTCATATATATCCTATAATTTAATAAAACCAATCCTTAATACATTCAATGTACTCTGTGAATAAATCACATTGCTTTGAGTGGTCTTTAGCCTACACTTCTTAAAACGAAATGATCATATTTCTTCCAGATAGAAAGTAAAATGATATGGGTCATAAAATTAATAAAAAATATTAAATACATAATAATTATAATATATTACATATATGAATATTGTGTCCCTCATAATTCATACCACGAGAGGTGGTATAGTAAAAAATGAACAATCATTATTTAGTGAGGTCGTAGTTCGGCCTACATGTAAATGGTATGTTTGTTACCCGTTAGTTGGAGGTGTGTATAAGTATAGGTAGAGAAATTATCATAAAGAATGTATATTATATTCAGGATAATTATTTTTATAAATTCATTGAATAAAGGGAGTGGAGGGGAGGAGAATGAAAATAAAATAAAGGAATTTGAGTGAAGACGTTACCACATAAAAAGGTAACTCCTTTTGGTTTGTGCCAAAACAATTTCTTAGGTTGAATTTTGTACAAGTGGAGCCTTATAAAAGGTTTTTAGGAATGTTGTTATGTATATTGGGTTGAAATTTTCATAACTTATGTTGTTTCATAGGTGTGATGAAGAGGGATAAGTGGTGGCCTTTCATATAGAAGGGAAAAGAAACACTTAACATTGGTGAAAACAAGTTACGAGTACCCATGTGTTTACATTGAAACATTCATATGAAACCAACCAAAATAAATAATTGAAGGTTCAAGTCTTAATAATATCCACCCAATGGGTGTTTTAGAATGGTCTATGACATTTTGGGTCTTAAATTTTAGGTTTTGTACTTTATTAACCTAATTGTTTTCTAAACCATTGTAATTAATTTTAATCACTTTCTCTAATATTTTTTGTCAAAAACAAATTTGAACTTATTTATGATAATAAATTATTCTAATTACAAATATTTAATCAATTGTTGTCTAAGATTTTATACCCAATTTCAAAGTAAAAGTGATCTAAATGACTTAAATTGCAAAAACTGATAAAATAATTATCTAATTAATATTTTTAACCTATTTAAAATTGAATTTAACCTTATCAATAATTTATATCAAAATTTATTTTTGAAATAAAATATAATATTCTTCACTGTTCATCCAAAAATAATGTATCTCCAAATTAACCAAACAATTTTATCTAATATAATTTAGAAATTATAAATTCAAAATATAAATTTTATTTTATAAAATAAAACTTCTAAATTGTGTATAAATTTAATTTTATTATTTTTCATAAAAAGAAATTAAAAAGGAATTTATTTGAGAAAATGGAATTTTTAAACATACGATGTCTTTACGAAAAATTATATCATTAATTATCCATATGTTTTATTTTTATAAAAAGATCATAAAAATATTTTAAAATTACTTGTTACTATTAATATACCAAAGTTTGATGTATAGGTTATATTTATCTCATTTAAATTTTTATTATATTAAAATGATGTTTCATTAGAACATTAGTGTTGCATGTAATGTATGCCAAGTCAATTTTGCATGAAGTGGAAGCCATGTTGGTTCCTTGTGAATTAATGTTTGACTTAGTGATAAGATACTTTTTTCATTTTTTTTGTTAAATTCATAATATCAAAAGCTTAAATTAATTCACAAAGAACATTCAAAAAATATCATAGTGTTATAGTGTGAGTAATTTTTCCCTGCATTCTGGGTCGTCTCTTGAGTGTCATACTAATCTCATCATTTTATTCCATTATGATATATTTTATACAGATAATTCATTTTAAAATGATTCAATGCTCACTGATATCTATTTATATAGCTCACCTTCTAAATGAGTCAACCCGGATTAAAACATCTATCCACAATCCTGGGTTTTCTTGGGGAGGGAGGCTGGTGACAAAGGATATGGTTTCACCATGAGATTCATGAAGGGATCTAGAACATACTCCACCTGCATGTAACATTTTATGTATTTGAAAATTATTTGGATCACGCCTTCTAGGATGATAAACATCACCTTTTTATATCTTTCCCCAAACACTAATAATACCATCTGGGTTAAAGATCTAGTATCATGTTACATTATCACTTGTAATCAGAGAGTTTTAAAGGTTTCATGGTGACATTACACTTCAAATTATTATTAATTCAGGAACGTTGATTTTCCATTCTACCCCAGGAATATTCATTAGGGTGTGGATATTATTCGACATGGAGAGGACCACCATGTTGGTGGATGGTAGCGCAGGTAGGAAGTATACATTGATTAGTTGGGATATAAGGAGGGCCTCTTTTCAAATTATTGTAGGATCCATGAGTACATTCATATTGACTTATGATGGAGTGGGGAATGAATCCACTCTGGATGTTTACAAATAATGTTCCCACTAACTTTGGTTAGTGGTAACATTGGGATGACCACCATGCTGATTCGTAGAAACTGTACAGGGGGGGCTATATTGGTCGATTGATGCATGAGGATGACCTTCTCTGTAATACCCCAATAATTTACAAATAAAATTAATAAATCATGTAATCTACACAACATTGAGTCTCTATAAAACAAAACCTTTTTATTATATTTAACTAAATGAGATAATTATAACCTAGTGGTCAAATGTAATAATATGAATAGTAATGACTATAGTTAAATATTATTTATTATGGTTTCATATAAATTAAAAAAAAATTAATCCAATGTAGATCATTGGAATTATTTTTTTATAATTAAATTATATATACTGTTTTATTGAACTTTGGAATGTTTTTTACCCACATTTTTTCCACACTTGTGAAAATAGCATTAACCATAATTTCTCTACTTCCTTAAATAGAATTTCAGAAAATGGTCATACATAGTTGTGATCAATATGATATTGAGAGTATGGTGGGATCAACATATATTTTAAGAAAATAGTAAATAGACCCTTTAGAATAGTAATATTACCCTTATGAATAGTGATATTACCAAATGAATAGAAACCTTACCCAAGAAAGAATAAATAGAATTTAAGAATCCTATAAATTAAATTAATATATAATTATATCATAGTATATGTAAATAAATGTTGTAGGAATTATTAATTTTTTATTGGTGTGTTTATTAAAAATAAATGATTATTTAAAATTTAATAATTAATATAATGATTTAAAAGATAATTTTTTTAAAAACAATATAGTCATTAATTAATATTTAGATGCCTTATGATTATATAATAATTTTTTGAGACCATTGTTAATTTTTCAAAGTGTCATTAAATTGGTTATAATTTTCAAATAGCTATTTTTTTAATAATGGATGTTTCAAATTAAAATTAAAATTTATCATAATCATAAAATTAATTTCATAAAATAAAATTAATTTTTTAATTCTAAACCTTAAGTAATATTAAAGATGATTTTTTTTATTTTTTCTCGAATAGTTTCCTTTTTGTTGAATATTAATTTTTTTTTCAAAAAATATGGTATTTTTTTTGAAAACATCAAGAGATAATTTTTGAAATGTATTAATGTTATTTAAAAAATTTATAATTATGTTATAATATAAATATTTTATATAAAAAATTCATAATATACAAATTATATTTTTCTTGATAAGAATAAAAAATCATTTCCCTTGTTGACGGAATGTCTGCATCGTGCTGAGAAAGTATATTTGGATCCTCAAAAATAATAATTAATAGATAAAAATTAGTTTCATGATTTTTTTAATTATCATGTATAAATGATGTTTTTTCCGATAAAATTTTAATTTTTTAGTTATATAATTTTATTCTTATCCAAATTGTAGTGAAATGCTTGTGTAGGGGAAAAAAGACAAAATAAATTTTTTTTTTAAGTTTCCTTGTTATGTATATGAGTGAATATATATAATGAATGAAACATCAATTTTATTTATAACACAATTAATTTATTTTTATTATAGTTTTTGAATTTTTAAATTTTATATATGAACTACCATGATGCTTATGAAACAATGATGGAGTGGATGTGTAAGAATAAAAAAAATAATGTGTTTTTAATTAAAATTATATGAATTAATAAAAGGCCATTATTTCTGATAATAAATATTCTATAGTAAATTTTGACCATTATATCTATTGGATACTAATTTTGGACATCTTGGACCAACATTAATCACATAAGGACATTATAATTTTCATTATTAAAAGGATGCCATGTAGTCGCATTATAGTTTTTAAATAATATAACATTTTAAAGAGAGGTTTTACAATAAATTTTTTCAAACATATATACTCCATTGAAATATATTAAATTTATGTTCTTCATTAATTTTTCTTAATTTTTTGGGAGTTAATAATTAACCTAATGGATAGAAGAATTATGATGCAACAATTATTTAATTAATGAATAAATAATGTTAATGATATTAAAAATATAAAAATAAATTTTTATTTTTATTTTTAAGTTAATCCAATATTTCAATATATTAATATTATATGATGAGGAATTCATAATAGAAGTATTGAAATTTTAAAAAAAAAATGTTTTTAAATTCATGGTTATGAATACTGTTTAAATTTACCTAAATAATTTTTCATATTTAATATATTTTATTAAATTATTAAAAAATAAAAAAAATTATTTTAAAATGAAACAATGATAATAATAGGTCTAACTTTTTCTCCCCTATTATTTATAGTTCTTTTTAAGGTCTTTAAACATATTTTATACTTAATATATCAAAATATTTTAAGCAATTCCTAATTTTTCCCACACAACAATTATAAATGTTGGAACCTCCCATCTGAAAATTTATTCACCGTAAGCTTTATTTCTCAACTATATCCCACCAATTTTCCTTATCCTCTTTCTATACTACAATCTAGTGATTCTGGTCTCACAAAAATATAACTTCCAAGAGCATATGTATATTCTCCTGTATAAACAATTCTAGTGGTAAGATTCATTTTTATTCTCTTTTAAAATCTTTTCAACTTCAACCTTGTACTTGTCTCACATCCAAGGATTCCTGAAAACAATAATATAATAAATATAAAATATGTTTTTCTTTTATAGGGTTGATGCATCATAAAAACTCTTATTTTTTTATATTCTAAAATAATGAAATCGATGTCTGTGGTATATCAATTCACCGCCTTTGTGGTCAATGATTTTTTGTTTCACTTTACCACAATCATGGGAAGTTTTAATTGATATTTAATTATTTATCATGAACAAAATATGTATATGTTGTCAATTCTAGATTGTTATTTCTTTTGGAAAATTAATACCAAAATAACCAGCCCTTGGAAACCATGAAAAGAATGCCCAAATAAAATAAAATTACAAAATGTTTTAAATAAATGGGTAAAAATGGTAAAAGAATACTATTTAAGTTATTATAAACATTATTATAATACAATAATGATATAATAACACTATTAAAACCATTTTATAAAAGGATTGAAATTTTTTTATGGTATTCGATCATTTTATTGTGACTTACTTGGTATTGTGTGCCTATTCATTCTTGTGTGGTGAATCTACTTCTATATTGAGATCAATTTTCTATTTAAAATTTATTTATATCAAATATCCATCTTCTTTTGTCACGGATATGATTATTGTCATAATCATATAACTTTTTACATATGTTGTTTGTTTTGAATGTCGTTCTAACTGGGTAAATATGGATGAATTTGTATCCTCTACTCAATACAAATATTGAAAAGTAATATTTTTCCTGAATTAAAAATATGTATGAAGAATTATTAGGATATGAAGTGATGGGCAGGGGCCGTTATAACCCCGTTATGCATTGATGGGTCTCATGAGACAAATTAGTTGGTGAAAACCCCTTTTTGTTTATTACCAAACAGAATCAGAAGGGTTTCTACCCATAGACATAAACTATCTTGAGGGTATTATTGTTCATGTTCCTGATCCATGATGTCCAATAATAAATCACTTCCTTCATCCAGTAATATATTATTACTATCCCGAGAATTTTCACTACTAAAAAATATATGGATTTATTTTTATTGTTATTTTATTTATAGCATGTGTATTTTAAAATATTTACCATTACATAATGTCTATAACTTATTGAATTTACTTTGATTATTATTGTTTCAAATAACCTTTACTATGAACATGATCCGACCCTTACTATGTTTCCTTTCCCATGGTTATGAAGAATAAAACATTGAAAAAGATTACAAGGATTCTGTTTATTTCATTTTATTATGTATCAAGTTTTCGTCTCTATTCCCAATGTATTATGGGTATCATGAATGTAATATGGTCTTCAAATATTGATATCCTTATCTTCCCTTTGGGATTTTATTCCTATTAAGCATGTCAATGCAATAAAATAATGCATTGGCTCTGGGAATTTGGGGTCGGGGCATTACAGTTGGTATCAGAGGAAGTTTTGTAGCTTCCCTAAAAACTAGATTTAAAAAACATACTTTAAGAATCATAACCCTATTATATACTTTGAGGATAATCATAGAAGATCTTCTGGGAATTTTGGTAAATAAGATATTATGTGCGTCTTCCTTGCAATACATCTATGTCTATATACTACATGTGGATGTAGTTCTTGGATAAATGTACCAAGGAGTAACAACTCTAACAAGGTGTTCCAGGCCTGGCTCGGGTTAACCAGGTACATACAATGAGACATACTATGCACTAATTTTGACACACTAGGGAGATATGCTTAGTTTAATTCACATATAATTTACAAACCGTTATGAAGGGTATTAAAAGTAAATATTTTCCAGATGAAACCTTGTTTATGACATTGAGATTAGTTATACAAAAAAATCAAATTAGGTTAAGTGTTTTAATATTATATACCATCTTAATTCTCAAAGTGATATTTCAAATTTTGAGGACACAATTTTTTGATTAAAGGAATAATGTAACACCCCAAGAATTTAGAAATAAATTTAATATTGCATGCAATGCATACAACACCGAGTCTTTGTGAAACAACACCTTGTTATTATAATTATTTACACGACTTAGTTATAACCTTGCCATTAAACATAATAATATGAATAATAATAACTACTATTAAATTTTATTTATGATGGTTTCAAATAAATAAAAATTATTTTAATCAAATTCAGATCATTGAAATAATTATTTTTAGTTGATATTACTTATAATGACTTTTTTAACTTTTGAACATTCTTTTTACCCTCGTTGTTTCCAAACTTGCGGGATTAACATTAAACATAATTTTCCCCCTTCTATGAACTGAATTTCAGAAAAAGGGACATACATAGTTGCAATCAGTATGATATTTTGAGTCTGATAGGATCAACTTAATCTTTTGTTGAATAGTAACTTGACGCTTCAGAATAGTAATGTTACCCTTATGAATGGTAATATAACCAATTGAATAGTAAATTCCCCCATGAAAGTATTAATAGAATATAGTAATATTATAGATGAAAATGTTATATAATTATACTATATTATAAGTAAAAAAATGTTCCAAAATTTTTTAATTAATTCTTGGTATTTTTATAAAATATAAACGATTATTTACAATTTACTAATTAATATAGTGATTTAAAAGAAAATTTATTTTCATAAAATTGAGTCAGAAATTAATATTTTTATGTCTTATTATTATTTAATAATTTTTCAATACCTTAGTTATTTTTTCAAACTGTCATAAAGTTTGTGATATTTTTAAAATTGGTATTTTTTGAGTAAAGGATGGTTTTAAATAGAAATTAAATTTTCCATATTTATAAAATTATTTTTATGAAATGTAATTTTTTTGAATTCTAAATATTGAAAATTAGTTTTGAAGAATTCTTGGGAAGTTTTTGAAATATTTTTATTTTTAGTGAAAAATAAACAAGAATATTTTAAAGAAAATACAGTATTTTTTATCACAACATCAAGATATATTTTATAAAATTTATTAATATAATATAATAAATAAATATTGATGTTATAAAATAAATTTTTTATATAAATAATTAAGAACATATAAATAATATTTTTCTTGATAAGTATAAAAGAATCATTGTCCTTATCAGCGCAATGCCTACAACGCGCTAACAAAGTCAATTTGGTTCCATACAAATAATAACTAAGAACTAAAAATTATTTTCAATGCATTTTTATTAATTATTATTTATAGTTAATTCTATTGTATGATAATTTTTAATTTTTTTGTAATATAATATTAATCATATCCAAATGCCTGTGCAATGCATGTGCATGGTAAGAAAAGAAAAAATAACAAATTTAAGATGTTTTCATGTTATGTATATTAGTGAATATACATAATGAAAAAATCATGAATTTTAGTTTGAATCTAATTAATTTATTTTTTTTATAATATTTAATCTTTAATATTATATATTATATAATTAACAATAATTCTTATGTAATATTGACACTTTACTTGTGAAAGAATAAGAAAAATAAATAATTTTTTTAATTAAATTTATAAGAATTATTAAATGACCAATATTTTGGATAAAAATTTACTTATAAGAAATTTTCAACCATTATATCAATGTTATTCGAATTTGGGTCATCGTGGACCCACATGAAGCAGTTAAAGGACACTATAATTTTCATTATCAAAAGGAAGTAATGTTGTCACATTATAGTTTTTAATTAATAGTATATTTCATTAAATGGTTAAATGATAGATTTTTTAAAACATATATAGTTTATTGAAATCAAATAAATTTACATTTTTATGAAACTTTATTTTTAATTTGTAGGTAATGAATAATATCCCCATGTACTTGAACAATTTGAATATATAAATTATTTAATTAATAAATGAATCTAATTAATCATATTAAAATTAATTAAATAAATCTAATTTGAGATTTTAAAGTTAATTCAAAATTTTAATATAAGTATGTGATATTTTTAGGTTATAAAAAAAATTATTCTAATTTTATGAATTTTTTGTGTGTTTAAGTTCAAGGTTATGAATAATGTTTAATTTGACATATCTTATTTTTTATGATTAAAATATTATATTAAATTAATAAAAAATAAAGAAAAAATTATTCAAAAAGGTCAAAATAGATAACATTATTTCTTAATCCTAATCCCTTATTTTTATATCTCTTTTGAAAGTATTTAACCCTTATTTAGGCCTAATATATCTTAATATTTTATGCAATTCCTAATTTACCCTCACCTCAACTATAAATGGAGGTTCCTCCCTTCACGAAATTTCATCACCTTATGCCTTTTTTGTCATCAATATTCTAAAAATTTCCCTTCTATGCATCCATTCTAAATTATAGTGCTTCTAGTCTCACAAAAAGGAAATTTCCAAGAACCTAAGGAGGTTCTCAGTGATAAAAGATTCTAGATGTAAGGTTCCTTTTTTATTCACTTTTAAATTCTTCTTCACTTATACCATATACTCACCTCCAATACAATGATACATGAAAACTATAGTGTCATATATATATGGAATGTTGTTTTTTTGATGTCTTATGTACCATAAAATCTCTTATTTTTTGTTTTTATTCTTAAATAATAAATTCTTCGTCCTTGGTTTGTCAATTCACTGCCTTTGTGGATGATGAGTTTTTGTCTCACTTTACCACAATCATAGAAAGTTTTAATTAAAATATAATTGTTTAAAATGACCTATATATATATTGTATGAATTCTGGATTATTATTTTTGTTTGACAAGGAAGACCATAATAAACCGACATTGAAAACCATGAAAAGAAAACACTAGAAACAATGGAAATAACAATATTTTAATAATAAATGGGTGAAAATGTTAAATTAAGAGTATTAAAGGTATTATAAACATGATTTGAGTTCTATAATAAATTAATAATACTTTTAAAACCATTATACAGGAGGTTTGAATTTTCTTAAGTTTGTCAGACCCGAAGTGAGGGATTTCATCTTAATTTCCATTTCATTGAGACTTACTTGGTATTATGAACTTAATTATTCTTAGGTGGTGTATATATAGCCCCACTGAGGTCATCTTAAATTTGGATTTATATTTATTTTATATATCCATATTCTTGTGTCATGGATATTATTATTTTCTTACCAATAAACCATTTTACATATGGTGTTTATATTTAATTTACTTCAAACTAAGAAAATTTTCATAAATCGTTATCCCCATACCAATATAAACTATGAAAATGAATGTTTTTATTGAATTAAATTTATGAATGAAGAATTATTTTTTCATTACGTGATGGTAAATTCTCATTATATCCTGTTGATTCATCAATAGTTTTCATGGGACAATACAGTTGGGGACCAACCCTTCTTGTTTGTTTTTAAATTGGATCAGATGGGTCTCTACCCATAAATGTAAATAGTCTTGATGGTATAATGATTCATGTGATAGATACATGATGTCCAATAATAATGAATTTACATTATTTATTAATATGTAATTATTATCCGTTGGATTTTCACTATGACAAATCAATGAATGCATTTTCATTCCTAGAGTTTTGATGGATTGTGTTTTTGAGATTATTTACTATTCCATAGTGTTTATGACTTATTTAATCTACTTTACTTATTATTGATTCATATAAACCTTACTATGAATTTTATTTCTCCTTTATTATGTTTTCTTTTCCCTGATTTTGAAGAAGAAAATATTGAATAAGATTTCAATAATTCTACTTATTTCATTTTATTATGTATCATGTTTTAGTTTATTTTTGTAATGTATTATGGGTATCAAGAATGTAATGTGGGTATATAAGACTGGTAAACTGATCACCACTTTAGGATTTTATTCCTTTTAATATTCCAATTTAATTAAATAATGCATCTTCCTTACATTTCTGGGATCGGGGCGTTACATTCACACTTGGAGAACCTCCAATTCTAGGATAATACATTTCTAGATGAATTCAGCATTGGTTGCATAAGGAATAGGGTGACACACCATGTGGATCATTGCCAAAGCATGGAGTACCTCTGCATGAGTTTGTGGAATCATGGGGAGGGCCTCTATGATTACTTTTGGAAGAGTGGGGAGGGCCTGAACTCTGGTTGATTATAACCTTGGTAAGACCTCCATGAAAGTAAATATAATAATGGGGAGGTCATCTGTACCGACTGGCGATGAAGTGGGGAGGACATATTCTTTGATAGTTGGGGACATGGGGAAGGCCTCCATGTTGATTTTCTATTATTTGGGTAGGAAATAGTCTTTGATAAATATTTGAGTAGGGATGACCTTTTGCTGATCTAGGGACAACACATAGAGGGCCTTCACGTAGATTGTGTGAGTGGGGAGGACCCCCACTTGGGTTAGTGATGGTGACGGAATGACCTCCGAAATGAAACTCCTCCTCATGATCTAGAACATAATGGTTTCAAGTGGTTCCAAGGATTTATAAATTCAATCCAATCTATTATCATGGAAATGAGATCATGATCCCAACACATCCAAGGTGGTTCCTCTATCGTCTACCACAGATATCAAACAGAATGCGCTAGGGGTGGAAGTGGACAATGGAGATGTAGAAGACAATTACCCTTTATGGTATTATCCTGACCTCATGCGCGATGTTAGAGTCAGGTGGTTCAGACCAGGTCTATTAGAGTAGGTGTATAGTCCACCTATTCTTTGGCCTAAAGTGCGGGTCGTTTTTTGTGTTGATAAGGCCCAGTGGATGTTTTACTCAGAGGCTCTTTACTGGTAGTCGTAGCTAGTTTGACATGGTTATAACCAACCTCACAAGGTATGGGAGCGAGTCAAGGGATCACATAGAGAAGAGGCTCACAAAGAGTTTTTATTAGAGTAAAGAGAAATGAATCCATACACATCCCTTGGATATAGTGATTTCAATGAGGTGTTGATGCCTCCAGGTATTGGTGGTCGATATCCTTCATGAGAAGTGAACCCATGATTCTCTTACAGATGTATGAGGTTGTCCATCACTATGTGTTGGATAATTTTTTAGGGTGATAGGGGGTATGATAGAATAGTATCCGTAGATATTGTTGAGGTTGTTGTGGAGGTGAAGTCATGCATAATTTCCACATCATCGTTTCTCATCCCCCTGTGTTCGTGGGAATTTGATGGTTGATTTTCTATGGATGGGGTCCTAAAATATACGTATATCCATCAACCAGTATATGTTTTTAGGGTCCTGAAAACATTTTAATGGTAAGTAAATAGTCACACAATCACTATGTACAAGGAAGAATACATTCCCAACGGCCCAAAAAGGCAAATGGATGCAAATTAAATTGAAAACATGGGAAGAAAATTTAAAAAATCTAAATTTTAAAGAGTTTTAAGTTATCTGTGTAACATAACCAAGAAATGTTCATGGATTTCATGAACTGCACACCATTGGTTCATGGGAGGACCAAAGAGGCACTGGCCAACAAACTCAACAATCTGTGAAGCATATCGTTAATGTAAACATGCCCAAGAAGGCTATCTACATACCATCTCGTGAACTAAGCATTTTTCCAATGAAGTAAACTGACATGGTGATGTGGAACCTGACAAAACAACATAGCCTCCATAATCCTCGACATGATGAGTCTCCTATGGGTTGAGATATATCTTTATGGGATTCATAAAATGGTTCCACATTCCCACATATATGATTTACCCAATTCTCTATAAAAGGGGCACAAGAGGATGAATATGAAGACGAATGCAGAAATCAAGAAGGAGACCCTAAATGTAAGATGAAATAATTCAGAGAGGATTCTGACATTAGCTTCGAATCATTGATGATTTGAAAACTGCAGATCATGATCCTGTATGAATATCTAGTTGATAACAGTAAATTGATTGAGCTTAAAAATAATGGGAAAACCATAAACTTAATTGGTTTCATCACAAAACATAAATTTCTTGCAATTGAAAACTTTGTGAACAATAGGTTCTAGGACCCTCCTTCTGTACGGAACTCCACATAGTTAATCACTATGCAGATCGAAACTCGTGTCATGTACTGCATGAATACATATATGGAACTCAAAGCGGTGTAGAAGACTGCATACCAGACCATGTACCACTTTGGTATGTGGTGGTCCACACTTTAGTCCATGTACTACTTCGGTAATCGAATGAACCCCTACCCACATAGTACTATGGTTTTCCCCCACCTAATACCTCATGAGAAAACAAGACACATAATGGGGTGTCTTTGGGTATCCCTACCTAAACCTACAATATCACCCCTCTATTACTTTCTAGTCCTCCATAGCTCATCTGCAAAACAAGTCCATCAGCATCAGGACAAAACATCTTCTAAAGGCACCAGACCCGTACGGTCTGATCATCGGGTGCGTCAACACACCCCTCTGAGTCTGTATACATAAGGTAAGTGTAGCCATGAAGGATGTCCTGACAATGTTTTTGAATCCTGGGATGACTATTAATTAACATTCCCATGTTAACCTAGAGTCCAACCATTGGATCCCAACATGATCTTCCCTATTTTAGGGATTAAGAGAAATCACTTGCTTTTCCTTTCAATGGAGAATGATGATCTGTCAAAGTAATCATGATCGCTTCTCCTTTTGATGAGAACCAACATTCATCCCCTTTCCCAGAGATTATTCTAGGGAACTCCCACCGAGGTATGTACCTATCCATCTGATATCCGAGCCACATGACCTCCAATGTCACCCCATAGTGAAGGGTTCATCTCTCTGTGCCCTAACCCACCGTCACCTCAGATTATTCCACCGTAAGCCCATCCTCTTCCATAAATGGGAGAGAATATGTGAGGTTTTTTGAATCTCTCAAATCCTCTTGTTTCTCACACTGATGGTGACTCATGTGGTCTTAGATATTTGTGATTATTACAAATTCTTTACAATCAAACCCATCTATTCCTACGATAACATGGATTCTTGATCCAACCAAGATATGTAGGAACCTGCTTAAAGACCTGATATCAGAAGGGGTCCCATTATGAAAGTGTTCAAATAATAACTCCCCCATTAAAAGGGCCTCGTCTTAGGTCCCAGCCTCGAGATAACCTACCTTCATGGGCCTGGTTTCCACTCCCGAGGATACGTAGGAAGCCCATCCTATTGGTCTGATCCTAATATAAATCCATCTTCTATCTCTCCTAGATGATGATAAACTTCAGAGTGACTCATTGCATGGTTTAAGTTGTAATTACCTCTGTAACATCAAATCAATGTATATCCATGATAATTCTAGAACCCAGGGGTAGCATGTGGATACACTCTTCTGGAATGAACTAATGATTCACGACATATAATCATGCCTTAAATCTATAATAGATTCATGTAATAGGAAATAATCACCCCCAAAATGGCATGATGATCCTTAACACCCATCCTCTTGAGCAATGGAGTCCTTAATTGTCGTTGGCCAAATCGTCTTCCAATGAGTGCCTACCATTGGAAGGCTGGTCCATGAATCATGGATACCAGGGCGGTTGGGTGTTTCTGGCTCCACGAATAAACTAATTGGGGAATAGACATGGAATTCATATCAAAAAAGGATTGAATGCATAAATACTTAACCCCATACAATCTCTAGTGAGGACCATTACAAGGTGGTACCTCCTTCATATTGAAAAAAGGGATAAATTTCTTAGTCCTTGAGGAGTCAATCCAATTCCACCAAAAGGATAATGATGCAGATCGGGTCGAAACAAAGGTGTAAATTTGAAGCTCTCTATAACAGCTGTTAATTAGTTTTTATATGTTGGACTATTTTGTTAACCCAAAAATGATTCACCTCATGTAGAAAACAAATGGTGAACTCGAAGTGAATCCTCAACCATGGTGGCTGTTATACCCCACTCAAACCCATTTGCCTCAGAAAAAGAAATGAAGGGTGCCAATATAAATCGTAAAATATTTATATGTTCATGATATTCTAAATTGAATGGGGTTTTTTTATTTATATGTAATATATATATATATATTATGTTTCCACAGAGCAACCTTTGATCCAAATGGAATCCTGAAAACCAAAGCAGACATGCGCCTCAGCGATCCCACTGGCAGTCGGGTCCCCGATGAAGAGAAGGACCCCCTTGCCAACCCAACATCATGAACACTTGGTAGACAACACACAGATTAAAGAGTACCACCAAAATAGTATTCTCCCTATAGTGGAGGCTGAAAGACAAGACCTCCCACTAGAAAAAGATCACTAGCTGCCTCATCAGCTATGGCAAGCACCCCACAAAAAGGTGTCCCCAGTAGTAATCTCAAACCATTTTGGAGCATGTCCCTAGAACATGACAACATGTACCTCCACTATCAAAGGGAGTAATATAAAGTCAATGATGATGACTTCATCTCTACTAAAAAGGGTTCTACTCATTGGACCATGTAATATGGAATCGCTTCCAACACTAAGAGTCCAAGTATCATTTCTCTGAAAAGGATTTTATTCTGAGGGCACTAACTGAAGTAAAAAAGCCACAGGCCCCTCAGGCTGCCCGCTGAGGTCCGTAGATAAAAAATGAGGAACATGCTATCACACTTATTACTAAGGAGGAACTTCTTCATACAAATGTTGTTGCATTCAATCGACATAAATACAACTATGCCCCCCCTCCATTAAAGACCATGATGGAAATAAGTTGGCACAATATGAACATGTGCACATTCCAACTAGTGCTTTGAAGTATTTACATGCAGACCGAGGGGCCTGCTAGAAGTTGGAGTTCTTGAAACCCTCATTTATATATCAGTAAGTAGGTTTTTGTTCCTACCTACAAGAGAGCACCCAAAAATTAAATGCACCAAAGGAAACCATAAGATGAAGAGCACATACATACTTCTACTCAGATAGAAGAAAGATTTTTTGAAACCCTCGTACATATATAAGTAAACTCTCATGACCCTATAAATCAATTACCAAATTATGGATGTGGTAGTAGAAATTGAGAAGGCCCTCCCCACAATGTTGCTACTTGTATCTCTAAAGGTTCTCCCTAGAGCACCCACGGGGGCATACACTATGGGCCAGGAATGATAGATTACAAGAGCCTCTCTACTAATGTGTGTCAAGGTAGCCCTCCCCATGACTAGAATATTAGGCAACAAGATGGTCGTCCCCTTATTTTCATCTACCCTAATGGTCCTCCCTAGGGTATACGTTGTAGATATGCTTCTATTTGATGTTGGACACCAAGTCATAATGGTAGTCCCAGCCATATTGGTATCCATTGTGAAGGTCTTCCACGCAATGGATGTTGCTATTAACTCCCTCCCCATAGAAACATAAAGTAATGAGAAGGTACTCCTATATTTGTAGTACATCCTAAAGGCCCTATCTAGGATGTAAACTATAAAAATTATACATGCAACCAAATATCAATATGTGATAGATGTCCTTTCCCTTATAGTAGTCATCAAGAAGGTGCTCCTCTCAGTTACACCATGAAGCAAGAAGGTCCTCCACTCACTACAGCCTACATTGAAGGTCATCCTTAGGGTATATGCCATAGGGACATTCCCTATGGTCTAGAATTATGTTGCAATGGTATCCCTCTCCATTGTATAACCGATTGTTAAGGTCCTCCCGTAAATCAAAATACACAATGGCAAGAAGGTCCTCCCCTTGCGGGGACAAATGTGAGAAAGACCTACTACACCAAGGAACACATAAAAATGGATTCATAAAAGTCAGAAACTCTATATGTGATGAGTGATATCCTTTATCAACAAGAAGATGGGCTAGGTCCATGTTCATCTTAAAATCCACCCCCTCTCAACTCACATATCAATTAGGCCCATACCTGTATTGTTGATCAGAAAGAAAATATTCAGAAGAAGTCAAGCTAGGCCTATCAAGTAGAGGAGTCTCTGAAAGAATAACACAAAGAATATATTTCTTGTGAGAGGACAACATGATTTGGATAATGTACTTGTGATGTACTGGTCCATGACCACTTATCACTTTTACATACCAAGGTATTTTTATAAGGAAAGTATGCATAACATTAACCTTAATATATGGAAGACTCTTCACCAGCTAAAAGAAAAGTTCTTTCCCTATGATTGGTATGCTGAATATTTCATCATATTAGGAGAGCTATGCCATCTAATCGACCTAGAATCCCTCCCATATGCATAGTGTCCATGGTCAGAATGGAAATATAGAACTCTTGAATTGACTTGCCTCCACGAATTGCATAAGTTGAGTTGCCTCTTCGGTGACGCCCTGTCTAGAGTTCATATTTTGTGATTGCAAGAACATGGATCTCTACACATCCCCCCACATTATCTTCCACAGACCATATTTGAAATGAAATCTTGAAATGAAATTACCCAAAGAAATCAATAAAATTATTTCCATAGAAGGATTACTCATAAAAAATTGTATCATAGTATGTGTCGAATGCGTCAGGCCCGACAAGATCAAGACATCAAAAATCATCCGAGTCAGGAAACCAATAACATCTAGAAGGATTCTAATCTAAGTGAAGCCTACCCACAAGAATTGATCATGTCTTTGAAAACCAATAATTATTGTGCGGATCCAGTTCTGTATTTGGCTCACA
Source organism: Viscum album (assembly GCA_963277665.1). Classification (NCBI taxonomy): domain Eukaryota; kingdom Viridiplantae; phylum Streptophyta; class Magnoliopsida; order Santalales; family Viscaceae; genus Viscum; species Viscum album. The sequence goes on from OY728130.1 coordinate 305,092,857, forward strand.
CCCACATGGGATTCCATGAAATAAAAAACATGGCAATAGCAGCAGCTACCGCCAAATTATGTGACCAGCCCCATCCTGATGGGTTGGGGAAATTTCTTAATCACAATTCCCCCATAAGACCACAAAATATAGACCATTGTTCCGCAACAGAATAATGAGAGCAAGACAGCCCAAAGGGCTGAGGGCATTTTAACCTTATATTCTCACACAATGTTTTTATGTCTTCTCCCATCTGGAAAGAACAATAAATAGATATGTCACCCATTCCACAATGTCTCGTTATTTATACCATCAGAGATGAGGGCAAGTCATGGGGTCAGATCATGGCTCCCTTCGAGTTCATATTCACTAAGAAATCTAAAGGATACTATATAATTGAAGGAGGAAGCCCAACAAAGGGTGAAAAAAGCTATTGTACAATTCAAGACTATGTACACTACCCCCAATGTGGAATGAATCAGTGAACATCAGCCCCAAAAAGCTCATAAGAAATGGAACAATTGGAGAGGATTCAAAAGATGATGGTTCCCTCCAAGAGGTAACCCACACCATGTAGTATGGTGTGCATACCCAGAACCAGAGGGATGCCCTAAATTTGGGAAAACTCTCAGAAAACCTATTACTAACTCCCTTGAAAATCCCCAACAAGGAGAGGAATAGATACCAAGTCTTCTATGACCAACAAATTCATCCCCTTGATAATTTATCCCTCATGCTCAATGAATGATTCTCATATAAAGAGGAAGAAATGAAAGATCATATGTGGATCAATGTCGATCTACGTTGAGTGGACTATCTTTCCAAATGTGTTCCACAAGAAGAACGTCAACATGTGTTCCCAGAAAAGGTGTCCCTACCACATGCACTCATCCCAGAAACAGAAATTAAGCTTGGATTCCATTCTAATAAATAGTTGACACTATCTACCTAATTGAATCTATCCCCGGAAGCAAATCATGATTTCCCGCCACTGTGAAGGCATCCAGAATACATTTAGATGAACTAGAAACGTATACCCCCTGTAGGGTATCTGGCCCAAATACCAGTATTGCTGGTATGTACCGATTTCCCATACTAAACCCACCCAAGGCCAAGTACGATAGGATATTCATCAAGGGATATTGAATATCGTCGATAATATAACATCTCTACTACAATCCATGGATGGGAAACATTCTCTGATAATACTAGATCCCAAAACCTACCGTGATTGGTTAAGAAGCATTCTGCCACTGCCAAACATTTGGAACCCCTTTATCCTAGTGTTAAATGGTTTGGGGGACCCATAACAACAACTAATACACTATGAAATGTATTGTGACCCCATTATGGGATCCTAATAGTAGAAATAAGTAGAAAAACATTGGTACTTTGGGTGAAAACTATAGGGCTCAACCTTCGTATGGTATACTAGCTTACCTGCTAACTCAATCAAAGGGCGGGAAGACCTATGGTGATAGTTTGTCTTCCATTTCAGTTCGAAATTTTCTACGACAATGGATAGTGATATCATGAACTGCATACATCGAGATAATGAAAGACATTTTGACTTCATTTTCAGATAGATGGTCATAACATACTCCCAGAACCGTCCACTCTCCCAAGATGAAATGCATTCTATGTGAATCGATAATCTTCTTAATTAATGGAGATCCCCACTCAACATAGTGAAGTACACAAGTGGGTTTAGATATTTCTATTCCATTTTTAAAAGGATAGAATACTCCTTACAGTGGACCAATCTAAAGTCTTATGAGGCCCAATCGGCCCAATGAAAAAGAGAGGTAAATGCTTAAGTGGATTCTATCGTGATTAAGAAACCACCGACACAAGCTGTAGTAGAGAGGCCCCCAAAAAACATTGTATGACCCCTAGGATGCCAACAGAGTCCCACACCTCAGTGATATGAGTTAATGTGTCCAAAAATAGATTAGTTTGAAGAAATTATAAATAAAGCCTGCTCATTTCGAGATGACTAAGTCTGTGGTTACTTCATAGCCACCCGGAATTGCAAATTGATCCATCTACCAAAGCCAAAGTGAGATGATGAGATGGGTTTGGATGACTATCCAAATTATATTCCCTATCACCAGATACTGGAGCACTCCATCTAGGAGTTCATCGTATTCGAGGATCTCCTGCAAAATATAGTGGAATTCGGTCAAGTCATGTTGGGTCCGCTGCCAGTACAGGTGGCGTGAGTCTCCACCTAAGACCCAAGAGAGGAAGAATAATGGAAAATAGTCACCAAAAAAGAGATGAATTTTTTTGATAGTGGGATGACTGAGAGAATTTTTAACCGAACCCATCTAATCCTCAAGGCATAGATGATGATACCAATCATGCCCACAATAGCTCATAATGCAACACAACCATCATACTTTGCACCACAACTGTCTGAGGGCCAGAAGGGATGAAATCAAAGGTAAGAAGATGAGATGACACAGAATCCCAACATGATATTTATTATTTCAGAAATCATGCTAGTATACTTGAGTTAACGGTATCCAACCCTCCAAATACGGCAAGAGTAACCGCCCCTCCAAATGGGACAATAGGTACCGCCCCTCTAAATGGGACTACAGGAACCACCTCTCCAAACGACTCAACGAGAATCGCCCCTCCAAATAGGACAATAGGAACCACACCTCCAATTTGGACAATGGGAACCACCCATCCAAATGGTACAACAGGAAATGCACCACTGAACACCACCATCGAAAGAAGACAGTCATATAGAAGCATTGTCAGATCAAGAACGAATATTTAGATCCATTAATTTTATTAACTTGTTGGAGAAATTATTTGATAGAGAATATGGACATGAACCCATATTCCCCACATCCAACCATAGAGCAGGAGGAATAGGCTACTGAGTCCAAGTTTTTCCCGAAAGGCATGATCTTTGATATAGTGAAAGTCTCGGCCACGCCTTAACAATAACCATTAATGTTACGAAAACTTGTAAATGAACCCTCCAGTAAACATGATAGGAAATGAAGTGTTTCTCCACCCCCACTGAATGAAATCTGAGCCGAATCATCTAGAAGTATCCTTTGGATAAATAAAAAATGTCTAGTCACCCAAGGCATACCGAAAAACCAATTCATTGAAACTCATAAATCATAGTTTCACCATCATCTTCTATCATAGATTCCAAACCATCTAATTACAAAGCTCAATCCCCTAAAGTGACCATGAAAGTGCATCCTAGAGTTGGGATGCACCTACCTCTAGAGAAGAAAGATGATATTTAAAAATAGTTAGCCTAAGGACCAGCAAAGATATCAGTCTTGGATGCCTCGACTCTATCAACATACCATAGGGAAGAAATCATTGAAGAGTTACTAAATCCATAGGAATTTGAGGCCAAAGTAGTTGCGTCCTAGGTCTATCAGACTGAGACCAATCCTAAAGAATGCATTGTCATCATCTCCTTCACATATCTGTATAAAGATTCCATCATGCAAGGACACATCAAACCCTATAAGTGTTTTGCATGATAAATGGAATTGGTTTCTAGATAATTTTCATCTACAATGGCTCAGGAGTCAACCTCTTATTACTAGGAACACTTCTTCGTTTGGGTTACGATGAGGATAGTCTTACACCCCACACCATAATTCTGCTGGAATATGGAAAAATAGAGCATAATCCATTGGGATGAATCAATCATAAAACATGTCTTGGTGAACTTGTGTTTGATTTCGTGTTTTTGGTAGTTCAGAAACATACAACCTTCAACATCTTATTGGGAAGGCATTAGATATATCAGCATGATGTTATTTCCTCAACATACTATCAGTGCATCAAATATTGTGATAATGGAAAAAACATGACATTTCATGCTGATAAATCCCCATTTGAACCATGTGAGTCGCATTACATCGATGAATGGTTCAAAGAACTAAAAGGGAAGCAATATTTGGATGACCACATTGACTGGGTTCACCACCCAAAATTGATTGGAAATGGATTCCATTGATCCCACCCAAAAGATTAGGGAAGATTATGTATTACCCATCAACTAGGTTGAGTGCATAGGTTTATTCATGGATTGAGGCTTAGCCGTATGCATAATTTCCCTTATGGCTCCAAAGACAATGAAATGTGTGTTTCCCCCTAGAATGACTTGGAAATCCAAAAAAATATGCTCTCAGCCCATCCCCAGGTCCCTAGATAGTTCCCACCTTACCCACTAAGACATAATATGATGTCCTGTCACTAAAAGAAAGAAATTAAATTCCATACTCTTCTAGGAATTCCTTGTGGTCAGTCGGGGTGAAAGGATTTGTTTCAGTTTCCATAAATATGGGTCGGGATTTCACTTCCAATGATAGAGAGTTCATTTAGATAATTCTCTCTTCATCCGAAGAGGAAGAAGATGAAGAATAATACCATCTCATAGATGCCCCTCCCATATTCGAAGAAGGTGTCTCTACAAGAATCAATTAACCTAGGGATATACACATAGGCACCGAATACAACCCTCATCTCAGTCTGATTAGTGTGGATTTGCCTTTTGAGGAGAAAGATGCATATACCTCCTTCCTAAAGAAGAGTAGATATGTGTCTTCTTGGAATTACACAGAAATGTTAGGTCTTAATCCTGAGGTTTCCACTAATCATCTGGGTCTTCCAGATGACCATCATGGCTATAAGCAGGCTTCTAGAAGGACCCACCCAACACATATTTCCAAAATAGAGGCTGATTTTGACAAAATAATCAAACATAACTTCATCTGGGTAGTCCAATATTTGATATGGCTAGAAAAGATAGTCCCTATCAAAATGAAGAATGGATAGATTATAGTCTGCACTAAAATCAGGGACCTCAATTAGCACTAACAAGTATATGATTTCTTGGTCCCAATAAATGTATTATTGATCGATGCAGCTACTAGATATGAGGCCCTCTCTTTCATGTATGATTATTATGGTTACAAACAAATTTGAATGGCCGGATGAGATGAATAATCTAATTTTCTCAGGTCCCCCAAAGAGTGGTTTTCTATAAGGTGATTACCTTTGGTATGAAATATGATGGTGCTACATATCAGTGCACCATGTATCACATATTGAAGACTTCTTTCATAGTGTTTTTCACGCGCTACGTTGACGACCTGGTAGTTAATTCACTGAATTCCTCAAACCACCTGACTGGTCTTGAAACTGTTTTCATCAAACTGCAGCATCATAGATTAAAGATGAATCCCCTAATGTTTTCATTCTGCATTACCTCTAGGAAATTACTTAGCATCATCGTACACCACCACAGCATCGAAGTCGATCATGAGATGAAAAAATCCATCCTTGGTATGTCCCCAGAAACCTCATAAAATTGAGGGGATTTTAGGGGCACCTGGCCTACATTTGGTTCTTCATAGACATCCTTGTAGGTGAATGTTTTCCATTCACAAGTTTAAAGATGAAAGGTTTCACAAATGAGTGGGATAACGATTGAAAAGAAGAATTAAAAAATTAAAAAATATTTCTCCTAATCCCACCGATACTAATTCCTCTAATTGAAGGGTGACAACTAATTTTGTATGTAACTGCCTTGGAACTATCATTAAGTTCTTTCCTCTTGCATAAGAATGATGATGGTAGCACGAACATTCTCTACTACCTCATTCGAATAATGATTGATTTTGTGAATCGATATTCAATAATTGAAAAGAAATTCATAGCCCTAGTATTTCTGGTACAATAAATCAGGCATTACCTATTGCACCATGAGGTCCATCAGGCCTCTCACTAAAACCTGCTAAAGTATATGGTCAACCGACCTATGATGACTAGACGCTTATCATGGTGGCCAGTCATCCTACAACAGTTTGACATATGACACATTCCCTAAAAATCCATCAATGGACATGTGTTATCATACATCCTGGAAGATCACCCCTTAAAATAAATGACTCTATTGAAAAATGAATTTTCCTAATGAAGAAGTCTTCTCCATCCAAGAAGGCTTCCAGGTATGAGAAATCTACTTTGGTGATGCTTCTAGAAGCCCAAAAAGGAAAATGATACAGTATCCCAAGATCAACAATGCAGGACTTGGTTTCGTAATCATATTCCCATTAAAGGTCATCTTACCTTACAACTTATTACTTTTTATGGGGTGCACAAATAATGAAGTGGAATACTAGGCCCTCATTATAGGCCTGGAGCTGGTACATCATGTGAGAGATGAACACCTGATAATAAAAGGCGATTCAGAGCGGGTCATCAAGTATGTCAATGATGACTATGCCATTAAGAAATATGTATCAGTACCTATGATGAACCATGTTAAATAATTGAAGGTATAATTCCCATAAGAACCAAGGTTAACTTATCTACCTTGATCACAAAATTCTAAATATGATTCATTGGAAAATGTAGCTACAACCCAGGTTGATCTAGACCGAGATGAAAATATCACAATCATTGTCCATAATTGGATGGTAGTTCCATTAATTCAGAACAATATGGAGGAAAATTATGATATTTTCCACACTTTTAAGACTTATGGTCACACCACCTTCTCGATGACTCCCATTACAAGTTACCTCTAGTGGTGGGAAATCCCACTAGATCGGGCTCGAAGAGAATAGATCCGGAGGTGGGTCTTCAATTTTGTATTGTACAATGGAACAAACCAAGAAAAGGTTCTCTATAGATGAGACCTTGATGGGATACATCAATAGTTCATCGATGGAGAAGAGACTGTTGTCATCATGAATAAAGTTCATGCTGGAGCTTGTGGAGCACACCAATCAACACCAAAGCTCTCCCATCATTGTTGAATGCTAGGATTCTATTAGCCCACTATGATGCATGATTGTGCCACATTAACCATGAAGTTCAATTTCGACCTAGTTCATGCTAATTTTATTCACCAACCCCCATAGCTACTTCACATATCTATGTACTCATACCCATTTTCTATATGGGGGAAGATTGTTGTGGGAACATATCCTCCAACCACAGCCAGACAATTCAAGTTCCTTGTCACAGAAAATGACTTCTTATCCCAATGGGACAAATCCATACCCTATAAAACGGGTTGGGGAAAAAGAATTATTAGCTTTCTGAAATCCAGTATCATTTCCAAATTTGGTGTCCCTTATACAATAGTGACGAACAATGGCACCAAATTCTACTCTACTGAGTTGGAAAAGTTATACCAATAGTATGAAATCAAATCCATCCGTTCTCAGGTTACCATGAAGATTCCATTGGGTAGAGAGAGGCATTCGACAAGACTCTATCAAACATACTCCAAATGATGGTGGACACAGATATGAAATGGTGCCCAGACATGCTAATTCATGCTTTATAGGATTACCGAACCATGACCTGCAATGCCACCCAAGAAACCCCATAATCAATAGTATATGGGGCAGATGTGGTTTTTCCAATTGAAATTCAGGCTTCATAACTTAACGTGGCCATTTGTGATCAATATTATATTGATGAGGAATCCTAGAAATGGTTTTATGAGTTGGATCTACTGAATGGGAAAAGATTGTAAACTTTGGAACATTTGGAATTAAACCAAAATCATATTACACAAGCCTTAAATTAAAAGGGTCACCATATGTCATTCCTTGAAGGAGATATGGTGTTAGTTCTCATAACCCTGATGATACTCATTATGAAACCCAAAAAATTTGATCCATTGTTAGAGGGACCATATGTCATACATAGGGTCTACACTAATGGAGCATATGACTTAATATCAATGGATGGACAACTCATCACAACTCCCACTAAATCAAGGTTTTTGAAGAAGTACTTCGTGTAACGATGAAAAAAATGTTCTCACTATAAGACTGTAAACTACATAGCATTGCATCCTAGCTGCATGATGTTAAACTGAATAGCATAAATTTTCCTAATCACATGATGATAATCTACAGGGTTAAATTTTACCTATCCATATGACATTAAACTATATAGAGTCTATCCTTACCATAAGAAGTAAAATGGAACAACTTCTAATGAACTATGTAGGACTTCATTCCCACTCATCAGTGGGATACATAGCGACGCCTTGATCCTCAATCTTGGACCAACCACAATATGGTAAAAATGCCTCTATTGTATCCTATATCACACTATATTACATGGAGAATCATTGTCACTCCTAGTTGGTCACATAAAGTATGAATGACATGATCTTAGGATTGAAGGTAAGGATTCATTTATGTAAACAAACCATAGATAAATATGATATACCTGACACTGTTAGAAGATGAAAACAAAATGACCCTACTTGTATGTCTGAGTCAGATCGGTACAGGGAATATTTCGAACTATGAATGGCTTGATTGTTTCCATTGCAGAATACGCAGTAATGCCTAGATTTAACATCTGGTCCGAGTCACCAATTAGAGAAAAAGTACATCCTATATCCTTACATATAGGCCAGACTTCTGCAGGGAACATTTAAAACTATGTATGGATTGATTTATGTCATTTTAGGATACTTAGTGATACCTGAATCCTCTATCCCAGCCCAGGGGCCCAAAAAATTGTCTCTAACACTATCTATAGGTTGGATGTGAACATGGGAATCCATGAAAGGTCAACACCACATGACAAAAACTACATGGATCCTCAAGATTCATGTGTGGCCTGATTCTCAGTGTTATGAGATTCCAAACATTCCCTAGATTTCTTTTACAAAAAATTCAAAGAGATTATAGATTCCATGATTGAAATCCAAAAACATATGAATTATAAATATCATGCTCCCCCTACATATGATTCAAAACTATGTAGAAGCTTTAGTATTTCATGAATAATCACGGTCTGTATATTATTACGTTCCCAAACACATTTTTCTCATTTGTCAAAATCCATAAATTTGGGAATCTTGGGTCCCCATAAACATCTATTTCCATTGAATATGGAAGTCTAGTGTCATACTCACACATTTTTTTGACTATTCTCATCATTCCCCAGTGGCTATGTATATGTCGCATACAAAACAATCTTCAACCAAAGGAAAAATCATCCTTTGGAGAGTCCTTTCATACCTCCATACACCCAATGGATTTTAAGACCCATGTCATTCCCCTTGATCCACAGCCCCCATAAGACTATGGTTTACACCTTCAATCACCACTATTGTCTAGGAAATACAATAATATCTCAAACATGATGAAAATAAATCTATTTATGGTCTTTGTGACAAGTTTTCTCCACAACATGTCAGTGAACCATGCTTCCATCATCCTCACTACATGGCACTAAACAGAAAGGTCAAAAGGGTCCTGGTTTTAGGATATTAAACTATACCACACAATGAAAATTCTTGTATTCTTATTGGAGCTTGGACTCCTAAAAAAATGCCTCCCCTTTCTACTTATGGGATAGACTTCTGCATGGAATGCTCATTGTGGGTCCTATATAACAGGGCTTCCCCCCTATGAAGATGTGTGGTGGACTCAAATTCTATGATTTGGATACAACCATAGTAGTTATGGAATTATCCCTTTTTATAAGCATGAATTGAATAAAAGTGGAGAATCCTCGGACAAGTCCCCTTTATATATCTTCTTAAGGGTAATCACATTTATCTTCCATCATGTCGAGACTACCCTATGTACACCCCACATGATGATAAACTATATGGGATTATTCCTTGACTCATGACATTAAAAAGAATAGAATTGGTCTAAGCATGGAATGATCTATTCCATTGGTTATTACATTCTTACGTGGTGACCCAAATTCTTCATAATCCATTGTTTCTCACACCAATCATAGATCACGTGAGCTTAGGGTCCTCTGCAGGTGGTCCACCGTGACATTATGGAAAATAAGTCTAGTTTTTTTGTCCTATAATCATGACCCTAAAAGGCATGATACAATTCCCTTCCTCTTAAAGAATCTCAGGTTTTGGATATATGATGTTATACTAAAGGTTACTCCATAAATGGGACAAATTCCTTACCAAACATATGGGTCAGATCTATGTAGGGGATTACTTGATCCCATGGGTGAATCACAACCCTGACGTTTCTAATGTATCCAGATACAGTCATTCATTAAATCAAAATATGTGCATTGAGTAATCCTGAATCCCTATAATCCTCCATGCCTATCAGAGATAGAAGTCCAGTCTCCTACTGACACCATTGTTTGACGATGCACATCATTCGTCTGTGGCTCAACATATGTTTTCTACGAAACATCCATCCACCAATTGAAAATTCATCCACAGGAGAGTCTTCACCAACATTAGTATGCCTAACAACTCCCAAGGAACGTGAATCCCTTATGATTTAAGAACCCTCGATTTCATGGTTTACATTATCATTCCAGCCCTCGTCCTAGAAATATCAGAACCTCCTGGCCCCATTCACCTTTGGTTTCTCAAGAAATATGTAAAATAAAGATACCCTATCCATATGCATGATGATTATACACATATGAAAAAAAATACCCCCACCTATTTTTGGATTTCCATGTAATGTTCAGTGAATGAAATGCCCACTTTCATGTTTAGGTTCTCTCCCTTTCATAAGCCATACATTGTGTCCATAAAAGAGCCAATCTCCATAATCCTTCATGACCATCAAATATGGATGTCGAATTTCCTATATAAACCTTGGTTTGACATTTAATATCTTGACCCATGGGATCTACATATGTCTCCTACAAAAGGACCATCAAGGAAAGGTAAAGTCATCCCCCGGAGAGTACTTTCTCGTTTTAGTATGCATGTATGACATTTATGTCATGTCTCATTCCCTATATTTGGAAACCCCCTGGATTATGGATTCTATATATTTCTATTTTAAAGTACACATAGATAGGAATAATTTCTAATTGAACTAATTAATCACTTACTCTTCCTTAGTTTGAGTAAACATACCCCCCATAATAGGTGTCAAGTATCTTGGTGGAAGAAGTTAAGCTGTATATTCAAGGGATCTCCCTTACACTAGTAAAATTCATGTGGGAGTGGTTTCCCATTCAACGCAGATACAAATACCCTTAATACTTTTGGAAATCATCCATCAAATAGGCTGCACAATGTGGTCCCCAACCTCAAAACGAATCTAAATTGTTATAAATCTACTAGGCTGTTAGAAATGGAAGACCAATGTCCTATGAATAAATATTTTTGACTATGCACATCATACCTCAATGGCTATGTATATGTGGCATACAAAATGGTTTTCAACCAAAGGAAAATTCGTCCCTAGGAGAGTCGTCTCCTGCCTCTATACTCCAACCATGGATCTCAAACCTCATATGCATCCAAAACTCACAAAGTCAGGGTCAAGAAAAATCCCTCAACAATGTCTAATTGTTACTAAGATATTCTCAACTGATGAGTTCCTAATTGGGTATCCTACCCCATCCAGATTGGAAAAAGGTGTCAGACCTAAAACATCAGTAATAAGTCTGATTGGAAGGACTATAAACCACTAGTGAAAAAGATGCAATACTCAATAGAGTCAAAACTCGCAAAGGGAACCCCTACATAAATTCTAGTATCATCTCACTAAACATATACTATGTATGTTTTATAAAAAAAATTGAGATATAAAATACTCAAAAGAGACATAAATCTAGTTAGGTCGAAAACCCACAATGGGAGGCCTAAGAGAAATACAAGGTACACACGCTACGCCTGTACCAAATAGACATATGAAAAAATTAAGGTAATAATGGAAAAGATGAAAACATTCATGAGGTTTTTTATATAACCCCAACAATAGTCGAACTCCACTCACTGAGTCGAGAGGCTCAAGAAAAAATCAAATCCTGATTTGATTATTTCAATTTACTAGTTTCGAATAATGGTTTAAGATTAATACATGATCAAAATAATTATTATATTGAAAACTGTGGTTAATTTACATGAAAAGATAAGGAAAATATGAAGCATTGGAGGGAAAATAATTCCATTCTAATCAATAATGATATGGAGGGAGTCCATAGTGTATAGCCTATCCTAGAAACTGGGACATGATGATTACAAAATATGATCAGTAGAATCACAAAGTTGCACAAACAATTGATGTGACTCCTCAATGGCTTGAAAATGTTTTATCATATTCATAGTATCGGCCTCTGCTCCTACCCATAGCACTTCTTCATACCACATAGATATGAGGCCAGTCCGTTCTCCTTCCTCCATCTATTGTCGCCCCTCCTCAATGGTGACCACGACATGATCCCTCTCCTGGTTAAGTCTCTCCAGATTATGGCTCTGCAACTCTACATCATGGTCACGTTGTTCCACTAATGACAACTAGTTTGTGATCTCATGTTGTAGCCTAGCAATAAATCTAGATTTATTGGAGGCATCATCAAGGAGGATTTGTTTGGCAGTTGCAAGATGAGTCATTAAATCCACAGTAGAAAGTTGAAACTCAAGTGTTCCAATTGCATCTCGAGCAACAACCACCTATCTCACTATATCATTGATGCCATTATAGTTGAATCCACCAAATACTAGGACCACAAAATGGAGGTGTAGTTTTTATAACGTTGTCGACATCCCAAAAATGCAGTGTAAGAGATTAACCTCTAATATTCCTCCAAGACTTTTGGTGGTTGTGATAAAGGTTATGAAGGACTTCTCAGTCAGCCATGGAGTCATTCCATGATGATTAATTATAGATAGGGATAAATGTCACAAGAGAGGAACTTGATTCAGAAATAATAGCATGAATCTAGCCCTCGGCGGCCTCGGCTCTGATGACTGCAATAGATGAGATGCTGGGAACGTCTGGAAAAATTGCTATAGTGTATGGGTGAAATTATGAAAGTAGAGGAAGGATGGGTAAAATATCTCCAACTACAAAAAAACGAATAAAATGTTGAGTGGTATGATTGAAAGACTGATGAACTAACCTTCACCTATCGAATCATCAATAACTCCCACTTCCTCGGTAATCTCGATGCCAGGAATTCGTGTCACCATGTCTTCAATCAGTAGTTGTGCCCCATGGTCATTCAAGGGTACTGATGTCCCTAGACCATGCTCAAATAGAACTAAATCCTCTAGAACATTCCTCGGAATGCCTCACACCGAGACTTGTCCTATGGTAGTGATCAGTCCCGAGAAGGATACTGCTCTTTTGATTCTAGTGGATGGGGACAATCCTCTCTCAAAAATGGACAAAAATAAATGATGGCCCACTTAAATTTTCAAAGCCTGGGGAAATAGCCTCCCCTATGTTTTTGACTTCTACAGAGGTAGATTTAGCTTATGTGGGAAGAGAATCAACCTCTTATGAGAATCCCTCCATGGTGGAAATGCCCATTTGACTAGGAATGATTGGTTCCTCAAAACAATAATCCACTCTAACATCCTATGGGGAAAGTGGTACTTCACTAGATTTATCCCCTAACATAATGAATTCCATGTTTCTCTCCATGGGATCAAGATCAATACATTTCCACAAGGCATCAACTTTTGTATATTTTGCTATTGTTGCAGTGTATATTGATTGAGAAGGAGAAGGCATGCCTAAAGGGTCGACAGAACCCCCGACCTCATCAGTTGTACAAGTTCCTCTGAATCATTTAATCACAATATGGTGACCCTTCATATGCCATAAAGGTAATAGGAGTCATATATGCCTGATCAATAGACATCTGGTAACCAATAGGCCATTCATCACACAATGCACTCAATAGTGAGTCAAAAAGATAAGGGTACTCGGTTCAACCACTCGGTGAACATAAACATATTCGTGATTCCTCTACAAATGTGTCTTGATGGTTGGGATGACTTCTTGTGTTTAATTAATTGTCGTGGATATAGTTCATGAATAAGAGCACCCAGGGGTGCCAGAGTGGGAAATTCCCTAGAAGGTTCTGTGATAACTACTTCCATACATTCTTGTGTTCCAAGTGATCTTTCCATAGTATCCCCCAGAATCGGTAGGGGAACTCCCCATCCGCGGTGCCCCCGGGGGAATTAATCGAGGAAAGAACCATTTTCTGAGACCCTCAGATCTCTTAAAAAATCAAGGGAGAGGACCTTTATCATTTCCACTACAACAGAATTTATTGCTAAGGTTTGTAGATTGAACAACCTCTCCCTCGATGGTCATTGACTGTGGGAGTACTTCTATATGTGCTACATGGTATGACCAGAAATGCATATCTTTGGGAGTCTGAAGACACATGTACATTTGTTTTAAGTAAGAAACCACCTCATAAATACCTTCTTCTATAGAAATATAGGTAGGGTAAATAGCTCCTTCAAACCCTAGATTGTTGAAACATCCTTTTTGAAGTAGTCTCCAAATATCATCATCAGAAAAATTCTCCCTCAGTTAATCCCAGACCCTCCAGGCATCAAGAAATGAACATGTAATCAGGATGGGTAGTTCTAGAAGATTGGTGCAGGGGTGTATAGGAGAATTCGTTAGCTGTAAATGTTTCTTGTGTGTTCCTACAGACTGAGGACCTTGGGATATGAATTTTTAAGGGACAGTGAGAGCAGTTGAGAAGCTTCTCCCATTGTAGCTATAATAGGTGAACTAGTGACATCGTCATCCTCGTCATCATTTTCTGGTCACAACATGGATAGTACCCGATGATAGTATTTGCAGAAACCAGTTCGAGAATGGATGAGGGTCTCAGGGTGCTCAATGTGACGATCCACCTTCTCAGGTTCTCATCAAAAGTGATGTTAGAGGGTGCTGACACATAACCAATGTTTGTAAGAGAAAACTTTTTATTCCGTAGGAGCTTCCATAAAGCTCGAGAGGACCAGTCATGGCTGGATTGGAGGCCTTCTAAAAGGCCCTATTTCCTATAGGCCACCATGAAATGAGCCTCAAATGGGATCGATGGCGAGATCCCAGTCGCCACTTCGGAAACTCATTCGCCCGCCCGTGAAGTCACAACCTCATCTTTCACAACATTACTTGGGGGAGAGTTGAGAGGCATTTAGAGGAATATTTCTAGCTCAGAGTGCTAAAAAACTCCATTTTTCTTCTCTTTAACCATTGAATAAGATACCATGTAAGTTGTTATAATGGGAAAAAAATCATCTAATTGGCCATCTAGATGTGATTTTACCCATGCCTTAGAATCACTTCTAGTGAGGAAGTGTATGGAATCCCCAAAATCCAAACTCTAACGTAGAACTGGGTGTCCTCCCAGTTAAACCTCAGCCCTAGCTGACAAGATATCATCAGATTTTTTATTGATAGGCACTGTTGAGAGAGGGAGAACACAACGTCTGGACACAATTAAATTGATGATTCAATCTACAAGGTTCATATCCCTCACATATAATCTCCCCTTCAATTAGGGTAACCAATATGCCTTCTATCAAAGAAAATAAGTATCCTCAGTTGACAATATCGTTAGATTCATTATTTATAGTAGTATAATTACAGGAATCGTAAGGATGATAAGAAAAACGTTCATGGACTTTGAGATGATCCATTATGTCTTTTGTGTTCTTTTCAATCTACTCCTCTAGCTTATGCTATGAGGACCAATACATTGGCATAACCCCACTGGTACTCTCAAGATACAGTCTGAGGATGGAATGTAGAATCAGTAAGGAATTAAAAAAAGTACAGAATCATATGTGAGCTTGTATCTAGCCACAGAGGATGGGGAAGGGCCCATTCATCCAGTTTGATGGCCCCCTTTGCTAATCCGACCCAACATGTGATAAATATTGGACAACACTAAAATGACTAGACTAATTCATCTACCAGTGGCCAAGTATGCTACCATTACAAAAGTTAAGGCTCACACACCAAAAGATTCATATACTGGTAAAAGAAACACACTAAAAAACATGGCCAAAAAGGCCTCGAGTCAAAATCATCAGTCGACACCATGGACTTTTCCCTATCCCCATACATGAAATTTCCCCTCTTCCAAGGTGGTCCAATAGGTACCCACTCATCTATAGGTTTTCTTGGTAAGGGTAGGCCTTGGGTATGGACATATGGGGATCTAGATCATTTTGATTAACATAATCACAAAACCACTCTATGAAATGGATTTTCCACTTCAGAAAATGATCAAATTCCTTCGAAATTGACTTCTCTTGAACAATGAGTTTCTTGGAAAATAGAGGGGTCCTTTCCTCGTTGTTCCAAGAAATATAGGGTGGAAGGAATTCATTATACATATCCTTGAAAATTGGGACACATGAAATCCGGTGGATGTTCCAAAGATTAATTCAAACTTCCCCATGGGTTAAATGAATGGTATTGGTGTCTGGGATCCATCAGATCAGGAATAGTAAAATAAGGGTGTTGGGTTAGTTATTGTATATCAGAGATACCCAGCCGGCCTCATATAGTCCCACGACCTGCTTCTCGACCTAAAATTCTTTTCCACTATAGAAAACCCAAAAGGGACGCCCCTAGTTTATGTTGAATGAGCCTACAAGGTGATTATTCATCTTGGATGATCCAACATGCTATTCATTCTCTACAGCCTTCTGCACAATTCATTGAAAATAATGGGTCATTTTGTCAGGCTTCCATTGCACCTCCCATAAGGTTCAAGGTGTGTATCTCAGTAGGGACATAATGGTGATGTATCTTTGAAGGTAACGTCCCCTAGAAGAAATCAAGGCCTTCAGGATAGAGGTGTTAGTTATCCAGGTAGCAGGCTGATCGACTTGATTTGGTGCTAGAATCATTGTATCAGACAATAGACCAAACCCATAAGTTGGAAGCCTGTCTGAATATGGGCACTCACTTTTACTTACCATATAATGATTTACTAGATAATTATGTAATGGAATGACCAAAATTCTATTATCAACAAAATATTCCATGTGCATCAATATTTCAACAATTGTAGAAAGAGTGATAATAGCGGTAGCCTTAGAAGGAACAATGACATCTGTATTGGTCTATGGAAGAGCCATTGAAGCCTGCATAGAAAGATCCAAAATCCCAAAAAAAATAGTTCAATGAGAAAATTGTTGGGTAATGGCCAACAATTGGATAAGGGACTTTAAAGAAGGTCTTTATGGGGCTCTGTGTAATGCAAAGAAAATTGTACGCAGAATCCAAATCTTGCGAACTAACAGTACACAAACACCATTTCCCACATACTACATTGGTATGTAGAATCCATATCACACGTATAGCCATGGAATGAAAAATTACCGCAACAAGCTGACCCGTGAGGTGTTTTCCAACAAACTAAATGGTCCGCAGAATGAATAATCCACAAACTGAACCCTCTCCATGATCATATTTAATGTTTCTGGTTAATATTTTATTTTCGGTATAATAAGATTTAAATTTAATTTCTCGGGTTTAAGTTTGATGTGCGGAAAATGAAAATTCTGTAGCTTCCTCCTAGGAGGAGGTTTATACTTTAGGTATAAATTCCTCAATGTAGTTTGTGAATCCCAAAATTTGATTTTCAAGATGAAAAAATTGTGAATAGATTGGTTCGCAACACGTAAAAGGTGGTTCATGAAATAATGATTTCCCAAAGTAATCAATATAAAAACACAGTGAAATCCAAGAGGAGGTTGAGACCACTTTTCTCCATGATAAATGGTAATTGGAAAATAACATGGGCCCCTATAAATAGTTGTGGTCCAATCCTACTAGACCTATCTATTCTACTACAAACCACCTCACATGAGGTCCACTTCTACATTGTAATAGTCACCTCTTTTTTCTGAAAATACCCCATTCCAATGTGGGTAATTTTTAGGGTCCTAAAAACATTGTAAAGGGATTTAAATATCCCCACATTCACTTTTTGGAAAGAAGCATGCATTCCCAAAGGTCTATCAAGAGAAATATATGAAAATATAATTGCACACATGGGAAAAAACATGTATAAATTGACTTTCTTAAGATTTTTGTGTGACCCGCATTCCATCACTAGGAATGGTTTGTGGAACCCATGAATCAAGAAATATTGGTGCATGAAAGGACCCATGAGGTGCTGGCCCATGGGGTGATTGCTAGAAAAGCCAGGAATCCATGAACCCCATCGTTAGTGGAATCAAGTACATGATGTACATAATTATACCATCTCATGAACACATAATTTCATGAACAAGAAAAGGTGGTAGGGTGCTGCGAACCATAACGTGTGATCTGTATCCTCCGCCAACCCTGACTGACTGAGTTTCCCAGGTGTTCAGATATGTCTTCATGGGATTCTGAAAATGGTGTCACATTCTCATAGATATTCTTTTAACAATGCTCTATAAAAGGTTCAAAGGAGGAAGAAGATGAGGATGGACCATGAAATCCTAGTGGATACCCTATAGGTTGGAAGAAAGAATTCGAAGATGATTCTGACTTCGGTTTCGAAGAATTGCTAAAGTGAAAACTGCGAATCACATTCCTGCAGGTTTAAAGAGGTATGAACCATAAAAATAATATACTTACCAACAATGGGTAAACCATGAACCTAATTGATGTTATCGTGAACCATAAATTCATCGTGGATGAACTCGCCACTAACCACAGTTTCCAGGATCCTGCTTTAGTATGGCGGTCTGCATAGTGCATCACTATGGGGATTGAACCCCATGTTGTGTAATGCATCAGTATACAGATGGAACCTGTTGTGGCGTAGTGGACCACATACAAGAATATGTACAGATTTGGTATGCCGTGGTCCACACCTGAGTCAGTGTACTACTTCGGTATACAGAAGACCCCCTACATGAATAACAGTATCGTATGTGGGGATCCCCCCATCCCATATGTGAAAATAGTATACAGAATGGGGTGTCTTTGGGTGTCCTTCCCTCTAACTCCAATCTCACTGCTCTATTACAGTCAAATCCTCCATACATCCTTCATGAACCAATCTATTGGCATCTATCCAAAACCTCCTCCAAAGCCACCAGATTCGTACAATCGGGTCATTGGGTGCATCAATGTGCCCTTATAAGTCTACATACCCATGGTAAGTGGAGTCATGAAGGTTGTCCCCACAATATTTTGGACTCCAAGGACGAATTTTTTTTACATTCCCATCGTAACCCAGAGTCCAACCATGGAATTCTGACATGAACCTATCCATAATAAAAACTAAAGGTGATCAATTTCATTTCCATTCAATGAGAAATGGTGATCAGTCCAAGGAATGATACTCTATTATCCTTTTTACAAGAGGCAACATTCAACCCATTTTCCAGAGTGCATTTCGAGGAAATACCACTGAGGTAAGTCCCTAACCTTTCAAGAGCCAAGCCGCATGACCTCAAATGACATCCCACATTGATGGATTCCTTTCTCCATGACCTCTCCCACCATATACTCAGCTTCTTCAGTTGTAGGGCCGACCACTTCCATAGCGAGAGAGAAGATGTGTGGTTTGTTGAATCTCTCACATCCTCTTGTTTCTTAGACCAAGAGTGACTCACGCAGGCTTAGAGATTTGAGATGATTAAAAAAAATATAAAATACAACCCATATTGAACTACAAGAACTCTAATTCCAGTTGAAACCTGGATATATAGGATGTCTTCTTAATGGCCCATGCTCAAAAGGGGTTCCCTTTTGAAAGGGATCACCCAATTATTCCCCCAAAAAATTGGCCTCCTCCCTTGTCAAAGCCTCAAGCTAAATAAACTACGTGGGCTTTGATTCCTCTCCCAATGATATTCAGGAATCCCATATTATAGGTCTGATACCAAAATCAAACCATCTTTTGTCTCTCTTGGATCAGGCTAAACTTCAGAGTGCCTCATTTAATGGCTTAATTCATCATTGCCTCTGTATCATTCAATAAAAGTATATCAATGATGATCCTATAACCCAACAATATCCCATGGATACACCCTCTAGGAATGAACCAAGGATTTACAAACATATGATCATGGATTCAATATATAAGAGAGTCTTGGAATAGGAAATAAATCCCCACAAAATGGTATGATGAGCCTGAACTCCCAACCTCTCGACTAATGGAGTACATAAGTATCCTTGGACAAATTTTCATCCAATGAGTTCCTACCATTTGAAATAAGGTCAATGAATCATGGATACCAGGGCCATTGGGTGTTTTTGGCTCCACGAATAAAATTTTTGGCGACCATCTGAGGAAGTCATATCCTAAAAGGACAGATTTCACAAATACATAACCCCATGAAATCACTCACAGCGACCATTGGACTATGGTACCTCCTTTGTAATGAAAAACAGATAAAATTCCCAGACCCAATGGGGTCAATCAAAATCCCCTGAAAGGATAATGGTGTGGATTAGGTCAAAAAAATACGGTGAGATGAAACTCTCTATAAAAACTGGAAAATAGTTTTTATCTGTCGCACTATTTTGTTCACCCACAAATGCATCACCTTGGGTTAAAACAATGTGTAAGTAATTGAAAACCCAAATCCTAAGCATTGTCCAATATTCTGAAGCAGGGAAGGTTCCAAACTAATAATGTCACATATATGTAGTTATCAACTTCATACTCTTGTTGGGACCACTTTGTGTATATGGTTGTATTTGTGGTCAATAGTTGTCAATGAAGATCAAAATGAAGGAGATCAAGAAGTATTCCAATTAAATGGAGAAATGGACATTTAGATGACTTTTGTACTGATCATAAGTTCAATGAACATGTGTCAAAGGTGACACATTGTTTACAACAATGAAGAACCTGAGGCATAATCCATCTGAGGATGAATGAAGAAGAATGGGGTTTTGATGAAAGCCATGAAATTACTCAGTATTGCATGATAACCATGGAAGAGTCATCTTAAAGAGTTGATTCATATGCCTTGCATGAAGTAGATAATGACGGTTGAAGAAGAAGAAAATGTGCAAAGTGTTGGAATTCTGAGATGCCCATGCGAGGATTGGAAATATGAGATGTCCATGCATGTAACATTGTCTCAAAAGATAATGATACTAAAGTTGTTTCTTCAATGAATACATATCACGATAGTGGAGTTTGTGATGAAAGCAGAAGAGTTGCTGGAGGATACAAATCACCGAGAAGATGTTTTTTTGAGGTGATTGTTCTTATTGACAAAGAAAACAAACGACATACAATTTTGTTGACAATGGAGATTCCATGGTGGAATGTCGAGTTCAAGGGTTGTGGTTAATGATCCATGTTTGATTCAAGAACGTCGACAAAGGAATGGATGATCTGGAGGCAGTAAAAAAAGAGCAGATACAAGTTGGCGACATTTTCTAGTGTTTGCCAAATTTTTGGGCCTGAAAATCGACAAATGGAGAAAAGTGGTTTTAGCTAAGAGACTTTACCACCGTGTACTTGAAGTAGAGATAACATGGGCCTCATATGTTTTTGAGGATCAAAACATCAAAATATGGCAAAGGGATATGGGTTGCGCAAGTGTTGGGTTGGTCGCGCAAGTGACTTTCGCGCCATGAAGAGACTTGAGTGCCAGTGCCTAGAAGGATTGGAAACATGCGCGCCTATTATTTTTCCAGAACAGAACTTCAAGTTATTGAAAAGGAAAGAAGGTCGCACAAGTATTGGTTGGGTCGCGCAAGTGAGTTGTGCGATAGAGGCTAGGGGAGGTGAGATGCGCGTCGAGACTTGCGCGTCAAGGAGTGACTTGCGCGACGCCGCGCAGGTTGACCAGTTTGCCAATAAATAGAGGACCACCCCTCCCCATTTCCCACGGAGTCCAAAACGTAGAAAAATAAGATCTCTCATCACACTGGTGTGGAAGTCACACAAGTATTGTGTGGTCGCGCAGGTGGACCTGCGCGCCAGTATTTTAAGCAGCATGCCGGTTGTTGGTTGCGCGCCCAAGGCAGTTTGGGTGAGAAAAGAAGTGAGTCGCGCAGGTTAGATGTTGAGGAAGGCAGTGTCGCGTAGGTGGTTTGTTGATACTTGCATGCTAGTTTGGACCTGCCTACCGAAGACTTGCACGCTGTATTGAGACTTGCGTGCCGAGCGTGGAGATGCACACCAGGTACTGTTAAAGCCTGCCGGTCCTTTTTGGAGCTGCACGAAAGCCGTGAGATTGCCTGATACATTCAGTGCAAAGTGAGATTGAAGATGAAATCTAAATGATACATGCATGATCTCATGCATACATGGTGAACTGATATAGACAATGCCAAGTAAACTGAGCATCATTTATTGAGAAATCACATAAGTGATTGTGATTCAGGAAAACGAAGACAAGCAGATCTAGTGAATTTAGTCATTGCACTAAAGAAGAAGGATTGAACTGAAAAGAGCATAAACTCTAAACCCTGATGCAAGAAAAGTATCATTCTAAACATGAGACAAAGAACTTCATGTCTATCTATTGAAGAGACCTTCACGTCTATAAACTGAGTGTGACTTCACCAACGACAGTGAGCCATGGGGAGTCAATGGGAGTGACCTGAGGGACGCAGTGAGCTATCCCTGAACTTCTGTAAAGGCAATGATCATGGGACAGAGAGACTGTTCAAAAACCATTGTAATAAAAACTAGTGAATATTAGTGGAATTTGGTATGACTGGAAACTTGTCGGTGTATGCTCCTTGGACGTAGCCCTTAGTGGTGAACCAAGTAAAATTGTTGTGTTATCTCTTTGCATTTGAATGTTTTATTGCTGATCATATCCATCATACAGTTTTAATTAGTTCCTACCAATGTGGAAACAAGATCCACAACTTTATGAAGAAAAATTTGACACCATGATTCACCCCTCCCCTCTCAGGGTGTCCCGGGGTCCTACAACTATCCCAAATAAAAATGAGTTCAATGTCAGTTCAATTGTTTTCATAGTGGATCCTAGTGAAAAATTATTGGATCCAATGACATGCTAATATGATGATGTCTCGAACTTAATAATCCCCCAGTCAATGAGATTAATTTCAAATCATGTCCACCATTTTAATTTCCCATGAATTCTCTAGGGTGTGCCGCCACATATTTTGATATACAGTAGCATCACATTTGTTGCCTCATTATCTCCCTTTCCAATGGTGGGTTGATTTCATCATATTTAATGGTTATGTCTACTTCATGATCAAAATGGGATGATGTGTTGTCTGTTCATCCTTCCATGGATTCGTCCATGGAACTCATCACCTACTCCAAGCTTCTCCCTAATAGCCACGTCATGTTCTAGGTCCTCATTATAGGTGACATCTCTATATAGATGTTAGTTAGTTACAATACTTGTATTTGGAAATACCAATGGTTCTTGATAAGGAAAACACCTTCAGTCTTGAGAGTATTCATGTTGGGAATCATTGGAATGTATGGACACTGCGAAGACTGGTCTCCTATATCCTTCCACTAGGGAGGTAATCTCATGGTGGCATGTTAGGCATGAAACCCAAGGCATATTTTGTCTATCATGAGGTATCAGATGCCAACGAAATTAAATATTAAGGATTTGACCTCAGACATTCCATATTTCTCATGAGGTATGTGATGTCGTATGTGCCTATCTTCAAGGGCTTTCACATCAGGATTCCCATTATTATTATTAGGTAGATGTTATAGGACATGAGTTTAATATATGATGGATATAGATGAAGGCTGATCATAATTCCACATGCTGGAAGATCAGGAAGGCTAGTCCCTATAAAGAAAGATGTGACACGTGGGTGGTCAGTCTAGAACACATCTTGAGGTGGACCTATGGTTTAACATCTTGTAGGTTTGGTAGATCATGACTCCCCTTAAGGTGGATTACGGAGGTTCATTATTAAGAGGTAGAACCAACGATGTTTACTAATGGATGGATCGGAGCACCCTATGTAGGTGAATCCATGAGGTGTTTCCCAAAAAGGATGATTCCACACCATGAAGGTTGATCAGACACCCTGGGAGGACAATCCAATAGGTTCATTCCTTTAAGGGAACCCCAGGTATTACTATTGGTTCGTATAAAACACCTAGGGGTATCCAATGTACCTTGTTTATATGGAAGGGATAAATTCCCACAATGTTTGATGTCATAGTTTAAGATCATGTTATGGGAATGGTTCATGATGTTTAAATTCATATGTTAAATATTCTTAAATCAAGAAAAAAGAATCATCAAGGGATGTTGTGGGGATTAAAAATTGATGTACCCTTTTGTAATTAGATGAGATGAGGTCTTCCAAGTGATTATATTGACATCATAGTGATTTGAGTCAGTAATGATTAGGATTGATGATATTTTTGGGTTTGGACTTGAGGGAGGCTTCCTACATTTCCCAATATGTTGGTAATCAAATCCCATGTAGTTTCGAATGGTTGGGGCTTTAAAATAAGGGGGATGAAAATAGAAATGGATCATTTGGTTGGGGATTACATGTAGAATTGACACATATGTTGAATATAGATGGGAATTATGCATTGGAGCGGCTTATATAATTGAGTGTGGTTGTGGTTGGTGAATACACATAGAGAGGATTCCCCAAGAGTTTGATTCAATATAGATGTCATGATCGTTGTTAACCACTAAGCCCACATGATCTATACTCAATGTGAGAAACATGAGTAAGATGTAGATGAGAAGATTGCATGATCAAATTTTTTCACTGGTAGATAGATGTTGGGCCTAATGGGGTAAGGGAGATGGGGCACTAATGTGACCACATCCTCACTTATTTGGGGTCCCTATGGAGGAGGAGAGGATCATGAAAGTCACCTCATTGAATATTGAGCAGGGGTTTTCTTCATGTTGGATTCCATATGAGGATTTCATTACATTTTTGTAGGTTATAATTCCATGTGAAGAGCATCTCACTCTCTCTGAGAGTAGTTTTCTATAGGGACCATCCCATTCCACTGACACCTGGGGCATCATGTGCCTATTTCATAGGGTAGTGCCATCGTTTAACATCATGTGTTGAGGAAGTTGCCTCAAGATAGTTTTACATCATTCCACTCATATGTGGGGGATCAATACCTTCCTCTTGGTCTTACATAACTGTCACTCATGCATTTTTGGATTGTCATGTTTTTGGAAATACCTAAATACAATGGTGTAGAGTAGTGTTCTATCACGAGGTCTAAGTTAGTGTGCATATGCTAAAAATAAATATGCTTTAGCATAACTATGATAAGAATAAAAAGGTTGTCTGGAGTCTTTTACACACATGGAATGGTGTTGTCCATGAGAATAGGTGGAATAGGTCACATAGGGACTTGAGGTGTAGCTAGACTAGACTTAGATTATTACGAGGGATCTAATCACCCAACCATTTGAAAGAGGTTTCAACAGAAGTGGGAAGCATGGATATGCCTATGAGATTTTTTTTGAAAATAATAGGGCCATATAGATAGGTTCTTCCTGAATCTTAGGTTCTTTGTGAACGTCCAACACTTTGCTAAGGATGATTCCACATAAAAACGGTGAACCTCACTCATGATAATGTCTTCAATCAAGAATGAAGGGCATAGAGAAGGCATAATTCTCCATAAAGCCTCATGTTCCCTAGAGGTACATCTTCACTCATTAAGGGAACCTGCATTAAAATAGGCTTCTCTACTAGAGTTTGATGATTTAAAGAACACATGAAATAGTGTTTTGTGAAGCTTAGGAACCTTGGATGGTCAATTTTTTATCTGGTTAACATTTCCCAAGAGGTTTTTGAATTGGGAAGAATTTGGAATCCAAAATCATGGATAACCATGATTTCAATATCATAATAAAGGGGATATTTATAGGCATGTGTTTTTGAGAATTTGGAAAGTGATTCATGAAGAAATTTTGGTATTCGTTAATGGACATGAATCAATAAAATTCCCGAATCAAACTATTAATATTTCATGTGATCATGAAGTCCCATAAAACTCAAGGAGGGAACCATCATGGATTCTCGTGTTTGTAAAGAATACTTCTCGGTCAGGAGAAACATGTGCTCGAGCCATTTGTGAAGGAGTAGGTCATTGTAAAATAGGAAAATTTCAAGATTTCTCAGGTTGTTTTGGATTGTATTTTCTCTGAATTGGTTCAATATTCCTTTACTTATCCCATGTAATGTATTTTAGCACAAAAAAATCCACTATAATAAATCTTATTAGATTCCTAGGTTCCAAGGTGTGAGGTTCAGAAGATACAATTATTACATTTTTCTTGTTGGAGAGGGGGATTTATAGGCCTCACCACCCCGATTATTTTCCTCTTTCTATGTAAACCATCAAAAACATGTAAGCTAGAGTCAATAGCGGGATTTTATGTCATTCATTTTGTGACATCCCATAATTGGTCATTCCAGGTCATCGAACAATATTTAGTGATCATGAGACCCTCTGTTCAATTCTTCATTTATTTGTATATATCCAATTAATGAGGTATTTTTAATCATACCGATATTCCAAAAAACATCCATATTTTCAGGATGATACGTCCAAGGGACTTAATGATATTAGTTTTCCCATTATGAGGCCTCTCATGATCTTAAGTGACTTCTGTAGTACCTTTTATGAGACCAGGATGGATTGCAAGGGCGCCTTCATGAAATTATCCTATCCTGATGAAGGGTTTTGTGAGAATATGATATGGACACCCTAAGAGGTTAGTTTGAGTTCTTCAACCATTTGAGTCTCATGTCATTCCATTGTTTATTTTGTTATTTATATTACAATGGATAGGGATCTTGTAAGGCTATATGTGTTTAATTAAAGACAAATACTAAACCTCTTTGTGATCCATTAGAAGAATACTAATTTTCCTAGGGAAATTGGCGATAATTAATGGAATGTTCCATCTATTTTTCTATATAGATCCATGGGGGATTGCGAGGTCTTAGGGAAAAGACTAAGGCCTTTAACATAGTAAGGTTGACATTCTAGAAGGATTTCACATGATAAGGTAGACATGTCATTAGGATATTTTGGTGTATTACAGATTTCTACGGGTGCATCTCATGATGATTTATGATCTCAGGAGACTCACATTTCCCCTATTTATTTTCATTGTTTATTTCAAAAATACCTAGGGTTTCTTGAGTTTTCATGAGTGTTTTTAGGAACAGTCATTCTCAACATTGGTGATGTGTCACATGAGTTTTATGACTACAATAGGTTCCAACTTTTTGGTTATTTTCATCTTTATTTTACATGGATTTATGGATGGATTTTCAGGAGTCCACTAATTTTCAAATGGTGTGACCTAGAACAGATTTCCTAGAATTCGCAATGCGATCAATGATTTTTTTGGTTACCTTATCATGAATAAGGATCCTTCTCCAAAGGTTTTTAATTGTATATTTCACAAGATATTAATTGTGCATGACCATTCAAATGACCTTCCATAGTTCATGCGATCACATGTCTCCTGGTGGTTCACATGATCCTTGCGGTCATGGATACCTTCTTCTTGCATTTATTTATGGAGAAAATAATACCCATATATAGGTATTTCTTCCTCTATGTATTTCTTTATGATTAATTGTTGAGCGTCAAAAACAACCCCCCCTGAAGAGTGGCATCTACAGGGATAATGGATCAGTTCTGAGGAATGTAAATTCTCAACAATGGAATTGTCCCTATATCCAATCATTGTCTTGGGTTAATGTTGGTCTTTAATGTGATTTTTTTCATTCTTCATGACTCCCTATATATATGATGTGGAGAGTGGTTCATTCACTAACCATTAAATTCTCCATAACACTTTCACCCTGATATTTTCACATGAACTCTTTGCAAGAACTTCGTGTAAAAACTCATTGTGAGACCTCACCGTGAGATCATAGTCATGAGAGATTCTTTGTAATACATTCTTTGCAAATTTTCCCACTCTAATAAACCAAGAAAATTTCTTCAACAATTGTTTGAATTTTTTTGTGGGGTTTCACGATTACCTTGATGGTTTAATGGGATCTTAGGGATTGATCGTATGATTATTTGAATATCATGAGGCCCACATGATGATGATAAGGTCACGTGATCACATGTCTTCTTAGCGGCCATTAATTTGCGCGATTTCTTGCAAGTTCATGTGATCCGTGGGACCATTAGGTGTTAGTTGATTCAAAATTCCTTAATACTATCAACAAATCCATATTATATTCATGTGATGTGTGTGATGATTCCAATTTATTTCTTTTCAATGAGGAGATTCAATTTTTTCTATATGAAAAATTCCACATAAATTTTTTCATATGGCTTCTCACTCTCATGATACTCCCAAAATCCTTCAAATAAAGATGGAAAATAATTTATGGTTTACTGAGTTAATATTATGGTGAGAATGGATCCTACATGTCGTCATTAATTTGGGTTATTTTAGCTGAGTGTGATAGATTTGATGGGAGTTAAACATGGTGACTTTCCACTTCCAAATTATTTGATTCTTTTTGGGTTTGGTATTAAAAAACTAAACTCCCATTCATATTCCATAGTCATCATTCATACTCTACTATTTAACATTAAAAACCAAAAAAATCATCCAAGAGAACATCTCTATGGGGAGATACATTTTCATAGGGGGAGACCTAAATGATGGGCATTTACTGATATAGATGGCCCTAGATATTAACAAGACTAATCATGAACCGAAATTAGATGATCTTATGTACTACTTAATAATGATTAAGTTAACCTCTAACCCAACATTCATGTGGGTTCCCAACAAGGACATTCGATCAAGTGGTAGCTGTAGAATTTCTTGGCCCTAGGCCTTATGGGTGAAATACATTTCTTCTGAATTCACTATGGAGATGAATCAAATTGGTGTGTATCCTTAAAGTAAGTTTCCTAGTGTGTGGTAGAAGCGGCTGGTAAAAATGATGTAATATATGAAGGGATGGTTTAGGTTGGCCATCTTCAGACTATAATTTTCCAAATTCAACTAAATTTATCCTTGTCTTAGTATTCACTTAATATGTTATAGAAAAATATTCTAGAGAAATAGGGACTCTTGATATGTTTGAGAAGGCTAGACATTATTCCACCGCATGGATGTTGATGTTTCAGAAGATCATGAAGGTGGAGACTGATTCTGTTGATCAATTACACCAATCTATTTCATCCATGGTGTGGTGGTTTACAAATATTAATGATTTCATGAATAAAATATTGTTATAGGATTGTAATTTTATAACTTTTACATGGATTTTATGTTCCAGGGAGAGGGTACGATGTGTGTAGATTATTCCTCTTATATGCTATCAATGAATTGGTGTTTTGATCTTTATATTTTGTTGACTGGTTTTCATTCATTCAGGGGCTGAATTAAATTTAGATGATACAATATTATATGAATTGACATAAATACTCATAAATTGCATAATATGAAGTAATCCTTGATTCCTAGATCTGAATATCATAACAGATACTTCTCGAGAAATTCTCAGGAATTCACATCCATCATGAAGTTCCACATATATGTATCTATTCCAATTATCTTGATATTACCTATTCAAAAAAGAAAAATGGGGTAGAATGTAAATTCTTTTTGTAGATTTCCCTTGAATTTTATGAAGCTAATAGGCTTTATGACTACCATGATCCTCTATTATACAATTAAACAAAATTTATTACATAAAATTCACTATATACAATATAGAATATTGACAGGTCTAGTGTATTTATAGATTAGGATCATTACATAACAACATAAAACATGAAGTACAAAATCATTATTGAACACTTCCTTTACATGACCACTATATTCCCTCATACTTAGCATTGCATAGGATAACCTGAGGAAATGCATAAGAAAAGGGTGAGCTATAAAGCCCAGTAAGGGAATAATCATGGAGTAACATGAGGAATACAATAAATGTTAGAAAATAGGCATATCATTGGATCACTATAGATGCATAAACACAAAGGCATGATAAAAAATTATAATCATAACATGGAAATGTGGCAACAACACTTAACATGTAATTTGCATGAGCCAAGGCTCATTGCAAATGGAGCATGAGTAAATCCTCATTGCACATGAAGCATGAGTAAAACCTCATTGCACATGAATTAGCATCAGTAATAACCCATTGCACATGAATTATCATGATACTATTCTTAACCCAATGCATTGGAGTTTTATAAGGGCGCTCCCTTCTTAAAAATTTCATTTCTTGCATAAGTGTTCCACATAGATCATATAACATGGATTCATAAAACATAATAATTTATTCCAAGATAAAGCAATGTGGAATTAAAACATGAAACTTTATAATAAATAAGTAAATATGAATAAAGGTGAATACCCTTGATAGGTAAATGGGCATGGTTGGAAAATTGGTGCAATTTCGGCAGCGTAATGGCATGACGTAAGAATTCATAAAAATTGTTGATGAGAGAAAAAGGGGTTTCTAATCATATGTACTTGAAATGGACAGTTAGGGGGTCATCTAGATACATGTCTCAACAATTTTAATTGAATTTAGAGTCATGATACAAAATAATTTCTGGAATGTAAAAGAGGAGAGAGAAGTTTCATTTTGAATTTCGGCATAGTAACGAGTGTAAATGTGAGGAATTTAATGAGAGAGAAAGTGGTCTCCCATTATTCAAACATAAAGAGGGCATTATGGGGGATCTGAGAAACCATATACCAAAATCTATAATTGAATTTAAATGGGCATAACAACATTATGAAAATTGAACAAAAATGAGAAAGGAAGAAAAAACTCTTACATGGAAGTGTGCTACCAAAGGCTTGAGAGAGGCTTGAGAGAGGCTTCGTGGGAGGTTGGGGCACCTTGGGAGGATTATAGAAAGAGTAGGGAAGAGGTTGGACGAACTAAAAAGTAAATGAGTGAGGAGAAAGTGGGATCTTTGGTTGGTTTATATAGGAAAGGTGAGGGAATTCTTTATTATTGAGTGTTGGGACACATCACATTAAACTAATCCAAACTACAAACCATAACATGTTTTTCCCATGGTTTTTAGAAAAGGGCAGTGGAAAATAATATTTTATAAGTCCAATGTAATAACATATTAAAATAATTGGGTTTCTTATGTGGATGTGAGTCACACTCCCAAGGAAAACAATTTGAAAAGACAAGGTGTTTAATAAGCCATGAAGGGTCCATTAATGCTTTGTAAAATAAGTGAAACAAACACAAAATTACATTATTTTATTGGAAAAATAGATATTGTCCGAACATAAGGCTTATTGTATTTTATTACCTCACTATTAGGTCCTTATTATGTCTTAAAACACATAATATATTTTAACGGTATTTATTTTTTCCCAAAAATTAGATTATCTCAGAAAATTAAGAAAAATTCACCATTGGATAATTTCAACATCCATATTCCAGAAATAATATTCATTTTATCTTAATAATTTTCTAAATATGTTAATTTTTACTTTTAAAATAAAAACTGACATTTATCAAAAATTCATGGGTTTTGACAAAAATTTCTTTCAAACTTTAATAAAATTTACTATTGCATTCAAAAAAATTATATAATCATTTATATTTAATAAAAATAAATTTAATAATAAAATAATTTTTTATAATTTTTTTTAATTCAAAAATCCATTAATTCATCAAAATAGATTTCTTAGTTGAACATTAACTAAAAATACAATTTGTGCATTAAAAACTATTTGCAAGGTAACAATAATAAAATGAAGGTATATTCATTATTATATTCAAAAATAATGTACATGACCATAGTTCTAATGTCTTGTTACATAAACCCTTATAACACTCACATAAGACCGAAGAGTAAGGTGTGCGGTGGTGACATACTCTTGGGGTGGCTCAGATAACATTGATCGGGTTGTAATCTCTATCGACTTCCATTTCTCTCATAAGTGGTCCCACTCGAGCTTAACATATTCAAGATTTTCTTGGAATTGGTCAAGAGTGAAGCCTAATAATGCCACTTCCTTTCCAAGCTCTGACAAATGGGCTTCGTATGGGGCACATCTACTTGATGAGGACATCTCTTCCTTTTTCTGAGTAAATTGGATTTGTTAAAGCTCTATATTTATTCTAATCATGTTATCATTTTTCAATGGATATGTTATCAACGGTCATAATTCTTATCATAAAACCAAATATGGTGACATTTTATATAAAAATTTTACATAAAGAGACATTTAATTAGATCAAGAGGGATTTCCATTAACGAAAGTTTGGTTTATTAAAATCTTCCCCCCTTAAAAAATTTTCACCGTCAAAATTTTATTTTCCCGCACTAAAACGGATGTGGGTAACTCTGCTTCATCATTTCCTCTGATTCCCACATCGCTTCTTCAAACTTTTGGTTTCTCCACAACACCATGATGAGGGGAATTGTCTTATTTCATAGAACTTTTTCTCTACGATCTAAGATCTTCACCGGTTGCTCCTCATAAGAAAGATCATCCTCTAATTGTACCACCTCTAAAGAAAATACATGTGAAGGGTCCGGTATGTACTTCCTTAAGAGGGATCCGTGAAAGACATCACAATCTTTGGCCATGGAAGATGGAAGTTCTAGTTGAAAGGCCACAACCCCTACACGGTCAAGAATATCAAAGGGGTCGATGTACCTTGGGCTTAACTTCCATTTCATTCCAAACCGACCTTCTTCCACGGTGATATGTGTATAAATATAATGTATCCAACTTTTAACTCAAGGTCTCATCGACGGTTGTTTACACAACTATTTTGTCTACTCTGGGTTTCCTTGGTATGCTGCTGAATAGTTTTCACCTTTTCCAACATTTCTTCTGCCATTTCTCATCCAAGCATCTTATGTTCACCAACCTAATCCCAACACGCCAGTGTTCTACATATTTTCCCATAAAGGGATTCATATAGTGCCATTTGGATGCTCGAGTGGAAACTGTTATTATAAGAGAGCTCAACTAGAGGAAGATGTTGATCCCATCATCTTTAAAAGTCCATTGAGAACCCTCTCAACATGTCCTAAAGTGCTTTAATAGTCCAGTCGGATTGGCCATCAGTTTGAGTATGATAGGCCATACTGTAGTTCAGCTTAGTATTCAGAGCATGTTGAAGACTCTTCCAAAACATAGAGGTGAATCCTGGATCTCGATCGGACACAATATATAGTGGTAATCCATATAGCCTTACCACATCCCTGATATATATCAGATCCAGTTGATCCAATGAGAAATCCTCCCAAACAACAATGAAGTGTGAAGCCTTTATAAGATGATCCACAACTCCCCAGATTGCATTGTTTCCCTAGGATGTCTTTAGATGTCTAGTGACAAAGTCAATCGAGATGATCTCCCATTTCCATACTGGTATGGGAAATGGTTGCATCGTCCCCTTATAATTCTGCCTCTCTTCCTTCACATGCTGATACACCAGGCACTTTAATGTTTATTCAGCGATCTCCTTCTTCATATTATCCCACCAATAATGCTCTCGAAGATCTTGATACAACATATAGTTTCCTGGGTGAATAGAGAATTTTTAACTATGTGCATCGTCAAAAAGTTCATTCATCATCTACATACATGATGCAACACATAGTATTTTCCCCAATCTCACAATTTCTTCTTTATTAACATTATTCGCTGAAGATTTCCCTTTTTCGATAGCTTCCCTTTTTCCTGAATTCCCACATCATCCTTTTGAGAATCCTTTAACATTTTCAAAAGTGACTGTTGAGAAATAATTTGTGAAAGGATTGATGATGTACCCTTATTTATGATTTACATTCTATCTTCATCAATTATAAGAAGATTGGATCCTTTTCAATAATCAGGAATGATAGAATAGATGGGCCCTTTCTACTTAGGGTATCTGCCACCTTGTTCGCTTTGCCAGGGTGGTAATGGACTGAGAAATCATAGTATTTGATCAGATCTATCCATCTTCATTGACGCATGTTCAACTAAATTTTGTTTGAATATATACTTGAGTATTTTTTGGTATGTATATATTTCACACATCTCCCCAAAGTGATAGTTCTGAAAATTTTTCAAAGTGAAGATCAATGTATCCAACTCGAGGTCATGTGTTGGATAGTTCTGTTCATGAACTTTAAATTTCCTTGAAGCATAGTTAATGAATTTTTCATTTTTCACCAACACACATCTGAGGCCCTTCTTCGAAGCATCACTAAATACTAGAAAAAGTTATCCACTTGTCGGTTAAGTGAGCATGAGTGCATTGATAAGCCTCCTTTTCAACTCCTTGAATCTTTCTTCACATTCATTACTCCAAGAAAACATTACTCCCTTCCGAGATAGCTTGGTATGAGGGTTTTAAAATCATGATAAATTTCTCACAAATCATCGATAATATCAATCTAACCCCAAGAATCTTTGGATATCCATTACTGATGTTGGCCTTTGCCATCCCTCAATTGCATCTTTTATGTATGGATCCACA
Organism: Viscum album; assembly: GCA_963277665.1. Taxonomy (NCBI): domain Eukaryota; kingdom Viridiplantae; phylum Streptophyta; class Magnoliopsida; order Santalales; family Viscaceae; genus Viscum; species Viscum album. The sequence goes on from OY728130.1 coordinate 305,127,044, forward strand.
GATACCCTATTGCTTATGATGATATGGCCCAAGAATGAGACCTCCTTCAACCAGAACTCACACATTTTGTGCTTTTTATAGAGTTTCTCCTTCCACAAGGTCTCTAGTACAGTTCTCTGATGCTTATCATGATCCTACTTGGTTTTGGAGTATATTAGAATATCATCAATAAAGACTACCACATATTTGTCGAGTTAATATCTAAAGACTCAATTAATCAATTCCATGAAGGTTTATGGAGAATTATTGAGTCTGAAAGGCATTAATATGAATTCATAGTGCCCGTATCTTTACAAAAAGCAGTCTTGGGGATATATTCCTTCTTCTCCCATGCATGATAATATCATGACTACAAATCCTCCTTTGAAATGTATTATTCTCCACGTAGCTAATAAAAAAAGTCATCAATTCGTGGGAGAGGATACCTGTTCTTTATCGTGATTTTGTTGAGCTCACGATAATCGATGCAAAGGTGCATTGACCCATCCTTCTTCTTGACGAAGAGGACTGGTGCACCTCATGGTGAAGCACTTGGGCGTATAAACCCTTTATCCAGATTCTCATGTAGTTGTTTATTTCAACTCCACAATAGCCATTATCTATGGAGTCTTGGATATTGGTAATGCCCCATGTATAAGGTCAATTGATAATTCAACATATCTTCGAGGAGGAAGACTAGGAAATTCATTGGGAAACACTTCAGTGAATTCCCTCACAATGGACATGTCCTAAAGGATGGTTTCCACCTTAGACTCAATAATTTGAGTCAGATACGCGTGCTAATAAGGCAGTAATATCCATGCTTAAGATTATGGAGCTAAAGAAGATTCATCTTCCTCCATGCACTTGTAAATAATCAGGGGTCGATTCTCCACATAGAGAGTGATTTCCCTCATACGAAAATTTATTTTGGCTCTATATAAGGAAATCCAATCCATGATGAGAATTACATAAAATTCCACTAAAGGGAGTATAACATGGTTCTCCGAGAAATTTAATCCACAGATTATGATAGGGGAGGATTTATATTCATGGGATACAATGATTGCCCCATTTTTTGTACTCACTAACATCTTCGCATCCATGATTTGTGGTGGTGATGGGATTGTTCTACTAAACATTTGAGATATAAAAGAATGCATAAAACCTGAATCAAAAATTACTTTCACTATTCTTGAATGAATAACTAGCATACCTATCACCACTTCATTTTTGGGGTTCACATCGACAGTAGTGATGGTAAAAGCTCACCCTTGCTTCCTTGGAGGTTGTTGGTAGCCTCCGAAAACCTTTGGCTTAGGGCACTGATTTTCAAGATCCCATGGTTCTTTGAAGTTGTAGCAATGAACTATGTGTTGAGATTCAAATAGAGTGTTCCTCTCCTTGGTTGCAGTAGCTTGTTTTTCTTGTCGCAGTTAATAGCTAGGTTCCCTTCTCTTACACAACTAAAGAATTTCCTCATCCTCTTATTGAAATTTCTGGGGTGCTTCTTTCCGCACCTTTGGCAAGTGGGGTGCTGAATCTTCTTAGCACCATTGGATTTGTCCATCAGACCTCAAACATTGAATTTCACCTTACGCTTCATATCCCCATGATACCCCTGAGATTATCCGATCTCCATTTCAACATTGAGGGAACATGAGACAATTTCCTCATAGATTTCAAAGTCACGGATCGCCAGTGATTTCCAGAGGCTAGGTTTCAGCCCACCAAAGAAGTGGTCAACCATACATTCAGGGGTAACGAAAATGCCAAAAGTGTATCATGCAAGCCTTGTGAAGCTTCCCTCATATGGTCCAATAGATTCGTTGTCTTTTTTTTCTTGTGGGTAAGGAAGTCCCTTTCCATCTTAAGCTGGAGGGTGCGCGGAAAATATAAATCGAAAAGCATCTTTCGGAAATCTGTCCATTCCAACGCCTCTATCTCCTCCCCAGGCTTCCTATTTTTGATCAATGTCAACCATTGATCAACTTCACCCTCCATATGATAACCAGCCAAGATTACCTTCTCTTGTTCAGAATATTGAAGGATGGAGAACATCCTTTCAATAGAGTTGATCCATTGTTCAGCGATTGAGGTATTAGATGATCCATTAAAAGTACGAGGCCTTTGTCTCATGAAGTTCTCGATAACGACTTGGCCTTTCTTCGGGGGGGGGGGGGGGGTTGAATGTTCCTCTTGAAGCATGTTTCTATTGAATGCTTGATTTGGCTAAGAGAGAAGCATGACAAAGTTCGTGATTCCCAGTCCCATTGGATTGGGCATCTCATTAGTACATTCATCAAATTGATCTTCACATCGGTTGTTAGCCCGACTCCTCCAATTACCGGCCATTGGCTAGAATAAAAGGAGAGTTAGGGGTAACACATAAAAGATATTCCAATGAAGAAACTAACGACTTAATCAATTTTATTTACATAACATATGAATCTTTTGGCTTCAGTCTATGTTATCCATGATTTACTTTCTAACATATATTCTTAGGGAATTGTTTTTTCCTTTAATAATGGTTCATACTAAGATTTTGAATTTACAAAGCATATCCCCTGGGAGTGTCATAACCAATAGTGTAGCAAGGCCCGTTGTCGTGCACCAGTTCCCGTTCGAGTCTAGCGCAAAGTGGTATTTTCATGTTTTACCACTTAGATACATCTGTGCCAGAGCCACCTCTACTTGCTCGTATCCAGACAGGGATGTATTTCCTTGATAAAACACTTACTGAATACTCACTAAAAAATAGGGATGTGTTTTTATACATAGTCTTGTCTCTAAGGCTTCACTAGGGTTTTATAATCCTAATCCAAAATATAACTAAACCTATCCTTTGATACCAACTATGACAACCCTTATCTTTTATTATACAATTAATAATAATTTATTACATAAACATCACATGATATACTATAGAAGATAGAGAGGTCTAGTGTCTTTGGGGATTATGATCATTACATAACAACTTAAAACATTAAATACAACATCTTTATTGAATACTTCCTTTACATGACCACTACATTACCTCATACTTAGCATTGCATGGGATAACCCAAGGACATGCAAAAGAAAAGGGTGAGCTATAAAGCCCAGTAAGGGAATAATCATGGAATAACATGAGGAATACAATACATTTTAGACAATAGGCATATCATTATATCACAATAGAAGCACAAACACAAAGTCATGATAAATCATGATAATCATAACAAGGAAATGTGGCAATGACACTTAATATGGAATTAGCATGAGCCAACGCTCATTGCACATGGAGCATGAGTAAATCCTCATTGCACATGAAGCATAAGTAAATCCTAATTGCACTTTAATTATCATGAGTAAACACCCATTGCACATGAATTATCGTGATACTATTCTTAACCCAATTCATTGGAGCTCTATAAGGGCGCACCCTTCTTAAACATTTCATTTCATGAATAAGTGTGCCACATAGATCATATAACATGGATTCATAAAACATAATCATTTATTCCATGATAAAGGAAAGTGTAATTGAAATATGAAACTTTATAATCAATAAGTAAATCTGTATAAAGGTGAAATCCCTTGATAGAGAAATGGGCATGGTATTCAATATACAATGACATTGTCTTGGAAAATAGGTGCAATTTCAGCAGCGTAACATCATGATGTAAGAATTCATAAAAATGGTTGATGAGATAGGAAGGGGTGTATCATCATATGTACATAAAATTGACATTTAGGGGGTCATATAGATACATTTCCCAACAATTTTAAATGAATATAGAGTCATGATACAAAATAATTTCTTGAATGTAAAAGAGGGGAGAGAAATTCCTTTCAGAATTTTGGAATAGTAACGGGTGTACATGGGAGGCATTTAATGAGAGAGAAAGGGGTATTCCATTATTAAAAAATAAATAGAGAAGTATAGGGTGGTTTGAAACCATACCCCAACATTTATAATTGAAATTAAAATGGAATAACAACATTATGAAAATTGGACAAAAATGAGAAAGGATGAAAAAACCCTTACATGGAAGTGTGCTTCCAAAGGCTTGAGAGAGGCTTGAGAGATGCTTCTTGGGAGCTTGGGAAAACATCAGAGGATTCTAGAGGGAGTAGTTCAGAGGTTGTATGGACTCTAATGGATTTTAGTGAGGAGATAGTGGGAGCTTGAGTGGGTTTATATAGGAAAGGTGAGAGAATTCTTTATTATTTAAATTAGGGACACCTCACATTATACTAATACAAACCACAAATAATCCCATGGTTTTTGCCATTGTTTTTTGGAAAGGGAAGTGGAAACTATATTTTATAATTCCAAATTTCTAACTAATTAAAATAATGGGGTTGCTTTTGTGGAGGTGAGTCACACTCCCAAGGAAAAAAATTTAAAAAGACGAGATGTTAAATAAGCCATGAAGGGTCCATTAATGCTTTGTAAAATAAGTAAAACAAATCCAAAATCACATTATTTTAATGGTAAAACATATATTGGCCGAAAATTAGGCTTATTGAATTTTATTAATTCACTTTTGGGTCATTATGATGTCATAAAACACATAATATATTTTCATGGTATTTAATTTTTACCCAAAAATTTGACTCACTCAAAAAATTAAGAAAAAATCACCGTTCGAAAATTTTGACATCCTGAATCCAGAAATATTATTCATTTTATATAAATAATTTTCTAAATATGTTAATTTTTCCTTTTCAAATAAAAACTGAAATTTATCGAAAATTCATGGCTTTTGACAAAAATGGCTTACAAACCATAATAAAAATTACTATTGCATTAATAAAAATATACAATAATTTATATTTAATAAAACTAAATTTGATAATAATAATAATATTTTATTAAAATAATATTTAATTCAAAAATCCCTTAATTCGTCAAAATATATTTCTTAGTTTAACATTAACTAAAAATACTATTTGTGCTTTATAAACTATTTACAAGGTAACAATAATAAAATGAAGGTATATTCATTATTATATACAAAAATAATGTACATGGCCATAGTGCTAATGTCTTTTTACATAACCCCTTATAACACCCGCATAAGACAGAATTGTATGGTGTGTGATGGTGACAGACTCTTAGGGTGGCTCATATTACATTGCTCGTGTTGTAATATCTATCAACTTTTATTTCTCTCGTTATTTGTACCCCTCGAGCTTAACATATTAAATCTCAGCTTGGGATTGGTCAGGAGCGAAGCCCAATGATGCCACCTACTTTCTGAGCTCTGACAAATGGGCTTCGTATGGGGCACGTCTACTGGATGAGGCCATCGCTTCCTTTGTATGAGTAAATTGGATTTCTTATGTCCCATATATTTATACTAATCATGTGATCACTTTTGAATGAATATATTAGAAACGGTCACAATTCATAACATAAAACCAAATAAGTTTACATTTTATATAATCATTTTACATAATGATATATTTGACTAGATCAATAGGGATTTCCATTAATGAATGTTTGAGTAGTTACATGCATGGAATGTGAAGATTTATTTTTTAAAAGACCATTATATGGTCATAAAAAAATTCCATTCATCCAAATTAAATTAGTGTAGTTCTGTAATTTAGATTATTTTGTCTAGGACCTTGTATTAGTGTAGTTTTCATTCATTTAGATCAGGCCTTCTAGAGATGTACTTTAGGGTCTATTAGATCTGACATTCTATTGCTATAGTCGATGGTATTTTATCTTGGATAGTATATGGATATAGTTTCTTTTCTTTTAGCTTAGACCTTCTATCACAATAGTTTTGGGTATTTTAGATTGGAAATTCTATTTTTGTAGTCTTTCGTCTTTTATCTCATACCTTTTATAACTGTAGTTTAGGGTCATTTATCTCAGACCATCCATTGTTGATGTTTAGGGTAATTTAGCTCCAACCTTCTATCATTGTTCTTTTTGGTATTTTAACTCAAACATTCTGATTCCTTATGAAAATAGTCTTAATACCAGGACATGACCGATGATCCTAGAATTTGGTGATGACTTACTAGTGAAGACTAAAAACACTATAGTGTATTGAATTTACCATGGTGTTGTTGAGGCACAAGTGGATTAGAGATCCTTTCCTACAAGCAGGAGACAACTATGGTTGGTAGTTCAAGGCCCTTATGCATTAGTATAAATGTCACAAAAGTGATTATCTATTGTTTTCGAAGGGTTATGGAAGATTTATGGGATTAATATTGGTTGAAGGAGAAATACTAGGGATGATAGGTCCATCTCGATAGATGGAATATGGGTGATGTGAATCATAACCCCAAAGTTTTATTCTATGAATGTAGAATGGGATAGATATGTTGGGGTGACCCATAATAACCTGAGGTTCTAGGTTCTTCCATGATGTTTCTAGGGCTAACATGTATTGATGATCCATTCTTGGAAGTATGATATGCCTCTAGTTGGTAGTTCAAATACCTTATCCGTTAGTATAATGGTAATGTAATGATGATCTCCACACCTTTCTGAGGTCCATGATAGATATGTGAAGACTCAAATTCCCAAATAAAGAGGTTGGGTAATGGACGAGAGCTATAATTTATGGGTTCTAGAACACTATAGAATTTTCCGTCTTAATTATGAAGCTCAATCCCTACACCCTATGGTTTCAAATCATGTGGTTTGGGCCCTCAAAGGTTCATGAATGGCATATCACATTCTTGTCTTAAGAAAGGTTACGAACCACTATGATGTAACATTGAGGATTTCAAATCCACTTTAAATGTTTTGTACAAGGGTTTTAAATCACATTCTAGTGTGATTAGGACATGAGTATGTTTTCGGACAATCATACCGAGAATGGACTAGAAAAAACTGAGGTATTGAGTTCTACCATGGTGATGTCAATGATCACGAGTATTGGGAAGCACTTTTTAGAAACGTGGCACATTCGGTTAATGACCATAGGAACATGTACTTAAGTCATATCCATACATGAACAGTAAAAAAATGTTCCCTTGAAGTTGGGTATCTTTTTCATGTAGTTTATGGTCATGATGCTCTTGGACCTAATATGTGGTATGTTTCAAAAAAGTAAAATTTGGATACCTAGGGTCAATAGAGTTCAAAAATTCTTTTGATTGAGATATGAAAATGTTGTATATCATGGATAGTGGTTCTATTTCCAAGAGTAATGATACACTAAAATCATAATATGAATGGAACAGAACACAGTAAGGTGTTTAGTTCTTCTAGGGAGATATTAGGGATTATAAGGATTATAAATTAATTTTTTGAGAGTGAAACATTTAGTTGATGACCATAGGCCCATTTTCGGGATCCAAGGCATACCTGAATAATCAATCAAAGTGTGCCTTTATTCCATGTATGCATTAATATGGTCCATATATGGATTTCAGAAACCTGAGGTCCTCAAGACATGAAGTGTTATTTAAGAGTCATGGTTTTTAAAATATTGCTGAATCACCCCACACACTTACTAACCACGGAAAGGATCTTCTGGTCTTTTGATAAGAGGTAAAAATATTGTGATGGTCTTCATGGTTTAACATCATTTAGTGGGGATTTATTTTTCTATGGGATGTTTTACATCATGTGGTCAGGATCTTTTTCCCATAGTTTATAAACATGTGGTAAGGAAAATACTATCTAGTTTTTCATCATGTGGTAAGAATATTTTTATTTAATTGTTGTTTAACATCATCTGTTAATGCGGTAGGAACCAGAGTAAAAAATTATCCACTATATATTACACACACATTCATGATATATGTATAAATAAATTGTACATATGAAAAACAGGTTTCTATGTCACTTCCCCTATGAATTGTTTGGTGCTTTTTTTTCTTATTACTTTTCATAGATGAACCCAAGAATTGAGATTTGAGCATCAATACATATCTTAAAGAGGTATAAATCAAACCAAAGATAGTTCTTTAATAGGAATAACTCTACACATGAATTCCAAATATATTTTTGAAGATATTGTTTTTGTTAATTGTTGTAGCTCGAATCAATATTGGAGATCCAAGTGTCATAAAAAATCCTATGATGATTGGAATAAATCTACACATAGTTCATGAGTAATCATGTGGTTTAACTTCATTTATAAATGAAATTGGCTTCTTTATGTGAATATGGGTATTGTGGATGGACCCATAGATGGAAATATATGGGTCACTACATATCCTATGGAAATAAGAATCAAGCGATAAATAGTTATTGAGGGGGTAACATCCTACACAAGTTTATCATACATTCAGAGAGGGGTAATTTTAATATTTTTTTCCACTGTATCTATTATTGATGATCCAGGCGCCACAACGTATCCTATGAGATTAGAAATAAATTCATAAATTGTTTTTAATGGAAATCAAAATTTAATGGGTTGGATCGTATGTAGATTGGGGCATTGTTTCTGTTGATTATTGTTTCATTAATCATGATTGTAGATTATGGTGTCATAATTTATCATATGATGATCGAAATAACAAAACACATAGTTATTGAGAACGTAGGAGTGGTTGGAGATGAATCACTAACCACAATGGTCTTCTAGGGAAATTTGTACATGAACATGTAGTTTTATTCCATACAAGAGACATCAACCTTGCAGTTTAACATCCTATTGAGAGGAATCCTAGAATGACCTTTACGGGCTTTCATTTAGAACTAGGTTGAACCCATTTTTAGATTTTTTTCAATGTTTGTACAGGTAATCCCTTACTAAAATACCTTATATCACGCGATCTATCCTCTATTTGAGAAATAAGGAATGGAAAATTTATCTCATATCATACATATGTGATTAATGATAGGACATGGGTATTTTGTATCTTATGGTGGCTAGAACAAGATGTATGATCATGTTATTCCAACTAATCCCATTGAAATGAGAATAAATCCATACATAATTCTAGAAATCGGAGTAGTTTATTGTTGTGCGATAAGGACTTTAGAATGAATTTGAATTTCTTGTAATGAGGTTGTGCTCCACACAGTTCATCATCATGTGTTTATGACATAATAAATTGTGTATTTCAATGTCATGGTTCCAAGATGAATCCTTATAGTTTAACATCATGTGGTATATAAGTGATCCCCTGAGAAGTTTAATTTTCTCTTATATGGACTTGATACATTGTGTATTTTAACGTCTTGTTACAAGGATGGGAGGCGATTGATGAAAAAAATGAAAAGTGTTTCTTGAAAAACCTCATTTTAGTGGGTGGTGTGAAATGCATACCATCCATTATGTCTAATGAGTAATATCCATTGTGATAGACCTTATATGTGATGTAATGACCTTAATATTTGTGTTATAACTTTGGAGGCCTCTTTAAGGGTATCATTTAGGTCTTGAGAACCAGCACTTGATCTCCATAGAGGTGTGAATGGATGTGAGCTTTATTTGTTAAAGGCCCATATGATCTTATTTAGGTGGACATCAAGGTTGTGCAATATTTGTGAATTTTTCTCATTGAGCCTTTGTAAACCATCCAACCACGTTTTCCACTTCTCTTCAACCAAGAGTTTTTTGAAAATTGGTATTAGGAGTGAAAGAAGATGGAATCTTATGGGTAACAATTCCTTGGATCCGTACACTAATAAGTATGGAGATTCTTATGTAGCAGTTAATGTGGTGGTATAGTAGGCCCATTATGCATAGAGTTGTTTGTTTTTCCATTATTTATTATCTTTGTTCACAATCTTTTGGATGATATTATTTAGTGTCTTATTTAATTACCCTATATATCTATTTTCCACAACATGATAAAAAGACGAGTGATTGGACTTGATATTGTACTCCTCATGCATTTTCATTAACATCATAGAATAATAGTTTCTACCATTGTCTGTCAATGTTGTGTCAGTTACCTTGAAACATGTTATATTATGAGACATTACGAAGTTGATGATGTTCTTCATCCTAACATCTTTGAGACATATTTCATTACCACTTTTGGAAAAGAAGTTGGTAATTGTAAAAGTTGTACTTGTAATTTTTAACTGTCGTTGGGGGATATGGCCCCACAACATCTCGTCCTAATACAAAAAATGTCCAAGAATATTTAGTTCTATGTAGAAATTATAGGGACTTATAGATGATGTTTTCTTGGATATGACATACATGAAATATTTGGGTGAATTTGATATAGTCTTGTACCATGGTATTCCAGAAATAAACTAAACTCTGGAGTTGGTGGGTGATCCACGTGTTTCTTCAATTTCATTTAGAATCTATCTTTCTAAAATTATTATTAGAATTATTCCATCAAATCCACAGTTATAAGAGGACTTATGATCATTTGGAAAACTACGTACAGTAATGTTTTCTCCATGACACTGAATATATTCACCTCTAGCTCAATATATCGGTAGAGGCCCATTTTGGAGATAACCAATTGTGGGATCCATCCATCTAGGGGGGATTCTAGTTTATCATGCATAGGGGTGGTGTTTAGTGGAGTTATTTCATCCATATCATTGATGATGAATTATGAAACCATTTTTTGTATCATGATAAAGAATAATGCCTCCTCCTGATTAGGGTCATCCATGACAGTGGTTCTATTAGACAACACGTCGATTCAAGCATTTTGTGATTGGGGAACATGGTGAAATGTGGTCTCAACTGGGAACTATTCTATTATTCCCCTAACGTAGTGAGTGTGAGGGTCCAGTTATTCCTTTTTTGATGACATATTTTCCATTGATTTTCATTATCACTAGCTTCGAATCCCCATTAATATCTAGTTTGGCTATTTTCATTTGTATGGCTAGTTTCAACCTAGATATGAGGGATTTTTATGATTCCTCAATATTCATACAGCCTTCGTATTATGAGTAAGAGTAGGTAAAATCTTTTTTTTCTAGAGATACAAATAAAATCCCCTAACAAACCCAATTTTATCTTAGGTTTTCCATCCTCTTTCTAATAGGACTTCGAGAGGCACCATCAAAATACATATCCCATGTCCAGGGAGTGTCATGGGAATATAATACACCCTCATATGCAATCTATGTGTCCACTAGTGTATTCGTCGGGGTATTATTTTCCATTAGGTATTCATCCAGGGATTAATCTTTAACCAATTTCTATGAAAAATGGGAATTTTGTATTACTTCAGAATGAATTTTCATCGATCCAAGAAACTAGACAACACATGGAAGACAAGGATGTATGTGATTGGATCAATACGATATACTGGATGGACTAATTGGGTCTTCAAGTAATGCCTCATATTTGTCTCTATGAAGATGAGTTTAATGTAATTCTTCTCGACATCAAATTATCTAGTCTTGGTAACTAACATTGTTAGACTGCAGAAATAGATATTTTTCACACTCACTACATCATTTTTCTATTCAAGGATGGTGCTCGGTTATTATTCCATCAGGGAAACAAATAGGATGAGTGGAGTTCCTTATAATGTAGGAATCATATCTGGTGGATGCAGTAAATATTACTTGTTAATTTTGAATAATTCATGGAAGTCGTCATTCCATTGATATGTGATACAATTCTTCATTAGTCTAGTGAAGGGGAAAGCTTTTCCATCCAAGTTGGCTATGAAACGATGAATATAGGATAGTTTCCCTTGGATACCCCTTAGATCGTTGAGATTTATAGGGATGAAATCACTAAAATAGAACAAGTTATTTCTAGGTAAACCTTTATTTCAAGGTGGAATACCAAAAATCCATAATACATCCCTGATGTTCATTAAAATTTTCATTTTCTCATATTCATATTAATACAATGTTTTTTTTAGATTTTCAAGAATGGTTGGATATTTGTGAAGTGGTCACATCACTATTAGGATTTTAACACCAGGTTGTCAATATAATATTTTAATATTCTTCCCAAAAATAGATTAACATTATGATGCATTGATTGTTGATAGGTGGAACTTGAGTTATTTAAGCCAAAAGGAATGACTTGATAGAAAATGATCCAATGAGGTATATTGAAGTTAGTGGATTCTTCATATTCAGGGGAAATCATTATTTGATTGTACCATGAACACCCATCCATGAGGAAATGGTCTTGGAAGCTAGTAGTTTGATCAATCAATTTTTTTGAGGTTGGAAATAGAAAATTATCCTTTAGGTAGTACTAATTAATTCTTTAAAATTGATGTGGGCCCCAATTATCATATTCTTTTTCTTGATGAGGATGATATTGGCGAGCTGCATTGGGTATTTCATATTTTAGACCATGATGGTTTTGAAAAAAAAAATTAACATTCGCCCCTACATAGGTGGAATTATATCAGTGCATTCTCCAGGATGGTTGGTTGATGTCTTAATGCCCATCGGGTAATCCGAGATTATGTGTAGCCACATTTAGATTTAGTATGGTAATTTTTGTATTATTCCATGAAAACACATAATATAGATTCTTTACACGTGAAATGTATATCTCTTTATCATCAAGGTGCATGGATGCATTAATCAGTATAAGTCATTGTTCTTCTTCTATTACTAGATTCACCTTCCTAATCTCATAAATGGTGGTGGAGAAGTCTTCCACGAATGTGGGAGGGGAGTTCCTGGGGTCATTCTCATATTCTACCACCTCTAATTCTATGGATATAGATTCATATTAAGTTATAAATTAGGGGGTTCTCTATCCGTATCGGGGTGAGAGAGTCCAAGGAAAGTGACATAATCATCTTCTACAGCCTAAGTTGTTATAGTGTGATTTCAGATATTATTCATTTTCTTCACTGTCACTAGGGATAAAAGGATCTTGGAAATTTTGGGTTAGGTCTATCACCTCAACTAGTTTTATGTGGAACACATAGTCGTTGTCGAGTATATTCTAGGGATTTGTAGCTGTAGTTCCAAATCCATTGGGGGATGCAACCTTTATATTATCAACCATTGGATTTTTTTCCATCCATTTTATAGATTCCTTCATTAAAATATGTGGAAAGGAATGATTTTGAAGGGGAACAATCATCATTTAGTATTCCAACCTTTCCATCTATGGGGTATTTCGAACACTAGTGGAATATTTAATGTACCTTCACATGGATGTGGAGCCAGGGCCTTCTGAGATAGAAATTTTATGCGGTGTCTTACTGGATAACCATAAACATATATTCTAATGTGAGATCTATAAAATGATCTTTAGTTTGGATCTTCCCATGTGGGTTTTTATCTTGCTGAACATACCCTTGAATAGCCAACTATGTGGGAGATTGGTCTCCTTCACTATATCCCAAACATGATAGGGTTCTATGTGAAACATGGTTGATCCTAAAACCATTATCAATCATAGAACATAAAATTCTGACACAATTGAGTCTATTAAAATCATATAGGGGCATGATTTTCCCTTAAAAAACCTCTTCTTGATCCTAGCAAGTGAACGAAATTGTGACATGGCATTCTAATGCCATTGTCTCCACATGAAAACCCTCCGATGAAATGAGATCTATCATGAACTCCTATGGTATACCATGGGATTTAATTATTTTCTCCTTGAGTAACTATGAAATATGGATCAAAACATGGAATGAGATCATTTTTGGGACAATCACCATCTATTTATGGATTTTGTACTTTTTTCCATATGTATGTGCTTCCCAAGGTGGGGCTGATCCTTTCTATGTAGTCCAGGAGTTGATTCACTAAATGTGGATTGGATTAGTTGTTCTACAGAGATCAAGGGATAATATTCTTCTAGTGGTACATTTCACCCCATCCTTCCATGTCGAATGGGAAGATCAGACAATCACACCCCTATTAGGCGGTCATGTAAGACAACTTTGAATGGGTGATTGTTAGAGGGTTATGGGACACCTTTGTGCCTATTTTAGACTTATAGAGAACTTTAACATGGGACATAGCTGAATATATGTTCTATATTGGGATGTGACCAAAATATTGGGGCCCACCATGCCCATATTGTTCCCTTTATCCTCGGTCATGCACATGTAGTCCACCATTCCTTGATTATGTGATGGAAACTAAAATTTTGTAGAATATTCATCATTAGAGAAGGGATCCTCCAATTTCATCATGTTTATAGAACCAAATATTATATCTTCATCCAATGAGGGTTAGGTTTTTTGGGGAAAATAATATTCTTCAAATGATGTAGGGATGAAATATTTAATAGCGAAAACATGAATTTCGGAAAAATATGACTCCTCCTCTTCTCATTCCTTTTTCTTCTAAGGGTTGAATCCAACTTTTGGAGTCATATCTAATGTTAACTCCCTTGTTGTAGGAATTTTGGTGGATCTGTATAATTATTATCTCACAGTGGGATGAGCTCATTATTGGCAATGAATTTCGTATAAATCCACATACGATTGTCTTTGGTAAAACCAAATCCTTCATATGACATGATGGAACATTCTTAGAACTCTAAGGTAGGTGCACAAAAGTTTCAAGAAACATAAAAATGTTTAAACAAATTATTAAGACTCTTACATGGAAAATAAAAGATTAATCATGTCCTTTCCATGTAATCCACTCTGATGAATAAGGCATCCACATGATATATGTCAACATTGTGTGTAAGAAACCTGATCCCTAGGAAACCCTATTCCATTCCAGATATGACATCAACCAGCCCCTTGGAAGATATTTCTCTATATAAACCAATGAGGATACTTGGAAGACCTATTCCTTGATAAAAATCTTCAGTTCCATTGTCAAAGATTTTGTATATATGATGAAGGAAACCCCATTCATCTAGGAGATCATTTTGATGTTGATCTGCAACTCTACTATGAATAAAGATTATTATTTTTAACATCATGAAAGCATAGAACCATCCTGGTAGAGATCTTACATTAAATGTTTCCTATGGGTCCTCCCTCAAGTGGGAATATGTTTTGATAATCTAATACAATCTTCTTTCAACCCAGCTTAGGTGTGTGCAAATGATCCTATTATGTGCACATGTAACCTATGCACGCAATCATCTAAACGTACTTGAAACGTTGAACTTGTCAGAAAACTCCAGTATTGTGTGTCTCCATTCATTGAAGCACCATGTATTTCCTATATGTCAACGAACAATGTATGATCACCATTTTCTTATATGGATCTAATGATGCATTAACCTCTTGCTTTCAGCCCTCCAAAATTACAAGCACCAATATCTCAGTCCCATGTGAGGTGTCCCCTAGGACTCTAGTGCATGAATTTACCTAAATATTTATTCTCACCATAGGTATTATAATTATTTTTTCTTCTCATCATAGGAATTCTAACATGTGCTCCATGATAGACCACTCCTCCATACAATTCTAACCGAGAATTTCTAAATCTACCCCAACCCAACAGTGCATGGGATCTAGTAATGTAATTCAGAAGGGTAAGGAGTGAGTCCCCATATCAATATAAAATTATGTAAAACATCCAACCACCATATTACTTGTCGCATTATATTAACTATGGTCTTACATTGTGTAATAAACACATGATTCACCAGATAGGATCATCATGGCATGCCACCTTCTCCCCAACCATATGATGAAAATCTACCCCTAAGGATGAAACCCTCATGCCTAGGAGGCTTCCATGTATGATCCTGACACCTTCTCCCACTATATGGGATGTTGCAACAACACCAGGAGATGCTTCCCCCACACTAGGGTAACTTCCATGTTTAATCCCCACACACCATGTGCCATAAACATAGAATTCTCAATCTCTGAATCATGGGAAATGAGATCCTCCTCACATGGAAAGTTATCCTCAAAAAATAGAATGATAGCCTCCATGGTCATCTTCCATGAATAATCCCAACATCATCTATTTTTGGATCATATTTCACAACACAGACATCATTTCTTCTACATTCTATTTTTTCTCACACCAACAATTACGCACATGGTCATATAGGTTAGTAGTGACCACAATTCCCATCCATGTCTACCTATGAGGATCTTCTTGATTGTAATCCCTAATTAACATCCATAATCCACCCTTGTGACACTCTTACATGTAATCCAGGACCATGTACTATGGTCCTCCTCCTCATTTCTATTCCCCAACACCCATTTTTTTGAATGATGTGTGATTTTATTACTAATTAAATTGGATATATAGGAAGCCAATAGAAGGCCCAAACCCAATTTCAAGCTATTAAATCTATTCCATCCACCAAAATGTTCCATAAAAATACACCCTACTTTTCCCTGGACAACCACATCTAGGTAAGATCATGCCACCCACCTAAGAAGCTTCCATCATAATCCCCATACATTCTGACTATGATAAATTCTCATGAAAAGGGAATATTGCATTCAAAATCCATGCACCATCCCTCATTTATTCTCCATTAATGGAATGATAATCCTTACAGTGTGACATTATACTACATGGAATAGTCCAATCACATGACCAGAAACTATGGCATTGAACTATATGCGTTTTTGTCTCTATCATTTAAAAAGTGTATCTATGACACAACATTGAGATTCAAAACCAACCAATAGTAAAACATGGTGCCCCTTACTAGGGGTTTACTTCCCTGATCCATCTTCATTTTTATTCCAATCAACCGTCATGGTGTGACATATTACCTTTATGGGACACACCTACTAGATCCGCCTCCATAAGGAATTCTGATCCACCCTTTGTTAAACTGTCAGGGTATCCCTCCAAGGGAGACACCACCTTGAACCACCTCCATGGGGAATTATGATCAGCCTCCATTCATTTAAAAAAGTTGTTAATCTCACATAATTTCTTATACTGATACCTCATTCTAGGAATTTGATTTAATAGGTTTATTACATGGACTATATAAACCTATTTAATCAGTTAACTCATGAAAAACATTGGATTCCTGAGTTAAATACATGGATGACATTCCTTTGGAATAAGATACCTCATGATCAACCCGATATTCCTTTGGATACTTACCTAACATGAATCTATTATATGCCCTCCAATGAGGAAAAATAATTTTGACCAATATTCCTAGTGTGAATACCTGAAAAAGATTCCAAATGTGTCTACTCTCAAGATATATGGTTCATGCCCTATCAAGCCCTTTTGTAATATTCATACATAATCAGTGTAATTCACCATAGTCCCCAGATAGATGGCACCATGAATGAGTTCCATGAAGATGAATTAACTATATGAGGGATACTAAGAATATGTGATGAGTTCCAAGGAGGAATCCATTGAAGTAGGAACCGGCATATAATCTTCACATTTCGAGTAAGGAGAAGGAATCGACAATAAAGGTGATGAATTCCACCCACTATTAGAAAGCATGAATATGGTGTAACAAATTGTGATTCCAGTGTGCATTAAAAAATTTGAGGTTTTCATGCCTAGGTGAATGAGTCAGAGAAAAAAATTGTGAACATGTCGTGAAAAATTTCTCCTTAAACCATGGAGATTATACATGTTTACCATCTGATCAAGTATTGTACTCAGGCACTATAGGCATTGGGCCACCAATAAAAAATGTAAAACTGACATGAATATATTATTATCATCCTAGGGACTAGTAGGGTTCAATACATCTATAGATTATCATATTAGTAGATCCTTCTATACATGGCCTATACCTACTATGAAAATGGCGGGCCTAATATGGAACTCTCCAGAAATTGGCGCCGTTAAATGTTAGGCATTTCGGTCTGCAACATCATTAGAATAGAACAATCTCTTCGATCATGGAGGTTTTGACAATACTATGTAATTAGGAATTTCATTATTATATATTTTTTGAAAGATGAATACTATTACTTTTCATGACCCAGCTATAGGAAACAAACCAACCAATGCCTAAAAATAAGAGTGAAGGAGAAATTTCAACAAAGGAATCCCACATGACTCCACCTCTATCACGACTTCATCCATGACTATGAATCTAAGGCCGCCACACCCCATCCCACCATCAGAAATCATTCATCAGAGTGTTATAGACACACTCATATGATGATACAAGATTGAGGCGTTCATCCCCATGAGGGACATGGCTTTCTTGGACCTGGAGGCTTTCACACCACTCTGACACCGCCGACCAAAGGGGCTTGAAGGGACCAAATGCTCCCCACTTCAATGACACACTATATTGCAGGCCTCTTGTTAGAAATATCCTATAACTCACCCTTCTATGTCGAGGAGGTGGAGATTCCAAGTCAAACTAGTTGTGACTTCTCCCCAATATCCACTAGGAAGGGTTACCACCAGGAAACATCAGTGAAAGTAGCATATGGTCTTCCATGCCATGTAATAGGTGGGATATACCCATTCTATTTTGGACCTAGTCCGATTGTCACAACACCAATGTCAGGTACATTTTCTTAAGGATTTAAATAAAGGGACAACTACTTGAAGATCATTGGTGGCTCCAGCCACAACCGTTACCTTCCACCCGACCCCTACAACCAATTTGAAGGGATAAATTTTCCCAAATTTAAATCAAGGCTTAATTTTCCTTGCATGATATCGTGGTTGACTCTACCTATAAACGAGACCATCGAAAACTATTATGGTGTAACATGTGATGATGAGTATCAAAGTGTAGGTCATCCTTGCACAGTTAGAGACCCAAATTGACCCCCTCTCTTACAATCAGCACAGAGGTCCACCTCATACTGCTAATGCTAGTCAATATGTAGGCCCTTCACATGGTGTATCTAATCATTGTGAAGGTCCACCTCACATAATTCATCTATCAAGTAGAGGGATTACCTCTCTTGAAACTAGTAAAAATTTCCTCCTTATAATGACCCAAGCTTGATGTACATGGACATTACAAAAATTATGCAGAATTCTTAAACATCATACAAACAGACACCAACAGACTTTAGTGTCTTTGGAATCCTAGAACAAAATTTTATAATTTGGTGAAATATCTTCAACATCTTCCATAAGAATCATCCTCTTTATTATCCTTAATTAAAATTAATTATAACCTATGGAAAATAAAACATAAGAAAAATGGTGAGATTAGATGCTCTGTAAGGGTAAACAATGGAGACATGTGAACATAATCAGGAGTATAAGTGTATGAAAAACATGATTATGAAAATAAAGGATCATCCAATCTATATCAGTGATCATAAGCATGAATCATGTTATAAACAACAGTAAATCCTAAAACAGAAATCATGATGAAATAAAGAACATGAGTCATGGAAGCATAAAAAATGAAAAAAACATGGAAGTGTGACAAACACATAAGCATATAATAATTTACAATGTAGCCAATGCATCATTGCCAAGACCATAATAGCTACTGATCTAGAGTTACTTTTCATTCCAGCTATGTATTACTGAACCAGATTTACACTTCATTCAATCCCTATATTCCTAAACCACATTTACAAGTCATTCTAACCCTATATTACCAAATAGGATTTATTTTTCATTCCAGACCTATATTACTGAACAATATTTACTTTCTATTCCATTGATGTCTATTATTAGATATAAATTTTTACCCAATGCATTAGAGGGACATATTGGTCGCACCCATATCATAATTAAATTATTCTTACATGAGTCAAAAAAACATAAATCATCCATCATAACATAACCCAAGGAATAAAATGGAATTCATAAACATCATTCCATCATAATATATATAAAACAAATATATTTTATAAATATAATTCAATAATAATCACAATAAAACCAAAGTAATAAACTGGATAGAAACATTTCCCTCTTAAATAATGTCATATTAGATGTAAAAGAATTTTGAAAAAACACTTGATATTAATTCTGGATGAAAATATTCTTTCTTCTTCAAAAATGTATTCTTTTCTCAAAATGTTACTTAATTTAAAAAAAATATTTTATTTGAAAACAAACTTGGAATCGTGTAGAGTAATCATCATGGAAATAATAAATTATGACGATTTAAAAATCCATTCATGCAGTATAAGTTAATAAACCATTCATGTTGTACTTTTCCATGAAAATTCAAAAAGAACATCATATGGAAAAAGAATGAATGTTTCCTTACAAACCATGTAGTAATTAGTAAAAAATGGCTAAAAATTACTTTGAACATTCATAGGATAATAATAAAACATTTTACTAAATCATTTTTCGGAAAAATGGACTTGGAAGACAAATAAACCCTAGTTATACTTATGTATAAATAATCTCAAATAATATTGAGATTGAAAAATTATCCCTTACCTTACATCTGTTATCCTTTACATGAATTTGAACCTCCTATAAAATGGTTTAATACCATATATGATCATATTATCATCTGCGGGTCAGTATAACTTCATTGTTACTTTTTATTCAATTATTAACTACTTTATGTTCTTATACATGTTCTGTCAAATAAGTTCTAGTTCACCTTCTTAGGCCATATTTATATCATTAAAAAATAATGTGAACATAATATATGACATATTTATTTAGTTATTACATTTATATAATCATTATATAATGTATATCATGTACAATGAATCACATCGCATCGTGGAGACGACATGCTATATGTACACACGAGGGATGAAATTGTTGCTTTAATTATGAAAGTCTATCGAAGTGGAGGGTATATATATTGTTCAAGAGAAAATATAATTTTAAAATAATCATTTATATTTTTATTTCTATAATTATACCTAATCAATTCATGTGATGGTGAAAAATAGATTACACTATGGTGTGGGGACAGTAAGTTGTACGTACGCACGTGTGGTGATTTTGTTTTTCGTAGAAAGTATTGAAAGTGAAATATTGTTTTTCCATAATCTTAATAACATATCAGTATAAAATTTATACTATATTCATTAATTTATATTGGAAAAAAATTAATATTAAAATGTAGAAGAATTAATTTGAATGAATATGTAGAGGATATTACCTCTTATTCGATGATCTTGGACTAGATATCCTCTTGAAGGCACTAGAGTTGGCCTTTTGAGAAGACCAGAACCAATAAAATGTCGATAAAAAAGTTGATAATGGAAATGGGTAGGGTATTTCTGTTTCTAATGGAACAAAGTGAAGTGAGTTAGTGATGGATGAGGTTCCCTTTTATAATTGAGGTGATGGGTACTTTTGGAAACATCACAAATATTAATTTGTAATGAAATCAAACCCCAATAAAAAAATCTAATAAATGTCCCATTTTAGAATATATGATGATATAGGGTTGTAATCTCATCAAAAAATAAATGTTGGACAGATTTTATGTCAATTTAAACATTATCATTTTAATTTAACACTTAGTTATTCTATATAATTTTAACTAGGGCTACAATTATTCCAATATTAAAAGGGTAAAATAATTAATTAGTTTGTGTAAATTAAATAATAAATAAAAACTATAGATACTTTTGGAATATATAATATTGATTATATATTTTTAAAAATTCATTAGGATTTATAAGTAATTTAATGAAATATAGTTTGGACAAAACAAAAATAGTGTATATTTTGAAACTATTCAATTCATTGATTTTTTAAAAAATCAAGATTAGATTTTATGCCCAAATAAATAATGTATTATATCCCTAAGGGATATATGTTATATTTAAAAATAATTTTAATTATAAATTATCTCCAATTATATTTATTTTAATATTTTTAATAACATTAATTTGATATTTCCATTAATAAAATAATTACTACATTAGTTTTGTGTAATTATTTAGAATACTTATTTGTAGAATAAAAAATAAAAAATAAATACTATTATGAATATAAATGTTATATATTTCATATGAATACTCATAATAGAATATATCCTCTTTATAATCTTACATTAAAAATGTTATATTTATTAAAACATGATTGTGAGAAGTTTAACATCACCTTAAATAATAAATTATCGGTGCAATAATCATTTCCATATGGATTCGAATGGTCAATAAATCGACCCTTGGATTCATATGGATGACATATACTCAATAAAATAAGAAATTTTCAAGTATTTTGGTCTTTTAATAGATATTATAATTTTTATATTTATTTATCATCAAATAAATAATTTTTTTGTCATCAATGTACAAGCTTTAAATGTACTTATTTATTTCCAAAAAATTACAAATAAATTACCCAAATAAATAAAAAAAATTGGTTTTAAATGAGTAATTATAGTAAAATTTAGCTTCTTTATAATCTTATTTAAAAAATTATAAGGTTATTAAAATTTCAGTAATACATATTTTACTTTTCATTAATAAAATATATTAAATATCCTGATCTGACCTAAGTGTCTTCAAAAGGGTTTCATTTATACCCAACGATGGTTTATGTAAATCCTCACTCATCCAATGCTTTTAGGAAATGTTTTATAGTAATTTCAAAATATTATATTTAACCTCAATTACCTGATTTACCTTTTTACCGTATTAATAAAAAATTATGAAGTTACTATTCACAATGCCCAAAAATGAAATAATGCTGTTAACATAATGTGGTCCTGGTGATTCCAAATATGGAATACATTTGTAAAGATTAAAAACACAGAATTTTGATTAATTAATTTTAAATTAATCTCATTGTTAGAATGAAAACAGGTTTTTAAAGGTAAAAACATTGCATAAGATTTAATTGTTTTTACATTTGAATTCAATATAGAATTAATTCCATTGGCCTAAATTATATTAAAGGATAAGAATATATTATTTTTATACATTAAAACCATTCAATAGTATAATATAACTATATAAATTATTTCGATGAAAAAAATTGATTTCAATTAAAATTTTGTGTATTCTTACTATTCATTAAAACATGAATGTTATCAGAAAAAAAAACAAATCATCCAATGTAAATTTTTATATCCCGCTTCGAAGTAAAATTGTTATATTGTTAAATATAATATATAAAAGTGTCAAAACTAGATTTAAAATTTGTGCACCATCAAAATGCAGCAAAATTTTATATTTGGAAAAAAATTTCTTTTATCTGAAAATTTGAATTTGTTATTATATCGTGTCGACAAAAAATATAAGATGAATTTTAAGCTTTAGACATAATCCATAAAGGGTGATTTTATTATTTTACAGACTCACTGATATTCATTTAAATAGTTTTTTAGAATGATGATAATAATATTAATACCCACCATTGTAATGACTTGGTTATAATATTTTGTTGTTCACCTATAATTAGTCTTGCGTGAAATGAATTCGAGAAAAAGAACATGAAATTATGTTTAAATCAAGTGAATAAATGTGTTGAATATTCCAAAGACTAATACGATGCTGTGTATAGTGAAAAATAATTTTACTATCGTGTATAACACAAGACATAAAATAAATAAAAAAGAATATATCTCATAAAATATCAGTGTGTTACATTCTACCCAATTTAAAATGAATCTCACCCTCAAGATTCATCAGAGTTATAAAAGATTTACTACTTAAATTTCATTTCATAGAAACCCACTTTGTAAAAAGGAATACTAAAACTAAATAATAAAAATGAATTTTAGAAACATAACAATTACTCAAAGTAACTCCTCACTAAGATTCCCTATAGAAGAAGATATGTGGGAAGACCAAACATGCACATTTAAGAAAAATATAACCATCATCTTCCGATGGAGAGTGATAGTGAACAAGTATTGGAGAAAGATAACATCCAAAAATCCAAAAATCTTTAAGGGACCATTAGATTCATTAGATTAGAAGTTACTAAGATAAAAAATTTTGTTTTCAATATCCTTTCACTAAAGTCAATTGACATAAGGAGAATAATTAATTGATATTAGTAAAATATCATTGTTGTTCCTACATTTGAAAATTTCCAATTCATATTTTATTCAAATAAACAATGTTGAATTTTTCATTCCGAAAGTGTTAGCAGATCATGTGATCCATAAATAGAATGATAGGTAATTCCATCTGCCTCAACAAAAAGGTTATCATATGTTATCAAATATGAATAACTACACCAATAGTGAGATAAAACATCAATCTAACATACATAAAAAAAATATCCCTCTGATTTAAGTGGAGATTCATTCTCCTCAATGGGTTGCGGGTCCCTGTGGTGAGTTTTTCGGCTCAGGAGCTTCGGGCGGCGACTTATTTTCATGATCTCTCTCTGGTGGCGCGTTTTGGACGCAATAAACCCTCATTGAGCTATATACGAATCATTGTAGACTCATGGGGACTGGCTCTTCCAGCATCGGTTTCTGAATTCTCGAGGGCTGTGTTTTGCATTCATCTTTCTTTTAGGGAAGACTTTGTCAAGGCTTGGATGAGGGGGTCTAGGATATGTGGCTCATGGCACTTTTCCATAGCGAGGCGGTCCTGGGACTTTCACTACGGGCGGGAGTCGCCTTCGGATGCAGTGTGGTTATCTCTTCCAGGCTTACCTCTTCCTTTGGGTAACACGGCGATGCTGAAAGAAGTGGAAAAATCCATTGCTGCATTTCTGTGTGCTGATGACAACATTAGGTGTCTTCGGGCTACTACTAATCCCCGAATTTGTGTTGAGTTGGATTTAGCGGTGAAGCCACCTTCCATGGTTCTGATTGAGTCCAACGATGGTTTTTCATGGAGGCAAAGAATCTTCAATCATCAGGTGTCGCGGTTTTGCGTTGGTTGCGGTTTGCATGGTCACTTGGAGAATGCTTGATGGAGATGGCGAGAGGTTGCAGAATCTTCCCATCGGGGACTTTTGGGGGATTCGGGTCTCGACCCGCCCGCCTCGGGTAGAAAGGAGAGGGGGGAAGTTACCGTTACAGCCCGTCCGCTTTCAAATTAAAATCTTTCTGGAGGCCTTTGTACGATGGAGACAGTGGGCCGGGAGAAGGCTACTGACATGCTCGGTACGCGGTCAGACACTGCATCGGAGCATACAGATCTTATTTTTTGGTCTCTTGGACCGTTCGTTCAGGAGATCTCCCCTCTCCATGAGGGGAATATGTAGAAGGATACGGAGGTCTGTATGGGATTTTCCTTAGGGATCCTATTCATATCATTGTCTCTTCCTCCTTCACCTAATTGTATCTCCTCTCAACTGTCACCGGAGATGATTCAAATGTCCCTGGTGAGTAGCCTGACTTTATCCTCAAATGGATTGAAGGAGAAGACTGGCTTGTCGAAAGGGGCTGAAAAATAGTTGATGGCCTCTCGTTTTTCTCCTCAACGGTGCCTTCTATTCTCTTTAGTTCAAGGGGAGTTGGGGGCGGGTGGCATGGATTATCTCTCGTCAGGAAGTAATCCTCATTTGGAGGATGCGGAAAGCTCATTTAAGAAAGTGATTCTTTCTCCAAAATTGAGAAATTGTGAGGATGGTATTTCTGGACCTATTACCCGATCTAAGGCCAAGGATAAAGGTATGATTGTTCCTGCTCTTTTTCCTCTTTCTCCGTATCAGATGCCCCGTAAGGGCTCGTTCAAATGTTCTCACTCATTATATGGAATTCACACGGCCTTGGCGCTCAAGCAATGCGTGCTTTCTTGGCATCGAAAGGCAGGAAGGCTAGGGTGCCTTTGGTCATGCAAATTATCGGGCATTGCTAATAGGATGGGTTTTCCAAATTCCTTTCTTGGGGGCCTGATCAATTCATAGATTTGGATTTGTTTGAAAAGCAGCATTTCGGTAGAAATTATGAATATTATGCCTTTGTGTATTGACACAAAGATTGAGGTTGGCGGATATAGTCTTCTTTTCTCATATGTCTATTCCAGTAAGGTGGTTTATGGAAGAAGGGAACTCTGGAGTCATTTGGAGGTAATGCAAATAGGTTCCCTACCATGGTTCGTGGGAGGGGATCTCAACACCATTGCGGATATTTCAGAAAAAAGGGGAGGATCTGGGTTTAACCAGGAGAGTAATCAGGAGTTTCATGAGTGCATGACACACACAACTCTATTCCATTTCGGATTCGTGGGACCTAAATACACATGGTGCAACAACCGTAAAGGTTCTAATCGCATCTGGATTCGGTTGGACGGATGTCTAACCAATATCCAAGGTCTGGATCTTTTTTCAAAAACCTTGGTCATGCATCTTACACGTATTCTCTCGGATCATGCTCCTCTTATGATGGAAGTTAGACGTGAAGAGGTGATTGGCTCATCTTTCCATTATTTCAATGAATGGCATCGCGATCCTATGATCATGATTCTGCTAAAACTTTCTTGGCTGAAGGAGGATGGAGGACAGTCCTAGGGAGGGCAGGTGAATTGTCTCAAGCATCTTAAGCAGGATATTAGGGGATGGATGACCAACCAACCAGACATCTCCACCGGGGTGACAGGTATGCAAGATGAGGTGGGATGATTGAAAGACTCCCTCGAGAATTCATGGGATGAGAACACTTTTATTATTTTATGTGATAAAAAGGATGCCCTTACTGAAAAAATTTTGGAGATGGAGAGAGTCTATAGGCAGCAGTATCGGGTGTGATGGTTAAGGGAAAGAGATCGAAATAACACCTTCTTTCAGGAATGCATTAAGGAGAGGAGAAGCATGAAGGTCAACCTAAAGATGGAGGATGGGTACTACACGTCAGATGTTAATATCATTGTAAATGTGGAGTTGGAGCATTTTGAGGGTCTCCAAGCCGGGGGGACTTCTCTGAGTTTTGAGAGAGATGTTGTGGATTGTCCTCATTTCTTGAACTGTCTACCTCCTTTGGTGAATGAAGTGGATAATGATTGTCTCTCCTCTATTCCACGGGATATTGAGATCTAGGATGTGTTGATGAGTATGCCGAATGAGAGGGCTCCCGGTCCAGATGGTTTTTTGGCTTCCTTCTTCAGTGCGGCCTGGGATGTCGTGGGCTCACAGGTTGTACAGGCTATTCAGGATTTCTTTGGAGGTGGGTAATTGGTTAGGGGTGTGTCTTCTTCAAGGGTGGTTCTTATTACAAATATCAAGGACCCTAGCCTCCTCAATAATTTCCGGACTATTTGTCTTTGCAACATTTCGTACAAGATTTTGGCCACGGTTATTAGGAGGAGGCTGTCCAGAATTATTCCCAAGGTGATTTCAGCATAGCAACACCAGTTTATTTAGGGTCAAAGCATCCAAGGGGCGGTCAGTATCACTAGTGAGTTGTTTCATGACTTAAACAAATGTACAATGAGATCCAATATCATTTTACAAGTTGACATGAATAAGGCTTATGATAGAATGGAAGGGAGCTTTTTCATTCGTGTCATGAGAGGTTTCGGTTTTCAGGAACGATTATGTGATATTTGTTTTAGGTACTATTCCTTGCCCTGGCTCTCGATATCTATCATGGGGAAGGTACTTGGTTTCATTAAAAACGTCTGAGATGTTTGACATGGCGATCCCCTATCCTCAACTATTTTTGTTCTTGATAAGGATGCATTGTCCAGGAATTTGGTTAAAAGCTTATTGGAGGGTAAGTTGAAACTGTACTATGGAAGAAGGATTATCGGTTACAGTAAACACTTAATGTTTGCTGATGATATTTTGCTCTTTATGAATGGAATTAGTGGATCCTTGAGGCATCTCAAGGAAATCTTGGATAGATATGGCAGGTTTAGTGGACAATATATCAATCCTATAAAGAGTCATGTCTTTATTTCGGATAAATGCCCTAGAAGGAGATGTAAGGTCATCCTGGGGATCCTTGGTTGTAGGTAGAAACAACTCCTTATTTTATATCTTAGTGTCCTGATCTCTTGTGGCCGAATCAAGAAACTTCACTTCAATGAGATTCTTGATCAGATTTCAGGTAGGACCTTAAATTGGAAGAACAGGCTACCATCTTTCAGAGCACGGGTTATGCTCATTAACAGTGTTATTCTATCCATCCCCATGCATATTTTCTCTATTATCAAACCACCAAAGGGTACAGTGGAACGAATGTAGCGTATTCTTACAACCTTTTTATGGGATGCTAAAATGGAGGGGCGATGTCACTGGGCATCTTGGAAGCAGATGGCCTGCCCAGTGGAAGAGGGTGGTGTTGGTCTTTGTGACATTCAAGACACCATCTTGGGTTTATAGGCTCGTTTAGCCTGGGATGTATTTATTAGGGATTCTCGTTGGGTGAGATTTTTTAGAGCACGGTATGGTTGGCAGGGAGAGTTTAATAGGTCGAGTGCGCCTGGTTTAGCCAAGTGCATGTTTGCACATATGGAGAACTTGTCTGGCTACGTCAGGTGGATTGTTGGTCGGGGGGACATTAGCTACTGGGAAGATTACTGGGCTGGTGAAAGGATGGCATTTTTTGGTTGTCCGTCTCCTCTTATCTCTTTCAGGGAAGAAAGTGGCATGTATGGTTTCATTCATGTAACACTTAATTCCAACCAGCTAAACCTGTTTGAGGGAATTGTGATGAGTGATGATCGAGATTTGTGTTGTTTTATGAAAGCAAGCTTTGGGAAGTGTAATTTCTGTGACTACAGAAAAATTCTTCAAAGAGATCATTCTACGGAGGAATGGGGACCGATTTCTTGGTGTAAGGAGATTCCTGTGAGAATGAACTTCCTGGTGTGGAGGATAAAAAACAAAGCAGTATAGACTGAGGATAATATACAGAGAAAAGGGGTCTGCCTCGTTTCACGATGCCACTGCTGTGAACAACCGAGGACAGAAACGGCAACCCACCTATTTTTTCAGGTTCAATGGGCCTTTTCTCTTTGGTCACTTTTCACTCATTCTCCGATCCCTATTGGTGACTCCTAGCCTGCCCATGATTTTATATCGGTATTGCTCTCAGGTACTAAAAACAGAGCAATGGAACTGGCTATAAGGACCATCATCCTTGTTGGTATTTGTTAGGTCATATGGGACGTGAGGAATTAGGCTAGGCTGGGATCCAAAAGGTCTCTGTTTTCTATTCAATTTCAACTTAATGATCTCATTGTGGAACTGGATTTTCTTGTCAAAGGTGGTCTCTCCTCGGTTGTAGTTTTCTCTCTGATTAACCGTCCCTGCATTCAGTATAGAGGTAGGGTATGTTGTGTGAGGTGGCATCCTCCGATGCATGGTTTGAAACTGAACAATGACGGATCCTACATTGGGGGAGTCATGAGGGTTTGTGGATTTCATTGGGACTAATTGGGATCTTTTATTCTTTATTTTAGTGCTTTTTATGGCCCAGGTAACTCTTTGGGTGTGGAGGTTTGGGAGCTACTTTATTGCTTGATGGTTTGTTGGCGGAGAGGGTTGCAGGTGACAGATGTGGAGTCCGATTCTGAGGTTCTGGTTAAGGCATTTCAGGGGAGACATGAGACACCTTGGGAATTGACTTACCTCATCCCATGGTGCAAGGTACAGTACAATCATGGAAGGATTATTCATCATAGTTGGAGGGAATCTATCTTTGTGGCAGATTCACTTGCTCGCTTGGGTAGGCAGGAGGAGTCACTCATGATCTATGATAGCCTGTATTCTCTTCCCCTTGAGTGCTTCACTGTTGTGCAAGGGGAT
This sequence comes from Viscum album, assembly GCA_963277665.1. Taxonomy (NCBI): domain Eukaryota; kingdom Viridiplantae; phylum Streptophyta; class Magnoliopsida; order Santalales; family Viscaceae; genus Viscum; species Viscum album. The sequence goes on from OY728130.1 coordinate 305,156,358, forward strand.
GCCCTTGGACTTCATCATTTTCGCACTCCTTGAAGGGTTGTTCTTTGTTTTGCTTGTTCTATTCTAAAGAGTAATAAAAAAAGTATCTTTCAATGAGTTAGTATTCAATTGAAACATGGAAATAACATGAAATACCATAGTACCTTAGTGAAAAAACCTTCATTCAAAAATTAACTCTTTCAACACACAAAAAATCCAAAAAATTATATACACTCAAACCATGATATTACTTTTTTATTATGTCAATCCTGAGTTCATTAATACTATCAAACATCTCATTATCTCATTATCACATCATTATACACATATCATGTGTCTTCCAAAAAATAAATTTCAATAACTTTTCATCATTACCACTACCATATACTTATGGAAAACCACATCAGAATAATAAAAATATATTACAATATTCCATAATAATGAAAATGATATTCTACAACATTAATCTGAAATCCCATTATATAAACACTCAATCATTCTACCACTATATTTTCATAAACAACATCACCAATAGTGATCACATGTAATTTTCCTTTGTATTTTTCCTTAAGGGGTTTTGATGTCGATCATCATTGATACCCCTTGTATTAGGGCATTGGTTAGCATAATAACCCATTTCCGTGCACTAGTAGCATTGATGTAGAGACCCGAAACTTGACGTACATTGACATTACATTACATTTTCGGAATACTTAGTACATAACAAAAACACACACACAAGGATCGTAATAGTTTAGTGTCTTTGGAAACTCGGAACATAATCTTCTAATCGTGGTGAAAGATCTTCAACATCTCCTATAAAGATCTTCCTTTTTTTTACCTAAAACCTTTCTTTATATCCTGGGGAAAAGAAAACATAAAAGGGTGAGCTCAAATGCTCAGTAAAGGTAAACAAAAGAAATATTAATCACATCGTATTCATAAGAACATAACATTTTGGAAATCTTAACCTGCAAAAGAGAGCATAATTTCATAACATGGGATAAATCATGACAGTGAAATGTAATCACAATAATCATAACTTAAAACATGAAACTTTGTGGCATTCACACATAATCATAGAGAATCATTTCTTGTTAGTCAAGACTCATTGCCAAGACTATCTTAGTGGACAAAGTCCCTTTCTGAATCGAGTAACCCTCGTTTCAGTCCTGTTTCACTGAACTGGTATAACCTACCGTTCCAGCCCTGTCTATCTCATGAGATATAAAATCTTTACCCAATGCATTGGAGGGAGATATAGGTCCCACCCATCTTATAATGAATCCTTTCTTATGTGTGCCACAAAATCATAAACCATACATCATTGCATAACCCATGTAATAAAAATGGGAATCTTAAACATCATGACATCATAAAACAATTCATATAAGATAAAGGAATTCATAAAAATATTTCCATCACAACATAATCAAATCCATGTAATAATAGGGATAAAAACAGAACCCTTTTATTATCTTAGATGGAAAATAATTTTGATAAAATACTTGAAATCCATTCTTGAGGAAAATATCCTTTCTACTTCAAAAACACTTTTCCTTTCTTAACATGTCATACAATTATAAACTAAAAGAAGTTGATTAAAAACAAACTTGAAAACTTGTAAAGGAGGCTTCTTGGAAATAATGTTTTAAAAATCCATTCATGCCGTATAAGTTAAAAAAAACATTGTTCCTACTTTTGTCGGAAAAGTCAAAAAGTACCTCGTACGAAAAACGACAAAAGATTCCTTTCATTTCTTTTACTAAAAACTCACCGAAGGGTAAAAATGGATTTAAACAATTGTAGGTGGATGTAAATAATATTACATATTTATGAAACATGGATGTGGATGATAAAATACACCCCAGTAAATACTTACGAATAAACAATCTTGGATAAAAATGAGATTGTGATATTTCCCTTACCTTAGGTCCGATTTGCTTCGTATGTGTCCGAACCTCCTGTATAATTATTTAAATAATGTCATTGACTTATTACAGAATCATATTCATTGTTATGATATCATATATGGTTCACTTATGACATTATATTACCCGTTCTTTTGTAAATTCATGTTAAAGTAGCGTTTTGGGTAAAACCATCTCATTTGTCGTTCGTTTTTTTAACTTGTATTTATTCATATGATTACTTAGATCATGATTACTTAAATCCAGAATATAAAACATGATTTATATATATATATTCAGAATATAAATATATAATAAATCAGTAAATGGAAAGAAATACACCGTTCATGGAGACGGTAGTCCGTACGTACGCATGAACGCTGTTTTCGTCTCCTTATTGAATTGAATGGAATTAAGTAGATGACATACATATAAATAATTCCAGTATCATTATTAGGTCATATATTTCATTATTACTTATTATATATACTTTATAATCATTCATGAATGGTTAATCATTGAGAATGAATCTCATCGCGTCGTGGAGACGGTAGTCCGTACGTACGCACGAGCGATGATATCGTTTCCATGGTCGTGGAATTGTGTTGAAGTGTATGTAGACTATTTCAGTATCAATATAACTTTATAATAATCATATATAGTTACTCATTACACCATTATACCCATCCTATTAAGGTGGTGGTGGAAAATAGATTACACCACGGCGTGGAGACGGTATTCTGTACGTACGCACGCGCGATGATTTCTTTTTCCGTAGGATGGATAGATGGTGAAATAGGGTTGTTTCATACTTAAAATAACATATCAGTATATAAGTGATACTGATTTTATTACTTCATAATGATACAACCTAAGAAGAAGAAGTGGAAGAAGAAATAAAGATGAAAGAATTGGTAACGGTAATTACCTCTTCTTTGAAGCGCCTCTTTGAGACCTCCTCTTAGGGCACTAAAATTGGTCTTTGAGGAAGACCAGAACCTCTAGGATGTTTCTAGGGAAGTGGAGAAGAGATTTTGGCAGGGGTTGGCCGAGCTTGAGTCATCAAATTGGTGTGAGGAGGAGGGGGAGGAGGTGTCCTTTTATAAGGGAGGAGAGGGGCACCTTAAGAATATCTCAAAATATTATTTTATATTAAAGTCAAAATCGGTTTATAATGGTTCCAAAGGGTCTTATTTCTGAGCTAAAGTGGGGATGGGTCGAAACCCTATCAACCAATAAGATTTAGACAAGTTTAGGGTATTATTTTAACCTTATCAATTAGATTTAACTCTAAGTTAAATAATTTAACTTTTACCGTGTCTTTTTGTTTTCTTTCACTATATGGTTAATACACTTACTATAACATGCCAAACGAACCCCAAATTGTTTATTATTAATACATATATCCTTATCTAAGTCATTTGGCCGAACCTTATATTTTTAGGAATAAAATAACAATTAATAATATAATATTTGATTTAAAAACTATTTTGTGTTAATTTTTTCACTATTTGATATATGATTTTTCTGAAAGTCATAACAGAATTATATGTTCGAACCAAGTTGATTAAATAAACACTAATATATCATAGTAACCTATAAAATTAGTGGAATTCATAAAAAGTCTCAAATTACATTCATTTGAGCATTTATAACATCAATTATGTTAATATTTCCTTAAAAGGGTAATTACTGAATCATCGTTGTGTCATAAATAAATTAATTTATTTAAAGTCTAAAAATTATAAATAAAATATCATTATGTAGGAAATCTTTTTAGCTTTATAATGAATATTTATAGTCGAATTTATCTTATGTATAACCCCATATTAAAAATGTTTTAGTTATTAAACTTTGATTTTAACTATTTTAACTATTCATTAAATAAAATAATATTAAATGTCATAATCTAATCCATGTGGACCTAAATGGTCATATTATATTCATAAGGTTGTTTTTGGTCGAATTACACTTATCCAATAGAATTAGGACATGTGTTAGGGTAATAGTAATATCATATTTACCCTTAGTTACCCTATTTACTATTAACCGCGGTAAAAAAAGTAAAAAGTTACTATTCACCAAAAAATTATTTTTATCTCATTGAACCACATTTTACTTACTGATATCAACCGTGTCTGTCGGATTTTCGAAATTCCATTCACAGAAGCTGTAAAATTAAGTTTTATGCAAAATTCAGTTTTTAACCTACCACTTAGTGGTTTCACTATTCATCAAAAATTGATGTTTCTCAGAAAAATGCCAAACTTTCACCCTAAGCTATAATTGATATTCCAAATTCAAAAATGAAGTCTATTTTACCAAATTCATAACATAGAAGTTGCATTAATTAATTTTATAATTAAATCCCGCTGTTAAAACAAATAGCGTGTTTTTAAGAAACAATATCTACCAAAAGATTGACACTTGATTATGTCTGGTTTAAATGTAAAATTACATCCAATGACCAACATCGTATTAAATTGTAAAAATATATTCTAAATATACTTTAAAACCACTCAATTTTATGATTTATCACTATTAATTATTTCGATTAAAAAAGTTGTTTTTAATTATAATCTAGTAATTTTCACTATTCATCAGAATATGAAAGTTATCCGAAAAGTACCTAAATTTCACCCTAAGCTAATTTTGATATTACGAATCCAGAAATTAATTCCATTTTGAAAAATAAAATATACAAAATTTCAAAAAGTGGTTATTACTATTCATAACGGCTAGTTTTAATAATATTTTAATAGCATATTGTTGTTTAATGAAACTCGTTATTGCGTACTACACACGCTATCAAGGAAGGTCGCGATTGCGTGTAATGAAAGGCATGTCAAGGATGTGTGTTGTGCAAGCTCCTTTTGATGTAGCGTAAAACACTAGACATTAATAAAATTAAAATGAATATTTTTCATAAAATCTCGGGCTGTTACATTCTACCCCCCTTAAAATGAATTTCGCCATCGAAATTCGTCGGGGTTATAAATGGTTTATTATTCAAAAGTTTCTCTAATAGAAACCCACATAGTAAAAAGGAATATCAAAACCAATCTTTAAAAACAAAAGTATGAAACGTAACGGTTACCCAAATAAACTAGTCACTGGGTTTCCACATAGGTGAAAATATAGATATGGAAGAGAAATCTAACCATCATGTTCTGATGGAGAGTGGTAGAGAACATGGCTATGGAAAATCCAACAATCACAAAGCCATAAATTTGTGACGATCTAAGGTACCATCTGATTCATCAGATATAAGATCACTAGGACAACATTTTTGGTTTTCAAGATCGTTTCCCTAATGTTAAAGAATTTGAATTAGAATAAATACTTACTTTATTTTGGTACAATCTCACTGTTGTTCGTGCCTTTAACAATTTCCACTTCATATCTTAAATAAATGAAGTTGAATTTGTTATTCGTGAAGTGTTAGCAGATCATGTGATAGAATGACGGGTCATTCCATCTGTCTCAAACAAAAGGTTAGAAAAAAAAATTATATACATAAGTCGATCTATAGTGAGATTAATCATATATGGTTCCTAAAATGTACTTATACATCATATGTCATACAACTTAATATAATAAAACTACTTTCTACTAAACAGGGACTTCCTGTAGGCCAGTGGTAGGTGATAAAGGCCAGTCGCACTTCGGTTGTGGGTTCGATTCCCACAGCCTTTTCCGACGTGATGGGTTGTCGCACGTCCTACAGGTTGTCCTTTTTCTAAAACTACATTACTATAACATCCCATCAATAATATCTAAAATCTTCTATCCTTAAACAATACTAACTTATGTCCAACATAATCAATTCTAATCTTTAGGCTTATCCAGAATACTGCAGTCCACTCTCATAATATAAGGAAAATGATTACTAGAGATTTAATACCATCATTGATCCCCATAAGATATGTCTTGTTGGTCACATTCTAAACATTCAAAGTCTTTAATCATGTATTCTCTTGAATACCTTAGTGAAAACATGAATGCAGTTTAAAGTTAACACTTTCCACATACCAAAATCCTCAAAATTCTATATACTCAAACAATGATATCACTTAGTCCTTATATCAATCATGAGCTCATGAATACTATTAATCATTTCATTTTCTCATTTTCCCTTCATTATGCGCATATCATCTTATTTCCAAAAAATATCTCAATCACTTTGAATACCACATCAATAAATATTGCAATACTCAATGATACAACATTATTTTGGAATCCCATTACATAAACACTTAATCATTCCACCACATCGTTGTCATATTCAACATTGCCAATAGTGATCGCATGTGACTTCCCTTTGTCCTTTGCCTTCAGTGGTTGCTCATGTTGATCATCACTAACCCTTGGATTAGGGCATTTATTAGCATAATGCCCCATTTCCTTGCACTTGAAGCATTGAAGTGTTGGTGGTGCGTTCTCTGTAGTGTTTGCTTTATTCACATCATTAGAAACCCTTTTTCCATTACTTCGACACTCAGCTGCTCGATGACCTTCTTTTCCACACTTAAAACATTTTCTAGTCCCTTTAAGACAATCTCCACCATGCTTCTTTCCACACTTTGTGCATAAGGAAACATTCATCTTCTTTTCACCATTATTCTGAGATTTCTCCTTGAACTCCATCTTTCGTTTCTTGTCAAAACCATGAGATGGATATGTAACACCAACTTCCATTTCTACCTTGATAGCACAACGCACAATTTCTTCATAGCTACTGAAGTCTCTTATAGCTAATTCCCTTCGAAGACTTGGTTTTATGCCACTGAAAAATCGATCAACTTTACTTTCAGGTTGGATGATAATGCCAGATGCATACCTTGCAAGTCTTGTAAAATTCGCTTCGTATATACCAACAGATTCATCATCCTTTTGATTTAGTTCAAGAAACTCCTTCTCCATCTTTGTCCTAAGAATACGAGGGAAGTACTTATTGAAAAATAAGTTCTTGAACTCGTCCCATTCCATGGACTCAATTTCATCTCTTTGCCTTGTATTCTTGATAAGATTCCACCATTGATCAGCTTCACCTTCCAAACGATATACTGCTAAGACGACTTTATCATGTTCAGAACATTGAAGAACTGAAAATATATTTTAAGTGGTACTGATCCATTGTTCAGCAACAAGTGGATCAGAAGACCCACTGAAAGAAGGTGGACGTTGCCTCATGAAGGACTCAATAGAATATTGTTCCATTCTCTGCTCATTTGGAAGTCCAGAATGATTCATAGCTTGTGTAATTATAGCAATAATATTTTTCACTCCATCTCCCAAAACATTTGTTTGTTCAGGAGGACAATCATTGCATTGTCCATTGCATTGATCAACACGGTTCCTTCGGGTTCTAGCCATCGTCTAAAACCCAAAAAGAATAGTGTGAGAGGCAAACATCATGCTAGGGAAAACAACATAATAAAGGGGAAGTACCTTCAATATCTAACATCTTAGGTTTAATTCTATGATCGTTAGCGTAGTTCTAGAACTATATCCTAAACGTATACTTATCCTTAGCGACATCCCTAGACACACCTTAGAAATATCTCTAGGGATCTCACTAAAGTTATCGCATCCTAGTTTCCAAAGGTTGACTAAACCTTTCCTCTGATACCAACTGTAGAGACCCAAAACTTGACGTACATTGACATTACATTACATTTGCGTAATACTTAGTACATAACAAAAACACACACAAGGATCGTAATAGTTTAGTGTTTTTGGAAACTCGGAACGTAATATTCTAATCGTGGTGAAAGATCTTCTACATCTCCTATAAAGATCTTCCTTTTTTTATACCTAAAACCTTTCTTTATATCCTGGGGAAAAGAAAACATAAAAGGGTGAGCTCAAATGCTCAGTAAGGGTAAACAAAAGAAATATTAATCACATCGTATTCATAAGAACATAACATTTTGGAAATCTTAACCTGCAAAAGAGAGCATAATTTCATAACATGGGATAAATCATGGAAGTGAAATGTAATCACAATAATCATAACTTAAAACATGAAACTTTGTGGAATTCACACATAATCATAGAGAATCATTTCTTGTTAGTCATGACTCATTGCCAAGACTATCTTAGTGGACAAAGTCCCTTTCTGAATCGAGTAACCCTCGTTTCAGTCCTGTTTCACTGAACATGTATAACCTACCGTTCCAGCCCTGTCTATCTCATGAGATATAAAATCTTTACCCAATGCATTGGAGGGAGATATAGGTCCCACCCATCTTATAATGAATCCTTTCTTATGTGTTCCACAAAATCATAAACCATACATCATTGCATAACCCATGTAATAAAAATGGGAATCTTAAACATCATGACATCATAAAACAATTCATATAAGATAAAGGAATTCATAAAAATATTTCCATCACAACATAATCAAATCCATGTAATAATAGAGATAAAAACAGAACCCTTTTATTATCTTAGATGGAAAATAATTTTGATAAAATACTTGAAATCCATTCTTGAGGAAAATATCATTTCTACTTCAAAAACACTTTTCATTTCTTAACATGTCATACAATTATAAACTAAAATAAGTTGATTCAAAACAAACTTGAAAAATTGTAAAGGAGGCTTCTTGGAAATAATGTTTTAAAAATCCATTCATGCCGTATAAGTTAAAAAAAACATTGTTCGTACTTTTGTCGGAAAAGTCAAAAAGTACCTCGTACGAAAAACGACAAAAGATTCCTTTCATTTCTTTTACTAAAAACTCACCGAAGGTTAAAAATGGATTTAAACAATTGTAGGTGGTTGTAAATAATATTACATATTTATGAAACATGGATGTGGATGATAAAATACAACCCAGTAAATACTTACGAATAAACAATCTTGGATAAAAATGAGATTGTGATATTTCCCTTACCTTAGGTCCGATTTGCTTCGTATGTGTCTGAACCTCCTGTATTATGATTTAAATAATGTCATTGACTTATTACAGAATCATATTCTTTGTTATGATATCATATATGGTTCACTTATGACATTATATTACCCGTTCTTTTGTAAATTCATGTTAAGGTAGCGTTTTGGGTAAAATCATCTCATTTGTCGTTCGTGTTTTTAACTTGTAATTATTCATATAATTACTTAGATCATGATTACTTAAATCAAGAATATAAAACATGATTTATATATATATATTCATAATATACATATATAATAAATCAGTAAATGGAAAGAAATACACCGTTCATGGAGAGGGTAGTCCGTACGAACGCATGAACGCTGTTTTCGTCTCCTTATTGAATTGAATGAAATTAAGTAGATGACATACATATAAATAATTCAAGTATCATTATTAGGTCATATATTTCATTAGTACTTATTATATATACTTTATAATCATTCATGAATGGTTAATCATTGAGAATGAATCTCATCGCGTCGTGGAGACGGTAGTCCGTACGTACGCACGAGCGATGATATCGTTCTCATGGTCGTGGAATTGTGTTGAAGTGTATGTAGACTATTTCAGTATCAATATAACTTTATAATAATCATATATAGTTACTCATTACACCATTAGACCCATCCTATTAAGGTGGTGGTGGAAAATAGATTACACCACGGCGTGGAGACTGTATTCTGTACGTACGCACGCGCGATGATTTCTTTTTCCGTAGGATGGATAGATGGTGAAATAGGGTTGTTTCATACTTAAAATAACATATCAGTATATGAGTGATACTGATGTTATTACTTCATAATGAAACAACCTAAGAATAAGAAGTGGAAGAAGAAATAAAGATGAAAGAATTGGTAACGGTAATTACCTCTTCTTTGAAGCGCCTCTTTGAGACCTCCTCTTAGGGCACTAAAATTGGTCTTTGAGGAAGACCAGAACCTCTAGGATGTTTCTAGGGAAGTGGAGAAGAGATTTTGGCAGGGTTTGGCCGAGCTTGAGTGCTCAAATTGGTGTGAGGAGGAGGGGGAGGAGGTGTCCTTTTATAAGGGAGGAGAGGGGCACCTTAGGAATATCTCAAACTATTATTTTATATTGAAGTCAAAATCGGTTTATAATGGTCCCAAAGGGTCTTATTTATGAGCTAAAGTGGGGATGGGTCGAAATCCTATCAACCAATAAGATTTAGACAAGTTTAGGGTATTATTTTAACCTTATCAATTAAATATAACTCTAAGTTAAATAATTTAGCTTTTACCGTATCTTTTTGTTTTCTTTCACTATATGGTTCATAAACTTACTATAAAATGCCAAACGAACCCCAAATTGTTTATTATTAATACATATATCCTTATCTAAGTCATTTGGCCGAACCTTAGATTTTTAGGAATAAAATAACAATTAATAATATAATATTTGATTTAAAAACTATTTTGTGTCAATTTTGACACTATTTGATATATGATTTTTGTGAAAGTCATAACAAAATTATATGTTCGAACCAAGTTGATTAAATCAACACTAATATATCATAGTAACCTAGAAAATTAGTGGAATTCATAAAAAGTCTCAAATTACATTCATTTGAGCATTTATAACATCAATTATGTTAATATTTCCTTAAAAGGGTAATTACTGCATCATTGTTGTTTCATAAATAAATTAATTTATTTAAAGTATAAAAATTATAAATAAAATATCATTATGTAGGAAATCGTTTTAGCTTTCTAATGAATATTTATAGTCGAATTTATATTATGTATAACCCCATATTAAAAATGTTTTAGTTATTAAACTTTGATTTCAACTATTTTAACTATTCATTAAATAAAATAATATTAAATGTCATAATCTAATCCAAGTGGACCTAAATGGTCATATTATATTCATAAGGTTGTTTTTGGTCGAATTACACTTATCCAATAGAATTAGGACATGTGTTAGGGTAATAGTAATATCATATTTACCCTTAGTTACCCTATTTACTATTAACCGCGGTAAAAAAAGTAAAAAGTTACTATTCACCAAAAAATTATTTTTATCTCATTGAACCAAATTTTACTTACTGATATCAACCGTGTCTGTAGGATTTTCAAAATTCCATTCACAGAAGCGGTAAAATTAAGTTTTATGCAAAATTCAGTTTTTAACCTACCACTTAGTGGTTTCACTATTCATCAAAAATTGAAGTTTCTCAGAAAAATGCCAAAATTTCACCCTAAGCTATAATTGATATTCCGAATTCTAAAATGAAGTCTATTTTACCAAATTCATAACATAGAAGTTGCATTAATTAATTTTATAATTAAATTCCGCTGTTAAAACAAATAGCGTGTTTTTAAGAAACAATATCTACCAAAAGATTGACACTTGATTATGTCTGGTTTAAATGTAAAATTACATCCAATGACCAACATCGTATTAAATTGTAAAAATATATTCTAAATATACTTTAAATCCACTCAATTTAATGATTTATCACTATTAATTATTTCGATTAAAAAAGTTGTTTTTAATTATAATCTAGTAATTTTCACTATTCATCAGAATATGAAAGTTATCCGAAAAGTACCAAAATTTCACCCTAATCTAATTTCAATATTACGAATCCAGAAATTAATTCCATTTTGAAAAATAAAATATACAAAATTTCAAAAAGTGGTTATTACTATTCATAACGGCTAGTTTTAATAATGTTTTAATAGCATATTGTTGTTTAATGAAACTCGTTATTGCGTACTACACACGCTATCGAGGAAGGTCGCGATTGCGTGTAATGCAAGGCATTTCAAGGATGTGTGTTGTGCAAGCTCTTTTTGATGTAGCGTAAAAAACAAGACATTAATAAAATTAAAAAGAATATTTTTCATAAAATCTCGGGCTGTTACAATTGAGGGTGTGGGCAGTGTATTCTTCGTAGCCTTTTCTCTATTAACATCATTAGCTACCATTTTCTCATTACATCAGCACTCAACTTCCTGATGACCTTCTTTTCCACACTTAATACTTTTTCTTGTCCCATTAAGACAATACCCACCATATTACATTCCATAATTTGAGCACAAGTAAACAATCATCTTCTTTTCACAATTGTTTTGAGATTTTCCTTGGAACTCCATATTTAATTTCTTATCAAAGCCATCAGATTGATATGTAACACAAACATCCATTTCTACCTTGATAACACAATTCAAAATCTCTTCATATCTAATAAAGTCTATTATAACTAATTCCCTTCAATGTCTTGGATTTATGAAATAAAGAAACAGCCAACATTACTTTCTGGTTTGATGATAAAGTTGAAATCATACATTGAAGGTCTTGTAAATGTTTCCTCGTATTTACCAATAGATTCATCATCCTTTTAAATAAGCTCAAGGAGCTCCTTTTCGTCTAGCATTGAATACTTCGAGGAACGCACTTATGAAAAAATAATTTCTTGTACTCATCTCATTCCATTGATTTAATTTCATCTTGTTGCCCTGTATTCTTGATTACAGTCCACCACTGGTCTACTTTACCTTTTAAATGATAAATATCCAAAATGAATTTTTCATGTTCTTAACTATAAAGGAAGGAAAATATGTTTTCAATGGTATTGATTTGTAGTTTAGAAATAAGTGGATTACAATACCCACTAAAAAGGAGGACAATGCCTTATAAAGGGCTTAACAAAATGTTGTTCCTTTCTCATCACATTTTTATGTGTAGAATGATTATAATCTTATGTAAGTATAGATAAAACATTCTTCATTATATGCCCCATTAATTTTTTTTCTTGAGGTGTAAAATAGTTTCACTTCCCATTTTATTGATCATTATCATGGTTCCTTCGAGTTCTAGCTATTGTCTAAAACCCAAAAATAATAGTGTTAGAGGAAAAAATCATACTTGGAAAACACCATAATCAAGGGGGCATAAATTTAATCTCTAACATCCTAGTTTTTTTAATACTTTATTCTTGATCTTTACTATAATCCAATATCCATAACATATATTTATACTTACCTTAGGGAAATCCCTAGAAGTGTCCTTAAATATATTTCTAGGGATCTCACTACAAAAATTTCATCATAGTTTCCAAAGTTTAACTAAACCTTCATGATGATACCAACTATAATGATATATTCTTTATGTATATGGACCTTACATAAATTTTATGGAATACATAAACATTATACAAACAAACACCCAAACACTGAACTAGTTTAGTGTATTTGGAAACATGGATAAAATTTTTATAATTTGGTGAAATATCTTCAACATATCCCATACAGTTCTTCCACATTAGTACTCCTAATTAAAAAATTTATTAATAACCTTCAATAAAGAAAAAATAAGAACAAATTGAGTTCAGATTCTCAGTTAGGAAAAAACTAGAGACATGTAAACATAATCCTTTACATAAGGATATGAGAAAAATTATTATGAAATAGAAGACCATACCCTGCATATAAAATATCAAAAACATAGATCATGGAACAAAGATTGGTAGTTCATACAACACAAATAATGAGGAAATAAAAAACTTGAGTCATGGAAGAATAACATATAAATAAAACACGGATGTGTGGAAAATAGATATGCATGTATTGATATCCATAGTTTCAAAGTCATTGATACCAAGACCATTGTAGTTGTTGAACCTAATTTACCATTCATTCCAGCCATGTATTAGAGAACCAGATTTACTTGTCATTCCAACCCCGTATTACTGAACCAAATTTTCTTGTCATCCCCGCTCTTTATTAATGAAGCAGATTTACTTGTTGTTCCAGAACTATATTACTAAACCATATTTAGTTTTTTTCTTTTGATGTATATCCCCGTAGATATAAATCTTTACCCAATTCATTACAGGGATATATTCATACTGAAATCATTCATACATATTCCATAGAAAATATCATCTATAGCCACATAACCCAATGAATTAAATGGGTTTCTTAAACATCATTACAACATAATCTAGATAAATCAAATGGATTTCATAAATATAATTCCATAATAAACATAATCAATCAATTGTAATAATAGGGATAGAAACTAAACCTTATTAAATAATTTCATCTTAGATGGAAAATATTTTTGATAAAACACTTGATTTTAATTCTATAAGAAAATATCATTTCATCTCCATTTTTTTCTTTTCTAAAAACTTCACTCAATTTATAAAGATAATAATTTATCTAAAATTAAACATGAAATTCATTATAGGAAGAATCATGGAAATAAGGCATTATAGAGATGTAAAAATCTGTTCATGCCATATAATTGAAAAAGACATTCTTCTCATACTTTTTCCAAAAATTTCAAAAATTACCTCATATGGAAAAGGAAAGAAATAATCCTTCCAAGCTGTGTAGTAAGTAATAAAAAATTAGTAAAAATGACTTTAAAACCTCATAGTAGAATATTAAAACATTTTATAAAATCATTTTGAGGAATCATTGACCTGAATGATAAATAACCCATAGAAAATACTTATTTATAAACAATCTGAATAATAATGAGATTTCAAAATTATCCATTACCTTAGGTCTTATATCATTTGTATGTATCCGAACAACCTGTATAATGATTTAAAATATTTCATTGGCTTAATATAGAATCATTTTAATTTTTAGATTATCATATATGATCATATTATTATCTGTTGATCAGTAACATTTCATTGTTACTCATTGTTCTGTTATTAACTAAATTACGCCCTTATGTATTTTTTGTCGAATAAGCTTCGGTTCACCATATTAGGTCATATTTATAACATTAAAATTTATATTAAAAATATATATACCATATTTACTCATTGAATACATTTATATAATCATTCTTTAATGGATATCATGAAGAATGAATCGCATCACATCGTAGAGATGTTAGGTCGAACGTACGCACGAGTGATGATATCAATTATTAAATTATGAAATGATATCGAATTGGATGGTATATATATAGTTACATAATAAATACCTTGTTATTGTAATTATTTCTATTATTATACACATCGAAGTCTTGTGATGGTGGAAAACAGATTACACCATGGCATGGAGATGGTAAGCCATACGTACGCACACGTGGTGATTTTGTTTTTCTTAAGATGGATAGTTAGGGGAATATTATTGTTCCATAATCATAATAAAATATTGGTATAAAATTTATACTAGATTAATTTATTTATAAGGGACAAAAATCATTAAAATGAATTATAAGAAGAAATTATTTGAAATAATTCGTAGTGAAGATTACCTCTTCTTCGACGAGGTCCCAATAGATCTTCTCTTAACATCACTAGAGTTCATCTTTTGAGAAGAACAGAACCTTTAAGAATATGAATAAGTAATTTTATAATAGAAATGGGTAGTGTATGGACTACATTGATGGCTCTATGTGAAGTAAATGGGTGAGGGATGAGGTTCCCTTTTATAATTGTGCTGAGGGGTACTTTTGGAAACCTCAAAAATATTTATTTATAATAAAATCAAACAACCCTAAAAAACCACCAAAATGTCCCAATTTCTATGATGATATTATATAGAGTTGTAATATTATCAAAAAAATAAAATTTGGACATTTTTATGTAAATTTTATCATTTTCATTTTAATTTAACACGTAGAAATTCTATTTCATTTTAACTAGGTTAACAATTAGTCTGATATTAAAAGGGTTAAATAAATACATATTTGATGTAAATTAAATATTAAATAAATAATGTAATTAATTTTGGACCATATAATAAATATTACAAATTTTTAAAACTGTATTATTATTTTTATATTATTTAATACAACATTGTTTTGGAAAAACAAAAATAATGTCAATTTTGACACAATTCAATTCATGGATTTTTAAAAATATAAATATAAGAAGTTGTCTTATAAAAATATATTTCATTATATCCCAATGGGGTCTAGGTTATAAAAAAATGGACTTATTTATTAGCTAAAATTATATTTATTTAAATTTTTTTAATAACATTAATTTGATATTTCCATTAATAAAATAATTACTACATCTATTTTGTGTAATTATATAATATACTTATTTATTGAATAAAAATTAAAAATAATATAATATAAATCAGATAAAACCTTTATATTTTCGATTAATACTCATAGTCAAATATATCTCATGTATAGTCCTACATGAAAAATGTTATATTTATTAAACCATGAAGGTGACAAGTTTAACATCACTTTAAATAAAATATTCTATGTGTCATAATTGTGTCTATATGGATCCAAATGGTCAATAAATCGACCCTTGTATGATTATGGTCAATATATACTAGACCAATAAGATTTGGTCAAGTGTATTGGTCTTTTAATAATAATAATTATTATTATATTGATTTTTCATCAATTAAAAAATATTCATCATCAATGTATAAGCCTTTAATGTAATTATATATTTCCTAAAAATAAAAAATAAATTACCATGATAAAGAAAAACAATTTAGATTTATAATTAGTATTTATAGTTGAATTTATATTCTGTAGAACCTTATTTCGTAAATTATAAACTTATTAAAATGTTCATGAGACATAATTAACATTTCATTAAATAAAATATATTAAATGTCCTAATATCACCCATGTTCCTTCAAAAGTGTATAATTTTGATCCAATGATGGTTTTGGTTAGAAATAACTAATCCAATTGTATTAGGACAAGTGTAAAGGTAATTTAATAATATAATATTCAACCTTAACTATCTAATTTACCTTTTCACCTTATTAATAACAAATACCAAAGTAACTATTCATAGTGCCCAAAAGTAAATTAATGCTATTATAACTTTTTTGACCAAATGACTCCAAATAAGAAATAAAATTTTAAAGTCAAAAAACAAAAAATTATCTATAATTAATATAATATTAATCCCGTTGTTGAAATGAAAACTAGGTTTAAAAAGATAAAACATTGAAAAAGACTGAAATGTTTTTATATCTAAATTAAATGTATAATCAATTACAATAACATGATTTATATTTTATGATAAAATTATATTATATTTATACATTAAAACCATTTAATTTTTTAATTTAACCTTATAAATTATTTCAATGAGAAACATGGTTTTCGATTACAATTTCGTGTATTTTTAATATTAATCCAAACATTAATGTTATCAGAAAACTATCAAAAAATAATCCAAAGATAATTTTTATATTCCAATTCCAATGAAAATGTTTATGTATTTAAATATAATATATATATGTTTCAAAAAACTATATTTAAAATGGGTACTCCATCAAACGGTGCAAAAGAACATTTTTTGGAAAATTATTCTTTAAAAAAAAAATTTAATCTGTTCTTATATCATGTATAGAAAACATATAAAATGTATTTCAAACCTTATATTAAAAAAATAAAGAGTTATTTTATTATTTAAAAGACTCACTTATTTTCAGTTAATTATTTTTTTAGAAGGAAGTTAACACAATTAATACCTACTATTATAATGACTAGGTTATAATATTCAACGGTTCACTTATACTCTCTCTTGTGTGACTTGAATTATATCAAAATAACAAGAAATTATATGTAATAGAAGACAATAATATTTTTACGTATACTACAAGAAAATACATTGTTGTGTATAGAATAAGATAATTTTGGTGTTGCATATAATAGAATACTTCAAATAAATAAGAAAGAATCTACTTTATAAAATTGTGGGGTGTTACACTCTCTGTGAAACCATTGTGCCACATGGAGGTCCTCCTCATGCCCCAACCAACAAGAGTGGAGGTGCTACACACTACTTCAAGGGTCAATAAAGAGGCCCTCACCATTTTCCACCAGCTACAATGTGGCTCCTCTACATTCTTTCGACACCCAACGTTGAGGTCCAATCCATGTCCATTTTGATCAATGTAATGGACCTCCCCAAACTTCAACCCACCAAATTAGAGGTCCAACCCGATCTCACAATCAAGATGGAGGCCCTCCAATTTGTTCCCACCATCTAATGTGGAGGTCCTCCCTTGTATGTCAACATCAAGAAGGGAGGTCCACACCACTCCTAAATTAATCCAAACAGTGTTCTTCCCAACACTGAAGACAACCTATACAGAGGCCCTCCCCATATCCGAACCAGTAAAATTGGAGGTCCTCCCTAAACCATCACCAATCATCATGAAGCTCATTCTCATGCCAAAGAACTTCCCTTCCCAGAAGAACTATCCCATGGAAAGACAATGAACCACTGTTAGAAAAGGAAATATTTTGCGAAGCACCAAGCCATAATCAATCCCATTCACATATCATATTACCAAGAGGAATGTGATTAAATGAGGGATAAATCACCCTATTCATCTGTATAAGATTCTGGGGATGAATCTATAAAGGTGAGTTTCATCATCCCAAATGGTGGTTTCCTCAAAATCCATGAAAACATCTATAGTTACTTGCAGGTGGAGAAAGATTTGGCTCTATTCTAGGGTTTCTTGGTAATGTCATCTCCTTCACCCCCAGTGTTGTTCTCTACCTCTAAGTGAGATCATGGATAGCTAGTCTAGTATTTGATAGATGATGAGTATATGATAAACCTATAAATAAATTCCGATAACATTTCACATGAATCAGTATTAGGTATCAAGTCTTACAAAGAAGTAATGATGTGGTTGGATCTACCCTCGAGAGATAGCCATGAAAATAACAGAAAATTAGCTCAGGTAACATCTCCCCCCAGCTAGTCAATAGATAATCCAATCCAAATTAATGATTACACCAATATCCCAACTAATTTTGATTAATTCATGGGACATCCATTAGGAAGGACCCTCTTCTAAATAAGAATGCATGTGGGATAATTTGGAATCTAATCAGTTATTGGTCATCTTCTTGTTGAATGAAAATACCAAATCTCATATCTCAGAATCACCCACTGAGGACTAGGTCATGTGTTTCCGCCGTATTATATGGATGATGTGTTTTTCCTCTATGAGAATCATTTGGTCTATATAGTGAGTCAGAATAATTTTTATAACATTGACGTGTTGTTCCACGTGTTTGAGTTGGAAAAACTCCTAGTAGCCAAGCACATTGTGTTTACTGGTTAACATTATAACCTCTAACAAACATCTGTCCAGATAATTATAGTCCTATGTGGAATCATTGAAGAGGCATTTCAAACATCTATATCTAGGGCTAGGGTCAGTATTTTCTTATCCACTTCATCCCTAACCACTTCAACCAGAGATACACATTGATAATGTGGATATCCCTCTAGGTATAGTTGCGGTAAATATATTTGTCCCTGATATATCTAAGGATGGGGATATCTTTATATGGTCTAAAAGAGAGAAACCACACACTAGGGATGCACAAATATTAGGTGGACCATCACAAAAGTGTTCGCACTAACCTACAATGACAGACAATCAGCCTCAAAGAAGCATTTTCATTATTGCATATCGGTCTGAATACAAACAAGGGTAAATAGAATATTTGGATTGCTGGACCATAAGATCCATATCATGTTTTTGGAAAGACATATATTGATCCCATGATCTCTTCCTTTCTCCAGTATTTTGTAGATCAGAAGAAAATCATCGATGATCTCCAAACTCAGCAGCGCACAAACTATAGTTCTACTCAATAGGGTATTGTTCTCCATCAAACAGGGTAGTAGGGGCATCCACATGTCCTTCTCAACCAATTTCATCTAATTGATCATCAAAATTCTATTTATCAAAATATAGGAGAGGTGGGATTTTAGGGAAAGAGACCAAGATATGAATTTCCAAATATACATGAGGAGACTGATAATCATCCATAGGACCTAGGTAAATCCTCTCCATCATCCACTACAAGATCTGCCTAGCCAGCTTATTGGGTTAATGAACCTTTAAATGCATTATTTTTTCTGGTATCATCATCAAGATAAGATCCCCCAAAAATATGATTTATCCACATTTACTACTCACCTCGATGCCCTAGAAACATGACATGTGGAGAAACAACTTGATGGAATGTTGTATCAAGAATAGGTGGATGGAATACGAACACCCCTTGATTTAGGTAATCTTGCATTTTTCAGTTTTAATGGGATGGTTGACCCACTTCAACAATTTTCCCACATCACCTCAAGGTGTTGATCCATGTTGGGATCCCATGAGTAGCAGGAAGCAGCCAACATTGATGCTTTGATCAAACATTGTAATGGAATGTGATCATATGGATTTAAATTTACCCATAGGCATCATTGTGGGATGGGAATACCTATGAATTATACTTCTATACATGTTTATATCCCCTACACATAGGAATGTTATTGTAAACATCTTTATGTGAAAGAATCTTATTGATGAGCACGTCACAGACTTCCTCACCTAGTGGATGGGCACCAAATATTCACTCGATAAGTTGTTAACCCAAGATCAGAAGTGGATGATATGCATTGGGGATTTAAATATAGAACTGATTTCCACCATCATCACTCATAATTTTCAAGGTGAATTATGGGATTTCTCTAACAAGGCCCGTAACCTAGAGGGAGCCTTGTTGTAGGGAAAAAGGCACATTCATTCCCTGTTCCAAGTCATATAAGAAGTTCCACCACGGAATTATCATCCAATATCGTATAGGTGGAGACCCCATTAAAATTAGTGTTATTACCCAATATTCCAATAGATCCCCACTAATTTTATCATTTCTATCAAACTCATCCTCATACAGTGTAGAATCATAAGGTACCACCCTACCAAGAATACTCGCCTTGACGAGACAACAGGGATCCGTACCTAGGATAGGCTCTAGAACCACATTAGGGAAAATATCCCATATTTTCCTTCTATTAAAGGATAAATTTAACCTAATATTTTCAGTATTCTTAGTTTCCTGATTATTTCCATAGTTCATTAGAGAAGTGGCTTCTAAAGATTCCAAAATGAAAGAATCCCTATGAGGTCGAGCTCATTGAACTCCCTGCAAATTTACCATACCATGGGATCCTTGTAAATACAATAATTCAATGCCATGTGTTAAAATATTAGCTTCAAAACCAAGAAGAAAATGGACAAGTCATGGGGTGGAACATCCTTGCATAGGTGGCACACATCTCCACCACGATCGACAATGAAGTTGAGGGTTTCAGTGAATGGTAGTAGGTTTCCCCCCACAAGAATATTATGTAAGAAGACCGGTTGGCTCATAGAGTAGTTTCATACAACCATGGTTTCCTCTATTCCCTATTAAGTTATCCAGATCCTCCAGAAGTAAACATTCCATCTCTAGATACTGCTTCTACATCCACATAACTTCTTTCTACATCTCTGAAGACTAGGCTCTGATAGTGCAATGGAAAAGACATCCCCCCACCAGTGCCAAATATTTCCTAGAAACTCTATGATTTGATGACCTAGAATTGGGAATCGATCCTAGGGTCCATATATGATTATAATTCCATCCTCTAATGATGATAAAGAGAATGACTCTATGAATACCATCAAGTTGTAAGATCTATTTTTGTTGCCTGATGGTGAGGAATATTAGGAAACTACAAGGAGTGCCTTTATCTGATGCCAGAAAAGGAATGTTCAATAGAATGAAAACCTAATAGAGTGCTCCAATCCAAGCCATATATGCTTCTAAGATCATATGTCATGCCCTTTGTATAGATTAGTAGACTCAATTTTCCTACACTGGTCTACCAGACACACCACCACTGTTGACTATGCTATCTGATCGGGCAGAGTAGTTGTAGACTCATCATTATCATCCACATCCTTCTCTTGCTAGGCCTCAGCTAGTCGATAGTCATCCATTCATGGGTTTGGGTGTGTTATTTATTGGTAATCCGAACATTTCTAGCACTACTCATAATCCAGTTGTTCATCCAGTGGTTCCCATTTGGAAATCGTTCAATGAGAATCTCCCATCGTGTATAAATGTACATTTGGCATAGAATTATGATTTATTAAGGAACCTCACTAGAATACCAACAAATACATAAATACTTGAGGCCCTCCTCCTATTAGAATAGGTGCATGAGTCCCTGGTAGAATCCATTAACTTCACCTATAGGTTTAAACAGTGGTAGTGACCACAAATACCTTCTATATTGAGTAATTAATGCAATGAAAATGTCAAGATGCCATATCATTCTCTGTAAAGGATGAGTAGTCCCTAATATATGCTAATATCCACCCACTTTACATCACCATCTAACTCACTGGTGTGGAGGAATTTCACTTTCTAGTATACATAGGTTCTAGGGTCAATCTAATATTGAACAAAATGCTTCACTAGTTATGACTAACTAATGTAGACTTGATTCCCTCTGACCTAAAAATTTAGGGTTATGATTTGGACTGAGCAGAGACGGTGCAGTAAAATCAAATTAATGACCATGTTTAGTGGATTGATAGAAAACAATGAGTTAATGGTTTTCTCACTATATATCAATTACAACTTTTTGAGGGGAAGACCCTGGATTCGTCTGCAAGTAGTAGTCCCATTCTCAAATCTAAAAATCCAAAATTAATCCCTCAATTGTTTAGTAGGAATGCTCCTAAGTGATGCTTCACCATTTTACTATTGTGAATATTTCTATATGGATATCATTTATTACAAGATCATGGACTAATATGTTCCTACCAATGAGGATGATCACACCACCATTGTAGCCAGCCTGTAGATAGACATGTATAATTCTTCTATCCACCCTATTCATTAGTTGGAGCCTACAATTCCAGACTTGGGAAATTTCTTTTTCATCTTTAGGGGGAAAGGGATAAACATCCCTAAGTAGATAAAATTTCACAGGATCATATCATAATTCTACATAGGTCAATAAATAGTGATATCAAAAACCCCTACACCAATATGGTACTAAGATATTTTCCCCATGGCTACAATTACTTTTATTATTTGACTATATTTCCAAGCATGGTTGAACCAAAAAATTCCATCCCACAACAATTTTTCTATTATCATGCATATACCCCATGTATGAAGTCCTAATAGGATTTTTATAAAATCCACTATCATTGTGGTTTCAATAGAGAAAGTGTCTCCAAGTGAGGATTATATACCCTCCCAAGATAGAACTAGTGTTTCCCTAATATTTTTCATCATAGAAGAACCATATCCTCCCAATAATTCCCCTTACTCATCCGTTGAAATATAATTGTAAGACACTCATCCTATATTTAAATAAGTAATCTCAACCATAGTTGATGTATTGGTTTTGGAGAAATATATAATTTAATAAGATATTTTTCCATTACGGATCAGTATATTCATGCCTCTAGAAGAACATTAGTAGTATGTGTATTTACTAAAGAACATCTTTGATGTATTTTCCAATATTTATGATGAGATTCTAGGACAAGACTGATGCAGGACCAATTGTCTCCTATCGACCTTTCAAGGTTTAGGTGCTCTGCTAATGTGTTTAGCAGAACTATAGTTGATTATTTAGCGATGATACTTTTTATAGTTGATTGTTTTTAATTGATTTTAATTTAATTGGGGGGTTTGTTTGTAGAGATTGAAATAAGTGATTTATGATGTATATTTTGTTTAAAAATTTGATAAATATTGGTGTGATTTCATTATTTGGGAGTTATGTTTGTTATATCTAGGAGATTTTCTTTATATTGAATTCAATTAATAGCCACATCACAAGATGACTTTGATTGGATTTACCAAGTGTTAATGATTTAATCCCATCCTTAACATAACTTACGGTTCTAATATTAATATAAACATGTTTATGGTAGTGTATTTGTGGTTCCAATAATCTATGGAAATCACACATCAAACAAACGATTTCATTTTCCACAACATTTTAATTTATACAAAAACAATGTTAATTTAAAAAAATATTCATTGAGAAAAAGATATCAATCACTTACCATCCCCAAATAATGACTCTCCCAAATGGTAGATTTACACATCCATTAAGATGGTTATTAATCTAGTAATATGTTTTTATGGTTATTAAATATAAATATAATAAAAATAACGGTATAAGAAAATAGTTGTGAGTAGAACACACACACATGAACAATGATGAGAATTAAAAATGAACTTTAAATTGATTGAGAAAGAGAAATAAGGGAAGGGGTTTCAACTTGATTTAAAATATTTTAAGATCATAATTTTTTAATAATAGAGGGTGTTTGATGAAAAGATCATTTAAAAAATAACCTTTCATTATGATTGAAATGAAATGGAAAACATCTTATGCAAATAAAATTAAAAAAAAATCAAAATGAGAACAAAAATAAAAGTGGAAGAGAGGTATCTTATGTAAAAACAAGATCGATTAAAGTTCTCATAGGCCCCTTTGAAGGCTCAGTTCCTTCCAAACCTCCTCCTTAAGTGATGAAATTACTACCTTTTTCATTGAGGGGAGGGGGAAATATTTTTATCCCAAGGAAGTAGATTGTCTTCATTCCAAAACTACCCCTCCACCGGAATTGCCAATTTGATATTTTAGATAGTAGCGTATGGAGAAATATTCTTCTTAAATTTTTTAGATATTAAAATTTTCAGTCAACTTTCAAAATTTGGAGGAATTTTTTACTTATGGAGCCAATGTTATGGAAATTTTCATAAAAAATGTTAAACTATCCATTTCTATCCATGACTTTTTGATCAACGATATTTGAATATATTTTTGAATATGATGATGCCTTAAAATCTTAATTCTTTCTTCCACAAAGGTGGCCAAAGATATCTTCTCTTTCACACTACAAAATCTCATCTCGAATGGATGTATCTATCTGGAGACACGTCTATATTGGCGAGATGATTTTAATTCCCAAATAGAATGGTGATTTGGATGTAAATTTATCAGTTGGGCCAATTTTTTATAGATTTGGGACCTAAAATATCTTTCCAATATTAAGGGTACTATCCCATGACTTTTGGGGGAGAATAAAAGATTTTTGACTTCGGTATTGAGCACAGGAATTCAATCTTCATGGCTGGTCCATTTTCTTTACAAATTCTATGGGCCTTCTTGTGTGGTTTATATGAACATTCAAATGGTAGATTTGGGAAATGATTCCTTCTTATGATATGTTTTAAATGTAATAATAAATATGAAAAAACAAAAACCATGAAATTTGGATAATAATTGTGAGGGTTATAATTAAAATACTAAATTGAATCAATTGGACTACTTCAAATAATGCTAAAAAATTATATTTAGTATTAAAACATGAGTATCTCAAACCAATTATGAGGTTGTAAAAGAAATTTACTAAAGGTAGTGTAAAACAATATTTGAAAATATTAACAACATAAAATCCCCCACACTTTGTCTTCTGCATGGCCTCATGTGCAACAATGAAAATCATAACAAAATCATTCTCATTCGCCAACAAATATTAAAATTTTATTTTCCAAAATCTGTGAAGGTTTAGACCATTTCCCTCATCCGTATTGAATTCCACCATAAATTGTTACAGAAACAATGTTAAAAAATATTTAATTTAACATTCTCATATTTTGAAATGGAAAATTGAGGCGTTCAAAATTCACACCTCTCAAGATGATAATATTTATTTATTGTGGTTAACTCATTCACCAACCAATTGTGAAAATCATAGAGTTTGAAATAGCACACAACTTTTAGTCCCTATCCTAAAATGAAAAAGAATATAGATGTCATTTAGGATTTTTAGTCGCTATGGGACAGTAGGAATTCGGAATTCAATAGTGTGGAAAGAGGTGTAAAACACCAACATTGGTAAAAGAATGCACACTTTTTTTGGAAATGATACATAGGTGGAAACAGAAAAACCTAATTACAAGGTCACGATTATGTGAATCATGAAAAAAAGTAGGAAGATATATTAAGGTAATGAGAAGATGAAATATGTAAAACCCACAAAACTTCTCCTAATGACACAATAATACATAACCAAAGTGTTATTTTTTTCTATTTTTTTATTTTTTTCAAAAGTTTTACTTGAAAAAAATCTCACACTAATCTCCCAACCCATGTTTGATATCCACATGTCACCGATTATAATTTTTATAACTAGATAAAAGGTTGAGTAAGAGTGATTTTGGACCCACCCAATAAATAACACAATTTTATATTTTTTATATTTTTGATTTTTTTTCTTTTTTTAACACTTTTCAGTTTCATTTGACAAGATGTCATAAACATATATAAATTTTCAAACCTCAGAGAATGAAGACCATTCCCCAACACTAAAATGGATTTCCCCCCATTAATATTATAACACATTGAAAATACATAAAATTACAGCCAATAATGAAATCAATTCCCCCCACACTTAAATTTCAATAAAGTATGAAATGTAAAGCCATGTAGAAGTTGGGTGGGATAAGTTATTGGGATTTTAATGTGGCTATCAAAGAAAATAATTTCATAGGCTCACAAGGGCTTTCAAAATAATGATTAATGTAAGGGTAATGGGAGGCTATTTGGCTATAGTGATTCTCATGAGGGTCAGAAAATTCCTCTATCATATTAATGCAAACTAAAGTAGGAAATTCAGATAGATGTTCCACAAACACAAGACTCATAATCAGGGGTGAAAAAAATATTGAAAAATTGGCCATACGTGGCCATGGAATGAAAGATAATGTTGTTCCTCACGATTGGGGAAATCATTTTCCAAAAAACATTCCGCATTCAAAATATGTTGGTTTTGGAATAATATTTTTTCCCAAAATTATGAATAAAATACAAAATTTTATAGATGAAAAAATTTCTTTTGATACCCCCAAATTGTTAAACAAAAGTGTAAAACTGGATGGTGAGCATGTATGAGTGTTTTCTATCATTTTTTAGGTTTTTTTTGGATTTTAAGGGTGTTTAAAAAATACACCAACACAAAAGAGAAAGAGAGAAATAAATAATGTTTGATGATGAAATTGGTAAAAAAAAATGAAAAAGAGAGGAAGAAGAAGAAAAAGGGAGAGAGAGAAGGAGGAAGAAGAGAGAAAGAGGGAGTTAAAGTGAAAGAGGTTCCCTGTGGTTTAGATTTGGTGGGTCGCCATCTCCATCTGGTAGTGGGTCAGTGGAATTTGAGGTGGTTCTTCAAAAGTGTGACCTCTCATGGTGATGCTCTAACCGTTGTATGTTATCCGTGAATGTCCTTTTGTAAGATGGGTCTTGGAATTTCATTGCACCAAATGGGTAAACATGAGAAATAATAAAAGGACATTCCCAATGAGAAATAATCATACATTGTTGAATTTGAAATCAATAGTTGAAGAGAAATTCTATTTCACCTTCATGGAATACATTTCTCACCATGGGTTTGTCATGGATTACCTTAGACATTTCATTGTATAGATTGGAATTCTCATTGGAATCAAGTTGAATATCCTCTAATAAATTCAACCGCAACAATCATTGTTCACCTGATTTTTCACAATAAAAATTACACATTCACATACCAAAATGAATTGTTATGTATTTCAACTAGAAAATGATATGATTTACCAAAAACTAGCCTGAAGGGAGACATCCCAACAGTTGTTTTATAAGTAGTTTAATAAGCCTGATGTCCTTCACCGTTTCTTTTAGGATAGTATTTCTTGGTGGGATTAACAATTCTCCCAAGCACACTTTTTACTTTTCTATTTGAGAGTTCATCCATACAATTTGTTTGTGGGTGATATTCATATAATGATTTATGTACAACAACATTCTTTTTAAAAAGATATTATGTGGTTCTGTCATAAAAATGTGTTCCAAATCCACTGATCAAGGTACGAGGAATTCCAAATCCTTGGAAGATGTGGGATTTTAGGAAATCACTAAAAGTATGTAAATCATCCTTTCTAGTGTATTTGGAATTAACCCACCATGAAACATAATCGATTGTGTGAAGAATGTATGATAATCTATTGGAATGGGCGAATGGTCCCATGAAATTGATGCCCCAAACATTGAAGATCTCACAGATGATTAAGGGCTTTTATGGTATATCATTTGTTTTGGAAATTGTGCCAAAATTTTGTCAAGTGAGACATGATTTATTGAACTGATGTGAGTCCTTGAAGAGTGAAGTCCAGAAGAATCCCGAGTCTAGAACCTTTTTGGATGTCCTTTGTGGTCCAATGTTTTCATCACTAGTAAATGAGTGAAACAATTCCAATAGCCAAAAATGTTCATCTTCATCAACATATCTCCTAATTACCATGTCAGCCCTAGTTTTCTAAATTTTATTATCTTCCCAAAATAGTATTTTGAATAAATTTTCAACATCATTTTTTTCTTTTGAAATATTTTTAGGAAAAACACCAGAAACAAATTAATTTGCAATTGGGGCATACCATGGTGACTCTGAAGTGATAGATGAAAGGTGCTCAATAAGGAATTCGGGAACAATGATTTATAAATTAGAAGAATTACAAATTCTAATCAATTGATCAGCATCAAGGTATTATTTTCCAAGTCTATCATATATTTGAAGGTCAAACTCTTGAAGCATTAGGATTCATCTTATTATCCTAGGTTTGGAATGACTTTTCTTGCGTATGAAATTTATATCATTCTCCCATATACATATTTTTTGAACGTAAAGTGAATATAGTCTTTTCTTGTTACTGAGGTTTGATTGGTATTTGGATGTAGTTGGTGTATCTATCAATAAATCAATACTGTGACTTTCTGGCTAATAGTTCTATCATTTGATCCTGGAATGGAGGAGAGGAGTGATCTTTTCGTGTTTCAATAATCCATTTCCTACAGTCTAGGAACAAATTCCATTCATTCTTCACTCAAGTTGTGACTACCTCCCCATGTTCATTTTTGACAATAGTTATCCCATCCTTCATCGAAACACATGCAATTGGACTACCCCATTCACTATCATAAATTGGGTAGATAATACGAGCTTGAAGAATCATGGTGATCTCTTCCCTAAATACTTCAATAATGTGTGTATTGAGTCTTCATTGTGGTTTTTTAATTGGTTTGTATGATTCCTAATGATGGATGTGATGCATGCAAAGGTTAGGGTTGATTCCGAGTATGCCATTTCAGTTCCAATCTAAGGCCTTTTTCCCTCTAACACTTGAACATGGTTGGACTCCTCAGTTTTAGTAAGTGAAAAAGAGAAAATGATAGGATAAGAGTGATCATGGAAAAGGAATGCATATTTCAGGTGTCAGGAACATGTTTCCTATTATTCTCTTATTTCATTTGTGGTCTAGACAACTCAAGAATGGAGGAAGGGATTTCAGTATGTTTTTATTCATTTTCCTTAGTATTTTCCAAGGGGGAGTATTATAGATCAAAGTTGTGGTGGGATTCAAGAGTGTTTTCATGAACCTATAAATTGATAGAGTCTAGGAATGTGGGGTCCACATCAACTTCACCATTTATAACATGGTTAAAAATAGTTCATAATTCAAAATATCCTATCATATTAGAAAATGATGAACATGATTTAATGGGGTTCAATTGAATCATAGAAGTGTCCTTAGAAGAATGTATTGAGAATGCCAAGTGATCCTCAGAAGAGTATCACGTGGCTTGGAAAATGATGAACCTGACTATTTGGTCACCAAATTCCATGGATAAGATGTCCAAATATACATAATTATAGGTTATAGATGTCAATAAGAATGGTATTCTTAGAATTAGGTGATATTGGGAAGAGTCTGTCTCACCTTCCATGTTAAGGACATAGAAGTCAACATGGAAGATATGAGTGTTCACACGAACAAGGACATCCTCGATTATACCCTTAGGAATAGCAGTGATTTGATTAGCCAATTGAATGACAACACATATTAGATTTAAGGGACCAAGAACAAGGTTGGAGAAGATGGATTTAAGAATGAAATTAATTGAGGTTTCTAGGTCTATGAGTCCATCATCGATGTTGGGACTTCCAATTTGGCATGGAACCATAAAGGTCCCAAGATCTTTCCACTTTATGGGTATAGACTCTTGGGTGGAAACATTTTCGAAGGACCTAAGTTTCTTCTGATGTGGGAAAAATTCATTAAGAAAATTTTCATACTTATGGATTTGTTTTATGGAATATATTAGGGGAATTTTGACTTCAACATGTATAAACATTTCGAGCATTTAGGGATCGAGATCAAAGGACATGGCATTGAAATGCCTTGAGGAACCGAAATTGGGTTCTTAAGTCGAATGGAAGATGGTGAGGGATTTAATTATGGTTTCTATTATAATTTATTTTTCTTATCATTGTATTGGTTAACATCTGAAGGGGATTTGGGGGACTCATCATGAGGCATAACAGTATGCTTTTCCGATCTATGTGGAATTTTACATATATTTCCCTTTGTGTTGGGTAATGGTTGATCTGGGAGTTGGAAAGAATTTGATTGTTTTTGCTGGCTTAGGTGGTATGAAAGTTAACCAATTTTACATTCAATGTTTTTAATACTAGAATGGGTGAAGGAGGCATGATCATCCACTACACATTCTTATGGATTCATGGAAGAAGCCGCTAGTCCCAAATTGGGATTGCATTGATTTTTGTTCTTGGTAAAGAGATTGAAGTGGTTTTGGAATTTCAAAGTCTCATTATGATAGTGGAATCTAGGAGGAGAAAGAGGAGGACCAATCATTTTAGTTTGAGGATCAAATGTGACCAGTTTTAAGAAGTTACCAACAACTTGACAAAATTGTAATTTGTTTGGGTTTTGAGTATGGAATTGAGGGGGATGAAAAATAAGATTTCCATACCTCAAGCCATAGTTGAAGGTAGAAGAGAAGGGATCATAGTAGGGTTGGTTGATGTTTATAATGAATTGACCTGATTTTTGAGGGTTGGTGTATCACAAAGCATTTGCTACATTGAGATCCATTGGTATATATGAATCAGTTGGATCCCCATGAAGTTGTGGACATGTGTTAGTTGGATGAGACGTGGAGCTTCAGATTCCATAGTTCTTGATTGGTCTAGGGAACATATATTGTGGAGAAGATGAGGTTGGGGCTCTGGTATCCCCAGTTAGTTATCTCACAAGACCTGTA
Organism: Viscum album; assembly: GCA_963277665.1. Classification (NCBI taxonomy): domain Eukaryota; kingdom Viridiplantae; phylum Streptophyta; class Magnoliopsida; order Santalales; family Viscaceae; genus Viscum; species Viscum album. Next base: position 305,187,157 of record OY728130.1, read on the forward strand.
AGTTCCCTCATCCACTCTGTCATCTTGTTCGGATATATCAATTGACTATCCTGGTCTTGTATGACATGATAATTTGCTCGAGTATTGAATTTTTTGTGTTTTCATTCATTTTTATTATGATATCTCTTGCATCAGTTGGCGTTTTATCAACAAGATCACAACTACATGCAGCATCAATGAGAGTTCTCTCCATGTCCAATAATCCCTCATTGAAGTATTGGATAATGAGTTGTTCAAGGATTTGGTGATGTGGACATGTTGACAGAAGATTTTTGAACCTCTACCAGTATTCATGGAGTGACTCATTTTAAAATTATCTATTACCACTTATTTCCATTAGGATAGAAGTAGTACGAGATGTAGGAAAGTAGTTTTCTACAAAAAGTTGATTCATGTCATTCCATGTTGTTATAGAAAAATGAGGAAGTTATTAAGGCCAAGACTTGGTCATGCCAACTAGGGAGAAAGGGAATTATTGAAGTTTTATTTGTTCCATAGAAACCCCTCTAGGGTTCATGGTAGAGCACACAACATGGAACAGATTATGATGAAGATATGGATCCTCACTGGCTAGCCTACGAAAATGATTAAGAAGATGAATCAAAAATTATTTTAATGCAAAGTAAGACCCTAGGTTTGGATATTGAATAAAAAGGTGTTGTTAATTCATATCTGGGACAACAAGTTCATTAAGTGTTTGTTCTCTAGGATTTTACATATATAATTAAATTGGTTATACATGGATTTTTTCTTGAATTATTTGATTATCCCGAATATTCATTTTAAGTTGGAGAAGTGTTAGCTCTATTTTAGTATAAAACAAATATGAAGAAATTTTGTTGGAGGATATTAGGAATTCAGATATATTTTGGAAGAAATAGGATGATGGGTTTTTCATTGTGTTTTTTTTGTTCATGATTTTTATGTGAAAAGGGGTTTTTCATTGTGTGTTTTTTTAATTTTTTTTAATTTCTATTTTTTTTTGTTTTTTCTGTTTTTATTACAATACCCAAAAAATAATGACTGCTTATTACACCATCTCCATAAATGACTCGATTTGATGCCTGACTGATTATATCCTATTGACCATTCAAGGTTCTAGTTCTCTGTTAATGTGTTTACCAGCACTTAGGTCGAATCCTCGGTGATGATACTTTTTATAGTCGATTGTTTTTAATTTTTTTTATTTTAATTGGGGGTTTGTTTGCAGAGCGTTAAGGAAGTGATTTATGATTGATTTTTGATTTAAAAATTTGATAAATGTTGGGGTGAGTTCATTATTAGGGAGTTAAGTATGTGATATACTGGAGCTTTGAATTATATTTAATTAAATGTGTACCCACTTCACAAGATTACATTGATTGGAATTCGCAAGTGTTAAGTCATTAATCGAAGAGATAATATAACTTAGGGTTATAATCTTAATCAAATCGTGTTTACAGTAGTGTATTTATGGTTCCCATAATCCAATGAAATGACGCATCAAATAAATCATGTCATTAATCCATGACATTTTATGTTTAACAGTCACAATTTCAATTTAAAGAATATTCATCGAGTAGAAGATCTCAGTCACATAACATCCCCAAATAATGAAACACCCAAATGGTTGATTTAAATAGAAATTTATATGGTTATTAATATGGTAATATCTGTTTATGGTGATTAATTATAAATTAAACAAAAATAATGATATAAGAAAGGAGTTTTATGTCGAATACACACACATGAATTGTAATGAGAATTAAAAACATACATTAAATTGAATGAGAAAGTGAAATAAGGGAAGGGGTTTCAACATGATTTCAAATATATTAATATATTTTATATTTATTAATAGAGGTTGGATTATCAAAAGATATTATGAAGACAATACTTTTAGTAAAATTGAATCGAAATTGTAAATATCCTACGCAAATACAATTGAAAACAAATGCTAAGGAAAAATAAAATAAAATTGAAGGATAGATATATATTGTTGAAAAAAGATCAATTTATGTCCTCCCAGTCCCTTGGAAGGGATCTAGGAATTTCAAACCACCTACTTAAGTGCTGAAATGCCAACCTTTTGCAAGGAGAGGAGCAGGAAGTATTTATAGCCCAAGGAAGTGGACTGTTTGTATTATAAAACTACCCCTCCACTTGAATAACCAATTTGATATTTGATACAGAATAATATGTAGAATAAAATTATAAATATTTGTATATAATAATGTTTCCATTCAGGTCTCAAATTTTTGAGGCATTTGAACATATGGATCCACTGTTATAGGGATTTTCATAAAACAAATTTTAAACTTTCTATTTCTATACATGCTTTTTAGATGGCTGAAATGTGAATGGATTTTTGAATAGGGATATGCCTTAAATTCGAATTTTTTCTTCAAAAAAGTTGTAAATATATATCTTCTATTTCACACTGAAAAATATCAGCTCGAATGGATATAAGTATCAAGAAAATTGTCAATATTGGTGTTCAGATTTTAATTTCTGGACAGAATGGTGGGCTAGATTGAAATTCATCTGTTGGGCCCCTTTTTGGTATATTTGGGCCTTGAAATTTTTATAAAATATTAATGGTATTGTCTCAAGACATATAATAAAGAATAAAAGATTCTTTACTTCTGGTTTAATCCCAATAATTCAATATTTATGGCTAGTCCATCTTCCTCACAGATTTTCTGGGCCATCGTATTTCGTCCATATGACCCATCAAATGGTAGAATTTGACAAAGATTCCTTCTAATGATATGATGGTAATTTAATAAGGAATACTAAAAAACAATAACCATTTCATTTGGAAAATATTATTGAGAGTTATAATTAAAATATTAAACTTTCTCAATTTGACTACTTCAAATAATGCTCAAAAATTACATTTGGCATTAAAACTTGAGTATCTCACACCAATTATCAATTTTTACATGAAATGTACTAATGAGAGTATAAAAAAAGTTATGAAAATATTAATTAAATCATAGACCCTAAGATATTCATACACTATCTTAGCCTCTGGATATGTCTTCGTGGGTTCAAAAAGCCTCCCAAGGAAAAGAACCCTTCTCATGGTGTCATGGTTAAGGATAAAGTTAATAAGCTTGTCAAATCCATATTTTTCAATGAACATCATTACCCGAAGTGGATTAAAAACATAATTCCTTTATTAATATGATTAATCATATCAAATTTCGTATCACCTTACAGGACCTAAGCCGCCACTATCAGAATAATGATCTTCCCCTTCCAGTGATGAAATTGATTATCGATGCCACCTATGACTTATAGACTTATAAATCATGTATGGGAGTTCTTAAAACAAACAAATTTTGATGTCCCCTATGGAATAGGTGTCTACCACCTTGAGATATTCACATGTTTATTTTTGTGGTTAAAAATTCCATCTGTTATAAGGAATGCATGAGCTGCATATACGTGATCCATGAACAAAATGTTCAAAAAAAATTCATAGTATATTTGTGGAATTATGTATGGATGACATTGTGGTCCAGTCCCACTAGTTTCTAGAAAATCATTGAGATTTTGAGAAAGGTTTGGGATTCCTCCACTCCCATAATATGATAATGAACCCATTGAATTATGACTTTGTGGGGGGGGGGGGGTTACCTCAAGAATGTTTCTGAAAATTTTTGTTTGATATAGAGGCATTTAGATCAACCTTGATAAGATCGAGGCCATCATCTAGATGTCTCCATTGGTCATCCTCCAAGTTCTATGAGTTCTTCATGTAATATTTCCATATATACACAAATTCTACATGAATATTATATGAAATTGTAATCCCTTTTCCAATATCATGAATAATGTTATCGTCTATCAATGGGATGAATAGTTCCGGGTCACATTTGATAAGATTGAGTAGTATCTATTAAAGCCTCCAGTTTTGATTCTACATGTCTCAGGGAAGCCTTTGGTCCTTTATGTGAATTCCCAAGAATGATATCTAGATGTCCTTTAAACATAGAATAATAATTAAGGCCCAAAGAACAATTTACACAATATCATTCACATGCTCGTCGACATGGATTTCAGATACTCTCTTATCAATAAGAGCTTCTTCATACTAGTTTTCATAGTGAAAAAGATTCAAAATTATTTTCTATGTCATGAGATATATATTGTGACCCATTTAGACCATTAATGTATATTTTGAATCTCCCAATATTTACAGGATGAATATCACACTGGGCAGTGATCCTTCCATAGGCCGATATTGAATTCATTTCACAAGAGGCCGTTAAGGTTTAATATCTGAAAGAATTTATGGCCACCCATTCGACCCCTAAACAACAACCAATGGATGTCTATTTGTACGATATTTCCATCCTCTCAGTGGCCCATGTTATTTTTTATTTGTAGATTCATTTTAGTGGTACCTCCCTGAGCCCAAACAGTAGTAGTCTAAACAATACCAAACTCGTCCATATAGTCATCGGGATTGTCTTCATCACCCCATAATAGGAAATTATTTCAGATTCATTCTAATTTTCTTAAGGATAATCCATGAATGTGGCAGAGTATCGGTATCTTGTTACTCGCCTTGATTTGTACATCAATATTGATGTTCCATGCTTGCACGTGAAAGAAGATTTTGAGTTAGTAATCAAAAAAATAAATGGTGATTATGTCTTCAAAATTAGAGATCTTGTGCCCCTATTATAGTTTAATAACTAGACAGTCATCTAGTTCCCTTCTCAGCCACATGTGACTTATATTCCTCAGCAGGTGTATAGATTATCGGATGCATTTTGAACTCTATTTGCATCACTTAAAGTGCTTAACCAGGATGATTTATTCATCTATATTGCACCCTCGAGGTTCATTTACCCCATCATAATAGATGATGATGACGGTCCATATGTAAAACAGTTGAATTATAGTGCTTGTACATCCAGACCTCCATATCCTCCAGTGATAGGAGAAATCTGTGATTGGACAACCCATTTCATCAACTATCTCTAATGTTTTATTCTCCAACCCGATCGATCAAATCGTGATTGAATCTATCGGCGCACGAAAAATTTCACCCTCCATTGTGGGACCAAACATGATAAGACTCTCTAAAAATGTGGTTTTTATGGAATTATAATCTTTTTTATTCAAGGAGATGAGATTTCCCAATTTTTACAAGACATTCATTCCAGGAAAGCTGGTGCTTATCAGGCCGTGTAGAATATCTCCCAAAAAATTAAAAGGTTAGGATAATTTTGGTCCACCGTAGTCCATGACTGCATCGAGTTTTCCACGAGGTTTCTTGAATTTTAGATTCAAGAAAATTTCATGAATCGGCCACCAGAACCCCTTAGTTCTACAAATTATTCTTATAAATTTTTAGTCAGTAAACACGATGTCATGTGAATGTATCTACTAGTGATAGCTCACCGATGGAGGTTCATTATGACTGCAATAGATTTATTCTCCATGTGGGTAGAATATAATACTATTAATGAAGTAAAGAACATATCATAGGCTTAATTCATTACTTCCTACATCATTCATCGATAAAAAGTCACTCGCACCATTCTCATAGACAATGACACCATCTTTTAGACTGATGAGATAAAAAGTTATACCCCAAGTAAATCATCATGTCAACCCATACATCACACTAACATGAACATGAAAATGGATAGATCATGGAATATAAAAAAGAACCTCTCAAATTTTTTTTAAAATATGGTGGGTGATAAAAAAGATGAGTTGACCAAATAATCTCCCCATCATTATCTGGGATTATCAGATGATGACTCACAATTCCACCTAAGTAACTCCATATTCCATGGAGTAAGTAACATAAAAGGTCCTTCCCATCAATATTCAGATTATATCACTTTGAAGAGTTGTATTTGACCATATAATGATAGATATATTGGTAGAATAACCTCTAGTGGAGCTTTATTCACTTAAATAAAATAAGATATTGGCCTTTCATAATATGGAGAGGCAATGTAAATAGATAGAGATGGAATTGAACAAGAATGTTCACCTTCACTACTTCCTCTATGGTGAAACGTTTTTTTAACTCATGATGCCAATAATACCTAATAAGAAGCCTCCAATGTTTTATCACATGTGGTAAGGACATAAAATCACTCAAAAGTTCTATCCAAATAACACATACTATTTGATCACTGTGGATGAAGAGCGCATCACTCCTCCAACGAACTCCCTTTTACGCAAAACGAAAATTGAGTGAGGAGATCATAGGTCCTAATTATATGATCTTAAACATAGACCCCATATCCAAAGATCATAACATTAATCATTTTTTGGGTTTTACCTATGAATGTGTTGTGTGGCGCAAGCCTCATAGGCCCATCATTTTACTGACTAATTCTTATCACGTCACACATATCCCCTCTTGGATACTTACCATGGTCCAAAATCAAAGACATTAAACTAAGATCCCCTATGATTCAAGCAACATGAACATAAACTTTTGTCCACAGGTACATGCATTATGAAATTAAATATTTGTATCTCCTAAAGTCTGGGTTGTAAGACCTAGGACTGCATAGCAATGGCATCCCAAGCACCTGATGTCAAATAAGGAACACATTATGAGCTCTATGACATAATATAAAATTTAATATCTAGGAATCATGATTTTAAATTGTGTGAATGTATTCTATGTGAGTGTGTTGTGCAGTTTTTAACTCCCTAGTCCCCATTAATTTCTGGTTATAGATACCTCTTCACACACATACCTTATAGAATGGTATTCCCCTTCTTCCATGCAACCTGACATTAAATCATGTTGCAGAAATCCTATCCACATAACGATAAACTGCATAGCACTAGAATCATAATCGAATGACTAAAAATATGAAACAACCATAATCCTTATTGTGCAACGATCAACTACGCATCACCATAATGTTCTCACATGAGAGGTAGTCACCCCTAGCATAAATAATATACCATACCATATTCAACAACTACGAGTGCATTGATTATTCTCTTCAAAAAATACATAGCCATTCCAATATTTATACATCCCTTTCCACCCACCAAATAGAAAAAAATCCCCTTCATTGTGGGAGAGTCAGAACTATGCATGGATATTTCCATAAATAACTACATCTACCATGATTATTTTGCTAGTGATGTAGTGACACTGATAATTCTGATATCTTGGCCCATATGCAACTTCAAAAACAATATTTTACCTTCAGGCACCATTTATGGAATACTGAGCCCCTTGTTCCTCATTCACATTAGGTATTTCTTCTGTCTATTCCATTAACGTGTCTATGATAAAAATCTTATAAGTCTCCTCATAAATGTGTGATGTGAGCATGGGATTATATGGACCTTATCCATGCTAGGTATATCAATGTACCTTGCTACCAATATTCATTTTAGGATTCCATGGTCCAACCTCTATTACCGTAAAATAATAACTCCACGTTCCAAATTCGATGACCTTAAAATAATTACCCTATGATAAAGGTAGCATATCCTTAAATCTTTCAAACCATGTCCTAGCATTACAAAAGTAAAATTTATGCAAGCCTCCATATATATTTGTAGTGTGTAGTGTGGGATAATTTGGTCCTCATTCACTTTAGGTTTTTTACGTTGCTGTATTACTCATATCCCTTTTTGTGGGCTTTTGTAACATCTCAGGAAAATAAAAATATGACAATTTCAAATTCATAAATGTTAATGTATAAGAAATTTTTTTAATTTAAAGGGGATTCTATTTTTGAGGGCCTTCCAAACATGCAACAATGGGGTTTTCTAAAATCGTATGTTGCACACAAGGACAAGTCATACTATAAAAAATAAAAAAATTATTATTTTATTATTTTAAATGGTAGTTAAGGCCTAGAAGTTGCATTGGTGGGGATAAATAGAACTAACTATATTATGGGTAAAAATGTTTTTAAAAGGTTTTTACATTTATCCAATTAAATTTTTAGGCTTAAAATGAGAATGAATGAAATTCTAAGCATAAATACTCTAATATTTTTTAAAAGGTAGTTTTACCCCCTTTTGATGTGGAGCCCCTTTTAAATCTAGTTTTTTTTTTCATTTTTATATTCTATATTTGAAAAAATAGACTTATTCTATAGAATTGGTACATAAAAATTTACATTGGATAATTTTTTTTGTAGTTTTTATTTATTGAAAACCCTTATGGTTTCCATAATTGGTAAATATGATAATTTCATTTGAGAAAGTTCTGACTACCGCCCCCTCAAAGTGTCATGACTCGTTAAAGACATACAAGGAATGTATAAAGTATGGGGTTAATGAAAATAAATATGATATTATATTGTAATTATAATATACCTATTTATAATTTTTTTTCAATCCTTTAATTATGAAAAATAAATGAAAGTAGCGTTCATGTATATGTATGACTTACCTTCCCATGAATGGTGAATTTCTTTTCTAATCTCCAAAGGTTATGTACTATTATAAATAAATAAATATATATTGGATTTATGTGATATTTAAATAATTAATATCATTATGAAGATTATGTAATTTTGACTACATGGAAAATGTTTAATTATAACTACTTCATTTTTGACTCTAGTACCAAATACCGACAAAACGACCGATATTAACTATAAAAATTATGTAATTTTTATAACTTGGTAATAAGTAATAGAAAAGGAATAATAAAATTGTAAAATGTTCTGAAGCAAGTAGAAATTAACTTAATTTTATTATTCATGAATAACAAGGAACATACGTGAGGAGTCAGATTCATGGTAAAGGACATCGTCTCAATATCCTTTCATTGAGGAATATTTTGGTTTATACATGACATTAATTAATATGGTGTATAATTATACTCTATTTATTTTAATTTCATTCTATGGTTTTATAAATTAATATATTTTTTTATGAATCATTTTAATAAATGACAAAGGGAATGTTTCTATTGGACATACGAGGTGAAAATGACCTTTCCACCCCCATGATTGTTATTTGATAGCTGGCTTCCTTAACATGCCATAATGTTTTTAAAAGAAAAATAAATACCATATACCCTTTTTTTGTATTTTGGTATTGAAAATAGTTTTGATAATGGATTTATTATGTCAATATATAGAACTGATTTCCTATGATTGAAATTTTGAAATGTAATATTTATTTTATGATTTCTCATGTGTTATGATTATGTTAGGGTTCTTGGTCATTGTTTATGCATACAGGTGGTTCAATGATAACCCTAGGGTGATTGATCCCAAGATAGCTCCCCAATGCATTGGGTAATGTGATGGATATAAACATTAATGTTTCTCATAAGAGATTTGGGGAATATATTGTGATTAGTATTCCAAACCTAACTCCCTATATGGCTGTGAAATCTACAATGATTGTATGTTATAGATGCCACAAGTTACCTTTAAGATTTTTTATTACTAGGTGTCATTCATAAATCATATTATTTCATATTGTATGTTTATGAGTTTATGTTTTAATATTTAAGAGTATGATTTTATTTATTTGTATGTATTGATGGACTAATTTTTCCTTTCATTATTTTATAACCCTTTCTGAGATTTTTATGCTCATTCAAATTTTTTGAAATGTTTTTCACATGGTATAAAGAAGGGTAAGACAAAGGATGTATTCAAGAATATTTATATCAAAACAAATCTTGTTTTATTTAAGTAGATTTATTTTTTTGAAAAAAATTGCAATGAGTAGAAGTTTCTACATTGTAATATTTGAGATGTAATGTAATAGTTATGGCCTAATTCTCTAAAACACTAAATCTGAAAAGATATTCAATGTAAATTCTTAATTTAACTCCAAGTTAAGTAATGTTTTAATGTTGGGTATTTATTTTTGGTATCAAATGTCAGTTTATACAACTTTAGGAATTAAGATATTGTTAAGTTAAAATCCATAAATTATTTTTACTTTATTATAAGTCTAAAATGATATATCATATGAATATTACCATGTTTCTTCACCAATGATATTTCTATGTTTGAATGGTTTTCCGAAGAAGAATCATGGAAAATATGATGTGAAAACATCAAGAGGAAAAAATCCATCCAAATCAGCTACCTGAGATAGTCAGAATCGGTATTGAACAATTTTTTGTAGTAATGGAACATTTCACTCAATATATAAATGGTGGTGGTATCAATGCACGAGATCAGCAAGATCAACCACATAAGAACATGTGAGTAGTAGAGCATTTCATGAGGCAATATACCTCGTCATTCAGAGGATCATATGACCCTGTGCAGGATGAAGGGTGGATTAATGTATTGGAAAAGATTTTTGATGTCATGGGGTATACATAACATCAAAAGGTAGGTCTTGTTGTTTAACATATTGAAGGTGAAGCCGGTCGGTGGTGGTCACTGGTTTAAAATATCAAGGATAGTGACAAGATTGATTCTCTTGATTGGGATGAATTCAAAGGTATGTTTCTTGAGAAATTTTTTCCTAAGGTGTTTTAAATAAGATTAAAAAATGATTCTTGGAATTAAGGTAGGAGGCGGACTCAGTGGCTACTTATGAAGGAAATTTCACCCGACTGGAATGGTAGGCTCCAAATTTCATATGGGGGCATGATAATAAAATCATTCATTTTTACCCACGATTAAATCCATTTTATCAAATGGATTAAAATATCATTAGTTTAAAATTTATGAAAAACGTTTTTGATGTGCAGAAATGGTGGAAATGGATTTTACAGATGAAGAGGTGTTCTTTGAAAAACAACAGAATAAGAGGTCAATGTGGTAGTGAAAAGGAAATAAATATTCAAAATAGGTCTGATGGTAAGAAGCTTAAGTTTATAGTTTTTGAAAATTGTGGAAAAAAGAACACTGGGGAATGCCTTTTGAATTCTGGTAAGTGCTACTGATGTGTTAAAATGGGACATAAGGCTCGCAATAGAACTGAAAAAGATTAGGGTAATGGTAAGACAAAATCTGATTTACAGCCTGTAAAATCAATTAAGTGCAATGAAATGGGACATTATGAAAATGAGTGTCTGACGAAGATATATAATTATGGAAATATGTTGTAATACAAGCAGAAAGGGTTGGTCAAATCCATTTCAACTACTTCAGTAGATGTTGGTCAATCAAATAATGTAGTATCAGGTACACTATTTATTTATTCAGATAATTCCAATGTGTTATTTGACTTAGTGTCTACACATTATTTCATTTTCGAAAACATTTCATGTAAATTGGGACATCCATCTCAATATATAAATCTTATACTTATGGTAAAAATGTAGAGGAAATGTTGAGACAAAAAGAAATTATAAGAGCCTTCATGTTCTCGTGTGATGAAGGAATATACTTGAAAACCATATAATTTTTCCTCTAGTAGAGTTTGATGTTATTTTGGGTATGGATTGGATTTCTATTTATTATTCTAAGATTGAGTATAGAGAAAAAGAAGTTTATTTTTGGAAAAAATTTTAGTTTATGCACAAGAAAGAACCCTTTCTTTTAATAATATATCATGAATCTGAGAAACTAGTAAAAGATGGAAATGAATGTTTCCTTGAACATTTTGTTGAAAACGGTGTAACTGTTTAGATTAATGACATGAAAGTGTTAAATGGGAATTTTGAGGTTTTTTCTAATGAATTGCCTATTATAATACCTGATCGGGTAGTTGAATTTATAGTTGACGTAGTTCCTGATGCTAATCCAATTTCAAATTCCCCTTATCGAATGGCTCAAATTGAACTTTTAGAGGCAAATAAAAAATTGTATGAGTTATTAAATTAAGGTTTCATTAAACAAAGAACATCACCATGAGGTGACCTTGTGTTGTTTGTTAAAAATAATGATGGTTCAATGGGACTTTTCATTGATTATATAGCCTTGAATAAGATCACTTTTAAGAACAAGTATCCTTTACCTTATATCGATGATTTGATTGATCAGCTTTAGGGAGATCAATATGTGTTGATGACTTACTTGAGTTTGTGGTTCCATCTATTGAATGTAAATGAATCAGACATTCTGATGACCACGTTACGTACTACATATGGCCATTATGAATTTGTAGTTATGCCTTTTGGGTTAATAAATGCACCTTATGTATTCATGGACCTTATGAATATAATTTTCTATAAGTTATTGTATATGTTTTTGGTTCTATTTATTGAAGACATTTGGTTTATTCAAAATGTAAAGAGGATCATGAATGTCATTTAAGTGTTTCTTGAAAACCATAAAAGAAATGAAATTGTATGGGATATTCAGTAAGTGTGATATTTGGTTACAAAAAATTTCATTCCTTGGTCAAATTGTTTCTAAATATAGCATTACTGTTGATCCTCCTAAAACAAAAGTTATTAATGAATAGAAAAGACCCACAAATATAACCACGATTCATTGTTTTCATGGTTTATCATGTTATTGATGAAGTTTCGTTAAAACAATTTTATGGTTATCTATCCCTCTGACTAAGTGAACTTGTAAAGGTGTTAAATTTATCTAGACAAAGGAATTTGATGATTGTTTTTAGGAATTAAATATAAGATTGTTGAATGCTCTAGTATTGGAATTACCTTCTAGAAATAGTGAGTTTGTTATCTACAGCGATGCTTCCTTTAAAGGAAATTGTTGTATCCTAATGTAGAATGATTAGGTAATTTTTTATGCTTCACGATAGTTGAAACCTCCTGAGTTAAATTACTCTACACATGATTTGGAATTTGTTGATGTTTTTTTTACCTTAAAATTTTGGAGGCATAATTTGTATGGTGTAAATTGAAAAATATATACTAATCATACAAGTTTGAAGTACATATTCACTCAAAAATAATTAAACATGAGATAGAGGATATGGATAGAAATAAACAAGGATTATGATTTCATGATCCATTACCATCGGAGAAAGGAAAATAAAGTGGTTTAAACATTATGTCGAAAGTGTAATGATATATTAACCATGCTATATTTGGAATGAGATCCTTTAGTTTTTTATTGGATGAATTTTGGATTGGAAGTTTTTGGTGCAAGGAATTCCTCTATTTTGTTTCAGGTGGAAATGAAATCATCTCTAGAAGACATAATAAAGCTACCACAGAAAGAAGACAATGAGTTGCAGAAAAAGTTAGAATTGGTTCATAAGGGTATGTTACCTGAATTTAACATTGATAAAGTCAATGTTTTGATGTTTGGAAAGAGGTTATGTGTTCCATGTGATTCATAGTTAAAGAAAGAGTTTTTATGTAAAGCTCATATTTCTCCATTTTTAGTTCGTCCTGAAAGTACTATAATTTATAGAGATCTTCGAGAATATTACTAGTGGTATGGAATGAAAGGAGGTATGATTGGCTTTATAATTAAGTGTATAACTTGTCAATAGGATAATGCAGAATGATAGTTACTAAAAGAGATGTTTCAGCCTATTCTAGTGAAAAACTAGAAATTGGAAAATGTTTCAATGGATTTCGTAGTGGGATTACCAAGGACTTCTTGAGGTAACAATGCAATCTGGGATATTGTTGATCGATTGACTAAATCTCATCATTTTTATCCTATTAAATATACTCTATATCTAGATCAACTCTATCAATTTTTTATTAAAGGTATAGTCAGGTTAGATGGATTTTATCTCTCTATTGTATCTGATCATGACACCCGGTCAACATCAATATTTTGGAAGGGCCTTCAAAAGTCATTGGGTACTAAATTTAATTTTAGTACTACTTTTCATCCACAATCATATGGGTAGTCAGAATGAACAATTTAGTCCATGGATGATATGCTATGTTCTTGTAAAATAGATTACTATGGAAGTTGAGACCAACGTCTTTCTTTGGTTAAGTGTTCATATAATAACAGTTTTCATTCCAGTATAAAAATGGCACTATTTGATGAATTATTTGGAAAGTGGTGTCAAACAATATCTTTTTGGGATGAAGCAGGTGAAGGGAAGTTTATGGGACCAGAATTTGTCAAAGACACAAAGAGAAAGTTCAGTTGATTCAGAAGAACATGAGGAAATGTAAGAGTAGGCCAAAAAGTTTATCAGATAACCAGAGGAAATATCTTTCTTTCAAGGTTGGTGATCATGTCTTTCAAAACGTTTCTCCACATAAAACTGTGATACGTTTTGGTAAAAAGGGAATAACGATTCTGAAGTTCTTTGGACCCTACGAAATCCTAGAGAAAGTTGGATCAAAATTCTACAGAGTGGATTTATGTGTATTTTTATCCCAGGTATACGATGTTTTTCAGGCTTCAATGATATGAAAGTATATACTAGATCCACCTCATGTTTTGAGTATAGAGGTAGTTTAGTTGGAAGAGAATATCACCTATGCAGAATAACCAGTTCAGATTCTTGACCGAAGAGAGACAGTATTACGAAATAAGGTAATTCATCTGGTAATGTTTTTGTTGAAAAACAATATGGTTGAAAATACAACATGAGAATCTAAAAATACAATGAGGGATAAATACCCCAACTTATTTGATATGTGAATAAAATTGCGAGGATGCAATTTATAAAAGTGGGGAAGGATTTAACATCCCAGGTAAATAAAGAATATGATATTTTCATATTTATTGATGTGTATTAGATGATATTATTTTTACATTCAATGGGATGCTATGTTTTATGGAATAACCAAAACATAACAACGAGTTTCTTTGAAATCATATGTTTCACACAAGGATGAGTCATACTGAAAATAATAATAATAATATAATATCATTATTTTAAATGGTAGTTAACACCTTGATGTTGTATTGGTGGGAATGAATAGAACAAACCATATAATGATTAAACAAGTTTCTAAATGTTTTTACATTTATCCAATAAAATATATATTCTTAAAATGAGAATGAATCCAATTTTAAATGTTAATACTCTAATATTTTTTAAAATGTAGTATTACCGCCTTTTGATAAAGAACCATTTTTAAATATAGTTTCTTTCACATTAATATATTCTATTTGAAAAAATAAAATTATTCTATAGAATAAAGACATCAAAATATACATTGGATAAATTGTTTTTATGTTTCTAATAATGTTCATTTTTAATGAATAGTGAAAAATACTGCATTTTATGTCAAAACTATCTTTTCATCTAAACTATTTATATAGTTATATTGTAATTTTAATTGTTTTTAAAGTCTAATATGATTATATTTTTATCATTTAGTACAATTTTGGTTTTTGGAATTAATTTCACTTCGAAATTGGACATAAACAGATGTCAATATTTTGGTAGTTTTTACTTCATAAAAAACATGTTTTTTTCTTTTGACAACGAGAATTAATTTTAAATTAATTTCAACAATTTATAAATTTTGAATTTTAAAAAATGTATTCGATATTTTGAATCATGTGGTCTAACTTGGTTAAATAGTTTCCTTTTATTTTTAGATAATATGAATATTATCTTCAGTAATTATTTAATTTACATTGGTTAAGGGGAATATTTTGTAAATAATGTTAAAAAATATTATAATAATAAAATAAAACTACCCTAATAGGTGTCCTAATCCAATTTTATGTGGAATTTCTGACCATGTGAATCCTAGGGTCTATTTGGCATCCCCATGGAGCCAAATGGATTTGAAAATGACATTTTATAAGAAATAATTTAAATTATTGAAAAATATAACATAAACATATAGATTTTAGTAAAACAATTTTTATATGGGGTTATATATGTGATATCATCAACTAAAAATATTAATTATAAATTTAGAGGATTTCCTACATCATGGTATTTTATTTATAATTTTTAGAGATTAAAATAAATAAATATATTAACAGCCCAATGATGATGTAGTGATTACTTTATTAATGAATGATTTAAATATACAGGATTATAAATATTAAAATTAATTTATTTTAAAACTTTTTATTCCATACACTAATTTTATGGGTGAGTATGACTTGTTATTTTTGAATTAATAAAGTTTTTTTTCAAAATAATCTTGTAGATATAGAATTTTAAAAATTCATGATATGAGTAGTATGAAAATGAAATAAATGAGTTTTAAAAAAAAGACTATTTTATTAAATGATATAATAGACTTAAAAAGATAAGATTACTTACAATGACTTAAATAATGTTGAAAATGTAATTAATTAACAAATTGTTGTTCGATTTTCATTATATAGTAATTATATTTTCCATATAGTATGAATATATAAGAAGACATGGTAAGAGTTAAAATAGTTAACAAAGGATTATAGCTAAAAGATAAGGATATATTTGTGACCTAGACTTGTATAAAACCTATTTGTTGAGTGTTTTGCGACCAAAAATAATATTATATTTGAATGAAATCACATTGGGACAATTTAAAAATTAAAATGATTTATTAATAAAATAATATTTCAATGACTTCCTAAAGTGACCCTCCTCCCTCTTATAAAAGAGAATCACCTCTTACCCCTTACTCACACCTATAAATCCCCCTGTCTCATCCAACCTCGACTCCAATAATCTCCCAATGTCACTCCCATACTCATAGAAGCCTTAAGTTGGGACAAATGAAATTCAAGAAATCATTTTAGCTTAAATCAAAAGGAGTTACCAGATTTGAGGTAACGTCTTCTCTCAAGTTTATTTCATTTATTTTCCTTATCCAACCCCCTAAAATATATTTATTCAATTATTTGATTAAAAAAACTAGTAACTTAAATATACTAGGATTTTTTTATTTTAAGGATTCAAATTATGCTTCCACACACCTCCATCCACTTGATACAGACATTCTATTTCTATGTATGGAATACTACTGCATTAGAAAACGATGATTGTTATATTTTCCATACAAAATCTCATGGTGTCCATCAATAAGGAATTATATTTATATATGATATATATTATATTTATATTGTCTATATGATTCTGTATTTTTCATTTATACAATACCTTTAAGGTTTCCATAATGGGTATATAAGACAATTTCATTTGAGGAAGTGCGGACAACCGCCCCCTCAAAGTGATATGAATCATTCATGCCATAAAGGGAACATCTAAAGGATAGAATTAATGAAATTTTATGTATGATATAATATTGGAATTATATTATACCTATGTATAATTTACAATTCATTCATTCAAATATGAAAAATACATGAAAGTATCATTCTTGCGTACGTACAGCTTACCGTCCCCATGAATGGTTCATTTCATTTATTAACTCCAAATGTTATGTAATATTCTAAATACATATATATACTAGATTTATAAGATATTTAAATCATGAATATCATTCTGGAGATAATGGATGCTTGATCACATTGACAATTTTAAATTATAACTATTTCGTTTTGACTCAAGTACCAAATATCAACCAAATGACCGATATTAACATAAATAATTACGTAATACTTATAACATGGTAATAAGTGATATAAAAAGAATAATAATCCTGTAAAATATTTTGAATCAAGTAGAAATTAACTTACATTTATTCTGGAAGAACAAGGAACAAATGTGATGAGTCAGATTCATGGTAAGGGACTTCATCTCAATCTCCTTTAATTGAGGCATATTTGGTTTATACATGACCTTCTTTATATGGGGTATAATTATAATATTTTTCTTTTAATTTCATTCAATGGTTTTCAAAAGAAATCTTCTTTATGATGAATCATTTTACTAAATGAAAAATGGAATGTTTTTTTTGTACGTGGTGACAAAGACCTTTCTGCCTCCATAAGCATTGTTTGATATTTTCCTTCTTTATGAAGAAATAATATTTTTAAAATGAATATAAATACCATATACCATTTCTACGTATTTTGTTATCGAGAATGGTTTTGATAATGCATTGACGGTGTCATTATGTTGAACTGATATCTTGTGATTCAAATGTTTTAATGTTATCTTTTCGTTATGCTTGTTCATGTCTTATGATTATTTTATGGTTCTTTGTAATTGTGTACATATATGAGTGGTTCCATGATAAACCTAGGGTTGGTAAGTCCTATATATCCCTTCAATGAATTGGGTAACGTGACGGAGGCAAACATTAATTTTTCTCCTAATAGATTTACTAAATATACTATGACTGGTATTCCAAACATAACTCCCTTGTGGCTATGAAAGCTACAATATAAGTATGTTGTGGATTCCACAAGTTAGACTTAACATTTATGATTTCTATGTGATATTCAAAAATCTTATGATTTCATTAGGTATGTTAAATATATTATGTTTTATGATTGAAAAGTATGATCTTATTGATTTTTATATATTGATGGACTAATATATTTTTCCTTATTTAATAACCCTTATTGAGAATTTTATGATTATCCAATGTTTTGGAAATGTTTTTCACAAGGTAAAATGAAGTGTAAGATAAAGGAATAATTCATGAATATTTATATCAAAAAATGAATTCTTTTTTTATTTAATAAGTTTTATCATTTTGAAAAAATTGGACAAATGAGAAGTGTCCACATTGTAATATTTGAGATGTAATGTCATAGTTATGGCCTAATTATCTAAATCTCTAATCCTAAAAATATCCTCAATGTAAATTATTGATTTACCTCAAGATTATGTAATGTTTTAAGTTTGGGGCCTTATAGATTCCCTCGTGGTCAGAACACAATGAACATAAACTATGAGTTTACATTATCAATACACAACATTAAATAGTGATTCTACCCTAAACAAAATCTGGATGCCTCACAATAATCATGGGATGATTTAGTTCCCTCATTAGTGAGAATTGGCATGACCAGTGTTGGTCTCTCACCATTCTTCATTGTTGATCAACAACATGCTTGACACATATCCTTATGGAATATATTTCAATCCCTAGACGCATAATATTTGTGTCCATGTGAAATATTTTTAAATCATTTACCTTTTTTCTTTGCTACAATCCTTTCCTCACGACTTTAAACTATATGGAATTCACTTGAGGAATGTGTTTTATTGTGTTGAGACCCTTGGTCCTCATTCACATTGGGTTTATCATGAAACTTCACTACACATATAATCTATAAACACACTTCATTGGTCCAAAATTTATGACCTTAAACTATGAGTTTATAGTCCATGATACATCTCTTTACAATGTCTACTATGCTCCACGCAATATTACTTTAAACACTTTGAAAAATCCATATTTGAACCCTGTATTTTGATGTTTTAGGTTACATTATTTTATTATTTCATGTTTGGGATGTCCATCAACTTTAAAATCTAGGGGGATCCCCTAACAGTTATGTTATTTTACCATTTTATATAACTTCTCATTTTATACTCATTCCCTAATGTATCATTTTTAGAAAACAACATGTCTGATGTTCTGAACATGGTCAAAAGTTGGCCATGCATTTGTCTTCCAAATTCACAACTGTTATGGCTGTGGTCCATATGTTTTGAATATAGTTAATAGTAAATCCCTACTCACCATTTTCCCCCATATCCAGATCTTGAATGTCTCAGATTACCTCCTTCCCACTCACCTTTATTGAATTAAGATTCCAAAACCATGGAATCAACCCTATTGTGTGATTCTATATGCCATGTATACCCCATATTGAATTCCTTATTTCCGTATCTGAGCATGGATCACATGGTTTTAGTTTTTCCGATAGGATGTGTGCTGATGTGGTCAATCTACACAATGAAATCTTAGTCTAAACTCTATGACCTTTAACTAAGAGTCTTATTAGACCAAATTATATTCTATTAAAATAAGAACCATAATCAAATAATCATGAAATTAAAATATGTGTGATCTTTTTTTCGTAAAGTGTAGTGTGGCATCAAATATCTTAGTCCCTCATTCACATAGGATTTGTCACTATATCGTGCCATATATTCCTATTTTGCGAATCCCCACCTTCCCTATGTCAAAACACAATGAAATTAAACTATGTGATTATGATCCATGTAACAAGAACATAAATTATTGGAAAATGGTCAAAAATCAATGACCGTAAACTAGAATTATATTTCTAAGATTTACTTTAATGTTTGTCTGAATCCACTCATGGATGCGTTGTATGGATCATGCCTTCATTGTCCTTATTCCCATCAACATCCATCTGTTCCTTGTTACTTGTGTGGTACACAAGACTCTTTTGGATCATTTATATCTGCATTATATCCTTTTTCCATGAAAAGAACATGGAACATACATTTCAGTGCTCCATAAAATACGAATTTGATCTTTTAGCCATGGTCCAGGCCATATGAACAAAAATTGTGTGAAACATTCTAGCCACATGATGTTAAACTGATGGATGACCCCTAGTAAAATGATGTTAAACTATACCATGAATCATACTCACTATATGATGATAAACCACATATCTATCATCATTAGATGCTTTATGTAAAACTATAATACATCCTAGGCCC
This sequence comes from Viscum album, assembly GCA_963277665.1. Taxonomy (NCBI): domain Eukaryota; kingdom Viridiplantae; phylum Streptophyta; class Magnoliopsida; order Santalales; family Viscaceae; genus Viscum; species Viscum album. The sequence goes on from OY728130.1 coordinate 305,207,491, forward strand.
TCGCCTGAGAGGTCTTATTCCGTATTGCTTATCATATACCACGTTGTTCACATTTTCAACTATTATTGGTATCCCAAATAGTTCCCATTAATAAGATGTGTTAGTTATTTTTTCTGGACACATGAACTAGCACCAATATGCTTAAATCCATGATGGATTAGTTCCAAGTGTGTTGGAATCTATTTGAACAACCCCTAAGTTTGTTCCCTTGAATCATGTGCCCCTTATTTAGAGCCTCATACTCTTCCACATAGAAATAGATACCCCCCAAATGTGGTTCTAATATTATTTTGGATCACATACCATCTTAAGAAAATTACCCAGAAGATTTTAGATAATATTTTGAGACAGTTTCCATGTTACAAAAATTGTCATCAGTCGAACCTCATTTGATTGTCTTAATTATAAGATAATGGTAATGATGATATGTCCCAAAAACAGTCAGTAGTTATCTTTTAACTCCATACCACTATCCTTGTGTTTCAATTTTTTCATTATGACTAAAACATTCCATTTCCATTTTTTAAAATAATTCAACACCTCTGACATTATTTCATTAGTGTAATAATACATGTTTGAAAATAATGTATGCTATTTGAAGAAAAATTTTCTCTAGCCATGACCACTCTTGACCTGAACACTCTCATTTTTCAGTAAAAAATAGAATACCCTGAGTGATCAATGATTCCCTGGCACCATCATACCAGTGAGAAATCATGTGGTAGATTTTGATTCTCACATCAGTTCTGAACCAAATGATATTATAGATGGGTCATTTGTTGTCTCACATATTTGGTTGAAGTGTAATAAATAAATGAAACAAATGTGTCTTTGCTCACTAGAAAGTTTCAAAATAAATGAATCATGATCTATAAGTAGGAAGGGTCATCCACATGTTGAAGCATGTTATGATTCATGGAAAAATTTCCACTATATCTATTCTCTAGTGATCTAGTGTCGTAACTACATCAACCTTGGACATGTGGCCTCCATGGTCTATTGTTTCTTCTTGAGATTTTCTTCATGAGCATCACCAACTAGATTAAGATCATCAAAATTTATATATACCTAGTCCCACTATACTCAGTGAATAGATTCCTAATATATTGTTTGCTTCAACTTCCCATAGACCTCCTCTATCTCAGTCCTCAGTCACTTGAAGGTCTATGATTTAATGTTGATGAATGGAGTTCCCTTGTTTTAAGATATTCTAGTTTTGGGATCTCATTAGTGAAAAATTAAAGCTTCCCGTTGTTTTCAAACATCTCTTAACAATAGGTGATGTCCACATGTAGGCTTCCCTCACACATATATTTGGAAAGAATGTCATGGACCAGCATGTGATTATTTTGTGTGTCTACCTCTCTAATACATAATATGCACAACTAATGGAAAAATATACCATTAGGCCCCCAAATTTTTGTTCTGTTATCTGATGGATGATTCTTTTTATGTATTTATATTTCTTGATCCAAATTATGTGGTTCTCTTCATCCAATTTAGGGTCAAAATCCTCTATTCCTTCAGGTGGTGTGGGATCACGCTCAAGGAAGGTTTCAAAAAGTTTGACAGCATGATCCTCCCTCGATATCCTCTCAGATGGGCTGGTCTCAATATAGTGATGTTGGTCATCTTCACTTGACCCTACCTTGACAATGTTATCTGTTCCATCTTCAAGTTCCATCCTAGTATTCAGATCACTACCATCTACAACCTTATGTTCTCCCAGGAACCATAGTTGGAACAACTTGGATGATCAACTCTTCACAAACTGTAATCTCTAATAGTAATGGACCCCTATATGCTCGAGAATAATTTTCTTTCAATGCTCACAATCTCTCAATCAATTATCACGAAGAACGCAACAGTTTACTGAATATAAAAATTATCATTTATGTATTTCTAGTGGATAAAGAATTATGAAGGCTTAGTACCAATAAGTCAAGTCCTCAAGCCTCAATAAGGATTTACACCACAGGAGACTCCTCAGTGATTGATTCAGAAACTCTATCTAATTCCACTTCCATTGATCAAACTATAACGTCATGGGATAGAAAAAGATGATGAAGAAAAGGATTTGTGAAATCTGGACTGGACGAATGATTTGATATGTTCTCTTACCTTGAGGGGGAAGAATTTTGATGATGAGCCATCTTCAGGATTCTGACTCTCAACAACTGTATGCAACAATATTTAATCTAGGGAATGGTCCCATCATAGAGAACATGGAGGACATGTGGTTTAAAGGATACCACCCCAACCTTCTTTGTTGGCCCACCCCAAACCTTTACGCATGGTGCCGGTTTTAGGATGTGATTCTCTACACTAGTAGGTGCACCATCGTCCCCTTCTGATGGGGTCCCGTGCACCCTATAAAAATTCTAATGAAAACAAAAATCAGTTTGAAAATATATACTGTGTACGGGGGAAGAATCAAAGACGGATTAATGTGAGTTATGCTTTACCTCAAGGTACATTATCAGGTCTTCTTCTTCAGAGGTAGTGATTTCAAATATTTCATACCGATTTCTTTGATGTACAGTCATTCCCTAGGATCCTTCATCACTTGATTCCTCTACATCCTCTTTATTAATTTCTTTCCCTATTGAAGATATTTCAACAAGGGGTGCCTCCTAATGATCCAATTCATCACCAAACAAAACCCGCACTAGGATGGAAGGTGGTATGTGCTCTACTCTCTACCATACAGAAGTGTCCATGGAAGTTAGGCATGCATTTTTATTTTTTATGTTATCTCTGACTATAACCCAAATGAACCTGACATATAGTTTTTTGATCCAGTATCAAATTATCTTCTTCCACATTTCTTCTATTGATAGTGATGATTGAAGCTGCAACCATGCCATCCAAAAAAAAAGAAAGATGATGTCAGTATTTGGATGTAGAAGATAGCATAGTTTTTTAATGGGATCCTGAATTTATAATCCCCTAGTCCTATTTTGAGTTTAATCCCCTCTAAGAGTTGGGGGTGAAACTACACCCTGAAATGTTCCCACCACCATTGCTCTAGATTGAACCACCCCAGATGATGGACTTTCCACTCAAGGAGTGGCATGTATTCATCCTCACTACTCTGGACCCTCCCTTTCTAGTTCAATCACCAAGATATACTTCAATGGTATTTCATTTGGTTACTAATTAGCCTTGTTTCTATCATATTCCATTTATATTCCAATATCAACGATGTCTGCGACCAGTCGATGGTTTCTTTAGATCCCACATTCATAATCATGTTCCATAGTTTGTGATGGATATATGGGTGCTGCTCTTCACAGACACCCCATGTAGACTCTTTTCACCACTCATTGAAGGAAATTAAACTTCTTATAAAAATAAAACAACTTTTTTTTTTCTCCAAATAAAACTTAACATCAATCTAATCCTCCATAACATTAACTATGAATCTTTTTAGATACTCTCTCTACTCTGATTAGTGTTGCAGTTTTTCCACCATTGGACCATCCAGAGTCAAAAAGGGAGTGAATTTGATGTTTTCATGGTTTAAAATCCACTATATAATCCTAGACTCATCAAATTTCAAAAACTATACCCCAAGGATATTTAGTTTATATGTCAGAGACCGACATTTGGAGGTATAATGGAGTTTGTGAATTCATAACTACTGGGATTCACTATAATCCATCCTTGAATGAACTAGAATGGTATTTAACTATTTATTGGGGTGCATCCCCTCACAACATGACCTAATTTGTTGTAAATTATGTCCAGTAAGGGTACCCCCATGTTGACCATGTTAGCAACTTCTAGGATCACAACCATCACCAATGTCCCTAGACATATTCCCATACGTTTTTATCTAACTGGTAGTAGCCACCCCGTCAGGAATTTTGTAAGAAAATTAGAATAGCTAATCACTAGGACCCACCCTCCCACCATGTAGTACCCCCACATATAAATCTATCCTTAATCTAGGATCAACTAGTATGATCTACCCTTAATCCTTTATGATGCTATTGGGAACGTTTTTCCTTGACCCGATATCCTCATTCTCAAGTACTTCTTGAAGAAAATGTCTAACCATTCCTTAAAAATTACATCCTTATGAAAAATAGGAAAAATTTTAAGAATCCCCTTTACTGTTTACAATGGATTTTGCACTAGGAGAGAAGTCCAATCACAAGTCATCCAGGTGTTCTCTAGAGGGAAGTACTTTCCATACTAGAATCCCTTGAGTGGAATTCCACCGATGCAATAGAAATCCCCAAGACAATTGTTGAATTCCTTATCATCGAGAAGAAATGTGTTCATATCCTAGGACTACTGGATGAGGATATCTAGAACATGCTCTTATTTGGGGTAAAACTATTACTATGTCATCTTCACTACATTATACAACTTGATGTTTTACAACTATTCTATGTACTCTTGACCGGTGCAGCACAACCAGTTCACCCATGCCCACTCACTAGTAATGTTTCCTTTAGACCTAATTCCTTGTCATTCTACACTACCATGTTGTTGTACCTCATGTAACTTCATAGTGTAGTGGGGTAGTGGGAAGGGAAATCTTCTTCCAATGGCTAATCCATTATGACTATTTTGGTCTGCAATTAAGCACATAAGTAGAAATGGATCCATTCTCTCTGGTTGGATGGTCATGACTGATGACGTCCCAATGATTGAGATCATATTTTCATGTGATGTAAAATCACGGTAAATAAAACATGAAATACAGAATGATTACTTCATATAGAAATTAGATGTTCCATGGTAGAATATCGTCATTCTATAATCAATCTATGATTTCGTCAGCATGCCTAGATGCGTTTGGTTGTCCGACATGACACTCATGGAATGAAGAAGCTAAGTTTTTCCAATCATACGAGCTCTCCATGTAATGATTTCTACATCATTCATATAATAGTTTGGTTGGTTTTTCATTACAAATTATTCTTGAAGATCTATGGGTGAAACATAAATTATTTAAGGATATACATATTGGAGGCGATAATGTTTGCATGATTGGGTAGTATTCCAAAAAAATAACAATATTTCCCTAATTCCAAGAGCTCAAAATAAGGAAAAGATTTATGAAGGAAGGTGAGGTGGATTAGATTTTCAGACAAGAAAGATGACCTTATGCACATGAGTGAAATATGGATTATCACATGGAATTTATGTAGAACTATATAGGGACCACTACTTATTTATTGATTTGGAATAGGCCTTCCATGAACATGCAAGTGTATTACATGTCAACTGGATAGTTTTTCAAACACCCATGGGAATCAACCCCCTTATTTGGTGATTACCTTAGAATGCAACCTTATGTTAACTTTCAGTTTAGATTATAAGGGGGGAATTTTTTGGAACTGAATTCTACATGACCCTGCATATTAATATCTTTGGTGAAACCCAATTCTTCATCCGACATAATGGAAAATTCTGTAAACACTATATAAAGGTCACATAAGTTTCAATATGTGAAAAACAGATTGATTTCTACATCTAATACTCTTGCGTCCAAAATATCATAACAACCATGTCCCTTCTATACATGGAATCTTAAACAGTTATGGTTGGAACACACAAGATGTTTACAATTAATATAAGAAACATGATCCATGAAGAACCCTATTGTCTCCCACATACAATGTCATCTATCCCCTTGAATGATCATTTGTGTTAGCCAATGATGAGGTTTAACGAAGGTCATCTTCTACAACCAAAAATCATACATGTCATCATAGAAGATTTAGGCAATAAGAAGAGGTTCACCCCCCTTCTTTAGTGTGATCCTATGAAAGTCAAACCATCACTTTATTGCCTGTAAGACTTATCTACCGTAACATAGAGGAAGTATGGAACCCTAAATGTTTATATATTGTGCGATAGGTTCCCTTTGGGTCCTCCATCAATTGGGTCCACAGTTCAGTAATAATCACCCAACATCTTTTAACCTATGTCAGGTGCATGAAAATACTCTTCATACACACACCCCTGACCTTTGTGCACAAGCCGCTATCCTTCATCACACCTCTAACCTTACATGCATGATTTGAATCTTGAACGACACCCTTTTTTGAAGCTCAGTGACTTTAATTTATGTCGAGTCACTATTTTTTAACATACTTTGTGTGAAATGATCCAATATTTCATGTTCCTCTAACATGTAACCCTTCAAAATTGCACACAACAAATTCTTGGTCCCTTGCAAGGTCTCCCCTATGAATATAATCTATTAGTTTCCATTCCTTTTTCTTCATAGCATAGGTGTGATAATTCATTTTTTTAGCATAGGAATGCTAACATTGACATTGTGATAGACCATTCCTCCACACTTTAACAACCATTCATTCTTAAAGCCATGTCCCATCCAAGGGTGCATGGGTTTCGTTTATATATTTACAAGGGGTGAGGAGTGAGTCCCCCATGTTCACGCTACCTGACATAAAACTACATAGTACCAACTTCATCAAACCATGATGTAAAACTATAGTATTAGATTGTGTAATAAATGTACGATAACCCATGTATAATCATCATAGGATTCCAGCTCCTCCACCCCTAGGGATGGAACTACCACACCAAGGTGACTTCCATGTGTAATCCCCACACCTCCTCCCATGACGTGGGATGATACCCTATAGTGACCAAGCTTTACATACCTGGATATTACATCATTTTAGATGAATATTCAGTATATTACCAAAATACATGCTTGAGGACCATAATAGTTTAGTGACTTTGAAATCATATAAACGAAAACTTCTATCTTGAAGTATGATCTTTTAAATTTCCCATAATTATATCCACTTTTATTACATATATATAAACCCATTCATTATAACCTTGAGAAAGGAAACCAAAGAAGGGTGTGAGATAAGATTCATAATAAGGGTAAATAAAAGAAATGTGTAAACATAAGAGAACAAAAGGGTATGAAACTTGAGAATAAAATTTGAAGATCATATCCTACATATTATCACTCATAATAATGATTCACAATTACAAAGACATTAATCATACATAAATGAAGAAAATAATCCATTAATTTATATCATGCGAATAAAACATGGAATTATGGAAAACACATAAGAATATAATTTGATTTTTTTAGTAGCCATAGAATTACTGCTAAAACCATCATGGTATTATGGGTTCAGTCTCCATCCCATATTGGTTGTCATGGTTCACATCCATGTCCATATTAGTAGCATGATTTCACTCCTCAAACCGTCTTTTCCGTCATGGTTCACTCCCATGGACATCCTAGTAACATGTGTTCACTCATCACACTATCTTTGTGGTCATGATTCACTACCATGGATATATTATTGGAATGATTTCACTCATTATACTATCTTGGTAGTCAAGTTTGACTATAATGGAAATCTTTGTAACATGAGTTTACTCCTCATACCATCTTTGTAGTCATCATTCCGTCCCACATACATGTCAGTATCACGAGTTAACTTCTCATACCATCTTGGTAGTCATTGTTCACTCCCATTTCCATCATTGTGGTCAAGGTTTACTCCCAATACCATCTTATTCTATCTCATGAGATATAAGTCATTACCCATTTCATTGGAGGTAAATTTTGGTCCCACCATTCAGCTAGTGGAATCATACACACATTTTCCACAAAATCATAAATAATCATAACTTAAACCATGAAATTAAAAGTGCATCATAATCATGTAAACATATCATAACCTATGAAAAATATATAGGTTTTATAATAATTTAATAAAAATAATAACTCATGAAGGAGACATGGATTTAAGGAACATAAAACCCATGATAGAGAAATGTATTTCATATACATATAAACAATTATAGAGAAAAGAGTTTTACAAAGACAATGACATTAAGCATAAACTATTCATAGAAAGGATATGGATGTAACCTTTTGATCATTTCCTTGAAAGGAATGAGTGACATCAACTAATGTATTCATAGATGGAAAATAATTTCAAAATATGTTTTAGAAACATTTTTTCAGGAAAATATAATTTCTTCTTTGAAAAATGGTTTTAATACATAAAACCATTTGATAATCATATTTAATGAAAATAACTTTAAAACATATAAAGAATACTTTAAGTCATTTGAATACATTTTTCCAGGAAAAAATATAAGTTAAGCTTCAATTTTTTTAAAAAAACCTATTTCCTAGAAAAAATTTTAAAACATGAAATGAAATATTGAATCTTTTTGACAATCTGTTCATTGAAAATGATGTTAAAACTTATAAATTGGTCATGAAAACGTCTTGAAAACTTTATCCAATGAAAATAGTTTGGAAACATAAAAATAAATCTTGAAAATGTTTTGAAAACAATTTTCATTGAAAAATTATAAAAGAATCATGAAAAATTATTAAAAATAATATTTCTTGAATAAAGATAAAAGAGGATTGAAATTGATTTGAAAACAATTTTTCTTGAAAACGTATAAAAGAATCATGAAAAAAATTTACAAAACATTTTTTTTGAAAATATATAAATAATTTTGAAAAATAAATTGAAAACCATTTTCATTGAAACTTTTTTTTAAAAAAAATCTTAAAAATAGCCTTTAAACATGAAAATTAGGCTTTGAAGGATTGATAGTGGATAAATTCATAAATGTCATTCAAGGTAAAAATAACCTTCCTACAGTAAATAGGATTTAAAATATAATCATTAAAAAGTGACAAGAAGATTCCATTGAAAACATTGGAAAAAGAAAAAGAAGGTAACAATATAATTTAATGATAATAGAAGATTTGTAGTGTATTCTTGGAAACCCTTTTAGAAAAATATTGTTTTAAAGGATCATAGACATCCGATAGAAGAGAGGGTAAATTTTTCCTTTTATAAAAACACTTCCTTAACTATATTATCTACCAAAGAGTAAAAAATTGTACTACCACATGAATATGAAATGAGTAACCAGAAAAGAATAAATTTGATGAATGTCTTAGGAGATGTAGAATAAAAATTCATCAAAGGTAGCACAAACATAAACAATCACGAAGTGCGATGTGGTTTTCTCAATAAACTCTAATAATAAGGTAACTTTGGACCATAATAATTATGAAATAAAAGGAAATAACAAGAAGCTTAAAATATCAGAATGGAAGGATATTCAAGATAGAACATGTAAAATTGATGTATATACAAATCAAAAAACGAATTTCAGTCCATAACAATACATGAGCCTCAAATAAAGAATATTGAGACTATAATATTTTACTAATTTGGTAACTTTTGAAACACAAACCCCATGAAAGGAGAATCATAAAATGGTTATGTAAATACCCATAAATTGAAGTATACTAATCATTGAATAAAATCATGCAAAGTATATACACCAGAAAGACATAATGAGTGGAGAACATAGCTCATATCTCATATAAATTAAAATTCATATGAAATCCCATAACCTTGTGTCTTGACACTCTTCATACCAGTACAAACTTTCTCTTAATCGGGTAACTCCTTTTGGATTGTTCCAAAAGGCTTCCATTGATTTCCTTCTACCGAGGGGAAGGATTCTAGGATTAAGAGAGTGATGTTGGGAATTATATTAGTAATATTTTGTATAACCCTAATGGGTTTTAGATGTGTGAAGATGTAGGATAGGTTGTGGCCTTTTATATAGAAGGAAAAATACTCAAATGGTATTTTTTTAAATAAGTTAGGTGTACACAAGTAATTACATAAAAAATTCATTTCAAACAAAAATAAATCAGTATTTTTAGTTTTATGGATAAATAAAGGACATGAAATGGGTTTTATAAAAGTGGATAGTTCATTAAGGCCCCTAAGATTGAGGTTTGGTCCCTAATTAAACTTAATTTGTCCTTAATTGCTGTGATTAATTTTAATCACATTTACTAATATTTTTCCACAAAAATAAACATCAACTAATAATAATATATATTATTTTACTAATTAAAATTGATTATTTTGGTATTCTGTAATTAGGTTTATAGAAGCTGTAAAATTAATATTAATGATAATCCTGTATACGAGTCAAAATTACGGTTATTTAATGTAGAATGGAGTTCAAAATTTATTACATTTTTATATTCAATTTCAAAGTGAAATTTATTATAATGATATAAGTAGTATTAATTTATGTTAAATTGATCTGCTGAGACCCTAAAAAATTAATGTATAATTTAAAAATAATATTTATTTAAATGAAAAGTCAGTTATTAACTAAAACGCAGTGTTTTCACTATTCATCAAAAAATGAAGTTTCTCATAAATATCCTAAAAATTCATTATTAGATTATTTAGGAATTTCAAATTAAAAAATGTAAGTTTTTTTATCAAATTAATTTTAAAATATGTCTATAATTAATTTTATTAAAAAAATTAGTTCATTCAAGAAAATTATATTTTTAAATATTGATGGGATTTAACAAAAAACATATCATTAATTATCAATATATTATATCAACATAAAGAAATTATAAATATTTTTTGAAATGTTTTTATTACTATTCATATAACTATGTTTAACAACCAAGTTATAATTGTCTCATTTAATATATATTTATATATATAAAAATAAAATTATGTTTCATAGATACATCGGTTTTGCGTTCAATGGACACCAAGTCATTGCTGTGGAAAACACAAAACAAGTTGGTATTTCTTGTAACACAAGAAATGTTAGTATTTAATGTAATGAAAGCCAAGTTAGTATTGCATGTAAAAGGAATGTTTGTCTTAGTGTTTTAATATATATATCTAAAAAAATATTTCTAGCGTCATGTGAAATGAAAAATATAAAAAATATAAATTAATTTAAAAAAACAAATTTCACAAAATCTTGGGTTGTGACATTCTATCCCCATAAAATGAATTTCTCCATCAAAATTTTAATGGCTTATAAAAGGTTTAATAATTTAATGTTTCATTCCAATAAACCCACATCATAAAAAATGAATACAAAAACATCCCTAAAAAGGTAAATTTGGGACCATAACGGTTACCCAAAGTAACATATTACTCAGTTTCCAAATAAAAGAACAGAGATTAGAAGTGAAAACATCTACATTGAAGAAAAATATAACTACCATGTTATAATGGAATGTGATAAATAAAATGGTTAAGAGAAAGTAAAAAATTATAAATCCATAAATATGCAATTACCTAATGGTCCTAATGATTCAATGAAAATTAATGTATTTGGATAACAATTTTGGTTTAAATATCCTTTTTCTTATCATTTCAAAATTTTCATGAAAAGATATACTTGCATGATTTTAGGAAAACCTCCCCCATTATTGCATCTTGATCCACGTAAACTCTTAAACCAAAAAGGAAGGTGACCTTTTCATTCCTGAAGTAATAATAGATCATCATATCCATGATATGTCATCCCATTTTTCATCAGATTTCATCAACACAAAGCTGTTTGAACAAGCTATCCAATATGCATAAATCATCATTGTAATGACCCGAGATTTTGAATAAATCTTGTTTCCTAACTTTTTGTGTTATTTTATTTTTATTACTGAACAAAACATTTTCATTTGATAACATGAGTATAATTAAAATGAGACTGTTTGGTTTTGACTATTATATGACTGTTAGTCAGTATGACCGTTAGAAACTGAATGTTGCGACTATTGTCTCTAAATAAAAGTGGTCCGGGTTAATTAATATAGAATGAAGATTCGATGGCCTCATCCAGTAGTATTCGACCAATCAAAGCCCATCTAACAGAACTTGGGAAGGAGGTAGCACCACTGGGCTTTGCTCTGGACGAATCCCAAGACGAACTTCATTCTGTGAAGCTAGAATGGAATCGCCTTCGTGAGAAGTTCAAACTGATAGAAATTACTACTCATGTGATGTTGGCCGAGCCACCCTCAGATTCTCTCACCTTATCACAACTTAAACTTAGGTCCTATGCTAGGGTTATAAGATGCTATGTAAGGAGACCATAGTCTTTTGTTATAAATAATATTTTGTTTTCTTATTATGGTGAAGTTCGGGATTTTACAAATGTTTGAATGAATATAGGATGTATTTTATTGATGTATTTTGGAAAAAAGGATATTTTAAAATATTTATGTAAACCTTAAATAATTAATTATCTTTAATGATTTTAGAAAAATGGTCTTCTAAAAATGTGTTAAGTAAAAAATTTAGAGTCTAATTAGATCAACTTGATTTTTGATGAATAGTAAATTATGAATAGTGATTTTATTCTTAGGAATATTAATGTGACCAAATGGATTAGTAATTTCAATTAAAGAAAGTATTAATTTAATTAAGGCACCTTGATTAATTAGCGGGATTCAGTAAAATAGGTAAAAAACTATTTCATTAATTATTACTCAAGTATTAGTTTTTTTCGGGTGAGTAGTGTTTTTTTAATTAAAAATAAAATTAAAAATATTTAGAAAATTATTTTTATAAAATGGACTTTACTTTTGAACTTATTGCATCGATATTATGTTAAGGTAATTTTTGGGGTTTTTTCTGAAAAAAATGAATTTTTGGTGAGTAGTGTTTTTATTTAAAAATTAAATTAAAAATATTTAGAAAATTATTTTTATATAATGGAGTTTACTTTTGAATTCAAAGCATTGATATTATGTTAAAATAAAATTTTGGGAGTTTTTGGATAAAGTTGAATTTTCAATGAATAATAAAAATACAGTTTTAGGGTTTTGGTATGTTTGATGACATTATGACTACATCATGATGATGTCAGAAGATATTTTAGGGAATGGTCGACTAAAGGGGATGAATTATTGTATGAGGGGTCCCATGTGGCCAAAACCATGGGCAAATACCATGGGAAATCCCATGGTTTTGCCAAACCCACTAGTGAGGTGTCCCTTGAAATTATTAAAGTATCACCTCCCTTTCCCTATAAATACTGACCCTTTCCACCATTAGTTTTCAATCTCAAATCTCCCTCATATAAGATATGGTCTCATTACCTTCCAATGAGTTCTCCCAAGGTTCCCCCAAGCCTTCAAGGTCCCAAACTTCGAGTTTTAGGAGTTACATTTTAAGGTACGGGATCCAACCTCTCTCTTTCTTTTCAAATAATCTCTTTTAAGTCATTTATTTTATGCCCCTGTTCTTATGTTACAAGATGTTCATTTATAATACTTTTACGTCCCTTTTCATGTTCATATGATGAGATATCCTCTCTTACTCTCATCATTTTTTTTTATGAATGTTTAATTGGTACTGTTAGGCTGCCGAAATTTTTGTAACAGATTCTGACACCCTTCTCATTTTCAAGTTCTATTTTCTTGTCAAGTCTTTAAAGTTCCTTTTAATGATGTTGGGGTATGATATCTATATCTATCATACTGATCTTTTATGTTCATATTATTAGAGACCCTATTTAATCTCTTCAATTCATTTTTTTGAAGTTTAAGTGACGCTGTTAGGCTGCTGAATTTTTAAGGGATTCTTTCACCCTTCTCATTTTCAAGTTCTACTTTAATGTAAAGTATTTCAAGTTCCTTTTATTATTTTGGGGTTTGATATCTATATCTATCATACTTATCATTTATGTTCATATGATTAGAGACCCTATTTGATCTCATCAATTCATTTTTTTTATGTTTTAAGTGACGTCGTTAGGCTGCCGAATTTTAAGAAGAGAAATCTTATTTTTGTCTTCCTTTAATATTCTTTATTTCATATGGTATATCTTTCAAATTTCATTACCATGCCCTTAAATTCTTTATATTATGTCCCCCAACTATTTTATGGTTCATTTATGAGTGGTTGACCCATGTCCCCTCTCTTTTCAATGTTTTCTAAAACCATGTAACATAGCCATTATGCTGTAGAATTTTCATCTCAAAATGCCTCTCTCTTTTTCTCAAATTCATTTATTTTATTAAGTGAATACTAAAATCTATTTAATCTACAGGGGTATTCACATATATATCAAAATTTTATATTTTAAACTCTTGAATTTACATACATGAAACTCTCTTTCCTTTTCTGTGGGTTTAAAGTGACGTAATGTCATGTCTTTAAAGTAGTTCTGAAAACGTTATGATTACGAAAGGAAAATCATTTATTTTATGCTATATGGGTTATTTATGAAAGTTTTGATTATGATATATGTGGATCAAATTATAATAAAAGAAAATTTAAGGGTTCTCCCTAATAGTGCTCCAATGCATTGGGTAAAGACTTAATATCTAGAGATGACCAGTTTTTACGATATCTTGGTGAATAACCTTGGTAATTTTGAATGACACCTTGGGGATAGTCCATGGTGAAACGAAAATGATTTTCTAAGTTAAATGTTGTAGACACATATTTATGTTATGAAATATGTTATTTTTATTATTATATGCCTCATGATTTCATTCTCATGCCTTAATGTTCTTTTTAATGACTTTATTGATGTATCTCATGTTCACATGTTAAATGTTTCCCGTGTTTCCCTTACATGGCCTTCTACTCACACTTTCTTTTGATGTATGTCCCCAGGTTATGAGATGCAGTATTGAACCTAGTCTGAACATAAGGATAATCCTTTCAAGTATTATTGAAGAATGTGTTATGTTTTCATGTTTTGAGTTCCTGGTTTCCAAGACACTAAACCATAATGATCCTCGGTTTTGTATAATGTAATGAAAGTTTATGTGATAAAAAGATGGGATGTCGTAGTTGGTATCAAAGGATGGTTTAGTTTTTTTGTGGAAATTAGGATATGAAAACTTTAGGAATAACCCTATAAGAATGGTTAAATATAGGAAATCTTCCTAGTATTTTGGGGAGTATTGAGTAAGTGGGTTATCAAGCAAATACATCCATTTCTAGATACGAGCAGGTAGAGGTGGCTTTGGCGCAAATGTACATAGGGGAAAAACCCGAAAACACCGCTTTGAGCTAGAATTGAACGGGAACAGGTACATGACAACGGGCCTTGCTACACTCTTGGTTACGATATTCCTAGGGGATATGATTTGGTAAATTCATAAGTTTAGTATGAACCATTATTAAAGGAACAATGATAAAATAAAATAGAGATTCACATAAGAATATATGATCATGGATAACCTAGATTGGAACCTAAGGTATCACAAGTTAGGGTATAATTTTCTTCTAAAAGTTTAACTTTCTATGCTTTAAGTTTCCTTTTCATGATTATTGGATAAGTATTTAAGCCCCTAACAATAATTTCTTTTCTTAGTTAATGGCGGGAAATGGAATAACATGTCCCAACAACCAATGTGATAGGAAATGTGACGATTACCTTATTAATGTGATAAAGATGACGAGAGATCATGTTGAACAGATTGTGATTATGCCAAACTAGCAATCAAAAATCAAAATTAATAATTGGTACCTAGTTGAATTCCCAAATTCATCAAAGAAGAAGAAGACGAAGTCTCAAGGATGTTCATCTAATAATGTTGACAAGGAGAAAAAGACCCAATTTCCTTGGTGAAAAAAGTGTGGAAATAGGAACCAAGGGGAATGTCACAATGGAACAGGGAAATGTTTAAAGTGTGGGGTGATATGGAATAAAGTAGATAATTTCTTTTAAAAAATGGATAATGTGATGAATAGAGATAAGGTTCGATCTAATGTACCGTATACTTTTCAATGTCGTAAATGTGGAGAAGTTAGACATTATCTAAGGAAATTCTCTCTTGGAATGGATGACAATCATGATGAGCATCAACAATCTTCAAGGAAAAGGGAACAATGCAAGTCCTATGCTGATATGGATCTTGATGACTAAAGTAAATGTGACTTATTCACGATAATTTTCTTGGTCATGTTGTTTTTTTAGTTCATTCCCTATGAGCATATCTTTAATGTTTTCTATGAACATCATGTCACTACCTAATATGGTTTTATATCATTAAGGAAAAAATCTTTTGTTATGTACCACATTTTGATGTTGTGAAGCTATTCTTCTTGAAAAAGGGGATGATTTGGGGATTAAATGATGATTATTATTTTGGAAGACATTCATTATTTTGGGAACCCTATTTAATAGATTTAAATTGATTACTACTGCATTTTCATTGAGGAATAAAGGGTGACTTATATTTTGAAGAATAAATGAATTTATGGTGAACTTATGGTAATATAGGTTACTTATGGAAATGATTAACCTATCTTTGGGAAAATATGTTTTTTAGATACTTTTTTATAAGATGTTAGGAGTGGTTGATGTTGTTTGGAGATGAACAATGAAGTTTATTTTGGACGACTATGTTATCAAATCCTTCTTGTATTGGGTTTCATTCTTATTTTTGTTTACTTTGAAGAATTTTAAGGATAGTTATTTATGGAAAGGTCTATGATGAACATTGGGCAGTACAGTGGAATTTTGACGATTTAAAAGTAGTTTCCCTTCCTAGGGGGTTCTTTATTTTGGAAGAGTTGTTTTATCTCAACCTTTCGGTTTTGGTGATAATGTTTAATGGTAGAAGAAATATATAGTTAATATTTGGTGGATTATGTGATTCTCTAGAAGATTATTCTTGTACTTTTGATGAGAGAAAGTGTTTTTTTAATGCTCATCATTTGGAGAAAAGATTAGTTTTGGTAGAAACTTATTAAGGGATGAAACTCTACTTGAAGGTAAATATATTTCCTTGTGCTGTTATTCTATGTAGTAAATAAATTCCTCAAAACTATGAAAAGGAACGTAAAAGAAAAACATTGTCTGTTAATGTTTCTTACTGGGAAATCAAATACCATTTAAACCATCATAAGTTTGAGATTTTCTTATTGTTTACTTTCTCATAATCATGTTTTCTATCAATCTCCCTCAGAACGTGACCCCTTGTTTTCTCTTCCATGTCCATGTTTTCCAACATGGAATCCTAGTATGGGTTAACTCGGGTGGCCTTTGTACTTCCTTTTATTTATTTGAAAGTAATAGTGTTACTGACTCATTTTACGATGTGTGACTTTCAATGAAATTTCCAGCCCAATTTTAAAAAATTGTGAGGATGCAATTTCTTAAGGGGGAAGAATGTAACGACCAGAAATTTTGAATAAATATTGTTTCCTAATTTTGTGTGTTATTTTATTTTTCATACTCAAAAAAACAATTTCATTGTTAACATGAGTATATTTAAAATGAGACTGTTGTTTTTTTACTATTATATGACCGTTAGTCAGTATGACCGTTGGAAACTAAATGTTTCGACTATTGTCTCTAAATACAAGTGATATTGGTTAATTAATATAGAAAAAAGATTCGATGACCGCATCCAGTAGTCTTCGACCGATCGAAGCCCATATAACAGAACTTGGGAAGGAGGTAGCAGAAATGGGCTTTGCTCTAGACCAAACCCAAGCCGAAATTCATCATATGAAGCTATAACGGAATCTCCTTCACGAGAAGTTCACACGGATAGAAATTACTACTCGTCTGATGTTTGTTGATCTGCCCACATATTCTCTCACATTAGCACACCTTACACTTAGGTCCTATGCTGGGGTTATAAGGGGCTATGTAAGGAGACCATAATCATTTGTTATAATTAAAATTGTGTTTTCTTCTTATGGTAAAGTTTGGGAGTTTTCAAATGTTAGAATGAATATTGGATGTATTTTATTGATGTATTTTGAAAAAAAGGGATATTTTAAAATATTTGTGCAAACATTAAATATTTAATGATGTGTAATGATTTTCAAAAAATTGTCTTCTGCAAATGTGTTCAGTAAGAAATTTAGATTCTAATAAGATCAACATGATTTTTGATGAATAGTAAATAATGAATAGTGATTTTATGCTTAGGATTAGTAATGTGACCAAATGGATTTTTAATCTCACTTAAATAATGTAGTAATATAATTTAGGCACCTTGATTAAGTAGTGTGATTCAATAAAATAGGTAAATAACTGTTTCCTTAATTATAAGTCAAGTATTAGTTTTTTCAGGTGAATATTGTTTTTTAATTAAAAATTAAATTAAAATTATTTATAAAATGATTTTTATAAAATGGACTTTATTTTTGAACATATAGAATCAATATTATATTAAGGTAATTTTTGGTGTTTTTTCTGAAAAAATGAATTTTTGGTGAATTGTTTTATTTACAAATTAAATTAAAAATATTTAGAAAATTATTTTTATAAAATGGAGTTTATTTTTCAATTTAGAGCATTGATATTATGTTAAGATAAATTTATGGGAGTTTTCGGAAAAAGTTGAATTTTCAGTGAATAGTAAAAATACAGTTTTAGGGTTTTGGTATGTTTAATGACATCATGACTACATCATGATGATTTCATGAGATATTTTAAGGGATGGTAGACTAAAGGGGATGAATTATTTTATGAGGGGTCCCATGTGGCCAAAATCATGGGAAAATACCATGGGAAAGCCCATGGTTTTGCCAAAACCACAAGTGAGGTGTCCCTTGAAATTATTTAGGTATCACCTCCATTTCTCTATAAATACCCAACCTTTAATCTTTTAGTTTTCACTCCCAAATCTCCCCAAATGAAGAGGTGGTCTCATTACCTCCCAATGATTCCTCCCGAGGTTCCTCCATTCCCTCATGGTCCCAACCTTTGAGTTTTATGAGTTGCGTTTTAAGGTAAGGGATCCAACCTCTCTCTTTCTTTTCAATTACTCTCTTTTAAGTCATATCTTTTATGCCCATGTTATTATGTTGGAGGACGTTCTTTTATATTCCTCTTAATTCCCTTTTCATGTTAATATTATTAGAGATCCCCTCTTACTCTCATCATTTCATTTTAGGATGGTTTAAGTGGTGCCGTTAGGCTGCCGAAATTTTTGGAACAGATTATTTCACCCTTCTTATTTTCATGTTCTATTTTCTTGTCATGTTTTTCAAGTTCATTTTTATTATGTTGGGGTATGATCTCTATATAAATAATACTAACATTTTATGTTCATATAATGAGAGACCCTATTTTATCTCGTCAATACATTTTTTTGAAGTTTAAGTGACGCTGTTAGGCTACCGAATTTGTAAGGGATTCTTTCACCCTTCTCATTTTCAAGTTCTATTTTCATGTCAAGTCTTTCAAGTTCCTTTTATTATTTTGGGGAATTATCTCTATATCTATCATACTTATCTTTTCTTTTCATATTATGAGAGACCCTATTTGATCTCATTAATTCATTTTTTTTATGTTTTAAGTAACGCCGTTAGGCTACCAAATTTTCATAAGAGAAATCTTATTTTTGTTTTCCTTTCATGTTCTTCATTTCATATGGTATATCTTTCAAATTTCAATAACATGTTCTTAAATTCATTATATTCTGTCCCCCAACTATTTTAAGGATCATTTATGAGTGAGTGACCCATGTCCCCTCACTTTTCAATGTTTTATAAAACCCTGTAACATAGCTATTATGCTATAGAATTTTCATCTCACAATGCCTCTCTCTTTTCTCAAATTCATTTATTTTATTAAGTTAATACTCAAAGATCTTTATTCTATAGGGGTATTCGCATATATATCAAAATTTTCTATTTTAATTTCTTGGATTTACATATATGAAACTCTCTTTCCATTTCTGTGGGTTTAAATTGACTTAAAGATCATGTCTTTAAAGAAGTTTTGAAAACGTTATGATTATGAAAGGAAACCCATTTATTTTATGCTATATGGGTTATTTGTGAAATTTTTTATGATGATATATGTGGATCACATGATAATAAATGAAAATTTAAGGGTGCACCCTGATAGCGCTCCAATGCATTGGGTAAAGACTTAATCTCTAGAGATGACAATTTTTAACGATATCTTGGCTAATAACCTTGGTAATTTTTAATGACACCTTGGGGATGGACCTTGGTGAAATAGATATTATTATCTATGTTAAATGTTGTAGCCACATCTTCAAGTTATAAAATATGTAATTTTTATTATGATATGCCTCATGATTTCTTTCTCATTCCTTAATGTTAGTTTTCATGACTTTATTGATGTATCTCAAGTTCACATGTTAAATGTTCCCCTTATTTCCCTTACTGGGCCTTCTGCTCACCCTTTCTTTTGATGTATGTCCCCAGGTTATGATATGTAGTAATTAACCTAGTATGTACATAAGTAGAAGCCTTTTAAGTGTTTATGAATAATGTTTTATGTTTTCATGTTTTGAGTTCCTGGTTTCCAAGACACTAAACCTTAAAGATCCTCGGTTTTGTATAATGCAATGAATGATTATGTGATAAAAAGGTGGGATGTCATAATCATATGGAGAGGTAACACATTAATATTATTGACTTCATATTAATTTTACAATAGACATTACTAGATAACCTTATCACCATTAATAATGATTACACTTCAATGTGGTGTATAAAATGACATTAAATTAGATTATCATTGATTCCCATATAACACTGTGTAGCTCATGCTTGTCACAATCCAAAAATTAGAATACACTCATCATATATTCTCTAGAAACATGGTAATATCCTAAATTAATATAAATTTATTTCTAAAACACGAATTCTTCCTTATTATGATGATTATTGGATATATTATAAAAATTTAGGAAGTCGTAAACTTCATCAATGATAACATAAACTACTTTTCAACAAGTACATAATTAGTTCCAAGTTAATCAGTACCGTCCAAATTTCATATTAATTTCCAAAATTTAATTATCCAATCAAAATTATCGTAACATACATAACATATTAAGGTTTATCTTTCCTTTAATCATTTTTTTTTCGTTGACATCACCTTGCCATTATATAACATTCCTATTCCATCAGAACTATCCAATGTGTTCTTGTAAATCTATAGCAAAAAATACACAAACTGAACAATCCTTATATATTTTAACTTTCATATAAAACTCATCCTGAATCCAAATACATAACAAATCCAACATTAAGCCATTGAAAATCCTACCTCATCATAATACTGATCTACATTCACATTTCTTTTATAGTTTCTTCATCAACCATAATGTAACCATTACCCACTCCACCTTGATGATTCTCTTAAATAAATTTCCTCTCAAGACATTTTATTTCATAATTAATGTTTTATCCAAACATAAAACACTTATCTTTTGATGGTGTCCTAGGGAGGCCAGTATTTTCCCCCATTTCATTAACATATTACTTCATTTTCTCCTTACTATAACTTTCTTTGTGTCTTTATTTACCACAATCAAAACAACTTTTTGTCACTCTAAGACATTCACTTTAGTGATTTTTTCAACATTCGTGACATATAGAAAACCAAATCTTCTTTCCTATATGGTCTATATTACCTGAACTCTTAGTGAACTCCATCTTTCACTTCCTTGGTGAGTCCAAGAGTTGGATAAGGTAAAAACTACTAATCATATTTTGTGAAAACTAATTTGGAATTATCACAACACCTATCACTCCAATGATCATCACACTTGACTACTCCTCAGTAAATTTTCCATCACATTAAATATTAATCTTGTACCATCTCATTCCCTCCATTGGAAAAAACAAGAAGTAGAATGTGATCATTTCTTATCATAGCATAAAACCATATAGTCATGAAAATAATTTCTTATAGGATATCTAAATCATGATACCATCCTTAATCAATGACACCCTAGGTTATCCTAGGTTATTTATGGTTGAATTATATTTAAATACTTCATAATTATTTGTAAAGAGTTTGTGAATTCATAATGCATATCACATGGGAGTTCCAAACCATGTGTGCATCAGGGCCTATTTTCATATACCAGATTACCCTGAATTAGGCTAGAAACATCATGTATGAGTCGTTACCCCTATGTAGATTATTTCCAGAGCCACATCCATTTGGTGTATCTACAATGGGATGTATTTATTGGAAACCAATCACTCTATACTTCCCAAAAATTCTAGGGAATTTTCAATTAGGTTAACTCATACGTATACTTATCCTTAGAGACACCCCTAAACGTATCCTGAGAAATATACATAGGGATATCAATAGTGTTTTCTCATTCTAGATTCCAAAGGTTGACTAAACCTTTCCTATGATACCAACTATAGAATTATTGGCTTCAAATACAATTTCATTACATCATTTTAGATTAATATGTTGTACATTACCAAAATACATGCCTGAGGACTGATTCACACTCAAATTTACCCAAAATAATATGGTAGGACGATCCTTGTATTCTAGCTTGGGTTATCGAATACTCAGAAACATAAGAAGTACCTACAGACACGTACATTATATGGATTGTTTTTGGGTATAAAGTGGAAAAATTTGGTCAATTTAAGAAGGTTTTAAAGGATCACTAATAGATTTATGTTAATTCAAATTAAGTTAATGAGTTGATCATAGGTGATCACTCTGGGTGGATAGGATGAATTCATTTTTTAATGATTTCAATTTCATATATTTTAGACGGGTTCATTTAAGAAGCTCAAAAAAAATCATCACTTACTGGTTTAATTCCTACACACCCTAATACTAATCGCCTATACACCTGAAGGATAAAGGTTTATGAGCACTCTAATGTAAATTATTTTATTATCACTTAATGTATGTGGCCTTAAAATCCAATAAGGGCGAAGAAGTTTTAAAATCGTCATATAATAATCTCAATTAAAAGAAAAGAGTATACATTAATGGGTTGATAAATAAAATCCAGTCCATCCCCTTACTTCTCCCATGGAACAACCCATAAGTGGTTTAGAGCTCCACTGATAACATGTCTTCAACGGAAGTGGGAAGTATACTTACAAAGGTGGAATTGAAGAAGTAAAAACAACAACAAAAATCGATCACTCCACCGTTGTGTGATAAATATCACACAAGGTTTGGTATGAACAAGTTCACACCTTGAGGCAACGGTATCAAAGTGATAAAAGAAGAATAGAAAAATATAATATGAAAACTTTTATAAAGAAGATAAGGTAATTATTGGAACTTACAATTGAGGGAAAGAGTTTACCACATCAAATTGGAAGCATAACATTAAGATGAAAAAAATCTCAAATATGATCAACTCCACCACCACCACTACCATAAATTATAATTTTCTAAGACATGGGTCTACCCTTCAATATTACAAGTCTCCTAATTTAATTTTGGTAGGACATAGGTGGGTGGAAAGCTTGTGTAATTTGGACTTTTCCACTCTTGACCTGAGGTGGCCACCAACTTGCAATCACCGAACAGATGCCCATAGAATAACTTCTAGATGGATCACTTGGAGTAAGACATTGCAGAAAAACATAAATCTTAGGATGTTCCCTAACAGTATATAATGTTTCAGCCAAAAATTGTTTATGGTGGACGAGGTATGTGTAAAATGGTGGTCTGTTTTTCTGGGCCGCAGAATCTGGCCCAGAATTTTATCTTCAACTTGGGATGCCTGTATAACCACAATGGAAGCTGAATATGCACTGGATCTTATATAAAAACATGTTCTTATATATTTATTCTATAATACAATTAAATTTGGGCTTCATTGGGCCTCTATTATGGTCCCCACATTCTCATCAGTGGGCTGGTGTCTAATCTGCCTTCTCCAGAATTGTTTGCATGAAATCCCATTTTGGTGGTCTTCCAATGTGAATCTTCCAACACTCCACAAGTATGAATTGTCCCGAATATATTTATAAATCTGAAAATTAAATATGAAAATAAAATCAAGATCATTGGGTACATTAAAGTATGTTAAAAATTTTACCACATATTAGTGCATTTTAAGAAGGAATTACAATCATAATGTGAAATGATGGTCAAAGTGTAAAATGCACTAAAAATGGTGTTAATGAATAATAAAGCCCAGAAATATTATATATATTAACAATGAATATTAGACTCACTTAGTGTCTAATCACACCCCCAACATTAGTTTTTCTAGTGCCGAGGAAAAAATATATCAACAAAATGAAATTCTAATTTCCTTTTCTGAAAACATTTTAATCCACAGTGATCACCAAAAACCTTATACTAAAATATCATGAAACCCATCAAAATATTTTAATAAAATATAGTTTCATTATAATATCCAAATCCCAAGACCATTCTTTTGTTCAAATTCATTTCCATATTTCATCCAATATCAATTATGTATGAGGATGTGTTGTGTATCACAATAAACATGGGGGTTCATCTTTATTCAAGGGGGAAATGATGGAAGCACTAGGTGGAATCACATTTCAAAATTAAGATGAGTATTAAATTTTTTATTGTATTAATTTTTTATTGTTTTTATTTTTCCATTTTTCCATGGTAATTGAAGTTTCACTCATAAGATTCAACCCCTGTAGAGAGACTTTGTCGATGACTCCCAGGCTCAAAGACCATAGGGCACCAAGTGAAGGCCACATACTTGGGCATCATCTCGAGTTAACTCAGTCAAAAACAAATTCAAATTACCAAAAATATAGATAAAAATACCAACTTTGGGCCATATAACTATGGAGTCATGATCCCCAAGGGCCAAAAGTCACGCATTTGGTCATTTCATTACTCTACGCACAATTTTATTGTTTTCATTTAGTTTTTCTTAATTTTTTTATTGAAAACTAATATCAAAACTAAAATTATCACCAAACCTATGCTATTTATTTGGGGGACCCCATGAACTCAAACTAATACCCCACTATCCAAAGGATGTGGATTTTCATCTTTTTTTTATTTGGATAAAAATATAAATGATGAAATATCACATTGGACAACCACACCTTCCAAAATATATGTTCATGAGATTATAAAAGGATTAAAATCAGAATCTGGTAATGATAAATTATTTGATATTAAGTTTCAAAGTGTGAAATATGTATTACCATGTTCAATGTTAAAGGAATTTTTCTTTCCATTTACACGTTATTTTTCAAATCATTCAATTTTTTTGACCCAAAAGTATTTTATATATTATGTCCCTCCCAACTTAAAATAACATTGTCCCCAATGTTTAAGGAAATGAAAATTTAGGAGGTAGAGGTAGAGAATGAGAGTTCAAAAAGGAAATTTTAAATTTGGATCATCGAATAAAGTCACCTGGTGGTTGAAGTTGAAATTCTTTCTGATCCCTTTGAATCCCTTGATATCAATGTCACTCTTTGAATTCCCTAGTGGAAAAAAAGAAAAACAAACAAACAAAACAAAAAAAAAAGAAATTATATATATATATATTTATATAATAAATAAAGTAAAATATAAGTATATATATAAAAATTATAGAATATGGAAGAACAAAAAGTCGTAGGTTAGTGGTAAGCGTGCACCCCTGTCTCCCTTCGGTCCCAGGTTTGAATCCCCATGGCTTCACCGGTTATGATGGGGTTTGACCCACGACCCATGACGTGCCCCTTTTATTATTTATGATTTTTTTATTTTTATTTTAATCTAAAATAACATGAAAATAAAACAAACTGATGATACATTGTTTTCTTTTTAAATTTCGGGGTATGGTATTACTCAGGGATCACACCACGTGACACAGATGAATATGGTGCTCCCCGTTCATACCCATCCATACTCATAATAGAAGAACATGTCAACAGTCGATTTTTTATTATTTCTAAATATAAAAATGATTAATTAATCCTATTTAAAAAATAAATATGATTCCAAAACTATTGGAAACATAAAAACCACGGGTTGCCTCCCGTGTAGCACTTTTTTTAATGTCGTTATCCTGACATGAACCCCCTAACATACCCATGCCAATTTTCAACATTTTAAGGACCCCATATTTCTCCATGTACACTATATTGAGATTGATTATTTTTTTATAATTTTTGTCATGTGAAAACCTATGTTCTATAATGAGTGGTAAAATCAAAAGAATATCAGAAATGGTTGATCCGGTTTTTTTTAGTCTTTCCAAAGACATTAACAATCATTACCTCTTTATTGGATTCAAGAAAGATATTCTGAAAATTGGATGTTTTTCCCTATCCTCAATTAATGGAAACTTGTGGGTGGATGGAAAGTCATTTCTTTCAAGTTCGGTAGGCTAATACTTTCAGACATAGGTTGGGACTTTGAATCAAACTCAGTTTCATTTTCAAAATTTCTAAACAGAATTGGTTCATTTTGAATAAAATATTCAACCAAAAATTGGAAATATCAATTTTAGGAATGGGTATGGACTTATTATTTGTGATTTCTCTCAATGGTTAAATGGTTAGTGTTTTTGAAAAATCTTCAATGGAGTTATACTTAGGAAACTCAATCCATGATGTCAAATTCCCCTATTTTGAATCCAAAATTTCAATTTCATAATGGTTTAAAGACCCTTAAGCAATTCCCCAATCCTATTAATCTATCCCAAATCCAAAGGTTGGTTCTTCAATAAATTCCTGTTGGATTTGTGGGAAACATGAAACATCACATAAGGTTATGGAAGGGAAAATTGGTGTAGGGATGTGTTCCTCATATGTTTTAATGCTTTGTAGTTCTAAACTCAAAGATGAAACCTCAAAATTCATTTTCTCCGTTTGATGACAAAATTTTTCCAGTAATGGTTGTGATCATGATGGGAAAGGGGTTGAGAAATATGGTTTATTCCAGGTGGATAATTAACTTGTTGTAATTGTATAGGGGGGTGTTCATATTGGCTTTGTGGGGATTGAAACATATAATAGGTTGGAGTGTTTTGTGGAGAATAGGAGTTAAAAAATTATGTCTCAATCTGTTGTTGGTTATCCCATTGGTAGAAACAAAAATGATCATTGTACATCTTACTTGGTGTGGGGTGATCAATGTAGGGAGGGGTTCCCCATGTTTGGGTCTGTTCAAAAGGTATTTCCATTGGAGTAAAATCAGTGATGAGAATAGAAAAGTGGGGTGATAAAAGGATGATAGTTTCTAAGATAATTTACTTAGTTCCCTAGAAATGGCGCGAAAATTTGATTCACGCTCAAATTTACCCAAAAGAAGAAGGTAGGACGATTTTTGTAGTCTAGCTTGGGTTATCGAATCCTCAAAGACCTAAGAAGTAACTACAGACACGTACATTATATGGATTGTTTTGGCTATGAATTGGATAACATGGCTTGATTTATGATTGTTTTAACGGATCACTAACAGATTTATGTTAATTCAAATTAAGGTAATGAGTTGATCCTAGGTTATCACTCGGGGTCGATAAGATGAATTCATTTTATAATTATTTCAATTTCTTTTATTTGAGATGAGTTTATTTAAGAAGATCAAACAAAATCATCACTTACCAGTTTAATTCATACAAAAACTAATACTAATAACCTATACACTTGAATGATCAATGTTTACGAGCACTCCACGGTTAAGGATTGTATTTGCACTTGAAGTTTGTGGCCTTAAAATTCAACAAGGACGAAGAAGATTTAAAATCATCAAATAAAAATATCAACTAAAATAAGTGAGTATACATTAATGGGGTGATAAATAACATCCAATCTAGCCCCTTTCTATTTCCTTGGATCATCCCATAAGTGGGTTAGCCCTCCCTTGATGACATGTCTTCAACGGAAGTGAGAAGTAGAAATACGAAGGTGGAATTGAAGAAGTAAAAACAACAACAAAAATTGATCACTCCACCGTTGTGTGATAAATATCACCGAAGGTTTGGTATGAACAAGTTCACACCATGAGGGAATGACATAATAATGAGAAGAATAATAATAGAAAAATATAATGTGAATAACTTTTATAGAAAAGATAAGGTAATTAAAGAAACTTACAATTGAGGAAAAGCGTTTGCAACATCAAATTGGCATGATAACATTAAGATGAAAACAAAGCTCAAAGATGATAAACTCCTAAACCACCAATGCCTTAAATAGGATTTTTTTGAAGACTTTGGTGGAGCCTTCAATAGTACAAGTCTCCTAAATTAATTTTGGTAGGCCATAGGTGGGTGGAAAGGTTGTGGAATTTGGACTTTTCCACTCTTGACCCGTTGTGGCAGCCAGCTTGCAACCACCGAGAAAATGCCCCTCGAAGACCTTCTAGAGGGCCGAATTGGAGTGGGCCATAGAAGACAAACATGAATCTCTGGATGTCCCTTAACCGTCTATAACTTGTAAGCCCAAAATAGGTTATGGTATAGTATATATGTGTAAAATGGTGGGTTGTGCTTCTGGGCCGCATAATTTGGCCCAGAATTTTATATTCAACATGGTCTTCCTGAATAACCCCAATGGAGGACAAATTAGCATTGGATTGGAAATATGATTTGTTCATTAATGGTTTCAATAATCCCCTGAAATTTGGGCTTCATTGGGCCCGTATGTTGGGCCCCGCATTCTCATAAGTGGGATGGTGTCCAATCTGCCTTCTCCAGAATTGTTTGCATGAAATCCCATTTTGGTGGTCTTCTATTGTGAATCTTCCAACACTCCACAAGTATGAATTGTTCCCAATATTATTATAAACCTTAAAATTAAATATGAAAATAAAATCAAGATCATTGCGTACTTTAAATGATGTTGAAAACTGTACCACATAATAGTGCATTCTATGAAGGAATTATAATCATAATGTGAAATTATGTTCAATGTGTAAAATGCACAAAAAATGGGGTTTATGAATAATAAATCACATGAATATTATATATATTAAAAATTAATATCAGCCTCATTTAGTGGTTAATCAATGACGATAATAGTTTAGTGTATTTGGATACATCGAAAAATCATATATCCTAGTGGAAGATCTTCAACATCTCCCATAAAGATCTCCACATTTAGTACATCTACCTAAAAAATTTCTTTATAATCGGGGGAAAGGAAACATAAGAATTGGGTGATATCAGATGATTAATAAGAGTAAATTAATGAAATGTGTAAACATAGTTTGAACATTAAGTTATATAACCTGAGAATAACATTTGAAGATCATACCCTACATATTAGAGATCATAAGAGAGATTGAATTTAATAAGACATGAATCATATAGAAATGAGGAATAGAATCCTTGAAAGCATAACTTTGGAATAAAACATGAAATTTTGGAAAACACACAAGAATTTAATATTATCTCCATAGGAGCTAAAGCATTACTTCCAAGACCATCATGGTAGTATGTATTCACACCCAATACCATATTGGTAGTCGTGGATCACTCCCATGTCGATCTCATTAGAATGAGTTCACTCCTCATGCCATCTTGGTAGTCATGGTTCACTCCCATGGACATCATATTAGAATTATTTCACTAATCATTCCATATTTATAGTCATGGTTCACATCCATGGCCATCTTAGTAGCATGAGTTCACATCACATACCATGATGGTAGTCATGGTTCACTCCCATGGAAATCATAGTTGCAAGATTTTACTCCTCATACCATCTTGGTAGTCAAGGTTCACTCCCATATCCATATTAGTAGCCTGATTTCACTCTTCATACCATCTTGTTAGTCATGTATTACTCCCATGGTGGTTGTTAAGGTTTATTCCCCAAACCATATTAGTCTATATAATGAGATATAAATATTTAACCAATGCATTTGAAGGAGATATAAGTCCCAAAAATCTCATAGTGAAATCATACAAACATGTTCCAAAAAATCACAAATACTAATATATTATCCCATGTAATTAAATGAGTATCATAAACATGTAAAGATAATATACCTTGTGGGAAAGATATTGGTTTCATAATAATTTCGTCAAAAACACAATGCATGAAACAGAAATTAATTTCATCAACACATAACCAATTAAAGAGAAATATATTTTTATAAACATATAACCTAGGAAAGAGAAATTGGTCTCATAAAGACCATGAAATTAAGAATAACCCATTCATAGATAGGATGTGAATGGAACTTGTAGATCATTTTCTAGAAGTGAATGAGTAACATCAACGAATTTCATCTTAGATGGAATATAATTTTGAAATATCATTCAATAAAATTCCTTTGACAGATATTGTTTCTTCTTTGAAAATTTCTTTTTAATATATAAAAACATTTGATAATCATTTTCAGAGAAAAAAACATTAAAACTAAAAAATAAGACTTTAAATAATTTGAAAATATTATCCATAAAAAATTTATAAAATAATATTCAAAAAAAATTTAAACCTTGTTCGTCGAAATAATTTTAAAACCAATAGTGAAATCATAAAAATGTATTGAAATTTATTTATTAAAAAATAATTTGAAAACATATAAATTTTTCTTCAAATAAATTTTAAAAACTATTTTCCTAGAAAATACTTATAAAACATATAAATAATGCTTGAAAACATTTTGAAAACAATTTTCCTTGAAAACTATCAAAAAAACTTGAAATATTTTTGAAAATCATTTTTCTTGATAAATAATAAAATATGTTGGAATACGTTTTGAAATATGTTTTCTTAAATACTTATTAAAGAAGCTTAAAATAATTTTCGAAACCATTTTCCCTTGAAAACATACAAAATAAGCTTTAAAACATTTTGAAAAACATTTTATTTGAAAACATCCTTTATAAAAAGTTTCATAAAAAATAACCTTTAAACATGAAAAGATATCTTCAAAGAAATGAAAGTGGATACATCTGTACATTTCAAAAAAGGTAAAAAGTACATTCCTTTTGTATTGTAAAAAGGATATAAAATTGCCTCTTTCAGAATGTGAAACAAATAATCCCTTGAAAACATTGGAAAAACAAATAGGGTAAAAATGAATTTTAACGATCATTGGACATTAGTATAATATTATTGGAAACCCTTTATTAGAAAACATGATTCTAAAGGAACATATATTTCCTACTGAGGATAAGGAAATGTCAATCTTTCATAAAAACACATTCTTAACTATCTTATGTATCAAAGAGTAGAAAATCGAACAACTAAATTAATATAGAATGAATAACAAGATGAGAATAAGATCATGAATTCCTTGAGATATGGAACTTAATAATTTATCAAAGGAAAAATAAATGTACACAATATCTAATAATGATGAGATTGTCTAAATAAACTCTTATTACTTGGTAACATGGGATTATACTTTCTATGTAAGAAAATGAAATTAAAAGAAGCATAAAATGTCATGAAATGAAAGATATTCATGATATAATATTTAAAATGGTATTATATACACTTAAAAAAAGATTTTAGGTGCA
The DNA here is from genome assembly GCA_963277665.1 of Viscum album. NCBI lineage: Eukaryota > Viridiplantae > Streptophyta > Magnoliopsida > Santalales > Viscaceae > Viscum > Viscum album. Next base: position 305,238,488 of record OY728130.1, read on the forward strand.
TAAAAAATATGACCCTTAATGATGTAAAATTGAGAAAAACTATTTTACTGATTTGGTAACTTTTGAAACATAAACCCCACAAAAGGAGGATCATAATATATATATGTAAATACCCATAGATTTAGGTATAAGAATAATTGGCTAAAATAATCAAAAGTATATACTGAACACAAAAGGAAATATTGGAAACCATAGCTCATAACTCACCAAAGTTAAAATTGACAGGAATTCTCGTTAGCTTGTGTCTTGAATCTCTTCATACCTGAACAAGCTTTCTCTTAATCAGGAAAATCCTTTTGGTTAGTGCCAAAAGGAATTATTTTATTTACTTCTACATAGTAGATGGATTATATTAGGAAGGTATGGATTTTGGGAAGTTTATTGGGTATATAATGGATAAACCTAATAGGTTTCAGAGGTTTGAACTAGTGGGAGAGGTGGTGGCATTTTATTGGGAAGGAAAAGGGCTCACATAGATTTTTTTTTTAAAAGTTCAGTGTACACATATTCGTATGTACAAAAATCATAAAAATCCAATATAAATTAAGAATTCAATGTGTATGACTGAATAATTTTCTTTCAATAGGTTTTTCACTAGTGGATAGGTCATTTGCACCCCTAAGATTGAGTTTTAGTCCCTAATTAAGCTAAATTTGACCTCAATTGTTGTGATTAATATTAATCAATTTTACTAATTTATTTGGAACAAATTTAACATGATCTAATTAATATATTAATATTATAATTTTTAATATGTTTTATGTTGGTGTTTTAAAATTCAGTTTACATAAGTGGAAATATTAAGATCAAAGATAACCCCGCAGATGGGACGATATTATGGATCTTTATGGTAGAAAGAAGTCAAAATATTTGTTAATTTTTTATATTCGATTTCAAATTTAAATTGATTATAATGACTTAAATTTTATTAATACATGTAAAATTTATCTTATGTGACCCTAAAACAAATTTAATTTTCAATTTAGCATTAATAATTATTGAATCAAATATGTAGTTATTAACTAAAACACGGTATTTTTCACTACTAATCAAAAAATGAGGTTTCTCTTAAAAATCCTATATAATAACCCTATGATAATTTTTTTGCTATAAATTAAAAAATTATGAATATTTTAACAAATTAAATTTCAAAATTTGTCTAAAATTAATTTTATTATTAAAATCTATTCATTTCAGAGAACTGTATTTTTATACATTGAAGGCCTTTACCAAAATTCATATATTTCATTATCAGTATGGTTTCTCTATATTAAAAAAATAGAAATTATATGTGAAAAACCATTACTACTGTTCACATAACAAATTTTAACATCCGTGTTATGATTATATCAATTAAAAAAATATAACAATAAAATTATTCTTCATAGAAACATTGGTGTTTCCTACAACGCATGCCTACTTAGTTGTTTAGGTAGGAGAAGAATAGTGGGTATTGCATGTAGCACAAGCAACGTTGGTATTTCAAGTAGTGTAAAACAAGTTAGTGTTGTTTGAGAATTTATGTTTTTCACTTAGATATTTAATATATATATATATATATATAACTATTTCTTGTGTCATGTGAAAAGGAAAATATCAAAATGATAAATTAATTAGAAAAAAATGTTTAAAAAAATCACAGGGTGTTACATACCCCAACACTAGGGGATGCTACCCCAACACCATTAAATCTTCTATATGTAAGCACCACACACTATGTTCACTACCAAAATTATGATCTATGTATTAATCAGATGGAATTAAATAATACTCACCTAAAATGAGATCATCCTCACATGGAATAACATCCTCCTTGGGTAGCTTCCACATGTATTCCCCACATCATCTCTTGTTAGCACATATTTCATGACATGAATGTCAGGTCTACTACTTTCTCTTGGTTCTCACCCTGAGCATGACTCATGTGGTTCTAGAGGTTTGTATCAATAATGACATTCATCCACCTCCACATATGATAATCATCATGATTGTCACCCCCAATGACCATAAATTATCCGCATTGCACCACACCTACACATAAGCCCCAATAATGTACCATGGTCCTCCCCTTTAGGTGTAATTCCCAATACCCCATTCTTAACTATATTGGATTACATTGCCAATTAATTGGGATATGTAAGAATCCTATATAAGTTCTAAACCCAACACTCCATCTATTCCATCCACCCCAAAATTCCATACACACACAACCTATTTTTCCTCCAGTCACCACATCTTACTAAGATCATGCCACCCACCTAGGAACCTTCTATTAATAAGACCCATAGAGTCCAATAATGAAAAATACCATTCAAATGTGCATCTTACATGAATAAAACCCACACCATCCCTCGTTGATGCTTCTTTCGCAGTGCGAGTATCCTTACCACTTGATGTTAAAATACCTGGAGTGGTATTATCACAAAACCATAGAATAGGTCAAAAACCTACGTGGGGTTTGATCCCTATATTCTAAAAAGGGTTTCTAGGAGAATTATTTGAGTTTAAATCCAATGAAATGGTAACCATTGCTGCCCATTCTCTGGGGTTCACTTCCCATATCCTTCATTAAGGGTGTTCTGATCAACTTTCATGGTGTGAAATATTCCACTTATGAGACATTGCTCGTGTATCTTCCTAGAACAGGTTTTATGATCCACCACTCGGAAAACAATCTACTTCTACCTCTTAGAAAAAAACTCATTGATCTACCTCCATTGGGCTATTTGATAAAACACCATTCATACATACAAGATGTTAAACTCACAACATGTCTCATACTGCTACTTCATGCTAAGAATGGGATGCACGACACGAATTACATGAAATATATACACATATAGAATCAGATACATCATTATAAATAGGTGATTACTAACATGAAATCCTTAGAATATATTCCTTTTTTCATTATATACCTCTTGATTGAGACAGGATGTATTGGGTTCCATTATTAATATTCCTAGATGAGATTCTATACTATAAGGAATAATATATGTGACCAATGTACCAAAAATCTAGAAATTCCAGTGATTCCCCACATGGATAGTCTCATGATCAAAGGATGATTCCCTGTCAAGACCTTTTGGAATTTACAAATAGAAGTAGTTTAATTGATTATCATTCACAAAGAGAGGGCATCAAGAATTCATTCCAATAACATGGACTACCAATATGAGGGAGATGTAAACATGTTGAAAAGTTCCAAGGATGAACCCATGGAAGGCGACACCATCATCCCTTCGACTACTTTTGATCAAGGATCATACATCACTAATGGAATTGATGAATGAATCACACTATTGGAATGTGGTAATGTATGACAATAAATTACAATTCAAATGCAGGTTCAAACACCTGAGGAGGACACGCCATAGAGAAAGAATTGTTAATACATGGTCAGTTATTATTTTAGTCATCATGTGGTCAAAAATCCATGTATTTTTAGTCAAGAATTTCTTCTAATCACATTCTACTTATTATTAGGCAATAGTTATGAAGGCTACATACTTTTAGGAGATATCTAACACCAAATATCAAGATTTAAACATTACATGAAGTATTTATTTGATGATGATGATGTCCTTGATTTTATTACCTATCATTCTATAGAAATTGATGTATTTGGGATGATCAGTGAGGCATCCCTCACTGGGTTTCTAGCGATTTTTAATCTTGATAATTTTATTATCCATGGCTGCAAGAAAATAAGAGGGTTCTGGTATATTTTAGATAGAGTATGATTTATTCATCCCTTCTTAAAATCATGGGAGACCATGATATATATATGATTATTTTCAAGAGATGTTTTGTGGTTTCTCACTATTTATAGGAGGTTCCCGATAGTTCAGGGATTTCCTTGGTGCATGGATGTCTACTACTATAAGTTTGAGAGTGAAAGGTGCAAATTTTTCTTTGACTAGAATTTTACCATTTAATAAGGTAGTTATTAGAGATTTGTATTAGGAAAACTAAAAGGAATGTCTAAAATGTTGGTCCATTTTCTAGATCTCACAGAACCCACCTAGAAACGTCATTGGAATAATTTATTTTTGTAAATAATCCCATAGATTTTCAGTATAGAGTTTAAGTAGTTTCTACTGAAAGACAAGGTCTCTAAGTGAATAGGTTAATTATTTCCATCTAAAAATGATGTAATACACCCTCCCATATCCACTTTTTATATAGTTACATAGGAAAAAAATGTTCTTTTCTATAGAGTGGAGATGAAATGATAATGAAATTGATGTAGAAGATCTTTCATCCCATGAAAAATATTTCTAGAATACTTTTGTACCAAATAAAGGCTACCACTATTAGAATCTGTAAAAAACACCTCATCTTGGTCTGCCCTATTGATCCAGAGGGCCCTTTATCAGATAAAACTTGGATCCAAAGTGTGTGAGATATTGTTTGATGTCTCCATTACTATCAAAGGTGGATAGATTTGGATTTCCAAAATTGGGTGGGGGGAGATCGTAAGCCAACAACTTGAGATATGGCTTTAATTCAGACTGAACTGGTGTATATTTCACTTCTATGTATTCTATTAGAGTACCGAGGGATTTGATGATGTTAAGACGCTATGTGGGCACTACTGTATGAGACACCTCCCATCTATATGTAGTGGGCGGGTATTGTGGGGGTGGACTTCCCATTGTCTCATGCAGATTCCTGATTCAAACTAAGACTGGATGATTTCCTGGGTGAGGGAGAGTCAGTTTTCTCAATAGAAGAAATTCCTGATCATTTTAAAATTACTCATTTATATAGACCTGATTCTTAGATCCAAAGCCTGTCCGATTCTCAAATTCAACTCTAGATGTGGGATTAGCACTTATAGGGGGAGGTATATTCACCTTAGCCTGAAGAAGATACCTAGTGTGAATATTTCCCCTAAGTGACCTCCCCTTGTGGTATATTTTCTATTTTCTATCCCTCTGCATTTGCGTCTTTCTGCATAATATTTGTCACTTTGACAATGACGATAAAGAGGTGTATAAGGAATGGTGATTGTGCAACAAATTACAATAGAACAGAATAATTCTACACTACCTTCATTTGGTTCATTATTCACACACTTTTCTATATTTAAAATTTTTGGCATGTTACTCTGGTGGTGTTAGATTATATCATCATACACACCTCCAATATCATTTCTATGAAGAGTGACCTTGAGTTATTTTATCGTCAGGATTTCCAAATGGGCCCCACTTAGTTGTTGGTATTCTTGCAGCAAGATAAACAAAAGAGATATCGTCCATTCATTTTTACCTCTAAAGTAGAAGAATTCTGATTGTCTCAGTGGAGATGGTTATGATTAAAATATCCATATCCCTGTGGGATAAGTAATATTTGAGGCCATAATTGGAATTAACTAATCTTATTGTTGATGATCCAATAATTTTGTTTTAGGGTTTGACTACTCCTGATATGTAAATTGAGATATAAATACCCCCATTCAAGTAGGTCTTGGATAATCTGTAATCTCTGTTAGTTTCCCTAGGACCTTCTCATGAGATGATGAACATGAGGATTATGGTTGATAAATTAATTCTGCCACCAGAGTGGGATGGTGTCTTTTGAAACTCATGCAGATGTGACTTGAATCCTCTAAGGAATTGATGATCTGAGGGGTAGAGGTACTGGTAGATATACCCCCAACATTAATGGTTGGGTTATCTCCTATACGGTGGATACATTAACAACAACTAAAACTCATTTGATGCAGTTAATTTTTGTTATTGTGGGAGCTAGATGCAATGGAATCCCATGAAGTGATTCTATTTTTACATGAATATTTCAAGTTGATCATATATTTTTATTCCATGTATAAAATTAGTTATCATTGATTTTAAGGGAAAATTTTAAAGTCATTTTGACTATCCTATATTTCACCCGTCCATGAATATGAACATCTGGAGATGCAATAGAAATCACCTAGAAGAGTGTCATCACAATGCAAAGACAAAAACATCATAGGCATTTATCATGATCTTCTACTCATGGGTTCTAGTACATGGAATGTGTGGTAATGCACGACTAAAAATAGAGTGTATTGATTAGATGGAAGTGATAATTTTATCCTGAATAGGGGATATGTCTATCAATCAGTCACTGATGAGAAGACCACATATTTTTGAATTGATAAGGCATGAACCATTTTTCTAACTCATTTTGACCTCAATTCTAGAAGTGGAGAGGGGGAAGAATAGGGTCGGAGGTTGCTTCTGGATAACAATCTATATTTATAAATTTCATTCTCCAATTTATTAGACTTATAAGCCTCCATATGGCCAGAATACAGAATACTCTTCATGGGGTCTCCTTCTGACAATTGTGAAGTGCTACTAGAATTTAATGGGGAAATATTTTTGGTTATCCCAGATGATTCAACTAACTTTATATATGAGTAAATATTATTTTTGACATCTATTGGCATGAAGGTTAATAAGTAAGGTTTGGATTTCTTATTCCGTTGTAGATATCAACATTTGGATGTTGACCATGACAAATGTGAGGAGTAGAGTCCTTGTGATCCATCTCCACACTACCGGGAGGAGGACAATCATGTTAATGATCATCTTCTACTTTTTCTGAATTGGTGATAGACCATTGGGGTTTTGATAATATGTATTGAATGGAATAAAGGATACAATAACTGAATATATTAGGAATATGGGCCTAATTGTGCATTGTAGAAAGAATATTCCAACCATCCTTTTGAAATTGTGCTAGGATTTGAGCCTATTATATAATGTTTATTGTAACTTATTGATAAAAATATATTTTTTGGTTCTGTAAGACTTCATTTGAGAGGATTTTGGAATATCCCAATGAGGTTACACATTATGGATATGAATACGAGCCTTTATCTTGGAATGTTCAATTGTCACATGGTGAGCCTAAGCTATAATGATGATATGATCCTGATCTAAGGCAATTAGAGTATTCTGATGGGAATATTTTATAGTAATATGAGCCTCTCTCAATCTATGTTATACTCTCACATGCTGAGACCCAAAAAAATTGTGGTCATAATATAGATCGTATTCCTTTGGAGTATTACATAAGGCTTTTTAAAGAATCTCAGTCCCTTATCCTGAGGCATGTGCGACATTAACCTAGTGATCCCTAGATTGAAGGAGATTATGATCCTAGTCTTGTGCCTCTTCCTTTTCCAAGATATACTTATAATCATTCTACAAGTAAGAATGATTGTGTGCTGGATCCATAGAAACTTATTGTTCATAATTATTAGAGTGTTATGATGTCCTAGTTATAGGGATATAAATATCTATCTATCCATATATCATTCCAGAGATGGAATATACTGCTAGAGTTCCATTGTTATTTCTATGTTGTAATGGAATTTTGGAAAAGTTTACATAGAGGTATAAGAATTCACATTTTTAATCTCCACTATATAATAGTTGATATCATTGATATATTATTGGATATGATCCCATTTCTGTTCTCCATGATCCATCTTAATACGTCAATATAATTCATGCATAGTGCTAGGGATATGGGACTCCCCCATGCCTAATGCGGGAATATTCCTATAGACTTGTTTCAAATGGCAAAGGATATGAGCCTACTCACTGTTTACATTCAGAATATGTTATAAGACATAGTTATTAGATGTGGGGGTTTCAACCCACTCCTAGATATCCAACGCCTTCCACAACTTATGTGTCTACATTGTTTCTAGTGAATGGGCATCAAAGGTGGTTGTGTGTCAGGTTGTACCATTTGTAGGTGACTAATGGGTATCAGTGGGAATGTTCTAGTGATGAGAATTTATAAAAAACCCTCCTATGAATCCATTGAACAAGAAGGGAGATATAGTTAACTCACTAGACCACCTTCATTAGATATTGGAGGTGCTGATTTTCTCTATCCGATGATAAGATCCCAGAATGGTTGGTTATGGAAAAGAGGGCACCTAGCTTAGCTGCAGATTTACTTGGAATATATGAACACATCATATTTAGAACTAGGAGACCCCAACGATATTTTTAAGGGTTTGAATTATACCATGTGTATGGTAGTGTTGTACTATTGAGTTATCCACCAAATTTTGAAGCTATTAGGCAGGTGAGGTCATTTATGACCTATGGGGGTTGCATCAACATCTAACCTACTAGATCGATTGCTATAAAATGATATTTTCTCAGATTAGGGTGCAATTTATGAGAGAAGTATCTAAATTCATGCATAAAACAAGGAATACATGAATTTTTAGTGAAATATCATTGGCATTATGCATCTCAATCGGCTATCCATGGTTAACACAATTGTTCTTTTATTTCTAATTTGTCCATTCTTATTTCATGGAAATTTAAAAATGACGAGGGACATATTTCAGGGGGACCCCAATTATAGAAGATAAAGTATAAGGTTTATTTATTTATTATAAATATTGTTTATGTGTGATATTCTTATAGAGTGGCCTAACTTGTGGAAAACCAACCATACCTCTATTTTAGGGTTTTTCTCAGGCCCAATGCTATTATTCTTACATAGAATATGCATAAAAATAATTCTCGATGCATGATAAACTTATTATTACATTATTTGAAGGATTTATGTTAGTTTTAATAATTTTTTTGATTGATGAGTGAATGAATGGGGTGAATTTGGATTATCTTGAGGATTGATTGTAAGGGGTTAATTTCATTCACAATCATTGATGTTGTGACACAAATGTCACTCCTAAGGTAATCTCCCAATGGTTCCCCCATCCATAAATGATTATAATCCTTCCTTCCAAATTTAGGAGGTTGGTTTGGGTTTCAGGTTCAATTGAACATAGGGACTCGCAATGGTCAAGAGGATGGGAGGTCAGGCTCATCACACCATTTTTTGGGGGAATTGTTTCATACATTGGGACTCTCTTATAGATTTATGATATGTTCTAGAATATATTCATAATCCAAATATAGTACTGGTTACCTAAAAACCTGATCATAGGTTATTAGATTTTATGTCCACAAGAAGGGAATATCATTAGTGAATCCATTTTTATGTATCCTAGGTTCTTCATCCATTTCTTAATAATGAATTGGGTTTTATTTGTTGAAGCTAAATAACCAAGAAATTCAGAATTTGATTCCATGTAGGTAGGTGGTTCATATTACAAGGAGGGGATTGATCCATTATGAGGAATCCCACCAATAATATTTAGTACAGGGCTGAAAACCCACATATTTAATTAACCCATGTAGTTAAACATCATGTGAAAATGACATATGTGAGATCACTTAGGTAACACATATTTCAGACCGAGTCATGAGGAGACACCCTATATATCCCTATTAAAGAGGGAATATGAGTGATCATTGTTTGATTATTCCCTTGGAAGGTAGATTCCCTTATATGTGGTATTTTTATATCATGCCACTCAACAGGGATTATATACTAACATTTCCCTGGATGGTGGAGATTAAAAATGTCAATTATATGACTATTTCACCTCCCTAAGCCCTTGTGATATATGATCAGGGTGAAAAATAAGTGATATCATGTAATTTTTTGACACTATATGAGGATTTGGTGCTTTTTTTATTAGACTTTTCTTGGGATGTATTAATATTGATCTTCGACCTCAAGGAGGCATCCTACGTATGTTGGTTATGGTAGGAATAAGATTCATGTGATTTTAGTTGGCTTATCAATCCACTAATTGTTGAGGTATAATTATATGACCATGGTAATGGTAGGGTCTCAATGATTGAAATGTAGTAGACATCGGGGAAATTCCCCAAATTTGGTTCCCACTTGAGTTTGGCTCTTAATATGGAGCCCAATGTGTCCTATTTTTTTCCAGGAATTTGATTCACCATAGTTTGGTTGATTGGATCTTACAAACTAAGGTATCCCTTCATAAATGATATAATCATTACAACTCCCTAATATCCTTTTAGTTATGATCTATCTAGGAAACAATGGATGGAAAATAATCTATCTCATTGCATGTGAATGTTGTAATTATGTGCTAGTATTTCCCTTGGGATTCTTGATAGAGGGCTCGAGCATTAGGGAGGATTCTTAAATATCCTTTTTATGGAAAAAATTAGATTCAACGCAGTTCCTTTGATTTAGACCTTCACATTGGACTCTCCATTCTGATCGGGACATACACATTAATGATATACAAGGTTATCAAGTCTTGGGATGCTTGTTTGACCTCATATAATTTTATGCCTAACCTTCATTATTTTATAATTAACATGACTTGATTGTTGGTCCCAACATGCCAAAGATGTCAATAAATTTCTAGTTATATTTCACACATGTCCAAATACAATTTTTATCCAGTTAGATTTTCCTAGGGATGTCACATATCCTGGATGGCATGTTTGACTACTATTGTATGATCATCACTAAATTGTCCATAGGATATCATAAAACTTAACTATCTCATCCTAGAAACCATCGCATGGCCCATGTTGACATTGTTATTGGGTGTCACATGATCCAACTGACTTCACCTGAGGTGATTGTTAATTCTTTATGACATGCAAGGAGGGAATCATGAGAGTTATTAGGACATGTTTAAAGGGTGAAACAAGATCCAACATGACATGTATGGAGGAAATATCAATATGTAGATGGCATGCCTGTCGGGTGTCTCGAGAGTTAGTAGAAATGCCTAAGTTCTATCACAAAAATCAGTTGACATGTAATTGTGTCACCATATGAGTCATGTTACATTTCCTAAGGAAACTATATGGTCTGGATGTCAATCTAGTGGAATTCACAACACTTGGGTAGAATACTCGGGGGGGGGGCATGCTACTTGAATTGATATGTCCATTTGGCTTTTCATGATCCTAATAGTATACCAAAGGTGAATCACGATATCTGTGATACATTTCATGATGTTTTTTCCTGAGTTTGGCTATTCACATAATGAACATGAGGATAAACATATAAATTATTCTAATAATTTTACCATCTTTTATTCTTCACACAATAATTTTATTGCAAATTACTTATATTTGTTCATTGATATCGTACTTGTCTCACATGATCTAGAATATATGAATTATGTTCCTTAAATAACCAACAAAAATACATTCTTGTGAACTATGAGTGATCACATGAAGTGCTCATATGTGATTCTAGATCACTCTAGTTTTTCTTCATATCATACATGATGTGAAGCTATTTCGGTTGTAGGATGATCTATTCTAGAAATTCCACACTAGTGCCTGGGTTTTCTAGTTTTATGTTCCTAGAAAAAATTCTCTACGTTTTTTATACTAGAGTTGGTGATTTATAAGCCTCCCCACCCTGATTATTTTCTGCTTTTGGAAGTGAATATCTATTAAATCAAGGTTGGAGTCAGTGGAGGGATTTTACATCATGTGTTTCATGAGATCCCACCATTGGTCATTCATAGAGCATCACATGAATTTTAAAGACTGTTATACCATCCATAAATCACATCATTTATTGTTTCATATCCAATTAATGGGGTCATGTATAATCAAAGAGACATTCCGTGGGGTTTCCACATTTTTAGAATTATATGCAGAAGGGTATTTGCGAGACAAGGAAGCTTGTGAATAGCACTTCCCATGATCATATGTGACTTGTATGGTACCTTTCGCCAAACATGTATGGCTTTCTAGGGGACCTTCGTTATCTTAGATTTTCATGTCAAATGGGTTATCTGGACCGTGTTGTGGAAATCCAAGGTGTGTCATGTAATTATTATGATAGTAATAAGATCCCTTCAGTTACCTATTTATTTTAATGTTCTTTTTAGAAAGGTTGGGGATCTCGTGAGGTTGTAGGAGTGTTGTCAAAGACAATCACTCTATCTGTTAGGGATACATCATGTGACCAACATATGTTTTTATGGAGATGCATAATAATTTCTATGATAATTTCAATCATTTTTCTTTATATATCCAAATGTGTAGTATGTAGTCACTTAGATATGTATCAGGCCCTCCACATGATCTTGATAACATGCCCCGAGGCTTTATTGAGGTGATGTGGACATGTTTCCAGGTTATTAAGATGTCCTGAAAATTTCCTAGGGCATGTATCATGATGTTTTATGACCACAATAGACTCCCTCCCTCCACCTATTTATTCAATTTGTTTATTTAAAAAGGCATTGGGTTTTAAACCTTTTCTTTAATTTTTTGGGTACAATCATTATCCCCATCGGTGATGTGTCTCAAGAGTTTTATGACTGCACGAGGCCCCATCCTTCTAGATATTTCCTCCCTATTTTCGGAGGTTTTTTGGATGGTTTTTCAGGAATCCAACAATTGGAATGTCATATAATAGGGATGATCATTACAATAAGCTACCGCACAATCACTGATTGCCTATGTGCCTTTAGAATAATAATGAGTCTTTTTCAATGGGGGTTTTATGGGATCTTACATAGGCTATTTTATGTGTGTGAGTGTTCATAGGACCTTTTTTAGGTCATGTGATCACATGTGTGTTAGAGATTCAAACGATATATGTGATCATGTTCACATTCTTATTCCATTTATCTATGGGGAAAGGAATACCCATATTCAAGTATTCATTCCTTTGGGGGTTTTTTAACTCTCATTTGGTGAGTATCACCAATAGGTGGAATGTAGAAACACAAACCAATATTTGTTAATATTGTTTACCCCCATGGTCGATGGTCAATATACCATCCTATAAATAAAATAACCATTTGATAAATCTCATGATTATGATATAATGTTATTTTATTATGTTTCATGGTTATTTCATTTTATATTTTTTTCTCAGTCATATGGATTAATAAATTAAAAACCTTGCAAGATAGAACAAAAATAAATTGGCTTATGTGTAAATATTATCGAAGTCAAGGTTAATAAATTATGAAAATCCACATAATAGTAAAAATAATGTAATAAAGATAAAAATTTGTAATTAATGAATATAATATAATATCCCTCGTATATATGTATATATATATATTACATTGGAATAGACTTTCACTCATTTAGTTAAAATCGAACATGAGTTCAAAGTGCATGACCCGCCAATGTTCGGGTACTTCTAATTATTATGGAATTATGACATGATTTTTTTGGTTTTAAATAACATAGATCACATCAAAATTTGACTACTAGAGTAGTACATGGTGTAAATGAAAGAAAATGGTTGTGGAAATTCAATTTAGGGATTTTGGGATTGGGGAGTTCAATCATCATATGAAGTAACTATGTGTTAATGCAGTTGGAATTTGGGATGCCTTCCAAAACCACTTAAAATTTCAAGAATGGATAATGTCACAGTGATGAGAAGGGGAATGAGAATCATTTACACTATAATTTTGAAACATGATATATGAATCCAATTGTGAGGGATATTGGGTTTCAATAAAATAGTGGGGGATTAATAAAAAAATAATTATTTATTTATATAAATATTATAATGATAATATAGTAAAAAAACACATATTATTTATCGTTTTAGATTTAAAAATTACTTCAAACATATCACCATAATCCATAATTGAAAATGATAACCATTTCATCAATACAAATTTGCAATAATGGAAATGGAACTTATGTGTTATCCTACACCATGAAAGAAAATTGTATATGATAGAAGAATATATTCCGGAAGTGTTTGGTAATGAGGGTAGTAAGGAATAGTAAGAGGTATATGAGAATAATTTGAATGATGTTCTATATGTTTATTTTTCCATGCAATAATCAATAAACAATGATCTTTTCAAGCTACATGATAACTTAGATGCATATAACATGATTTCTAAACATCTGAATCTCTCTTAAGAGAAGGAAACACAATTGAGATATGATATAACCAATGATCTATATACCACTATGAGTTCGAAAATATACACCTATTAGAACTCAAATATTTTTCATTATTAGATACACCGAAAAATTAGACACATGAGGGATTAAGTATATAGATGAGTTTCTCACATATATCACAGTTTCCTCACTACCCAAGGAATTATTTAGTTTTATTATTATTTATAACATAGGAAATAATTAGAATATTATTTTGGAAAATATTTCTATAATTATGTAAGTGGATAAGTACATTGGGTATGAAAATTCCATGGTCCTTATTGTGAATAAGAAATGTAATAACATGGTGAAGGGGGTCTATGACTCATAAAAAGTCTATAGCTCTAAGTCTCCATCCTTCCAAGAGGAGAAGGACCTCAGGCAGTGTAGGTAAGAGGAGGCATTATGTTATACATGAGGAAAGAAAGGGAACTAGAATAAGAACTACACCTAGAAAGTAGGGGAAGCTAATGGCATAATTGTTATTGAGTTCAATATTTAGATTTATAGACCTTGGTATTAGATACAAATTTTTATGAAAAAATATATATCCAAATTCAAGAAGCAAGTAGATTATGAATGACTGCTAGCATATTCCTTGATTTATGAGCTAAAAATGTGGCTAGGATGGCTTATCAAACCATTGCTGGATAAAACATTCCATTGAAAAGAGTAATGATATTCCTTTTCCGATATTGATATTATTTACTTATTAGTACCATGAATATAATTTCTGATTCATGCCTATATGAATATTTTTTTATTTTCATTTTTGGAAAGAAATTTCATTTACTTTATAAAGAAAACATATCTTATGGTATGGGAAATTTTAATTAAGGTATTTCTGTATTAATTTTTGAAAACTAGGTTTTTGAAATAGATAACAAATCATGTTCACAAGACTCATATAACAAAAATTTACATCCACACCATATTGGTCATATAAATGAGTATCATTTTTAAATGATATGACAAGATGGTTTTTAGAATATTATGATCTAAAACCCCTTGAAATATTTCATTTCTATTTACAAGAAGAAATGTCCAATCAACCGTTCTGTAGACAGGGTGAAAGGACCACAAAGATTCATGGATTGGTACAAAATAATGTGTGTGGACCAATTCTAGTAGAATATAAAGGTTGATATTCTTGCTTAATAACTTTTATTGATGAATTTATTAGATTTGAATATGTCTAATTATTATGGTATAAATTTATTTTCTTTTATAAATTCAATGAAATCTGTAATTATGTAGAGAATTAACTTGGAACAATGATAAATAAGCTTTGATTGGATCAAGGAGGTTAATATCTTAACCAAGTGTTTATCAAAAATCTATTAGTGTTTGAGATTATATCTCAACTCATCCCACCATACACTCCACAATAAGACTATGTTATTAAAAGGTGGATATGTACCTTGTTAGACATGGTATTGTTAATGAGGATTTTGGGAAGTATTCTATTATCATTTGGAGAATATGCATAAAAAACACAGTATAAACACTAAACCGAGAACCATCGAATTTAGCAAGTATAATTATCTTTTAATTACGGATTGGAATGAAATATGTTTTGTTGAATAACTGTTTATGAGGTTGTGGGGAATTTTTTATTGTTGTATGAGGAAAAAAACTAGAACTCTAAGGCCCAAAGTGTTTCTATATTAGGTATTCTAAGGAGAAGTGAGATAAAACCTAAAAAACCCCATAGATAAGAAAGTGAATATCATCATAAAATTTGTCTTTATTGAGAGGGATCACAACCACAATAATGAAAATGATGAATATATTGTATTCCAGTCACTGCAGATAGTGAATAATTATTTGATGAAAATGATGAATATATATCAAAAAAATAGGCATTTTAAATCTTAGAAGCTGCAAGATGGAAGGAATGAATTGTATTTGAAATGGATTCCATGTATGAAATCCAATTTTTGGTTCAGTTCGATGCTCGAGTTATTGTAATGACCATGGGTACAAATGTGTATTTAGGAGAAAAGTGGATATATAAGGTAAGGTAAATACAAAAAAGGCTAGTGAATATAGGGTTTAAATAGTACCAATGAATTCACTAATACAAAACCTTTTCAATATTTTCTATGTTTAAATCCATCATAATTCGACATTAAATAGATTTTTTCCATTCTATGAAATGTGATAGATGGATTTATAAATTGATTTCCTTAATGGGAACCATCAGAAATATTTCTATATGTCATAAACATAAGGGGTTGTTAGTCCAGGTGACACCAAAAGGATTTTCAATTAGTAGATTTCCATTTTAGGTATTTAATCAAGTACCCATATCTTGGAAATTTTGATGAATCTATAAAATAATTTGGATTCTTTATGAATGAATTCGATCTATTTATTTATAATTTGGATAGTTTGAATTAGATAGTTATCCAAGTAGTGTATATTCAAAACATATTACATATTTGAAATGATATAGCAGTCTGATAATATATAAAGGACTTGTAAAATAGGTGTTTGTCCATGTAGTACATAGGTATGTGTACCTATATTCTTAGGATCATGATCATTTTTGATATATCCAAGAGGATTCATGGACTATAAAAAACTACATACATTAACTAGATATTATGGATATTTCATGAATAATAATGAATTTGGGGAATGTGTAACACCCTGAGATTTTGTAAAATATTTTTGAATTAATTTAATCGTTCTAATACTTTTTATTTCACAAATCAATAAAAATTGAATATTTTAATTTAATGAACCATGTTTGGCTTGTGTTATACACACCATCAAGTTAAACACCAGTCACATAAATTATATTTTTTAGCTTTTTATACATGGAGCAATGAGGTTAGCATACATTATATGCAAGACTATCTTTCCTTGATGGCTTGTATAATACGTATGATTGAGCTTTATCAAACAGAAATATATTATTAAAAATGTTATTATTTACTATTATATGATATAACATAGAAAATAAATTTAATATTATATGATTAACTAAATTATAAAAATATATTGTTGAATTAATTTTTTTCTTATTAAGTAGAAATGATTATAGAAACCAAATGAATATAAAAGAAATGATTTTATAAAAGACTGTTTGATGTAAAAAATGAGATATAGTAAAAATAAATTATATAAATTATTATTAGTAAATTTTATTAATTAAATATATATATTTTATATTCAATAAAATATTTTTGATATTCAATCAATTGATTTTATAGGCATAATATGAGAACTGACCAAATATTACACATAAAAACATGTATTTTAATAAAAGCAGTTTTATCGCCTTTTAATAGATAACAGATATTAAATATCGATTTTAGAAGATTAAAAAAATTTATGTGTAAAAATAAATATCATTTTTAAAACATAAACATTAAAATTAGTTTAGGGTTAATTTTCAGAAATTTTCATTGAAGTTTTATTTTTATAATGAATAGTAAAGAATAAAGAATTTTAATTTAGACCATATTTTTTATATAATTTATTTATGTGGTTAAATTATTATTTTAAATGGGTTTATTGTTTAATTGGATAAATTTTCTATCAATTAATATAATTTATTTCATTGTAATAAATTTTATTTTTAATGCAATATAAAAACATAGCAACGGTTTAAAGGTTTTTACTTTAAAACCCTGCATTATTTTCGTATCTACATGATTAAATTTAAATTAACATCATCAAATTATTTTCGTTTTATTTAGAAAAATTTATTTATTATTTTTTATTATAATAAGTTATTATTTATTCCAATGATTAAATTTTTAATACAAAATTTAGACAATGTAATTAAAATTAATTACATCGGTTATGGTAAGATTAATCATAATTAGTGACTAAACCATATCATTAATAGAACAAATGACCTATAAACTTTTCTAAAACATATTGTATAGAAATATTTCTCGAAATCCACCTATTAGTATCCCTAATGGTCTATTTGGAAACTCTAAGAACCTGTAACACATGGGTAACACACAATTCCTTTCAAAAATACCATGTGTGTTATTTCCCTCTATTATACAAAGTTACTCACCCATCCCACTTCCTCACAAAAATAATGATACTATGTATGAACAATATCATAAATAATATATCAAAAATATCCCTACCCTCATAATATTAGCCTATCCTAGGTAATTATTCTATCCCTGAAATCCTTTTGGGGAAAAATAAAAGAATTTAAATGAATAAGAGGTAACATCTTTCCTTAAGCTCTTTATTTTTATTTTTATTCTCCCCCTAAATTATTCTTATTTCATGTTTATATAATAAAAAATATATTATAAATATTAAAATACTTTTTTTATAAGTGTCTGACGTGCACTTACACACACCTTCATTTAATGGGTAATGAACATTGTTTTTACGTGTACGGTGAACTACCGCCTCACAAAACGATGTCGTTCGTTTTAACTTTACCACATATCAAGGTTGGGAATTATAATGAAAAAACTTTTAATATTTAATATTTATGAGATTTAATATGTCTTTATTCTTATTTAATACATCTATAACACATACCTGTATACTTTCCATTTTTTTTGTAAATATGATAACATCATTTGTGGAAGTGTGGACTACCGCCCCCTGAATGTGATGTGATTGATTCACACCATATGTTAAATGTATTGAGAATTATTTTAGGGAATATATATGATATATATGAAATAATAATTCTAATATAATTATAATATATATATAATTAAATTTATATCTTTTAATATGACAATGAAACATAAACAACATTCATGTGTACGTACCACCTACCATCACCATGAACGGTGTATTCCATTTCATAGTTGTATCATAGATAGATATTATATATATATATATATAATGAATAAATATGATATTCATATAATGTTTTATATTATTGAAATATGAAAATTATGATCTCAGTAAGATGATATTAAATAAAAAGTCAAAACATAAATGAAAAATAAAGCAGATATTACCTGAAACATAACATTAACATGGAGTCGATGATAAACTATTTATATAAGTAATAATAAATTAATATATTATATTATATATAATAATTTTTTTCATTCATAGATTTATAATAAACTAATATTTAATAAAATTGGATGTCTGAATATGTACAAATAATGTCAAGACATAAGGTAATGGAATTTCATATCACTTTTTATTTATATGAGATAAATTCTATATTTACACCTTACATCTTTTGTATGGTGTATATACTACCTTATTAAATGATATATCACAAATTTTATTTATTTAATTTTGTGAAAATCATAAAATTGATGTTATTATTTCATTGGGATCATGCTTTCTAAGTTACTCAAGTAGTAATGGTTTTCTCGTATCACTTTTATTTTTCATGAGACAAAATCCATGTTCACCTGGTATTTCAGATATGTTGTGAGTATACTTACCATGGATTTATTCTATGATTATTATACAAATATTTATAGGTATTTACATATCAATTTGATTATATTTCTATCATAGTTTTTAAGTTTCAAATGTTACAAAATTGGTAATGTAATTTTGTTTCCATTTTTCTTCCTTGAGATAGATGCCATATTATGAACCTATATTTTTATAGGAGGAATATATATTTATTTTAAACATGTTATATCATGAATCAGATTATTTTCATGATATATTTTGTATCATGTAATTTTATTCTTTCTATTTTGTTATGATTTAATGGTACCAAACTTATAATGGTTTATATCTTCAATCTCATTGTCTATCAAGATTGTTTATGATTATGCTTCCATTGAATAAATATTATAATCAATCCCTCATGAACTCTCATGAATTTTCATACCCTCTATATATGAATGTTATATCAATGTAATAGTATAATATTTTCCACTCTTTATTAGTATGAACAATTTAGAAAATGTTTTTATGAAAATCAGACTTAATATATTTTTTCAGTCAAAAATATGTGTTCTTTCAAACCCATGTTTTATAAAAAATGTTCTAAAAAATGTTTTAATTTTCAAAAAAAATTTAAACATTTTGAAGCATATTTTTTCTATTTTAAATGAAAAATGTTCTTAAAACATTTTCAATCCTTCTATAGAAGTTTTCAATTTAAAATAATTTGAAAATGATTTCAATAATATTTTACATTTATTTATGGATAATGGTTTTAATAACATTTTCAACATTTGTTTACAATATCTCAAAGAAAAATGATTTAATTTTTTTAAAATATTAATTTTATATGATTTCAATTTAATATTCATGAAAAGGGTTTTGAAAATTTTTTATGAAAAAAAATCCTTTTTGAAGATGAAATTATATTTTCCACATAATTATTTTTTCAAAATTTTATTTCAAAATTATTTTCCATATTAGATGACATCTGTTGATGTTACTCATGAACTTATAAGAAATGATCCAAATGATTCCTTCATATTATTTGATAAATGTTTTATGTTTTTATGGAATTATTCTTATGACACACATTCTTATTTCATGAGTTAAATGGTTTTGAAACCCACTTCTATTCACAAGTTATAGTTTGATGAAATTATTATGATACCTATCTCTTCTCCCTAAGTAATGATATGATGAAATGCTTATGATACCCATTTCATTTTAGGGTTTATGATGTTATGATTTTTCATAATCTTGTTACCTATATATTATGTAATGTTTGTGATCTATATATCCCTCATATGTATCCGTTAATGATCAATGCCTCATTAGTATTAATGTTATTTGTGAAACTGTTTTAATTTTCAAATATGTTATACATAGACTAGTTTGTATGTCTGTATGTTTATGAGTGAATCTGGTTACATGTTCACAATGTTATTAATGGACCTTATTATGTATTCATAATGTTATGTGTGAACTGAATTACATGTTCATATTTTTTTACACGGACTTGGTTTCATGCATGTAAGTTTATGTGCGAACCAAATTACATCTTCACAATGTTATGTGTAAACCTGATTTCATGTTAACAACATTATTTATAGACCTGGTTACATTTATATAAGTCTATTTGAGGGCTTTATTTTTTTCATAACATAATGAGTGAAACAATATATATTTATACTAGTTCATAATGTTATATGTTGATGTGTTTTCTACAATTCCATGTCATATTCATAGGTTACGATTTGATAGATTATATTCCCAATTATATTATGATTCATGTAAAATGAACTATTATTATTTATGAAAATATTCCTTATTATGATCATTAATATGTAGGTAATGTTCTTCTAAAGATACAATCAGGTTCTTGTACCCTTATGAACAGGTTATGCTTACGTATTTTTTTGTTTACCCCTAGTGAGAATTTGTACTCACCCCTTTCTTATATAGACTTTCACAAAGATATAAAGAATGGGTTTTTAGTATAATTTATAAAGGATGAGACATTCATGGGAAACATTGAATATTTTTTTGTGAGAATAATTTTGTTTAACATTTCTAATGGTACAAAACTAATATGAAATCTAGGAGTTTTTTATAAATGTATAAGTGTTTCGTAAAAATGATGTAATTGATATGTTCATTAATACTGGTTTGCTATATTTTGTATCAGATAAATGGTTTAGTTAAAATTTTGAATATATTATGAGAAAACATTAGTGATATCCCTTGGAATAATTCTATGGATATGCATTGGGATGTCTCTGAGGATATGATTTATGATGAGGAAGTGTATGAGAAAATTTCATTGAATTTTGGTGAAGGATATAGAGAGTAGTTTCCAAGAAATGAATCCTTGTCTGTATACTAAATGTTGACATGGTTCTAGAGAAGACGAACCTATGAGTAATAACTTTGACATGATACATTGGTTTTGACACAAGCATGACCTTGCACATGAAAACATGCCTTACTTTGCACCTATTTTGACTCCCCTGAGGGATATTCTTTGGGAATTAAAGAACTCTTCACAAACCATCATGAATGATTTAAAAATAAGTTTTCTATGAATAACCAAGGATAAACCAAGAGTTACATCCATTTAAAAGTAGGTTTTAGGATTTAGACATCCTATATTTTTTTTATGATTATGTGGTTTTATTTTACAATATGTGTTTCCCATCATATGATTTTTGGTTTTAGTCAATAGAGAGAAATCGAAGGAAAATGGTGAAAATTTAATGGTTCATATGTGGAAAGTATGGTAATGATGAAAAATATATTTCCCTAGTGGAAATATCATAAAGGGAATCAGTAATGTAGTATGAGTATAGGTTACACTCTGGAGATAATGGCACCACAAGTGACATGTAAAAGGTATGGTATGTTCTTCCATTATTTATTACATTAAACATAAGAATTATGATTATGCTAAAAATGAGGAACATGAATACATGATTTATATTTCATATTCTAGGAATGGGTAATTAAGGTAGAAGATGATGACACAAAATTAATGGATTAAAAATAATGTTGGATGAATGAAGTATTTATGATTTGGAATTGAATGATTATGTTATAAGAATCATGAAATATATAAGCACTTTCATTATATTTTTTCATCAAGGACATAAAATTTTGTGATGAATGGTTCTGAAGACTTATAAATGTGATATTATTATTAATTTAAGGTAACCCATAATGTGTTCATGATGCTAAGATAATTGTTTTTATATTAGATAAAGTGATAATTGATTTGGATAATGTAAATTTGATGTTATAAATGACCATAGAACAAAATAAGGATTTTTGGAAAATGTAGTATATGTCTTCATGGATGAATTTTACAACATCTTGGATTTATTGAATATTTAAAATAATCGTTAAGATAATGAAGCATTCATGTTTTCAAAATGGATTTATGGTAATTGAGGTTATTATAATGTTTTAATAGAATATTTGAAGAAAAATATTTATATATATTGAATGTGATAACCAAGAGATAATTTTTTGATATATGGGGGGATCAATGTTAAGCTGATTTTGTGACCTTATTTCTAATGTTTTTTATTTTAATATTTCATAAGGATTATAAGGTTAGTAATTTATAGAGTGTTTAAGATTAATGTTGTATGAAGATTGTGAGAATATAGTGTTATCGCACCATGTGAGGATTTATTCATATTGGATAACCTATTATAACAACATCATGTTTATGAAAACTGAAGATATATGGGATGGATTATCATGGATATCATGATCTATTAATGTTTTAGTAATGAAAAATTCATTGTCCGTTTTTGAAAATGTCATGATGTTGAAATAGATCAAGGACCAAGAAAGGTTGATATTGTACCAAATCATGTATGTATATATTCTCATGAAATTTCCTCAACTCTAGGGAATAGATCATGAAATTGAAAATTTTATCCTAGTACCTTATTTTATGATAAATCAAATAGCCCATTTGATAATTAAAATTTATGGATTTGTGATTGTTTATATTCTCCTTACGTTATCCTCTACCACTCTCCATCAGAACATGATTATTGGATTTATATTCCATGTCCATGTTTTCACTTCCCTCCAATGTTCTCTTATATGTAATCCCAGTTATATATTACCTTGGGTAACCATTAAGTTTAAACAATTTCCTTTTTATTGGATGTTTTGGTAAAAATTTTAATGATGTGGGTTTCTAGGAATAACGATTTAAATTATTAAACCATTGGAACCCAGAAAAATTTTGATTGTTAAATTCATTTTAATTGTGATAGAATGTTACTCTATAAGTTTTTTTGAAATGTTTTCGAATTAATGTAATCTTTATAATAGGTTTCATTTCATGCTACACTGAAAATCATTTATTTTATATTAAATCATTATTTTGGGTTTGATTTATATGCAAACTTAAGATGATCATGATATACACACAAGATAATGTTTAGATTTATCTACATGGTTTACTAAGGTTAGCTTACATTACCCGTAATGCTAACATTCATTGATGGATTGTGTAACACACAAGACTGAGTTTTAAAAAAAATTATTAAAAAAATTATAATTTAATATTATAATTTATATCCTACCTATTAAATTTATAATTATAGGATAATATAACTTATTAAAATATATAATTTAACTCATTTTTTAACTATTTATTATAAATTAATATAGAATCCATATAAATATAAAGTGAATGATTTTATAAAAGACTAAATTTTTTTGTTCAAGGAAGTTGATAGGAAAAAATATAATTAATAACCATTAGTTAAGGATATTAATTAAATTTAAATGTTATATATTCAATAAAATATTATTTATATCCATCAAATTGATTTTATATGCCAAATATGAGAAGAAACAGAATATTAGACATAAAATCCTATATTTTTATAATTTCATTTTTACAACCTTTTAATGGAGAACATATTTTAAATATATAATATAGATAATTTATAAATTTTAAATTTTAAACAAACTAATTTTTTTAAATAAAAACATAAAAATTTGGATAGGGTGATTTTTTTTGAATTTGTCTGTGATATTTGTTTTACTGAATTGTGAAAAATAATGAATTTTAATTAAAAAATACTACCATGTTAAGTTTATTTACAAGGTAAATAATATTTTTAATTGATTTAATATTTTAATAATATTATATTTTTATCAATTAAACTAATTTGGGATGTTATAATCAATTTAAATTTGAAATTTATTATAAAACCTAGCAAGCATTTCAACACTTTTACTATAAAAACCTGTATTGTCGTTCTGTATGTGGGATTAAATTTAAATTAATTTATACCATTTCTATTATTGGAATTTGGAAAATTTATTACATATTTTTAATAAGAATAAATTTAATTTATAGTAATGTAAAATTATTTTTTTACCAAAAATATTAATGAAAATAATTAAATTTAAATACATCGATTAAGGTAATATTAAGCATAACTAGGGACTAAACCATAGTCACAAAGGAAAATGACCTATAAACTTCAATAAAACCTATTTTTTGGAGATATTTCACCCACTAAACCTCTAATTCTTCATAATCATTCATTTTACACTAGGAGAAGAATAAATAATTAGGGAACACACAATACTTTTCAAAAATACCAAGTGTGTCCTTTCCCTCCACTATAAAAAGGCACTCACCCCACACACTTCCTCACACCCCTAAAGATACTTTAGATCGACTAATATCTTTCCAAATATCTCCTAAACATATCTCTTCACATCCTAGAATAATATCCTTTGGAATATATCCATGCCAGGAATCCCTTCGGAGAAAACAAAAAGAAGTTACCCGAATAAGAGCTAACATCGTTACTTAATCTCTTTAGTTCTATTTTCATTCTCCTCCATCTAAATTATTATTAATTCATGTTTATATTATAAAAAATTTATCCTAAATGTAATGAGATGTTTTTATTCTAAGGTTTAGGACTGAAATTTTACACACATTGATCAAATGGGTAACAATCTTACTGTTTATGTATATAGAAAACTACCACCTCACAAAACAATGTAATTAATTTTTCATTTACCACCCCTCATAGTCAGTAATTATGATATAAAAAATTTAATATATGATAAATATTATTTTTTATGTCTTTATTATTTTTTAATGGTTTTATAACATATATAATTACAATTTTCGTTATTTATAAATACACTAATAGCGTCTGTGGAAGTGTGGACTACCACCTCCTTAGAGTGATTTGATTTTTTCACACTATGCATGGAATTAATTAAAGATGAATTTAGTGAATTTATATGTTATATATGAAATAATAATTATTCTATAATTATTATATCGATATATATATATATATATTTCATTTATATTTCTTTCGTTGATACGACAATAAAACGAAACTAGCATTCATGCGTACGTACAATCTACTGTCAGCATGAATGGAATATTACATTTCTTATGGCTATATTATATATATTACTATAAATTCATATATAGTGAATATATATTATATTAATGAAATGTTTTAAATTCTGTAAATAATTAAATCACGATCAAACTAACATTATCTAGAATAATAAATCAAAACATATACCACAAATTAAGTGGATATGATCAGAAACGAAACCATTACATAGAGTTCTTAAGAAATATATAATATAATGTCATAAAAAAATAAACAATATTTGATATAAAAATATGGTGATTTATTATATTTATAATGAACAAATATTTATTATGTATGAGTTTTAATGACGTGCAATTAATGTTAAGACTTAAGGTAAGGTAATTTAATCTCACTTTTTATTTCTGTGAGACACCTGTCATATTCACCACTCTATTATTTTGTGTGGTGTATATACTTCCTTAGGCCATGTTATATCATTAATATTATTTCTTTAATGATATTAGAAAATTTATATTAATTTTATTCTTTCGTTATGATCAGTATTCTAATGTTACTCAAGTACTAAGGGTTTTCTCATCTAACATTTATTTTCCATCAGACACAATCTATGTTCACCTAATATTTCATATATGTGGTATTTTTACTATTAATGGTTGTATTTTATGATTATTTTACATAAATTTATGGGTATTTACATATCCATTTTATATTCTTTCTTTCAGGGTTGTTTTCAATCAAAAGTTACTGAATCGGTAACGTAATATTTTCCGAATTTGTCTTCCCAAATAAACAAGTCATGTTATACACCAATATTTTTCAATTAGTTTTATATACTACCTTTTGAATTGTAATTTCATGAATATAATTCATTTAATGATATTTTAAGCTTCATTTAATGTAATTCATTCGATTTTATGATGATTTAATATTACCAAAGTGGTAGCAGTTTATAGATTCAATCTCATTGTTTATCAAACTTATTTATGATTATGCTTCCATTAATGAAATATTATGAACCATGTCTCATGATCTCTCATTAATTTTTTACCATATGTATATGAATATCAAATACATGTAATGGTACTATTTTTCTACTCTAAGTTACTTTATATAATTAAGAAAATGTTTTTAGGAATATCTGACTTTATATCTCATTTCTGTCAGAAATTTATGTTCTTTAAAGACCATGTTTCAATAAAATATGTTTAAATATGTTTTAGGTTTAGAAATGTGTTTTAAATGTTTTAATGTTTATTAATACCTTTTGAAGGAATTTTTTTTTTCAACAATATTTTACACTGTCTTTATAAATTCTCAAATAAAAAGCTTATATAAATTATTTCATGTTTCTTTTATATGTTATAACAAAAAAATATCTTCCAAAATTTTTCAGGATTTCAATATAATCATTGAAAAAAAATTCAACATGATTTCAAATATTACTTTCTTTGTTTTCAAGTTTGTTTTCAAGAAAACGTTTTTTAAAATGATTTAAGTTTTATAAATTCTTTTCAAAGAAGATAATATATTTTCCACAATAAGTGTTTTAATAATATTATATTTAAAAATTATTTTCCATCTAAAAATACATCTCTTGATGTTACTCATGCCCTTATAAAAATTTATCCAATGGTTCCAGTCATAATATTTATTAAACATTTTAGTTTTGGATATAATGATTCTTAGGATACATATTTATCTTCCATAGGTTATATGATTTTAAAACCTACTTATTCTCATGGGGATTTCATTGAGGAAATGATTGTGAGACATATATATTTTACATATGTTTTTGATATGATGAATTTATTATGATAACCATTTCATTTAATTTATTATGATATGAATATTATTTATAATGTTGTGGCACATGTATTATATTATGGGTGGGACCTATATCTCCCTCCAATGCATTGTGTAGTGATGGATGAGATATTAGTATAAATGTAATCCCTGAACATTATTACATTATTAAAATGTATTCATGGAATTTTTTTCATGTCCTTAAGTTTATTCATGAACATGATTTTGTGTCCAAAATTTTATGAGTGAACCATATTATGTGTTCAAAATATTTTGGTTTAACCTAATTACAAGTTAACAATGTTATTCATGGTCATGGATAAATGTCCATAAGTTTATGTGTAAACCTGATTACATTCCCATAATGTTATGAATGAACCTGATTTCATGTTCACAACAATATTTTTGGACCTGATTTCATGTCCAACTGTCTATGTTATGGCCTAATTTCTCATCCATAACATAATGAGTGAATGTGTTTCTACTTATAAATGTCTATGATGTTATATTTTGTTTTGTATTCCATAATTACATGTCTTATTCATATACTATACTTTCATGTATTATCTTCAAGATTATATTATTATTATTTCTATATAAACATCTATTCTTTATTAAATGATACCTTTTTCCCTTTATTTACCCTTATTATGCATTCGAGACAAACCCTTTATTATATTTTCCATCCCCAGATTATGAAGAAATGTTTTTTTAGTAGAATCTCTCTAGTGGGATCTTCCTATGAAATATTAAATACCTTTCACTGAGTTAGATGATTAATGTTCCATGTTTCCTAAGGTACTGAACTAATATAGTCTTTGGGCGTATATTTGCATAAGGTTTTAAGTATTCTGCAAAAAAATATGCAATGATTGTTAACATTAATAATGGTTTATTATAAATTGGTTCAAGTGTTACATGGTATACAAATTTTTTATAAAATATTTCCATATACACTACAAGAGAAATAGAGAATGATTATGATCATATATGATTCGGTGATAGGATCAATTATGTATGGCATGTTATATATTATAATTGATGTTGCCTATGCTTTGATAATTATAGGTAAATATAAAAACAATCCTTGAGAATTAAATTGGTCTTCTATTAAGTATTTTTTATGTTTCTTAGAAGAATTATGAATATGTTATGGGTGTATGGAGGGGGCGAGGAGTTTGTAATCAGTGGTTATACTGATGCAATTTTCAATGAGATAAAAATCATATAAAGTGATAGTTATGATATGTATTCTATCTAAATACAGGATCTGTGAGCTAGAAGGCTTCAAAGCCTCGAATTATTTTTTGATTCAATAGATGATTTCGATCATATAAAGGCTTCTGTTTCAACTGTGGAATCCAATTTGATATGAATATTTTTCTATAATATTCATTTGTTACTTGGAAATAATTACAATATCACATTTTATAATGCACAAAATATATGTGTGTCTCTCACAACAGATCCAAGGTCACACCAATAGAAAAGAAACATACTCTGATGGTATAACCTCTTAGAGGATTTTTATAAAAGGCCTGAAGTTGTATTAAGAAGATTTTATAGAGAATAAATTATTGAAGCCACAAGACTAAAACATATATCAGCATAAGTATGAGTGTCATGTGAGAGAAAGTAGACTAATGGTTGTTATCAGTCAATACCAGTGCATGTTGGATTTTTCTAGAGTTAGTACCTCTGAAACAACTTCTACGTACTTTACTATAACTAGTATTCATGGTTTTAATATTAGTAAACCTCTTATCACATCATGACTGTTATTTTTGTAACATTGTATGTGATAATGTCCTAGGAGTTACTGTCACACTAAAAGGTCATAGATGTTCTTTGCTATGATAAGAACCTAGAAATTCCATGATAGGATTCTTATAATATATGTTTTATAGTTAGATGATGTCTTCTGAGGTTTACTAATGATACATTATGTCTAGGGTGGAGACTTATATTACATTGAAGAACCTTCGCATGGTGTATGACCTTGGTAATAATGAATATACAATATTATGAGAATGAGACAACTAGTTGGAAATCCACATTTATATGGGATTTTTGATGTTCCTATCTATGAATGTGTGTCTTCATACATATAAATTAATATTTTTATTACTATGTGTTATAGGGTGCATAAATTTTTGTATGGATAAAACCATGATGACATGTGATAGCTGTGAGGTAGGATATGTTGGGTGCATCATGAGTAATATGTCCTTAATGAATTATATGAAAAATTATTTGTCCATTTTGTTCATTAATAGATGTTGATATATCTTGACCATAGATGGAAATGATAGATGATAAATTAAGACATTTCTATGGTGTTCTATAGGAATGTTTTATTTTCAAATATTCAAAGAAAGATACATCGAGCACATAGAATGGTGAACATCTCTAGTGATCAGATCTACCTTGTTGAAATTGTGAGATTATAATGGCAATGATTATGGATATTTAGAAAATATGTGGATCATAGCTAGAGTGAATATATTCTTAATTAATACAATGAACTGAATTTATGACAATGATCCATTTTGAGATCCATAAATGAAAAACGAATTTACCCAAAGTTAATTATTTATACAATAAAATTAACTATAATAGATGTATGATAATTCTACATTTGGGTTTCAGTGTTTTTCCAGTGTATTTATTATTTGGTTCATTCTCATTGATCAAATTGTTTATCATTTTTTATGTACTAGATTAACCATCAATCATGATGAAAATCAAAGTTGGTCATGATCCATCTAATGTTTCGATTTCCCTATAATGTACAATATCACCCCAAAAAAATACTATTGATTAAATGTTATTAATTTTATTAGACCTCATCATAAATAAAATAAAAATAGTGTAATAACATAGAATAAATTTCATTCTTTCCCATTATCAATAATTTTAAGGTAATTAATTCATATTGAATTTATTTCCCTTAATTATTGGTTATATACATAGTTCTTATTATTTCAGGTCAAATATATATAAATAATTATTGATATTGGTTTATTGAGGAAAGCCTATGATTCCTCTTAACATACCAAAATGAATCCATTAGCAAGTGAAATATGATGCATCATCAAAATAATTGATGTCAATGATTTTTGATTGAAACAAACACATCATCTAGGTATCCCATATTATTGATTGCAAATAAAATGTCATGTAACTTTAAAAAAGAAAAATTAATTTACTCCAATTAACATTGTAGTGTATACATTAATCCATAATTTTGTGTTTTAAACAAATTGATTTAATCCCTCATGAAATCATAAATACCATTTTTTGTGCTTGTTTTGAAACATAAATTGATATTTTTATTTTTATATGCTCAATAATAATTACTAGTAGATAGGAATCCTTTTTGTTTTTCTGAGTAAGACAAATCACCTAGATTAGCATTGAAAAATATATTTTCACACAAATTTATTATAATTTATAGTCAAAATGTTTTATTAATACCAATATAAAGTGTAAAAACCTTTTTTATGATATTTGGAAAATTTTATTAGTAAATTCGAAATGATTTAATTATGGATGCAAGTAAACTACATGTTTGGTTGTGAAAAAATTCATTCTTGAAATTGCTGATATGATAATTTTATTCTCTTACTCATTGACATTTGAATGGTTTAAGTGATAAATTTTTCCATGAATTATAATTAAAACATGTTTTCTATAGTGATACCCTATATTTCACTGACACACATAAAAGAAAATATCATAATATATATTCATTCATAAGTGAATAAATGACCACATAATTATATTTAAAAAAATAATCATATTCCTGAATTCCAAAAATAATGACGAGCTGATTGAAATACAAGAGGAAATTAGAAAACATGTTTTGTTTTAATGAGTTATTTATTATATAAAATGAAATTTTAATTATATATGAATTATTTAATACATTACATGAAGACAGTATTGTCTTTTTAATTTAATTAAAACGCGAGGATGGCAATGGGGAATGAAAAATGATATCTCATCAAAAACAATTTTTATCCATATGATTTAGAGGAATCGTGATGTTGATATCATTCATCCTAGATTGTGTAATAATCATGAATATTTAATCATAAATACATTACCAAAATTAAACATTTAGAAACTTAATTATAAAATAGGGATGAAAAGAATAAAAATTAATTCATGATATAATTAGGGGGTGATAATCATATTTTACACTTTTTACTTTTATATATTTTTTACACTTTTAATATATATATTTTTTAATGAGGTATCTAAAATTGAAGTACTCAATAGTTTTTTCACATGTTTTTTTTCAAAAAAATTTAATTGTTAGATAGTTAATAATTCCTGAAAGCAATGAAATCTATGGAGACATGTAAAAAAAATCCTTATAGATGAATCAATTTACAATTTTTGATGACTAAATTAACCTTCATACCCATGAGTGTAGTTTTCCATTATCATTAATTTCAATCAATTATCCCCTATAATTGATTATACCTATTAGATCTTTCTTAGTTAATAGGGATTAATCCATATATTCATTATTTGTTCTTATAGATTATATATTTTTTTGAAATAATTATATGTGTATACATGACATATTCTTAATATCACTTTATCTATAGTTATACCATATAATTTTAAATTCCATTTTAACCATGGTTTTACAATGATCAAATTTTTTAGAAATTTGATTTTGATAATATCATTTAATGAACAATAATAAATGTTTGGGTAATGGTAACCCCAATATTATATCACTATTATTCTATGAAAAATATGCATTATTTTATTTTCGACAAGGTAGATAAAATATTATTTTGGACGGTGATTTCTATATTTAAAAATGGGTGTTTATTCCACCTATTAATGGTTTATAGAGTTATGTGATACTGGAGAACCCAAATTGTCTAAAGATTCTTCAGATGAGGAGAAAAAAAAAACAATAGATTCATCCCATAATCCCACCACCATGATGTATGACTCAAATAAACCCTGATCTGTGTCTGTTTCACTGACCTTATATTAGTCCTTCAATTATTATTCTAATTCCAATTCATATTAAGAAAGGCTTTGGTGCCACTCCAGATCGTTGAATTCTAGTGAAAAGTCTATGGATTAAATTCCCATGGTTATATTTAAGAGGTTTGGTGGGAAAACCATCATGGTGACCAATATTATATTGAATATTTCAATTTATGCTACTCTATTGAAGAATCCATCACAACTATTAAGGACATGTAAAAGACGTATAATGGGATGGATTCGAACCACCTAATTAATATGTTTTGGGATATATAATCAGACGATTCCGAAGATAATTTGGTAAAAATTTATAAGGGCCTTACAAAGTCATATCTTGGGATGTGGAGAAATGTAAATGAATTCTATAACCTCAGGGTGATTATTAATTACACTAATAAAAAGAGAGATGATTTTTTTACTGAAATGAACAAAATCTATGATTTTATCCTAAAGAAACTCTTGATTATTGTTAGAAATATCCATGTAGTTAAAAGGTGGGATGAAAGATGTTAAATTACATGAACAACATCATTAAAAACAAACAAGGTGAGGATTGGTCCTTTTCCAAACCCCATGAACATGAATCATTTGAACTACAAAGAATATATGAGGTAGTTTCATTTAAATCATTGATAATCCTATTTATATTCCTAACAGATCTGAGCACAATGATTTTCCCAAAGTAGAAAAGTATTAGTGAAAATCTAATGTGGTCTCAGAAAATTACCATAAATAAGTCCTTACTCGAAGGGATCCCATTCTATTCATTAATGAATCTTGATATTTTGAGGGGAACATTGGTCCATAGGCTAATCATCCCATGGGTGAGAAAAGGAAATTGGTTTATTCCTTTTATCGCCCAATGTTTCAGTGTTAAATTATATTAATTTTAACTATGATTTATTCTCCTCTTTAATGTTTCATTTATAGGAATATTATTTTGTTGTTAATAATAAAGTGTAATCCACCCAAGAAGAGTTTGGAGATTTATGGGATGTAGTGAACTTGAAGAGTTCAAAGAGTCATCGTATGAGGTTATCATAAATTTATCTCCCCCCCCATTCGATCTCCTCAAAAATAACTCTCCCTCATGTAATTAGGGATGTATGTCTATTACATCAGCCATAATTCCATCATATGACTCAAATTCATCTATGACTATGATTTAGATTCATCCCAGGAAATAGTTCATCACCACTCTGGAACACTAAAATCCATCGTAAAGCCTCTGCCTTCAAAGAACATAGTACTAAGACAAAAAGACTCTGAAATGACACTCATGGATAAGAAACTAGAATCCATGGCTACAAATTTTTCTTCAATAGTGAATCCCTTCACTACTACCAGGAGGCTCGTGAAATAATCTTTTGATGGGTAAGAGATGGATCACCCAAAGAAGAAGGTTTGAGATCTTGTATCATATGATTCCAATGAAAATTTTTGGAACGGTAAAAGGATTATAATAATTCTTCTCATGTGGTATGGAGTGATGAAAATGTGATTTTGATCTTGATAGTGATGGGTGATTACATTATAAATAATGGAAATAAATCATTTTCTAACAAGAAAGTTTTGTATTATTTCATATTGAACAATCATGGAGGTGAATTATCATAGGAAGAACATAATTACCTCATATAATAAGAATATTTCCAATGAAGATTTG
Source organism: Viscum album (assembly GCA_963277665.1). Lineage (NCBI taxonomy): Eukaryota > Viridiplantae > Streptophyta > Magnoliopsida > Santalales > Viscaceae > Viscum > Viscum album. Next base: position 305,272,564 of record OY728130.1, read on the forward strand.
ATTATACATCTCTGTGAATCACTGGACTCCAATGAGAATTGGATATTTTTTGGGGGGAACTATAATATAAACACTAATCATTAGAGAATTGTTTTAGCCAACGGAAGTAATATTGTTATTATTGAGATAGAAAATAATCATCTTAATGATGATGCAGAGGCCAGAGATTTATATATGTTTCAAATGAACGTATGTGAAGCCTAAGTATCCATCAAGAATGTCAAAAACTATATTGATGGAATATTATGATACCATTCTATAGAAAAGATAGGTACTCACAATTGTGTATTATCCAGTTATTTTTCATCCACGAATATAGAGAATCATGTCCTTCCTTTTTCTATTCATTATTTGTTCTTTCCCTTTGTAAATTATTAATTCAATTGAGAGTAAAGACTCATGAGAATTGAAAAATATTTATTAATAAAAGAAAATATAATACATTCTAAAAAATGGATGATAGTGGGATATATTTGAATGTCATATTATTCAATCCATCCATGTTATCGTTTTTCATATGGAAAATTTGATATTATAATCAATTTAGGGTTTGAATGATATTGAGTTAGACATCATGAACAAATACTGGATCATGGGCAACATGAACGCGCAAGAAGGGATCCTATCCCTAAAAAATTATGTCATCATAGAGGATACATCCAACATCATTTGAGTGTTTTGAAGAAATTTTATAGATCATCATCTTGGTATTCTTATATTTAAGATAAATATATGTGGAAGGTAAATAATGGATGACCACATATCACAATCGAAAGGATAATTCTATTATGATGTTTTCATAGCATATAGAGGTAAATGTATATTCCCTTGAATATGAGGATGTCTCTAGTTGACCTGGCCCATTAATGGTGTATGATAAAAAACATCAATGGAAGAATAATATAAATAGTCAAAACAATGGTGTCATTCACAGTTGAATTATTTTATAATCAAAGGAAAAGGGTGGTTAGTTATTATATGAGTTTCTCTGAACAATGATGCATTGTTCATTAAAATAAGATAACCTAAAACGATGATGGAAGCATTTAGACATCACTTTGTACGGAATGGTTAGTTATAATCCCATTGAGATCCTGTGACTAGATTTATATATGCCTCCATATGTACTTCAATTCATATATCGTGCTCATAAAAAAGGGGGAAAGTAATTTTTTTATATTACACTTTTCTTAGATATAGGTTATGAGGATCAATAAATCTCAAACTTAGCAGTGAATCAATCCACACATAGTTATAGAATATAGATTTTTAGAAGACCGAATCGATAAGGGGGAACTCCAATCAGGTTAGGATGTTCCAAATGAGTTGGGAATTGGTTTAATGAAACACTGGAGTCAAAAAAATCATATGCGTAATGGGGGTATCATATAGTCAATTTTGGATACTTTACTATCATAGTACTTATACATGGACCAATTTTGTTTTATGTTCATAGTGATTATACCATTGGGTGATTCTCCATGCAGTTATTTTTGTTGAAAGGTACATCAATACCTGAGGGTAATTGGAGAAAATGAGACCCTATGTCCATCGATAATCTATGTGGTAGTTTTTACACCGCTTATGGTTGTTATGATTGGACTACAAAATGGATATATGCACCTTGACCATGCAAGGAGGCCCCTACCAAGATTCATAATCTCACATCAGCTATTATCAGTGTGAGTAATTACAAATGCGTGGGGTTTCTTTTGTCACATGGATAATAATAAAAGGGGATTTTTTTATAAGAGACCCACTCCGGAATCGGGGGACCTATAAGTCATGGGAGATAAAAACCTATATTTTTACCTCATGAAAAATTTACACGAATCATGCATTTTAACATCATGATGATAGGATATCTCAGAATAATTTTAACGTCATATGGTAATAGTGTTGTTTTTTACAGAGTATATGGGAACATATCATTAAATAATGATATGTAAATAAAGGAAAAATATAGATCATGTATTCCAAGTATTTTCCAACACAGTATAGATGGGATGAGAGGAGTAGTAATCCATTGTATTGAGCATATTTGATATGAATAATTTATGTGGGATAAGTATGTAAGCTATAACCAAAAACCATGTTCAAAATGAGGAATTAGTCAAAATTCTGTATGTTTTTGAATAAATAATAGAACCTTCATTAAATGATTAATATTCCTCTGGTTGAAAATAAATCATTGGGTGTATTATAAAGAGCCATATAGAGGCACCGTATGCATAGTCAAAACAAAGGTTTCTTTTTGCGTTAAATTCTCTTATCACTGATAATCAAGGAAGGTTTGTGTGGATCCAAATTTCATGATCCATGGAGTGTGATTTATGAAATGAATATGTCTATGTATGAATGAAGAGTTTAGAATGTAATTGACCATGAAAGAGTTGAAAATAACCAACATATATCAAGATCATATGTAGAAAAAATAGGTAAATTGTGTTTTTTTCAGGGATAGGTCCCAAAAAGAGAATCTAGAGGTCACTACATATCTAATTTGGGGTGTTAATCTATCCACATGTAGTTTTAAGTATTTAGTTTCCCTCAATAATATTATTAGTTTACATGGAATAGGGAGGTTTTATCATACTGCATCTAGATTAGGATGTATGATTCCACATCACTACACATATCATTATAATGATAATAAAAAATCAAATAGTTCTATGAATGTGGTTTGGTAGGAGACCATCATCGAGAATCAGGGGTCCACCTAAGTGAGACATAAAGTATTATATAGATTTATGTCTTAATTTATCAATCCTTTTAATTTCATTTGACAAGGAACATCTGTAATTCATTTAAATATCATGTAACTATGATAATTTTTCATTAATTTTCTGTCACTGAAAGATGGATCATTTTTCATGCCTAATAAGGGCATGTGATAAGGATGAATTTTCATTAATTTCATGAAATATTTCTCATGATACCTTGTATTGGTTGGTGCAATGATACACTAGTCCTATAATATAATTAGTGAATAATACCAATTAGAGTAGAAATCATGGATGAAGAAAATTTCCATTCCATTTTGGTCTCAAGCATCAGTGGTTTGTTCCCAATTTACATAGATTTATTAAGAACCAAGACCAGTTATCCTTGGAGAAATTAAAAAAGGAAATGAATTGTAAAAATATCATGTTCTATGATTTTGACCAACATCTAAATGATGCGAGGTACACATTCCTTTCACATTAAGGTATTCTAATTTTTCTAATTGTTATTGAGATTTCTCATCTTTGAAGACTAGATAGAAATTAGAAATAGGAGGTGATATAAATTGGACCATGATGGAAAGGACTAACTCTATCATATATTATAGTGAATATTGGTTTTTTCATGTGGTAGTCTGTGTTATTGTATAATAATAACTCAAATAATTTAGAGGTTTTTTGGACCCAGGGTACATTTTTTATCTACCATATTCTGAAGTATATTTGATTGTGTTTTTTTTAAAACCACTATCAATACATTAACCATCTTTGTATAGTTGTATAAATAATTAAAATCAATGTTTTACTCATGGTACAACCTTTTCAATTCATAAGAATATATACTTGTGTCATTGTCTATCAATATTGTTTTATGTATTCCAAATATGGTGATGATATTTGAATTCAAAAAATTGATTATAATCATTATCCAAACTTACATGATGTGTATTTACTCATACCATTTTGATAATAGTTTAGTATTGGTAAGGATGTAACTGAAATACATAGTGGTATTGGGAGTATTTGTACACACAACATTTATCCACCACATGGAAAATGATTGGTAGTAATTGGATGTTCGAAAAAAATCCAGGGATTGATGGATACTGTTGAAATGTATTTGAATGGAATGTAACTAATTGACAAATAATGTTTCATGAAGCATCATTGAAGGCCCACAATACCCATGCCAACTATTTGATAAGAAATCTTGATCCTAGATTGGTGGGAACCACAATCCTTAGTATCTAGTTCATTCTGAATAGCAATGGTCACTTCTCCATAAATTCACCTAATAAGGACTCAATCAAATCCACATCTGTAAAGGATATTGTGATTAATTTTGTTCTCATAATGAGTGAAGTTGAAATGGTTAGGGGAGCATCTAATTTTATTACTAATAGATATTATAGGTTGGATGGTTGTAGGGGATTCATTCCATAGATGGATTCACACAAAAACACCTACATTAGTGTAGTACTATTTAAGAGGTAATATTTGATTATTGAATTCAATACCTATATCTAAATCCACTAAGTCATCCATAACATCCAATGACTTGAAAAGTATCCAACTATTTTGACCTCCTATTCCTAAGTCTATTTTCATTGATAGAACATCAATTTGGATCTAATATTTTTTTCATGAATATTCACGAATAGTGTAAACAAGAACCAATAAAGGAATTCCTCAAAGATGAATCCTAATTATGAATACATATGGTTAATGATTTCATTGAGAGATCCATTTTTCAATCGTTATCATAGTATAAATATATGAGATTAAATGCTTGGAAATGTTGGTGACACTATTATTTTGGCTATAGAAGTTATTCATGTTGGGTTATCCATTTTTTGTTTCACACCGATCTCTTGGTGGTATCCAATGGGTTTTATTCACAAAATAAAAAAATCTCTATGGTTCCCATATTCGGTGAATAATACTCTTTCAAAGGAAGGTAATGACTGGGAATATATCTAATGACACTTATGAATTCACATTGGTCGAAAGGACGTGTGGTAATTCTCACTGCACCATTTTTGGGGAATTATTATATACTTTGTGACTCTCTTAATGATTTAAGTCAAGATCATGAATCCTTAATAAAAAATAACATAAGTATTATTGACATTTAGATTTTCATTTAATCATATACTTCTATGAAATTGAACATCTCTGTGTATATTTGGCTATATATTAATGGACACATTTTTATGTCTTTTAGGTTCTCCATTGATAGTACCAACTGTAGGTATCAAAGGTTCTCTATTTTTATCTAGTTTCTTATGGAATGATAATATTTTTACATGGTTCAACTAGTTTTATAAAATATATCATCATTCTAGTAAACTATGGTTTTCTAAATGTAAATATTAGGACCATGGACAAGCTTACTAAATATCCCTATTGAATGAATTAGAAACATTATAGTTTAGTGACAATTAATGGGACATGTATTGAAATTAAGGTTCAATTAAAAAAGGACAGACTTGTATTTTTAAATAGAAAATATGTTTTTTAATAATTTTTTTTAAAATTTAAAATTAACCTCAGGATTAAATCCTCCTTGTTCTAATAATATCCAATTATGATGTGGTATTTTTAGACACCTCCTTTTATGAAATGGGCAATGTTATTAATGAAGGAATACATGATACACATGATAGAAAATGAAAATGGAATGTTCATTTAATACTTCCAAAAATCCATGATGTGTTCCCATGTTGACACTACATGTGACGCTAACATAGAGATGTACTTCACAAAGGTTTCAAGTATGTGAATCACTATTAATATAAATAACCATCATCTAATGTTCTAATTTTTTCTATAAATTGGAGCCTTGGAATCCTTATTTATACGTTTGGGAAGGCAAGAAGAAGGCCCAAGGCTCATCTTTCCCTAGTCTTACACCCAATTCTTCAAATACCCCATATATCATATTCAAACCCCAGACCAACTAAAATTAATAAAAAGAGAGTCAATTTACGTTTCCAAAATTTATAAAACAACATGATCCATTATGACAAACAACTCCCCCCTTAGTTTAAAAACACTTGGGAGAAATTCTGTTTACCAACATGCATTATATTATTCTAATGATTTATTAGGATACCGCCAATACCTAGGGAAAGTATTCACTCATGTCATAAATCATTTATTTTCACTTCACCCTTGTATCAATTAGTTGAGGGCCTCATCCCATTTACCTATTATCACCTTTTTTTGTAACCACTTATCCCTAGTATCATGTGGGAAAATCCCAAATCTTTTTACCCTAGTGTCACTAGGATAAAGCATTGTGAATCATCCAATATTTATCTGGGTGAGGTGTTCATCAAGATAATTAAATTGGAAAACATATTTTTTTCTCACTCATTATGAAGAATCATGAACACCTTATATTTTATGGTAGATCCTTCATTCACTAAAATTTTCATTTTGGACCCCAAATCATCATGGCCTTAACTAAAGCCCCCAAATGCATAGAGTCAAGGTATACACACCAGCACACTCTTCATTTAATTGTGAATTCCCATGATAAGACACATCTCATGTGTGTCTCTATTTCCATACAGGGTCTCCATGGGTATTTTAATCATGTATTCTATTTATAAAGAGGGTATAAATCTTAAATATGTCAGTTGGAATTGTCAAAGAACATACATCTAACTAGGTTGACCTAGAATCTGGATCAATAGGTCTAGTAAACTGGTGGAATATTAATTCTACAAATGTAAAGAGGCATCCAAATTTTGAACAACCCCAACATAAAACATTACATTACTCCGGGTTTGAGTAATCATACTACATGCTTCTTGAAGTGTATGGAATCTGCAGCTTCTTCTTTCAATTCACACCTATATGGTGGAACAGTAAAACATAATGACATATAATTAATTTTGACTACTTTGTAAACATCTAACATACACTAATTTGTGTAAATTAGTGTCTTAATTTGTTTAATTCCTATTATATAATCAATTTTAACATCTTTCATGATATTTTCATTATTACAACAAGATGTGATAATATTTTGATAATATTTAATCACAGGATGTTAGACTTTATGAAAATATCATCAACACATGATGTAATACTTCATGATAGGGTCCTATCATATAACCATAATCTATGTGTCTCCAACTATACAGGATTGGATTCCTATTTTTATGGGATACGTATGATGCCTCCCTGAGGTTGAAACCCAACTTCATAAATCTTCCACTCACATCCTTATTGATCCATATTCTAGATAACATCATCCAAAAACCTAGAGGGTCATATTCATTCTATGTGAAAATCATATGTACCTAATTCGAGCCATATTCTTATTTAGATCACACTTACCTGTACAAGATTATTTATCTTTCTATACTAATTCATCCTCATAATGGATCTCTTATATGTAAGTCCTACACAAACAATTAGTAGGGATCATTTACTTAACTTTAATTTCTATTATATGTTGAGTTTTATAGATTGATAAATATTATACAAAAATGTATGTTATGACATTTCACATTTAGTGGCACCAAACTACATCATATACTATTCCTCTCATTGAGATATTTCTAAAGTGATGGGTTTTGTTTGATCATATGATGACCATAAATTGTTGAAGACATCCCAAAACATATGAGATCAATCTTTTGGGAATAATATGTTAATAATACAATAAAAATAGTGTCTTTAATTCAAAATATACAGAACCTTATATATTCCTTTGGTGAATAGTACATGTGGTTGATCACAAGGAGCAGTGTATAAAATCACCCCAAAACTAAGGGAATACATCGAAAACATGAATCCATCATTATATCATCAAAATAACTGATATCCAAATGGGAGACAAGAACTTTTCAATATCAAATATGATGTGCATGATAATAATAGATATTTAAAAGTGGCTCATAAAAATCTCATAAGACACCCCAATAGGGGATCACATCCTCTTATACTCAATAAGACTAAGGATCCTTTGATGCATCATAGGTATTTCATACAGTTTAGATATAATTCATCAAATATTTTCAATGAATTAATTAAAATTCATTAATCCAATAATTATCCTTTTTAAATGATAAAACAATTTAGGAAAATATATATATATATATATATATATATATTTCAAGCATCACGACTTTGAAAATACTTTCATCAAATGGATGTACTAAATATAAACTATATATAATTTAACATTATATATATGTATATTATGTGTCATATGAATGTGTACATGCCTCTCACGCGTGTACATTTTAGTGACCATCATACAATAGCTCTAAATTTTCATAATAACTTTATAAAAAATGTCAAAAATAATTGGGAATCCATCCAAACACCTTTTATTATAGTTTTCCATGAAACTATCTTCACATTGACCAAACACATTACTCAAAATTTTATCCATATAAATGTCTCTAAGAGTGTGAAAAAATTTTCTTAAATATAAAAACTATGAAAACCCAATTTTATTGATATGAGAAAACAAAATCCTCTAGAAAAGTATCATTGCTACTAAAGATTTTAATGTGTCAGGTGTGATCTCCATAAAACATACTCATATCTACATACAAACATGACGACAAAAATGAGTACCATATAAATCATATATATACCTATATAATCATATTTTCTATGACATCAATTAACCAATTGAAAAATAAAATTTCAATCTAGTATTGTCCTATCGTTATTTCGTAGTCCATTGAGAACCACTCAAAAGGTAGATGAATATATCACTTGTCACTTATCTACATTGTTGATGAAATTATATGTGAAATAAAAAAACACATCCATAAGACAAATTAAATCATGGTGTATATGTATTTTCTTTTCATACAAGTGAAAATTTGTTTCATGGTTTCACTCTAACCGATGACATGATGAACAAAAAATACAACCACATGTTGAATATTTATTTTCTAATAATTAAATGTGTATACAATGTATACAATTATAAAGGTTATCATTCGTTTTATCTATCCATCCTTAGGGTAAAGGTATTTACAATAATCACACATCCTGATGTATATGTATTACCATATGACATTCCATGAGATACACTATAGCAGATCAACAAAATTAACAAGTCTACAATTTTTAACTCATGATATTATTTTTCATATCTCATATAAAACTCTTTGTATATAATACTAGATTATATTCATTCTAGACTAATCAGATCACTAAAACCCACAATATTCCACAATGGCTAGTGGTTAGGGACAACATAATTTCATACTTTATGGGGATATTACATTTTTATCATTAATGTAAAACAAAATTGATTCACACATGAATGAATTAAAATCCTATATTTCAATTATTATAGTCACATGATATGTTTTCTTCCACTACTTACAATCAATTAAGTGTCAAATATCAATAATATTATACATAAATCTCATGTTGTTTCTAAAGTAATTGTTTTTGAAAATTTCATCCTTTTGTAATTCTTATCCCATACATATGTGGCCATATAGAAAAATACTCCCACTAACCTTTTAGTTAATAACATTAATAAGGAAATATGGTTTTAATAATAGTTATGGTATGGAATCCCATTTTGGATGCTCAATGATTGAATATAAATCAAAACACTATTACATCCTAAAATCAAATCTTATAGTGTAGTATTGTTTTTTCAACCTAAATTTTTTCTATGAACACCATCATCATCTTTGAAATCCATTCCATCAAATTTGTTTCTTGAAATCCATGTAAACATTTAAATATTTTATACTATACATCCTCATCACTTTTTGGAACAATTTATGTTCACTTAAATAAGGAATCACATGTTACAATTAACAATTCTCTTTAATACTATATCCTATACAGTATTTGGAAAACGTGGAATCTAATTAATTATGAAAAGTAATATTACTCATTATATTTATCATAAAAACCACTTCCTAAACTCTCTTAGGATACCATGTGATATTTTTTAAATGGATGTTATAATAGATTAGGAAATTTTGATGTTCATTTGTTATGGTAACGAAATTCATCTCATTACATATTTATTTAACTGAACATATCCTAAAATTCTAGGGGAAATATAGTGAAGGATCAATCACTCAAAGAATAGTGAAATATTTTTGTTAATAGTGATATTCACATTCTCATATTCATTAAATGTAACAATTTATAGTTTTGTTTTCTATCACAAATCTTAACTCTCTAGGGTAAAATGTAAATAATCACTTAATCTAAATCTGGTAAAAAAATTATTTTGTTATCTTTGAACTTATATATGTCCAAAAACACCCCCAATATCCTCTTATACTATATATTCTATGTATAATATCTTTCTATGATTCAATACAAACATAACTATGTTAAAAAATATCACTTAAATCCTTTTGGTAGGATTATCTAAAAAATAGCTATTTATCCATATCTCAAATGTGATTTTCTATGTGTTAAGTAAAAATTCATTTTAAAAAATAATTTATTAAAATATAACACTAATAAGTGGATGGAACATATTTTCACATATTATAAAAAAATATTTGGAAAAACACATCTAGCCTTGATAAGCACTTTTACACATATCGTCTTTTCTAATCATGTAATAATAACTGATGAATCATAAAACACTTGAATTCAATTAATCATCTCAAACATGTTAATGAAAACTATTTATTATCAAACATATTTTCTTATATAAATGAGAAATAATTTGAATATATAAATATTATATATATATTTTTTTTACCTTGATAAAATACTTTATATTCAAATCCTTAACGTGGTAATAATTTATTTCATCCTAGAAATATAAACATCCTAATCAAATAATTATTCCATTGATTTTGAAGTCTTTTATATTAATTTTTTAAAAATATTCATTCGGTATCATATACCCAACATAATATATGAATTAATATCTATGACATCAATACATGACATGAACACTCCATGGAGTTTCATAAACTCCTTATGGTGTGTCCCGAATACTCCAATCATATTAATTATCACATATTCTTCTTGGAAACTAAAGGATTAAATTTCTATAACTATATTATTGAATAAAAATTATTTAAAAGTTAAAATAACATTTCTTCTCCTAGATCAAATACATACACACTTGAACTTTCCATATAGTATAATATAATAGGTATTATCTTTCAAGTTCATTCATTCTCATCACATTGAAAATATTGAGTAAAGGTTTTGTGAATTAATTAATTTTTTCAAAATATTTCAAAAAATAGAATTAGAATATATTCTTGAACCATAACGATATATTTTAATCTTCCTTAAATAATTTATTATAAATGATTCCAAACATGATGCATTCATGTTCATAATACAACACCACCTTTCCTTTATTACTTGAAAGTCACCACAATGATCTGGCCTTCAATTCCTTCTTATCTTCAAACATTTTCATGTTTAAAAAAATTATAACATTATGTTGATATGATATATTGTTCAGAACAATAGAAATTAATTCCAAATCCAAAAAACGTTTAGTAAATATTGATTCAATGTCATATTCGATCATATTTAATATTATTTTACATACCCAAACATATCAGGTATATTAGAATAAAACTACTTTGGTTATTTTGAAATTAGTTCCCACGAAACAAAAAATAAATCATTCCATACTTCCATACATATCATGGTTTTCTATTTTGACACCATCAATACTTGGTTACTCGGGAAGGAACTATTATAAAACATAGAATACTTATCCTCCTCGGGAGGTTTTCTATAACTACCACACTTAAGAGTATTTTTCGTTAATATTCATATAAAAATTACGAATATAAATTATAATTTGATAATGATGTTGCCTTTTTCTTCAATAGAAATTTTTATCAGATGAAAATTATTTTTTATATCTATTCATCAAGGTATTTAAAATAAATTCATCCCAATAAAAATGATGAACCATTATGTCATATCCAATTAGTGATTCAAGATATATAGCTCATTATGAAATGAGTATCCTTTATCATCTCTCTCATATCTAAGACATTTTGTTAGGGAATCATCCCTATCATTGTAGTTTTTATTTATGTATTGTTGAGTGAATAACCATTTATAAAAACTCATTATACGAGTTCTTTCAAGTCAATTCCTTTGGTAACCTAAAATAATTTTTTATATCATCTAGTGTAATATATATAAAAGTCCAAAATAAATATAATAATGGATGTGTTTGTCAGAGTAGGTTACTCAAGACGGGAGGGGTGAATTGAGTAAATAAAAAAATTTCTGTAAAACTTATTTCTAAAATGGTTTCCCCAATGATTAAATACAACCCAGTTAATCATGGTTATACAATTATAAGAGTTTTAATGTTTAAGAAACTTCTTATAATATTGATTAATTCTCAGTAATCTTAATTTGTGTAATTAATATTACTTTTGATGTTATTATACTAAGAAATTTCAGTTATAACTTCATTACAAGACTAAAAATCAAAGTGAAAATAATGATTTCTGAATTATACAGTATAGAAATATAACACAGAAGACTAATTTAAGCAGCATAGAGGATATGAGACAAGTGGATCAATCTCAATCCGAGACCTAATCCCCTCCACTTGGTGATCACCGACCACCCAGCTATTTATATAAATAAACATTGATTCACACCCTGGACCGGGGTTAAGAATAGTACAAAGACTGTCCAGGTTACACAGGGACCTCTTCCGCCATTTTCATGGGTATAAATATCTATGACACATAGGGTCCTCTTCCACTGTTTTCAGTGTGTATCAAGAGTTAATAGAGGTTTGAGTGAGGATAACTTTTATCCTTCAGTTTAATGCAGGAGACAAAGTTGGTTGTTCAATAGGTTCACAATCTTCTCAAAATGTAATAAACAGATACAAAACAGAGCAAAAATATGGACATGGGTTTAGAAGTGCTCTGAGTGTTATTCATTGCTACTCTGACTTCTTGAGATGAAGTAGATGCAGATCTCGAGTCCTCATTAGTAAAATAGAGTGTCATGATTCAGCTTGTGTTCTTCATGAGGTTCAACAATGCGAAGTTGTTCTCTAGATTCTAGTGTACTTCAGGTGTTCTTTAGTTGAGTCGGGTTGCATTCATGTGACAATATTTCATTTAGAAATTCTGTTAGTGTTCTTCATTATCATGATCACAGCCTTGTTTTTCTTTTCGTTCAGTATCGTGCTCTTTGATTAATGGCCACACTTCTCTTTTATCTTGGAATTCTTGTGTTGGATTCGATGGGTTTCATGGATACTGCACCTCGTACCTTGAACTATCATATGATATTTCTACAAAGAAATATTAATTATTTCAGTGCATTTAAAATATTCAAATATGACTGTCAGTGATTAAATTGAAAAATGACAAAATAGATTAAGAAACTCTGTCACAACAAGACATGGAAATGGTGTCTCCTTTACACGGTGTCTATATTGACCAGGTTGTCTTGTGTCCATGGTGTCTCATGGTCATGGTGTCTCGCGGTCACAGTGTCCTTTTCATAATATCTAGTTCGCAGTTTCTCATGGTCATGGTGTCTGTTTCAAGGTGTCTGATTCTTTACGGTGTCTTGTTCATGGTGTCTGCTTACCAGTGTCTTATTCACGGTGTTTGATTCTTCACAGTTTCTTTTTCATAGTGTCTGATTCATGGTGTATGATTTTTCACGGTGTCCTGTTCACGGTGTCTACATCACGGTGTCAAAAATAAATAACTAGTAGCAGACATATGGTGTCTCAGACTTTTAAAACTATCTATATTCAGACATGAGTAATGATGATAACCGAATGGATTAGACTTAATCATTTGTCAAAGAAGGTATTCTGAGAGTAGATCAAAGATTTTATAATGTACTTAAAATGAATGTAGAGAAATTAAAATCTGGAATGAATCTTCTTAAATAATGAGATTACTTAAACAATAGTACACATGAATACACATGATTGTGATATAATTGACAGGAGTTAACTAAATTTAATCGGATTTTTGATCATTAAAACATGATTAATACATGAGGGGTCCAACAATATACCCCTTTTTGATGATCACAAATCATGTAAAGTTAATGTGTATATTGGATTCAACTATATAGATAAATGGATAACATATAGAAATTTCGCCCCATTTTGGGATTATCAAAAAGACGGAATAAGAGAATTCAAAAGTGCACATTCAATTAATAGAATCTAAGGTCTAGTACAAAAAAAAGAGAAATAAAAAAGAAATATAATTAGTATAAATAAAATGTAATCACTGTTCTTCGTCAGAAGAGGTCCTTATCATTGACTTTAGCAGCAATGGCAGAAGAGGAAGCCATAGTGGCAGAGGTTGATGTAGAATAAGGGGGTGAGGTGGTTGATAAAGAGGGTAAAAGAAGTCCTTCAAAGACTGATGGAGGCAATTTAAGAGATGTAGAAGATCTAGGAAGTTGTTGATCGATAATCACATTCCTTATCTGACTTAGGTCTTGGCTGACAGACATAGTAGTGGAGGCTAGTGTAGAAGTGTAGGTAGGCAGCCTAGGTCTTAGAGGTGCAGCGGCTGGAGCAACAATGGCTATACTCTGGACATGAAGATAGGGCCTCAGATGTTTGATAAAATCTGTAATGATCTCTCCATCATACTACATGGATATCTGAAAATCATCCTTGTTCTCCATAAACATGTCAAACAATCGAGTAAACTCTATTAGCTTTTGGACATGGGTCTTGAAAGCTTGAGTCACAGGAGGAATCCACATATTATCTACAAGATTCCTGAAATGATTTTTCATATCGGTCTTGTAAAATATTCTCTTGAAGTAGAAATCCACTTTCTTGGAAATATTTTGTTGAGCATCATTGTAACAACCCAAGATTTCATAGTACGTTATTTCTTCAAAGTAATTCAATAACTTGCACTACACACAACACTGAGTTCAAGCGCACCACGACTTACCAAACTAGCCATTCAAAAGCAGTTATTAATAGTATTAACAGAATTTTGAACTACATATAATCCTTATAATTTTTGAATCCATATTATTAGTTTCTTATAAATAATTTAAGAACAAATTCAAAATATTTAGATAATGAATGTATTTTTCCGAAAATGCAGTTTTACAGCCTTTTGAGGGCGAACCCTTGTTAAATCCAATATTAGAAACTTTTTTATTTTAAATTTGACAAAATAAACCTCTTCTTTAGATTCGGGAGATAAAAATTTAGTTTTGATAAATTGTTGGTATTTTTCTGATAACATTCATATTTTGGTGAATAGTGAAAAATACTAAATTGTACTTAAAAACAATGTTTTTAATCGAAATAATTTTAGTGTTAAATTAAAAATTTTAATGGTTTGTAAGTATAAATAGATTATATTTTTTCCATTTAATCCAATTATGGTCATTGTATGTAATTTCACATTTAAATTGAACATAAACAAGTGTCAATCTTTTGATAGTTATTATTTCTTAAAAATACACCTTTTGGTTGTGACAACGACAATTAATTTTAATTTAATAAATTAAACCTTTATTTTTTGAATTTTGTAAAATAGACTTTATTTTTGAATTCAGAATACGAAATTATATTAGGGTAAATTTTCAGTATTTTTCAAAAAACATTCAATTTTTGATGAATAGTGAAAAACACTGAGTTATAGTTTAAAACCGATTTTTTATTTAAATAAAAATTTATTTTATTAAAATTTATTTATTTTTAAATAGGTAAATAATACCTATATAAGTTCAATGTAAATCATTGGAGTCACTTTATAATAATTTTAGATATATAAAAATTTTATTGAACTTTTCATTGTCTTTTACCCACCTCTAGGAAAATTTTCAAATTCACAGAAAACATAATTTTACCGCTTCTGTGAGTTGAATTTCGAAAATCTGAGGGGCACAGTTATTATCAAGGATTTAAATTTGGTTCAATAAGTTTGAAATAGTTTTTGTTGAATAGTAACTTTTGACTTTTATTTACCGCGGTTAAAGGTAAATAAGGTAATTCAAGGTAAAATGAATATTGTAATAATTCAAAATTACTTTAACACATGTCATAACCTTATTTCATGAGTAATTTCCGACCATGGGAATCCATGGGTTGATTTTGGGACCCCATGGAGCCACTTATGAATGATAATGACACTATAGATTAACTAATTTAATGTAAAGTCCAAATTGACATAAAGAAAAATCCTTTAGTAATTATTTTTTATATGGTGTTATATAAGTAATATTTTGGACTATAAATATTCATTGGAATGATAAAAATATTTCCAACATTGTGGTACTTGTTTTATAATTTATAGACATCGAATAAATTGAATTATTGATGACACAATAATGATGTAGTATTTACCTCATTAATAAATGATTTAAATAAATTAGATTATAAATATTAAAATAATATCCAAAACATATCCAATTATTATTGGATTATTTTATTTCGACCATGATTCATCCTATCTTCGACCCTAATGATTTTGGGACCCTAAAAAACGGAATATAATTATATAATAAAATAATATTTTCACACTTTCCTAAAGAGCCCCTCCTCCCGCTTATAAAAGGAGACCACTTCTAACCAGTTTCTCACACCTCTAAAGCCTTTAGGATCATCCAAACTCTGCCAATGTAAGCTCCCTACATACCACTTCTCCTCCTAGAAGTCTTACCTTAGGAAGAAGGAACTTCAAGAAGTCCTTTTGGTTCAAACCAAAGGAAGTTACCCAAATTAAAGGTACAAATTTCTCTTAGCTTATTTTCTTTAATTTTACTTCTCCAACCCGTAAAATCTTTTTATTCCTTTCTTTTACAACAAAACAATTACCCTCAATATACTAGGATGTTTTTATGATATGGATTCGAACTAAACTTACACACACCTCTATCTAATGGGTGATGAATATAATGATTCTGTGGATAGAAAACTAACGCCTCACGAAACGATGATTGTTTAATTACCTCCTACCGCCTCTCATGGTGGCCATTATAATGGAACTGTATTTATATATGATATATATTATGTTTATTTTTTCTTCAATATTCTTTATTTTCCTTTTATATCATACCTTAATGGTTTCCATCATGGGTAAACATGGTAATTTCATTTGTGGGAGTGTGGATTACTGCCCCCTCAAAGTGATATGACTCGTTAGTACCATATGTGGGACATATAAAGGATAGAGTTAATTATATTATATAAGATATTATACTGGAATTATAATATACCTATGTATCATTATATTTTAATTCCACTAAAATAATAAATAGAAATGAAAGTGGCATTCATGCATACGTACGACTTACTGTCTCAATGAACGGTGCATTTCATTTGTTACCCCAAAATGATATGTACTATTATAAATACAGATATATACAGGATATATATGATATATATGATATCTAAATAATTCATATCATTCTGTATATAATGAAATTTTGAATATGTGATCAACTTGTAACTATAAGGTGTTCAATTTTTACTCAAGATCCAAATATCGACAAAATGAACGTTATTAACTTAAATGATTACATAATGTTTATAACGTGGTAATAAGTGATATACAAAGAATAATAAACTTGAAAAATGTACTTAAGCATGTAGAAATTATCATTAGTTTTTTATTCATGATATTAAATAATGAACGGGTCATGTCAGACACGAGGTAAGGGGTTTCTTATCTCACTTTTAATTCTGTGAGATTTCCATTATTCACCACTTATTTATTTCATGTGGTGTATTGTTTACTGCCATTTGACATATATTATCATGATTCTATTTATATTCATGATATTCTATGATTCATTTGGTTGTTATTGACTATTGTTCATATGACTCAGTTGATTACAATGAGGTAAGGGTTAATTTTACAATCTCTTCATTATTCGAGGTTTTTTATACATAATTATCTACTGGGACCTCTTTATCATCCACATCCATGATTCTTAAAAACGTATTCCAAAACATTTTTACTATTTACTAGACTATGGTTTAAATTCATTCATATAATTGTTTTACTGTTTAGAAAATGGTTTGAATGGAATCTTTCTGTCATTTTCCAAACAATGTACTTTTATCATTTTCAACAAAATTAAGGTAAGAATGTTTTTTTAACTTATACGGTGGGTGCGGTTATATTTCACCGTTATAACATCATTGAAGCTTCCCTTACAAGATTATAAGAATATTTTCTAAATAAATGTTTTCTTTATAATTATGTGACTCTTAAATTATTTCAAAATAGAAAGAGTTATTTCTCTAAAAAAGGTTTTGATTTCATCTATGTCAACATATTTTGATTGATTTTAAGTTTATTTGAAGTTGATTTATTATAATAAAATCTTCTATATTGTAATGAATGAGTTAAGATATGTTTGAATGTGGATGTTCTATTTTTATACCATTCATGTTTTATGGTTAATGTATGGACATTTTGTATGCTAGTTTCAATACAAATGTTTATGTTATATTTCAACCTTTTCTTATGATGAAAGTATTGGACTAGTTTATTCCAGGTTGAGGATTGGTAAAAGTATGCCCTCTGGGAGGGGATTCGGTTATAGTAGACCCTCTGGGATGGAGTCCAGTTATATAGGCTCTCTGGGATGGAGTCCGGTTACAGAGGCTATTCGGGTTGGAGTCTAGTTATAAAGGCACTCTGGGATGGAGTCCGGTTTCAGAGGCTCTCCACGTTCGGGTCTTGTTATAGTTAGCCCATAAGTCTTGGAACGAGGCCTTGACACATAAATTAAAATCTATTATTATACATTCCCTCATTATGAAAATAATATTAATGGTTCATGTGGTCATTCGACTAGTAGAATACCCATGATTAAGTTTTATTATGGAATTATTTACTTATCTCATATTCCGGCCATAAAAGTATTCATGTTTATTATTGGAAAATGCACGTGGTTTCAATTATTCACCATGATTAATATATATGTTATGTTATACTGTATTGCTTACCCTTACCGAGCGTTTGAGCTCACCCCTATCTATGTTTTATTTTTCCAAGGATTCCAAGAAGTGTATTGTGATTGATTTTCAGGGTTATGCTAAGGGAATAATAGCGTATATAAAATATTATTTATGTTATATTGTATGTTATAAAGTGTAATGTTACATTCATGTATGTAATCTATTTTCCAAGACTGCTAAACTGATTGGTCCTTTGAGACTTGATTCCTTGTAATTATGCCAATGTATTAAAATAATGCACCGACTCTGGGTAACTTGGGTCGGGGCATTACAATCATTTCCATTTTTTTGTGGATTTCGACTAGGCCAAGAACTCAATCAGTGTTCTTGACAACTTTAGATAAGGAAGCCTTATTGAAACCACTGAGAACATTCTGAAACTCTTATTTGATGATAGTTTTGAGGAGATCACTATCCAATGATGGTTTAGAGGATTGAACTGCTTCTTTAGAGGAATTGACAGTTGTGGATAGATATTTGAGTTGATTTAGCACCTTCTGAAGACACCCAGAATACTCATCAGGGAGTTTATTAAGATTGACAACACACTCTCTCATTTCCTTCACAATGTTATTGTTCTTTTAAGTGACCTTTTCATCTATGTATGTTAGATATGGATGAATATAATAAACAACTACCTGTGGTATTTAAGGAACAACATGTTCTACAGGAGGAGCAACAAGCTCTGATATCGAATGTTTCTATTTCTGCATGACTTCAACCATACTCCTTAGGGTCATCACATAATTATTTAGCAACATATTTTCAACTCTTACTTCCCGGATCTCATAAATAATTTTAGGTTGTATTTTCCAAATCACTTTATCTAATAATAGTGATATATCTCCCTTAATTAAATTGTTCACAAGACCAGGTTTGGTATTCGTGAGTTTCTCAACTCCAAACAAGTGGGTAGCACCAAATTACATCGGATAATCCTTACTCACAAAAGATAGTTGTTTAGATAAAGGATTAAGAATAGGGACTGGTACATGCTCTGGTTCCTTATCAGGTGTGATATTGGAGACTGATTTAAACTGAAATATAGAGGAAAGATCAAGGCCAGTTTCTAAAACCTGCTCAGAGAGATCCACATCATAGAAATTGGGGAACTTATACTCCGTTTCTATAGTAATTGACTCATTAGGATGTGAAGATTCAACAAACACAATATTTGGGGTTCACTCCCCCTTAATAGGTGCCTCCTTATCAAGACTGAGAAGCTTAGGATCTTAGTATAATTCCACTGACTCAACTCTAAATTCCTCACTCATTTCTTGTCTAGCTAGCTAAAAAGCTTGCTCCATCCGTTCTTCAGCTGAATGGATGATTTAAAGAATAGATTGTTCCACTAGTAGTTCCCCAAGATTGGATTCTTTCATAACAGGTAGCTATTCCACTATAGTATATTCCATGGAATGCTTTTCATATTCTTTGGCAACTGATTTTATTTCAGCCTCAAATTGAGTTTCCAGATTAACTGCATCTTTAGGAGCAGGGACATCTTCTTCATGAAATTTGTGAGGAATAGTAGTCCTATATTCCAAAAAAAGATTCCCATAGGTGGCACTTCAGGCTCTTCTTCCTCTTCTTTAGGATAATCAACAATCTCATCTAGTTCCAAACCAGGATCAGAAATACCTCTTGGTATTGAGGGATAATCCACAAGATTTAAATTATTTTAAACTCTATCATTGTCTTCCACCCATTAATTTTTACAAGTATTCCAGTTTACTTTCATCCTCTTGATGGTTACTTTTGTAAGGCAGTACTAATAGTACTTTATAACTTCCTCTATAGGTTCAACCAAACCTTTGGCATGGAGCATGGATGAGATAAGCTGCAAGTAAAATAGGGAAGCTGACTTGGATGTGGCATTGACCAACTCACACATATGATTAATGGTATAGTTTTAAATGTTGATCTTATGTCCATTTTTGATATGGGGGATCAGAAAAACATATTGATATTTCAAAATAGAAAATTCAAATTTTCAGGGGCTAACTATATTCTGAATAAACTTGTATAAGAGCCTTGATTATCCATCTATTTCAGCAGAAATGGGCCTCCTCTTAGTGCCATTTCTAGTTAATGATTTCGAATCATCTTCCAAATCAAATAATTCAGTTGAAGGTGGAGGTTCTCTCTGGTAATCCTCACAGAAGACTTCATGAGGTATCCAAAGGCATGTAGCCCAAATCCTTGAAGAGAATGAGATTCTCTGGCCATTGTCCCATCTTCATACAATATAACTATCACCATAATCTAAATAGAACTATATATACTAGTAAAACTGAGCCACTAGCTTAGGGTAGATGGGTCTATCTTCCTTTGAGAACCACTCAAACGAGACTTGCAGTTCTAACACGTTAAACACCAGAGCCTTTCTAGACATATTCCATTTGGGGATTATCTCATTCTCAGGTAAGACAACATGGTTGACCAGATTCATATTTAATGGTCCTTAGGGTTCTAGCTTAGGTTCAATCTTCTTCTTATTTGAGCTGTGCTTCTCAAGTGTCAATGATAAAGGATGTTTCATCCATAGCATTCACTAAAGGTTCGAGAGAGATCAGGGTTACTGGGATGAATAAGGGTTTGAAAAGGTTAAGTAGAAGATATCCCGAGTGAAAATTCAACTGATATATTATTTATTTTTGTCATTTAGGAATACCAAAAATCCCAAAATTAAAAACCCGGGAAAATAAAGAAGGGAAAAGAATAATTACCGCGATACTTGAATTTTGAAAAAAAAAATTATAAAGAATTTTTAAGGTGACACCGTGTCTGGTCATTACGGTGAGATAGTTAATGCATGTTATGGTGAGACTGTGTCTGGTAATTATGGTGAGACAGAAAATGCACGTTACAGTGAGATAGTGAATGAGCTTCACGGTGAGACAGTGAACGAACTTCTCAGTGTGTGTTATGGTGAGACCGTAACTATTCGATAGTAAACAAAATATACTAACTATGAGACCATAAACCAGAAACAGTAGGATATCGAATAGTAGGACATGAAACAATAAAAAGTAAGATATCTATTAGGGATTTATCATGCCTATTTCTTGTATGATGTAGTCTATTCTGTCAGAATTTAATGGTTTGGTGAATATATCAGCAAGATGATATCAATAATAATGAATTTCAAAGTGATATATACATATGGATAATGATGTCTCAAAAAGTGGTGACTCACATCAATAGGCTTTATCCTAGAATGTGAAACATGATTTTTTGAGATGTCAATAGCACTTTTGTTGTCACAATTTATAGGTACATGTATTAATTGAAATCCATAATCTTGTAAAGTGTGTTTCATCCACAAAATTAGTGCACAGAAACATCCAGAAACTATATATCCATATTCTGTAGTAGATAATGCATCATAATTTTGTTTCTTCCTACACCGTGATACTAGTCAATTTCCTAAATGGTTTCATGTTCCAGAGGTTATTTTTCTATCTAAATTTTTTCCACCTAAGTCATCATTAGAGTAACTAAATAATTCAAATGATTTTCCTTTAGGATAAAAGATTCCTAGATTGGGTGTATGCTTGATGTATTTGAAAAATCACTTTGCAACATTTAAATGTGATTCATTATTATTTTCTTCAAAATAAGCATGAATACACACACTAAACATATTGTCTGAATGACTAGAAGTTAAGTAGAGTAAACTTCCAATCATTCTTCAATAAGTGGTTTGATCAACAGATTTTCCATCTTAATAAACTTCCAACATACAAGTGGTAATCATGGGAGTGTCACTACTTTTAGTGATATACAATCAAAATATTTATAGAAGATCTATAGTATATTTACATTGAGTTAAATCAATTCCATTATTATTTTGAATGATTTGAAATCCATGAAAGAATTTTTTTTCACCCATTAAACTCATTTCAAATTCATTTTTCATCATTTTAGGAAAATAAACAAATAAAACATTCTTCTAATATCCAAAAATAATTTCATCTACATAGATTTGAACAACTAAAAAATCATTAGAAATTAACTTTATAAAAAGGGTAGGATCAACTATTCCTTTTGTAAATCTTTTGAAAATAAGAAAAGTACTCAATCTATTATACCATGCTCTTGGATCTAGATTTAAACCACATAATTCTTTTCATAGTTTAAAAATATGATTTGGAAAATGGGGGTTTGTAAATCGAGGGGTGTTCAAAAAAACATCCTCAACAATATACCCATTTACGAATTCACTCTTAACATCCATTTGATATAGTTTGAAATTGAGATGTGCAACATAGGCAAGCAGGATTCTGATGGCATCAAGTCTGGCTACTGGTGGAAAGGTCTCCACATAGTCAATTCCCTCTTCTTGACTATAGCCTTGTGCAACTATTCTATCCTTGTTTCTGACTTTGTTACTAGCTTCATCTACATTATTTCTAAACACCAATTGAGGTCCTATGGTAAATGTGACATTGGGTCTTTTATCATGTTTCCAAACTCTATTTCTTTCGAACTGATTAAGTTCTTATTGCATAGCCATCACCCAAAATTCATCATTCATAAAATCATTAACGTTTTTAGGTTTAAGTTGTGACAAGAAGACTTGATGATATACCTAATTTTTAAGAGATGCTCTAGTTTGAGTTCCTTTGTCTATGTATCCTTCAACAACATATAAGGTATGGTTCTTAAGGGTTCTAATTGTTCTAGAAAATATGGACTATTTATTTCAGGTTCCTCAATAGATTCAGGTTCATTGTGACTTGATTCTATGGAATTTCCAGAGTTAGAATCCTTCACAGATTCTTTCATAGAAGAATTTTAGAATATTGAATTGATATTCATATGTGATACATCATCCTCTAGATTCTCTAGGATGGTTTCTGGCTCATGTGGAAATGTTTCATTAAATTTGACATGAACAGATTCTTCCACATATTTTTTTCTTTTATTGAACACTCTATAGGCTTTACTAGATAGGGAATATCACAAAAATATACCTTCATCACTTTTGGAGGCAAATTTGTCAATATTGTATTTAGTATCAAGAATATAGACTTTCCAACCAAAAACATTGAAGTATCTAACCTTGGGTTTTCAATTGTTCCATAATTCGTAAGGAGTCCTCTTAAGAATAGGTTTGATCAACACTATATTGATTATATAGCACGATCTATTGATAGCTTCAACCCAAAAAAAAATAGGTAGGTCATATTCACTAAGAATTATTCTAGAAATTTCTTGCATTGTTTTCATTCTTCTCTATACAACTCCATTCTGCTGAGGTGTTCTAGGGGAGAGAAATTATGACTATAACCATTTTTTGTGAAAAAGAATTCAAAATCTTGATTTTCAATCTCATGGCCATGATCAATTCTAAAAGACTTAATTCTAAGTCCACTAATATTTTCTATAGACTTGGAAGATTTGGTAAAAAAAGAGAAAGATTCACTTTTGTAAGATATAAATAAGGTCTAAGTATATCTAGTAAATTCATCTATAATAACATAAACATAGTGCTTCCCATTTAAACTAGAATCTTTAGATGGTCCCAACAAATCCATGTGAACCGGTTTGAGATGTTGAAAAGTTGACACTTATTTCTTTGGTTTGAAGGAAACTTTGTGTTTTTTTGTTTTGATAGGAATTACACACTTTTTCATTTAGAAACTCATGTTTGGGTCAGTCTTTAACTAGGAATTTTCAAGTATGATTTCTATGGGAGTGAACATTACAGTGTCCTAGTATTCTATTCCATAGCCAAGAATCTTTATGAAATGCACTTAAGCATTAATCATTTTGAGAAGC
The DNA here is from genome assembly GCA_963277665.1 of Viscum album. Taxonomy (NCBI): domain Eukaryota; kingdom Viridiplantae; phylum Streptophyta; class Magnoliopsida; order Santalales; family Viscaceae; genus Viscum; species Viscum album. The sequence goes on from OY728130.1 coordinate 305,297,026, forward strand.
TAAAGAATCTATATTAACTGTATAAACTTTTTCATTTCTTAAGAAATAAAATACTAATCCATCTTCAGAATTAAAGACATTACAAGAATCATTTTCAAATCTAACATGAAATCCATCATCACATAATTGTGAGATACAAAGTAGATTATATTTTAAACCATCAACAAACTGTACTTTAGAAATTAAAATTGTGTTATAGTTACCAATTTGGCTGAGGCCAATAATCATTCCCTTGAAATTGTCACCAAATGTGACATGTACTCCATATACATTTATTAGGTTGTTGAAGCATGAGTAGTCTCCTATCATTTTCTTTGAACATCCACTTTCTATGTACCATAGAATTTTGCAGGATCTGTTTATGTAGCTTTACATCAAATATATTAATCAAAAACTGATTTTGGTAGCCATATTTGTTTAGGTCTAGTAATATTAGTAATAAGTTATTTAGGAACCCATATTTGCATCATAGGTTTTTTATAAGAATTATGTAAATTATTTGAAAAATAAACATTATTTGGTCAAAAAAAACATGAAACAATAGAATATGTACCATGGATTGAATTAGTTGATTTGAGTCTAAAATTGGAAGTAAAATTGTATGTCCTAAATTTTGAAACAAAATTTGTTCTACCAAGATTTCTTTTACCAGGTTGATAACCAATGCCAGTGGTGTATTTAGGGTCAATTGTTTTTCCTAGCATTTTGGTAAGGGTATTTTTTCCATTAATAAAATTTTCTAAGTCACTCTTTAATTGCTCATTAGTCTTTTTTAATTCGTTGTTTTATTTGAGCAGTTGAGTATTTTTCTCCTTTCTGGTTGTGATATTAGATTTAATAGTCACAGTAAGTGAATTTTTTTTATAAATGATTTATATTTTTCTTTAATTCATTGCATGTTTCCTCAATCATGTTACAATATTCAATCATTTCTTCATTAGTCATTTTTTCAGAGTCACTTTCATCTTCAAAATAGTATGAATTATGTTCAGAAGATTCTAGTGTTACTTCAAATGTGTTTGTCAAAAAACACATATTGGCTTTGTAATCATGTTTATCATGTAGTGTCTCTGGGTTTCAAGAACTATCCTCAGAAGCACTCTAGGTTGCTTTCATTTCCTTTTTATACTTCCTATCCTTGTCCTCATATTTATTTTTGTACTTGAGATTTGTACAGTCAACCTTGATATGTCCTTTGTGCATACATTCATAGCAGACAATTTTCATAGTTTTGTCACTTAATTCCCAATCCTTCTTCCAGTTTCCTTTTTGGTCATATTTTCCTTTGAATTTAGGCTTTCGGAAAAATTTCATCTTTTTGTAAAATCTTTTGAATATTTTGGCTAGTTAAGCCATCTACTCATCACTGTCAGTTGATGATTTTTCAATGGTGGATCTTTCTAAAGAAGCTTCCAGTTTTCTTTTTTATTTGTGCATAGAGGTGGCAGTATTGAAAGCAACAAATTTCCTCTTTTCATCATCCTCCTCATTCTTGTTGACTTTTAGTTCTTCTTCATACATAATTAGTTTCCGAATGAGTTCTTGTACAGGTAGCTTGATAATGTCACATGATTCTCTAATAGAGACAGAGGTTCCCCTCCATCTATCAAGTAGAATTCTAAGAATTATCATGATCTGTTCCTTGGATGTGACTTCTCTTCCAAGAGAAATCATTGTTTTGAAAATCGAATTGAACCTAAGATACATGTCAGAAATGGGTTCATTAGGTTTCATTTTAAAATTATCATATTTGTTAGTATAAGTATTAAGTTTAATTTCTTTTACACTAAATATTACTTCATGTGAGATAGACAGGGCATCCCAAACATCATGGGAAATTTTACAAACAGAAATTATATTAAACTCTTCATCTCATAAGGAGAATTATAAGAAATTCATAGCTTTTGAAATTGTAATTGTAGATAGTTTTGGTTGGTTCATCCCATGTGATTCTATCAATAGGAAGAATTTTGTATTCAACGATAATGGATAAACTAATTTCAAAACTCACTCTCTAAATTCATTTTCTTTTTAATTTTTTATTGAGCATCATTGGTTCCATTAAAGAATGGTGGTCTGTTGGCTGAAGCACCTTCCAATATATTATCCATAATAAAGTATTATTTTAAAAGAGATAGAAATTTAGAATTAATAGAAATTTAACGATATTTAATGTAAAACTACAATCACAGTGGAATAAGATTACATAGATTCCTAATGAACCACCCTCTGATACAAAATGTTGTTCAGAGTAGATTACTCAATATGGGAGGGGTGAATTGAGTAACTATAAGAACTTCTGTAAAAAGTATTTCTAAAAAGGTTTCCCCAAAGTTTAAATACAACCTAGTTAATCATGGTTACACTGTTATAAGTGTTTGACTGTTTAAGTAAAATATTATAATATTGATTTATTCTCAGTAATCTTAATTTCTGTTATTAATAATACTTTTGAAGTTATTCTACAAAGACAAGCCAGTTATAACTTTTTTCCAAGAATAACTATCAAAGTGAAATTAATGATATCTGAATTATTCAGTAAAGCAATAAAACATAGGAGACTAATTTAATAAGTAGAGTGGATATGAAGTAAGTGTTTCAGTCTCAAGCTGAGACATAATCTACTTCACTTTGTTATCACCTTCCACCAAGTATTTTATATAAATAAATTTTGATCCACACCCTGGATCGGGGTTAACAATAGTACACAGACTGTCCAGGTCACACAAGGACCTCTTCTACCGTTTTCGTGGGTATAAATAACTAGGCCACATAGGGACCTCTTCCATAGTTTTCAGTGGGAATCAATAGTAAATATAGGTTTTCAGTAAGGATATATTATATCCTTCAGTTATATGCATGAGACAAAGTGTTTTGTTCTATAGTTACACACTATACTCAAAAGGTAATAAACAGATACACAACAGAGCAGAAATATAGAGATGGATTTAACAGTGCTATGAGTGTTAGTCTTTGCAGCTCTGGACTTCTTGAGATGAAGCAGATGCAGATCTTGAGTCCTCGTTAGTAAAACAGAGTGTCATGATTCAGCTTTTGTTCTTTGTGATGTTCGACAATGTGAAGATGTTATCTGGATTCCAGTGTACATTGTATGTTATACAGTAGAGTCTTGTTGCATGCATGTGGAAATCTTTCCATTAGAAATACTCTCAGTGTTTTTCATTGTCATCCTCACAACCTTGTTTTTTCTTTTTGTTCAGTATCGCTCTCCTTAATTCTTGGAAACACTTTTCTTTTATCTTGGATTTCATGTGTTGGAGCCGACAGGCTGCATGGATACTGCACCTCGTACGTCGTACTGTCAGATGATATGTCTATAAAAAACATTAATTATGTTAGTGAATTTAAAATATTCAAATATGACCGTTAGAGAGTAAATTGACAAACGACAAAATAGTTTAAGAAAAGGTGTCACAGTAAGTCATGGAAATGGTGTCTCCTTCACATGGTGTCTAGATTGATCACAGTGTCTCGTGGTCATTGTGTCTCATTGTCAAGGTGTCTCGCAGTCACGGTGTCTTGTTCATGGTGTCTCGTTGTCAAGGTGCCCTCTTCACAGTGTCTGATTATTTAAAGTGTCTTGTTCACGATGTCTACTTCACAGTGTTTGTTTCACGATGTTTGATTATTCACGATGTCTGATTCGTGGTGTCTGATTCATCACGGTGTCTTGTTCACGGTGTCTGCATCACAGATTCAGAAAGACATAACTAGTAGTGGACTTATGGTGTCTCAGACTTTTCAAAGTAACTATATTCAGACATAATAAATGATGATATTAGAATGGATTAGACTTAATCATTTGTCAATAAAGGTATTATGAGAGTTGTTCAAGGATAGTATAAAGTAAGTAAACTAAATTTAGAGAAATTAAAATGTTGAATGGATCTTTATAAATCATGATATTACTTAAACAATAATACACATGTATACAAATGATTGTGATATAATTAACAGGAGTTAAATAGGTTTAAATATGTATCTTGATGCTCCCGTAAAGGAAAGAGTGCGCTAGGTATTTCTCCTTGTCTCCGCCACTGTCTGCTCAGGTTATCGCGGCGGCCATCCCTATACTAAGTGAGATCTGGCGGCTTCCTCTATTGCAGTGCTTTGTGGGCCCGGTCGCGACCCCATTTCACTGTTGCCTACCCCTCCTCATCCGATTTCGATGGATAGGGCTTTCATGGAAGCACGGTGCTAGACTACAACCATGGTTCTAGATATGACATTCTGAGGTCTCCGCCTTGCCTTCAGTGTGTGTGGTTGGTGGTTTGCTATGGTCTCTGAGTCCGAACAGGATGGTGGTGATGAGATATGGGAAACGGAAGTCCTTCTGGAGATATTGTGATGTTCTTATGCATTCCTTTTCTGCGGTTTCATCTGGTTTTTGATTAATTGATTCATCTCGTGTGACAATTTCTGCTTCCTTTGTGATTTGTGGTGTTGTTCTGGTTATTCGGAAGTTGTGAACCTTGATTCCTCACTGAAATTGTCACATTTGTTGAAAGTTGATCTTTTTTTATATTTTTCACTGATTTGGATGGTTGGACAACGTTGGATTGCTGAAGGAGGTGGTGGTGGTTTGAAAACCCTTCGGCGATGTTGACAGCTGGGGTCTCGCTGGCGTCATGCTGTGAATGGTGGCGTGTGATGTTGGTTTCCGGATCGAGGCGTAGGGTGCGCGGTATGATGCTGGGTGCGCGGCTCGTGGCTTCCGTCTCTTGATTTCAGTTTGGATTTTTGAATTTTTATTTTGATGTGGATGTCATTAGTGGTCAATTGGTGTAGTTATGTATTGGGTACCGGAAACCCTTAAACCAGAATTTGGAAAATGAAAAAATGATTTGCAATTAGTAAATAGGATTAATAGGATTTGTGATCATTAATACATGATTAATACATGGGGATTCCAACAGGATGATTAGGGGTACCTTGATTTTTCATGAACCAGCCAACACAATAATCTACAGTTAGTAATTTCTAGGCTTTCAAATGATAATCCTAGGGAACCAAGATATACTATAATCTACCTGGTTGGATAATGATGGTCGTGAAAAGTTTTTCTTTGGGAGGAATCTCTAAAATTGTATTTTAGGTGTTTTTAGTCTCATAAATCTAATACACATCAAATAAAGATTAAATCCTAACTATTACCTCTTATGTAATCATTATCTTCTCATGTAATATTTAAATTGGTGTTTGGAGGAATATTTTGATTTAGTTTTGGTATCGCTATTCCAACCAAAAAATAAATGTGTTCAATATAAATTAATGAAAAAATATTTTTTGTACCCCTATATCAATGTTAATAACTAAAAAAATCAAGTATATTCATATATATATATATATATATATATATACATACATCAGATTCATAAGGTAGAAGAATTCTTCATGTACTGTCATAGAGATATTTGATATTGAAAAACTCTAATGGTGTATGGATAGAGAGAAATATAGCCAACAACATTTACATTCCCAGTAAATGAATTCCTCTAAGAAAGTGGGTGGTTTAACAATATGTTCCTCTACCTAGGTAGACATTAATAATGATATAATTCAATGCAGGAAAAAATCTAACCCTTAATATTGACATACTATTCCCAAGAACTATTCTAAACAACATAAAGAAAAATAAAAACAGAGGTCGTGGTAGATGAAAACCAAATTTTATTTTTTATTAAACATATCATGTTATGCAAGGTTGTTTCCTAGACATATTTTTTTATATAAATGTGAATACAAAATATTCACATTTCATAAATAATTTACTAAACATAAATTTCTATAATACTTGTCAAGGAATATAAAATATATTTATTTTTCAAATCAAGAGACATTTATGATCTAATCATATATATATATATATATTCTAATTATAATAATTGTATAATTAGTATGAACATAAACATTTTTTACACATTTCAATAATAATCCTTTCATATTTTATATTAAATTTAATTATTATGATATTTCATGATTTAAAAAAAAATCAGTATCTATTATATAAACATTTTATATTATCTAAATTTAACATATATTTTAATTTATAAATATAATATAAATAACCTATTATAATTTTGAAATTGTAATTTAATTACATGATCATAAGGGATTCCTTTTAATATATGATAAGGTATTTCAAAATATTTACATTTAATATTTTAGGAAATTGTTTTATAAACATAAGATTATTTAATAAAAAAATTATAATTAATTAATTTTTTATTTAAATCCCTAAAAATTAAAATATCTGAAAATAACTTTAATTATTTTTTACATGCATTTTATAAACCATAAAAATCATTTAATATTTTAAAAAAATTAAAATGTATTTTTCCTTCCCTTCTGAATAACCCCTATACTTCCTTAGGGTATCCCCTCATTACCCTAACACAAACACTCCACATAATGGTATGTGATGATTTTAATAGATTTTGAAAAGGTAACTTAAATATAAACATTTTTTGAATGGATTGAACACCACTACATAATGTTAGTATGTTGATTAAATTTATGTATTTCCCCTACATAAAGGTATTTCACTTAAAAAATACCTTTCTTTAAGGTTACAATCATGTTTTCCATCACTATTTAAAAGTAATCATTAGGGACCTTTACACCTAAGGGTAAAAAGCCAATAACCATTATAAAGCCCCCTTTGCATAAGGGTAATACCATTTCCCAACTCCATAGAATGATGGTAATCAAAGTTGTTACCATTACTTTTCCTTGTAAGTTTATCATATAAAATTAATTGTGTATCTTCCAACACGTGTAACTACTACACTTCTGTGTATGAGTGACACCTTTATACAAATCATTTATGTAAAGGAAATATAAAGGATTTTATTTCACAAAACTACTATATAAGGGTATGACTCTTACACTACCAACCTATTTATAAGTAAATATAATTTACCTTTATGCATATCACCTAAGAGTTTATATGTTTATCTACTATTAAAAAATGTAGGTTTTTTTCCTTTAAAAACTAGTGATTTAAATGTGTTAAATTATTGAATAAACTAACTTTAATACCACATATGGGGTTTTCATGATCATCTGATGAACATAAAAAACATAAGGCCACCCATAACATAGAATATTTATCTTCAATAATAATACAAAAATAATACCATATATAGAGAATTACGTATCTAAAAGATCCATCAGTATCCATGTTAATTTGGTGGAGAGTGTGTAAGGGAGATAATGAGGTGTTGTAAGAAAATGTTGCCTACCATAGATGGATTACACTGGCCAATTCAATGAAATATCGTATCATGATGACATTTCATATCTGAATAGATACTAGAACACTCTCAAAATAAGATAAAATGTTCTCGGGAAGAAGAGAGTTTTAACATCAGCTTGTACACATCACATATAACACCCCAACAAGAGGATCACGTCCTCTTATATAGCTAATGCTTGAGGCTCCCCAACACATCGTATGGGTTTCTAAAAGTTGATATATATTTTACTAAATGTTTTCAAAGAACTCATAAAAAACCTATAATCAAATCATAAATGTAATGTAAGTAATGAAACCATTAAAGAGAAAATGAATTATAAAAATATATATTAACTGATGCACCACATGAATTAAAATTCCATTCATTGAATGTATATATTAAATTTACAATATAATATGTATATATATATATATATATATCATTCATCATGTTCCTATGTAAATGCATTTGACACATGAACATTTTATTGAACATCCAATAGGAAACCCCTTCATTGGCCTAAACCCAACGCCATATGCGACCAATACCTTCTTGGATGGTGATGAACAAGGGATCACCTAGATGAAAGACTTTAAAACATAGTGACATATAAAAATGAATCACAGTGTAATACTAAGATAAATATGGACCAACTTCAATACATAAAAATGGTTTCATTAAAGAGAACCTCTTATATATTTGGATGTTCCCATGAATATGATGCCTCTGATATGTACAATCATTAACATTATCATATACTAAACTATGATTTCTTCCACTAGTGTTACTTGTATTGTATTGAGATTTGGTAAATAATCATAAATTTGACTTAAATATATAAGTGAGTCACAAATAATGCAATGGTGCCCTCCCCCAATAGGGTGTAATGAGATAGACCCGCCATAATCTCGACCAATGTGAGATCATAAGTGTCATTTGTAAGGATCCTCAATTAATGTATCACTTTGGGAAATTGGTATAGTTCTTGTCAAATATGTGGGATTCATTGATGTTTTCTATTCTATGAATAAACCCCATTGGAAGCCATCAAAAATAGAAGTAATGACCATATGCAATCATTTTAAAATGATACACATCCCCTATCAATCCTAAATCAGATCACCCTATCATTCATCGAAATTGTCATATAATTGAATCAATTTCATCCCTTGAAATGGTCATTATTTACATAAAATTCATTGGGGAATCATATTTTTTATGATCAAATTTATATTTATAGATCCTTTTACTACCCAAAGTATTTGAAAACAATCATTGTTATAAATACAATAAGTTTATTTTCACAAAATAATTCTATTTTTCAAAAAATGATTTATTATAAATAATGATTCATGATAAAATTTACTCAAAATTATTCTTTATGAATTTAATTATAATGATTTAATTCATTTTGGTAAGTAAATTATGGGTTTTTAGAGACATTTTTCCAAATTTTATGGTACTAACCCTTGGATATTTTATAAATCATACATGTTGATCAACTAATTTCACTTCATTCCCTGAAGTGAATTTTATTAAAAAAAATTATTTATTTAAAATCATGGTATTTTTGAGTGTTTTATTATTTCATTAGAATTATACATTCCTATTCTAGCACAATTTTTATATGCCATCAAATAAATTGGGGATCGTATCCCTGGTAGACACATTTTAGAAACGTTTGGCTCAGAAGTTATGAAGAAAACAACATCCACAATGTGGTGGTCATAACCCCTTAAAATTTTATTACAAATTCATTATTTAATGAATAACAACCAAAACCAGATATCATATTAATGAATATTAAACCGGATTTTTTATTTTTCATTAAAAATAATGAATCTCTTAAATATCAATAATTGGATATCATAAACATCTTATTTATCTATCTTGTAGTTTATTATTAAAAAAATTATTATAATTATATTATTCATAATAATCATATGTCATAATTATTAATCAAATATATTTAAGAGTTAGCACAATCTTGTTTATGATCCTTAACTAGAAGTTCAAGACTAATTTAATGATAATGAAAATAAAATCAATGTTATCCTAGTTATATACAACTTTTGATAAATAATTCTATATGGTTATTTTTATAATCTAGTGGAAGCCCCCCCCCCAATTTTATCAAAAAAAAGAAACCCATATTATATATTGGTAGTGGGAAAAACACTACCTGACCTTGAGGTAGAGGAAAAAACACATGATAATAAATTGCCTAAAATAACCAAAAACATAGGAAACAAAATCACCTGTATATCCTATGAACCACATAGAATGCCCATAAACATGCCCTAGTGTCCATCACCAATGAACCACTAATGCTTCTATGATAAATCGAGAATGTTGCGTCTATTTATAGACACACTCCACCATTCTTTCAGAACACTTGTTCTTGTCGATGTCGCTACCTAATGAATTGGCATGCCTCCATTGCTATACCATACACCCCACCATCACATTCATGAATACCAGATAACTTGATAACCGTTCTATCACCACCATCAAGTCTCCAGTGCTATAGCACCAACATAGTTTCCGGTGCCCCTCCTGTGGAATAAAGTTCTAGTTGAGATCACATAATTTGGTCCATCTAGGAATGAATCATGGACCTGATGCAGTCAAATAGGGTTTAATTATAGATCTCCCAACTCCCCAAAAATAATTTATAATTCATTATTTTTATTTAAAGTCTTATTAAAATCAATTGATATTTAATTTTATAATTGACAACCAATATCATTTGATGTTTATGGATAAATAAGGCGTTGATTTCCATTATATATTGCAAGAATTCATAATAGGATAAAATTTATTATGTGGATTTTTTTCTATTTATATGTTATCTCAGTGAATGGTCATTATATTTATGTTCTTTTTTCTTATTTTATGTTGGTGATATCATTTTATTTTGATCCATTAATTTTTTTTCTTATTCCATTTTTTTTGTGAAGATCTAGAAATATGTTTTGAGTTTCTATTTTTGTGCGTTGAATTTCAATTTTCTGGTTGAGATGGAATATTTTTTTATTATTCCATTCTATTTATCAAAATTTAATTTTATATTATTCATATAGTTTTCTATTATATATTGGGTTATATTATCCTATGGTATTTACTAATTTATTAAGGTTTTACTGTGAGCCAAAAAAATGCTTCATTAAAAATTAAAAAAATATTTGTTTTGGATTAATTTTAGTAAATTAAATTTATACTTAAACTGATAAATTTATTATATGAAATGATTATCCAGGAAATCCTAGATAAATTTGGATGAAAAATATTGATAAAAATATATATTAACATCATTTTATTGATAAAAATATATACACCCACTAGGGGGAAAACCTTGTATTTATTTAGTTGACATATATATAATAAAGTTTCACATATAAGAGTCATTTTTATTTAAATTTTGATGTTATGAATTCCCCTACAAAACTAGATACCATGGGTTACCTATTCGTAAGATAAATTATTTATATAATCACTAGATATATTGAATTATAAATTTTAATATTTATTTCATGTTTCAATCATTAAATATATATGATTGGGCCAACCTAGTGCTTGAATAATTTAAATGTTATATGAGTGTTGTAAAAGTGATATGATACAATGTGTTATTATTTATGATTGAATATATATCTCATGTTTTTTATGATAATTAAAATTAATATTTATCCTCACAAACATTATATAAAATAATCCATTTGAATCATTTGAAACATCATACAAACAATTACATTAATAATTAATCTATAAAGTGTCTAAAATTATTAGTCTCATTTTATTATTTTATGTCAGAATGGTGTAGATAAACTGATCGTAAAAAATCATTATTTTTGTGAGTAATATATTTATTCTTCCCTAAAGGTGTAAATCAAATATAACAACAACAATTTGTTTTCTAATAGATTTAAAAAAACTGGAAGTAATAACAAATATATTACAAGAGATCATTAAATATTATTAATGAATTATTAATTATTTCGATAATTGCAATACACAGTAATAATAATTAATTTTTTTAGATAACAATATTAAAATAATTATCTATAAATAAGTGGTGTAATATATTTTATTTTTAACTTATGATTTTTTGAATTGGTTATCCAATGTTTTAATATTTTTATATATTGATGAGATGATATGAAAAGGTTACCCCCAATTACTTATCAATGATAAAATTGATGTTAATATTTATTACAATATATATATTAATATTAGTCTCTGAATGGTTCAAATTTCCTTAATCATATTTTTATATTTTCATGAATCACACAATTAAATAATTTATTTTCTGGGTTGACCAAAATAATACATAATTGTTATATCCTTTTAAATAACTATTTTCATAAAGAAGAATATTTTTTTTTTCATTCCATGGTTTTTAGAACTCAATGTATTAACATTAATCATCATATTATTAAGATATTTTATATTACATCAAACATACTAAAGAGTTTAATAAATTATTATAACATTTATTCGTCAAGTTAAGAGGAATTTCCTTTTATTTTTTAATTATTCATCCAAAAGAGTAATTATTAAATTCTCAAAAATATTTTCCAATTTCATTGAAATTATAGTCAATAAATAATTGAATATATGTCCTTGCAAAGTGAGATAAATTTTAAAGGAAAATATATTGATGAATTTATTTTTCTTGAATGATTAAAAATAATCACATATTTTATTTATTATTGAAGGATTAAAAATAAATTAGTGTTTTACATATCCCAAAATCATATGAACATACATATTCATGTGTATCTTTTAAAAAATATTATGTCTTATTATAATGAATTGGAATCAAGATACTATATATAATTTATAAAAAATTACTCTTGAATTGTTTGATTTCTATGTTATAAAATAAACTAACACTTACCTCCATCAATTGTAGAAAATCCATGAAAATAAGGAATCGATATATGAAATCCATATACTTTCCAAACATCAGATTTGATGGGGTATTCCCATTGTTTCTATTATGTGGATGGCATTAAATTTTATTCCAGTTTCATCAATCATGAACTCACCCCAAATAACTCTGTCAATAAGGAAATACAATGCATGGGAAATTGACTACCATAAAAATAATTAATTTGTAGGAACATAATTTATTTCCTTATCTAATTCAGACTATTAAAATTTGAGGTCTAAAATTGATTATATTAAAACTAATTTGATTCAAAATTTATTAAATCCTCTCACATGGTACATGTAAATTAATGATAATATATTAAACTAGTCTCCCTCTTTCAAAAGAATCAATATAAATGAATAATAGTTTTATTCCATGTAAATAATGACTTTAACTTATTGTTATCTCAATGTATTATGTATCATAAATAACTATATGAATAAATATTACAACTTGGTTTATTCTTTAACCCCAAAATATTTCTCAGGAAATTAATGTGTACATATAATATAAAGAGATAAATCTTCATATAAATGTTGTTTTCAAAAAAATTATTTGTATAAAAAAACTTTATATGAAAGATCATAATACAATTCTTATTATATGATCATTAAATTTTATTAGAGGAATCATTCTAGTTAAAGGACCTACAATCCTCAATTTACTGCTGATATGATAAATGAAATTTTCTAATCTTTAACAAGTTACCTTATGGAAAATAACTTAAAGTTGATGTGTTGACTTTGAATCCTTTTTTTCATATATATATATATATAGAAGTTTAATTGTTTCAATTTATAATTGATGTCTTATAAATATAATTAATATCTTTATGGCTTGAAATGAAGCTGTATATCCATTATCCATGATAAGGGACCTCAAAGCATGAAACAAACTCAAATTTCATAATAAAATTCACTATTAGTGATTGTTTGATACTTATATGATACAATTATCTATCACTAATCTTAAAAAGGTGACCTAAGGATGAATTTTATGAATCAACACAACCAAAAAAAATCATCTGAGTATTATATATCATCCATATTTTCATTTCATTTATATATAAGCATGCACTCTTTAGTCCCCTATTTATATCTTAATACCTTACTCAAAACCTTCCATCCATATATTCCAAGATTATGGTGAAATCAAACCAAGATACCTACAAGAAATGAAATGGAAGTACTTTTTTGACCAGATCACACATTAAAATACCTGAATATAATGCTTATATGGTGGATTACCTTTTTTTACTTCCAAATAAGCTTTTGGACCATAGATCATATTGAATTTATTAACCATATCACAGTGCGATATACTCAGTACATAGTACATATTAAAAAACCTCTTTAAAACTATATTTATATAGGTTTATTGTGAAAAGCTCGTAATTCCTATCAACCTATCTTAATATTCAACATTTAAATGACATGTGACACAAAACCCATATCTTCCATGTAAATTTTTTAGAGAAACTATTTTACATTATATAGAAAACTTTTATAATTTATATGAAATATATGTTCATATATGTATAAAAATTGAAATCATAATCTACTCCAATTGACCTTATATTATATTCATAAACCAATATTTTTTAATATAAATGAATTAATTAAATCATGAAATCCTAAATACAATTTTTTGGGGTGTTTTTTTTGAAGAAGATACTTAACCTTGGATTTTACATGGTAAGATCTAACCATTACTGGAGAATAATTTTTTTTTTTCATGTAATCCTTCTCATCTAGATTACTATATAAATATGTAGTTTTCATATCAATTAATTGAAATTATATGTAAAAATGTTATATTAATACAAATAAAATGTGTATGGAATCCTTCCTTGATACTAGATAATATATATAGGTAAATTCACAAGGGTATAATTCTGAAGGCATGTAAAAAACTAATTTTGATGTGAAGAAATTTCATGACAAATATTTTTGATATGGTAATTTAATTCTATTAATCATTAATATTTTAAGGTTATAAAAGAAAAATTATTCCATGAATAAGAATCAAAATTGGTTGGATACACTAATGACATATATTTTCCCAACCCACATAAAACCAAATATTACCCTATATATTCATTCATAGGTGGTACAATAACAGTGGATTAAAATTTTATAATATGAATCATTTTTACGACATCATAAAATAATTTTTTTTGAGTTATTTGTGTATTTAAATATAAGTCCAATAAAGGTGATGATTTGTCCTAGGGCCGACCCCATGAATAGAAATATTTTTGACCTCTTGAAGAAGATATGGGAAAGTGGCACGAAAATCATTCCTACTCCTATTAAAGTTATTTTTGATGCCTAGTACAATGTTTTAATAGTATCAAGAAATTATTAGGGGACATCCAATGTGTTTCATAATAATTTATATTAATAAGTTCCTACTTGAAGGGTTTCCAAACCTAAAATTGAACATAATATTGACGTTAGTGGGAACTGAGTTCCACTAGTGTATTAACCCTTGGGTGAGTAAAGAGAAATGGTTTAATAGATTTACCTTATCTATGTGTTGTATATAAAATATGAAAATGTTTTACTATTTTACATGAATTTTATTGGAGTTTTATTTATTATTTATGACTTAAGATGACTTTTCCACTCTAGTTCAGCCATCGACACCTGGAGGGGATGAAGTCACTTCAAATGAAGCAACACAAGCTATCCTCTTGAGTCAATCAATCCCGGTGTATTTGTCTCCACACGAGAGTGGATTTGAGGAAAAAATAGAGCCCCAAAACACTTTTTTTGTTTCTCTCTGACTTATTTTTACTGACATTTGGTGGCAGGTCTCGTTGATTCCATTGGAAGATTTATCCTCAAAACATTACCATCTATAAATCATGTTCACCATAATGGGATATAGTGGGTTCGACTATCTTGAAATACATAACTATAACACCCCATATTTTGATGATTTTTTTTCAAATAAATTAAATTTATTTGAGGTATTGTGTTATATTATAATAATATATAAGTATCTACACCACACAACACCGTCTTATCCTGTGTTATAGATGACATTATGTCTTAACAGACACTAATATATTATTAATATCGTTACAAAAAACATACTATTATGACCTAGATATTAAAAAAGTGAGATTAAAAGTGATAAATAATATTAAATTATTAATTTTAATGGTTTTATATATTGAATGAATACTTATTATAAAATATAATATTTTATGAAGTCTTTATATGTTTTGAAAAATACTATTTTCTCAAAAAAAATTTGTTTATGACTTTTTATAAAAAATCATAAAAATAAATTTGGAAATATTTAGAAAATGAATTTTATAAAACGAATATTTTGAATTAATAATGTAAAAATAATTTAATGGTAAATTCTTTATATTAGCATGAAAATTTTCATTTTTTGATGCATAGTTTAAAATACTGGTTTCTAAATAAAAACTATCTTCTTTTCATAATTTATTTTTATAGGTATATATTTTATGATTATTTTAAAGTATAAAAAGTTTAATTATACAAAAATTAATCCAATTTAGGTCATTATATTCAATTTTATATTGAAATTAAATATAAAAACATTTTAAACATTTTATTTGTTCACTTTAAAAACATACTTTCCAACACGTCTGTGGGATTATTTTAAAATTAATTTCTGCTTCATCTATGAATTTAATTTGGAAAATGGGTTAAATATTTTGTGTTAGAATAATATATAATTTCTAATATTAAAAACATACTTTCTGACCAAATTTTTTATTGAATAGAATTAAAATTATCCCCAACAAATAAGGTAAAAAAGCATACTTAGTAGTTAAACTTATAATATACGGTATAAAAATGAACCAAAATATCTAAAAACACATTTTTGGAAATATTTTTACCTCATAAATTATAGTATCTTGGTTTTTTTATTATTATATTCACATAGAATAGAATAAATTTGTGTGTAATTCCCTTTTTGAAATATTCACAGGTTTTCCACTATCCTAACTTATAAATGGATACCACTGCATCCCCTATCTACAAACCTTAAAAACCAATTGCTTTGGATAATATGCAACCCAAATAACTTATAACCTTACCTCATATCATCATTTAATCCTCAATTTTGGATGGAATCCACCCCTAGAATGACTTTCATGTAAACCAATATGAGATACCCGAAAAAGAGATAACGTTCGTCAATGAATGTTTTTTTATTTCTTCCTAAAACCCCTTAATTTTATAATATAATTTTTATATAAAAACCTATGTGTCTTAAATATAATTATATAGTTTTATTTTTAGGATATTACCCAAAATATCACACAATTCCATAAAATGTGTGATTAAACCCTCATTTGTGTGTACAACAAACTATCACGTCAGGAACATATATCATCCGTTTGTCCATTACAACCTTTCACAATTGGGAATAATTATTGGAATACTATTTAAATATTATTTTAATTATTTTTTTGATGTTATAATGATATATTAATTTGTATATAATACATTCATTCATTCTTTCCATTTTGTGATAATATGATAACATCATTCTTGTGTACAGTGGACTATCGCCTCACATAGCTATGTGATTCATTAATGCATTAAATGGAATGTATTAAGAATATGTTTAATGAAAACATTTCAGAAATATTAAATAAAAATTATTCTATAATTATTAAATTCCATATTCTTTTATTTCATTCAATCAAATAAGAAAATGCGAATAAAGATCATCTGTACGTACGACCTACCGTCTCCATGACCAGTGTATTTAATTTCCTATCTCTATATTTTATAAATAATTATAACAATGTATATAATGAATATATATTGTTTTTATATCATTATATTATTTCTAGAGATGAATAATTGTTTATAAATTTAAGATAATACAAAAAATTTAAAAACAACATATACAGAAACAAGGTGGCTATTACCTAAAATGTAAATTACATTAAATTATTTATAAATGAGTAATAAAACATAATAATAAAATAATATATGGTATTATATAAATTAATATTATTATTTATAATATGTATTATAAAATTATTTTTTTATAAAATATTATTGACAGAGTAAAACTGAAGGGATGGCTTAAGGAAATGGATTCTCGTCTCACGTTGAGTCCCTATGAGACACAAGCCATGTTCACAACCTATTTTTTGTATGTATGGTGTATAATTCCCATGTATGTCATTTATGATTCATATAATTGAAAATATTTGTATTTACATATCAATTTTATGCTATCTCTTTAATGTGTTTTATAGTAAAAATGTTTCAAATGCGGTAGGGGGTTTCAACTCAATTTTCCTTTTTTGACATATATAGTATGATATGAACCTATAATCTTTCATGAATTGTATATAAACCCCCTATAACATGTAATATAAAGAATATTTTCATCCTCATTATATTTAATGTTTAATTTTATATTATTCCATCATGGGATATATGAATCAAATTTACCAAAGTGGTAAGAGTTTTTTTCTACAATCCCATTGTTTATCTAGATTATTTATGATTATGTTTCCACTGGGGAAAATTTATGATCCATTCCTAAAGAATTATCATTTTCTATTCTTATATATTTTTTAATGATATCTTAATGTAATAATACGATGTTACATTCTGTTATATAAAAGATAATTATGAAATTATTTTTAAGAAAATTTTACTTTATTTATATTTTCAATCAAAAATATTTTTCCTTTCAAAAACATGTTATAAAAATATTAAAAATAGTTTTTGACTATTTCAAAATGATTTATTAAATAAATTGTTTTTTATTGTTTATTTTTTTAAACTCATATGAATGATCTTTTCTTTTTATGATCACGTATCTTTTATAAACTATCTATAGTGGAAATTGAATATTCATTTAACATGTATAGAATGTATGAATTATCCCACCATAATTTCATTGAGGCTTCCATAACAGGTTTAAAATTTTATTTTTACGATATTTTTTTTAATATTATATAAATTAATTTTTTTAAAATTTCATTTAATGGAATATTATTTCAAAAAAAAATTTATGTTTCAAAAATCGTTTTTCAAAGAGGGAACAATATTTTCCTCATGAAATATTTTAAAATATCTTTCGAATTTATTTTACATCTATGATGACATCCATTGGTGTCAATATTTCCATGTTGGTGATTTAATCCATGGATAACATTATTATTATTTATCTAAATGGTTTATATTTTTATAGTATGAGGATTATAAAACTGGTTTGTCTTACATGGGTTATACAATGCAGAAATTCTTATGTAATCCACTTCGTTTCATGAGTTATTATATAGGGAAATGATTATTACGCCTATCTCTTTTCTATAGGATATGATATGAATAAATGTTTATGGAACCCATTTCATTTTGTTGGTTTTGATAACATGAATTCTTATGATCTTATTTCATATATATGTATGAATTCATTATGTGATTGGTGGGACATATATATCCCTTAAATGAATTGGGAAAATATTTATATAAATACTAAGATAAAAATGGTTGGAACAAGGAGAGATCTCGAGACAGAAATACATGGCTAGAATGAGGAGTGAACTCGGTATAGTAATAGATGACTAGAATGAGGAGTTAACTCAATACTATAACACATGGAAAGAACGAGGAATGAAATTGGTATGTTAATTTAATTTTTCCGCAACAACGGAATTGGTAGTGATCCTTGCTGAGTATGGAAATTAGTTTCTACGATCATGCGTATACTGAAAATCAGGGTCTTATTTCTATTTTATTATCATAGGATGGGTGTTCATTGATTATCTTAAGATTCATTTCATATGATATTCATATCAATATTCCATGATTCAAGATTGTGATATTTGATATTTGGGGTATGCTATTCAATTTTTATGCTCATGTTATCATACCATTATTCCAATGTTATTCTTACATGAGTATCTCTTTAACCCTTAATGAGTATCTAATCTCAACCCTTTACTATGTTTATATTCACCAGTTTATGATGATATACTTAATGTATGATATGTCTAAGAGGGTACTAGTCATAAAGAACATAGTTTTAGCTAACGTTGCTCACTTAAAGACCATAGTATATATTTCCATGTTTCCAAATACACAAAACTATTATGGTCATCAGGAGTGTGTATATGTGATGTTATAAATTTTGATTTAAAATGATCTATTATCTATGTATGTTAAGCCCAGGTCTCTATATATGGTATCAAATGTTTGGTTGAGTTATACTTTGGAATCTAGGATGAGAAATCCATAGTGATATCCCTAACGATTCACCTGAGTACATGTCTATGTATATGTATAAGGAATAGATAATGTATTATAAACTATCCAGGAGTTTCAGTAAAGGATGGAGTGAGAGGTTTTTAAGAAATTACAACCTTTTCTATATACTAAATGTGGATGTTGATCTAGAATAGATGTTCATAGAGGTAAAAACTCTGAAAAAAACTACATTGAGCTCGACATAAATCTGGAACAGGTGTGAAAAATGATCCTTACCTCAAACCTAGTTTGACACTTCTAAGGGATATTCTTTGGAAACTAAAATATTATTGATGAACAATTATGAATAATTTTAATAAAATATGCATATTCTTAGCCTAGGATAAAAAAATACGTCATATAAAAAATAGTATTTCATGATTCAAATATCTTATAAGTAGTCTTTTATGATTCAATGGATCCTCGCTATGATTATTGATTCTTATACTACGCTGTTTGATTTTATTCAATGGATGGAACCTAAAGGAACCATGTTAATGATGATTGGAATTTATGATACAATTATTTTATTCCCAAGAATCAAAATTTTATGTGATTTGGAATGAAAAAAAATCATTGTTATACTAACATATATTTCTCATGCTATGAATCATGCAGATCTTTAAAATGATCAAAGGAGGGAACAACATAATATTGACACCTTGGAGAGGAACCATACACCTTTTTTAGGGTATTCTGGTACACTAGATGCTAAAAAATGGACCATTAATACTAAAAAGATATTTCCCATTCCCCAGTGCTCGTGTCATGAAGAAGTTATTTTGGTTATCAACCATTTGGAAGGCGAAGAAAATAAATGGTTAACTCTTATCAACAATATTATGCAACAAGATGAAATGTACTCCTTGTATTGTGATGTGTTAATGAACATATTTTTTCAACAGGAAATTTCCTCATATCCTTCATACAAAGATGGAGAAAGAGTTTCTTGATCTATGAAAAAAGGATTACGATTCCAAACATACCTATTAGAAAATTTATACAAGACATATGGGTTATGATTTTGGAATTATCATCCCACCATAATAGTAAGGTTGATAGATTCTTTGCTATTTTAAAAAAAATTCACCAAATGGAATTACATATAAAGGAATTTAGTAGATATGCTTATATTGTTCATTGTGCTACCATGATGGAAATTGAGGTTGGAGTTTTGTATCAATATCATAGTTTTCACAAGATAAGGAAGATGGATTTCAATAGAAAATATAAAAACCATAGAGAGAAGAATATGACATGTAATTTTTTTCTCACAGTGTCGAATGAATCATGGAGTAAATTATCTTTATGGGACTAATAAATGTTTTTTTGTGGAACTTAATGTCATTAAGAAATTGATTATTTAAGTGATGGGATGAATATAGATAATGATTTGAATAGGGAAAAAGATACCCAAAATGAACCTCTTGAGTAATTCACGTGTACAGAGATTGTACATTATCCAATCCAATGCCCAAAACTGAGGGTTAATGATGATTATCGGTTCCAGAAACCTCTTATGATAAGGAAAAGATGTAAATCTCATTTGATCACTATTTTTGGAAATGGAAGGTATAACGATGTGGTAAAATGTACACTTACCATCCACTCTATAATTAGTAATGTCTTATTCGACTCGGGGTCTACCCATCCTATCATATCAAAAGAATTTGAAAAGGGAATCGATATTCCACCCAAATGATTAGAAATATTATAACTTGTTCAAACACCTAATGGAACGATGATTTCATGTAAGGATTATGATTCCTCTCTTGTTGAAGTTTTTGTGATTATGATTCCTACAAGTCTCACCATTCTTCCTCTAGTTTAATTGGATTTCATCTGAGGCGTGGATATTCTCTCTCTGCATAAAACCAACAACAATTTTTGAGGAAGGGATTTTAAACATTTTATTCCAAACAATCCTATGATCATATATCAATGTGATGATATATATAGACATCCAATGTAGATTACATACAGATTATAGTCTAAATTTAAATTAAGAATAAGTGTTTATATCAAATGGTTATGGATAATCTTAATATTGGTTATATGCCCGTTCTGCGGGAATTTAAGTATGTATTTCTAGAAGAGATTCCTATCCTTCCTAAAAAACATTAAGTTTAGTTACCATTATTACACATACCTGGAGAAACACCAATTACAATTACATCATATACAATATCCCTGATGGGGTTGTAAGAATTGAAGAAGAAAGTCTTGGAAATCCTTGATATGGTATTAATTCGGCCAAGTGTTTCACCATAGGGTGCACCTAATGTTTTTGTGAAACATAATGATTGAACAATGTGGTTCTACATTGATTATTTGGATATTAACATGATTAAAATCAATATAAATTTTTATTTTCCTCATATTTTTGACTTGTTTGATTAATTCACACAAGTTTTCCAAGACATGCGTTCATTCAAGATATCATCAATGTGGGTTAAGAAGGAGGATATACCCAAATACGACATTACATACAATGTATATACATTATGAATATATAGTGATTTCTTTTGGTCTTACTAATTATACTTATATCATCAAGGATTTACGGAATATAGACATTAGATATTACCTTAATCATTTTTGGTTGTCATTATAAGTGATATTCTTATTGATTTAAATTGTTATTAAGAGCATGAAGATCACTTGAGAATTGTAATAAAGACCATAAAGAATTATAATATATATGAAAAAATTTAAAATGTGTGAATTTTTCCTTTAGAAAGTTTCATTATTGGGTTTTATATTCTCAAAATATGGTATATTACATAATCCATCAATGACGAAGGCTATCAAATGTTAGCCCAGACCAACAACGGTGACTAAGAGCCACAAATATTTTTGTTTTAGCAGGATATTATAAAAAGTATTTGGAAAATTTCATATAACTTCCTAATACTATTACCATGTTATCTATGAAGGGATCTATGATCATAAGGACATATGAATGTGAACAAAAATTTGATGTAATTAAAAAGAAGAAAAGTTAGTGAACATGTGCTTACAATACCCTATAGTAGAGATGGGTTTGAGATATATAATGATGCATCCCGAATGGAATGATATATTTTATTAAAAATAATTACATGGTTATAGCCTATGTATCATTAAAAATTAATATTAATGAGAAAAATTCCCAAATCGTGATTTAGAGTTGTCCATGATAATTTTTTTCATTAAATATAAAATGGTATTATATAAATGAAAAAATGTTATATATATATATAGTGATCATAAAAGTTCAAATTCTATATTAAAAATAATTGTTGAACAAGAACCAAATAATATGGTTAAAGATAATTAAATATAATGACATCGAAGTAAAATACATCCTTGGGAAAGCAAAAAAGGTGGCTGATGTTTTGAGCCAATAAGATCATGTTATCTATCTGTGATGAGGAGATTAAAATATCCAATATTTCTTGATTTTAAAATGATGGATCTGAAATTTTTGAATGAAGGGTAAAGATATTATCTTTCTCAATTTAATTTTCAACCATCTACCCATGTTAAGTTCAAAGAGATAAAGAAGGTAGATGCAGATATGAAAAATAAGTTTATAAATATTCCTAAGATTAATCTAGATCATGAAAGAATGATACAGTTTAGGATTAGTGTTTTCATTCCTTCCATATTAGTCATGAATGATGATTTTAAGAAGAATATCATATCTTTTTATTTTATATTCATGTGGTAAGTGTGGATATGTAAAGATATTTCAAATAATAATTCTCAGGGGATGTCCTAGGGTTTGTATTTCATTGCTTGGTATGTCCGAAATTTATGAATAAAAGATAAAATCACAAGTGTTTTTTCACCATTTACCCATACTAGAATGGAAATGGAAAATTTTCACCAAGGATTATGTTGTTAGAACTCACAAAATATCTAAAGAGAATAATGCTATATGGGTTGTAGTAAATATTTTTACTATGTTAGGACACTTCATCACTATTAGAGAATAAATCTATCTATATTAGATTTATAGGATGTACATTAATGAAGCGGTATGTCTTCATGGAGTATAACATTATATTGTACTTCACAGTGATCTATGTTTTTCCTCAATGTTCAGTTGAAGTCTTCAGTAAGCTCTTCATAAAGAATTGATTTTCAGAACATCGTATCATCATCAAACTAATGGGTACTATAAAATAACAATTAAAACATTGGGAATTTCATGAGATCTTTTTCTTTTGATTTGAAATGTGTTTGGGATCAAAAATCAATTCTAATTGAGTTTTCATAAAAAAAAGTACATTTCACTAAATTGTTCATAAGTATAATTATGAAGCTCTATATGGAAGGAAACATACATCTCTAACGAGCTGCAGTGAATTTGGAGGACTATTCCTCTTGGGAATCGAGATAGACGAGGATATGGAATAGATGGTGAGACCAATTCAATAGCATATCAATGTATCTCAGAGTTGGCAAAAAATTTACATTGATAATCGTCAGTGTGATCTCAAATTTTAAGTTGGTGATAAGGTGTTTCATGGATTTTCTCAATGGAAGACTATAATAAAAGTAAGGGGGAAATAAAAAATACGACTAATGTATATATGTCCCTTTTAAATTAATGATCATATCAAGAGGACAACCTATCACTTGAAACGTATACAAAACCTCTTTCAAGTCTACAACGTATTCCAGGTATCTCTCTTGATGATGAACATACCTCATACATCACATGTAATAAACTTATAGGTTATATTATTGGAGTAGGATATTTATTATGGGGAATAACAAATAGAGATTATGGATCGTATTGATTATGTTCTATCAAATATGACCACCCGCCTATAAATTTTTTTTTGAAACCAGTTATTTGTAGAACCTATGTGGTAACTTTAGGATATGATGAGGTAGAAGAATCCTCATTTTTTTGTACCAGACTAATAAATTTAGAGGAAGAATATCAATTTATGTGGAGTATAATGTGACACCCCATGTTTTTATAATCTTTTTTTTTGGAATAAATTAAATTTCAATAATGGATTTCATTATACTCTACACCCGGTTAACACATCACATCTGAAAAATCGCCATAGCTTGTGCTACTCATGACACTAATGTTTAACGAACCATTTATATATGATTAATATCATCATTTAAACTTGTCTGTAACAACCTAGACATTAAACATTTTGAAAAAAATATTGGTAACAAGCTTTTAAATATTAATTGAAATGGTTTTATACAATGAAAACATATTTGTGATAAAATAAATAAATTTTTTAAATCCAATATGTTTTGAAAAATTCAATATTTGAAGAAAAACAACATTTTTTATGAAATTATGTGAACTAAAAAAAACTAAAATGTTGGAAAATTTATAAAATGAACTTGAAAAAAATAAAATTCATTTTTGAATTCAAAAGTTCAAAATTGACTTAGGGTTAGTTTCTTTATTTTTGGAAAAGATCCATTTTTTGATGAATTGTGAAAAATACTAGATTTTAAGGAGGAACTACCATTTTCATAATTTATTTATATAGTTATGTAGTATTTTTAAATCATTTTAAGGAATAATTAATTTAATTATATATCCCTTAAACAAATATAGGTCATTGAAATTAATTTCACACTGATATTGAATATGAAAAACTTTTTGACCTTTGTATATTTTTTTATTAAAACCCCACATTCTTAACAAGTCAGTAGGATTAATTTCAATTTAATTTCATCCACTTATGTGAATTAAATTTTCTAAAATAGCTTCAATATTAAAAAAAATAATTTATGCTTCCTAATATTTCAAACATATATTTTTAACAATTTTATTATAGAATGAAATTAAAATTAAATAGTGTGATTAAGGTAAAAACAAAATTACTTAGTAGTTAAATAAATAATATAAGGTGTAAAAATGAACATAAAATATACCAAACCCATTGGATGGACATGTTTAGACCATATAAATTATTTTATGAATATGGCCCCATTATTGTAGCCACTTTTTGTTGTTGAAACAAGGGTGGAATTCTCACTTTCAAAAAAACATTCTTGTTTCACACTCACCTCCCATATATGAGGACAAAAATTATTCCCCTCACCTTACACCTTCTAAAAAATAATGTTCTTACAATACATAACCAAATAACATCTAATAATAACTACTATCATCTTATAATCCTTATATTTTTAAGTAATCATTCCATAGAAATCCATTATTACAAACCAAAAAGAGATACCCGAAGAAGAGGTATGATTCATCAACAGAAATTGTTGTTCAATTTAATCCTAAACTAACTTAATTTAATTTTAAATAATAATTATACAATAAAATAAATATATTAGATATAATTTTTATGTTTTTATGTTAAGGATTCAACTTAAAAAAACATTTCCATCAAATGGGTTATGAAATCATCATTCTTGTTTATGGAAGACTACTGCATCGCGAACCGATGACATTCATTTTCCATTAACAACATTAAATGTTGGTAATAATGATGAGAATAATATTTATATAGGATATATTTTTTTATGATGCTAATTGGATTATGAAATTGTAATGTCATACATTCCATCAATATTTCCATTTTATGGGAATGTGATATCGTGGTTAGTGTGTATGGAAGACAACCACCTCGCAATGTGATGTGATTTGTTCAGGATTTATATGGAATTTATTAAGGATGGGTTTAAAAAAATATGATATATATTAAATAAAATTGATTCTTTAATTATAATTTCTCATACAATTTTCATTCTTTCATTCTGATATCATAATGGAAACATCGTTCTTACAAACGTACTACATACCATCTCCACGAATGATGTATTTCATTTCCCAATTATGTATTTTCAAAATTATTATAAACAATTATATACTAAATATATATGATATATATTTAATATTTATAATTATTCATATTATTAAATAATGATTAAGGTAAGGGAACCATAAATATAACAAACCATAAAATATATGAAAACAAACCGGTTATTACCTGAAAAGTAACATTAAGATGGAATTTTTGATAAACAAATAATAAAATTAATAAGTATATAATATATGGATTGATATAAATTACTGTTTTTCATTTTTATATGTATAATAAATTTATATTTATTATATTGGAGGATTGATTGAGTATAATGGAAGGCAATAACTATGGTATGGGATTTCATCTCACTAATATTTTTTAAAGATACAATCCTTATTCACCACTTATTTCTTATCTGTGGTGTGTATAATTCCCATTTCATTATTTTATGATTCTTATACTGATAATTATTTTCATTTAAATATCCATTTTATCATCTATTTTTAAGGTGGTTAAAATTTAAAATGTTACCAATGCAGTATGGTTCTTTTTGTCCCAATTTCCCTTCTTTGAGACATACATTATTTTATTAACCTATGTTATTTCATGATGTGTATATGAAGACAATTTGAAATGTCATATCATGTATTTATTCATTTTAGTTATTTTTTAGGATTTATTTTATGTTATTTCTTTATGGTATTTTTTATTTAAACAAACCAAAGTGGGAAGAGTTTATCTCAACAGTCGCATCGTTTATTGGGATTTTTTTTATTATGCCTCCACTATTAAAATATTATAATAAATCACTCATTAATTATAAAAAAAATTGTTCTCCAATGTTTATTTATGATATATTCATGTAAATGTAAAATTTTCCACTCATTGTTACTTAAGATAAATTTGATAAAGATTTAAGAAAATTCAAATTTATTTATTTCTTTTATTGGAAATGTTTTTTCTTTCAACTACATGTTTTCCAAAAATATATATTTCAACATGTTTCTATCCATTTTGAAATGACTTATTAAATAAATTTTACCATTTATTTCATTTTTTTAATTATTATTTTTTTCAAATATATATTCATGTCATTTTCTAATCAAGGCAACTTTCACTACTTTCTACAGTGAAAAATGATTGTTCATTTAACATGTATGACACATATAGAATTAAAAATAGTAATTTCCATGAATCATAATTTCAATGTTTTTATGTTTATTTGTAAAAAAAATTATTTAAAAAATATTCTATAAATTCCTTGTTTTAAAAGTGTATCTTAGTGAAAAATATATTCATGAATGTTTTCAATTTTTAAAAAAATTCTAAAGTAGAAAGGTTAGATTTCCTAAAGAAATTTATTAAATGATATTTTGAAATTATATTCCATAAAAGAATATATTTTTTATGTTACTCATCAAATAATTAGAATAAGATTTATGAAACTTCGTTCAGTCAAATAGTCTAAAAAATGACAAAGAGAAATACCTTAGAAAGAATTGGGGAAATAAATGAAGACTGTCATGATTTGGAAAGGCATGAATTTTGGGTAGCCTTAGTCAGACTAAAAGGTCTTTGTCGCACAACCTAATTGTGCACCCCAATCTGTGACATAGCCAACTTTCACCCCCAAAGTCCTTTGGCCCAAGGTCTTATTTTTTCCTATAAATAGACCCTTGGGGACTTCATGTAATTGAATGAATTTACATGAAGCACAATTTCTTCTCTAGATTCCCTATTACTTCGCCCCAATCTTCTGAAACTATCAAGGTAGTTCTTCAACACCTTGAGCGGAGGATTTAAAGGATGATCGCCAGAATTATTTACTTTTAGTGTTTGAAAACCATAACACTTGCCTGCCTAAACTTCCCAACCTCCAAAAATCAGAAATACTTCTATAAGACCTATTCCTTTTATAGGAACACGAGTGCCCGACTTCTGGTGTCAACTTTGAATACTCCTGAAGTCATGATCCAAGCCTCTCCCAAGTATTAACATGTAGGTTGTTTGTCGCTTTACTGAATATCAGGTCACAGAAGACGACTGTGTGCCCATACTAGCACACTCTTTCCAACATGGGAAACCCTGTTCGATTAACTTAATCTCTTTAGTCTACTTTCCATCAAGCACTCTTCGAATCCATACAGGACAAGGCATATTCTTCATTGGATACCTTGTTTGAAAGGACTTATACTGAGACCTCCACCAATACCTCTGGACTAATCAAATCATTCAAAAAGGCACATCAACATGTCTCCTATATGGGTTTTCATGTCCAGAGTCAATGGTTTCCCACAATTGTTTCTCAATGGGGTTAGGATTCATGGAGTTTCGATGGGTTTGTATATACATAGTAACATGGACCTTTCTCCCTTGAATAGTGCTGGGAAGTTCCTGATTTTTGAGAACTACAGTTTAGGTCTGGACCTCTCACTTTTAAATGAGATGGAACCTCTTGTGTCTGGTAGGGAAGGTATGATTCACACCAACTTTTCTTCATTTTGAAAAAAGGAGAAGTATCCCTCCCCTAACAAGATCCATTTTAGGGCATCCATCATGGTGTATGCCCCTAACCTTTATCCCTAATCCCAATCATTGGACCCTTGTCCAATGAAAAGAGAACATAGGGAGGGCTCATGTCCAATCTGAGCAACATCTGTATACGAAGGCTTGGCAGACTCAGATTGCATTGGATCAGTATTACCAGTAACCCACGACCCTGGAACAGCCTGTTCAACCAGTTTACATCCCGAAAAATCATTCCTCAACCTATTTAAAATATCTTTCACCTTAGTATTGTTCGGTATTACCTCCTTTTATAGGTTCATATCTACTGACTCCATGATATTCAAATGATTCACCAAGGGGGCCCATGGCACATGACAGTTCCTGGGTCCCATTCGGCAAGATCGGTAGGAATGTCCTAAGAGATTACAGGTCGAGCAAAACTCTGTCCAGGATTCAAAAAACCTATTTTTTCCGTCTATCTTCTTCCCTAGAAACTATCCAAACCCACTCCACTGGTGGTCTTGACACATACACCTAAACGCTAATTCGAGGTGAGATCGGGTGACACAGAACAGTAGTCCGACTATCCGAGCACATAAATTGGCCTACCATGTTCCCTATCATGCATAAAATAGAGGGATTCTGGAAGGGCAGCGGAAGGTTTGGAAACCTTACCCACAGTGCTGTCATTAGAGTATCATGCTCCATGTGCAAGTTGAACAACCAGCGGAAAAGAAAAAAATGGGCACCCGTTGCATACTCTCGGGGCTCTGTACCTGGAAAGGATCAAATCTTCTTGAGAAGAAAATTTAACAGTTATGTGCCTTTTGTCAAGGAGACCCATGACTGCACGGTGCTGATGACCCCATGATCCAAAAACGTACCTGTCAAAGGCGTTGACCAAGGGCCTGCGTCGACTGAAACGTGCCACCAAAGTAAGCTGATGAAGAGTTGAAGCCTCCGAAAACTCCGAAATCTAGAGAGTGAGTTGTTGCGAGCCATTGTAAAGACCTAGAACCTTCAGACTGAGATCGATAGCAGGGAAAGAGGAAGGTACTCTGGATTAGAGAAGGGGAGGATAGGGGCAGATGATATGAAGGGACAAAAAGATCATCCCCCGCTCAATGGGAGGAGGGGGGGGGGGGCGGTAGAGGCTCCACCATCAACCTAGGGCATCGTTGTCCGGATGGGGCTGGTAAGAGATCGACTCCCTATCTACGTCCTGCTAGGCCAATGTCTCTCAATACTGAGAATAGAAAACGAACTGCCGTGGAAAAGCATCAAGTCAACAGGCAGAAGTTTCTTACCTCTACCCCTCTGGAGATGTTCATCAACCTAACATGATAGAGACAAAAAGAGGTAACATACACTCATCCATCCAAATTTTTCTTTCCAGCAAACTCATCTGATAGAAACCCACCAATATCACAAGAAAAATCTGGTGGAGTACTGTGAACATGCACATACACCAGCTTACATGTTATTATCTAGACAGAAGGCTCATCTAACTTCATTTAAAGAATCCTAACAATCCAATGTGGTGGAAGTTATAAATAATCTGCAGACGCATACACCTACCATCATTCATCAAGCCTGCTGATAGTATCATTAGTAAGTACCTGGAGAAGCCAGTCAGAAATATCAGACAAAAAATCTGGGGCAGTCCTAACTCTCCTCCCCAATGGATGTGTACTGTCAATACCCATTGATGGGAAAAAGAGAACAGAAGCACGAACATACACCTACTCTCAATATGGAGTGGTTTTATGTTCCCATTCTGGTCGCTAAAGTCACCAAACACATCTTATCAATGTTTAAAGGGATGACTCAAATTCCTTCCCTTATTCTGGAAGTATGCCAATATATTATAACAAATTCTTTAGCAGTACCAGGGGAACATACACATAATTCTTTCCACACATATGGGATGACATGTCAGCATGATATATTGGAGTAGATACAAACCACTATTCCAGTCCAGTAGGGTCATGGGGCACAATCCTCCATATCATACGGAAAATAGGATCGGGAACATACACCTTTTCCAATTGGTGGTAATTGGTCGGTTCTAATGAACAGTCCAATGCAGTCAAATACACTCGACCATGATAACCACTTCTCCCTTCATGTGTCTCCAAATAAGTATAAGATAACATCCATGAATAAGTATCATCAAACATTGTTGGAAAATCTATAGTCAAACTGAAATTTGGCTCCTCTTAATGGTGAAGTTCTTGAAGCCCTTAGACATTTATGTGTTGCATCTCAAGATCCTATCCTATAATTATATAATTCTGGGAGTGGCAGTAGTAATTCTGATGTTCCCCATCAGACACATCATCATGAAGTCCTACTTCATGAAAATACGGTCAATCTGAAGAGCCTATCTTTGGATGAGAGCCATGGAAACCCTCCTTGTGGCCAGAAGACCCGAAAGAATGAGGATTCATCCCTTTCTATAATCCACCATGGTGGTCCTCCCCATGATCACATTAATTGTGAAATTAATCTCCGTAGTAGTATTTCTCATTGTCAAGATAATTTTATAATTGATAATTTTGCAATGAGAAAGACCGCATATCTCAAGTCCCTTGCAACCACAAAGCTAGTCATTTATAATGTCTTATCATTGACGGGTGAAACACTTTCTCAAACGAAAGAAATATTATAGGAACAATCATCCTCTAAACCTCCCTTGGGACATTTTTTGTATAATACAGAGCATCCACTTTGGTCAGAACAAGTGGAGGGACCAATAGTAAAATATGATGAGAATATGTTTAACCTGAGATTACAATTGGTTAAAGGAGAAATACCGGTCATGTTCAGGCCTTTGGAAAACTCTCAGTATAACATTCTGGAATTGAAGGTAGAATATTTCATTAATGATATCTACCTCAACATATGGAAAACTATTCATCATCTGAAAACAAAACTATTACCATATGATGAATTTCAAAATCAAGTAAATGTAATAGAAGGGTTGAAACTCTAAATTGACTTGGCATATCTCTTAGTTTCCCAACATCCAAAGGTTTAAAACAATAGAGAACCTTTCATTGTTCATGCCTCAATGCTCTAAAGAGGCTATGTCAATTAATTTCAGCTACCCCATATGGTGTTTGTATCAGAGAATGGGGTGCACATGGAGAATTGCATTTCACTACACTCCATAATCCTCAATGTCTTCCAAAAGAGTTTTCATGTAATTTTATTTCCCACAGTCAGCCACAATCAACTGATTTTGTATGTAAACAAATTTATTCTAAATAATAGG
The DNA here is from genome assembly GCA_963277665.1 of Viscum album. NCBI lineage: Eukaryota > Viridiplantae > Streptophyta > Magnoliopsida > Santalales > Viscaceae > Viscum > Viscum album. The sequence goes on from OY728130.1 coordinate 305,329,062, forward strand.
CCTCAAATAGATCTAATCAAAGTCATGCCCAAAGAAAAGAAGTTTTTGAGTTACTTTTACATCAAAAATTTAATAATCTTGAACATGACTCCTACTTAGAGGATGTCAGCAACCAGATAACACAAATTTCTGAAATAGCACAACGATCTTCTGAAGCTTGTGATTAGAGTGGTTTTCTGATAATGAATCCAACTAATGTCTGAACCAAAATTCATAAAATTAGAAGAATAGCTATGAAAATCTCACCCATAGTAGTTCAAGAACCACCACCGCTGGCAGGGATAAACCTCAATAATTAAACCCTCAAATTTATTAAAAAAAATCATTGATTTGAATAAAAGAAAAAATAGCCCTAGCATGCAGGGCTGGTGGCTTTTTCACAACTACAATCCCCTCCTCAATAGAAGTCAATTTACTCCTAAATAGGGAAGAAGCCACAAAGAGAGCGCACAAATGAACTATCAAAGGATTCACTTTAGGATACTTTCTGTGAAACCTGTTCCTAAGAATTCATCATATAAGAGAGTAGAGTTTCATGGAAGATATAGAGGGAGAAGATCATAAAGAGATACTGACAGAATGTTGTCAGTGTATTATGTGTTCGTAAATGTAATTTACACCATTACAGAATATCCTCAAAAAAATGAATCTAGTTCATGAGACTCAGAAGATGAAGTTCTTATTCATAATACGGTACACACTAAAGTAAATGAAGAAGGTGTGCGTACCCGAAATGAGAAGATTAACCAAAATCTACGTATACCTTCAAATGACAAACTAACCTACCTCCGAAAGGCATAGAACAAGGGAAAAGGTAAAATTCATATTGTATATCACTTTTGATCAAGATAAGTTCAATGTATTTTACATTAATAGAGGTTTATACAACAAGAAGATGAGATAAAAGAGTTGAAAATACTCAATATAGAGTTACTTCGAAGAAACATTTCTGCTAGATGTACCCCTAGGAATGTCTTCAACTGGAACATCCTATAGGATCTCCTCAGTAAAGAGGATTTTTAGTAACTAAATATGTGGATAATGAATTCCCTCCATTGGGTACACAACCATGGAAGCGTTAAACATATCCTGATAAGCTTGTTCCCATGGGTTATCCAAGGACAATATCAGCACCACCACCTTGTGGTTTTACAAGTAGTTGCACCATATCATGCTCCATTTTTGTACCTTCATATGTTCCATCTCATCCAGATATTCCGCAAATTATTATGAACACAATTGATGCATTTACAACTCGATTGAAAGCTATGGAAAAACGACATGCACCAGTTCAGCTGGAAAATAGATTACATTGAATTGGTGGATCTCATTCCTCCCCCACCAAATTTTTTGAATACTTCATTTCCAATATTTATTTATTTGGGAGATCCAAACCAACACTAAACACATTTTGTTTCTCATTGTGATCCCATGATGGGAACTCCTCAACAACAAGAAGCAGTAATGATGTAGTGTTTTGGACAGTAATTAGAGGGACCAACTTTTTTCTGGTATACAAGTGTACAATCTTGACCAATTACTAGATGGGATGATCTATATCATAAATTCCTTCATCAATTTAGCTCAATGCTACCGAATAAAGAAGTTTTTGATATTACCAATTGTAAAAAAGGTAGAATGAAATATTTTCATATTTCACTGCATGATAGAAAGGATTAACATATTCCTTATGTCTGGAACACCCTCATGAAGAGTTTCTACCAATTTTTGTGGAAAATCTACGTGATGAGTTTTGCACACCACTATTCCCTATAAAATACAGAAGTGGGTTTCAATTCATTATATAAATTGGTCAATATATTGAATATTATATTATATAAATTAAGGATAAAACTCATGTAATTCCATTAGCTCTGGTAAAGAGAACAAGGAAAACATAGGATGCTATAGTTACACTCAAACAAGCACTTGTACCTGCTTCAACTTCAAACCATCATCATATCGAAGGACCCCTCCACCCGATCATCAATAGAATTGACCACCACTTCAATATGACCAATTAGATCAAAGGTATAAATAGTTTGAAGAAATAAAGAAAATTTTATTCTTTCTGAAATTAAAAAGTTATTGATTACTACATCTCAGCTTTGGAAAACAATTTGGTTTTGTTGCAAAGGCCGAAGAAACCAAATAAAGAAGGAGATGAAGATCTTAGGAATTTTTTTCCCTTTCACCAAATGTTTGGTCATCTCATTCAAGAGTGTTTTGTTATCATGGTACTCCGGTAAAAAATGGTAGACTATGGACTGGTGAAACTGAAAAGTATGCTACCAGAAGAAGAATGTGTTACTTATACTGATCCAGGTGAAGAAGGTGAATGGTAGTAAGTCAAAAGAATTTTTTTTTAGAAATATGATGATTTGATGATCCAGAAAACGATCAACCAAACTCATGCCATTTTAAGAACATTGTTGAAATAACTGAGTTTGTCTTCCGCCACACCTACCACATTAAGACAACTTTTATGAAAAGGTCAATCCTCAAATAAGCGAATTGATCATAAGGATAAATAGAAGACAGAAGAAGACTTCCTAATGTCAAGGGAAATTTTTTTCCTTGAAACTATAAGATTTCATGCCATCCTCTTAAAAGGAATAGGAACCATCTCGCAATACAACACAACCGGAATTAACCTACCAAGGAGAATCTTCATCAGATGATGAATCTATCTTTGGTTTTGTCGACATTATAAACATAACAGATCTTTGTGCCAATGGAAATTCTAATTATAATGAGCCGGAGATCCTCGTACCTAACTGGGGAACTAAAGGAAGAGGCAAAGGACGAGAATACAGGGAAAGACTTGGGAATTCTAGATTCCATCATTTTAACTCTACTGTTGATAGAACCAGATATGAGGCAAAAACTCTTGGAAGATCCCATTAGCAGTATAAATAAGAAGAATGAGTTTCTTCCATGGAAGACATGTTTTATTCTGAAAAGATTATTTTTTAGGACAGATTAGAAGTGACACCATCTTCCTCTCAGCAAGTAGGTTTACCTAGTCAGTCTAATCTACCAAATCCAGGAGTATTTATAGCTTATGCTCTGATATAGGCTACATCTACATCATAAGCATCAACTTCTTAGACACCTGAAAAACCACATTTCCAAGCTGGGAAATGCAGAACTCTGGATCAAAAGTATGATGTTTTGAAACAACTTTCCCAAGTACCATCCACATTATCGATTTTGGATGCCTTGAATCTATCAAAAGTTCTTCGAGAAGCACTTATTGAGGCTTTGTATAGTCCTAAAGAGTATGAAACCAAATTTGATTCTACTGAGGTTTACCGTATATAGAATGATCCTACATAATGTTAGGTAGTAATATATTTTATGGTTTAAAATGAAGATGATGTTGTACATGGAAATATTAGACCCTTGTATCTGTCTGGCAAGGTCAATGATATAGACATCTGATGATCCTTCATTAATAATTTTTCTAGAATCAACCTCATTCTCATTCATACAGATTGTAGATTGGTTCTAACTGAATCTGACTTATCACTTCCACTTTAATGTTTCCAAGATATGACAAGAATGAGTAGAAACCTTTGGGCGAGATTACACTTAGAACTCAATTTGGAGGTCTTTTGTCTAATTCAGATTTCATGGTTGTTTGTCAGGACACAAACCTCAAAATTATTCATGGATGGCCTTGGCATCATTTACATGTGTCCATACATTCATCATATCACCAACGTCTTATGTACTACTTCAATAGTCAAATCGGGACAATGTATGGTGATAAGACTTCTTTCAAAAAAAGTGAATCTCAAAACAATGAGGTGGAGTTTATCACACAAAAGAAATGATGTCCATGAAAAAGGAGATAACCAGAGTTGATTAACCAAATAGACTGGAGAAGATCATAGAAAACCCATTCCTAGATTTGATTATAGATTATGTGCTACCTATCAATCAAATTGATAGTGTAAAAAAATCCAAGAACTCATCCTATAACTTCCATAATGTCAATTGCGGAAACTGATCCTAATAGCATGCTATAATTTTATGATTCACCATGTAGTGATGGAAGCTTAAATGGAGATGTATTCATATCATCTACTGAATGAAAAAATGACTTTACTTTTTAAATAAGAGTAGAAGAAGTTGTAGCAATTCTAGAGGAAGACAATGATGTTGATTCCCAATCCATCGACTCCTCTTTATTACCACAAGAAGACCCTTCATCTTCAGTAGGGTCAGATATGGTTGCCACCTATTTAGGATGTTCATATACTGACTCCTCCCCTAACATTGAATGTTTTTCCTCATCATCTACCATGCAATAAGAAACAGAAGAAATGACAAATAATGAAGAAGAAGAAATAAGATCTCAGGGACACTCCTATAGCATTTGAGGAAGGTGTCTCTACCATAGTGGATGGGATTAAAGAAATAAATTTGGGTATAAAAGAAGATCCACACCCACTCTAATTAGTGCGTCCGTGACCTCTAAAGAGTAAGAGGTGTATACTTCATTTCTAAAGAAACATATAGATAAATTTTCTTGTAACTATACATAAATTCTGGGCCTTAATATCGATGTAGCCACTCATCATTTGGGTTTTCAAGAAGAACATTGAGGTTTAAAGCTATCCTCATGAAGAACACACCTTACTAATTCCATTAAAATAGAAGTTATAGTTGAAAAGAATTTAAATTATTAATTTATCAGGGAGGTGTAATATCCCAAATGGCTGGAAAACATTGTCACAGTGAAAGAGAAGAATGGAAAAATTAGAGTTTTCATTGAGTACATAGATCTTAACTGGCATTGTCTCAAGTATGACTTTCTAGTTCCGATCAAAGATCTTTTAATTTATGAAACGGTTGTATAGAATATACTTTCTTCATGGATGGATACTCTTTGTAAAATATAATCTGCATGGCCCCAGATGATGAATTGTGTAAAACCATAATATCCCCTCAAGGTGTGTCTTTCTATCAGGTAATTTCATTTGGCTTAACGAATTCTTCTGCGACTGAAACAAGAGGATGTGAACTATTCTACAATGACACACACATTTCCCCCTCTGCTGGTAGAGGAGGGTGAGCCTATGGTAGTCAGGATGGGTAAGGGAAATGTGAAGAGACCTCCCTTTATTCTCTTCACATTGTAAAATGGTCCAATGAAAGGAAGAAGGGATGAAGGTTAGGGGCTTACACTAGGACAGCTACACTAAAATTGATCTTGGTTGGGGAGGGAGACTTCTCCTTTGTTCAAAAGGAAGAAAAGTATGTGTGAACCGTACCCTCCCTACCCGAGACATGAGGTTCCATCTCTTTGAGAGCAGGGAGGTTGAGACCAAAAACCTAATTCTCAAAAATTTGTAACTTCCCAGCAGTGTTCCTGGGAGAATGTTCGACGTGTTTGTGGTTATAAAAACCCACATACATTCTATGAATCCTAACCCCATTGAAAACAAATGTGGTAAACCTTTGAATATGGATATAAAAACCCATATTAAAGACACACTGATGTGCCTTTCCCAAAGATTTGATTAGTCAGGAGGTTTTGGTGGAGGTCTAAACAGAATCTCTTTCAAATGAGGGATCCAATTTAAAATAAGCATTTCCATTGATGGGTTTGAATATGGAATGATTTCTAGTAGACTGAAGAGTGTAAGTGAATCAAAGATGGGAACCCAAATAGGTAAGGGAGCAAAAGTATGGGTGTAAAAGTAGGCTTGGGTGTCTTAATATTCACTTAAGAGATGGACAACCTGTATGGTAATACTTGGGTGAGGCTTAGATCAAGACTTCAAGAGTATTCACAGGTGATTCTAGAAGTTGGGTGCTCGTGTTCTGGTAAAAAGAAGGTGTCAGGCACGTATTTATGATTTCAGGATGTAGGCGCTTTAGGAATGCAAGTTTTATGGTTTTCAATCACTAAAAGGACTTAAGTCAAATAATACTCCATTAAATCCTCCAATCAAGGTGTTGATGAACTACCTTGATAGTTTCAGAAGACTGGGGCGAGGTACTAGGGTGACGAAGTCAACAATTGTGCTTCGAGAAATTCTTCAGTACATATGAAGTACCTAAGAGTATATTTATTGAAAAAAAATATGACCTTGTGCGAATGGAGATTGGGCACACACATAGGATTCACGATATATTGGGTAACACAAGTAGGATGCTCACTGACACCATTTTGATCTAACTAAGGTGACCCAAAACTAATTCCTTTTCAAATCATTATTTTCATCATGTATTTTTCCTTTATTTTCTATGGTATATCCCTTTTTCATTTTTTATACTCTTTGATGGAACAAATCATCAAAAAATTCCCCACCACATAATTGGATCCGAAAATAAAAGAGGATACTATAATGAGGTAAAGTAATGAAGTAGAAGCGAAAGATCTTATGGATGCTCCTCCATCAGTTGAGTACGGTGTCTCTACCACTGTGGCTGAGCTCTAGAAAATTAAATCTGTGTACAGATGAAGTTCTACACCCCCACTCTGATTAGTGTGGCCATGACCTCTGAAGAGAAAAAGGGGTATAATTCATTTCAAAAGAAAGATCGAGATATATATTCTTGGAATTATATATAAATGATATGTCTTAATCCTGATGTTTCCACCCATCATTTGGGTTTTCCAGAAGAACACTGAGCATTCAAGTAGGCATAAAGAAGAACACACCAAACTCATGCCTCTAATATTAAATTTTATTTTGATAACATTATAAAGGCTAAATTTGTTTGGGAGGTTCAATATCCCAAATGGTTGGCCTACATTGTCCATGTGAAAAATAATAATGGGAAAATTTGAGTTTACATTGATTTTATATATCTTAACTGACATTATCTTAAAGCCGATTTTCTAGTTAAAATTATAGAGATTTTAATTCATTCAATATATTGCTCTGCCACTCTTTCTTTCATGGATGGATACTCTGGGTATATTGAAATCCATATGGCCCTATAGGATAAAGAATTTAATGAATTTAGAGCCCCTCAAGGCATATTTTTCTATCTAGTAATTCCCTTTTTGCATAAAGAATACAAGTGCAACATACCAATGTGTCATGCACCATATCTTCAAACCCTTCTTATGGAAATTTGTTGAATGTTATTTGGATTATTTGGTGGTAAAATCCAGACAATGTTCCAATCAATTGGCTAATATAGAGATCACATTTAATAAACTTCGGCAACATAGTTTGAAGATGAACCCCTCAAAATGTTCTTTCGGGGTAACCTCAAGAAAGTTCCTTTTCATTGTTTCACACCAACATGGTATCGATGTTGATCCTTGGAAAATAAAATAAATACATGGCATGTAACCTCATCAAAATTTGAAATAATTAAGAGGAATCCAAGGAAACATGGCCAATATTCGATGATTTATCACCAATTTGACAGGTAAGTGTTTTCCCTTTACCAGATTAATGAAGAAGGGAGTAACCTATAAATGGACCAAAGACTACAAAGAATCATTTGATATCCTCAATAAATATCTCTTGAGTTCATTGTTATTAATTCAAACTGTTCAATGAAGACCACTTATTCTCTATGTGATAGCTTTAGAGCGATCATTGGGTGACTTCCTTGCCCAAAAGATCGATCCTGTGAACAAAAATAGTCTTTACTATCTTATTCAAACTATGCTTGTTATTGAGACTCGATATTCAAGTATTGAAAAACATAGTCTAGAATTAATCTATGAAGTTTAGAAATAGATGCACTAACTGCAACATCATGAGGTCCAATTGGTATCTTGTAATAACCTGCTCAAATTTATCTTCAGTCGTCCTATTCTTACTGGGCATCCGCAATAGTGGGAAGTTATTTTTCCATAGTTTTATATCTAGTTTTCCCCATAAAGAAAAAAACCAAGATATGGCTGACTTCCTTACCAAACAATAATCTGTGTAAGATACAACATTGAATATTGAACTTCTAGATGAAGAGGTAATCTCTATTCAAGATAATCCCCAAACATGGGAAATGTACTTTACTGGTGCCTCCAAAAGTCCAATAGGGAAGGGAATGGAAAACTATAAATTCAACATTGCTGGGTTAAGAGTTGTCATTATTACCCTAGAAAAAGAAGTATTGACTTATTCTTTCCGGTTATCAGAAGTCAGTACCAACAATGAAGTATAATATCATGCTCTTATTGTAGGCTTGGAATTGGCACTTCATGTGAAAGTGAGTCACATAAAAGTAAAAGGTTATTTAGAATTAGTAATCAAATAGATCAATGTGGAATATTCTATCAGAAAATATGAGTTAATACCTATTTGTTTTTATGTTAGATGGTTATTGGATGAATTTCCATTATAGCTAACATTGTCTTATTTCCTATGATCACAAAATACCCAAGATGATGCACTAGATAATGCAGTTATAGCCTTGGAAGATCCAAATCGGGATGTGACAGTCATCAACATAGCTCATCGTTGTATGGTTTCACCTTTTGTTCAAACCAGAAGAGAAGAAATTAATTAAATTATCCCTATTTCTAAGCTGTATGGTCATACCATATTATGGAGAACAACCATCATAGAATATCTTCAAATTGGAGTAATTCCACCAGATATGGATGAAAAAGAACATATCTAACAATGATTGACCAATTTTATTCTTTTTGATAGTCTAGATCACCAAAAGATACTCTACAAATGAGGATTTTTTGGAATCATCTTCAAATGTATTGATAGAGAAGAAGCTGCAGTTGTCATGAAAGAAGTACATTCATGAGCTTGTGGTGCTCACCTGTTGGACATAGGATTTCTGATCAAATCCAAAGGCTTGGAAACTTTTTTCCATCAATGATACATGATAGCATAGATTTTACTAAAAAATTTCATCCCTTCAAAATGATTTCCAACTTCATTCATCTACCCCAGGAGTTTCTACATACCGCAAAATTCTCCTTGCCATTTGCCACATGGGAAATGCATGTAGTAGAACCTTATACTCCAACTATGGCTATGAATTTATAGTATATTCTTACTACTACTAACTTCTTCTCTAAATGGGTTGAGGAAATTCCTCTCAAAGAAGTCAGAGCCAAAAGCATTGTTTGTTTTTTCAAAACTAACATCATCCCCAGACTTGGGGTCCCTCATTTTCTATTGATAGAAAATGTCACCAATTTTCTTTCGATTGTGATATAGAAGTTATATCAGGACCGCAATATCATGTCCAACCATTAATCTCCCTTTCATGAGGCAACCAATAAATATATAGTGGAATTCAATAATACCTTATCAAATATACTCTAGAAGATGGTGGATACAGATAAAAAATCTTGGCCCAACTAATTTTTTCATGATTTATGTGCTTATCTGGATACAACTCATACTACCACCCAAGAAACTCCTTATTCATTGGTATATGGAATAGAATCATTCTTTCCAATTGAAATACAATTTCCATCACTTAGAGTTGCAGTCTGTGATCAATTTTCCACAAATGAGAGGTCTCAAAAATAGTTTAATGAGTTTGAACGATTAGACAAGAAAATATTGCATACTTTGAATGATTTAGAAGTCTATAAAAATAGAATAACAAAAGATTTTAACATGAAAGATTACCACAATTTATTTCTTCAATAAGAATTGGTATTGGTCCTCACAACCCCAATGATATGAGGAAAGAAACCTACAAATCCAGAGCCAAAATGGGAAGGACCTTATTCCATACATAAGGCCTACTCAAATGAATCTTATGCCTTAATCTCAATGGATGGATAGATTATTACAAATCCAACCAATGCAAGATTATTGAATAAAGACTTTGTGTAGTTTTATAGAGGTCCTCACCGAATGACTGAAAACTCCACAGCCCCCACATCATTATTACAAGACTTAGAACTTCACAAATACAATTCCCTAGTTACAAGACATTAAACTGAATAAAAATAATAAGCATCTTTATTGGATGACGTTAAAATTTGTAACACCATTTTTCCTCATTATAAAACATTAAACTATATGGTTAATGTCTTCTCTACTGAGGTTAGGAGCTTCCATAAGCAAGCATCATGGATATCATTGTTACTCCTTAGTGGCACATGAGTCCCTCCCTTCCCTATGTCTGAGTCAGATCTACAAAGGGACCTTGTTTCGAGGACTACATGTGGCTTGATTCCATATATATGAGATACATAGAGATGACTTCATATTCATTCTTGGGCCCAGCCACAATCAAAAAAAATTTATTTCCCTTTTCTTCTCCTGTATATTAACTAAATCTATACAAAGTGCTCTTTTAAGACACATGATTTGATTTTCATTTTATCTTGAGTCATAAATATAATCATTCTTCTAGAATGTGTTAAATCCCACCGTCTCTCATGTCAAACTCAATTGGTGTGAGAAATAAATGTTTAAGGAACTACGTACGGTTAGGTTCTCATCTATAAGAGATACATAGTGATGCCTTGATCTTCAATCTTGGGCTCAACCACAATAAAATCAAAATCCCATTATTCCATATATAAGAATCAAACCAACATAAAGAATGTTTAATGAATTATGTATGGCTTCATTATTTCCCCAGCAAGACACATAATGGAACTTGGGTTTTATCCCTTAGTCTAGTTACAATATGACTTCCTTTTTCACATCATTACATCTTCTCCCTTACTGCCTGAAATTAAACGACTTGGAAATCTAACTCCCATATTCTTCACTTGTGTCACCTTTGTGTTATAGAAGAAACCATTACTCCTCCTTGTTTCTCACACCGATCATAGCTCGCATGGGACCTAGAATTAGGTAAAATGATTAATTATATAAAAAAGGTGTCTCAATTTTTTGTGGGATTATCAATGTCCTCAATTAATGAATTAAAATTGCACAGTATAATGTCTTCACTACATGACCTAAAACTGCACAATATATTGTTCTCACTGCATGACTTAAAATTTTACAACAAAATGTCCTCATTGCATGACTTTATACTGCACATCACAATGCATATTCAAAGGGAAACAATGAAAATCTCCATTTTACATATGAGTCAGATCAATGTAAAGGATGTCAAACTGATGGCCAATATTGATTCTAATATTTCTCAAGTGCATTGATCATAACCCCATTCAATATTTTACACTCTTAATCTTTAATATTTCCATATCTTTATAATATTTCTTACAGTTTCAGGTGACAGAGTTTCTAATACCTAAGAACTCTATTTCATGACTATACAGTGTGTGCCCTTAGTTGTCCTTGCATAAGTTGCCCATATAATGGGTCTATTAGCCATAACAAGTTTGTCAAATTAATGTAATTTCATTCTTGGTTTTAATGTATAATCTTATTCAAAAACAGACAACAATATTCATAAATATTTATTTTAAAACATTCATTATGGTATATTTTTCCCATTATCTTTTTGTCGATATGAATCTCTTTAAGACCATGGTTTATAGATTTCCCTCTCCATGTGTTCAATGAAATATGAAATATCCTTGGAATCACTTGGGTTAGACCTTCGTAAAAGTCATATTCCTCTGAATATTTAGAAATCATGGTTGGAAATACCCTCTTTATATTCATGTTCTTTCTACATAAACAAAAATATGTGTTTTAGAAAAACAGAATCTCCATAAACTTTCTTCATCTTTTAGCAATAGAATGTAAAATTCTTAAGAGATCTTTTACATTACTATGCATAATGTTCCCCGAGGTGGCCATGAAAAAAATTTCTTACATAACGGGCCTGTCAGTCAAAAGATTACACTATTTGGCTTTGTAGCATATTCCCTAGTTGGCCCTGAATAATATAACCCCCATACAGGTTTGTCAAATAATGGTAACTTCATTCTTGGAAATGACTTCCTCTAATTCCTTTATCCCTTTTCCATATCATTATTCATATCTAGACATTCCCAAATCACAGTTTAAAATATTCCCTTCCATACCTGAATACGGTAGTATGTTTCCAAACAAATTATAGATAAATTGGCAGAGTCTCTTAAATTTGGTCATAACTAAAGACCTTCAATTGAAATAGTATAATGTCCTCAATGCGTGGCATTAAACTGCACAATATAATGCCCTCACTACATGACTTAAAACTGCATAGTATAATGTCCTCACTGCATGACTTAAAAATGTATATTTTTATATTATAAATTCCCCTTTCTGATAAATTTTAACCATTCCTCATTCAAAAAATTGTTGTAGAAATGTTTTTTTATTCATGATGTTTGTCGGTATAAAACATCCCTTTCAATCTTAAAATTCATTTCCTTGGAAAAACCACCCACTATGGTATTGAGTCACCCAAATATTATTTTCTTTAATCTCAATATATCTTTTTCTACTATATTCACTACATGCCTTTAGGGGTCCTTGCATAAGTTGCGTACATAATATAACTATCCGCCAAAAGATGGAATTATTTGGATTTGTAACATATGACCGGGTTATCCCAGCATAACAAAAATCTCATACAGAGTTTGTAAAATAATTTTAACATCATTCCTAGTGAATACTCTCCTTACGTTGATACATGTTTTAAATTTAGTGACCATAAAAAAACCATGGCTCAAGATTCCCCTTTGAAATATTTAACGAATATTACCGAAATTCTTATCCACTGAGTCTTGTTTGGGATATAATTTCAAAATTTAGGGTCATAGTTGTACGAACATAAATACTAGACCTTTATTGTCTAGCATGAATGACTCTAAACTGGAAACAACAAGATACATGGTACTCACTAGATTGAGGACCCACAAAGGGAACTCTGAAAAAAAGTCGAGTCCTATCTCACTAAACGTACATTTTTGTATGATTTAGGAAATATTGAGAAATAAAAAGACAAAAGATACAATGTTTTTGGGGTTTTCTATATAACCTTAGAAAAATAAAACTCTGCTTTCTAGGCCCAATGACTTATGTAAAAAAAACTAGCAATAATGAAAACACATATGATTGAAGAAAAAATGATTTTAATTTATAAAGAAATTTTCACAGAGGAGATTCCCTAAATTGGTGTCTCTATCTTACCAAAAAATCACAAAACGTTTTCTACATAACTCCTTTTTTGTTTAACAACCTCTTGAGCCCCATCAGCTGGCCATTGAAGCTCATATATTTGATCAACTCTACTTTCTTCAGCATGATAAAGTGCTTCTCTAGCATCTACAATGGTTTTTCCCCATCCTTCCATACTTATCCTAAAGAGTTGTGAAGCTATTCCAACTCCCCTATAATGATATATAATCCTTGTGGAAGTTGTAGCTGCTAAACAATCTTTTCATTGATCTTCTTCTTTATTTCTTTTAACTTTTCAGTATGATTAGCCTCATCTCAGGATACCACTTCTTGGAATTCATCGATGTTGATTAACAATTTTTCTTTTATCAAGTCTTGCTGAAACGTTTTTCATTGCTCCATCCTCCAAATATTCACTTTCAACTCAATATGAATTTCATGGTATACAAAACCTTTAAATTTTAGTGTGATAAAAAGATATGAGAGTCGTGGAATTCTTTAAGACATATCCTAAAAATCCTTCTCATATATTATCTTCCATATATTTTTTCATGCTTTGTGAGATGCAAGACGAAGATCCTTTTGCAGTTCAGGGTCTGATTATGAATCACAGTCATGAAGAGGGATTTTTTCATGGATTAATGCACTTAAAAAAGTGTCATGTTGTGCTCCTTCCTAAATAGTGGTTGCTTTATCTTCTAGTACTCTTTGAGCAGATGCAGAGGCTTCACCTCCAGACCTATCCATTGATGTTGATATCCCTATACGGTGAATCAAAAATTATTGTTATGGTTAGCTTCAAGGAATGAAAAATGTGAGTGCAATCATGATATCCGTATCTCATACCTAATAGTAGGTCAAAAAAATGAGAATAATCTCCCCTACTATTCTTAGCTTCAACATTTTTGTTTGATGTTTCTGGGTGGGGAGTGTTATCTTTAATTGGTTGAGGATCTTCAAAATCAATATATGGAACATTTTATTTCTCCAGATTCACAGGATCTAATGTATCTTCCATGAAGGGATTGACATTAATATCAATACTTCCTTCACGTATCATTGCGACATAAGTTTCTTTTTATGGAACTGCATATTTCAACCATACATGGTTAGAATGTTAATCCTAAGAAGATTAACAGGACAAATGTTGAAAACTAACATCCAGTTATTTTATACAAGGAACTCCAAAATCATATAAATCATTTTGTATATTATCATGTTCTAATACTTCATAAAATATCATGACAAGGTTCATAATTTCATCCAATGATATCCCAGATCCCTGGTTGGTCTCACCCCTGGGAGCGCTCAGCGTGTTTGCTTCACAACCGTCCTCCAACAACCCTTGACCCAGAATAGCTTCCTCAACAATAGTTCTGGGGTCAAAATCAGTCCATTCTGGAAATTTAGGTGCATTTTATGAACCTAGAGTATCACATAGTGTAAGTCAATTATGGTTAAATTTGATGTCTTATAAAGAATTATTTATTTACTAGAACCCTTCTCTCCTCTGATAGAATGAATGGGAGAAGTTCTGGGAACAAATGTTAGTTCCTTTGGCTTCAATGCCTCTTTAGGAACCACTATATATGCAAGAATTATTGTATGTACCGCAGCACCCTCCATGCTTCCTTGAATCATTTTAGTAGTTTCTTTCAAAGATGAACCATAAGTACCCCCTTTGATATTATGAATTTTACACACATTTTTCATGAATGAAAACTAAAATTCATTATTATTTGAGATAATTACCCCAACTAAGAAAGAACTTATCCATGGACAACATTCTTTGGTGATTTTTCTTCTTCTTGTTTTTAGGTGGGATTGCATAATTACGTCCAAAGATAGATATTCGAGATTACAATATCCACTCTATTTTATCCTCTAGGATATGTTGGAACGGAGATATTTCTCCCCATTCACGGGGTGATCCAGTAGATCTAAAATCAGTGCCTCCAAGGCTATACTGTGGTTGTCCTTCCTTTATCCAGCTACAGGCTAAGATGATACTTCCCCGGAGTAACAATGCTTTGACTAAAATTTTAATTGCAGTAAAGAAAAAAATGTGAGAAAAATGAAACATACATCCACATGATCCAAAAAGTGACAACATTATTCATCTGATGAAAGAATAATCATTCAGTGTCATGACAATCTATCATTTCCTTCACCTGCTTCATGGTGGAAATTGATTCATCAGTCTCATATATGAGCATTTAGAACCTTTTAATGTTGGTCCTTACCCCATTAGGACTATCCTTAAAAAGAATATCCAAAAAGGTTAATAAATCCCCAAATCTAAGAATAGGAAGTCCTTCACATAGATCAATCCACATGGTTTTAACAACATAGTATATACTATTCCATATTTGAAAAACCTCTGATAATATATATTTATAGTGTATGTCAGAGGGTTGTGAAGTGGATCCTACAGCCTTGGATTTATGTTTCATCCCAACTCCCATAGCCACGGATGGAGGATTAGAAAATGGAAATCACCTCTCTTCAGAATGATGGCAACCAAATCACCTCGATAGAGCTTCAGTATTTATTGATTGGGTGGATCTCTTAACTTTGGCAGGGGTTATTTATGGCACAAGGTCTCATCGATGAATTTGGAGCATCTTCACCATCACCATCTGACCCGTGTGAGTCAGCCCCAGATGATGAAGAGTTACCTTCCAAATGAAGGGGATCCATCCTGGTACTTGTATTCACCCCCACTAAATGAAAATCATGATTTAATACCCTTTTAGGGTAAGATGCAACACAGTTTTCGGCTTACTTGATATTTAATCTGATTACTACATCAGCTGCTAGTAAATTAAAAACTGCCCCAATCTTCTCAATGGATGAAAACAACCATAGTTGTTGGAAACCATCATATTTTTCTCTAATATAACATACACAGGAGGTGATAAAATATTTTGTTAATGGTTGTTTAATTGACTTTCAAATCAATAGGTATTATAGGCATCACATATGACTTCTTCATCAATTCTGGTGGCCAACACACCATCTCTACAAGATGGAATGTATGCCCTTAGCTCTAAACTAGCTGTCTCATCATCAACTAGTCTCCCCATATGTAGATCCCCATAAAAAATGAAATGGAACTCCTTGTTAATGATCAATCTTGCCTTGATTTCATAAAATTTCAGTAACATGGGTGAGATACCATAGAAATCATGAATAGATGGTCGGAAAGAACATCCAAAAACCTATAATCTTCTTTGTACAACATAAGTTCTGAAGTGAGTATCAATTTACCCCCATAAAACCTAGAATCATCCAACTATTCTAAAAGGAGACTTCTCTCTATTAATACGCAGCAAACTCCTATGAATCTTGTCCAAAATACAAGTGGTCAACCCTACCATCCTTTTCTCAACCATCTTGGCTACAATAAGAAAGGTTCCTAGCCTCACACCTCCTTTGGAGTCCTGGACTGGTAACCAATACACGCTAAGACACATGGACATGAAACCTTCTAGGCATGTCTTTGTATTAATTTTTGGATTGACTTCATATCCATATCTTTAAAATACTCCATTCTCCATTGTTTTCCAAAATGCCTCAAGGGTACATCTCTTCTCTTTCCTTGGATAGCTATTCAGAAGGGTGTAAGTGGGACCCTTTTCCTTCTTCTTTATCAAATATATTTTCATCCATTCCTCTGGATGAATATCCCTCCTAGTGTGAGGCTTCATGGTGCACGCGTTCTTGATTTTATTAAATACTTTCATCAACTCACAAACCAAAGATGGTTTCTTCTCTGAGTCCTTCCATGTCACCTTGGAAGGAATAAACTTATCATGCAGGTCTCCAAGGATTGAACCTTTGGAAATCTTGTAAACATCCCGCAATATGATACCTACATCTACATGTTTTAAATGGAATCAGTTAGTCTTTGGGATCCATAATATTAATAATTTCGACATAAAACCAACATTCTTGTACATATAAGTTTTCCCAACCCAGAAATCAGCATAAATTCTGACGCCTTTGAAGACATCTATAAATTATGCACAAGTATTGCTAACCCAGTATGCCCACATCCATGTGGGGTTTACACCTCCTCTCTAGGTGGGAATTCAATCCTTTCTTCCAACCCTTGGATTGATCCATCTGTGAATCCCTAATAATGGATGAATAATAGTGTGGCTACAGCTTAGGTGTGTGTGACTTCAAATCTCGATCACATGGGCATGATGTATAATATGAGCTTTCTCGGTTGTCCTAGTATTATAAATAAATCCCCCAACAAAAATATTGGCAGATGAAAAGCTGTTATAATATTGAAACTAATAATGTTGGACATAGTTCTTTGGATTTAGAATACTAACATCCTTTAAATTGCCATATCTATACAAAGGAATTTAGGTACTTTAGGGAAATATTAAATGATGAATCGTCAAATATTTTTCTATTTTTGGACTGGTGGTGTCTCAAATGTTGAAGTAATAATGACCACTGAAATTCATCATGTCATTAAGCCTATTACTAGAAATTTCATCAGTAGTTACAATTATTTTTGGAGCAATTGAACCCACAGAAGGATAGAAGAAAATATTTTTATGTAAGTTTAGTTTTGATATTTGACAAAATAATTAAAAACGGCATATGAATTAATGCACGTAGGTATAAAAATGGCATTCTAGTGTAAAATGGCGCACAAGTGTAGCACCCCAGTGATAGCACGCAACTAAAAAATGTACATAAGAAGTGTGGAGAAACAGATGAGTCTGAGTGAATGAAGACATGCGTGCCGAGATCTGAAATTAAAGAAGTTGTGAGGATTTTTTTAGAAGTGAATCCAAAATATATAAGTGAGGGACATCACCCTACACACCAGAATCCTGTGTGCTGCCCACTTGTGTGACCAATTTCTCTATGCACATAAAACTGGTATGGCCTAGTACCCTCTTCATTATTCTTTATTACATTAGCTCAGTATAGGGTCCTCTTTTCATTCTAGATCCAATTATGAGGGGGGGGGGGCTTTTGTTGTATCTTCGTTCTGTCAAAGAATATAAAAGATGACAAAGGGAAATACCATAGAATGAAATGGGAAAAATAAATGAACAAAATTAAGATTTGAAAAGGCATGAGTTTTGGGTTGCCTTAGTCAGACCAAAAGGGTGTCAGTGTGAAACCTACTTGCACGCCCTAATCTATCATGCAACCTACTTGCATTCCCAAACACCTTTCTCCCAATGTCATTTTTTTTCCAATAAATATACCCTTGGGGCCTTCATTTCCGGAATGAATTTCCCAAAAGCCTAATCGCTGCTCTGATCTCCCTAGTACTTTGACCCAGTCTTCCAAAACATTCAAAGTACTTCATCAACACCATGAGAAGAGGATTTAAAGGAGGATCATTAGTCCTTTAAGTGTTTGAAAACCATAACACTTGTGCACCTAAAGTGCTCAACCTCTCTAAATCAAAAATAATTGTGCGCCACTTATTCCTTAACATGAACATGAGTGCCCAACTTCTGGGATCACCTGTGTATACACCTGAAGGCTTAATCCAAGCCTCGCCCAAGTATTACCATATAGGTTGTTTGTTGCATATGTGAATAAAAGGTCACCCAAGCATACTTGCACACCCATACTTGTGTGCCCATACCTACTTGGGCACCCCTCTTCGATTAACTTACTCACTTCTTTCTACTAGCAGTCAATCTCTTTTCAATTCCATCAAATGAAGGCTTCTTCATTGCCTCCATTATTTTTAAGGGATTCTATTTAGACATCCACAAAAACCTCATAAATCATCAAATCATTGGGAAATGAGCATCTCTATGTCTCTTACTTCAGTTTGTATATCCACAACCAGAGGTTTACAGCATTTGTTTCACAATGGGGTTAGGATTCATGGAGTAATTGTGGGTTTGAATATCCACAATCACATGGACCTTTCTCCCATGAACAGTTCTAGGATGTTCCCAATTTTTCAGAATTATGGTTTAGGTCTGGACCTCCCCCTTCTCAAAGAGATAGAAGCTTGGGTCTCTGGTAGGGAAGGTATGGTTCACACCTTGTTTTTCTTCCTTTTGAACAAAATATAAGTCTCCCTCCTCTACGAGGATCAATTTTAGGCCAACAATCCTAGTGTAATCCCCTAGCATTCATCCCTTCTTCCATTAATTGGACTCTTCTCCAATGTGAAGAGAACAGAGGTAGGGCTCGTCACCTCACCCTCATCCATCATGACCGTTGTAGGCTTACCCTCCTCAACCAAAAGAGGAGGAAAAGTTTGTGTCATTGTTGAATATTTCATATCCTCTTATTCCTCACACCGACCATGACTGACATGGGCTTAGTGAATAATGACAATTACAAAATTTTCACAAACACCCACTGTGAAGGAACTATGAGAAATCTGATTCCTAGTCAAACTAGGATACATAGAAATCGCTTTTAGAGCCCGAGCTCACCAGATATCTTATTCAGAAATCCAACACTAATTCCCTTAATCTGGGAATCCTCCAAACGAGTAAGCCCCAAATTAAACCTATAAGTGATCAAGGAATCAACTTATTGAATTAAGTCCAAACTCATTTATCATAAAGGAATATACTCTCCTATGTTATTCATCAAACTACATGGGTGTTGATTCCCATCTACATGGGATACGTAAGAAGCCTCCATGAGGTACATACCCATCATTTCAAATCAACCATGTTCTACATGGGCCATATTCCCAAAAGGGTATAATAATACTTGGAATCCCATTTTCTTTCCAAGTTCTTTGGGTCTCCTCGGCATAGGTCCCACACCAAACATTGACTAAGCATCATTCACTTAGATGTCCATAAAACATGACATTAAACTGTACAGCTAGGTCTGAATCACATGACCTTAAAAGGTATGATGTGTCCCATTATGCGACACCAAACTATGAGGATTCTGATTCCTTTCACACGGATATTTAGGTAACCCATTTCATGGGTACAATCCAAATATCAAAACAAACCTTCATCTCCCTTGATGATAATAAATTTTAGAGTGCTTGGTTGAGTGTCTTAAAAAACCAGTATCATCATAAAGATGATTAAAAGAGTTTCTAAATAGTATATGAGGGGATACCATTGATGGAGAATCTCAACTAAATATAGATATCTCCATTAATGAAGAACCTTGAATAATTACTAATTATTCTAAATTTTATTCAAGTTAATATGTGATTGTAAATTCCAGGGGTATCTTATGTTATGCTTAGTGAATTAATAAGAATTCATTAAAATATCTTCAATTTACAAATAGAGTCCCATAGAAGATAATAATTCCCCCCAAAAGGATGCGATTAGTCTGACATCTCATCCTCTCGACAAATGTACATTTCTATGTATTGTAATGTTGAAACTAAATGAATGTCTTCCTTTGGAAAGTAGTCCCCTTTGGATAAAGAATTGTTGAATGCTTATGGTCCCCTGAATAAACCCAATGGAAACCACCTGGATATAGTGATTCGTAAAACTATAACACATGTTTCAAGGAACTATGAAACATTAATCTAAAGACTCCATTGTTATTCTTTTTATTTGTGGTTTTTTATGGCATGATGTTTATGATAATATTTCCACTTCCACAGTTTAAACCTTGATGAAATGTGTATCAAACTTGCTTATATTCTGGGGTTATTCTAGGATGAAACTATTATGGAACCAATATATTTTCTATAGGTTATGATATGATTTAATGTTTTTTGGCACCCAGTTCACTTCATGGGTTATGATATAACGAATTATTATGATCATGTGAAAAACATAGGTATGATTTATGACATAAAGGGTTTGACCTATATCGGCCTATAATGCATTTGGTAAAGATTTTTATATCTCACATTATAAACATGGATAGAATAGGGAGTGAACCAAGAACAATAATACTCATCTAGATTGAGAAGTGAACCTAGTATAGTAATAAAATGATTGAATGAGGAGTGAACATAGTATAGTAATATGTGGCAATAATGAGGAGTGAACATTGTACAATAAATCATTTTTTCTGCAATGATTGCATTGGCTGAGAGACATGACCATTATGAAATTTATTTTCTATGATTATTTGTACACCAAAACTCCAGGTTTTATAACATTGTTACTCTCTCATGGCTCATGTTCATTGAATATATTAGGATTCATGTATAATGAACAACCTATCTTTACTCCACGATTCAAGATTGAGTTCTTATAGATGTACAGAATGATTTTCAATTGTTATGATTATGTTCTCATACCCTTATGTTCATGTTATGCTTTCAAATATCCAATTATATCCCTTCTTATGAATATGATCTCACTAATTCTTATGTTTACTTTACCCCATTTATAATGATATTTAATATTTATTATATGTCTAACAAGTGTGATATTAATGAAGCACTCAATGGGAGATAGTGTGGCTATCTTATAGACTAGTGTTTAGGATTCCATGTTTCCAAATACACTAAAGTGTTATAGTCCCAAAGATTGTGCTTATGTAATGTAATAAATATTAATTAAAAATGATTAAATATCTAAATATGTTATGTTTGGGTCACTATAAATATGTTATAAGGTATTTCATTATTCGGTTGGAGTAAGAGAAAAAGTCACTAAAACTTCTCCTCAAAGTGATGTTTCTTACAAAATAGTACGACATCCAATTTTCATAGAGAGATAGCTATATAAAAAATAATTATCCATTAACAATTAGATATTTTCAATGGTTAACTCCTACAACATCACTTGTCATTATAGAAGGATGATTCTTATGAAAATTATTTTCTAGTTTTTGAAAAGTAAAATAAAAATCCTACTAAGGAAGCATAGGTTGAAACATTATCCGTGTTTCAATAGAGTATTAGTGAATCCTGAGTGTCAATCTATCAACTAAAAAGCTATTTTGATTGAATATTTTTATATGAGACTTTATCAAAGAGAGATACTCAAACTTGTGGATGATCCATTTATTTTTTATCCAGAAATATTAATAATGTTGTTATTTATTTTTTAATTATTTTTTTTCTACATTCCCCTTTTTAATTTTTCATTAAATTGAGAAAAGGTAATAAAAAAAATTGAATTATATTTAATAATTATTAAAAAAATCCACAATAAAATAAAGGAGGATAGTTGGAGCATGTTGACCTTCACAATACTCAATCTATTCTTAGTACAAAATTTTATAGATAAACTTGAATGTGAAATAATGTTATGGTTTGGCTGGAATTGAATCAAATATTAGGTGTAGGAAGTTGGCTTATGTAGGCCATTAAAGAACATGATAGGATCTAATCCCTTAGAATTTATAACCTGTGTGAGGAAACATCCAACCTCATTTCATTATTGAGATGAATTAATGTAAATCATGGTGTCAAAATTCTAGAATATGTGAATCTGATTTGGGGTAGGTATATAATGGATAACCACTAAGCACATTCTAATCGTGGATTCAGTTTTGATGAAATTAGAGAATATGGATATAAAATTAGTTTCTCTTGAGGATGATGATAACTCCTATTGATAGACCATATTTAGGACATATTATACATATCAACATTGCAAGAATAATATACATAGTAAACACAATGTTTTTTTGAGTTGACTACTTCTATCACCGATATCTAAGGGAGGTGAGAGAGGATACTACCCTATCAAAGTAATGAGGTGTGTTTAATTAAGAGATTATTTTTCTAAACCATGATAGAATCATTTGTATTTGAGTCTTTAATGATAAGATAGTTACAATCCATTTGAGATAATGATACCAAATTTTACATGGATTTCATAGGGACTTACATTTATAGATCTAGATCACAAGCAAGGGGAAATTTATTTTTTTGTTATTAATGGCCCAAGTTATAGGGTATGGTCATTACTATATTTCACATTGAATGGGGAATCAATCAACACATATTTATATAATTCAATAAGGAAGGATACAAATTTTAGATAAGGTCATTATTCTCCATTAAGTATGTAGTGAAAATAGAGGTAATTGAATTGTTGAAACACCAGAGTCCCTACAAAGGAGAAGAATATTGGGGAATCCTGTATCCAATTATACATTGTTTATATTCTTAATTATTGGACCAGGGATGATACTAGTTCATGATCATGGTGCTTAGACTAAGGGGTGGTATTCTATGATGATTTTTATTGAAACAATGAGTACAAAATAAGATGAGAATTGGGGATAATGTGGCCTTGATCCAAACAAGTGTTTTTTGGGTAGGTTGAACACAATTTTAGATCTGGATGCTCAGAACATAAAATGGATTGATGAATCCTGACCATGTGGGAATGCCCTGACCAAGATTCATAAGCTCACAAGACACATGATCCATGTGAGAAAAACCAAATGTTCGGTGTTTCCTTTGAAAAATTGATGAAAATAAAAAATAATTGTTTATGTAAGAGATAGACACCATAGTTAGTGGTCCTTTATGGTATTGTTGATAACAACACTTATTTTTTCATTATGATAATGTTATAAAAAACATATAGATTAATTTCCTTCTTATAGGATGTTGAATAGATATTTTATCTACATAATGTGAATATGTTTGTTTTTCCATTTCTTAGGGTCACATAATGTTTACCAATGATATGTGAATAATGGAAATAATAACTATATTAGGAGAAGAATGTTCCAAAATTGTCTTGGAGTGAGGGGATTAGTAAACCATGATCTAGAGTGTATTTAATATAATAAAATAAAATTTTATAAGTATTTTAGTAATGAATAAATTGCATTACTGATTTATAGAATCTACTACAACACTATTAGTGTGTATGCGGACAAAAGAACCTTCTCTTATAGATGAACATGACTCTGTTTGACAAAGAAAATTTGTTGTGTATTATGTAGAGTTCTATTTGGGAGTAGCATGCATAAAAAATATTATTTAGAGTTAGAATAACTTACCACTAATATCCATTAATATTTGTGGGGATTCATGTTTAATAATACATAGAGTGTGACTTATTAAATGATGATATCTGACTATAAATTATGCATTTAGAATTGTGTTTATAGTGATTTAATGGGAAATAAGCTACATAAATTGGGATCATATGAATAAAAACATTGGGGATGGATTCTTTTTATTTATGGTTCCAAGGATGAGAATTGGGACATCAGTATGTATTTCATTGGGATGAGAATCAAGACACACATAGTTCTAACAATTTGTTTTCCCACACTAATCATGTTATTGTGTTGGGGAAAGGGAAGTTATATAATATTTTTGATTAGTTAGAATGTAGGATTTAGGAACACTATATATATTATTATAATCAGAATCATGCTATATGTAGTTACAAGAATTTTTTCTTGTAAGAGACCAAGACTGATAATGGTCGGTCCTCTTGAGCAACGGACAATGTATCACATAGTTTTGAGTTTCCATATTTTATTCATTTTCATCTCATGTGATAAGATCTTTATTTCATGAATTTTAATTTCTTGTGATAAGGACCATATTTCATTACATTTGAGGTCCTAATTGTTTTAAAATTTATCATTCCATGTATATACATGTGACAATGTAAATTTTTTATGCCTTTTAATTTCATGTGATATATAAATTTTGGTCAAGCATTTTAAGAACAGATGACAAGGTTCAATTTTCATATTTATCATTAACTATTTCATGATAAAAACATCATTGGTAGGGGTATTTCTACACTCATAACCCACCATAATCAAATAATGTTTACCATTGGAGTAGAAATTAAGGTTTAAAAAATATTCCTTCCAATTTAAATCGAGATTTAGAGGATTCCTTCCAGGTATCATTAGGGTCATGGTAGCGAAATATAATTATCCATAGAATAATGAATAGATTATAACTATCTTATTAAATCCTCATGGTGTTATATTTTAATGAACCTATAAATGATTCAAGTGATACAATTTTTTTTAACAATGAGTCCTTCTAGTTAATCTAATTGTTTTCTAAGATTTCTCATTTAGAATAGCTGAACTAAAATGGAAATTAGTAGGGAAGAAAATAAAACCTATACATGTAAGAATATTTATTTCATTTATAATAGTTAACATGGGGTTTCTTGTTGGTTAGTATAGTTTTTAGATTGATAATATCATAAGGCCTGTAAAATAAATTTGAGCTATGACTTGTTTTTCTTATCCACCATTTTCTAGAGTATGTTGGGAAATGTTTCATTGATATACTATATATAACCATTTTTCATATTATTTTGTGAGACAAATGGTAGGACTCAATGTTATACACCTATTACAACTTTTAAAATTCACAAGACAAAAAATTGGGGACATTTTCATTCAATATTTTGTAAGGGATGCGAAATATGGTGATGATATTAGACTTCATGAAATTGATGATTCCATTTTTCCCACATCCATGAGGGGTATTTACACATCCCTTTTTGGAAATAATTTAGTAACATTAAAGATATACTTAAACTGCTTAGAATAAGTAGGAGGATATGGCCCTACCACATCCATCCCCTATACGTCAAATAATTAAGAGTATTTTGAAGTGACAAAGAACTGTTGGAATTGATGGATAATTTTGGAATGTATTTGACAAGAATGAAACAAATTTTTAAATTATAAAAAATCCTACCCATTTGAAGGACTGAAATTCCCAAGACAGTTGATTTGATGGAAAGTACTGATCCTTGAATATTGGGAACGACATGAACCAATATATACTTCTTGCATAATAGCAACAACCTATTCCCCATCAATACACCTAGGAATGAATCCTTGATATCAATATTTATATATGATATTATAATTACTCAACAATAAATAATGAGTAAATTTTATTACTTGTCAATGGATTTTCTCTTTTTGGCTTTTTCTAATGGGAGAACTCATTTTTGAGGTAGTCCATTATGCACATCATCCAACCATTTATAAGACTATATGGTTTGGGGATAGAATTAGCATAATTTATCTATTACATGAAATAATAGGAAAATAATTATATCATCATGAATTACACAATGATGATTATGGTGTAACATCTATATGGATATTCCCAAGTTGTTTTTTCTTTTTCAAATGTATCTTCTTTGGAAATCTTTGGGAATGAGATTTGATTTAATGTATTATCTGAAGTGAATTATTCCTTCACCCACTGCATATAGTCAAGAAGGGAAACCAGATCTTCCTTTATTATAATATAATCACCATTTTCAACTTTATCACCAACTCTATATTTACTTTGACCCTCATGTGGTCGAATGGAATATCCAATGCCATTTGTATACTTGAGATGAGGTTTTGGAACACTTCATAATTTTTGGTGCATCATTCTAAAAACAGTAATTAATAAGGTAAAGCATGAATTTTCATATAGATAATAGGGACTCCACCCACAACATTATCAAAATTTGGGTATTCCTTTCTTTTTTGGATGGGATTCTAGATTCATTGTCCTAATACATCTCTTGTGTATGGGTAACACCTTGAATAAAGAAAATATCATTTTTATGAAAATTTAGTATTTGAATGTATTGTTCCAAAATATGGATGTTATGTAATTAAGTATGGTAGATATTGGACATTTATTTATTTAAATGTTTGGAATTTAATTTTAGAAATCTGAAATATGATTTCCCACCATGCCAATTTACTAGTCAACATAGATTGTCTGATGATGTATTTGATCAGACAAGCATGGGAGAATGAATGGACATCATGATTCTTTAGATATTGTATAAGTTTAGAAAATGCAAATATTATTTGACGTTAGGAGTTATTAATAAATGAATATTATGTCTCAGTGTCAATAGGTTTTCTACTGAGATAATATAGTCTCTACTCAATTTAGGATTCATTATTCTATATGAAAAAAGGCCCTAATGATATCTATAAGTATGTTAAATAAAAATATGAGTGGATATTAATTTATAGTGGGAGTTAACATTATTTGAATTAAAATATACTTCTTGATATTGTTAAAGTATTTTTAATAGTCATCGATCCATGGATAAGTTATTCCTTTCATCATTATTCTTCTTAATGGTATACATTTTCATAGTAGATTTCTTATAAAGAATCAAATTTATTCTAATTTTCTATAAAAATCCTATCAACCCATTTAGGATTTTTGGATGTAAAACATAAAGGATTAACTTAGTATTATCAATATCAACTTCAATGCCCTGATGTCACACCACGAAGTTTAGAAACATTCATGACTTAACACCAAAATCAAAATTTTCAGACTTGCCTATTTTGATAATCCCAAATGATGTTTCCATAATCCCAAATCTTGTTTAATTTATGTGATAATTATGTTTCTCTTACAAAATAATCATTAATGTGAAGATAATTTTTATATCAAAGTCATAACAATGCACGTTTAATCTCACTGCTCTCTTGTTTAAAGCTCATAGTGCAAAATTTCTCGATGTAAAAAGGTCACCAATGAAAAGGTCACCACTGAAAAGATCACTGATGCAAAGGTCACTGATGAAAAGGTCACTGATGTAATGGTCATTGATGAAGTGGCCACTAGTGCAAAGGTCAAAGATGTAAAGGTCACTGATGCAAAGGTCACCGATATAATGGTCAACGATGAAAAGGTCACCGATGCAAAGGTCACGGATGCAAAGGTCACTGATGCAAAGGTCACCGATGCAAAGGTCACCGATGAAAAGTTCACTGATGCAAAGGTCACTGATGCAATGGTCATCGATGAAAATGTCACTCATGCAAGGTCACCAATGGAAGGTTACCGATGGAGAGTTATCGATGGAAGGTTACCTTTAGGAGGGTTATCGATGAATGCTATCGATGTGCACTTACTATTGAAGCCTACTGTTGTGAAAGATACTGTTACCAGTCTACCATACTCTTCTACTCCATACTTTTCCAAATTCTTATCATTATTCTAATGGTCATATTTTCTAACTTCATTGCATCTGAAATTAATTAATGATGATTGTAGACATATCGAGAGACCGTACATGGGGACAATACGATGTACGAGAATGATCGCATGTGATGTACTAATTCCTATTGTTGGACATTGAGTATAAAAGAGAAGACCAAAGAAGATAAGAAAATATATAGAGAGAAGAAGATTATAAGTGTGGGTTTGAGCATTTTAAAAATAAAATTTCACACATTATCAAAGATGAACCATCCCACACCTACACTGTGAAACCCCAAGAATCACAAAGATCATTTTAGAAAAACTCACTTATGTATTCTATGCTTCATAAACTTTTGATCAACACAAGAAGTAGAACACTCAATTCCTAAAAGCTATAACATGGAGTTGCGACACTTGGTTTGGGAGAAAACATCCAAGAAAGACCCGAACAAAAAATTCATCACTCCAAGACGTCAAGATATGAACTATAAACATATAAATCCTTCTAAACTCAATCTCATTATATTTGTGCTACTGAGTTCTTTTATTTTAAATTTTTGAGAAGTGTATGTTTGTGTCATACACACTGTATCATGTTCTTCAACTGGAGGATACAAAAATCCTAACATCAAACATCTCTTACACCTTTTTTCCAACATATAACTATTGAAGAGACAATGTGTGGTCGATATTGTTTGTTTTTCCATGAAGAACTGCGTTAGAGGGTGTGAACCCTAGACAATTTTTAAAAACTGTTGTAAAGCCTGATACATGCTATGTATCATATTTATTTTTAGTATAAAACACTTGGTGGTAGGTGATCACCAAGTGGAGAGGATTAAGTCTCATCTCTAGGATGAAGCACTTTTATTACTCCTCTTAGCTCTGTATTTATTATTGTACTCTATTTTTTCTATTTTCTACGACATATAATTGCAAAATCATAACACTATTTTTCATTCACACTGATATTTAGTTTTGATGTGTCTCTGTGTGTGTGTTTAAATTAGTAAATTGGTTTCAAAAGTTGAAGAATTGTTTTACACTAATTCAATTGAGGAGTAATCTGTAGTACACCCAGTTTGAGCTATGTGGCCTTTTTATGCATTTTTACGTGTTTAAAGTACATTGGACGAGTTGGGAAGAGGTTAGGAGAGTTTGGAATAGATTTGAATAGGTTTGGAGGATTTTAAAGGGGTGCACGGTTTGAGCACGGTTAGTAGAAACCGTGCGGATTCCCTAGGAAACCGTGCAGACCCTTGTTATCGAGACAGTAGGCCTCGCACGGCCAGCGCACAGTTTTCCAAACCATGTGGCCACTTAATGTTAGGGTTTTAAAACCCGGGCTCACTCAGGATTTCCTCATTTCACTCCTCTCTTCCTCCCACTCAAACCTCACTCAGGATTTTGGGTTCTCATGGGTTAAGGGTGCTCTCCCACGCATTTTGGAAGGGTTTTGAAGAGGATTCAAGGTGGTTTGAAGGTGATTGCTTCTAGGTAAGTCTCTCCTCTTGCTTCACTTGTGTTTTCCTCTAGATCTACATCCCTCTGTTTCTTGGTTTTCTAGATCTACAGTTGTTGTGTGTAGATCTAGGGTAGGGTTTTCCTTGGATGTTAATATTAAGGCTTGTGGATGTTAAGGAAAAGGATCTAGAGAGGTTACGGTGGAGCATTCGCTAGATTTGAGGCACGATTGTTCGTGGGTCAATTTCTTAGGAACCCTAAAGGTAGGTGGCTTCTCTCTCGACTCCACTTGGTTAGAGCTAATGGTTTTCATTATGATTTATTTTTCTTGAAATTAATTGTGTTTGGATGTGAAATGTTTGTTGAAAATCCATTTGTGGATTTTTGGGGAAAATGGGGTTTTATGGTGAGATGCGATAAATTTTTATTTTAAAATGAAGATTTTAAAATGGGATGATATGATTGATTTGTGAAATGATTGATGGATATTGTATTCAAATAGAAATGATGTTTTAGTGAAATGGGCTTGGCATAGAAAAATGGTTTTCAAAAAATGGGTGACTTATTGAAGTGAATTGACATGTAATGGAATGGGTTGATTACATGATGTTGTTGTGACATTAACGGTATATATGCAGGGTTGTGATTGGTTGGGATGTTTTGTGGACGTGGCGAGAAGTACCACTTCAAAAAGGGGATGTATAGTGGACGGAAGGGCCACCATCTAAAGATAAGTGGACGGGTACTGCCACTAATTGTGAATGAATAAATGGGTTGGACAGAAGCTCCACCATTATGGTTGTTTTTTTGTGCATTTCTTTGTATGATGGAATTGTTGTGCTAACGTAAAAAGGTTGAAATGGATTGTGGCTTGTTGTTTGGAATCCCCTTGGTTGCTGGGGTTGCATGTGATGGCTTGGTAAGAGCATGGTTGTCTTATGGTAATAATTTCCCTTGTGATTATATTAATAAAATGTTGTATATAAATGTGCTAATGGTTTTATCCTTGTTTCATGTGTAGGAAATTCATTTGGGGAAATCCTACTGAGTTTTAGTACTCACCCCCTACTTTGGCATTGTGGTGTCTTTATAGATGTTGTGTACCGTGATGTGGGAAGAGGTTAGGCATCAACCTCCTTTAGTGGTGCTTTGTGATATCTTGGTGGAGCATGGAGCATAGAGATTGGTGTGGAGCTATGGTGGTGTCATGGATCGTGGTGTCTTCTTTTATGGTCTTCCTCATATTACTCTGATGTTGTTTTTGGGTTGTGTTGAAATTTGAGATCGTTATGGTTTTTTTGGTTGTCTTTGATAATGTATTAGGTTAGTTGTTTTGTTGACATGCATCATATAGTTGTGTATTGTTTGGTTGGTTTTGACTTAAAGTAATATTGTTCCCCAATTTTTTATCGGATCCCTCGACATTTATTGATAGCATTTGGCCCCTTGGGAACGTCGCTTAAGGCCATGTAACCCTCACCACCTCCTCAAGCCAATGAGGTAGGGGCGGGGTGTTACAAGTTGTATTAGATTATTCGGTCCTTTGAAGCTGATTCTCGGATTTGGTGTTGACATTAATTGTGGTACATTCCTTGAGTTGGGATGGTAGCAAGGCGTAGGAATGTATGAACTTGGAATGTATAGTATAAAAGGACGTAGCTAACCCTTTTATGCTGAAATTCATGTTAGCAGGTAGTTGGGCACATAAGTGTCTTGGAGACACAAATAGGCATTGGATATCTCATTTTCATGGCTGTAGCCAATGAGATGAGCATGGAATGCATGGCAGAAATTAATTACAACTAGGATGCGTATTTCGTTGGGGTATAATGATCTATGGGCCGAATTAAGAAATGATTTTTGTGTGAAACTGAAATGTGAATAAATTTGGTATTTTGAAAATTGTCTGATTTTCAAAATAGTGAACCATGGGAAATGTGAACTTCTAGAAAGCTTTGTTGTGATAGTGTTGTGTAATGTGATTTGAAATGGGATTTCATGTTCTCTACGGAAGTGAGACTCATGGTTGTTTGTTTTCACTTTATAGAAATGGCACTAGGTAGGGGTCGTGGAGACCAACCGGAGGTGGCTGCTGAGAATATGGTTGCACATGAGCCTCACGTGAACTAGAAGCTAGTGAAAAGTATAGTGCAAGCATTCCAAGATGTGGGAAGTGAAAATAAAACAGATGAACAAGGGCATATAGATCATGTGGTTTAGTTTCAAATGCAGAATCCACCCATCTTCAGGGTTGATTCAGAGCCAGAAAGGGCAGAAGCATGGTTGAATATATTTAACAAGATCTTTCAGTTCTTGAGAATGCTAGTAGAGATGAAAGTGAAGTTGGACATGTATATGTTGGAAGATATTTCCCATCAGTGGTGGGAGTTGGTGGTCAATGTGGGGACGGACCTGGGTATGATGTGGGAAGGCATAAAGTAATTGTTTAACAAACAATTCTACCCACATACGTCCAGAATTCAGTGTATGAATGATTTCTTTAGTTTGAAACAAGATCTTATGTCTGTGATGGAGTATGCAGCTATGTTCATGAACTTAGTACGGTTTGCACTCGAGGTGGTGGGTAGAACATCGTTGAAGGCAAGAATCTTTGAGGCGAGGTTAAGTCAAGAAATATATTCAAAGATAGCGGTGTTGTGTATAAATTATTACACTGAGATCGTGAATAGAGCCTCGGTGGATGAGTGGTATCTATTGGGAGCACAGGGTGGAGGAATCATGGTGGTACCCATGGGGAATAGTGGGAACTCTAACGGTAGGTTCAAGCAAAGGAGGGACACTTATTCCGATGGCGAGAATATGCCATATAATCTGACGGCTGGATCGGTGAATCTTCTTCTGAATCCCCTGAGCATGATGGGATGTTTTCAGTGTGGTTCGAGGAGCCACATCAAGCGGGATTGTACGAAACAACCTCGAGCCTATCATAATTATAAGAATATGGGGCATCTACATTGTTATTGTTGTAATTCTCCAAGGTCGGGAGTGCATGACACTCCTCAGGGATTGTAGACGTCGTATGCTTCGACGGGATGGGGGCAGCAGTATACCCCTCAGCAGTAGAGTAAAGTGGGCCATGGTGATTCTTGGAATACCATGACACCTCAGCAAAGTAATAAAGAGCAGAGTGTGGCAAGAAATCATGTGTTTGGAGCTGAATATATTGTAGTGGATGATCAGTCGAGACCATCCACGGTGCGAAGTACTATTCATTTAAATTCTACCTTGATTCAAGTGTTGTCTGATACTGGTGCTTCACACTCTTTTATTGCTACACATGTGGTTGATTTGCGTGGTTTAAGGGTAGAAATGATGCCCTCAGTTTTGAAACATCAAACTCTTCTGGGTGGAAGAGAGTGTTGAGCCTTCTTGTGTCAAGAATGTTGTATCATTGTGGGTGAGGTTGAGATAGTGTTGAATTTATCAATTCTTGAGATGGATGGGTATGATTTAATCCTAGGAATGGATTGGCTGGTGGCGTTTAAGGCCCACATCTATTTCGATGCGTGAAAATTGGATTTTATGACACACGACGGTGTTAGACATCTCTTTAGAGGAGAGAGGAATGAAAGGCAGGGTGCAATGGATTTGTTGGCACCGGTAGTGGGTACGTTATCATATCAGTTGGAAGCGTTGTCATTGAAATCGGTAAACGGAGTTGAGCATAGTGTTCCTCCAGAAGTGGTGGACCAGTTCGTGGTTTTTTTCCTGAAGAATTCTGTGGGTTTCCTCCTGTAATAGATGTGGAGTCTACGATTGATCTCCTCCTAGGGACCAGTCCTATCTCATTTCCATCTTATCGGATGGCACCAACTGAATTACTGGAATTGAAAGTCTAGTTGGAAGAGTTAGAAAACAGAGGGTTTATCTGGCATAGTACGTCTCTGTGGGCAGCGCCGGTGTTGTTTGTGAAGAATTCCAATGGAACTTTGACGATATGTGTTTATTATCATAGACATAAACAAGTTACGATAAATAATAGATATCCACTTCCACGAATTGATGATTTGTTCAACCATTTGAGGGGAGACCAGTGGGTCTCCAAGATCGAACTGAGGTCATGATATAATCAATTATTGGTTAGGAAAGAGGATATTCATAAAACATCATTCAGAAGTCGATATGGTCATTATGAATATGTGGTTATGCCCTTTGGTCTAACGAATGCTCCAATAGTGTTTCTGGCATTGATGAATCAGATATTTCAAAGATATCTAGATTCATTTTTTGTGGTGTTTGTGGATGATATTCGGTTGTATTCAATGACAAGGGTGGAGCATGATCAGCACTTGGCGACAGTTCTAGGGATCTTGAGGTATCATCGGTTGTATGCCAAATTGTCAAAGTGTGACTTTTGGATAAAGGAAGTTCGTTTTCGTGGCCACGTGATTTCTGAAAAGGGTGTTTTAGTGGATCCAGAAAAGATAGAGGCTATTATCATGTGGAAACCGCCAAAGAATTTGTCTAGGATACAATGTTTCATTGGTCTAGCTGGGTATTATCTGCATTTTGTTCTTGATTTTTCATGTTTGGCTTCACCGATGACCGCATGGACAAGAAAGAATGATCAAATCCAGTGGAATGAACAGTTCCAATAGTGTTTTGAAGTGTTAAAGGGTCGTCTTACATCAGCACCAATCTTGGTTTTTCCAGACAAGGAATAGGGTACGTGATGTATTGTGATGCCTCGGGATCAGGGTTGGGTTGTGTTCTCATGCAATAAAATCATTTGGTTGTGTATGGCTCACGACAGTTGAGAGTGCATGAGAAGAACTACCCAACTCATGATTTGGAGTTGGAATCAGTGGTCCATGCTTTGAAATTATGGCGTCATTATCTCTTCGGTGGGAAATTCATAGTATATACAGATAACAAGATCTTGAAACATATTTTCTCACAAAGGGATTTGAACTTGAGGAAAAGTAGATGGATGTAATATCTCTAGATTTTTTATTTTGACTTGATGTACAGACCTGGTAAGGGAAATTCGGTGGCGGATGCATTAAGAAGAAAATCATATGCTCAAATAGTGAAACAAGCATTGGACCGGTGGCGGTTGATGTCAGTTATAGCCGATATACTGTTGGAATGTGAGGACTCGGGTGATAGAGCAGTCTTCATTCTGGTATTGTTGATCCCTGACTTGTTTGTCCTGGTTAGAGAGGCACATATATCTGATTATGAGTGTGTGAACATGGAGTTGAGACTCAATTGTGGAGAGACCATTGCGGGTTGTCAACTGAATGCAGATTCAGTGTTTTGTTTTTGGAATCAGATGGTTGTACCAGTTGCGTGTCAGGAGGATCTTCTCAGAGCATATCATTATTATAGGTGGGCTGTGCATCCTGGAATTCATCAAATGTATTAAACGTTGAAAGCAAAGATCTGGTGGACTGGTATGAAAAGAAGTGTGGCTGAGTTTGTTTCGAAATGCATGACTTGTCAACAGGTCAAGGTAGAGAATCAGAGGCCAGCAGGAATGTTGTAGTCTATATGAATCCCTATTTGGAAGTGAGAGAAGATAGCGATGGATTTTGTCACAGGTCTCCCCAGAACTGTCAGAAAGCACAATTCCATTTGGGTGATAGTGGATCGGCTAACGATGTCAGCCCATTTTACCCCGATTCGTGAATCTTATATGATGAAGGATCTGTCCAAAATCTATATCTGGGAGGTGGTAAAGAGGCATGGTGTTCTAGTTTCGATTGTATCTAATAGTGATCTGAGGTTTACATCTCGTTTCGGGAAATCATTACAACAATCCCTTGGGACACAGTTGACTATGAGCACGGCGTACCACCCTTAGATGGCTGGAGAGTCTGAGAGGATGATACAAAATCTGAAGGATATGTTGCGGGCTTGTATCATGGATTTTGGTGGCTCGTGGAAGGATCATTTTTCATTGGATTCGTTCTGGTACAATAAAAGTTACCATGCATCCATACAGATGGATCTGTTTGAAGCATTGTATGGGAATCCATGTCGTTCTCCACTATGTTGGGTGGATGAGTCCTCGATGGTTGGACCGAGCCTTTTGCAACAGACTACGGAGATGATAAAGTTGATTAGGAAGAGAATAAAGATGGCATAGAGTCGTCATAAGTTGTATACGTATCATCATCGATGACCGCTGTCATTCGAGGTGAGGGATCATGTGTTCTTAAGGATCTCTCCTAGGTGGGACATCATCGGTTTGGGAAGCAGGGAAAGCTATCTCTGAGTTATATTGGACCTTTTGAGGTTCTTGAGAAGGTTGGTGAGGTGGCGTATCATTTGGATTTTCCACCTAGGATCAGTGCGGTGCACAATGTGTTTCATGTGTCGCAGTTAAAAAAGTATCAGCCAGATCGTGACCATGTGATTCTGTTGAATAATGTTGAGCTAGAACTGGATGCTTCATTGGTGCACGTGCCAGTGCGGGTTGTTGTTAGGGAAGAGAAAATATATCATGGTAAAAGCATCGGTTTAGTTCGGGTTTTGTGGAAACATGGTCAGATTCAAGAGGAGACTTGGGAGCGGGTGAAAGAGATGATCGAGCAGTGTCCTGATCTCTTTCAGAAAAGGGTGGGTTCACTACTTTCCAAGGACGAAAAGTCCAATTATGGGGAGAATGTAGTACCCTTGGTTTGATGTATGTGGCTTTTTTATTCATTTTTATGCTTTTAAAGTAAATGGGATGATTTGGGAAGAGGTTGGGAGAGTTTGGAATGGTTTTGAATAAGTTTGGAAGCTTTTAAAGGGGTGCACAGATTGAGCACAGTTAGTGGAAACCGTGTGGATTACCCAGGAAACCGTGTGGACCCTTTTTCTCGAGACAGTAGGCCTCACATGACCTATTAACAGTTTCCCAAACCATGAGAGGAAACCGTGCGGACTCCGGATCTCGAGGAAGTGGCGTGCGCACGGTTAGCGCACGGTTTTCCAAACCGTGAGGGCGAACCGTGTAGCCACTTAAAGATAGGGTTTTAAATCCCGGGATCACATGGGATGGCCTCATTGCACTCCTCTCTTCCTACCACTCAAGCCTCACTCAGGATTTTGGGTTCTCATGGGTTAAAGGTTCTCTCCCACTCATTTTATAAGGGGTTTGAAGAGGATTCAAGGTGGTTTGAAGGTGATTGCTTCTCGGTAAGTCTCTCCTCTAGCATCTCGTGTGTTTTACTCAAGATCTGCATCCCTCTCTTTCTTGATTTCTAGATCTACACATGTTTTGTGTAGATATAGGGTTGGTTTTTCCTTGGATGTTAATATTAAGTCCTGTAGATGTTAGGGAAAAGGATCTAGAGTGGTTTTGGTTGTGCGTTCACAGGATTTGAGGCGTGGTTATTCGTGGTCTATTTCTCAGTAACCTTAAGGGTATGTGGCTTCTCTCTCGACACCACTTGGTTAGAGCTAATGGTTTTCGTTACGATTATTTTGTTTTGCTTGAAATTAAATGTGTTTGGATGTGCAAAATCGGTTGAAAATCCATTTGGGGATTTTTGGCGAAATGGGGTTTAATGGTGAGATGCAATAAATGTTGATTTCAAAATGACGATTTAAAAATGGGATGATATGACTGATTTGTGAAATGATTGATGGAGATGGTATTTATGTAAAAAAAGGTTGTTCTAGTGATATGATAATGTCATGGAAAAATGGTTTTCAATAAATGGGTGATTTATTGAAGTGAATTGACATGTAATGGAATGTGTTGATTACATGTTGTTGTTGTGACTTTAACGGGTTATATGTTGGGGTTGTGATTGGTTGGGATGTTGTGTGGACGTGGCGATAAGTACCACATCAAAAAAGGGTTGGATAGTGGAAGGAAGGTCCACCATCTAAATATAAGTGGACAAGAAGTTCCTCTAATTGTGAATGAATAAACGGGTTGGACGGAAGCTCCACAGTTATGGTTGTTTTTGTTGGGACCAAGTTGAATGGATAAGGATGTAAGAAAATTTTTCTGTTACAAAGTGTTGTCTTTTGTTGACAAAGAAGCTAAATCAATTCACTTTGTAAAAGACTTGTTAAAACAGACAATGCTTTGCTGATTTGTATTTCACAAATATCATATGTTTGGAGAAATGGTGATGCAAGCCTTATGAAGGAAAGGGAGAGGCAAAGAAGTGTTTTTGGCAAAGTCATATCACAAATATCATCAGATCAAAAATACGGCAAAGGAAAGGAGTAGGCGCGCAAGTATGCAGTAGGCGCGCAAGTATGTAGTAGGCGTGTAAGTATATAATAGGTGTGCAAGTATGCAGTAGGTGCCCAAGTATACAATAGGCGTGAAAGTATGTAGAGGCACGCAAGTCATATTTCAAAGAGCATTATTTCAGAAATATGGCAATGGAAAGAAAGTGGCACACAAGTCAACAATGGCATGCAAGTATTTGGTGCGGAAGTATTGGGGCACAAGTGTGTCATGCAAGTATCGCTGCACAAGTGTGTCATGCAAGTCATATTTAAAATATCAAGATATCAAAGTATGACAAAAGAAAGATGGAGGTGTGCAAGTGCTCCGCGCAAGTATTGGCGCGCAAGTGTGTCGCACAAGTCATATTTCAAAGATCATGATATCAAAATATGACAAAGGAAAGAGTGTGGTGCGCAAGTGCTGGAGCAGCGCGCAAGTTGAGGCATGCAAGTATGGGGTGCGCAAGTCACCAAAATGCCTATAAATAGGCAAGTAACCTCCTCATTTTATAAGGCTCGAGACTTAGAGAAATATTTTGAGCTATGAGCGTGCATGTCGAAGAATTCTTTTGCACAAGAGTTTTCGTGCAAGTCTGTCGCGAATGTTTTTCTGCCAAAGTGTTGTCGCGCAAGTGTTGTCGTGCATGTGTTTCCACATGAGTGTTTCCGCGCAAGTATGCCATGAAAATATGCCACGCAAGTCTTTCTGCACAAGTCTAGGGCGCGCAAGTGGTAAGGGTGGTGTGCAAGTGTTTTGTTATCCACAAAGAGGCGCGCAATTATAAAGGAGGCGCGCAAGTGCAAGGAGGCGAGCAAGCTATTTTCTCCAGGAGGTTTCTTCCTGATTCTGGGTAGGAAAGTGAAGAATTGTTTTGAAATATTTGATCTGGGAAAGGTCATCAAGAAGCACAGAATTATTTCATTACCCTATTTATGCTAAGAGGGTGCACACACACTATTGGATTGTTTTCAAAGTGCTACACGAGTGTAAGGGTATATCCTACTCATTGTATTCCACATCAAATGATTTTTTATAGTGGATTGTGTGGTACTGGATTATTTATGTATCGTACTAAAGAGGTAGCTACACTTATTGAGTAGTTAACCTTGTAAATCTTGTGTTACTGTGGTTGTGAGTGTTCAGCAGGGAAGAAACTCTTTAACAGGAGGCGAATGTTATTTCATAAAGAAGGAAACATAAAAAGAAAAAGATATCACTGATTCACCCCCTCCCCCTCTCAGTGATACTTGGATCCGGACTGAGTCCTTTAATTGGTATCAGGGGCATGTTGCCTTCGTTTATTCTTTGCTGAAGTGGTTGAAGAGAAGATGTGATGGAAAATCTAAACTGCGTGAATAGTAAAGGGATTCCGATTATTGACGGAAAGAACTATCACATCTAGGAGGACAAAATTATGCCTTATCTTATGTCTCTTGGATATGATGTTCTTGGAACTACAACAGATGGATTTCTTGCTTTTTATGACAAGGTTCCACTTACTCCTGTCGATAAGAAGAATCTTGTGAATGATGGAAGAGCTAAAAATGCATTACTCTCATCTCTGTCCGTGAGTAAATTTTTAAGAGAAAAAGGTGTTGCTACAACTAAAGGAATCTGGGACAAACTGAAGAACATCTATGAAGTAAATACAAATGTGAAGAAGGATAAACTACAACTCTGGAGACTGAAGTATGAAGACTTGAAAATGGGAGAAGCTGAATCTGTTGGGGACTTCATTACCAAGGTAAATGACAATGTCAGCACTATCAGATATCTTGGTGAAAATCTGGAGGATTCTATAGTCGTTGAAATGATTTTATGAATTCTTCCCGAAACATTTGATGTTAATGTTTCTTCATTGGAAGACAGAGACCCTGAATAATTATCTCTAGATGATTTGCATAGCACTTTTATCACTTATGAAATGAGAAGGGAGAAGACTATGAAGAAAAAAACCAAAGTTGATAGAGAAATATCTATTAAAGCTGCCAATAGAGAAATATCTAAGAAAGCTCATGAGGATGATGATGTTGTTGGCTCTGACTCCGAAAATGTGGTATGTGAGAACATTGATGATATTTTGTCCTTTTTTTCTAAAAATGTTAGAAGAGGTATAGGAAAATATAAAGCGGAAGTTCTCTTGAAATGTTTTGAATGTGGAGTTGTTGGCCACTTTGCGGCTAATTGTCCTTAAAAGAAGAAATTTGAGGATAGTGATGAAGAAGACATAAGACCAAGAAGGTCGTGGAAGAAAAATGGTGGAAAAGATAGTTCTTCTGGAAGAGGTAAGGATATAATGTTCTTCAAAACAAAAAGAAGAATCTTTTTTCGAAAAGTAAAGAAGAAGAAGATGATAGTGAGACTGGATCTGAAAATTCAGTTTCTGAGAAAGCTAGAGAGAAGAAATTTGTTGCAACTGTGAATAATGATGATTATGAGAAAAGTAGTTCTGAAGAAGAAGAAACTCAACTTGAATCCTATCTGAAAGAAGAGTTGAAGGAATGTTTGAGAAAGATCAAAAGGCTTGAGAAGGAAATGAAGAAGTTGACAAATGAAAATTCTGCAATAAAAAATCAAGAGGGTTTTATTAATGAGAAAATCAAAATGAAAAAAGAGATTTCTGATATGATGATTTCTCTTGAGGATGCAAAGAATCACAATGATCATCTTGAAGTAAAGATAAAGGAACAAGAAGAATTGTTGGAAGCTATCCAACAAAAATGTTATAAAGCTAAAGAAATGAGTATCAATTTCAAAAACGGTATCTCTGAATTTGGTGAATGTTCATTGAAGGAGGAACCTATAAAGGATCAAAAAGGGTTGCCTTCAATGTTTGAAAAGAAAAGTTAAAGTGGTTATGAAATGAATAATACTGGGAAAGCCATGTATGTTGTAAAGACCAACAAAATTGGGAATTCAGATGTTTCAAAGAACCCTGATTTGAAAATGATTCAAAACATTCTGAATCCAGAAACATTTCAAAAACATCTGGTTTTGATAGAACTGAAATGGAAAGCAATACTTTGATTTATAACTGAAAGGATGGTGGCTCAGAAAAGAACGATAGGATGGTGGTAGAGAAATGTGTTCTCAATTCTAGTCAGTATGGAAGTTTCAGAGCTAAATACTCTTTCTATGGATACTGTTGGTATTGTGGTGGATTCAGACATACTGAAAATATGTGTTGGTTGAACCAACAACATTACTATTATTCCACAAGTTATGAAAGGCAGAGTTTGAGGGGGATTCAATCTCTTCAAAGAAAGAAGTCAGAAATGGAGGTTGTAAAGAAACCTGTGAATGTTGGAGTAAAGATTAAAAATAGGTTCCAACCCCGAGAAACTATTTGTGAAAGATGTGAACAACCTGGATATCATGAAAAAGGATGCCTTGTTTTGTTACCAGCACAAAAAAAGTGCATTAACAATTCTCAGAAGCCGGAGGTGATGAAAGAAAAGGAAGAAGTAAAAGCTCTTGTTGTTGAAACCACCTAGAAAGCTATAAAAGGAGAACGTCCATGGATTCTTGATAGTGGATGTTAATATCATATGATAGTAGACATAAAGTTGGTGAAGAATGTGAAAGACTTCAAAGAAGGAACAATGACATTTGGAAATGATGAATCACTAAGGATCAAAGGTGTTGGATCAGCCATCATTGGAAAAGAAAAGATGAAATCCATTATATGTTGATGGACTAAAACATAACCTGCTTAGTGTGTCACAACTCTGTGATAATGGAAAGAAATTTATCTTCAGAAAATATGGATTTATTGTTAAAAGTGAAAATGATGGAAATATAGATACGAGAGGTCAACACACAAAGGGGAATTTGTTTCAAGTTGGTGAAGTACAGAGCTCTTGCTACATGGGTGTAGTGGATGAAAATCAATTATGGCATAAAAGGCTGGGACATATGTGTCAGTGAAATATGTACAAATTATAAAAGAGAGATAGTGTCCGAGATATGCCTGATTTATCAAGAAAAATAGATTGGTGTCGCCCCATTTGTGAGAAAGGGAAGATTACAAACACTATTCATAAGAGAGTTGATATTCGCTCATGAAGTCCATTGGAAATCAGACACTCTGAAATATGTGGACCAATGATCAATCAATCTACCAATGGAGATAAGTACTTCATTACATTAATTTACTACATTACTCGCATTACATGTGTTATGTACATGAGACATAAGTCAGATGCTCTGATAATGTTTAAGAGTTTTAGGAGGAAATAAGAGAGGGAATGTGAGTATTATGTGAAGAATTTGAGAACTGATAATGGTGGAGAGTGTAAGAATGAGGAGTTTGCAAGATACCTTAACAAACATGGAATTCGGCATGAGTTCAGTTCACCATACACACCTCAATAAAATGGGGTTGCTGAAAGAAAGAATCGAAGTCTGGTGGAAATGGGGAGAATTATATTACATGAACATAGACTTTCTCATTATTATTGGAGGCAAGCCAGGAGCACTACAATTCATATTCAGAACTGATGTTTCTACAGGCCAAACTCAGATATGACTCCATATAAAATATTCTATGAAAAATCTCCATGTATGAAACATTTGAGAGTATTTGGGAGTCCATGCATTATAATGAAGAAAGGTGGAAACCTGGGAAAGTTTGTGCAAAGAGGATATGACCGAATTTTACTTGGCTATTCTCCAAATGGAAGAGGTTATAGATGTCTCAATAAAAAAACAGGAAGAATTGTTGATTCTTCAAATGTAAAAGTTTTTGAAAATGCTGAGAAAGAAAAGCAGCCATATGTTGATGTGGAAGTTGAGCAGGATAGAGAAGTTTTTGTTAGTAATTATGATAATGCTGCAGACTGTGTTAATCCTACTCAAGAAGATGAATCTGACTTAGAGATCTCATGTGATGATGAATAAGTTCAAACAACTCATCCTAGATTAAGGAATCCATTGTAGGCTTAGAACAATATTGGAGATAAAGATCAGAGGGTTCAATGAAGAAGAAAAACAAATGCTATATCACATACTTCTCTTTATTCGGAAATTGAAACGAATGATGTAAATGAGGAATTTGTGCATTTAGAATGGGTTCATGCTATGAATGAAGAGCGTGATCAGATAGAGAAGAACAATACTAGGGAACTTGTACCCAAGATGGACAATAAGAACATTATTGGAACAAAGTGGGTTTTCCAGAACAAGCTGAATGAAGAAGGTGAATTAATAAGAAACAAAACAAGATTGGTTTGAAAAGGGTATTCCTAAATTGAAGGCATTGATTTTGATGAAACCTTTACTCCGGTAACAAGATTAGAAACAATAATTATCATTCTTTCCATTGCTCCGCGACGAGGTTACAAAATCTTTCAAATGGATGTCAAATCCGAATTCAAGAATGGTAACCTTGATGAGGAAGTTTACATTGATCAAACTTGTGGATCAGTTATTGGAAAGGATGAAAGCTATTTGTGCATATTGAATAAGGCTTTGTATGGGATTAAACAGGATCCAAGGTCATGGTATTCTAAATTGGATACTTGCTTGAAGAAGATGAATTTTAAGAACGGAAGAGTTGATAGCAATCATTACATCATGGAGGGTCAAGAGTTTTCACTGATTGTTATTGTTTATGTTGATGACATCATCTTTTCTGGGAATGATGAAAGATCATGTGAAAGATTTTCTGAGGAGTGGAAAATTCGAAACTAGTGTCCACACCTATCTCAGTGGGAACCAAGTTGTCTAATGATGGATAAGGCAAGGAAGTTGATTAGAAAGAGTTTCGAAAGCTAATTGGATGTCTGTTGTATTTGAATACCTCAAGACCCAACATTGTCTATGATGGCACCTTATGTGAAAGATTTCAAAGTACTCCTAAAGTATCACATCTGATTGCTAGAAAAAGAATTCTCAGATATATCAATTGCATAACAAATTTTGGAATCAGGAATGATGGATCAGGAAATATTGATCTATTCGGGTATTCTGATTCTGATTGGGCTGGAAATGTTGATGATCGAAGATCCACATCCGTTGGAGTTCTCTTTCTGGAAAAAAGTTGTGTAAGTTGGCATGCCATGAAACAGAATTCTGTAACTCTTAGCACAGCTGAATCTGAGTATGTTGTTGCTACTCAGGCTGTAACTCAACTAATGTGGATGAAGACTCAGCTGAAAGATCTACATGTTGAAGTAAAGTTACAATTTCTCTTAGGTTGTGATAATCTGAGTGCAATAAATCTTACAAGAAATAATGTAAAACATTCTCATTCAAAATACATTGATATAATGTACCACATCATCAAAGAGCAAGTGGAAAAAATGAATTAAGGTTGGAGTATGTTCCTACATCTAAACAAGTTGCTGATATATTCACCAAACCCTTACCGAAAGAACCATTTGAAAAATTCTGGTTGAACATGGGGGTCCAATCTATTTCTCATCAAGGTTAAGGTACGTGTTTATGTTCCCTCTCTCATCTTTCCTTTTGATAGTGTTGTCAAGGGGGATAATTTTTTCATAAATCTAT
Source organism: Viscum album (assembly GCA_963277665.1). Classification (NCBI taxonomy): domain Eukaryota; kingdom Viridiplantae; phylum Streptophyta; class Magnoliopsida; order Santalales; family Viscaceae; genus Viscum; species Viscum album. Next base: position 305,373,103 of record OY728130.1, read on the forward strand.
CCTTATAGTTTCATGCATAATGGGGGAGTTGTGGGTAAGCTATGAATCCAGAATGTATGTGTGTGACCTATTCTAACGGTTTGTTGGAGTGGTTGTAGGAAACAATGTTATTTTCCAGTAAAGTTGAGGAAGTGAATAATTCTGAAGTAGAATCTTGAAAGATGTTCTAAATAAGGCTGAGGAAGTACGCTCATGATATTTCATAGTCACTTGTTTTGGACAACATGGTTTTGGATGTCAATAATTCTTGTTTCCTACAATGAGTTAACTCATGTAGGCTTAGAATTGTTGATATGTAATCCATTGCTTAAGGTTTCAATGTTCAGTGATTTATGAATCATGGTTGACAACAAAATCCAAAGGGGGAGATTGTTGGGACCAATTTGAACAGATAAGGAAGTAAGAAAAGTTTGCTGTTACAGATTGTTGTCTTTTGTTGACAAAGAAGCTAAATCAAATCACTTTGTAAAAGACTTGTTAAACCAGATGATGCTTTGTTGATTTGTATTTCACAAATATTATAAGTATGGAGGACTTGTGATGCAAGCCTTATGAAGGAAAGGGAGAGACAAAGAAGTGTTTTTGGCAATGTCATATCACAAATTTCATCAGATCAATAATATGGAAATGGAAAGGAGTAGGCACACAAGTATGAAGTAGGTGCCCAAGTATGCAGTAGGCTCCCAAGTATACAATAGGTGCGCAAGTATGCAGTTGGAGCACAAGTATACAGTAGGCGTGCAAGTATGTAGAGGTGCGCAAGTCATGTTTCAAAGAGCATTATTTCAGAAATATGGCAAATGAAAGAAAGTGGCATGCAAGTCCACAATGGCATGCAAGTATTTGGTGCGGAAGTATTGGCACGAAAGTATTGGCACGCAAGTGTGTCGTGCAAGTCATATTTAAAAGATCATCATATCAAAGTATTACAAAGGAAATATGGAGGCGCGCAAGTGTGCCGCACAAGTATTACTACGCAAGTGTGTCGCGAAAGTCATATTTCAAAGATCATGATATCAAAATATGACAAAGGAATGAAGGTGATGCGCAAGTGCTGGTGTGGCGCGCATGTTGAGGCGCGCAAGTATGGGGTGCGCAAGTCACCAAAATGCCTATAAATAGGTGATTACCCTCCTCATTTCTTAAGGCTCGAGAATTAGAGAAATATTTTGATCTCTGAGCGCGCAAGTCGAAGAAGTCTACCGTGAAAGTGTTGCCGCATAAGTTTACCATGAAAGTGCTTCCGCACAAGTGTTATCGCTCAAGTGTTGCCGTGCAAGTGTTGTCACGCAAGTGTTGTCGCGCATGTGTTGCCTCGCAAGTCTGCCATGCAAATCTGCTGCAAAAGTCTTGTCGCGCAAGTCTAGGGTGCACAAGTGGTAAGGGTGGCGCACAACTATTGTGTTGTCCACAAAGAGGCGCGCATGTATAAAGGAGGCGCGCAAGTGCAAGGAGGTGAGCAAGTGGTAAGGAGGCGCACAAGTGGAAGGAGGCACACAAGATGTTTTCTCCCGGAGGTTTCTTCCAGATTCTGGGTAGGAAAGTGAAGAATTGTTTTGAAAGATTTGATCTTGGAAAGGTCATCAAAAATCACAGAATTATTTCATTACACTATTTATGCTATGAGGAAGCTCACACACTATTGGATTGTTTTCAAAGTTCTAAATGAGTTTAAGGGTATATCCTACTCATTGTATTCCACATCAAAGGATTGTTTTCTAGTGGATTGTGTGGTACTGGATTATTTCCGTACCATTCCAAGGATGTAGCTACTCTTATTGAGTAGTGAACCTTGTAAATATTGTGTTCCTATGGTTGTGTGTGTTAAGCAGGGAAGAAACGCTTTAACAGGAGGTGATGGTTGTTTCATAAATAAGTAAACTTAAAAAGAAAAAGATATCATTGATTCACCCCCTCCCCCTCTCAGTGATACTTGGATCCTGATTGGGAACTTCAGTTTCGTTGTGCATTTCTTTGCAAGATAGAATTGTTGTGCTAATGTAAAAAGTTCGAAATGGATTGTGGCTTGTTGTTTGGATTCCCCTTGGTTGCTATGGTTGGGTGTATTGGCTTGGTAAGAGCATGGTTGTATTATGGTAACAATTTCCCTTGTGAATATTTTATTAAATTGTTTTATATAAATGTGCTAACGGTTTTATCCTAGTGGCGTGTGTAGGGATGTCATTTGGGGAAATCCTACTGAGTTTTAGTAATCACCCCCTGCTTTGGCACAGTCGTGTCTTTACAAATGTTGTGTACCATGATGTGGGAAAAGGTAAGGCATCAACCTCCTTTTGTGGTGTGTTGTGATATCGTGGTGGAGCATTGAACTTGGAGCTTGGTGTGGATCTATGGTGGTGTCATGGATCATGGTGTCTTCTAGTTTGTTCTTCCGCATTGTACTCTGATGTTGTTTTTTGGTTTTGTTGACATGTGAGATCGTTATGGTTTATCTGGTTTTTATTGGTTATGTATGAGGTTAGTGGATTTTTTGACATGCATCATATAGTTGTGGATTTTTTGGTTCGTTTTTTCTTAGGGGAAAATCGTTCCCCAATTTGTTCTCGGAGCCCTCAGCATTTATTGCCAGCCTTTGGCTCCTTGGGAACGTTACTTAAGGCCATGTAACCCTCACCGCCTTCTCAAGCCAATGAAGTTGGGGCGGGGCGTTACATAATCACCCTTTGAAAACTTGTTGAATAATTAAGCATCTATATCTCTAATGCATTAATTAATTGGGTATTTTCAAAATTTGAGGGATCTTTAATATAATGTTTTTGACAGAAATTTTATGTAGGAACTCAATTCACCCCCCTCTTGAGATTCCACTACGACCAACATTTGGTATCAGAGGATTTAGTTTTGTTTTTATTACTACTACCTGAATTGTGGTTCTATTCATCAAATTCTTTAACTGTGATTTTAGATGTATCTTAAAGATCATAAAATTTATGTCATATCTAAATTTTTAGTTCTTTACAATTCTAATAAACAATGGATAACCAATTTAAGGGTGTTGTTACTAACTGGCCACATTTCTTTAATGGAAATAAATATGCTCAGTGGAAATTAAAAATGAAAATGTATCTAGAGAGAATATGACCTGAAATATGTGACACAATTGAAGAACAACATGTATTACCTGTTAGTACTAGGGACACATGGTCTCAATTGACTAAAGATACATTTAAAAATTAAATTAAATTAATGAATGCCTTAAAATATTCTCTAGGTGATGAATAATTCAATAGAATATCTTCTTGTAAAACCGCATATGAAATTTAAGATACTTTAGCTTTTTCTCATGAGGGAACAACCAACGTTAATGAAATGCGATTAAATACTAATACCATTAAATATTATAATTTTTAGATGAAGCTTGATGAGCTTATTTTTGAAATGTTTCTCATGTTCAATGAAATAGTAAACACCCTGAGTCTTCCTGGAAAACCATTGGACAACAAGGATCAAATTATGAGATTTCTTCGATTCCTACCTTACAGATGGAGAAGAAATTCTGTTTCTATCTGAGAATCTTGTGAAATAAGAAAGATTCTAGAAAAGGAATTAATTGGAAAGCTTATGATGTATGAATAAGTCCTTAATGTAAATCAAAACGAAGATGAAGAACCTAGAAATATTTCTGTATCATTCGAGACTACTACCTCAAAGAATAAGGACAAATAAAAAGCTCAATCTTGTGTAGATACGTCCACCAGTGAAGACTGAGATTCTGACAGTGATGATGAAATATCTCATCTTGATAGGAGATTCAAGATGTTCTACCAGAAGAAGTAGTTATTTATAAATTCAAACTATAAAATAAAGTATGGTAATACAAGGAGAGTGGAAAGAGGACAAAAAATGGAATGATAACACAAATGAGGTAGTGTATTATGAGTGTAAACGAAAAGGTCTTTTCAATGATGATTGCCCTAAGATGAAATTCAAGAAGAAGTATTAAGATAAGGGAAAGGGATATAAAAAGTTTCTGAAAGCTACATGGAGTGCCTTAGAAGATAGCTCAAGTAGATCTGATAATTATGATATTGAAAAGAACAAACATGCAAACAAGTGTTTCATGATATAAAAATATAGGTTATCACCCAATTCTCCTTTACATAATGCAAAATATTGTGGGAATGAAATTTAATCCAACAATGATGAAAATATTACAAATGATAAACTATTTAAATACTATGGAATGCTTAAGGACACCATTAATGAACTCATGGATAAATATAAACTAATAAAAAATAGCATTCTTAAATGCTAATTATATGTCTGATCTGGATACTGAGAATGAAAAATGTGCTCAGCTGTTAAAAGAAAATATTAACATAAATTATACAATGATCAATAAAAAAGAGTTCATTAAAATTTTACTGCAGGTAGAGATACCATGACTCAGGTACTTGGAAAACAGATTGCTCCAAAATACAAAACGGGTCTAGGATATTAGCTAGTATAGAGAAGAATTATTATGAATAAATTTGTTCATAAATCATGACAGTTCACTGCAAGTTCACGTTATGGACCGTCTTTTGAAAAAGAATTCCCTAAATGACCTAACAATGTGTTCGTGTCTCAAAACATATCTGTTGATTATAGGAAAACTGCGAGACAATTATGGGTCCCAATGTTTTACTTGCTAACATATTTCGACCCAAGAAAATATGGTTTCCAAAGTTACCCTACACATATTCTATTTTCCAGGAAAACTATTTAAATATCTCTTTTAAAACACTATGGTACTTGGTTAGTGGATATTCAAGAAACATGATAAGAGAATACTCATGCTTCAAGATCCTAATTAATGTTTATGGTGGACATTTTATTTTTTTGATAATTCAAAATGGGAGATCATTGGCTTATGCCAAATTGGTAACCCTAATACTGTATTAATTTCAAAAGTACTTTTAGTTTATGGGATAAATTACAATTTAGTAAGTATATCTTAGTTATGTGATGATAGTTTTAATTTAATATTTCAAAATGATGCATGAAATGTTTTTAATTCTAAAAATGATTTAATTTTCACTACTCTTAGAAATAAAAATGTATATGATGTTGATTTAAATTCTTTATCTAAGAAAAACGATTCATGATTAAATTACTTTCATAAGGAATCCTAGTTATGGAATAGATGATTAGGACACTACAATGTGCATTCAAATATGAAACTAACTAGTAATGGTTTAGTTAGAGACTTACCTAAATTATAATTCCCACAGAACAGAGTTCGTAATCCTTGTCCAAAGGGAAAACAACCCAAAGTTTCATTCAAACAAAAAAAAAGAAGTTTCATCTTCTAAACCTCTTGATTTGGTTCACATTGATATGTTTGGACCATCTATAGTTTCATTTTTTAATGGGAAGAAATATGTTTATGTTCTTGTAGATGATTTTTCTAGATATACATTGGTATAGATTCTAGCTCACAAAAGTGAAGCATGTTCTTACTTCATTAAATATTCCATGTATATAAAGATTATTAATGGACATAGAATCAAGACCATGAGAAGTGATCATGGACGTGAGTTTGAAAATCATGAATTAGAATCTTCTTGATCACATAATGGATATACTAACAATTTCTCTTCTCCTAGAAAATCCCAACAAAATGTAGTTGTAGTAAAAAGAAATAGAACACTTCAAGAGATTTCTCGATCTATGCTTAATGAGTATAATCTACTTATCTATTTTTGGGCAGAATCTCTTAATACAACTTGTTACATTATCAATAGAGTTTTGATTAGACATGTCATTAATACAACCACTTATGAGATCTGTAATAATATGAAGCCTATGGATAATTACATTAGAGTTTTTGGTTTCCATGTTTTCATCCTTAACACTAAGGAAAATCTTGACAAGTTTGATTCCAAAAGTGATAGAGGAATTTTCCTAGGTTACTCAATCACTAGTAAAGATTATAGAATATTGAATAAGAGATCCAAATGTGTGGAAGAGTCATTAAATGTGAAATTTAATGAGTCTGTTCTACATGAACCCAAAACCTCTATTGGACTCCTTGAGGAAGATATGTCAATTCTGGACCTTAAGGATAAAAATAGTGATCCCTTAGTGAAAACAACCAGTTCTAGAAACTCTCCATAATCTTGGCATGGTAAATCTGGACATATATAAATTCATCAAGAGTCTATTTCAACTCTTTCTAGAGGTATTAGAAATCCCCTGAATCATTCTTTAGATGATGTAGTAAGTGATTTAAATAGAGGAACATAAACTATAGCTTCTTTGATAAACTAGGTTCAACATCAAGACTTTAATTTATAGCTTCAAACTAAATATATTTATGGTGAATTCAATGATGAATTCTATGTGATTACTATGTAAGAAGAATTATATCAATTTGAAATAAACAATGTTTTGGAATTAGTAAAAAATCATAAAAACCATTAACCGTAGGCACTAAATGGGTGTTTAGAAATAAAGTTTATGAATCTAGAAACATAGTTAAAAATAAGGATAGACAAGTTCCACAAGGATATTGTTATGAAGAAGGAATAGACTATGAGGACATTTTTTCACCTGTATCTATAAATTTAGTCATTAGGATACTACTTACTTCTGTAGCTCATCTGAATATCAAACTTTATCAAATGGATGTCAAAAGTGCATTTTTAAATTGGTATATAGTTGAAGATGTATTTGTTTAACAACCCACTAGTTTTACAAATCCCCATTTTTTCAAATCATGTTTTTATACATTCTAATGTTTTGTATGGTCTGAATGAATCACCAAGATCTTTGTATGATAGACTATGTTCCTTCCTTATTTCTGAAAGTTTTGCTAAAGGAATATATGAACCTACTCATTTTATTAAAAGGATTCCAAAGATGTTTTAATAGTACATATTTATGTAGACGACATTATTTTCGGATCCTCTAAAAATTCATTATGTATTGATTTTTCAAAATTCATGCAAGATGAATTTGAAATGAATTTAATGGGGGAACATAATTTTTTACTAGGATTTCAAATTATTCAAAATAAAAATGGAATAATTTTAAATCAGAGTAAATATACAAAGGCTATTTTGAAATTTTTTGGTTTGGACTTCAATAAAGGTAATGATACACATAGGAGTACCCCATATAAGTTGGATGCTGATGAAACTGGTAAACCAATGGATCAAACCAATTAAAAAGGTTTGATTGGAAGTGTACTCTGTCTTACTACTAGCAAACCTAATATTATGTTCAGTGTATGCATGTGTGCTCACTTTGAATCCAATCCTAAAGAGTCTCATTTAACTGATGTTAAAATGATTTTTAAATATCTCATGTGTACTATAGACTTTGGAAAATTTTACCCAAGAGGGATATAATTTGATTTAATAAGTTATTCGGATATAGACTTTGTTGTTTGTAAGTTAGATAAAAATATCACCACTAGTACCAGTAACATTTTGGGAAAGTTACTAGTATCATGGTGTTGTAAGAAAAATAATTTGGTTGCATTATCTACTCCTGATGCTGAATATATAGCTGCTGGTAGTTGTTGTGATCAATGTTTTGGCATAAAAACACTTTTCTTGACTATGGATATCAATACAATCATGTCTCTATTAAGTGTGATAATACAACTGCTATTAACATCTCAAAAATCCAGTATCTCATTCTAGGAAAAAGCACATTGATGTGATACATCACTTCTAGAGAGATCATTATCAAAGAGGTGAAATCACTCTTGAATTCATTGGTACTGAACACCAATTAGGTTATATTTTCATAGATCCTTTTAATTCTAAGATGTTAAAATATATCAAACAAGAGTTATGTTTGATAAAAATTAAAAGTTAGAACCCTCACCATTAGAAACTGCACCATTAGAAACCTCAATATTAGGACTTTGCCAATAGATCTCACTGTTAGACTTCACCGTTGCACCTCACTGATTGACCTCACCGCTAGACCTCACCGTTGGACCTCACTGATAGACCTCGCCATTATAGACCTCACTGATAGTGACCTCTCCATTGGAACTCACTAATAGACCTCACCGTTAGACCTCACCATTGGACCTCATCGATAGACCTCACCGTTAGACATCACCATTAGACCTCAAAGATAGTAACCTCACCATTAAGAACCTAACCATTAGAAACATCACCGAAAGGAACCTCCCTGATAGGACCTTGTTGTTAGGATCCTCACCGATAGAATCCTCACCGTTGGAACCTTGCTATCAGAAACCTCACCGTTGGGACCGGACTATTAGGACCTCACCGTTGGCATCTTACAGATAGTCAATGTTTTCCGGGACATACCGTTTTCTTTCTAACGGAAGATGAAACATTTTCTGTTTTACGTATTTCGTTTACTTGATTTGTTTTTTCGATCCCCAAATGATAAAATTAAATATTATATCAAATTTCCATGCACCTCAAATTCTCTACCGAATCACTTTTCACCCTATCCTCAGAACCTAACCCTCTTCTGAAACCCTTGAACCGCTTCAGATCGCATGGAATGAGTGGAGAGACGATTGGTCAGTGGTGAAGGGGATGCGCCAAATCCAAAGGGACATCGAGATGAATCAAGTAGTGGAATCCAAGAAGTTGAAATTCCAATCAACCCTCATCTGTCGAAGAGGGAAATCAAGGTTGAAAAAAGAACTCAGTTCTGAGTGGTTGCTAATGAGCAAATCTTTAGTGCTGAAGGAAATTGATGATCAAGGCTGGGATGAATGCTTTTCAAACAACAATGGACCCTATTACCGTATGTTAATGAATAAGTTTTATGAGTTTTTGAAATTCTAATAGACAGAGGATGAGAACATAATGACTTCAAGGGTAAATGGAGTATGTGTAAGATTATTCTCTATTGAATGGTTAAAGTGTTTGAGAGTACCACAAAAAGGGATTTATGATCACTACTCAGGAGTGGTGCCTCCCACTTCCAAGTTATTATGTTATGAAGAATCCTTAGCCAAATTGACAAGGAGTGGGATCCCTAGAAAAGACATTTCTACTAAGATGGAAGGAGAAGAAAAGCTATTTTTTATGTTTTTATAGCATGTATTGATTCCTAGAAGAGGGATCATCTCTACATTAATATTTCAGTATGTTTTTCTTTTATATCTATTGAAGCATGGAAATAAGATGAATTTATGTAGGCTTCTTAGGATTCAATTAGAATATTTGACAACGCCCAGTTAAAAATTCCATGCCTTATTTCTTTCGAGATTTATATCCTTGATACAGGAGGTAAAAGGAGAAGCTTGATAAAAGGAGGAAAAAGTTGTAGTAAGTGACAATTTATGCATTACGAAGGTAATTTCCATGTTTATGAAAATAAATTGGAACCCTTGGAAAAAAGATGGGTACATGATGAAGCTATGATATATGAGGAATTAAAACTTATAACTCATCCTACTAGGCCTAAAATAAGAGAGATCATTGTCTAAAGCCTAGTGAAGTAGATCATGCTTATTCAGACGAAAAATGAAAAGAAACTGTTGTTCCAGAGAGAGAGGAATCTATTATAGATTACATGAGTGATCCTGACCTTCCCTCTAATACACATGCTAATATTGTATCCATTGTTGAGCCTATCCCATATAATAGATTTCCTAGAAGGGATAATATTCTAAGGGATAGTGATGATGAAGAGACTAGTGAAGAAGAAGGGGCATAAAATGTCTTAAAAGTCCTTTGAGGGACCTTAGATGAGGATGTGGACACTGAATCTAGTCATTCTGAAATTGAGACTACTGCTAATGTGAATGAAGAAGAATGTATGAGTCTCAGTCCTCTGATAGGACATATAGAAATGGTATAAAGGATAGATGAATAGGTTGTTGATTCGGATAATGGTGTAATTGATTTGGAAATAGTTTTATATCCAGTAGATGAAGTGGCAGTGTACCCTCCTGTTGATGATGTTTCTCACGGAGGTATGGTTGTGATGGATATGGTCGACCAGTAGAATGATCCAAGTTAGAGGGGGAACCTATTTCTATAGGTTTAGTTGTTGTAGTCTAGGGAATAGAAGACTGGTTAGTAGACCCCAGTTTCATAGTTTTTGTTTTAGATTATGCAGGCTCTAATGATGTCCAGCCGATCAGAAGTCCACCCATTCCAACGGTATCAGAAACCACGATTGTACAGCCAGAGGTTCTTTTAACTCATGACTATGTGAAGAAGGGTGGTTTGGAATCAATTAAATCAGATATAAAGAGACACTTTGATGATAGATTTGTTGGGTTACAGAGGGCTATGACTCACAATGAAGAAGTTGTCACTTCTATAGTGGAAAGGCTAGTTTTTTCCTATCACTCCATCCTTCTAGAGGAGGAAAAGGACTATCAAAATCAGATCAGATCATTGACATATTATATGGATTCTATAAATCAGTCTATTTCTAGATTAGACTCTTACATGGATTCAAGGGTTCAACTAGACAATGATATTCGATATGTTAAATGTGTGGTTCAACAAATGGTCAGGGGGATTGAGGAATTGAAGAAGCCCATGGATATACATGTGAGTGGCCAAGATGATGATGTGAAGAAGCTAATAAGTGGGATGACTAAATCTTTTAATGAGACATTGGATTTCACTATGGAACCTCTGTGCGAATCTTCTTCATCTTCAGCCTCTCCTCCTATTGATCTATAAGCCTTCAAGAAAATTTTCAGTGAGAAGGTTGAGAAGTTCTCTCTTACCAGTACCTCATATCCTCAGTCAAGGACTCAGGTTATTTCCACGACAAGAGAAATTAAAAACCTTGTGGGAAATTATCTTTGGGAAGCATCTCAAGATCATAAAGACATCAAAGAACAAGTTGATTTCAACTACAATAGGGTATACACTAAGCATCTGATGGATGATCATTTAATGTTTCTATTGTAGAACTTGAGGATTCCACCTATCACTTATGCCATTAAAGATCTGGTTATTAGGCTTAGAGAGTTCACTCCTACCTTTGAAATATTAATATAAAATAAGGATGCTTTTATTTCAGATATGGAAAGAGGAGGAAATATTATTATGTATTTCAGAAATCTTCTTTTGTCCTTCCTCTATGTCGACTGCACTCCCATAATTGTTCCTCCAGTCTTTCCTTCTACCTAAGGTGCTTCAAGATCTTCCAGTGATTCTCCATTGATGACACTTTCATAGGTCATCGGAAGCTTGACTCCCACCATTTCTCAGAGATCTACTCACTATAGGTATACTGATGCTTCTTTTGTAGCTCCTCCTACCCTACTGACTATCATTCCTAGGGCTATCCCTCGATCTTCAGAACCTTACTCCTCCACTTCGAATGAAAATGCTCCCTTGACATCTCTGATGTGGATTTAATGTGGGATTCCATAGTTTATAGGGATCCTTGTACAATTTTTTTTATATTGTATTATTACTTTATTAATGTAACATCCTTCTATGTAATTTTTTTTTGTTTTACATTCTTTTTTGTTAATCACACAGGGGAAGAAACAAGTCAGGATTAGGTTTTAAGCAGCCAAAATATAATAGAGGAGACACTGTTTTTAATTTGACTGAACTCTTTTCATATATATACTATCAATATTTTTCCATAATAAACATGGTTCAAATTTTCTTATATACACCTATGAAGATATTAGAAAATGTGCTTAACCCAGATTCAGAAAATACTGACATAATTTGTGATTATAAAAAAGAGAGAGATTGTTGGACTCACCTATTTTGATAATCCCAAATCATGTTTTGATAATCCCAAATAATGTTTTATTTATGTGATAATTATGTTTCTCTTACAAGATAATCATTTATGTAAAAATCATGTTTATATCAAAGTGATAACAAGGTACGTTTAATTTCACTGCTCTTTTGTTTAAAGCTCACAGTGAAATATTTAGACAAGTAAAAAGGTCACCAATTCAAAGGTCACAAATGCAAAGGTCACCGATATAATGGTCATTAATGAAAGGTCACCGATGCAAAGTTCACCAATGAAAATGTCATTGATGGAAATGTCGTCGATGTAATGGTCACAAATGAAAAGGTCACCGATGAAAAGGTCTCATATGCAAAGGTCACCAATGCAATGGTCCCTGATGCAAAGGTAAATGATGCAAGGTCACTGATTCAATGATCACCAATGCAAAGGTCTCTGATGAAAAGGTCACCGATGCAAAGGTCACAAATGCAAAGGTCAAAAATGAAAAGGTCACTAATGAAAAGGTCACTGATGCAAGGTCACCGATGAAAGGTCACCGATGCAAGGTCACCGATGCAAGGCCCCTGATGCTTCTTCAACGATGCAAGGCCACCAAAGGAAGGTTACTGATAGAGATTTATCGATGGAAGGTTAACATTGGGAAGGTTACCGATGAATGTTATCGATGTGCACTTACTGTTGTAGCATACCATTATGAAGGCTACCATTACCAGTATATCATACTCTTCTACTCCATACTTTTTCAAATTCCTATGATTATTCTAACGATTATATTATCTAACTTCAATGCTTCTGAAATTAATTAATAATGACTTCAGACATGTCGAGAGACCATATCGGGGGACAGTACGATGTACGAGAAAGATCACATGTGATGTAATGATTGCTATTGTCGATACTAGACTATAAAATAGAAGACCAAAGAATAAAATAAAATATATAAGGAGAAGAATATGAGAAGCATGAATTTGAGCATTTGAAAAACAAACTTACTCACTAGATCAAAGATGAATCATCCAACACTTACATTGTGAACCCACAAGCCTCAGAAAGATCATTTGGGACAAAATCACTTCTTTCTTCTGTGCTTCATCAACTCTAGATCAACACAAGATGCAAAACACTGAATTCTTGAAATATAGAACCTAGATCTGTGACACTCTGTTTTGGAAGAAACTTCTAGAGAAAGACTCGAACTGCAAATTCTTCACTCCAAGGAGCCAAGAGCTGAACTGCAAACCCATAGTGAATTCTAAACTCAATATCATCATATTTTCTATACTGTATTATTTTATTTTTCATTTCTGAGAAGTGTGTGTTTGTTTCATACACACTATATCCTATTCTCGAACTAGAGGATACAAAAATCCTCCCATAAAACATTTCTTACACCATGTTTTTCACGTATAATAGTAGAAGAGACTATGTGTCATCTATAGTGTTTGTTTTCCCCATGAAAATCATTGGTAGAGTGTGTGAACACTGGAATGTTTGTGAAAACCATTGTAAATCCAAATACAGGATGTGTATCATCTTTATGGTTAATATAAACTGCTTAGTGGAAGGTGATCACCAAGTAGGGAGGATTAAGTATCGTCATGAGACTGAACTTCTTTTCTAAGTCCTCTTCGCTCTGTATTTTCAGTTATACTATATTTTATCTATTTTCTACTACTTATAATTTCTAAAGAATAAATCATCTTTTCATTCACATTGATAGTTAGTTTTAGTGTGTGTGTGTGTGTGTGTGCTTAATTCAGTAAACTTGTTTCAAAAGATAAATAAGTGTTTTACACTAATTCAATTGAGGACTAATCACCCTTTGAAAAACCAGTTGACCAATTAGAAATCTTATATCCTAACTTCATTAATTAACTGGGCCATTTCAGAATTCGGGGGGGTCTTTAATATAACGCGTTTTACAAAAATTTTAAGTAGGAACTCAATTCACCCCCTCTTGAGATTCCACTCCGACTAACACATTTCACAGTATTCAATTTTATGACTAGATGTTATAGATTATATAAATTGATCTCGTGATTTAGGAGTTGAATAGAGATCTATTTTAATTTCACAACTAAATCACCGACATTGTATTCAATGGAAATTCTAAGTACATTTTTGAAAATATGATGTATGGAACATTGTTATGTAGTACCATCATTCTTCAAATTGAATATAATTACATAGTAACAACATATCTACTTGGTTATCCCAAAATAATGGGATCTTTTCATTAAGGTACATATATATTTGTTTATAACCTAAGTTACCATCCATGAATGAGAGGTCCTGAAATACATCCATTGAGTTAATGAGATGTTCTATTAGTGGAAGAATGAAATTAACATTTATAAAATGAGGTTTAAGACCATAAAAATCAATGTAAACTATAATATTCAAAATCATCATCTTGACAAGGAAAATAATGGTGATAAAATTTGAGTACAGGACATCCAAAATAATATTTTCCTTTATGATCATACACAATCCATCTTCATCCTTGGTGGTGTGAGTTGGAAGTGTTATTCTGGAAGAATTCTAATAACAATGATGGTGTTATGAAATACCCAAGTGGTTGGTGGCTATATCCAAATCAATACACAAAATTTCTATGTTTTTCCAAGAAAAAACATCACAGTTTTGTATTAGAAAATTATTGTTGACCCCATGTTCTATTGAAGATATTGATTCACTATTTAACATAGGTTAGGAAACTTCTTATATTCCAATGTTTATTTTATATTGTTCATCAATAATAGAACACACATATTCCTAGAATATAGGATAAGAATATCTAAGATTATATTATTATTCCTCCTCCTCTTCCTCTTATACCTCACTATTAGGGGTACTGAGTGGTTAAAGAATGTAACTCCCTAACCCTAGTAACCCAGAGTCGGTGCATTATGACATAACATTCGCATGATCACAACTGATCAAGTCTCAAAAGACCAATTGGTTTAGTAGCCTAAGAAATACAAGAAACATTCTTAAGTTTTAAATAAAATTATAAAATGATAACTACAACAACGTAGTCTCCATAGGAGACACTCATATCCCTTATACTACCCCGATAGGTTAGTTATATTATACTTCTTTTCATGCTGGGAAAAATAAAACATAGAAAGGATTTTGCTCAGATGCTCAGTAAGGATAACAACATAGCGGAAACATTCATAATTAAGCATAAACATTTAAGGAAATGTAAGAATAAAAAATTCCTTCTAAACATTAACTTTAGGATAATATGGAAAAGATAAAATCAAATAATTCTATTTACATATTCCCATGGATATTGTACTAGTTGAAAAATCACATACAATATCAGTAGCCACTTTCATAATGATGGAATGCATAATGCCAGAATTTATAACCACATAGTCAAGGCCTTGTGCAAAGACTACAAAAAAAAATAACAATGCATTGTTCCAAGAAACTATTTTGTCTCATGAGACTTACCAATTCATCAAGGAGCTATAGCGGTCTCCACCCATCACTTACTAAGTCCAATGCATTCCTCATATGAGAATGTTTAAACATAACATAAACATTCTTATTAAAAATAGCATATGAAATGTCAATAATTTATCCATAAACCATGAATGGTATAAAAATAAAAAATCCACAGTCAAACATATCACAAAACTTTCAATACAATAAGGATGTTTTTTATTATAATAAATCAACATCAAATAATCTCACAATCCATCAAAGGATGTTGACAAAGATGAAATCAAAAACATTTTTGTAGAGAAATATCTCTTTATTTTTTTATATCCTTTAAAAGTCATATAATTATAAAATAAAACATTTATTTTAAAAATATTCTTATATTATTGTAAGGTAAATTTCGATGATGTTATAATAGAAGAAAATAGTTGCACCCGCTGTATAAGTTAAAAACATTCCTACCATAATTTTGTTGAAAATGTCATAAGGTACCTTGTTTGGAAAACAATAGAAATATTCCTATAAAACCATTTTATAAAAAAATTTAACAAAGGTATAAATAAAATTAACATTTAGTCTATCAAATAGTTAAAAAAATTGGAATACATTACGAAACAGGGATGTGGATGATAATGAGGTCCCAGTAGATACTAACGTAAAAAAAACCTCAGAAAATAAAGATATTGTGAAATTAACCTTAACCTTGTACATTTCCTTGGTCAATGGTGGGTTAACCTCCCATATAATCATAAAATAATTGTTATTAAATTATAAAAGAACCATATAGATTAATATGATATCATATATGCTCTTGTAATTTTGATTTGTTAATGACATTTCAGTAGTATCTTCGTTTCAGGTGTTAACTGATTCGTGTTCCTTTATATTCTTTGTTACGTAAGTAATTCTTTTTATGGACAGGATGTATCTTATACATATTCAGAATTATATTAAGTCTTTAAACATTATTTATAATAATCAACTGAAAATTATTCTTGAATGGATACAATGGGGGATGAATCATATCGCGATCATGGGACGGTAATCCGTACGTACGCACGAGTGACAATATCATTCGTTTGATATTAAAATAGTATATAATTAGATGGTATATAATATATAAAGAATTATTATCATGTTATATTTATTACTTACATCATTTATACTCATTATTATATCCATCCAATTGATGAAGTGTTTGAATAACAAAGTACATCATGACGTGGAGACGGTAATCCGTACGTATGCACGTATGGTGACTTTATCATTTATAGGATGGATATAATAATAAATATGGTTGTAAAATTTTTATAATAACATAACTGTATATAGAATATACTGACGTTATTATTTTATAATGGAAACAACAAAGAAATATGAAGTGGAAGAATAAATTAACTTGAAAGAGGAGATGAAATAATTACATCTTCTTCGGGTTCTTCCTTTTGATTTAATCAAAAGGGCTCCTTATGTTGGCTTTCTAACTAAAGAAACGCCTATTGGATGAGGGGAGATCATTTGACAAGATATTTGGTTAGGGTTTGGCTGAACCAAATGCCTTTGAAGGTGTGAATCTGAGAGAAGGGGAGGTTCCCTTTTATAAGATAGGTGAGCATCACTTTTGGGAATGATTGAAATATTATTTTATAATAAAATCATTTTCGTTTTATAATGTCTCCAAAATAAATTATTTAAAGGATAAGGTGGGGATGGGTCGATAAACTCTCAATAAATAGGTTTTATATAGGTTTAGTTCATCATATTAACCTTATCGTTTAGATTTAACTCTTATACAAATAGTTTGACATTTACCATGTCTCATTGTATTTTTATATTATATGGTTAATAGCCATACTAAAAACTTCCAAGAGAACCTAAAGTGATTCATAATGACATATATAATATATTTTAATCCCTTTGGCCCAAACGTATATTTTTAGGAATAGAATACCGATTAATAATATAATATTTGTTTTAAAAACTGTTTTCTATCAATTTTGACACTATTTTGTATTTTGTTTTTGTTAAATATATAACCACATTATTACTTCAAAAAAAATTCATTTCATCAACCCTAACATGTTATATTATCCTATAAAATTAATGGACTTCATTTAAAGTATAAAATTATTATTATTTGGATACTTATAATATCAATTATTTTAATCATTCATTAATAAGGTAATTAGTGCATCATCGATGTGTCATAAATGAATTGAATAATTTAATATCTAAAAATTATAAATAAAATACCATTATGTTGGAAATATTTTTAAATTTCAAATGAATAATTATAGTTTTATTCATCTTATGTATAACCTTATATTAAAAATGGTTTAGTTATTGAACCTTGATTTTAACTCTTCTTTAAATAAAATTATAATAAATGTCCTAATCTAATTCATGTGGACCAAAGGGGATTATAATTTATTCATATGGTGTTTTTGGTCGAATTAAACTTATCCAATAGAATTAGTACATGTGTTAGGTAATTATGATATAATTTTACCCTTAATTACCTTATTTTATTTTAACCCTGGTAAGTAAAAGTTAAAAGTTACTATTCACCAAAAATTATTTTCATCTTATTGAACCACATTATACTCACTGATATTAACCGCATCTCTTGAATTTTTGAAATTCAACTCAAAGAAGTGGAAAAATTATGTATTATAAAAATTTGAAAATGCTTCTAGGAGGTGGGTAAAATAGGGTAAATAGTTCGATACAATTTTATATATATAAACTTATTATAAAATGACTCCAATGAATTAAAATGAACATGTATATGTATTATGTATCTATTTTGACATAAAATAAATTAAAAAAATTAGTAATTATTTAAATATAATGTCAGTTTAATCAAATAACGTAGTGTTTTTTTACTATTTATCAAAAATTGAATGTTTTCAGAAATATACCAAAAATTCACCCTAAGCTAATTTTGATATTCCTGATCCAAAAATGAAGTCCACTTTGAAAGATAGCATTTATATAATTTAAAAATGTTGATATTACTATTTATAACGGCTAGTTTGATTGGTCGCGGTGTGTTAGAAACTCGAAGTTGAGTATAATGCAAGCTATTGCATTATTCAAAGTGAAACGTACTATGGGTGCTTGGAGTGTTACTTTCTTCCCTCCTTAAAATAATTTCATGCTCGAAATTTCTATAATACTACTGCCCAAAGAAATTCGGGTGGTTCTTCATCATAAGTTTCTCGGGTTCCTGCATTGCCTCTTCCATCTTATGGTTTCTCTATAAGACATTTACCAGACGAGTAGTCTAATTTCTCAACACTTGTTCTCTTGTATCAAGAATTTTGACAGGCTCTTCACAATAAGATAGATCAGGTTCCAGTTCAATTTCCACATTTGTGAGTACATTCATTGGGTCAGGAATGTATTTTTTCTATAGTGATACATGGAACACATCATGAAATTTGGGGATACTTTGAGGCATTTTCAAACGATAAGCTACAACTCCAATTTGTTCTAGAATTTCAAAAGGTTCGATGTATCTAGCACTCAATTTACTCTTCTCAACAAAACTTATAACACCCTTCCAAGGAGATACATTCATGAAAACATGGCCTCCTACTTGAAATTCCAATTCATTCCATCAGTTAACAACATAGCACTTTTGCCAAATTTGGGATACTTTGATGTGGGTTTAGATAACCTTTAACTTTTCCATTATTTCCACAACAAGTTCTGGGCCTTTGAGTTTTTTTCAACCACATCATCCCAACAGGATAGTGTGCGACCACTCATTCTATATAATGCTTTATATGTCACCATTTGAATACTTGAATTGAAACTACTGTTATGGGAAAATACTACCAGAGGTAAATATTGATCCAACATACCCTGAAAGTCATTTGAGAAAGATCTCACCATTTCTTCTACGGTTTGAATAGTCCGTTCTGATTGTCTATCAGTTTAACGGTTGTAGGTAGTGCTCAAACAAAGTTCGGTATCTAGGGATTTTTTAATACTTTTTCAGAATCGTGATGCAAAATGGGGATCACGATCAGAAACAATCGATAAGGGTACTCCATGATGACTTAAAAATTCATTAATATATAGTCTATATAGACATTCAAGTGGTAAATCTTCTCTTATTTCAATAAAATGTGCTGACATGGTAAGATAATAAACAATGACCCATATTGCATCATTCCTTGTAGGTGTATTTGGTAGATCCAGGACAAATTCGATCGTAATATTATCCCATTTCCACTCAGGTATGGGAAGAGGTTTCATGAATCCTCCAGGATATTTCCTACCAGCTCTCACTTATTAAAAAACCATACATCTTGACACAAAATCAGCAATCTCCCTCGTCATGTTGTGCCACCAAAAATGTTCCTTCAAATCTCTATACATCATGGTGTTACCAGGGTTTATAGAGAAATTGGATATATGAGAATCATCTAGTAATTACCTTTTTAAGTTTGGTATATCAGGAACACAATGTCTCTTCCCAAATATCAAAATACCATCTTCATATATGAAGTCACTCAATATCACAGCATTCATAGCTTTAATCTTCTATTGAAACTCCTCTTCATCAGCCTGAGAACATTTTATCCGTTCTAGTTATGAATGTTTGGAAACCGTTTGATAAATTATTTATGTTTCTCCTTTCATGATTATACCCATATCCATTTTCAAGAGATCCAGGAAAATACGATCCCTTTTAACATTCATCTAGTTCAATGTTGCTTGAGCCTTTCTACTCAAATAATCTTCCATATTATTTGACTTCCTGGGGTGGTAGTGTATTGTGCAATCATAATCACTAAGTAGTTAAATCCATCGCCTTTTCCTCATGTTGAGTTCTTTTTGTGAGAAAATATTCTTTAAACTCTTGTGATCAATATAATCACATTTTTTCACCATAGAGATAGTTTCTCCATATTTTCATAGTAATGATTATAGCTGCTAACTCAAGATCGTGAGTAGGATAGTGTTACTCATGAATTTTTATTTGTCATGATGCATAGGCTATAAATCTATCATTCTACAAAAGGACACAACCATGTAATTTATTTGAAGAATCACTATAAATAACAAACCCATAGTTCCCTGATGGTAGTGTCCAGATAGGATCACTGACCAATATTCTCTTCAGTTCTTCAATACATTCTTCACACTCTTTTGTCAAAAAAAATTTATCCCATTTACGTGTGAGCTTGGTTAATGGGTTTTCAAATCATGAAAAATTCTGAAAAAACATAGATGATAACCTATTAACCCAATAATACTATGTACCTCAGTTACACTCATCAGTGCTGGCCATTCATGGATTTCCTTGGTCTTTAAAGGAATAACAAATATTCCATCATTATAGAAAATATAGCCATGAAAAGAAATCTGTTGAAGCCAGAATTCACACTTGATAAACTTCCCGTATAATTCATTTATTCTGAGGGGTTTCAGAATAGTGCGCAAGTGATTATCATGATCATCATAGCTTTTGGAGTATAGTAATATTTCATCAATAAATACCACTACAAAGTCATAAAGGTATTCATCGAATTCTATGTTCATTATATTCATGAAAACAGAGGGCACATTAGTCAGCCCAAAATGTCTTACTGTAAAATCAAAATGTTCGTACTTGGTTCAAAATGTTGTTTTTGAAATGTCTTCCTTCTTCACAGACAACTGATGATATCCAAAACGAAGGTCGGACTTTTAAGAATATTGAGCTCCATGAAGTTGGTCTAATAAATCATCAATGTGAGGTAGGGGATACTTGTTCATTATTGTTATATCATTGATCTCCATGTAGTCAATTCCCAACCTCGTAAATCCGTCTTTCTTCATAACAAAAAGGACATGGTTTCCTCATGGAGAAACACTAGGCAGAATAAATCCCTTATTACTCAATTCCTCTAGTTATTTCTTTAGTTCCATTAATTGTACATTGGCCATTCTATAATGGGTCTTCGATATGGGCCTTGAACCTGAAATTAAATCAATAGAAAACTCAATTTCTCATTCTAGAGGATGTCCAGGTAAATCCTATGGAAACACATCAAAATATTATTTCACAATAGGTACGTCCTCTATTAAAACATTCTTTTCCTCTCCCATAATTATTTTATTCTCATCCTCCCCAATAATTGAATTTAGTAGAGCTACTGGGGGTGGATCAATATAAGAATCAGATGGTGATGTTTCTACTCTAATGATAAGGCACTCCTTATCATCATCAAAAATTGTATCATCCTTCTTCTTACAATAATTTTTCACATCATGGTCCAAAATACAACACATAATGGGGATTATATCAAATTCAATCATTGGTATGAAGATGATATCAGCAGATAACATACATTTATATCCCCTAATGGGAACTGATTCCCAAAACATTGTTGTGGTGATACATCCCTCAAGTGTTTTGACCGACAACTCCCTCATTAATTAAAATAGAAAATAATTAATTTTCATAGAAAACTGGGAAGAAATGAAACAATGTGATGATCCAGTATCAAATAAAGCATTGGATAAACTTTAGGAAACCATATTATTACCTGCCACCACATATTTCAGAGCGTCAAACTCATCAGTAGTGATCACATAAGCTTGGCCATTCTCCCTTGGCATTTTCTAAGGTAAGTTCACATGGCTCTTATGAAATTCATTTGCATAATTCCCCTTTTCTCTATAATTATTTCATTCAACATTGATAGTCTCTTTCTTCCCCTTATAATCACAAACATGGTGGACTTTTTCACCACACTTATAATAGATTCCCGTTCCTTTTAGGAAAGTACCAGGGTGTTTCTTCCCTCATTTACTGTAGTATAGATATTCAAATTTTCCCTTCTTACCCTTATTTCCATTTCCAAAGTGTTTAGTCGATCTCTTCTTCTTCTGCATTGCTTTAATTTTGTAAGACATAAAGAATTCTTTTTCTATCATGATAGCACATGAGACAATATCTTCGTATAATGAGAAGGATTGTGAGACTAATGATCAAAGAAGAGATGGTTTTAACCTATAAAATAATCTATCAGTATTACTCATAGGGTTATTTATATAATCTATTGCATTCCTTGCTATCCTGGTAATGTTAACCATATATTTTTGCGACATTCCCATCCTCTTTTTTCCACAGACTCAGAAATTCTCTTCCCATATATGCTCAATGGTCACAATTAAGTATTTTTCTAAGAAAATCTCTTTAAACTCCCTATATTCCATATTTTATATGTCATAATCTTCCTTTGTGTTTTGAATCAATGACCACCATTGATCTGCATCTCCTGTGATGTGAAAAACTGTCATGAAAACTTTTTTCAATTCGCGACTCCCCAAAGCATGAAATATTTTCTCTAAGAAATTTATCCATTGCTAAGCTACAAATGGATTTGTACTCCCATTGAATTTTGGTGGTTTTTTCCTCATGAAGTGGTCTAACATTTATCCTCCGCGTTGTGGTTCAAGGTTCTCCATGAGGGTAAGGTTATTATTCATAACCAGAGTGAGTGGTCCCAGTATGGTGATAAGATGATCAACACCAATTGCATCACCAACTCCACTATAATTATATTGAGTAGGAGGGTAATCCCTACATGGATTACATGCATTGATACAGTTTCCATTCCTTCCACTAGGCTCCATTTAAAAACAATGGCATACACTAGATTTGTTTATAAATTGTAATACATAACTCCAAACATGTAAAACACTTAACATAAATTAAACAGTTTATGGAAATAATCCATAATCTTACAAATGTTTTCTTTGAGGATGTATATAACCATAATCCGTTCATAAATGATTGTATATAAAATGAGAATTATCCTCAGTATATCCCATGAGAGTGTCGTAACCAAGAGTGCAAAAAGGTCGTTCTTCATGCACCAGTTCCCGTTCGATTCTACCTTAATGGGGTGTTTTTGGGTTTTACCCCTCGGTACATATGTGCTAGAGCGGCCTCTGCCTTCTCATATCTAGATAGAGATGTATTTCTTGGGAAACACATAAATTCTCTATAGTAAAAAAATTCTAGGAAGTTCTTCAATACTAATCCTAAAAGTATATCTTTGTGTATTGTCCTCTAATAAGAGTTTATCTAAATCTAGTCTCCTAGGATTTTACTGAACTTCATATGATACCAACTGTAACGATCTAACCCTAGTTACCCAGAGTCTGTGCATTTTTACATAACATTGTCCTGATCACAAAAGAACAAGTCTCGAAAGACTGCTTAGTTTAGCAGACTTGGAAATACTAGATACATTCATAAGTTTTATATTACATTATAAATTGAAAAACTACAACAAAATAGTCTCTAGAAGCCACACACATATCCCTTATACTATCCGCACTGGTCAGTCATAATATATTTCTTCACATCCTAGGAAAAATAAAACATAGAAAGGGGTGAGCTCAGATTCTCAATAAGGATAACAATATTGTAGAAACATTCATAAATAAGCCTAAACATTAAAGGCAATGTAAGACTAAAACAGAATCCTTTTAAACATAAACATCAGCATTATATGGAAAAGATAAAATCATATAATTCCATTTACTTATTCACATAGATATTATACTAGTTCAATAATTAAATTAAATATCAATAACCACTTTCATAATGATGGAATGCATGATGCCAGACTTCATAACCACATAGTGAAGGCCTTGTGCAAAGAAACATGTTTGTCTCATGATACTACCAATTCATCGAAGAGCTATAGTGGGCTCCACCTATCACTTACTAAGTCCAATACAGTCCTCATATGAAAATGTTTAAACATAACATAAACATTCATATTAAAACTAGTATATGAAATGTCAATACTTTATTCATAAACCATGAATGGGATAAAATAACACATCCACAGTCAAAAATATCATTGAAACTTTAATATAATATGGATGTTTTGTATCATAATAAATCAAATTCAAATAATATCACAATTCATCAAAGTAAGTTGACATAGATGAAATTAAAACTTTTTTTAGAGAAATATCTATTTCTATTTTGAAATCATTTAAAAGTCATATAATTATAAAAGAAAATAGTTATTTTGAAAATATTATTATAATATTTTTTTGGAAACATCGTTTATTTTATAATGGAAGAAAATAGCCACATCCACCGTATAAGTTAAAAAAACATTCTTACCTTAATTTTGCTGAAAAGGCCATAGGGTACCTTGTTCGGAAAATGACGGAAATATTTCTTTCAAACCATTTTATAAAAAATAAATACAATGGTATAAATGACATTAAAACGTAGTCTAGTAAATAGTAAAAAAATATGGAGTACATTTTTAAGAAACATGAATGTGGATGATAAAGTGGTCCTAGTATATACTTAGGTAAAAATAACCTCGGATAATAAAGAGATTGTGAAATTAACTCTTACCTTGTACTTTTCCTTGTTTGAGGGTTGGTTAAACTCTTGTATAATGGTGATATAATTGTTATTAAATTATACAATAACCATATAAATTAGGAATTAAATATGAATCCCATCTTTTCTAGATGCATATAAAGGACATATGTCACTGATTCCTATCTTGCCTAGATGCATATAAAGGTCTTATTTTCCCTTTTATAACTATATAATTGGATGTTCAATGAAAGGTATATTAATGTGGAATTATATAGGATGGATATTTTTATGATACACATTAGAAGTGGTGATGATAAAATAGGACTATTGATATACTATTAAGGCCCCTATGATGGGTTCCCATAGGTATTTCAAGAAATTTATAGTATCCAAGACTGACAGAGTAGCCAACACCAAATCTAATTTCTCCATGACTCAATACATTTGAGTAAATTTATTTGACTACTTGAGTGACACTTATACCTATATGTAATTATATGTGATCAGGATCTGGAGTTAATAATTTCATACTGTTGAACAGATATTGAAGGTAATCCCATCACTGGTAAATTTGATTTACATAGTCTTCCATCCTGCCTGGGATGATGGGACTGATGGACCCCTTTAATTCTATCTTCCATAAAAATCGTGTTTGTATGAATCTTAGTGAATTTGGTTTCATTTTAATTCTCATTATAGGCTCTCAAAAGAAGTTTATCATTAGTTTTTACCGTGTAAATTGATCTAGCTCGGATGTGGGTGGAATATTGGTTTCAGTTATGACTACATCTCCCCCTTACCACTTATCATTGGTCCCCTTTTCCCCCACGTCCAAAATCATTCATAGGGAACTCATGTTTAAAGACTCACTAATTATTTTATAAGGGGCCCATTAGATGGATGAGTTTAATGCAACAAAAGTAAGATGATTCTCGTTATGATAATTTCTCTTTTTTGGGTGGCACCTCAGTATGAGGAACTAGAGTTAATCCGTTTGAAATAGAAAAGGATTGGTTTGGAAATAACATTGGATAATATTCCAATTGGAGAAATCTATATTTCATTAATTTCTCCTTTTAATGGATCAGAATATGGAGGAATAAGGTGGGAGTGTTTTTCTTCGTTCTTCGGAAGAAGAAAATGGCTATTCAATTGGAAGTTTATTATACCCTAAGGATAAAAAGATTCAAATTGATCATCATTCTAGTAATTTAATAGTTTAACTTCTAGGATTCTTTTTGATTAATCACTATTCATTCACCTTCTTTATTTTTTTAGTGGAAACACATTCCACTTACACTAATAGATTGAAATATTTTACCTACCAAGACTCATCAATTTTTAATAGAATGTATTTTAAGATAAACAATCCTTAATTATGTGAACCATTATTTTATTGATGGGGATATAATATCATTGGACACTTAGGAAAACCAATGAAGGCCTCTTATGATCTGTATGTTTTAATAAATTTTTCTTTATAGAATCTATAATGTCATCAAAGACCCATTCGTGTTGAAAAACATAATCTTAAAAATATTGTTTAGTGAGTTGATTTCATCTATGAACGTTTAAATATTCATAATGATGATAGCGTTGTTTCTATTTCCATTTGGTAAGAGGTTTTGAGAGATAGGGTTCATGATTTAGATCTAGAGAAGGTATATAAGATGTAATATGTATGATGTTAATAGTTTCTACATTACCTATTATCTTTCATTGAGCTACTAGGATGGGATGAGAGTTGGAATTGTTTTTTAAGATGGAGTCTTAAAATAATTTATAAACTACAAAAAATGTCCACAAACTACATGTACATATCATAGGAATTATTAGTGAATAAAACTCATAGGGGATGTACTCTATATAGAGTCAAATAAATACTTGTTGGGAAGATACATGTTTAGAGGGTTAGGTAAAAACTTCCACCAAGAAATAAATTATGAGACTCTCTCATTGTACCATTATTTTAAATATTAGAAAATAAGGGCTATTTTTTTATGAAGTGTTGAACTGAATATAGGGAAGAATTGGTAATAGAGATCTTCATATCATTAGATTGATTGGTCTAGTAAACTAACATAATGTACAAAGGATGGTCTTTCCATTGTCGGTGTGGAGCACTTTAGTTTATCTTATTCTTGTTATTGAAGATCCCCCATCATGGGACCTCAACATGACATTGAGTGTGTAATATTTTGTTTTGGTACCCCTAAACCTTTAAATTCTCAAAATATCATATTTCATAAGTAAACAATTGAAAGAGTAATGTATAAAATTTTTGGGTAAGGCTTCCTATATTTCTATAACAAATAATTTTTTCATTCCATAGCTTCTAATGAAGCTCCCAATGACTCAATATTGTTTTTGATCTCTAGGGGCATGGTTCGATGAATAATAACATCAACTGAGGAAGAAATGGGTATGGAATTATAAGTAATACATACCTTTACTTGTGGTTGAAAATTGGTATGGATTTTCCTATGATAATTGGTTTAATGTGGGTATGGTTGTATCCATAATGGAGGGAACTCTTGATATCCCATATTTATATTATATAAATAAAATGGTTGTATAGACCCTATGTTGATATTATTTTATGGATCTAATCTCATTGGAATGATGAGATCCAATAGTACAGGGATGTTAGTTGTGAGGGGAAAATGGAGCTCTATCTAAATAACATACCCGGTGGGGATATTTTATCTGATTATTTTTTAATTAAGTATCTTCAAATCCATTATTTATGCCTCATTCTAAGTGAATCATTCCTCAATAGTAAGTAGATAAAAATTTTCCAGAAAAGGGATGAATGCAAAAATTACAGTAACATTTTAATTAGTCAAATCATGCTGAGGAAATTTTAGTAGGGTGCCTATGGGGATACCCAATTTCTTTTATAATACATTTATTTTTGGTATGCACATCTTCCTCATTAATTTATATGAAGTTTATGATTCAAATTAAATCATCATCCCCTTATTCTCCTACATTGGATTCATTATTTGTATCATCTAAAGGAACAGGGTTATTGAAGTTTACTTAAGCATAATACATTGAGGGTATCATGTCAATACTAGGAAAGTAAGTGGGTAAGTTTCATTTTTTATAGCCATAAACGTGGTTGTGACATTCAAGAGTAGTTATGTACATGGAAGATTTCTTTAGCTTGTGGCCTTTTGGGGTGTCATCCTTTCACAATAAGAATCTACTATAGTTGTCTTGTGAAGGTGGGATTTAAGAGAGTCTCTATACAGATGTGTTGTATGCATTTTCCTATATGTATTAAGGATGATAGATGAATCATAGTTTGAGAACCAAGTTTTTGAAAAACATCTTAGCAAAGAGAGAAATGACCTCTGTGTGTTGGGTGACTGATATTATAATTCCACTAGCCATGCATGTTGGGGTTTACCTAATGCTATTTTTAATCACTTTTAATTAGATGTAATGATCTGGATGGATGATATTATCATAAAACATCCCTAGACATATGGAATGGGGTTGTTCTTATATCACCATGGACACATATATTGTGGTTGATCAAATTATTTTATAAATCGTTGTTCAGACCTATGCTTGTTTCAATTTAAGATATACATTAAAGTATCATTTTTTAATGAAATCATTTTTACTCAATATTTTTATTTTCCCAGTTAGAGGCCTATATAAAATTTACAAAATCTGTATGCATGATCCTTTTAACAGCTTCTTATTACATACTTTTCTGATTATGATTTTTATTTATGGTCGTGTCTTATGGATAATTGCCTTTCATATAGGAAAATCCCACTTATGAGAGTATGCATGAAGAAATTAAATTGTAAAAATCCACCTGAAGTGGGCCATGTTGAAATAAGAGGAAACTGAAAAGTAGTGCCATGTTCTCACTCAATCCTCTAATATAGACAATGGATGGGTCATTATGAATAAAATTTTGTAATTCATAAAAATTATTAGGAAATCTTCATTTATGGATCTCACACTGCATTTCACAATTGAGCATCATGCATTTCAAAGGGATACTGAGTTAATCTGATGAATATGTTCTTTTATTACCATAAATGATCACTATATCCAATTTAAGTTTATAATTTTTGGTTTGACATGGTGAAGAGTCATCCATATATTAAAAAAACGGATGTATGTACCCCTCTAAGAAATTTTCTAGAATATCATATAGGGGAGTGGTCATATTCTCAGACATGACTTTTATATTATCACTAGATTGTTTTTTCTTCAATACATACATAATATATTCATATTCTATGTTAGATTCCCCCGCATGATCTGACCACAGCGGGTGTTTCCCGACCACCTTATTTTAAGTGGCGAGATTGGTAGGGATATCTTTCACTTTCTTGGAAGACAAGTGATCCAGTTATGGTTTTGAGAGATCTCATTGCATTTAATTTTTATTATTATTTAGAAATAATATCCCATATCAATGAAAAGGTATCAAAATTAATCGTCATTTTCATCCAAATATCTTAATTATATGAGAGATTTCTCATTATTGATTCAGTAATGGGAATACTTTCTTATTGGAATGAAACTTCAGAGTGGGGTAGATTTTCATAACATACACTATCATGGAAAGGAATAAAATTATATATTAATTTATGACAGATGATTGAATTCTTGTGCCTTATAACCTAGGGGAATTCAAGGAGGAAATTTTATAATGGACGAGTTTCATTCATTTTTATCATCTGACTATGGGGTGGATTTTTATGGTACACTGCAAGAGATAATTTGTAATGATAAAGATTAGTGTGGACCCAAAGGAGATCATCATGGTGAATGTTATGGGAGAAAATTGTAGACATTCTAGTTGTAATGATGTTGGTAGGACCATTAAAACTACAACCATTGACTCCTTGAATTGGAGAAAATTTAACAGAATCATGGCCCCCTTTTGATAACATTTTTTGGGCCTCATGACCACTAGCATTGATTGGAGTTGGATTTTGGGCCTTCTTCTAGATTTATGATTTCCACTCGTGAGATTTAATTTTATATTTTCCCAATCCAAAAAATAGTGTTAAATGATGTAGACAATGAAATTCATATATAGGAGCTGACCTAAAAAACTCTCATGCTAATGTTAGAGTATACTGATATTTTAATGGGGTTTTGTAAGAGATATTTTCCAACCATGGTCATGCCATTTAAATGGAAAGATAATATCCAGTAGAAATATGTTTGTATTCTCGACCATATAAATAATTTAACATGATGACAGGTGGATGATACCCATGGATAAGAGCAGGAATTCATTCCTACTCATGAGTATGTTGATGAGAGACCCCACTTCAGAGTGGGGAATGTTTTTGGACTCCCCCTTAACAGTTTTTTTTTGCTATCAGTCTGTCTTGGTAGGTATATATAGTATGGGTAGGGACATACACCTTCACCTCTTTTACCATTAGAATTTAATGGGAGATATATATGTTTGCAATGAGAATATATCCCAATTCCATGATTTGGGTAGTGATATATGTCTTATCTTGTCATCTATATGTTGTTAGAATGTATTGGAATATTTCTTGTGTGGGGGTGGTATAATTACCCCCATGGTTTGAGGATATGTCGATGAACTTCATGAAGGGATACAAGATTGTGTGGTATGGATTTGCTGGTGAGGATATGTTTATATATATTCTCACAAATTATTGTAGTATATTAGTCAGAATACATGGTTGGAATAAATATTTTCCTTGAAACTATTGAATTTCCTTCTTCCCAATGAAGGCCATCCTCGGAACATATTCTTGAGTGGACTAATCAACAACCTCTGAGGTGGATTCCTCATAATGTGAAGGACACATCACCATGAGGCTCTTCCAAAGGAATCCACTGATAGGATCCATTTGGGGGAAAACTTTTTCTATGGTGATGATGTTTTTATTGACTTTTTGATCCACATAAATAAAATAATGGAAGAAATTGTTGTTACATTCCATGTAGAGTCTTCCAAAACAATTTTAACCAGTTTTAGAAACCACCTATTTCATAAACCATAGATATCATTGGTTAGAAAGCCTAATAGAACTCACGTCCTTCAGGGATTCAAAATTAACTTGTCATATAGAGAAAGATTAATTCATGTTTTATTCATTTATTATAGAATTATAAACATATATTTTAAGGCCTTTAGTGGGAGATGACATCCTAAAACATAAAAAGGATAAATATTATTTGAATACCAATTTAGAAGCAATTTTTGATTAGTATGCCTCCATTTTTTATCCACTATAGTTCTTGTTAATTTTACTGAATCAAGAAAAAATAAAAAAATGAACCCTTTAAAGTACAATCACATGAATGTAAAAAACTATAGATATATTTATTTAAAAGATCCATGATGTGTCCAAATTGACTTCATCTAAATATTTGATACCAAATTTTATCACACATCATTGAAATAGTAATTTGTTCTTGTGAATGTATTCATGTTGGGATCATCGTTTTTTTTTCACACCCTTCACTGGGTGGTTTCCAATGGTTCTTATTGATGGAATCATAAACACTCAATGGTTACCATTTAAAATTTATAAACCATCATTCCAAGTTAGGGGATCTCTATGAACTTTTCCAATTATAATTAGGGACTTGCATTAGTCAAGTGGATAGTAGGGATGTTTCATTTTTCCCATTTGGATGGAATTTTTTTACTCCATTACTCTCTTATATATTTAAATCATGTTCATGAATAGTTTATGAAATCTATGATATTGATGAACACCCTTTTAATTTGAAGTTAATAATCTATATTTATGGAAGTGAGCTTCTCTTTGTATCTGAGCATCTCCATCAATGAAACTAGATATATATATATATATATAACCAAGGTTCTCCAATGATGGTACCATATGTATGTATCAGAGGAACTCCATTGTTATCTTATTTATTATATTGGGATATTAGTTTTAATTAGTGTAATTGGGAGCTCATGAGTTAATCATTTACTAGGGAGGAAATTTTTGTTTGGATGTCAGGATTGGCCCAGAAATGGGATTCTTTGATATCAACATGGAAGGAATTATGACACACATATGTTGGTATCACATAATGGCACATGTCATACCTTTTGATGTAATGTGAACAGAACCAAACCATATAGTTTAAAATCATGTGTAATGGATGTCTAGGTGAGAGATTCATTTAAACAATTGATATGAGACTTATTCTGGGGTGATGCATTTTAGTTCACCCTATGGGGAATATGGAATAACATGAATGGATTGATCTTACAATGCATATGTGCCTATAAAAACAATTATCTCTAGGAAGATGGATTTATGAGGAAGAGATGTAAATGGACCTTGATGAAATATGGCCTCCCATGTGGATTTTATACTTTTTGATTGAACCTCATGGGGGTTCCCAATGTATCCCATTGGTGCAGGAATCATATCCCATGTGTATCTTATTTTTTTTCATACATCTATGGTGGAGGTCTAGGACTACTTCA
Source organism: Viscum album (assembly GCA_963277665.1). Lineage (NCBI taxonomy): Eukaryota > Viridiplantae > Streptophyta > Magnoliopsida > Santalales > Viscaceae > Viscum > Viscum album. The sequence goes on from OY728130.1 coordinate 305,405,094, forward strand.
TTATGAATATTTCCCTCTAATGTTTGGTCTCGTAGTGAATATGTATATTTTATAGGATAGAAATGTGATTCTAGATTACAACCCATTATATTCCAAAGGTATTTTTGGTTGGTCTATTTTAAAGGTCACCACTAAACTCAAATATTACAAGATTTGTTGATGGTTTGAGACACAAGACGAAGTATAAGATTGAAATTTTTCAAGAAGTATGGTATGAGACTTAGGTCTAAATTGGAATCCAATGTTGTAACTCTATTTATCTTATATTGATGGACATGTTTAAATATATAAAAGCCCTGATGGAAATGGAATCATTTAGGAAAGGATTAGGGATTACTCCAAGAAGGATTCTTATAAAATAGCTCATATTACCTTTTTTGTTGGTGGATTATGGTGGTGTTTTGTCTAATAATATTCTCACTCCATGAGGAATTTATACTCTTGTATTTTAGTGTGTTTCTATACCCTATATTGGGGATTATTTATGCTCTTTAAGAGAAGATACTTTTTAATTAAATTTACTTATAAATAAACATGATGTAATTGAATCCTACTTCATTGACATCTTCCATAATAACTATGGTTGGGATCCTCCATACCTACAGTGTCCATGATTGTGAATATTCTGAGGACCATAACTACTTGGGAGGATAAATCTAGTTCCTTATATTACCATTGTAATCCATGATGAAATGGACACACAGGTTCATCCATATTCATTTCATATAGATCTGGTGGTCATGGGGGAGGCCTCAGTTGTGGCATTTTCATATGGGAAACTCGTTTGGAAGGTGTCATAACCCAAGAAATATCAAAGAAAAGTAAATGGGATTAACTCAAGTGGGATATAGGTAGATAGAAGGAACTATAACCAGTTGATAATCTGATGTTTAGAAGGGAAATTACATAAGGGATACTTTTGAGGATATATTGGACTTCACCCATGTAACGCCCCGACCCCAGTTACCCAGAGTCGGTGCATTATTACATAACATTGGCATGATCACAAGAAAGATCAAATCTCGAAAGACCGATTGGTTTAGTAGCCTTGGAAACACTAGATATATTCATAAGTTTTACATTATATCATAAAATGAAAAACTACTACAAAAACATAATGTTTCCACAATCCACACTATTAACCCCTCATAAAATCCCTGCAGGTCATTCATAACTTACTTCTTCACATCCTGGGAAAAATAAAACATAGAAAAGGGGTGAGCTCAAATGCCCAGTAAGGATAACAATATAGCGGAAACTTTCATAAATAAGAATAAACATTTAAGGCAATGTATAACTAAAACAAAAGCCTTTTAAATATGAACTTTCAACATGGTATGGCATAAATAAAATGAAATAATGCCATTTACTTATTCACATGGATATTCTACTAATCCAATAATCACATGCAAAAATCAATAACCACTTTCATAATGTTGGAATGCATAATGCCAGACTATCATAACCACATAGTCAAGGCCTCGTGCCAAGACTACAAATAAGATTTTGTCAAGGCCTTGTGCCAAGACACTAGTTTGTCTCATGAGACCTACCGATGCATCGAGGAGCTATAGCGGGCTCCACCCGTCACATATTAAGTCCAATGCATTCCCATATGAAAAGGTTTAAACATAACATAAACATTCATATGAAAACTAGCATATGAAATGTCAATACTTTCACCATAAACTATGAATGGTATAGAAATAGCACATCCACAGTCAAACATATCACAAAACCTTCAATACAATATAGAAGTTTTGTATCATAATAAATCAACTTCAAATAATCTTAAAATACATCAAAGGATGTTGACATAGATGAAATCAAAATTCTTTTTAAAGAAATATCTCCTTTTATTTTGAAATAATTTAAGATCCATATAAAATAAAACATTTTATTTGAAAATATTCTTATAAGCTTGTAAGGGAAGCTTTGAAGATTTTATAACGGCGGAAAATAGCCGCACCCGCCGTATAAGTTAAAAAAACATTCTTACCTTAATTCTGTCGAAAAGGTTAAAAAGGACCTTGTTTTGAAAACGACCGAAAGATTCCTTTATAAACCACTTATAAAAGTCAAAAAGGGTATAAATGACTTTAACTCATATTCTAGTAAATAGTAAAAATGTTTTGAAATGCATTTTTAAGAAACATGGATGTGGATGATAAAGAGATCCCAGTAGATTATTACGTATAAACAACCTTGGATAATGAAGAGGTTGTAAAGTAAACCCTTACCTTGTACTTTTCCTTGGTTGGGGTAGGTTAACCTCCTGTATAATGGGGAAATAGTTGTTATTAAATTATACAAGAATCATATATATTAATATGATATCATATATGATCTTTTAACATTGGTTTGTTAATAATATCTTAGAATTATCGTCGTTTCGGGAGTTAACTTACTCATTTTCTTTTATATGTTTTGTTACATAAGCCATGGTTGTTGTATCTTATTCATATCCAGAATGATATCTAGTCCTTAAACATCATTTTTAAATCATCAAATGATAATTATACTTGAATGGATACGATGGAGAATGAATCTCATCGCGTTCGTGGAGACGGTAGTCCGTACATACGCACGAGCGACAATATCATTCTTTTGATATTAAAATAATATATAAATGGATGGTATATCATATATACAGAATCATTAACATGTTATATTTATTATTTACATGAGTTACACATCATTATTATACCCATCCAAATAATATTTTATTGAATAACAATTACACCACGACGTGGAGACGGTAAGCCTTACGTACACACGTATGGTGACATGTTATTAAAAGGGTGGATAGAATACTGAATATGGTTGTACCATATTTATAATAACATCACAGTATATGTGAGATACTGGAGTTATTATTTTAGAATGGTAAGAACAAAGGAAGAAGAAGTGGAAGACGAAATGAACTTGGAGAAGGGTGGTGAAATCATTACCTCTTCTTCGGGTTCTTCCTTTTGATTTGATCAAAATGGCTCCTTAGGTTGGCTTTCTGATCAAACTAAGGCCTCTAGGTTGTATTGAGGGATGTTGGGAGAGTATTTGGGAAGAGTTTGGCCGAACCAAAAGGCTTTGAAGGTGTGAAGAAATGAGAAGGAGGAGTGCCCTTTTATAAGAGGGGTGAGGGGCACCTTTGGAAAAGCTAGAAATATTAATTTATAATAAATTCATATTCGGTTTATAATGGCTCCAAAGTTGATTATTCAAAGGTTAAGGTTGGGATAGGTCTAAAAACACTCAACCAATAGAATTTAGACAGGTTTGGGTACTTATATTAACCTTATCTTTAAGTATTAACTCTAAGTTAATTAGTTTCACTTTTACAATGTCTCTTTGTATTTTTATATAATATGGCTAATAAACTTACTATATACATCCAAGCGACCCCCAAGTGGTACATTAATGATGAAAATATCATGATATAAGTCTCTTGGCCGAACCTTAGATTTTTAGGAATTTAATATCAATTAATAATATAATATTTGTTTTAAGAACTCATTTATGTCAATTTTGACACTATTCAATAGTTGATTTTTGTGAAACTCATAACAGATTGATTACTTCGAAAAAAGTAAATTACATCAATACTAATATATCATATTATCCTATAAAATTAGTTTAATTCATTAAAAGTTTCATATTATATTTATTTGGGTATTCATAATATCAATTATTTTAATTTTTCTCTATTATAGTAATTACTTCATCATCATTATGTCATAAATAAAATAAATTATTTAATGTCTAAAAATTATAAATAAAATACCATTATGTAGGAAATCGTTTTAGCTTTCTAAAGAATATTTATAATCTAAAATCCAACATATATAACCCTATGTAACAATTGTTGTTCTAAAAGATATATGCTTGTGTCATTTTTGTATTCATGTTAACTAAATTAAAATAAAGTGTCATTATCACTTACAAGTGGATCCATGGGGTCCCGAAATAGACCCAAAGATTCCCATGGTCGACCATGTATCAACCAATAGGGTTAAGACATGTTTTAGGGTAATTTATTATTATTATAATATTATTTTTTAACCCTTATTTACCGGATTTACCCTTAACCATGGTAAATAAAATATTTACCGCAGTAATTATTCAAAATGTCTAAAAATAAAAGTTACCTATTTACACAATTTGAACATCCTGATTCCAAATATGGAATCCATTTTCCTAAATTCAAAACACAGAAGTGGCAGAAATTAATTTAAAATTAATTCCCGTTGTCAAAACAAAAAGCGTGTTTTTAAGAGATAATAACTATCAAAAGATTGACACTCGTTTATGTTCGGTTTAATTGTAAAATTATGTCCAATGACCAAAATTATATTAAATGGTAAAAATATATTCTAAATATACTTTAAAACCACTCAAATTCATTATTTATCACTATTAATTATTTTGATTAAAAAAGTTGTTTTTAATTAAAACTTAGTAATTTCCACTATTCATCAAAATATGAAAGTTATCCGAAATGTACCAAAATTTCACCTTAGGCTAAATTCGATATTCCGAATCCAAAAATGAAGTCCATTTTCAAATATAAAATATATATAATTTTAAAACGTAGGTATTACTATTCATAACGGCTAGTTTTATTGGTTGTGGTGTGTGTTAAAACTCAAGGTTGCGTACAACACACACTACTGTATTATTCAAAGAAAGTGTACCGTGGAAGCTTGGGATGTTTCATTTTAAATTTTTGATGTCCCCATTTAGTCAAAAAGTTTAAAATATTGTATTTAAAAAGGGTTCACTATTAAAAGTTGATAAAAGTGCAATACTGAAAATGAATTTGTTCTTCCATTATATCTAAGAAACTCATAATATGGATTCTAAAATTATAAGGATTATATAAAGTTTAAAATTTAGATAATACTATTCATAACCTCTTTTGAATGGATTTTTTTTGGTAAGTCATGGTGTGATTGAACTCAGTGTTGCGTGTAGTGCAAGTTATTGAATTATTTTGAAAAAATAACACACTATGAAATCTTGGGGTGTTACAACCCAAGTGATAACAAAGTGGTTATAAGGGATCTCTGCCAAGAAATACATGGGAAAACAAAATGATCTTGGTGGAACATCATAGTCAGGGATTTTCCATGGACGTTAGGTGTATACAAGGATTCCATTTTAATGGTGGGAAATTTGTTTTTGTTAGAGAGGTTACCTTCACCATAGTGCGTTGGGACTGATAGGTGCATGGTTTTATGTGCATTTCATTAGTGTTTTATATCTTTTAGAAAATCTATATCATTCTCATTCTATTGGCCACTTCTTATTTTTTAATTTTGTGAAGATGAAAGAGGCATAATAAGACATGGGTGAGAGATTTGGGAGATAATTTATTTACTTGTATTATATTTCATCCAAGAGTCCCAAATGAATAGCACATGGGATATATTTATAGGTATATCTAAGAAATATGGTGACGAAAACTATTCAAACAACTCTACTTCTCCTGTGGGTCACGCAGGTTGACCACACGATAGGTGTCTGATTACAAAAGCTTCATCAGGAAAAAATATGTGGCATTTGGGGGAATGGTGCTTCTAGTATTTTTTTTTCATTTTCCTCCACTGTATTAGAATGTTAAATTCCCTTTAAAAATTATATTCTTCATGAGAAATTTAGAGTGATAATAGTCATATGTAATGTCTGGGTCTGAGGGATCCATCGGCTCAATATCTCTATGAAATAGAAATGGTTTATTATATTAATTTTTGATAAAACTATATGGGTTAATAAATGTTATTTTTATAAATATACGGTTTTAATTTTTAAGACATATTATGTACCCAGTATGCCCGAATCCATTAATTCATGACTCCACCCATTCTACACAAGTCCCAATCATTATTCTAGAATTATGAGAGGTAAATAAAAAAAATGGGGAATGGAAAAGAAGAAATGTGTCATAAATTAGATATTGTGAGGATTTATGTCTAGAGAACTAATTCCATGGTGAATCATTCACACAAAACACATGTTTAATTCATTGATGTAGGAACCCTTGGAAATAATATTTTGTGTAGTATTGTTCGTACAATTTCTAAACCAAGGGAACAAAATGGTGTAATTTAATCTCCACATGACAAATTCCATCAAAATACCATGAAAATGTAGTGTAAAAAATTTAACATATAATATTACACCAATTATATTTATTCAATAGTCTTGCATGTCATAATAAGAAAATTCTACATAAATAGTAGTATCCTAGTACAGTAAAATCAATAATTTATTTGATGTGAGTAAAAAACACATCACCTAAAACATGGATAACATTATTAGCCATTTGAGTTCTGAAAAAATATGATGGATCATTATAAATTAATTAAAATCATATGTTAATGTAATCATGTAAATAAAATAATAATAGAGATCCACTATAAGGAAATTTGGATTAGTCTAAATTGTGTCACTGAAGTAGTTCGCCCAACTGATTTTCTGAAATCAAGAACATTACCTTTTTTATCCACATAGGTACCCCCATATATTTATTATTGTCATACCTCATGTAATATATACTTCCAACATCTTTACCAAATATAAATTTGTTAAAGGTAGGGGAAAACCCAATGGTGAGAACATACCTTGAGTTAGCGTAGAAGGATATGGTGTACAAACACTGATAAATATTTTCCGTTAATAAAATGTATAAATATAGGGGTTCCCCATATATTATTTATAATATTTTAATGTTTATGAATGAAAAAAAAACACATTGTTTTTCTATATGACATGAATATACTGTTTTTGTGTAGAACTAGTGTGAGACAATCATCTTTTAAGTCTATTTCTTTTGTTTTTATCAAATATTTAAAATAATTTTAACTTTAACCATAGAATTAAATCCTTTTTGTTCTAATTAGATACAATTATGGGTTGGGGATCTTTCTTTTGGTATTGTCCTTCTATGAAAAATAAAAAATATCATATATATAAGGATTACCTGAATCACATGATTTAAATGGGGGTATGTAAGAGTGGTGTAATCATCACTATAAATCCATAAGTGTGACCATGATCTCCCTATATGATACACATGAAAAAATAGGTAATTTATGTAGGTTTCACCTATATGAATCACTAGAAAGTAAATCCACCTTCAACTATATTTGTGATTATACATATAAATCAGACCCTTGGAATCCCCATTTTCTCCTATTAAAAGAATAAGAGATAGACCAAATCTATTTGTTCTCTTGTATATCACCAAATTACTCAAATATCAAGGGTAGTTTGTTGAGTACCCAGACATAATGAAATTAATAATATGAGAGAATATTTATTATTTTGAGTCTCCTAAAACACCAAGAACCATTGAGAAGAACCAATTCCTCTATATCCCAACAACACTCATGTAAAATGCACATAACTAACGATAAACATGTACCAGACTCTTCCAAATCAATATATAGAACACCCCACAACTAGGAGAAAACCATTCCCATGTACAAATTCCCAACACATCACTTTTTCTTGGTACTGCCTAGGAAAAACCCATCATCGCATCACCATATTATCATATTTTGAAATCCATAATCACTTATACCAAGAATTAATTTTGAAATGATATATTCCCTTCTACACAGTGTCACGTGGAATAAGCATTGTCACTCACCCAAGAATTATTTTGGTGAGGTGTTCATCCAGTTCTTTATAGTGGAAAATAATCCATTTTCTCTCACATTTTGAAGCATCAAGAAGGCCCTTTCCATTATAGTAGAGAATCCCTTCACAAAAATTATACATTTAGTCATAAAATTAAAATTCCCTTATATATGTCCCCAATATTCATGTAGTCAGGTTATTCACACATGCCATATATTCTTCCAATAATGTATCCCCTTGATTAAATGTTTCTCCCATGTGTCTCTCTTTCCAGATAGGATCACTAGGGGGTTTTTAATCCTATATTCCCTTGATATTGGGGCCATTAATCTTATTGATGTTAATGGGAATTCCACTTAATCATGTTAAAATAGTAGGTTGATCTAGGTCATAACATGGTCGGTAGAGGAACCTATTGGAATCATAATTACACCTATGGAACAAGGTATCCAAAATTAACATAAACCCTACATCGACTATTTCATTCCTCTGGAATGGATTTTGACTCCTATATGCTTCCTAAAATGAGTGTAATTTTAACATAAATCATCATAATAAAAAAATTTCAGTGGATGGGTAAGCTGTAATGATGGAACTATTAATGGTGTCTACCATAAAACCTTATCTCTTCCACTCCTATGTCTAAATGTGAATCTTTATATGTGTATGCCTCACTCGATCATCTATTGTTTCATCTTTCACGAAACGACAGTACTTATATCATGATGTTAGACTACATGGATAATTTTTTTCATATTATGATAATGTACATGAAAATTTCATCACCACATGATATAAAATTTCATTGTATGGTCCTATAAAATACCATTAAACTTTTTTTCTCCAACTATTTGGGATTGTATTCCTATCAAATGAGATATATATGATGCATCCATGAGGTTAAAACCCAACATCATCAAACTTACATTTCCATACTCATAGATCCACACTATTGTTACCATCATACACCCACCTGAAGGGCCATATTCTTTATGGAAAAAATTATATGGTCCTCAATCAATAAATACTAGTACACTGCCCGTGCATATGCACGACGTTATAAATGAAATTTGAGAAAAACAATGCATTAGAAATATGAGAAGTGATCAATGAAAATTAATAAATAATTTATTGAAATTATAAATCTATTCATAGAAACAAAGTATGAAAATCTAATTTCTAAATACTTGAAATAGGTAAACACTAAAACATAATCATGGTAAGATAACGTGATATTGTAAATAGACATTAGTATTAATTTGTATGTCACCTTTGAAAAAGAACTATGGAATGTTATTTATCAATGATAAGAGAACATAAGTACAGTTTCAGTAGCAGATACATGTTTGAAAACATTAACAGGAACCATGATTTTCAACAATAGCTGGTGTGCAGATCAGATTAAAATTCATGTCATAATAATGTGCAGTCAACAGCCTCCTAGTACTACCATGCATCATTTATGTAGAGAATCAGTTTGTCATGTATGTTGACAGTTATATTGATCCCTCTAATATATAATTTTACATGAATATGAGTAAATGAGATATTTTACTATGAAAAAATAACTGGTTAATCTAGTGATGTGAAAAAAACATGTCCTAATAAAAGGGCTTAGTTTTTTAAAATATTCATCTATGAAAAAAAGATTTATAAAAATTCAATGAAAATAATTATTTATATGAAAATGAAAAATCACTACTAATTGAAATATGAAATAGAAAATAGTAACTGGGTATATTTTATTAGGAAACAAACATGACATATTTGAAAAACCAAAAACTGTTTAAGTGGAGACAAACATAAATCCATCCCAACTTCCTAGGTCATTACCTCTCCCCCGCATAACCCCTCATCACTGCCCTACCCCTCCCCTGCACTTCACCCTCCCGTCCAGGCCCCCCTTGTCCATCACCTCCCTGCATTGCAGCCCTCACCTCTCCATCACCCCTCCTCTCCCCCGGCTTAGACCCTCTTCTCCCCTCCCCCTGCCCAACCCCTCTCCTCCCCCCTACCAAGCCCCTCCCCTCCCCCTACCCAGCTTTCCACCTCCTCCTTTACCAACACCTCCTCCTAACCCCCATGCCCTGCTCTACCCCTCCCCTCCCCACTCCTCTACTTGTCCTCCCTCCCCTACCCATCCCCTCCACTCCCCCAACCCGGGCCAGCTTGTCATCCCCCCCCCCAATTTCCTAGGACATCTTCCTAACCACTATCTAGCTCTACCACTCCCCTCCCCCTCCTCTTCTTGTCTCCCACCCCATCCCAACACCTCCCCCTCCCACCTCATCCTCCCCCTTCCTAGCCCCTTCACCCACCACTGCCCCTACCCAACCTCTTAACCCACCAGGCCCCTCCCCCTTCCCATATCATCAACTACGCTCCCCTCCCTTCCCATCCACCCTACCCATCCCCTCCCCTCCAATACACACCACCCATGTTGTTATTGAACATGTACACAAAAGTTAGAAATAAGGAATCCTAAAATTAATGGATAACAGAACATATTTCACTATAACTGATCAAAAAACCTGTATATAACAAACACCACATGCATATACATGTTTACCATCCATATATTTAGGTCACCAAGGTAATAACCAGAAACATGATTTAAAAACATTACGAAGGCCCATCCCCCTACCCAGCACCACCCCCCACTAGGCCTGTCCCCCCTTCCAACTCCTCCTCCCTCATTCCAGTCACCACCCCCACCCATGACCAGCCCCTCCCCTACCCCCTACTCAACCCCTTCCCTCCACTCCCCCTTATACGCCTCTCCTTCCACCCCATCCTAACACCTCCCCCTTCCAAATCATCCTCCCTCTTTCCCATCACCAACCCCAACAAGCCCATCCTCCCTGCCCAGTCCCTTTCCAACCAACCTCCTCTAGGCCCCCTCCCTGCCCTGCCCCTTCTCCCACCAACAATGAAATACATTAAGTGACAGTTGATATGTAATACAAGAAGAATAAACTAAGTCACATGATAGAAAATAAATTAGAAGATACAATCACCTAATAAAGCATTACCTTTCATATCTGTAGAACATATCATTCATTCTTTTCTTTTTTGACCTTTAATTTATCATTCATTTGGATTGCCATAATTTTTTCCTCACTTATTCTACCGACACTATCAGGTGGATATGCTGAGATTTCTCAATAACATACACATTATGAAATCGAGGCATTATGTTTTTCTGAATATAGAACATAGTTAAAATAAGCATCAGATCTAGGAGCAATTACAATGTAGGATTAAAAAAAAGGATTGTAAAGTAAATTTTAAGGAATAAAATATATATATACCTAAATACTTAATGATACTACAAAATATGTTTCAAATATTTTCAGTCCTTGCACTGGGTCAAAATGGTTCAACATTTGGACGATCCTATGATAGAATAATAAAGCATTAATCCAGTTGCATGTTCTTTATACACAGGGAAGTAAAAATGATGATAATGGATTATATTGTACCTGACTATATTCATGCACACTACATACATTTTTACATCCACTACTCTAACGATGTTATATATATATAATAACACAAATAACTATTTCCATCCTATCCATATGAATGAAAATAGGAATATGTAATAGAATCTCCCTGATATTTTGTGATGCTATCATTGAAATTGGTGATGTAGTTTTCATTGTCGGTAATGAATATTACCTTGTATGAGTTTTTTTTCTACTGAACGGTGATGATTTTAAACATTATAATTTGACAATTCAATTGAGAGGAGAACCTTTTTTGATTTTATAACAGTCAATTCAATAAGAAAACCGTACTCATCATCAGACTTATTTAAGAAAAAAAGTAAATGTTATTTTAAATAAAGTGAACGTATTTTGTCATCATGTATTTTTATTATCTAGTAGTACCTGAATCAAATAATCTTGCAGATCTGAAGTAGTTTTGATCACAAAATTCATTACTTGTTTATCAAATAGGACAACTGATAAGGAGTCCGTCGAATTAGTCACAAGAAGCTGCACTCTAAATATGTCGATTTATAAATATGATTAAAAATGGATTTAGGATAAGTAAAATTAATTACTATTTATATATAAAATAACTAATAAACTTTTAATAAGACGAAAATAGAAGAACTCGTGAATGGTGTAAGTGATAGATATCTTGCAGTTGTTGCACAAAATGTTTCCATCAACATTATGCATTTTTTTCATTCATGAATTGAATGAATCATAGAACCAATTGTGAGTTGTTTGAATATTTTTATGGGGATGGAAATCAAGCACTTTGTATTCAATCCAACATTGAGAATAATGTAGATAATGAATTTTTACCATACTATACTGGTATATCCAGATTACTAAAGTGCATAATTTAAATTTTGAATTTTCTGTATACTACATACCAGATCACAATTCTTGACTTCAGATATTGATTTTTTTATTTTCCCAATATAGAAATGGTGTAGAGGAAGAAGATGGTTTTGATGGAGATGGAATTTGATTCTCCGATTCCATTATGAACGTACATCTAAATATTTAAAAATTCAACTCAAATGTCAAACACAATGTGTACATCTATCATATAGTAAAAATTGTACATCATATTCAAAAATCAAAATTAAATCAAGTATCTACATCACCTTTTTCTAAATGATTCCACATCATAAATATCATGATTGAAAAGGATTTTGGTCGCATTAATCGAAGTTGTATGTATTAGAGAGTCTGAAAACAGTTTTCGAATGATATCAGTTGGAATACTGGTTTAAAATTTTTAAAAGCATTGAATAAACGAGAGGGTAATAAGGCATTGTGTTATTAGAGAGCATACTATTCAATTTCTTAACTCTGAAAAGTTTCAACATTAAAACAGTTGATGAACCGATAATTTCTTACAAGTAAGATGACATCTGGTTAGCATAGTCACCCCATAAACTGCATTTAAGTTGTAACCCACTACAGAAAAATATGTACTGCCTAATGTTCAATATAAACAGCGGGTCAGAGATACTAAAAGGCTGTAATGACTAAACATTCATCATATAAGACAATTTTCATCTTCAAATTGGAATTACCCAATGCATTAAGTGGATGTGAGCAAACAAAATATCCAATAATTTCTAAAATAGATAATAAACAAGAAAAGGTTCTTTATTGTAAGCTTCAAAGAGTTGAAAGTAATCCATAAAATTATGTATTGCTCAAGAGAGAATATTTAGAAACATTCATAAAATGTTACAGAAATATCAATAAACATTTACCTATTAATGGTTGGTCTGGAACCCTTCTATGAATTACGTATTCAAAGGATGTAAAATCAGAACATAAATGTGATAGAGGTGCATCACATGGACGGACATGCGTTGTTGATGTGAATAGTACTTAACGTGTATGTTTTGTTCCTAAGTAGGTACCTTGATTAGAAGCTATCTACAAGTTCTGTATGAAATAGCACATCCCTTCATGAAATATATATTTTTAACTTATATTGAATTTGACACCCAGTAATAGTACAATGTATCTTCACTTTCGGCAGAAATAAATTTCTTATAATGTCAAAAATTTAAAGACATATAAATCAACATGACAAATATGTGCTATACATAAAATAAGAAGAGAAATGAAATAGAAGAAAGATAATATGAATTCTATTTTTATTTTTAATTCACCTGTAAATATCCATGAATCAGATCAATCGCAACTACATCATTGGAGTACCTGGATGATGTGTTGCACCACAAATTCATGATACGCAATTTTATCGTCAATGTATCATCGGTATCAGGTGTGATATCATCCAAAAGGGTAATTGATCAAGAAATTTTGGTAAAAATGTGTTGTTTTAATTTTTTTACGAACAGATCAAATTCAGAAACATTGAGATTCATAAAATCATACATAAAAATTTTGAGCAGAACCAAAATTTGAAAATTTAACATATAATTTAACATATACCTAACAAAATCTATGAAATATTTATTTGTAGACATTATTTTTTTGATGATTCACAAGTTTTGGGATTATTATCACCAACTACTATTTTAAAACCTAATGGTGATGTGACTCCATATAGAGAAACATATAATTGACCATAACAAAACACAGGTTTTCAAAGATACAACCCAACATAAGATAGTGATTTTCCTTTACTTTTGTTAATAGTCCTAGCATAAGAAACAGTCAAAGGTTATTGTCTTCTTTGTAGTTTGAAAGGCCATTGACAGTCGGTGTGTGTCATATTTAATATTGGAATGAAAGAAAGATGTCTTGAATTATATCCATATAGAATTCTTGCTCCGATGAAATGATCACCCAAGTGGGTAACAATCATGAGAGCCCCATTACATAATCCCACAGACTGATCTATATTTCTAAGCAACATGACAGGAACCCCAATTTTGAGTGTAATTTTATGGGAATCCATCCCTGAAACATTAATACAATTTAACATATCATATGTGTAAATGTTTTCTGGCCTATCATTATCAAAACATGCATCAGAAACTTAATCAGATTTGAAATAATATTTGCATACAGAATACGTGAAGGACATCATGTACGCATTTACTTCTTCAAAAATATCCCAAGTTGGAGCTAATATGGCATGTTCTTTATGATAAATAACATCATCGTGGTTACCCATGATGTTGGGATAATTATGTTCATCAACTTCTAAAATAGGATCTTTAGTCTAAGCAAGATGATATTCAGATGAAATTGTAATTATAGTTTAACCATAATTTGGTTCTGTAATGCGACCTTCACCAATATCTAAAGTCCATTTGGAAAATTCAAGAACCTCTTCTGAAATTGTACAAGAAATGGAATGCAATCTCATGTTCGTTGTCATTGTTAGAAAATGACAATGTTTCCACAAGTATGAAGAAGCTATACTTGAAGATGCTATTTCATTTCTATTACCACCTGGTATGCCATGCAGTATTTTCCTGAAATCTCCACCCAACACAACTGTTATTCCACCGAATGGATATTTTGAAGCATTTTCATTTTTTATCTACATCATATCTTTTTAAGTATAGTCAAGAGCTTCAAAAGAATGCTCATGAATCATTGGTGCCTCATCCCAAATAATAATCTTTGTTAACTGTACAAGATGTGCGACATCACTTCCTTGTTTAATATTACAAATAGTGTTTTCATAAATAGAAATTGGAATTCGAAATTTTGAATGTGTTTTCCTCCTACCAGGTAGCAGTAATGATGCAATTCCACTGGATACAACTATTGTTGAGTCCATATGGGTTTCCTTATGTCTTTTCCATTCTTTCATATTTCGGGGAGATTGTTGTGTCAATAAGATTCCTTATGACTTGACCATTCCTTATTGTTTTCAAAATCACAAACACCTTATCTCATGGAAAATCTCATTTTACCCTAAGTTTTACTTCTACAATGAATAAATTTCCTTCCCCAAGGAAATTTATCCTTATCGTGTTTTTCATTGTTCATTACCTTGTCTAAGTGTAAAAATTGATTTAATATCTAAATCCTCATAATCATATAATACTTAGATAAAGAGCATTCTGTTTTCAGAATTGGAATTCTGACTCCTAATTCTCAGAATTCTGGTTCCGAACATTTCTGAATTCTGACTATGAATTCCCATAATTCTGGTTCCAAACTTTTCTATGTTCTGGCTCAAAGTTCTCTGAATTTAGACTCCATAATCATCTGAGTTCTGACGCCGAGTTCTATGAATTCATACTCAAAAATCTTTTGAGTTCTGACTCTGAGTTCTCTGAATTTAGAATCGTAACTCTTCTGAGTTCTCACTCTGAATTCTCATGAATTTTGACTCCGAACATTGTCTGTTCAGAGTCCGAATTCTCATGAACTCTAATTCCGAAAATTTGTATGTTTAGGTTCAGAATTCTTGTGAACCTAGATTCCAAATTTCCTTGAAATTCAGACTCTATAATTCTAAAGAGTTCAGGTTCTAAATTCCTTAGAAAAATGAATCTAAATATCCTTGTATTAGAGACTCCAAATTCTTTTTTTTGTAAGACATAGAACTTTTATTTTCTTACATTCTGAATATTGTATTTTGGTTATGTAACAATATTTTTTATTAAACTTGTTTTTTTTATAAAATGATTTCGTACATTCAGTTACTACTAACCATTTATTGAGTGACACTTGTATAGGTGGATCCAAAATTCAATGAAAAATATGATCGTTTTAGTAGGGAGATGACCATTGGAGTTCTGCCTATAAATAGAAGCTCATTTGAATGAGCTCAATGCTTTTGGACAACTTTTGATCTGAAGTGAAGTCTAGAGAGAGATAATCTCATGCTTAGTGCATACTAAAAATCATTTTCAGATTTTTTTTTGCGACTCCGAATGTTGCTGATTACATTCGAGGACTTCCGGGGATAGGAAGACAGAGGTGCCGACTACCTTGAAGTTGATGGCTTCCTTACTGTGGAAGAAAGAGGTGCTGACTACCTTAAAGTTGAGGGCTAGCAGGGATAGAAATACAGACTCTGATCTTCTTATCGAGGGTTTACCCTGGTGTGGTTAAGACAGACTTCCGTGAATGTATAAATCAAGGGACCTTTATCCAAGTTTTTTGGATACCCTTCTCTTTGGGTTAAAATATTTACTACTCGTTACTTGTTTTGTTACAGGTTTTCCGATGCATTTTATTTGATGAGGAAAGTATAACTATCTTATACTTCCTTATACCTGTACTATGATTTAGTAAGATTATATATGCTTTAAGGTAGAGTCATTATATTTGTAAATTTCATTAAGTTTCATTTCCCAGAACCATCTTTTCAGAATCACTTTCTAGGAATCATATATCCAAAATCTAGTAAGAGTGTAGAACTAGAGGTTTTGTGAATTACCTTGCTTAACGTTGTTAAACATAACCATTTTTAAATGTTCCAATGCATTTTTGAAGTATAAAATTCTCCCCCCTCTTGTATTTTGAGCATCATTAGATACTTAATTCAGTATCTATATTATTTGGATCCTACATTTGTTATTATAGATTATATCATACTCCACATACCATTTCAAAAATTGGTATCAATGCGTTGGATTAATTTGAAATAATCTCAAGATTAGAATCAGAAGGGAATTTATCCTATTCTTAATCTTAGAAGGAGTTTTTCAGACTCATAATGTTCAGATTCAGTTTTTCTTAGAGATACTTTTTTTGAATAATTTTCCTTGTTAACAAACTTTTTCTATTAACCAGTTTGTGTGGGAACAGATTTTCTTTAAGATGGAAGGAATCTATGTTAGTTCCATAGACAGTATCAACCCAACAAGACCACCTATTTTTTGATGGGAATGATTATGAATATTGGAGAGATCACATTAAGACATTCCTTATTAATACTGGAGTGCACAACATAGTTATGCTTACTGGAGGATATAAAATCCCTAACAATGAAGTTAGTACTTTCAAAAATAAAGAAAATAACCAATATCAACTGAATTATAAGGTATACAATACTTTTCTTGGTTCCATGACTAGAAATACATATAGCCAAATTTCATCTTGTGAAGTAGAAAATTTTTTATTCAAGAAACTTGAAGTTTCTCACTTTGGAGATTTCAAAGTTATTGAAACTATAAGAGCCATACTCAGAGCTGAATATCATGGTTTCTTATTTCCTTATGGAGAACCCATATGAAAGGTGAAACAAATGTTCATGACTATTGTTAATAGTTTATAATCCATGGGATTGAAATGATTAGATGGTTAAGCCCTTGTTGATAAGATCATAGACATTAATCCTAATGAGTGGGAATCCAAGAGGATAGCTATTGATGAGAAGAGAAAGGTTACTCATATTTCTCTTGATTAACTTTTTGGAACTCTTCTTTAACATTAAACTAGAATGAAGAGAGATACTGATAACATAAATAAGATGAATGGGAATGGAAGTGTTTCTTTTACTACAACTTCAAATCAAATGAAATCCAATACTATTGATAGAGTTACTATATCCTAATCCATGAAGAGTGTTATCCAATCCAAATCCAGTGGAAGTGAATCTTTAGAGAATGAATTTTCCAATATTTCCCTAAGGATGAACAAGATTGTTGGATAGAAGAACATTCAATCCAAATATAAGAAGGAAAGGAAAGATAAGAAATATTCAGAATTTACTTGTTATGAATTCAAGAGTGCTGGACATATAAGACCTAATTGTCATATGCATAAGAGAAAGGAAAGAAAGGAAAATAATTCGGAGAGAAACATAAACAATTACTATGAAGATAAAGCGAATAATGTCCTGAAAACAAATGACACCTGGAGTCCCAGTGGTGGAGACTCTTTAGATGAATCATCAGGTTACGAATCTTCTGGACAGAATAATATTGGTCTAATAGCCAGACTACCTATTGAAACTCATTGCTTAATGGATAAGGTACAAAATGATGAATCAATGACCAATGTTTCATTGAATTAAAACTATAGTGATAATAAATACTATAACTCTTCGGATGAAGAATCATCTTCTGCTGAAGATAATACTTTACCTACCTATGAAGAAGTTTCTATGTTTTCCAAACTCCTTTGGATTGAGAAATAAAAACCCATGAAAAAAGATTCATAAGGAAAATTCTAGAAATACTATTCTAACTAAGGAAATATCTGATCTTTCTAAATATCTTGATAAGAAAAATTTGATTTTGAAAGTATTTTAAAAAATCAAGAGGAAGTAAATTCTGAGAAGGATAAACGTTATAAGGATCTAGAAAACATAATTTATATGAAAAAAATTTTCAAGCCTAACTCTAGTTTAAAATAAAATGTTTTGGAAGACAAGAACTTAGTTATAAAACAAAAATCCGAAATTTTTCTCCTTGAGGAAGTGTTTTTCAAACTTTACCTTAGGTAAGGAACATTTTGATAAAATATATTCTCAAATCTGACCACTATGGAAGAATTCTGGATTTGGTTATACTAGTTCTAAACCAGTTTTTAGTAATAATTTTTTTGTTCCACAAAGTGCTCTTTTCTACACTAAGTGTTAATGTGGTGGGAATTGGGCAAGAAATTGGTCATTAAACAGAACTCAATCTTTAGGATTTCATAAAGACTATTTTTCTAAGATAATGTGGGTGCCTAATATTTCGCTTTCTGAAATTTTCGCATCCACGAATGTTTGGATTCTGGAAGTCTAACTCTTTTGTTTTCTGGAAAATAGAGAGAGTACCAAAAAAAATACTTGTTACATGGATAGTGGATGTTCCCTGCTTATGGATGGTAACAAAAACTACATTGAAATGATTATCATGTCAAAAGGTGTAAAAGTAACTTTCGGAGATAATGCTCAGGGAAACATTATTGGTATAGGTAACATAGTTCTTCTTGGAAAAACATCCATTTCAAATGCTTTTTTGTTTAATGGTCTTAAGCACAAACTCATTAGCTTAAGCCAATTGTGTGATGAAGGTTACCTTGTGAATTTTAGGAATGAAAAGTTCTTAGTACACAATTCCAAGGAAGAGTTTATTCTTTCTGCCCATAGGCAAGAGAATTTAGACACACCTTTCCACTACTGAAAGTAAATATGTAGCAGATGGTAGTTGTTGTGATCATATGTTGTCGATGCAACACACACTCACAGACTATGGTATGAATTTTACCAAAACACAAATTTTATGTGACAATACAAGTTCCATTTCCCTTAGTAAACCCCTGAACATCACTCTCGTGAAAAACACATAGATATTAGGCATCACTTTCTTAGCGATCACACACAAAAAGAAGATATCATTCTTCAAATTATCGGAATGCAAGATCATATTGCTGATATTTTTACAAAATCATTACCCTCCTATAGATTTGAATACATTAAACAGAAGATATGAATGATAACCATAAGGTAATCCTCCTAATTAAGTTTCTGTTGAAGCCAATCTCATTACAGTAATAAAATCCTTTTTATAGGGGGAGTACATTTGATTGTAAGTTTTCAAAAAAAAATTGTAATGATGTTTTCAAAAAAAATTTGTAATGATGTTTTCAAAAAGAATTCATAATGATGTTTTCAAGTAAATTTTTTACATATGTTTAAAAAAAAATTCATAATGATATTTTTTAAAAAAAAATAATGAAGTTTTCAAAATAAATACGTATTGAAGTTTTCAAAAAAACATTGTAAAAAGTTTTCAAATTTTTTCATAATGAAGTTTTCAAAATTTTCATAATGATGATTTTCATACATGAAATTTTCGTAATGAAGATTTTCATACTTGAAATTTTCGTAATGAAGATTTTCATACATGAAATTTTCTTAATGAAGACTTCCGTACTTGAAATTTTCAAAATGGAGGTTTTCGTATTTTTTTTGGAATCCAATGCTCTTCAAGAAGATTATTACCCATTACGAATAATGTTCCATGCAATCCGAACATTATGAATTCTTACTTATGGTTTCTTAGTCATCATTTACTTGCTTTTATTTTCTTTTGTGTTTTAAATTTTTTGAGATTCTAGTTTCCTTAAATCCGATTGATTTCCTTTAAAACATCAAAAGATCATATCCTACCAAATTTTTCTTGTGGCTATCATTCAAACCGTCAGATATAATCAAAATATTTCTCAACCAATGGATAGTCTTTGGATGTTCGATTGTCGCGTCTAACAACTATATGAAGTACCCTCGAATGGTTGTTCCACATCGGTTTTCAAGCTTTTTCATGTCGAAGCTCTTACCCCATTTCAAAAGCTTGATCTGAGCCTCTAAAATATTTCTCAAATACGAATGTCTGGTGATGTTCCTTCTCAAGAGATGTCAACTATCAAGTCAATTTCGTAGTGGATGATTTATAGAGAGAGGCTGGTGCATCAGATTTTCCTCAACAAGTATATTCCATTATATCCAAGAACATCAGTTTGAATGGATAGGAAAGCATTTTCATATCAAAGAAAAGAGCTCAAGACTTGGTGTATTAGGATATTCTTATTGAGTTATATAAATCAGTGAGTTTCATTAATTAAGAAGGAAGAGAGAAGTTTTTATTTAAAATATATAGTAAGACGTAGGCTCTATCATATAAAAAGGTATCCGGTTTGGTTGGAGTTCCATTTGATGGAGAAGCTGAGTTCTGTTCCCATAAATTTCTGAATGAACAAGGATGTTTTGTCAATGTAAAATATATGGAGTGTATTAGACTATCAGATATCAAGACTGAAAATATTTATATCCTCTCTAAAAATAATCGGATCCTTGAATTGTGGGTTCAGGGATATATCGTTCTGATAAAAGGTGATAAGGACACCTTAAAAAAGAGTGACATGTTCATCCTACATATCTAAGTAAGATAAACATGATGAAGCATATTCTCATTAGGATTGAGAATACTAAGAATGGGAACTTGAAATCCCTGATTATCTTATACCCGACTATCCTCTCTATGTTAATTGTTTGGTGCCTAGAGTCTTTCAAATTCCCTTGCAATTCAAAGATGAGGAATTGAAAATTCATGCTAATTAGTGATGATACTCTGAAAAGGTTGAATGTTGGTTTTTCTAATGACTCAGAAGAATTCAATGACTTACTAGAAGAGGAAGCTGAAGCTATTCCGGAGGAACAAGAAGTTCCAAAACCATCGAAAAAAGGAGGAAAGAATATGAAGGTGAAGGAATTGGAAGAAGAAGAGAATACCCCTATAGCTAAGGAAGATCAATCCGCACCTCCAAATCCCAAGAAGAAGAAATCTTATTCGGATGAGATTATAGCCAAGTAGAAGGAAGATAAAAAGAGATAGATGGAAGGAGATCCACAGTTCGGCTTGGATCCTACTAAGTCCAAGGCCTTAAGAGAGAAGACAACAAATGAGCATGAGAAGCAATCCTAGGAAAATAAGTTAAAGAAGAAGATGTCTGAGACTGAGATTGTGAAATCCTTTCTAAGTGATACTGAAATCGCATCCAAGAATATTCCGGTACCAGAATCCTTCCTGGTAGAACCCATACCTGAAAATCCAGGGAATAAGTTCACGACTCTAGAAAAATCACAAGGGAAAGTTATTGAATATAAAAAAGTGGTGGAAGAAGTGAAAGAAGAAGAAAGTAGTGGTGATACAAAGGACATGATTATGCAAATATAGGACTTTCATGAGATGTAAATCTCATCTGAGAGACTTTCAATCCGACCATCACAAGCAGAATCCTCCAAGAATTCTACACTTGGATTAGATGAAAAAACTAAAGATGAAGTTAATAAGCTCTCTGTAGAAGAATGTTATAATCATCCTTTCATTCATTCTGAAGATGTTGAGGCATGATCTAGGAAGGAGAAAGTAGGTGATGATAAGATTGTTCAGCTGTCTGACAGGGAACATAAATCTCCGGATGAGGAATCTATTCTGAGAACCGATAAGGGGAAACATGTGGTTGGGGAGACACCTACTAAAGTTGTTTCAAAGAAGAAGGAAGATGGTGGATCTTTGAAGAGGAATCTTGTTGAGATAGAGAAATATACCTCACCAAGAAAAGTATCGGACTCAAAATAATCCCCTCTTGGACATGATTTTGTAGTCCAATCCTTCAAAAAGCTGGTTGGCACAATTCCGATTTTCCCAATCATAGATTCCATATTCTAGATGCATCAACATACTTTGAACCAAAAATCGGATTCAGTATCCATGGTGATGGAAAAGTTTTTCAAGATGGAGGCAGACTTCAAATATTTCCATATCAACTATGAATCCCAAAAAATATTGTGCAAGAAAATGGTTAGCTGGTCAAAAAATATAGTTGAAGATTTGAGACTGCTTGATGAGTTTCAAGATGATGTTAATGACGGTTTTGATACTAAAGATGATAAAATAAATGATCTCATAACTAGCTTTGAGGAAAAGATAACTCTTGAGAAAAATACTCAGATTCAAGAGGTAAAATATTTAAATGGAAAGTTGTATTTTGTTGCCCAAAGTTGGATGTGGGAAAGGGATCTATGGATCATTATTGAAGAGAAGCTAGTGAAGAAAGATGAGTTGTTGAATACACAAGAAGAGGCTCTGAAGGCTCAAGAAGAAAAGATCAATGCCTTAGAAAAGAAAATAGAGGAAGACCACAAAGAGCTAAAGAAGCTGAGAACCATACTGAAGAAATTTATACCCAAGGAAAAACAACGAAAATAGATCCATTCCGATCTTTTGTTGTATTTTTTTCCTTGTACAAATTCTTCCTATCTTAATGAAATTTTGGTTGTTCATTTTGTTGGTTTCTTTCTACTAATATTTCAGGTACTATAATTTATTTTCCATTCCCTCAAATTCTATTTGAAAATCACAAAGGGGGAGAAAGGAAAATGAATACTAAGAAAAAAAGAAATATCCCAAAGTAAGGGGGAGTATATATGAGGGGAAGTTTTTATTACAAGGATTTCCTTACTCAAGATAATGAAAAATCTCATTCTGGAAGTGTATAATATGATCCTTATTGTTCCAATTCCTAAGGGGGAGTTAGTAATATTCATCTTTACCAATGTGATATGGTAGATAAGTTTTATTTTCAAATTCTAGAAAAATATTTTCTTAGTCCTTTTATTATTTTTCTTAAGGATGTTTGTGCTTTCCAAAAGGGGGGAGATTGTGGATACAATAAGGTTTTTCTTATGAATTTTACATTCCTTCATACTTTGGGGAGATTTTTGAGTCAATAAGGTTTCCTTATGACTTGACCATTATTTCTTGTTTTGAAAATCAAAAACACCTTATCTCAAGGCAAATATCATTTTACCCTGTGTTTTACTTCTATATAGAAAATTTTCATTCCCCATGGAAATTTATCTTTACCATGTTTTTCATTGTTCATTATCTTGTCTACGTGTAAAAATCAATTTCATATCTAAATCCTCAGAATCATATAATACTTATATAAAGAGCATTTTGTTTTTAGAATCCAAATTCTGACTCCAAATTCTCAGAATTCTAGATCCAAACATTTCTGATTTCTGACTTCGAATTCCCAAAATTCTAGTTCCGAAC
Source organism: Viscum album (assembly GCA_963277665.1). Lineage (NCBI taxonomy): Eukaryota > Viridiplantae > Streptophyta > Magnoliopsida > Santalales > Viscaceae > Viscum > Viscum album. The sequence goes on from OY728130.1 coordinate 305,428,711, forward strand.
ATTTCTATGTTCTTACTCCATGTTCTTTGAATTCAGAATCTAATATCTTCTGAGTTCTGACTCAGAGTTCTCTCAATTCAGACTCTAAACTATTCTGAGTTTGACTTTGAGTTCTTTGAATTCAGACTCTGAACTCCTCTGTGTTCTGACTCTGAATTCTCATGAATTCTGACTCCGAACATTGTTTGTTCATACATTGAATTCACATGAACTCTGACTCCAAACATTGTAAGTTCAGGTTCTGAATTTTTGTGAATCCATATTCCAAATTTCCATGAAATTTATACTCTATAATTCTAAAGAGTTCTGGTTCCAAATTCCTTATAAAATCGAATCCGAATATCTTTGTATTATAGACTCCAAATTCTTTTTTGGTTATACTCCGAAATTTTATTTCCTTAAATTATGAATATTGGATTTTGGTTATGTAGCCATATTTTTTATTACACTTGGTATTGTTATAAAACGATGTCGTGAATTCAGTTACTAACTAACCGTTGTTTGAGTGACACATGTACAGGTCCCTCCGAAATTCAAGGAAAAATATGACCCTTGGAGGAGGGAGCCGACTGTTGGAGATATGCCTATAAATAGGAGCTCATTTGAATGAGCTCAGTGCTTTTGGACAACTGTTGATCCGACGTTATTTCTAGAGAGAGATACTCTCATGCTTAGTGTGTACGGAAATTCTTGTTCAGATATGCTTTGTGTGACTCTGAATGTTGTTAGTTACATTCGAGGACTTCATGGGATAAAAAGGAAGAGGTGCCGACTACCTTGAATTTGGGGGCTTCCTTGGTGAAGAAGACAGAGGTTCCAACTACCTTGAAGTTGAGGGATTTCGGGGATAGCAAGACAGATAATGATCTTCATATCGAGGGCTTACCCTAGTGTGGGTAAGGCATACTTTCTTGAAAGTATAAATCAAGGGACCTTTATCCAAGGTTGTTGGATACCCATATCTTTGGGTTAAAAGACGTACTACTCGTTACATACTTTGTTACAAGTTTTCCGCTACATCTTATTTGATGAGGAAAGTATAACTTTCTAACAATTACTTATACTTATACTCTGATTTAGTATGATTCTATACTCTTTAAGGTAGAGTCGTTATCTTTGTAAATTTCATTATGTTTCATTTACCAGAACCATCTTTTCAGAATCACTTTCTCTGAATCATATTTCCAAAATCTATCATGTGTGTAGAACTAGATATTTTATTGATTTCCTTGTATAACCTTGTAAAACATAACCATTTTTAAAAGTTCCAAATTTATTTTTATATTATACAATTCAGAACCCCTTCTTGTATTTTGAGCATCATTAGATACTCAATTTAGTATCTATATTATTTAGATTCTTTATTTAGTTTTATAGAGTATATCATACTCCACATAACATCTCAACAACTTCCATCACAATATTACCTTCTGACCATAGTAAAGATGTCAATACCTTCAAATATATGTTTTACATGTGCCTCCATGACCATGAAATAAAAATAAACCTCCAGTGGATGTAGTTAACCAAGACATAATGGTAGTCATCACGCCATTCGGTTCATCAGTAAGCTTACTTTGCAAAGTCAGACACACATTCTGATGACTCTCTCTGTTATGATTTAGTTTATTAGAAACCAATTGATTTTGTTGAGAGACAATTTCAGAATCTGGAACAGGCATTGGTGGAAAATAATGAAGATATCTACCATTCCTCTATAGTAGTTTCTCTATTTCAAACAAAGCAACATCAGTTTTTGAAGATCCGTTAGTGTAAAATCTAAATGGAATCATGAAATATTGTTATTTAATTAGTACAATGTCTTCATATAGAAGTATATGTTACTGAATTAACAACTACATAGTTCACATTTTATAGATTGAGAAATTTGACAACATATACCTAGAATTTGTAGTCCATTTTGTTTCACATAAATAATTTCTTCACTGAGGATCTCCCATATTTCATGCCACACAATGCCTGGGTGAGACATATTGTTTGAGAACAAAATGTTGGAAAAGTTCTGTGCATATGCCATCCTGTAGCCCAAGTTGAATCCTACTTTTTTACTTCAATAAATTATCTGTCATCAGTAAGAAGTTCCAAAGCAGAACATGCTTCCCGAAAATTACCATGAATAATGTTGTTCACAGTTTTAATATTGTCAAAATAAATTGTGCATATTCTCTTTGTGAGCATTAATTGCAGGTAATATAGCTCTCCAGTTGTCAGTGGCACATAATAAAGTCTACCAATAATGAACCCCTACATTCGTGGAAACCATTTTTTCACGTTGGAGGAATACAAATCTAGTTGTAAATTCTGAGAATGTGAGAAATATTTCATCCTAGTAAGCAAAATTAGCTTAAAACCATGACGTAAGCATTGATTCAGAAATATTACTCTTACTCAACACATCCTCAATATGATCAGTGTCAGTGTACGTAACTCAATTTTGGCCTGGTAAATGAAAATGTAATCTTTCAATATAAGGATATCTAAAGTGGATATCATAGGAAAATATCCTCCCAGAGGCCTCACAAGGAGAGATGTATTGGGAATCATAATACATATTAATCTCATCGAAATTATTTCCTAACAGTGTTGTATTTTTAGTCTCATACAGAGCTATTGTTACACAATCATTACCTTTTCTAATATACTTAAACATATATTTGATGGAAGTAGATTGATTTCAAACTTAAATATTCAGATGAAATTGATACTTCATTAGTAAGAATGGATTATATGGTACAACAAACCGATTATCCAATGGGACACCTTTTTTCACGATCATGTTTCCATCATTTCTTTGTCGGTATAGAACCTACCCATCATCATCAACTGTTGTACTTTCAATAAGTTTTTTTGAAAATAATTTAGTAAATTTACCATTTTTCATACAATGAGATCTACGATTTTCATCACCATAAGGTCCATGCATCATAAACGTCTTAACATCCTCATGAAGGTTTGGGAAATCACCTTTATTTGGAACTTCAGTAGAAACACATTTGTCAATGCAGGAAGGAGTACCTATTTTTCTTTCTCTACATAAAAAATAGTAAAATGTGTATATGCTGCAGTCCACATTTCTGAAATTCCATTGTATGAACAACTGCTCCAAAATTAATGATATAAATGACACAATTCAACAACAGATTCATTAAATAGGATAAAGTATGTCATTTTCATTACTTTTTTATTAAAGTAGGTACCTTCTCATGACTTCCTAAAGAAACATATGTCCCATAAATCATTCATTAAATGGTAAACCTTAATATTGAAAATTATGGATAAAATGTGCGGACATTCTGAAGGGCGAAGATTGTTACATGATACGAATCTAGTTATTTCAGGCCATAGTGGATTGCATGTAAACGTTAAAACCCAATCTGGATATCCTGCCCAATTGCATATTGACATAGTATCCTGGTAATTTTGAATCATATATCTCGGACCACCATTAAATGTAGATGGTAAATTGATTCTCTTCTTACATGCATACCCGTCACAGTCACATCGAAGAAAAGAATTTTGCAACCTATTGTACAAATTGACCCTCAATCATTTTTGATTGAAGATAATGAAGGATAGACTCTAAGACTCTATCATTGTATAAGAATCAACAATAAATTGGTGTAACCGTCTTCTTGTATGTTGTAATATTGATGTATCACTCAAATGGAACTGCAAGTGAAAGAATAAGTATTCATGGACTGTTACATTCTGATCCTTTGTACATGTACCCATAGATGTAGATCTATGCAAAATGTTGTCAACAAATCCATCTTGACCATTTGTGAAAATAAGTGGATATTGCAATGAAAGGTACAAGGGATGATGCTCATCAATCTGCTGTAAATCACCACTTCTACTTTGAATGATAATATCTCCTTCACAGTATAGATGTTCAATGTCACTGACAATATGCATCGCAATCTCAGAAGTTGTAGGCAAGTTGTCCGTCGTTTCATCTGTTTGTCTTCTCTTAAGAAGGTGAAAATTTAAGTTTGCATGTTCTTGACTATCAATAACATCTTTTTCTCTTATGAAATGACGAGATAAATCATTGTTTAATGAATAATATTTTGTAAGTTGACAATAATATTATAATTGGGCACTGTGTTTGAATTTTCTCTATCATAACTACAAAGTGATTTAAATTATGAATGAAGTGAAAATATGATAATCGCATAAATGTGTTAACCTACATGTTAAATATTACCTAACATTCAGAATCTTGTTTTGAGACTCGTTCGCAGTATCATAATCATGTAGCTAGGAAAACCTAGGTGGTTTTCCCTCAATAGGACAAAAACTAATTATGCGATGGTAGTTTCTTCCATTCAATCTGAATATAATTGGATCTCTTCCATTATTGAATGATCTGTCAACCTTACTACCTATTGATGTGAATTCAAACATATAATTGTAAATATGAATATATTCTTGGAATAATCTTGCCTCCACAAAGTTTTGATTAAAGGCAAACGTTGGAAGGTTTGAAGGACAGGACAATAGTAATTGCAGCATTACCATGGGAATGTGAACCTATGAATACTTCAGAAATCCTCCAAGGGTCGTAGAAACCCATTCACCCTCGATTACCGTGGGTATGTGAACTCAAAATGGTGTGTTGATGTTACTGAAGGTTACATCACAAGGGTCTGGTGGCTCTAGTGGAGGCATCAGCTCGGGGCCGATGAATGGGCCAATGAGGGGGTTGCGAAGGATCAGGCTGGATTGGAAGGATTTTATCTGGCTCGGGGAATGGGAAATCCGAAAGATCTGGCGGGCCACACTGGTTTAAGAGGAGTGGTTCCCTTCGCGTATGGAGATGCTACATGGCTGGAGAGGCCATTCGCAAACCAGGGTGGTCCGTGGATTGATGGGAATCCCGTGAACTATGGTGGTCCTGGGCTTCGGGTTCAGCCCGCATACAAGGTTGGTACGCAGAGGGGTCCATGCGAGTAGTGGTGGGGGAGGTGCGTTGAATGCCCCCCACGAGTTGCAGATTGACCAAATCATCTGTAAACCGGGTTTTCGGTCATGGGTCACCGCAAAATGTGTCGCATGACAACATAGGCATCTCTTTCCCCACTCTATAAAAGGATATGGAGGGGTAAGAGGAAAGGAGATCGATCAGATTCGGGTGGAAGGATTTCAAAGGATGAAGCTTAGGATTTCGCAAATAGTGAAGTTCTAGTTCGCGAACGAGAACGGGTATGAAGTTGGAAACTAATTAATAAGGAACTGAAAACACATAACAACATGGTGAACCGCGAACATAAAATAACCAAGAAAAGAATATCGCGAAACATGGATCCTCCGCGGATGCACTCCATGCAGAACAGGGAGTTTATGCACCTTTTTCGATCTGTCGCACCGCATAGCACCCTCCTACACGTGTGGAGCCCCGACCAACGGACCTCCGACCGGTGTCACCCTTGTCCATCATTGCTCTCATGGACCCCTCTGCGTATCAACCTGGTACGCGGGCCAAACCCGAAGCCACAGACCACCCTCTTTCGCGAGATTCCCATCAGTCCACGGACCACCCTGGTCTGTGGATGACCTCTCCAGCCGCGTAGCACCTCCCAAAGCGAAGGGCACCACTCCTTTTACACCCATGTGTCCCAATAGATCTTTCGGAGTTCATATTCTATGAGCCAGATAAAATCCTTCCAATCTGGGATGATACATCGCAACCCACTCATTGTCCCATTAATCGGCCCCGAGCTGAGGCCTCCACCAGAGCCACCAAACCTGTGTGATGTAACCTTCAGGTGCATCATTGCGCCATTTTGAGTTCACATACCCACAGTAAGCGAGGGTGAAGGGGTTGCTCCAGCCCTTGAGCGGATTCTCATGCACCTCCGTACTTCCTTATGGCTAAATGCCAAGGAAAGGAAGGATGGGCATTGGTGACACTCCTTTATTTGGCCTCAAATCACTCTCCCATTGGGGATTTTCACCGCCAGACATCCCTTTTGGAGTAATCCCCACACCATCCTTTCCGGAAGGCAAAGACCCTGCACCTCTCAACAAAGAGGGTTCATTGCTTCGCTCCGTGACTTCTACCTTTCTTGAGCATCAGGAAGAAGGAGAGTCCAGCAGTACTGGACTTCTTCACCGCTCATCATCCATCTCCCCTTCCTTTGGAAAGGAGAAAGTGAGAGGTTATCCAAGTCTGTTGTATTCTCTTGTTTCTCACACCGAGCATGACTCACAAGGTCTTAGAGATGTGTGATGGTCGTGGTGCCCGCAAAACATCGGTCGACATCTGAACTACGAGGACTTTGATCCCTGTCTCCTAGGTATGGTGTGTAGAAAGCCTCAATGAGGTTAAAGCCCATCAACCGGTCATTCTAACCATCTTGATGTCGGTTCACCGCACCAACCCTGGGCAACCTAGAGTGTATTCCCATACTAATCTGAACTACATGGACTTTGATCCTTGTCTCCTAGGAAGGGTTCATAGGAAGCCTTTCCGAGGTTCAAGCCCAACACCCGGCCATTCCGACTTCCTTCACGGCGGTTCATCCTTTGTCCCGCATGACGTTAAACAGTACTAATGAACTACATGGATTATGATTTCTCTCTCGGGGATACATAAGAGGCCCGTACAATGGGTTTTATCCAAGTGCTCAAGTCATTATATGTCCCACTGGATGATAATAAACTCCAGAGTGCTCTGTTAAGAGGCTTTAAAATAGTTTCGTCCCAATGAGTCCAGACTCTGTGGGGTCATTAATCCAACGAGTGATGGTATACCTTGAGCATAAATGATTCCTAACCACTGCGTCCAGTTGACCATTTCCAACCAAGAGTAATCCATGGATACAATGCTTGGGTATAAACCAAATATTCTCGAACCTATGAATATGTCTTAAATATATAAGAGAGTCCTGGAATAGGCAATAATTCCCCCCAAAAGGGTGTGATGAGTCCGACTTCCCATCCACTCATCCAATGTGAGTACTTAAGCATCACTAGCAAAATCACCCAGCAAACGCCTACCATTGAAAAGCATCTCCGCGTATTGCTGGATATGGAAATGTTGGGCGTTTCGAGGCAAAAATGGTGCACCTGATATGGGTGATTAATAAGAATTCAATCTTATCTAATCAAATGTCGGGTAGAGCACGTTTCTCCCCCACGATCCTGTTGTGCGCCGCGAGACAAAAAATGGTGAACCCGTCGTGATTATTTAACCAATCATGATAGATTTAACCTAACCCCACTCTGTGACCCCTTATACTCACAAGAGGTCCAAGAAAGGTCATTAATTATGCACGGGGTCATGAGATGCTACTTTTACGGGTTTTCTGTTTGTATTTGTTAAAATATTTTACAAGTATCACTCAGAACTCCCTTCGATCCACTGGCGTCACAAAGGAACTCATAGGCATGTGCTTCAAACAAAGCAATGACCAGATATCCTCACCAATAGAGGACCTCGTCACCTGCCCAGCCTCGTCAATGCTGGGTACCAGATGCATTGATCCGAGAGTACCACTTAAATGGTACTCTCTAGATGGTGGAGGCGGCCATGCATGCCCTCCAAAATACTAGGAATCACCGGTCACCTACACAGTAGTGGCCACAAAAGAAGATCTAGATGGCCCCTATTCCCATCTCAAACCGTTTCAGGAGTCTATCCTCAGAACGAGACAATGCATACCTCCCTTATCTTTGGGAGGCATATGAGGTCGATGATGAGGACTTCATCCCCGATGAACGTGGGTTCCGCTTCAACGCCTCTACTGGAAGGCATTGTCCTGGTCACGCTGTGACTCAACATCCTCATGGTAAGGAGGATGTCGCCCCAAGGATCCAGGCCCACACTCCTCGAGCTCCAGCCCCTCGGACCACCCTACAAGGGTGGTAAGCATACTACCAGGGACCAGTCATCACCCTTGTCCCTAAGGAGGAGATCCACTTCCCAGTCATAGAGAAGCATCATGAACAATAATGTACACTTGTTCGGTCCTCCAAAGCCTTCCATCCATACATAGAGGAATCATATGAGCAGGCGCGCATCCCCTCTGGGCTTCATCAAGCCTGTCGCTCACATAGGACGACACCTACCCGGCAGGAACCTCTCCCTACCCAGGGTCGTGATGCCTACCAACCTGACGTGGTAGTGACCCAACGCCTATAGGACCAGCTCCTAGAATATGCTCTTGATGCCTAGCACCACGATGTAGGGGCGATCAGAAAATCCCGCCATCCAGATGTGGTGGTAATTAATAGGTGGGAACGTCTTTCTTCCAAAAAAGGCCACTGAGTCTATATGGTGGGAAACCAACTTATGCAGTGCCATATCCCTACAGATCCAAGTAAATTCCTCCATCCTGATGTGGTGGAAAATGGAGAGATAAATCATCACATACCGTCCCAGGGGAAGATTCGTTCACCTGCCCCGAAACGGGATAATTGTCACTACCCACTGACCACCGGTGGACCGGAGCAGGATATTCCTACTCCGATACCGGAATGGGCCTTAATTCCTGTTCCAGCTAAATATTTCTATCTAAATATCCATGAAATGATGGAGAAGCAGGTATTGATCCCAGATCATACCTTGCAGACTTTCCAGAATGTGATTTCATCAGTAGCAACAGCAAGGACTCGGGCATGTGAGGCCATCTCCCCAATTGAGGCGACTCATCTAAGAGACATGATAGCCGCCTCAGAGAAAATATGAATCCCTGCTTCCGCCCAGGAGGTTATTCAGCTATATTCCATGATACAAGGGCAACCAGATCGAGCAGCTTCACTCGTTCCAACTGGGGGACACCCGTCCATCATGGTGGATGCACCAGAGCAGACATATATTCCTGCTAAAAGTCAAGATGTTCGTCGGCGTATCCCAGAAACATCACAGGACCCAATTTGATAGGGACCCAATGGTGAAGGCTATTTTCAACAATAGACAGTCCCCACTGCCCACAAGAAAGCACCCCGAATGTACGAAGGTAGCCGAAAAATAAAGAGAAGGTTCATGAATCCGCTATGCTGGAAGCTGGGGTTCCCGATGCCGTTAAGCACATATCAAAGTCTCAGAACCCTTCCCACCTATTACCATATTATGGGAGTGGCAGTAGCATTTGCAAATGTCCTCCCCAAAATGTCTCTACCAGCTTCTCTGAAGGTCCTCCCCTGAGCACCTGCGGGGGCCTCCCCCATAGGCATATTACAATCAATCACAAGAGCTTCTCTTTTGATGCGAGTCATGGTAGCCCTCCGCGTGACCAGAAGATCGAGCAGCAAGAAGGCCCTCCACTTTCTGCGGTCCACCCTAAAGGTCCTCCCGGGGGTATACACTGCAAGAACTCTCCATGTAGTGGACTAATAGATTATGATAGTAGTTCTCACTATCATAGTCGCAACTGCAGAGGCCCTCCCCCCAGTGACGTCTCATCACGACAAGAAGGCCTTCCACTTGTCGTGGCCTGCCCTGAAGGTCCTCCTTAGGGGTTACGATGTAACGACACTCCACGCATCCGGTCATCAGTTCACAGTGGTAGTCCTCACCACCCTGATAAAGGAGGTCCTCCCCGTTGAGAGGTCAAGCAACGAGAAGGCCCTCCCCTAATTGGGGTACATTCTGAAGGCCCTCCCCAGGGTGTACCCCACAGATATTCTTCCTGCCGCAACTGTAATAGTAGTCCTCGCCATTGCATCAGCTGTGATGGTAGTCCTCGCCACCATGACCGCCATTGAAAAGGTCCTCCCCGTAGTGGACCCATGAAGAATGAAGGTCCTCCCCTTAGTCGTAGTGTGTCTTGATGGTCCTCCCCAGGATGCACATTGAACGTCAAACAATGATGGTCATCCTCACCATGATGGAAGTTGTTGCGAAGGCCCTCCCTGTAACAATGCTACGCAGCTAGAAGGTCCTCCCCTTGCTGCGACACGTCTTGGAGGTCCTCCCTAGGGTATGCACTACTAAATTCCTCTATGTAGTGAGGTGTCAAGCAGTAATGGTAGTCCTCTCCATTGCGGCCGCCATTGCAAAGGTCCTCCCCGCAATGACATATCATATCGACAAGAAGGTACTACCCCTACTGAATCAAGCATAGAAAGGCCATATTATGACGAGGCACTCAGAAGGAAGGGATTAAGCATGTCAGATTCCCAGCTAGTCACCAACGAAACCCTTCTTCAATTGGGAGACGTTCTGGGGCCATATTCATCTTCTGAACTGTCTCGTAATCACCCACATGATAATTTGATACCTACCGGTCCCAATGCCTCCGACAACACTATCAGTGAGAATCTTTGATGGGCTGACCATGTAGAGGAATCACTAGTGGTGGAGTATGCCGACATGTTTCACCTGAGGGAATGACTATCAAGGGATGATATACCAGTTATATTTTGGCCCATAGCCACCACTAAATTCGACATACCCAGAAATTTGTTAGAAGAATGCATTCATGACATTCCCTCCAATATATGGACAACTCTCCGCCTACTGTAATCAAGATTCATGCCCTACGATGGGTATGTAGACCATGTCAAGTCAATAGGAGACCTCCTGCGTCACACCGGCCTAGAAGCTCTTCCTTAGGCATGGAAACAGTGACTCGAGAGGTGTAAAGGAAACATTTAGATAGATTGCCTCTGGGCGCTGCACCAGATGTGCCACCTCATCGGTGAGGCTCTGATGGGAGTCCATATCAAGGGATGGGGGGAACATGGAGCTTTTCATTTCACTCCACTCCCCGCCCAGAAGAACCCGTTCGGCATAATGTCTTGCAACATCATCACGTCAAGATAGAAATCGAGTGGGGACCCTGTTCCGGAAATGAAACACACCCAACAGAGACAAGCCTTGAGTAAGTCCCAAAAGCTTCAGGCTCAATGGAAATAATCTATTCAAGAAATCCTGAATTAGGCCACCAAGAGCATATAACAGGCATCTCAACTAAGAGAGGCCAATCAACGGTCATTTCCTGCCTCCCCAGAAGGGATTGATTCACAGAATAACTCGGCATGAAACAAATTCCACCCTCAAATGGGGGAACGAAAGATCAGGTGGGTAGCGATAGTAGTAGCCACTACCGCAATCTAGGGTCAACCCTAGCCTGTAGGGCTGAGGGAATTTTTAACAACAAATGCCCCCGTAAGACTGATAATAATGGGAAGAGACTCAACGTCCAAGTAACAGAGCCAACCACATCCCTCAGGTCTGGGGGAATTATTACCACCTCAACAACAACCTCCCCCATGATAATCATTATTTTCTCATCTTGGGAGGATAGCCAGAAGAGGAGGTTCCTGCCCTATCTCGTCCTTTGAATCATCATCCCCTTCAAGAGGGAGGCATACTGTAAGGTCGCATCAAGGAACTCTCCGCGTCAACCTTCTTCATGGAGTCCAAAAGTGATCCCAGGACATGAATGGGAAGACCAGTAAAAGATGCGGGAGATCCTATTCCTATTTGGAAGAGGACATATTCTCTGCCCCGCGATATGCATCCATAAACACCGTAGAGGATAACCTCACAGGTAACACCGGGGATGGTGAAAATCCGGATGGATCAAGAGACGATTGTTCCAGTCAGGTTTTGACTCACAATGAACCACTAGGTATGCACACCCAGGACCAGAAGGGCCTCCCTAAATATGGACACCCCATAAGCTAACCTTCCACCTGCTTACCCTGCGAGCTTCCAATAAGGAAAAGAACAATGGACCGGTTACCCTTAACCCACCTCGTTCTCTCAATAAAAACGATCCACTTATGCTCGAAGAGAGGTTCGCTTGACAGGAAGAGGAAAATAAGGGATTGAAGAAACTCAACGCCGAGCTACTCCAGAGGAACCGTCGTATTGAAAGAACATCCCAAGAGGAGACACATCATACATTCCTAGTAAGAGCACCTCAAAAACCACGGTTTTCACCGGCAAATGAAGCACAATTAGGGCTCCCACCCAATGAGGCGCCCGGCCTTTCCAACTACCTAAATGTGGATCTAGATAAATACCAAGACTTCCCTCCACTAAAGATGCAACCGGAGCGAGTACGTCTGAACCGTCTGAAAGTGTCACAAATGGCACATCCACCCCTGGTGACGACTGAGATGGATTCTCAAGCAATTACATGGATTACACTAGCCTAAGACTGGGCCCAACAGGATGTAAACTAGGGTCTCACCAACACCATCGAGGCACTGACAGCTCGATTGGATGCAATGGAAGGTCGACGCACTCCGATAGCCAGAGTGGAAGCCCTACCCGGATTGGGTGTGCAGCACACCACCTCCACCCAATTTTGGGAGCCCTGTAATCCTTATTTACAATGGATCAGGTGATCAGGAACAAAATTTGATGCACTATGCATCTTATTGTGACCCTATGATGGGAACTCCAGAACAACAAGAAATAGTGAAACTCAGATGCTTCGTACGGACCTTGCAAGGATCTTCCTTCGTCTTGTATACGAGTATGCTAGACCAGTCAATAAAACGCTAGGAATACCATCGACACCAGTTCCTATTCCACTTCAGCTCAATGTTGCCTAAAACAACGGTCAACGACCTGAGGAACTACAGGCCCAGGGAGAACGAGGGCGTCTTAGATTTCATCGCTAGATGGAATGGTCTGACCTACTCTCTGACCATGCCAATGCCTCAAGATGAGAGGCTTTCCATATGCATCTATAATCACTGAGGTGAGTTCTGAACACTTATCATACCAGTGGAGTGCACCCATGACTTCCACTATCTCCTACCAATTGCCCAGAGAATTGATGACACCATGCAACAGACTAATATGAAGTCCCGAATAGCCTTGAAGGCTCCTGCAAAAAGGGAAGCTATATCTGAAGCGTCCACTGGAACGCTCAAGCCAACCCCTATGCCTGTTCCACTGCTCATTCCTCCACCAAATCATCAAGGACCCCCCTGTATATCAACGGCTGCCTCCACCTAAGCGGGACGATCAGAGAGGATCGAAGCCAAACCAGTTTGAGGAATGAAGACACAAAGCATACTCGTTCCGAGTGGACCAAGTCTGAGGCTACTTCATCGACGCCATGAATTGAAACTTGCTCCGCCTCTAGGAGCCAAGGAACCCCGAAGAAGTCGACCGTGATGATAATCCAGATTACTGTCCCTACCATAGAATGTTGGGGCATAATATTCGGGAATGATTCATATTCAATGACCTCCTGCAAAAGATGGTAGACTCCGGGAAAGTCGAACTATGATCACCCCCATCACTTGTGACATATATTTCTACCAATGACTCCAATAAGGGGATGGGTGGAAGAAAGTCACCAGCAAGAAGGGGCAGAATTTTGATGACTGGATTACTCAGAAGACTATCAATTGAGGCCAAGGTATACTCCGAGCTCAACTACAGTAGCCGGTGTTGTAGCCAACAACCCCTGATGTTGTAAAGATGACAATATCATCCTCACAACCCTCCACGAGTTGGTCATCCAAGCGTAATCAAAAAAGGAGGAAACAAGCGCATGAGGTGAAATCCACAACAAGGATGAAGTTAGCCTTGATAGTGGTGGATGTTATGCCCTCAAACATAGCACCACGTGCATCGACCCACCAAATGTTATCGTCAAGGGCAATAGACCGGGTTGACTTGTCAAAGGACGAGGATTCAATCTTTGGTTCGATCAACATCATCTATCTTATGTAATTGTTCCCTGATGAATGGTATGGTTATGAACCCGAGTTCCTGACATAAGGAGCTGGGATGAGGAATCACAAAGGCATGGGATACCAGGGGAGGCACAGTCGTCGCCGAAACCAACCCTACGGTTGTACCTCTTCCCAAACCGTCAATATCGCGAAGAACCATGGGAGAGTCCTTCAACAGACTCAGTAGGAGAAAGAATGTCCCTCTACCTCCACAAGTAGCCACTTTGGCCACGTTATTCTATAGTACCCATTAGAGGAGGAACAAGCGTCTAGCCTCCTAGTGCACACTAACAGACCGGTCGGGCCAAGTCTCCATAACGTGGGAACAATGTCGACATCCGACCCCTGCGGCCGGTCCCTCCTCGTCACATACTCCTTCTCCCAAAGGGCCTGATAAGTCTTCCCCACCAATGGAGAATCATTCGCCCCTGGAGCAGAAATATGATATCCTTAAGTAGATGGCATTGGTACCACCCAAACTGTCAATCCTAGATTCCAGGAGTTTGTCAGCTGACCTTAGGGAGGTTCTTATAGAAGCCTTGCTCAGCCCCCAAGAGTTTCAAGCTGAGGTAGTTGCCACTGAGATTTACCATACGGAGACTAGATTGGTTGAATGAAATGTGGTTATTTCCTTCACCGATCTAGATGAAGATGACATCATGCAAGGACACATCAAACCACTATATGTGTCCGACATACTAGATGATGTTGAGTTCCGCAATGTCTATATTGACAATGGCTATGGAGTTAACATCCTTACCCTACATAAACTCCATAAGTTTGGCTACATTGAGGGTGACTAATTACCCTCAGCCACAACTCTACTAGGTTACGACAAGAGCGAACAGAAGCCAATGGGACAAATTATGCTAAAGACCCATTTTGGCGACCTTGTGTCCTACTCAGAATTCCTGGTGGTCTGGCAGAACAAATCAATCAATACCCTGTTGGGAAGGCTGTGGCTCTATAAGCACATGGTCATTCCTTCATCCTACCACCAGTGTATTAAGTATTACATCAATGGGAAAAGTGGTACATTGCACGCCGAAAAGGCCCCTTTTGAGCTCTCCGAGTCACATTACAATGACGTCGGGTTCTATGAGGAAAATAAGAAGAAGCATTCGGTCGATGGTGTCGACTGGATCCCCACTCCAAATGGTCTGTAAATGTTTCCTGACGACCCCCTCAGACATCTTGGCAGAGACTACGTACTTCCAATCAACCATGTTGAGAGAAGGGGTTCATTTTCTGACACGCACTCAACTGTCCTCATGACATCGACCCTAATGGCCAAGCATGAAAATGAGGGAACGTCCTCCAACCCTCAATTTGGGGGTGAATACATGAGCGAGGACCCCCACAATGCCTCTCCTCTGAACTCCCAAGATCCCGATTCAAGAGCTCTCCCCTCGTAGGATCAAGAAGATGAGGATTTGGGAGAATAAGAGGAAGAAGATCTAAGGGATGAACCTACCATATCTGAGGAAGGTATCTCCACCACGGTGGACGAGCTCAGAGAAATAAACCTGGGTATCGAGGAAGACCTGAGGCCCACTCTTATTAGTGCATCCATGTCTGCTGAGGAGCACGAGGTATATACCACTTTCTTGGGGAAACATTGAGATTTTACTTCCTGTAATTACACAGAAATGCCAGGACTCGATCTCGAAGTGGTGATGCAACACCTATGTCTGGAAGGACACCACCAGGGCTATAAACAAGCCGCCAGAAAGTCACACCCCTCACATGCTGCCAAAATTGAAGTTGAAGTGGATAATCTCATTAAAGCAGGCTTCATTCGGGAGGTCCAGTACCCCATTTGGTTGGCCAACATCATCCATGTCAAGAAAGAAATGGAAATATCCTCGTTTTCATTAATTTCATAGATCTCAATCAGCATTGTCTGATTGATGATTTCACGGTCCCGATCACCGAGTTATTAATCGATGCAACAGCCGGGTATGAGGCTATATACTTCATGGACGGATTTTCTGGGTACAATCAAATCAGGATGGCCCGAGAAGATGATGAATCCACTGCCTTCAGGGCCCCTCAAAGAATATTGTGTTACAGGGTTATGCCCTTTGGTCTCATGAATGCTGGCGCCACATATTTGTGTGCCATGCATCGTATCCTTAAACCATTCCATGGGAGATTTGTTGACTGCTACATGGATGAAATGGTGGTAAAGTCCAGACAGTGCTCAGATCACCTGTCATACCTTAAGACCATCTTCAACAAACTTCGACAGCATAGCCTGAATATGAAACTCTTGAAATGTGCCTTCGGGTTTACCTCAGGGAAATTCCTTGGCTTCATCGTACGCCATCGTGGCATCAAAGTCGTCCCTGAAAAGACAAAGGCTATCATTGGCTTACCACCTCCCTACAATATCACCAAGTTGAGGGGATTCCAAGGACACCTGGCCTATATCATGTTGTTCATAGCCAACATGACAGGTAATTGTTTTCACTTTACTAGGTTAATGAAGAAGGGAGTCACGTACCATTGGACAGATAACTGCAAAGTGGCGTTCGTCAGCCTAAAGAAGTACCTCTTAACCCCACCAATTATCATGACCTCGGTTGAAGGAGGACATCTCATCCTATATGTGACGGCCCTAGAGCAGTCGTTGGGAGCCTTCCTCGCACAAAAGAATGACACCAGTAGTGAAAAAAGTCTCTATTACCTCAGTCGAACCATTATTGATGTTGAGACTCGATACTAAAACATCGATAAGAGTTTTTTGGTCTTGGAATTTACAGTATAAAAGTTGAAACATTATCTTCATCATCATGAAGTCCATTTGGCCTCTCATATTAACCCGCTCAAGTACATCCTTAGCCGCCCAATTCTGACCGGGTGCCTGTCCTAATGGGTAGTCATCCTGCAATAGTTCAATATCTGGTTTGTGCCTCAGAAAGCCATCAAGGGCCAAACATTAGTAGATTTTCGGGCAGAGCACCCTTCATCAGGGACAACCACACCGGACACTGATCTACCTGATGAAGACATCTTCTCATTTCAAGAGGAGTTCTCAGCATGGGAAATGTAATTCGACAGCGCATCCCGAAGTCCGACTATGAAGAAGATGGAAGATCCAAAATTTAACAAGGTTGGTTTGGGGATAATACTCATGTCTGCAGAAAAGGCAGTCATTCTATATTCCTTCCTTATGTCATAAGGATGTACAAAAAATTAAGTGGAGTATTAATCCCTCATTTCAGGCCTGCAGCTCGCACTCCAGGCACATGTACAACACCTTAAGGTAAATGGTGACTCGGAACTGGTCATCAGGCAAGTCAATGGTGACTATGCTATTAAAAAGGGGGAGCTGATTCCCCTGTTTGACCATGTCCTAGGGTTAATGGTATAATTCTCCAAAGAACCAACATTGGTCTATATTCCATGGTCTCAGAATTCCTAGGCCGATGCATTAGCTAATGCGGCCACAGCCCTAGTCGACCCACACAAGGATAAAAATTTATCAGTATTGCTCAACGTCGAATGGTCTTGCCTTTTGTTCAAACTAATATAGAATAAATCAATGAAGTCAGTCCTATACCTGAACCAAATGCTACTACCACTGGCTAGATGACCCCCATTGAAAACTACCTTCAACGGGGAGAACTTTAATCAGAAAGGGCTGAACCAGATCAAATACAGATAAGGGAAATCAACTTTGTCTTATATGGTGGCACGGGTCAGCAAGAGGTCCTCTAAAAATGAGGCCTCGACAGAGTTCTCATCAGATTCATCGATGGAGAAGAAAACTTTGTCATCATGACTAAAGTACATGCCAGAGTATGTGGGGCACATCATCTAGGGTCCAAGCTCTCCCATCAGGTTCGAAGAATTGGGTACTATTGGCCCATAGTGGCACGAGATTATGAGCACTTTACGGAAAAATGCCACTCATGCCAAATTCATGCCAACTTCATACAACAACCCCCAGAGTTACTTCATCAGGCCAGGTACTCCTGGACATTTTCCGTCTGGGGAATGGAAGTCATGGGACCATACCCTCCCACCACTGCCAAACTGCTGAAGTATATCTTCACGATAGCTGGCTTCTTTTCCAAATGGGCAGAAGTTATACCCCTTAAGGAAGTCATGGAAAGAATCATTTTTAGCTTTCTGAAAACTGATATCATCACCAGATTTGGTGTCCCTCATACTATACTGACAAATAATGGCCTCAACTTCTACTCTGCAGAATTAGAGAAACTATACCAAGAATATGGTATCAAGGCTAACCACTCATCCCGCTACCACGCAGTGGCCAACAGACATATAGAGGAATTCAACAAGACCATGTCCAACATTCTCCATAAAATGGTGGGAAAAGACAAGAAATTGTGGCCGAATAAACCCCTTCATGCATTGTGGGCTTATCTATCCACGATCTGCACTTCTACCCAGGCTACTCCATACTCATTAGTATACAGATCAAAAGCGGTCCTTCCCATTGAGCTCCAATTACCCTATATTTGCATTTCCGTTTGTGATCAATTATCCAACGATGAGAAATCAGAGAAGTGTATATGTGAATTGGAAAATCTCGACAAGAAGTGGGTGCACACATTTCACCATCTTGAAGTATATCATAACCGAATTGCACGATCTTTCAATAAAAAGGTTCGTCTTCGTTCTTTCTTGGATGGAGAATTGGTATTGGTCTTCCGGACCCCAATGATACCTAGAAAGAATCCTCCAAAGCTGGACCCCAAGTGGGAGGGACCATATGGTATACACAAGGTCTACTCCAACGGGGCATATGCCATGATCTCCATGGACGGGAAGTTCACTACCGCTCTTTCAAATGAAAGATTCCTGAAGAATTATTTTATATAGAAATCAAAAGCACCTTTCATCAGAGTTGCAGGACGTTAAACATCCAAGAACCCAACAATACAAACTCTATGATCCTAAACTAAGAGTATTTCATCCTTCCTGTCATAACTAAAAGAAGTTATCATCCGAGCTGCAGGATGTTAAACTGCCAAGCCCCCAACGGTCCAAATTCTATGATCCTAAAGTAAGAGTATTGCATCCTCACCGCACGATGTTAAACTGCACGGATTTTAGGGAACTATGTACGGCTTGATTCCTACCTTCGCAGGATATGTAGAAATGACAGGATCCCATATCCTAGCCCAGCCACTCCCAAATGGAATAAAATTAAAAAAATGTCCCCTTCCCCCGTGTACCGACCAGCCCTGCACGGGGTGTACTTATTTCATGGAACTACGTATGGCTTGATTACTACTTTCTCATGATATATAGCGACTCCAGCGTCCCCCATCCTGGCCCAGCCACCCCCGAATAAAAGTTAAAAATTCCCTCTCCCCCCGTGTACGGACCAGCCCTGCACGGGGTGTATTCTTCGTCCTTAATGCACAACGTTAAACTGCATGTATAAGGATAAAATCAAAAAATTCCCCTTCTCCCCCATTTATGGACTAAACCTCCATGGGGTGTATTGTATTTCATAGAACTATGTGTGGTTTGATTCCTGCCCTCGCAGGATACGTAATGACGCTAGGATTCTGTATCTTGGCCCAGCCACCCCCAAATGAGGTTTAAAAGAAAAAAAATTACTCTTTTCCCCCGTGTATGGACCAGACCCACACGGGGTGTATTGCCTTTCAGCGAACTACATGAGGCTTGATTATTTCCCTCGGAGGATACATAGTGACACCAGAATTCCACACCATGGCCAAGCCACCTCAAATGAAGCAAAAAATACACCCTTCCCTCGAACAGACCAGACCCGCACGAGGTGTATTCCCCAAAGAACTGTGTGAGGCTTGATTCCTACCATCGCGGGTTACGTAGTGACGTTAGGGTTCCAAATCTTGTCCCAGCTATTCTATTAAATAATGCTCTCTCCCCTGTGTACAAGCCAGACCTGCACGAGGTGTATTCTTCATCCTCCCCACATGACGTTACACTGCACGGATTTCAAAGAACTACATGATTCTAGATTCTTGCCCTCACGGGATATGTAGTGATTCCAGGGTCCCCCTGGCTCAGCCATCTGCAAATGAAAGTCAGAAATTCACTTTTCCTCATTCTATAGACTAACCCTTTGTGGGATGTTCCTCCTTCAGGGAACTACGTGTGGATTGATTTCTACCCTCGTAGGATGCGTAGTGACGTCAGGGTTTCCCATCCTGACCAAGCCATTACTTAGTGATGATTGTAAAAAAATACCCTCTTCCCCTGTGTACTGACCAGATCTACACAGGGTGTATTCCTCGTCCTCACCGCATGACGTTAACACTGCACAGACTTCATCCTCACTGCACGACGTTAAAACTACAGGGACATCATCCTCACTGAACGATGTTAAAACTCCACAGACATCATCACGAACCACCCATGATATATGGAGAAACGAGATGGAAATAATCCTTGATCATTTGGATGCATCCCCTCTATACATCAGAATCCATGACCCGGATAAATATGGATCTTCATAACCATTCACGGCCATCAGAAGTGGAAATTCATCGACCTGGGGACACATTTTCATGACTATGCATACCATTCCCTCAGCGTCTCTGCATATTGATAGCCCCTAGCCTGACTACCAAAGGAAATATTTCCTCAGGTGATACTCTTCCAAGATCTGTATGCTTACTGACCTCAGAGCCCCCATATCATATCTCCCAATCTAGAAATATATGGAGCAGTGGTTTACAAGTTCATCCCCTTTTTTTCAAATCCAAACGTTTCCAGGGTATCCCTACCCGGTTAGCCTATGTATCCGCCCGTGGTTTACATGACGACCTGCATCTACGAACATCAAGCTAGGGCTAGGGTACATTTACTCATCAGACAATTGTAGTGAAGATGTTTCTTGTATGCTTGGCCACCATTATCCCCAAATACCAAACTCTATATAGTGAGAATTCCCATATTTTCATAATCATTCATGGGAATCGGAAGTGGAAAGTCATCAACTCGGGGACACCTTTTCATGATTATGAATACCATGCCCTCAGTGGCTCTGCATATTGATAGCCCCTGGTCCATCTACCAAAAACAATATTTCCTCGGGCGGTAATCTTCCTAGCTCTATACGCTTACCAACCTTAGTGCCCCCACACCACATATACAGATCCGAGAAACCTTAGAGTTACAATTTCCAGCCTCCACACCCACCCTGTTCAGAGTATTTCAGAGCATGGTAACTTAGTTATCCTTCGAGTGACTACAACAATAATCAGCCAATGGTCTTATCTCTATGACCGCTAAACTAGGATTACTTCGTCCTTACCACACGGCGTTAAACTGCATGGAGTGGAGGTACACCCCCGAACACATGATAAATCAGTGTGGTGAGCTCTCTATGATTTAAAAGCAACTAGGGCCGAATATGCCTGACATGTCCAGATATTTTCTTACCAAATGACAACCTTTGTGGCCCGGAAAATTGTGGATCTTAATAACCATTCATGGCCATCGGATGTGTAACATTATCGACTCGTGGGAACCATTTCATGACTATTCATACCATTCCCTCAGCGGATCTGCATATTGATAGCCCCTGGCCCATCTACCAAAGGTATGATTTCCTCTGGTGATACTCTTCCTAGCTCCGTATGCTTACCGGCCTCAGAGCCCCCATATCATTTCTCCAGATCCAAGAACACCTGGAACCATGATTTACACCAATCAACCCCTCTCCAAGTCTTAGGCATGCCGAGATGTTAAAGCCCAGTTACATTCTGATCAATAGAGGCCTTTTCACCTACTTTCTTACCGCATGATGTTAAACTGCACGGAATATATTGGAGACTAGTCATAAAGCTGCAAAGACCAGGCATTAAACGTCTAGGAAAATTCCTCAAACTACAAGCATGTTTGCTGATTTAAAAAAAAATTTCCCCGTCCTCACTGCATGAAATTTAAACTGCATAGCATCGAAAAACCCCCGCCGTCCCGTCCTCGCTGTATGATGTTAAACTACACAAAATTTTTAAATAATGCTTCTTGTCTTTACTGCATGATGTTAAACTACATGGAATCCTTCCTTACCGCATGATGTTAAACTGCATGGTCAAACCTGTCATTGGTTAAGTAAGGAACGAAGGCTTTTCTCTATCCCTCAGTGCATGGGTCAGACCTGTACAAACCACCATCTCACACCAGCGTGAGAAGGGATGACTTCCCCATTCTCATGAAATTTATCTTCGATGTTTCTCCCATATCCAAGCACCCTATCCTCATAAACCATACTTTGTACTCAGAAAAAGCCGAACACTCATAAACCACCCCTGGTGGTTCCAGATATTGACTTCCCTGATATTGCTCGGCTATCAGAAAGATTCAATCATTAACCTTAGGATACCATTGCATGACTATGAATACCATGCCCTCAGCAGCTCTTCATATTGATCGCCCCTGGACCGTCTACCAATTCCAAGATTTCCTTAGCAAATTCTTCTCTCTGTATGCCTCTAGGCCCTTAAGCACCCATGTCCATCCCGTGATTCGGAAACCCTCTGAGATATAGTCTACCAGCCTCTTTCATGACCCTTACTGAATATGGTGGAATGTCTCTGATGAGATTACCGAGAACCAGGATAAGCCATTCCATTCTAGATAATGTCCCAGCTACATGACTTTAAACTGCGCCAAGCTCCAAACATCCTTTACACTAGATAAATTCGTAGGATTAGAACCCTGAGTCCACACTCTTGATTAATACAGATGTTCTAAAACTCTTCCAGAAGTCACACACCCTTTCCGAGCCACCCCGGGTGGTTTTCATAATACTCTAAGCCACCCGTGGTGGTGTACATAAGATGGACTTCCATGAAGTCCTCATTCCATCAGAAATAGAGAGTCATTGACATAAAGACATAATTGCACAACTATGCATAACATTCCCTCACTGGCTTTTCATATTGATCTCCCCTTACCCGTCTACCAAAGGTGATATTTCCTTAGGTGATGCTCTTCTTACCTCTGCACGCCGATACAACTCCCATGCCTTGAGGTATGCCCTGCATGTCATTCATATCTAAACATTTCCCCCCCACGTGCATCTAAATGGTATTGAGACATCTTTTAATCAACCAATCCTCATTGGGGTCCTCACCCCACCATATTTGGTTCAAGCTTTTCGACCTAAAACATCAGTAATGATAGTCTTGTCAGTGGGACATTAAACCACTTACAAAAAGAGGCGAAAATTTTGTTTGGCCGAAAACCTGAAAAGGGTGACCTAAGTAAAAGTCGAGCCCTTCCCGCTGGGTCCACAACAAATGGGCCCAAGAAAATTTAGGGTATTAATAGAAAATACAAAAGGTTTGGGGGGTTTTCTATAAAATCCAAGAAATAGTTGAACTGTTCTCGCTTATTCCCTTGGCTTAGGAAAACTTTAGAGCATTTTCCAATCACTCATTGATTTTCAGGACCACACTACATCTGAATGGACTCCTCTTCGTTCCTATCATCCCCCATTCTGATGGGGGCATTTGTAGGGTCCGGAAAAATCTGCAAAGGAGAGTAATAATACCCTTTAATTCAAGAGAGATTCAACCCAATTTCCTCCCAAAGAATTGGGGAAAAGTATAGAGAATACTAAAAGGATGGCACAAGATGAACATGTCTACAAACCGGTCCAATGATAATGGTACGCGGCCGTTTCCACGAAGCGCCCCCTCCATGGACCATTGTCATTCATGGAATAGAGGTGGGGATCCTCTGCGGGCGTGATGAAAGATGGGCGCTAACCCTGTCCACAATCACGAACCGCCCCAGCCGCAAAGCACGTCAACCGGCCTGGACCGTATCCGCTGTCTTTTGCAGAATGGAGGTGGAACCCTGCGTGGCCGCAAAGCACTCCCAGAGCTAGTTTAGTTTGCGGGGGAGGTGCGTTCAATTCCCCCCCCCCCCATGAGTTTTGGATTGACTAAGTCATCTATAAACCGGGTTTCCGGTCATGGGCTTCCGCAAAAGGTGCCACATGACCACATATGCTTTTGTTCCCCACTCTATAAAATGAGATAAGGGGGGAAGAGGAATAGACATCAATCAGATTTAGGAGGAATGATTTCGAAAGAAGGATCTTAGTATTTCGCAAACAGTAATGTTCCGGTTCGTGAACCAGAACACGTATGAAGCTGGAAATGAATTAATAAGGAACTAAAAATGCGTAACAAAATGGTGAAGTGCGAACGTAAAATAAAAAAGAAAAGAAGATCGCGAACCATGGCCCCTCCGTAGATGCACACCCTGTGCACGAGGGAGTTTATTCCCCTTTTCTGATCCGTCGCACCACGTTGCACCCTCATACGCAGGTGAAGCCCTAACCGACGAACCTCCGACCGACATCTCCCTTGGACGCCACTGATCCCATGGACCCCTCCGTGTACCATCCTGGTACGCGGGCCGAACTCGAAGCTATGGACCACCCTGGTTTGTGGGATTACCACCAGTCTGTGGACCACCCTGGTTTGCGGACAGCCTCTCCAGCCACATAGAGCCTTCCTACATGAAGGGTGCCACTCCTCTTACACCCGTGTGGCCCGCCAGATCCTTCGGAGTTCTCATTCCCCGATCCCGAAAAAATCCTTCCAATCCGGTCTGATCCTTCGCAACCCCCTCATTGGCGCATTCATCATCCCCAATCTGAGGCTTCCCCCCAAGCAACCGAACCCATTTTATGTAACCTTCAGGTGCATCAGCGTGCCATTTTGAGTTCACATGCCCACGTTAAGCGAGGTCTAAGGGGTTGATCTGGCCCTTGAGCGGATTCCCGAAGAATTCATGGGTTCACATTCCCACGGTAATGCTGAGTCTGAGCCCCGGAGCCCCGTTTTGCCTCTCTACTCACCATGATTGGGGACCACACATCCATTTCCCTTCAGCTCTGGTGGTGATCACCCCCCCCATTCTGGGAGTTAACGGGAAACCATCTTGGTGTAATCACTTATATTTTCTTGCCAGAGGTAGTTCCCATGAACCTCCGTACTTTCTTATGGATAAACTCCAAGGAAAGGCAGGATGAGCATCAACGCCCCTCCTTTAATCAGTCTCAAATCATTCTCACATTGGGGTTTGTCACCACCGGGCATCCCTTCTGGAGTTAGCCCCAAACCATCCTTGACGAAAGCCAATGACCCTGCTCCTTTCAAAACGTAGGGTTCATTTCACTGTTGTGAGACTTCTACACTCCTCGAACATTGGGAAGAAGGAGATTCTAGTGGTACTGGCCTTCTTCTCCACTCGTCGTCCGTCTCCCCTTCCCTTGGTAGAAAGAAAGTGTGAGGTTAGCCAAGTTTGATGCATTCTCTTGTTTCTCACACCGAGCATGACTCATGTGGGCTTATAGATTTGTGATGATCGTGGTGCCCTCACAACAATGGTGGACATCTAAACTACATGGAATTTGATCCCGCTCTCATAGGCATGGTATGTTAGAAGCCCCCCCAATGTTCAAGCCCAACAACCGGTCATTCCAACCATCTTCATGTCGGTTCACCGCACCAACCCTAGGCATCCTAGAGTGTAATCCCATACCAATCCGAACTATATGGACATTGATCCCAGTATCCTAGGAAGGGTATGTAGGAAGCCTCCCTGAGGTTCAAGCCCAACACCCAGCCGTTCCGACATCCTTCACGATGGTTCATCCTTTGTTTGGCATGAAGTTAAAATATACTACTGAACAATGTGGATTCTGATTCCTCTCGTGGGGATACGTAGGAGGCTCGTACCACGGGTTCGATCCAAGCGCTCAAGTCATTATCTATCGCCCATAGATGATAATAAACTCTAGAGTGCTCAGTTATGAGGATTTAAACCAGTGTCATCTCAATGATTCCAGACACCGCGGGGTCATTAATCCAACGAGGGATGGTAAACCTCAGGCATAAATGATTCTGAACCCCTATGTCCAGGTGACCATTGCCAACCAGGAGTAATCCATGGATACTATGCATGGGTATAAACCAAAGATTTGCAAACATATGAATACATATTAAATCAATAAGAGAGTCCCAGAATAGGCAATAATTTCCCCGTAAAAGGGTGCGATGAGCCCAACTTCCCATCTTCTCGACCAAAGAGAGTTCTTAAGAATCATTGGCCAAATCACCCAATGAACGCCTACCTTTGGAAAGAAGGTCCGCGTATTGATGGACATGGAACCATTGGGCATTTCAAGGAGAAAACAGTGCACCTGATATGGGTGAATAAGTAGAATTCAATCTTCTCTAATCAGCCGTCGAGTAGCGCATGTTTCTCCCCCACGATCCCATCGTGAGCTGCGAGACAACTGCATTTTATATTTCTCTCATCAAACCAAATGATAGAAACACAGAATTGGAAAAAATTAGAGGGATCTCCACTATTAAAATATTTTTCAGGTGAATAATGGTTAAATGAATGGTGTTAATAATCTTGCCATTATAAATTAAATAAAAATGAGATCACTTCAATAACATTATAGTAAAAGGTAAAAATAATATAGTGACATGCAAATGCCGCATGGTGAAGTAGTTGCATTCTTTCTGTAGTAGTATTTTAATTTATTTAGTAAGATAATTCATAAGAAATATCGGTAATGTAACAAATGATTATGTAGTAGGAAAAACCTGAATAGTCTATTCGATGAGTAATTCCAGCTTGATTTCACAAGTTGTTATATCTCTTTCTAAAGTGACATGACTCAATTTAGATGACACATCTTTTTGAAGTCTAAATTATGCATTCAAATTACATTGAAATACTTAAATAATAGATATATATATATATATAGATAAAATAAAATAATACATCAGGATTAGAATATACATCACACCTATGTTGAGAAAATAAGCTTCGTTACTAGTAGTTGAAGAAGTAAAACAGTATCTGTTTGAAACATAGTATGCAAAAAATTACACTATGTGATAATTTAAAATCATTTGAAGACATGATCTATACTTACTCTAATAATGAGTCAGGCAAACAGTAAGTGGGAATATTTCCCTCAGTCATTACAACAAGAAAATGTAATTCAAATTTAGTTTATCTGTTCAATACATATGAGACAAAACGTGCCATTTCTCAAAAAAATACACTAACAGAGTAGTTACTAAAGGGGTCATAACTTTCTTCGTTAGATTCAAATATATGCTTTCTCTTGCTACCGGATATAGATCTTGTTGATGAAGATCCACATCCATGATGATCTGTCAATGAAATTTAATCGTTGACAAACTATAAAATGTTATGACATAGTAAAATAAATATATATAATCATTGTTCTTTGATAGTGTAATATAACACACCATTCAAAGATAAAGGTGAAATGATATGCGTGATCCCCCTTTTGTGAATAGTTAGTACATGAACAAAATTGTAATGATTGGATGAAATTTATGATTGAAACGCTCAGATTCTTACATGAAGTACAGTTAATACTACTACTATAGCCTTTTCAGATGCTTGTTCTAACACTATTTGGCGATGAAAATCGTGAATATACAGCCACTATCAATTTAAATGGAGAATGAGTAAAGTAGATTACATTATTCACAATTAATATATTGATTTTATCTGAAAATTTTTGTAAAATGAAAATATACAAACCATTGGTAGGTATAGGTGAAAGTGGTATGCGTGCTCCTCTGATCATGTCCAAACTCAATTTCACTGAATCAAATTTTGTAGTAGAACAAAGTTGATGGTAGTCCATGGGTGATTTTCCCGTGAAGTTATGAACCTGTAATTCAGTATGTAAGTTTATGGAATGTTCTCAAGGAAATACAATACTGATCTACCTATTTTCCATTCTCTCATACGAAGTCACCTTTGTAACCTTGAATCTCTCGATGCTGATGGTGTCTGCATCTTTGTTTTGTTGTCTTTATGCTGAAATGTAATGTTTTATAATGCAAAAAAAATTTTTTTATTGGTACGTAGAATCAATTTAAAATATTCTAACAAGACAATTGACGGAGAATGCATGTTTTAATTCTATATGATATATCTTGTAAACATAAATAGGAAGTGTACTGTGATTTTACTGAACGAAACTTACACCAACATGAAAGAAGAATATATATATTATATAGAAATGACACATTTGAAAATAGCATATTCAATTAAAAAGAATGCAGTACAGTAACACATCTGCAAAAAAGTTCGAGGAATATTTATGCAGTGAAGATTGATGGAATATAGACTAGGTATTCTGTAAACCTGAATAAGAACTGTACTATGATTGCATTGAACCACAATTATACCAACATCAAATAAACATATATACATTACATAGAAAATATACAGCTAAATATCCTGATTAAATGTCACATAATGCAGTAAATGGAACTCATAGATATGTAGTGTAATGTGATTTAACTAAACAATAGTTATACTAACATGAAAGAAGCATTTATATATTGTACATAAATGAATCATTTGAAAATAGCATATCCAATTAAAAACAATGCAGTACGGGAGCACATCTACAAATCAGTTTGAATGAATACCTTCAATGGATATTGACAAATATATATGTAGTGAAGACAGATGAAATCGCGACTAAATTTTATGTAAACATGAATAAGAAATTTAATTTGATTTCAATGAACCACATTTATACGAACATCAAAGAAACATATATAGATTACATAGAAAAAATAAATTCATATCTTCAATTTTATTGTCACATAATGCAGTAAAAGTTACCCATAGTTATGTAGTGTACAGTTAGTTCACTAAATGACCCTAATAGAAAGGTTATAGAAACATCAAAGAAATAGAAACATCAAAGAAACAGATATAAATTAGTCAGATGTAATAGTAGGACTAAATATTCTGTAAACCTAATGAAGCACTATAGTGTGATTACAATGAACTACAATTATAGCACCATCCAAGAAACATATTTAAATTAGACACAAAATATACGAGCAAACCTGCAATTTGAATGTCACCTAATGCATTAAAAGGTACCCATGCATGGATTGCAGTTCCATACTGATGTGCGAAATGATTCAAAATAGACAAAAAAATACTGGAAGATTTCATTCAAACATCATATGTTAGAATGTAGGAATATATACATCTTTTCCATGATAGGACCTCTCGTCGAGAGAAATCAAACCTGGACGATGCAATAATGATTTCCTAGCGAAGAGGATGAGGACTGTTTGGTTGACCTTCTCCGAAGATAACTGGTAGGATGAAACCATTATATGGAGGTAAGAATAGACAGGGCGCAAGGCATCGAATGGCGTCGCGGGAGGTGCAACTGAAAAGTGGAAGACAATATCAAAGTTTGTTGTCAAAGTAGGTCGGTAGCTCAAATCACTAAATAATATTGGAAGAGGGGAGAGCGTACGGGTGGTAAGACTGGATGGAGTCACCAGAGCTATTAATGTAGAGAATAGGAATGTAGAAGGATGCCGGAAGAATGAACCATAATTCAGAGGGATGACGGGAGAGCGTACCGGGGGGAGGATGAGTGTGTCATGGGAGGGGGGATGGGAAATTGGATGGAATTAGAAGGGAAGGGGATGTTGAAGAAGGGGAAGGTTACACATAGGGTAATAGGAAACCTATTTTATTGTAGACAATATATTCCCAATGATTTCACACTTAACCAAGAATGATTCTATTCCCTAAAAACTAACTCAACCTAATAATGGATCTCCTATTAACTTGTTCCTTAAAAAATTACATGGATCATTTAACTTTGTTTCCCTAACCATTTGACGTCAAAATTTATGGATCAATTATTTTGGAATGACCTTAAAAGGTACAACATCCCTCTTAAAGTGTAACCAAATTACCTGGTTTCAAATTAGTTTAACAAATAATCAAATTAAATAATTGGTTTTATATGATCATTTGATGGCTATAAAATGTAGAATAAAACCCAAAACATATGAGATCTATCTTTAAGAAGTAATTCATAAATAATAGTATAAATGGAGTACCCAGTATTTAAAACATGCAT
Organism: Viscum album; assembly: GCA_963277665.1. Classification (NCBI taxonomy): domain Eukaryota; kingdom Viridiplantae; phylum Streptophyta; class Magnoliopsida; order Santalales; family Viscaceae; genus Viscum; species Viscum album. The sequence continues at coordinate 305,458,352 of OY728130.1, forward strand.
ATTCTTCCAAATTCTATTCATGGAGTGTCCATGAAGAATATCAAATAGAGAAGGGAAAAACCCTGGATACAACAGAATACATCAGAATAATGAATAAATGATCGTATTGTGAGGATACTAGATTTAAGATGGAGTGTTATTACCATCCCAAATTTGGATACATAGTTATCGAGAAGAGGATATTTTTAATATAGGCACAAACACCATTCATGCAATACCCCAATAAGAGGATGTCATCCTATTATATAGCCTAATACTAAGGATCCTCCAATTAATCATATAATTTTTTGGTAGTTATGATATAATTCATTTACAATTTTCATTGAATTAATGAATATACATTAATCAAATCATAAATAAATTTTAACTTCTAAAACTATTTAGGAGAAAATAATATATATATATATATTATTCATGCATCACATGCATGAAAAATAAATTCATCTAATTCATATAGGTTGTGTCAAAAATATATATAATAATATTATATATATATATATATATATATCTTTCTTTGTATGCATGTGTATAAGCATCTCATTTGTTTACAATTATGTGTCCAATGATCTCCCAGTGCTACTATAATCACATAAGTACATTGTGGAAATCATCACAAATTTTTGTGAATCCATAAAATCTCTTTTGAATATGGTTTCTCATCATGGACTCTTAATTTTCGACAAACACTTCTTTAAAAAAAATTATCCTTATCCAATGGCCAAACTCTGTGATCCTATGGGAATTTATAGTAATTATAAAAACTATGTAATCTCTATTTCATAGATGTATTTAAAGAGAATAATCTAAGAAAGAATCATTTCTACTCTATCTAAAAAGGGGTCTAGTTTGATCTCCATCAAACATACTCATACATCAGTATGATCATGGCCACCACAAGATACATCATATACATCTTATTTGTTCCAATATGATCCCTTTGTCTAGAAATTCATGTAACCACTATACATGAACCATTTTAATCTAGTATTAGACTCTAATTATTTCTTGATTCTATGAAAAAGAACTATAATGTTGATTAATACATCCCATGTCATTCATCTATATAATTATTACATCACATGTCACTTATTTTAGCAGTTGAACACTTTGTTTGTGAAAAAACTAATCATGGCCATGAAATATTTAAATCTAATGAAATTAAGGGCTCGATGTATTTAATTATCATACAATTGGAAAAATTCCACATTAATTGCACTCCAACCAATGATGTGATCAACAACATACACAATCACCCTCTGATTTTCTAATTTCATATGTTAAATTGTGTATGTTTTGTATTAAAGTATTAGGGTTTTTATTCTTGTTACATCTCAATCCTTTGTAAGAAGAATTAAAATTAAGAATAAATACCTAACTATATCTACGACCATATGACCATCCATGAGATATACATTAGTGGATCAGTACAATTAATATGTCTCTACATATTATCTCTTGAATACATTGTTCATATCTTGTACACAACTCTTTTTAATGAATAAAATATTATACTAACACCAACCATACTTCATTTTTACAACCCATAATATTCCATAATGATCATTTGTTAGGTATAAATACAATTAATACATTAAAGTTATATTCATATTTGATTTTTCATTTAAAATAAAATTTTATTAAGAATGAATAATTTATAATTAGATATTTCCTTTATTAAAATTACATTATATGTTTTCATAAAATTATACTAATCTATTAAGTGTTAAATATCACTAATTTCTATTTTACTCTCATGTTATTTCATTATTAATTGTTTTTGAACAATATATCCACATCTAATTCCAATCACCTCCCTATGTGACCAACTGATAACATATTCCCACTAACCTCTTAGTGGGAATAATTTTTTAAGAAATTTAGTTTGAATAATGGTGAAACATAGGAATCCTAATCCTTATGTTTATCTCATTAAAATACATTCAAGCTTTTTTACCTAATAACATCAAATATTATAATGTTATCATTTTTTCCTATAAGAAAATATTTATAAGAACATCACAATTATATATTAATCCATATATAAAAAACTAATTTCTTTAAATAAATGTTACCATTTGAATTTTTATGCAGCATATCCTGAACACTTTTAGGATAATGAGATATTCGATTATTTTTGTCAAACAAATTAAACAATTTACATTTCATTTTACCACCAAATCTAATACTCTATTTGGATAAAGTGGCATCCACTTCATTATTGAAACTATTGTAACTAATTACATTTCACATTATATCCACATCTTAAAATTTTTTAGGATATCCCAGTGGTATAATTATTGTATTATATGGTATAAACTTTTAGGTAGTATTGATGTTCACTTTTTTTTTGTAATTAAATTCAACAATGTACATATTTTTTGCATCATATATACTATGCTTATTCAGATTATTTAGTGCAGCATCTCTCAATCATAGAGTAGTGAAATTTTTTAGTTTATTGTGATATTCACTTTAACACAATATCTAAATACATATATTTATATTTTTCATTAATTCCATAAATATTAAATCTTTAGGATATAATGTAAATAATTATATAACATAAATATGTTACAATCACATATTTTTTAACTTTGGAATTATATTGGTTCAAACATACTCCCAAAAAAGTCTTTGGAATTTTATTATTTTTATAATATCCTTATAATATTCAATACAAACATTTTTGTGTTAGGAGATAACACTTATTTATTTTTAGTAGGAATATACAAGAAATGAAAAATTATTTCCATATCTCATTTTTTGTTTCCTATGTGGTTGGAATATATTCAATTTTATGGAATACTTTATGAAAATTTTCCATTAATGGGTGGAAAAAACATATTCCCACATATTTTAAGAAATATTTGTATAATCACTTTTATCCTGGATAAACACTTTTATCTATATCACATTCTTTAATCATGATAATCAAATTGAAAAACCAAAATACATGTCTATTTCATTGGTTATCTCAAACCTGATCATAAAAAATATTTATTTTCAAACATATTCTCTTATATTAGAAGATAAATGAGATGAATATAAACATGATTTACTTTAATTATTTGGAGATTGATAAAATCATTTATATTTACATCCTTGATATAGTACATATTTACATCATCTAATGAATATTATCTACATGATTAGTAAATTTTTCCAATTATTATGAATTCCAATATATTTAATTTTTTTAAAAATATACATTCCTAATCACATACCCATAAAAACAAGGAATTAATTTCTATAACATCCATACATGACACAAACATTCCATGGAGTTTTACAGACTCTTTCAAGTATGTATCGGATAATCTAATAATTGTAATTATTTTGATTCATTTTTAACAATTATAGGTTTTAATGACAATGGTCGGATTCATGAAGAATCATATTATAACTTTTCTAGTAAAATTTATTCTTCTGGTTTGAACACATACTTAGTTGTACTATGCATAAAGTACTAGAAAACAGTCACCATATTCCCAGATCTCATCACATTAATAATATGGGGTAAACATTCCATAAATTCATTCATTTTTTTGAACATTTCCACAAATGATAATAGTATGAATTATATATCAATAATAATATACATTAATCTCCCTTAATTCATTTTATAGAAATAAATCCAAATATATAGTGTTAATGTTATTAATGCAACAACACATTGGCTCCATTACTTGAGAGTCTTCATCAATCTCTACACATAAATTCTTTACCATCTTATAAAATTTATGTTTTATTAATATTCAATAAAATGTAATTCTCATATCATATATCAATTAGAATAATTGTAATTAATTTTATAATGAAATAATTTTACATAAACCTTGAGAAAATATCATTATCAATCATATTGAATATTATATGACACACATAATCATTTCGAGTATATGATATTAAAAGAAATCCTCCAATTTGACATCTAGTGCATCTGAAACCATAAATGAATCATCCAATTCTTCTATAAGAATATTGATTTTCTTGTCAATCAACATCAAAACACGGTTACTCAGGAATGATTTTTTCTGACACATAGAGTCTTTCTTTTTCTCGAGATTTTTTCTTTAGCAAACATTCTTAAGATTATCAAACATTAATATTCTCCATTCAATGAAAAATGTAAACATTATTTTTTAGACTATGATTTATTTAAAAATAATATATATTTTCATGATATGAATTTTATGAATTTTATTATTCATCATGTAATATTATTGAATATGATCCCACTAAAAATGATGACCCCTTGAATCCTATCCATTTAGTTAGAAAGTATATAAATTTTACAAATAAATATATAATATTTTATGTTTATAACATTACTAATCTATTTAGATAGATAATTATCCCAATCGTAAAAGTCATGATTCTTGGATAGTTTGGTGTAATGAGTTCACTCAACTATGTTCCTCCAGTAACCTAATCCAATATGGGTCTCCCCGCTAGTGTAACACAAATAAAATGAAATGAAAAAACTATCCAATGATGATATAGGGTAACCCATCATTATAACATCCCATCCAATAGTATAATACAATGATATTATGTTTTTTCATTACACAAGATAATCCAATGGAACTAGGAGTTACTATGACCAACTAGGTAGGATGATAAAGGCCATTCCAAATGTTTCTTTGTGTGGAATCATAGATTTGGTATTTTATGGGTTTTAGGATCATAAATTTAATATAAATTATATTAAAATTTATTAAATAACTATTCCATCATATTTAATCACCATCTTATCATTTTTTATTCCCTTGTGTATGCATGATTATATTATTTATCATTGGAATCCATATTCCAACAACCAAATTAATGTGTTCAAATGACATTTAAGTGTAAATATTTAGGCAAACAATATCTATTTTAATAACACAAAAAATAAATTCAGGTATGCTCAAATATATTTGATATTCATAAGGTACAAAAATGATTCATGTAAAAATATATTGTACAATTATTTTGACAAAATCCACATGAGTAATCATAGAGTGACATATAGCCAACCCCATTTAGTTTCCAGGCCATGGTAATCCTCCCAATGTGTAGGTGGACCAACCCAAGTCCCTCTACCCTATGGGACATTACTCAATATAGAATTTAATTAATGAAAAACTCCAACCCCTAATATGCATGTACAATTACCAGCAACTATTCGATAGATAAAAAATCTAAATACAAAGAGATTTCCTGGTAGATGAAAACAAAATTTTACGGTACAAAACTATAATGATATGAAAGTCTCAATACTATAAAAAAATGTTTCATATAAATTGGAATAGTCTATATTTATATTTCATAATGAATCTATTAAACATGAATACCATGGAATTTTAACAAATAAATAATAAATTTATTTAATTTCCATAAAATGATACATTTATAAACTAATCATAAATATATATTCATTATTAATAGTTTATGTCTTAATAAAAATATAAAAAATTTATACTCATTTGAATATTATCCCCTTAATATTATATATTAATTTGAATTTATAAGATATTTCATGAATTATAAGCATTTTATAATTAAATATTTATTTTATAAACATTTTATATAATTGAAATATTATATTTTATTATAACTTATCAAAAATGTGTCCATCACATCCTGTGATTTTGAATTGAACATTTTCATTCTCGATTGTATGGCACACCATTTAATTTTTTAATTTTATTTTCTAATATTAATATTTATTATTTTTGGAAAATGTTTCAAAACATTTATTTAAATAATTATAAAAAATTTATAAAAAATTTATAAATTTATAACATTCATATAAATTTAGATATGCCAAATTAACTTTTATTATCATTTATAATCACATTATAGAACATAAAAAATACAGAATATTCCTAAAAAAACATAACAATATTTTTACTAAATATACATTGTTTCCCTATATTTCCTAACAATATCTTCTTATTACCATTACAAATATTATTTCCATAAGTGTAAATGATGTTTTTAATAGATTGTAAAGAGGTAACATAAAGTTTACCTTTATGTATCCTGATTGGACACCACTATATAAAGGAAATATGTCGATTACATTTCCACATTTCTCTTGTGAAAAGGTATTTCCCTTATGAAATCCCATTTTTTATGTGTACGTTCAACGATTATATACTATGTAAAGGTAAACATTATGTAAATTTATTTAACTAACAAAAATAATAATTACCCTTACGTATGACCCTTTGAATAAGGGCACAACATTTGAACAACACATTAGAGTAATCGTAATTAAAGAAGCTTCGATTATATAGAACGCCTTCTTAGGGATACCACCAAATGGAAATTTCAAACCTATATTTATGTAGCACTAATAACTAATAAATAAGCAATACTTCCTTTACTAAAGTCACGATGAAAGGTTATATATTAGTTACCCTTATAAAGAACATCTTCATAATCGTATGAATTTTATTTAATTGACATGTATAAGGGTAAATCATATATACCATCATGTACCCTCATAAGGCTCTATAATAAATTTCTAGTTTTCCAAAAAATTATTTTTTCCATTTTCAATATAATACTAGTGTTTTTAGTATTTTAAATTCATGAATAAACTTCCTCTGATACCACTGATGGGGTTTGTATGACCATTTAATTACCACAAACATTGGATGAAAACAGAAAATATGGTAGATCTAGATTCAGGATATAATACATAAACAATACATTAAACATAGTATATGGTTTTCAAAATATGCATCAGTTCCATCATCCTACAATGGAGAGACATTGGGGTGTATCATCAGGAGTAGTGAATAAAACCACCCTGCCTCCTTGGGAATATAATTAACACTTGAATCCACAATCGTATAATGAGGATATTATATTTCCAAGTTTTTTATAGAGCCATCTAAAAATAATATAAACAGTTCTTAAGGATAAGAGAGTTTTATTTGGGGTTTATACGCATTGCATGTAATGACCCGCTAATTATAATTAGTTTGAGAATACAAAAAATCATTTCTTCGCCTTACGTGACATCTACAAGATTGCAAAATCTAGAAATTAATGCTGAAGGCTTTCAAATACAAGTGGGCGATGATTTACCCATTATTAATAACACCACTAAAAAAACATACAATAATAAAACAATTCACTAAATGACGCATGAACAAAATCAAGACAACACCAGTACTTGTTCATATCAAAACCACTCCAAAGTGTTCAATAGAGGAAGACCAATAAATTTTAAAAGTAAATAGAGAAATAAAAACTAAATAATCCCAAAAGGACACATTATTACATGATCTACATGCTCTATGATCCAAAACCATTCAACAACCCATGTATCACAAGGTGGTGCTAAAAACATGAGATACTTTACCTTTTCCCATGTCCCGAAAGATATAACCTACAGAAAAACCAATGTTCCAAATCAGGGGTGATTATAAAAATCATTATGTATTCTTGAATGACTTAACTACTCATGACACCAGGATAGAAGAGTTAGAAATAGTTATATAAGACAGTTTATATAAAACAATTTCTCAAAATAGTTTATTAATAAATATTTACATGTTTACAAAACCATTAATATCCAAGCATGTTATTGAAATTGAATGAAATCTTACAGAATGTTATTTTTCCAAAACTAAATCTAAATAATGATTAAAAAATATTTCTCAATATTCTATTGGCATACCAAATCCATTTAAAAAATCCACGAAACCAACCTTGCATGCCTCATGATGATAGTTCCATACTCATGAGTGGTTTCATGTCGATATACAAAGTCGTCACAAGGTAATTATATCCCATTTTCCATTTTACCATTGAAACTAAGAACAAGTTCATATTTCAACCATGCTATAGTAATGTAATATTAACTCAGAAAAACATATTCTCAAGGAATATAAAAAAACCCTTCTAATAAAATCCAATTATTATTGAAAACCGTTTTCCATAAAACACATTTCAATAAAACACCATTTTTATTAATACCCCCTTTTCTATTAAAATTTTCTAGAAATTCCAAAAAATACATAAATTAAAATTACCATTTTAAATTCAAGAAACTAAAACAAATTTTATAACAATTCACCGAGATTACACAATTCCACAAATACGATAAAACATCACTTAGGATGATTTATTCCATGAATTGAATCAATATTTAACAATAAATTCCATTCATTTTAATCAATTTTAAACAATTCCAATCAATTCTAGAATATGGAGTCGGGAGAAAATATTCACACCTCAAAGGAATTTTTCTTTGTGAAAGCTTTCACTAGTGAGGCTAGCCACGAGAAGTCACACCCAATGCGTTATTAATAACTAGCTAGACCAAGAAAAAGATTTATTTCAAAAATATTCTTTGGTGGTTTCCAAGAGAATACTACTTCAATATTCATAGGGTCCATTGAAACAAATTTTTCATAAATTAGATGGATAACAGTGTGTACATATTGTTTCCAAAAATCTCACGATGAAAATTTTGCATACAAAAAATGGTCTCTCAAGATACCTAACACTGTCGAAATGTGTTTCTCATGATTGGACCTTGTCGATGAATACACCAATATATCATCTACAAACACCATATGAAAAGAATCAAGATATCTCTGAAATTTATTATTCATCAAATCCATAATGACCACTAGTGAATTCTTAAGACTAAATGGCCTGACTACATATTCATAGTCTCCATATCTGCACCTAAAATCTATCTTCTAAATATCTTATTTTTACACTCAAAATTGATGATATCCTGATCTTGTGTTGATTTTAGAGAATGACTAAGATCCCCTAAATTGATCAAATAAATCATTAATGTGTGGAAGTGGATACAAATTCATTATCATAACTTGGTTAATATAACATTAATCAATTCAATGCTAAATAGTTCTATATGACTTCTTCAAGATCAAGAATGGTGCATCCCACAGAGATATACTTGGACAAATGAAATATTTTTTCCTAGATCCTCCAACAGAACATTGAATTCCCTTAACACTATTGGTGCCGTCTTAAATGAAGGAATAGATAGAGAAATTGTCCTTAGAAGAAGATCAATTGTAAACTCTACTTATCTTATAGTAGATAGTCTAAATATGTTCTTTAGAAAGACATTTGGAAATTGATCTACCACTACTGGAAATCTGAAATCCCACATCTCTGCAATCGAAGCCAAAGCCAATGCAACCAACTTGTAAGAGATCATTCCCATTGTTGGTGCCAACAATCTCATTTCACGTTTCATCTCAACAATCTCTCCTATGAAGAGATGCTCAATACTATCCGTAGATGTGAAACTAACCGTTATTCTATAACCGTCGATGTAAGACTTGGACATTTTTAACCAATACATACCTGGATTACATCATAGACATCCACCTACAACATCGAGAAGTCTCATTTTATCTCATCTCCATCCATAGATATAGAACATGTTCTACACACAAAGTCTAGACAGTCTATTTCATCAAGATGAGTTTTTGGATTTATCATAGAGGGAATTATTTCACGTTTTAAAAATCATAGGTCAGCAACATGTGATAAAATAAAAGAATGCGATGAAATAGTATCAAACATTACTTGCATATTGATAGAATTAAAAATGATTTTACCTCTTACTGTAGATGGTCCAGCCTGACCATCCATAATCAACTGCATAGATTGATTCATTTTCATTTTTGTTACAATCTTCTTTTTTTCCCTACTGAGATTTCCCTTGCCGAGGATTCATGGTTTTCAGAGAATTTCTATGGCTAGCTCTACTATACTAATGAGACAGAGTCTTTTGTCCTCATCCTGTCGAAGCATAGGGTTCTTGTCACACTTGAGAAGTGTCTTGATCACCTTCCCTTAGAGTATTATGACAAATGAACATAAGATGTCCCATATTTTAGTATTTATTTCATGCTTGTGGTGGTGTTGTACATTCCCTATTTATCTGGTCAAAGGACCCACATTGGAAGCATCCCACTTGGCTCTTTGGTCATGGTGTAAGATTTACTAATCCAACTGTCTGATTCTGGTTCCTACTCCCACCGTGGAAATTGAATTCTCTCTTTATCATTCTCCCAACAATGGAGTTTACACCATTTATCATAGGGATCATCATAATTATTCCTCCCATAGCACTAGATATGTCTCTCTCAACCATCGTTGTTCTGTTCACCATCTCTATATAGTCATCAATACATAACACCGCTATCTTCGATTTAATTTCCTTCTTTACACCTAATTCGAAGATGTGTTCCTTTATTGATGCACTCACCTCATCTTCCGGTGAAAAGCATACAAAATGCATGAATTTATGTACATATTCTATGATAGACAAATTCTCCTACATTAAGCTAAATAATTCTATCATTCTTAGGATATTGAATGTGTGAGGGTAGTAATATTTATTAATCAATTCCTCAAAATCTTCCCAAGTAAGGTCTTGATCCTCTTTAGCATGCAACATTGGTTCCCACAACAGGCAAGTAAGATCCTCAAGAATATATGTCGCTAGTATGAACTAGATTTTTGTCATTGTTCTAACGAACATAAAGATATGACTCATTCTACCGAGCCATACCTACACCTTTTTGGGTTTATAATCACCCCTAAAGATGGGTGTACATTACTTCATGAACTTGATTGTATGATCCATGTTCCGTGGATCATCCATATAAATTCCCATATCCACATCATGAAATTCTTGAATGATACTCTGAACTAGTTCTTGGTTCACCTGTGGCTCATGAGAAACAACATTTTCCACATCTTCTTCTTGCTGGTTTCTATGAACCCTAATGGGTACCATTAACTAAACAATCAACAAACTCACTTTGTCTCACTCTCTAGAAAATAATCACTTAACATTTCAAATTATTTCACATCAACTATTACATCATTGTTTTCTATAAATAAATTTTTTCATGTTCTTATTTTTTTTAAAATCCATACCATCTTTTGAAAATCAAATTGTTTTCCAAATCCACCAAGTATCCCCTTTATAAATCCTTCATTTGAAAAAAATTCTCAATTTTTCCAAAAATTACACTTTAAAAAGATCATAAATCCTTACTCCAAATAAAATATTCAATCATAGTAGGAAGTCATTAATCTAATGAATGAAATGATCATCTTATTGTCCAATCCGATGACAATGAGATTCCAGTATCCTCTATGTTTCTACAAAACACTTAAGTACCCAAAACCATGTTAACTTGATGTTCAACATAAATGGGCTAGCTAAATTCTTTTATGCAATACATTTCAAGTCCCAATAATCATACTCCTCTCTATGATAAAAAACAATGGAATATACACTGATGTATCAACTGCAAGACGAATAAGGTGAATACCTCTTGTTAATAAAGGAATGAACAAGATGATACTATTTTTAATGTCCCACTAATTCTCATTAGATTGAGAATACAATGAATCATTGTAAGGCCTTCAGCAACATCCCCAAGATTCTAATGGCTATAAATAAATTTTGAAGGGTTTCAAATACATGTGGGGGTGACTTACCCTTTCATAATGAAATCATTAAACCAACGAAACATAACCAAATCGTTCACAAAATTATGTATGAATAAAATAAAGACAACACAACTAATTGTTCATATCAAAACCTCTCCAAATTGTGAAAGAGAAAAAGGAAAAACAATTATAAAAGTAAAAAATAGAAGAATAACTAATGACTTCCAATATACCGCAAGACTCCATGCTCTACATCCTCTATGCTCTATAACCACTAAACAACCCATGTATCGTGAGGTGGTTCTAAAAACATGTGATACAGTACCTTTTCCCTTGTCCTGGAAGATAACATCTACAAAACCAACAAACCACCAAATAAGAGGTGAGTATAACACTAAGTAGTTTTCCCCAATGAATTCGCTACTTAGGCCACAAAGACAGAAAATTAATAAACAATTGTATTAAAAATTTATATAAAACAATTTCTCAATACAATTTATAACTAAATATAAACACGTTTTGAAAAAAATTGATAATCAAGAATACAAGTGAAATTGAGTCCAATTTTCCATAAAATTAATTTTCCAAAAAATGATTAAAAATCATAAAACCCCTTTCTCAATATTCCAATGGCATACCAAATCCATTACACAAATCCACTCAAGAAACTATGCATGCTAGGCGATGAAAGTTCCATAGTCATGAGTGGTTTTAGGTCAATCCATCAAGTTGTCACAAGGTAATTATATCCTCTATTCCATTTGAGCTTCATAATTTAGAAAAAGGACATATATTAACTAGGACCAATAAATTCAATAAGAACTCACAAACTAATATGGACAATGATCATTCCAAATAAATATTTTCAATAAAATCATTTTTTCTTGAAAAATATTTTCCATTAAAAACATATCTATGCCAAACCATTTCAATAAAAACCCATTATTTATTAAAACCACTTTTTCCATCAAACAATTTTTTATTTCCCTAAAGTCCATAATTTTAAATTACCATTTTATATTCAAGAAACTAAAAAAAAATTCAAAACAATTCACCGAGATTACACAATTCCAAAAAAAGGATAAATCACCACTAATATGGATTTATTCTATTAATGGAACCAAGATTTAACAATAAATTCAATTAAATTTTTTCAATTTGAAACTAATACAACAAATTCTAGTAAGGGGAGTCCATAATGAAGCCACCCACCTCAAAGGTTTTGATGAAACTCACCCACTGACGAAGAACGCTCGACCAACCAGGTTGAAACTCTCCAAAACCTCCTTAGATCTCTTCTCCTTTAATGATCATGACCAAATGTCAACAGATTTTTCATCCATAAGATTTGATCTACCCATAATAGGTGTATATCTATGATACTTATAATAGAGGAGAAATACATCTAAGAAATTAGTCCGGAATGATGATGAACGATCAGATACCTCAAGAACCTGGCATTGAATTACCAAGGGAAGCATTCAGATTGCCTCTAGATTGATGGGAGATCATTTGGAAAGGAGAATAAAATGTTAGTGATAATTGGGAGAAAAAAAGTTTATTAAAGGAAATTAAAACCAAGATCCACTTTTTTATGATCCTGTTTTAACCCTGCACATGGTCAGATCACATTGTTAGACAAATCATGCAATAACCGTGAATTATCTACTACCTTATGGAAACCCTCATATAGATTCCATTCACAATATACCTAACCATGATCAAACTATGCTAAATCTACTTCTTGAAAACTGAAACTATGCACCTGTTCTTATAGGATATCCCAACAGTTTAGACAACCGTGTGTATCCCATGCACACCAACCATAACCCCAAAAACATATTTAGAGTTCACCCAACTATCCCATCCTTCACCCTTAAAAATTAAACCATGAAAATAAGCATGTAAGGGTTACATACTGAAAAATGGGGGGTACAACATCTTATACAACACCCCAATATAACGATCTCACCCACATATATAGTAATAGCCTAAGGCTCCTCCGTCATATTATATGTATTTCTTCCAGTTGCGATAAAATTCATTGGACATTTTAAAACGAAAAAAATACAAATCCATTATTACAATAACAGTTCCCTTGTAATTTAACAGACCATTCAAAATGAAATGATATATATTTATTTACAATAAAAATTTATATTATTAATGCATAAAATTCATTTAAAATACATTCATCGATGAAGATATTGAATTTATAGTATATATAATTTCATAATATATATATATATATATCATGCATCATATGTGTCTATACTTGTATCTCATGCATGTAAATTTAAGTGCACATCATAAAGGAAGGGACTTCATGGACCTAATCCCAAAACCATAAATGACTACCACATAATTGGATAGAAATAATCTCTAGAGACCCGGGATGCATGGCATTAACACATAATGACTTATAAAGATATATGACCCAATTATAATTAGAAAATGGGGAGAAGAATTGATACATACAGAAGTTGTTATCAATAATGAACCACTTATAAATATAGATTTCCAAATCTATTCAATGTATCTAATGTATAAAATAATTTACATTGGAATATACATATAACTAATTACTAGCATCAGGGGGACTAGTTTCATTCTGGGATTTTGGAATGATTCATGAACATGACATAAATATGTATGTGAGTCCCAATTTTGACAATAGTTTCCCCTCCCAATAGGGTTTTGTTTTCCTGATATCCCATCCTCTTTACCAGCATGAGATCCTTTCCTAACGTCCCATCCTCTTTACCAATGTGAGATCCTTATCATAAATTGTAAGAAACCTCACTGAATTTCTTCCATGGGAAAGATGGTACATAGCATATCATGGGTGTGGGAGTCAATATGTTATTTTAGATCCATGTAATGACCCCATTATAAACCATAATAAATAGGATTAGTGAACCAATGTGAATATTGTATAACCATACACTTCCCCTCTCAATCTGTAATTACGTTGCCCAATCCCAGGTCGAATCAGTAACATAATTGACTCAATATCATCCACTAAAATTGTCTTTTTTATGAATGTCTAATAAATTTTATTCCCCATTATGTTTTATAATAACTAATTTACTACACCATCCAATTAAACAGTGAACATTTTTATAAATATGATATTTTTTCAAAAAATAATCATTTTAATAAAATAATGAATTATTAGGAATGATTAATCCAATAAATAACATACCAAAATCATTCCTTATGTATCTAATTTTAATGTATTTATTTCATACCTAGAATTGAATTATATTTTTAGAATATATATATATATATATAATTTATATTAGTAACTATTAATAATTTAAAAAATCATACACCATGATAAAATATTTTAGCCTTCATTCTTTGATGTGAATAAAATAAGAAGAATTATTTTAGGAATTATAATAATGTCCATGATGATGAATGTTTTATGAATCCAGCAGACTAATCCAGACAATTTATTTCACTATTTTTATTTTCCTTTAAATACATTGGATATATTATCCCATGAAGGTGCATTTCAATAATATTTGGTTCAAATGAATCTATCCACTAGTTGATAGTCCAAACCCATTATTATTGTATTTTGAATTCATTAATTAATGATCAACCACCAGAAATGGAAATTCTAATAATAATGATAAATGTGTAATATTTAGGTTTCATTAAAAACATATAATAAATTAAATATCTATAACTGGAGATGATTAAGATCATATATGTAAATCCTGAAGTACAACTTTTCACAATATTACTTAAATTAAATGTTTCAAAATAACTCATATATGTATATTATTAATGAAATATCTTGTTGAGTTAGTACCTTATCATTAAAAACCATATAATGAAATTAATGATTAATTTATGTGCCTATAATATAGAATATATGCCTACCATGTGGTATAAAATTATTAATAAATAATTATTAATATTATTTTTCTCAAGGTAGGGGATTCACCCCTATTTTATTAAACCATGTAAACCCTCTTTCTTTTTGGGAGGAGGGGAACCCATTAAATAGACCAGAGGCCCAGGGATACAAATACCCAATAAATAAATGCTTAAAATACCTAATATATAGGACAAAAATCAGAACATTCCAACCCCATATTCCTAAAAACATTCCCATCCCCACACTCCAGCATATATCACCCACCAGATTTTGCACCACCTATGATCAATTGACCCTACTGCATCCACTTCTTGATGCACCTATTATATTCTTATATATCAATAGAACCACTCCAACCACCACATTTTATCACATCTATCACTTGATTCCATATCATACACCTGACCATCACTGACATCAAGATCGACCAACCTGCCAATCACGTCCTCACCGCCTTTAATCCACCGATGATCTAGTTCCAACACAACCGACAATTCCCCTTCCATGTAATAAAATATTAGTGAATATCCCCAAATCTTGTCCACATGAGACCTAAACCTGGAGTTAATGTATTCTTATAGGATTGATATCCCATTCTACTAACACACAATATGTAATAACTAAATCATCATTTTTATATTATGTATCAGAAATAATATTTTATCATTAATTATTTTATTGAATAATAATATCATAAGAAGGACATGGAAGTTTTTATTTTTAATTTATTTATATATAAAAAAATTCTTAAGAGAAAAATGTGATTTTATAAAATTCATATTTTTCTCAGCTATCTTGGTGAATGTTTGTTCTATTTAGGTCCAGTTATTTAATTTGTTGTTGGATACGCCATCATATTGGGTTGTAATGTATTTTTCATGCTCTAGTTTACAAATCAAAGATTATTTATAAATAATGTTTCCAACATTTTTTATGTTTGTTCTAACAATGATGAAATATTAGATGATGAGTGGTAGTGATGATAATGTCATTCGATGGTGATTGTAATTAAAAATTTGATTGATAAGAAACATAGATAGTAATGATATCGATGTCCGAACTATCATAATCAATCTAGATGAAGGGAATGGAGTTTCTATTATTTGATTTTGTATTTATTTTTTACTAGTGAGGGGGAAGGTTCTTGGACTTTTCCATTTAAAATTTAAAATTAAATTTTATATTCAGAATGTGGATATTTATTTTATGAAGCGCTATATCATAAAAATGATTTTTTATTATTTTGTTGGGGTTTACAATCAATCCATAAAATTATTACATTAAAATATAGAAAACATGTATTAATGATACCTCAATTATATTAAATGAGAATTTTATTGGAACTAATAAATTTCTTATATGACATTATTAAATGGGTCATTCATGATCAATATTTATGAAACGATATTGATAAACCTATACATCAAAATCAACTTAATATAAATTTATAGACATCCACTACGGGGAGAATGATGAATTTATTTAATTGATGAATATCTCATAAATTTACCCATATAAGATATCTTTTCAATCTAATCATGATAAAATGAATTATTCTTTATAAAAAGATATCGTGGGTCACATATTATTAAGATGAATTTCGTATAGCATAAATATCTATATTGTAATATAATATTCAATATTTATTTGAAGTATCAATTATAAAATATATATATGAGTTCACTTGCCTAAAATATGAACTATATACATATAAAAGGAGTGGTTCACCTATGAAATGGTCATATTTGTAATTATATATTGGGGAATATATATCTCATTTTTTTATATTTAATAAAATTATAACTTTTCATGACATTACATATATAAAGTGATCCATCAGAATCACATATAAGTTTAGCACAACACTTAATTAAATAAATACACATAATATAGATTCTATCAAAGCCATAGTTAAAGAGGATATTATGATTACTTTTAAATTCATATAAATTAATATTGACTTCATGATATAGTATTTTCTCTTACCAAGATCTATCTAAAAGATGAAATCTATTTTGGAGGTAGTACAATATTTGAATAATAAAAGCATTTATAGGTCGTTCTGTTTTCATGATGGATTTGGAATCATTGAACTCTTTTTTCATTCATGATGAAATAGTGTTACCATCATATTGTGACTAATGCTACTAACAGTTCCCTCTAGATCTGGATATTCTAATCTTATAGCCGCATTTTCTAACACATCCTTTTCGGCGTTCTGTGAATGTAGAATGTCTGTTAATGTGAGTACTAAATGAAATACCTATATCAAACCTCACACATGTCCCAATTTTATTGGATAAGTTATGTTAGACTTATATCAACCTTATAAATATATTACCATCCACCTTGATCCACATTTATTATATTTACACATTTATTATTAGTTTATTAAAAGAAGTGTTAAAGGAGTAAAATTCAATGTTTAATACATGAACCATTTTTAATATAGGGTTAAAAATAAGTTAAAGTTGACTATAAATATTCATTATAAAGATAAATATATTTCCTACATCATGGTATTTTATTTAGAATTTTAGACATTAAATAATTGAATTTTCTTATGAAACAGTGATGATTCATTAAAAACCTTACTAAGGATTTTTTAAAATAATCGATATAATAAATATCAAGATAAAATTAAATTGAGACTTTTGATGCATTCCACTAATATTTTAGGTCAATATGACATTATGGAGTTGATTTAATGTATTTTTTTGAGAAAATTTGTTCTTTTTTGACCTCCACAAAAATCAAATACTAAATAGTGTAAAAATTGACATAAATGATTTTTAAAACAAATACTATATTATTAAATTGTATAATATTCCTAAAAATGTAAGGCTCGGACAAAAGATATATATAATAACACATATGTCATTAATGAACCACTTTAGGTTCACTATGCAATTTATATTATATTTATTAACCAAGTAATTAACAAATACAATAAGACTTTGTAAAATTTAAACTATTCAACTTAGAATTAAATCTAAAAGATATGGTTAATATGATAAACTAAACTAGAATAAATCCTATTTGTTGATATATTTTGACTCATCCCCACTTTAGAATCGAAATAAATCAATTTTAGCTATAATAACCTGAATATGATTTTATAATAAAATAATATTTTAAGCTTTTCCTAAAGTGACCCTCACCTCTCTAATAAAACTGTACATCCCCTTGTCACAATTAAACACCTATAAATCAATTTTTCTGTACCAAAACCTTATCAAATAACCTCCCAAATACCCTAAATTTATCATATAGTACTTGATTTGATCATAATTCCAACCTAATATGCCCTTCTTATCAAATCAAAAGGAAACACCCGAAGAAGAGGTGGTAATTTCATCAACTCTTTCAAAGTTATTTTCCTCTTCATCTTCTTATTTCGGTTTTGTTTCCATAAAAAAAATAATAAATCCAGTAACTTATACATTATAAGATTTTATTATAAATATCGTACCACCATATTAGTTATTTTACCCATTGTAAGTATGACAAAGTCACTATATGTGTGTACGTACGGCTTACTGTCTTGACGTTGTGGTGTGGTTTGTTTTTCAACACATCATTATTTGGATGGGTATAATAATGAGTTAAATTTATTTAAATAATACATATAACATGATAATGATTATTTATATATTATATACCATCCAATTACATATGATTCACCATCAATAGAATGATATTGTCACTCGTGTGTACGTTTAGATTACCGTCTCCACGAACGTGATGAGATTTATTCTCCAACATAATCATTCAAGAATTATTTTTATGTTAGGATTAAAAAATATTTTTATGAACTTAATATAATTCTTCATATGAATCAAATACATTTTATCTATAACAATCATCACATACGTAACAAAACATATAAAGTAAAGAGAATCGGTTAACACCCAAAACAATAATACTACTGAAATATTATTAAGAAAGAAATATTAGAAGAATATATTATGATATCATAATTTAGGTATGTGGTTATTTTATATTTTAATATCAATTTTATAAATAGTATACAAGAGGATAACATACCCTCCACTATCGAAAAGGACAAGGTAAGGGTTTTTCGTCACACTTTTTATTCCTGTGAGATTTATACTATATTTTCCACTATTTCCTATTATATGGAGTATGTACTACCAGTGGTTGAATTATTTTTTTAATATAAATTAATTTATAGTAATTTACATCTTCATTGTATTATCCTTCATTCATGGAATGTATTCTTCATAAGATACCAAATTGATAAGGGAAATTATAATTTCAATTTCAACTCATTGAGTTTTACACAAACTTTATTGATTATTTTAATCCAAGATTTTGTGTAAAATCACTATTTATTTATTTATGTTGTCATTTCTACTCCCCTTTGTATGGATATAATTTTGATACACATAATTACTCCATTGATAAATTCTCATGTTATTGATATGAACATGATAAGTTTAATCATAACTTAATTTCCATTCATGGAGTTAAACATCCAAGTCATTGGTTTTGTTTTTACAAGTATATGTGGGAATGTACTCTGGTTGATTTACAAAGAATATCCAATCATATTGAGTGTATTTGTATTTGTCACACATAATTATGTCCTTGATTTATACTTAATTTAAGGTACTATAATTATAAGGGATTTCTTCTCAATTTACATTCCATTGAGACTTTTTTGTTGTTATGCATAAATTCACTTATATATGGTGTACATACCATTCTTTGTCATATTATTTTATGAATCACTTTATTGTCATGATATTATAATGTTTTAATTAATTTTATTCCTCAATTTGTTTTATTCAAGAATCTTTCATTTGGTTAAGAAGTCATTAACTAAAATATCGTTTTAATTGTTTTAGTGATTTATTATTCAAAATAAATCTCATTAATGTCAATGTTTAAAAAATATTTTTAAATATTTATTTATACAGACATGAATTTTTCGAAATTAAAACTCCTTTCAAAAGTCACAAAGTGGAATGGGAAACTTTTGTTCAAAAATATCTTTTAAACTACTTCTTTGATAAATAGTGTGACTTTTAAATTTTATCAATAAATAGAGGATATTTCTCTCAAATTGATTTATTGATTATTTTCATCTATGTAAATATCCTTCATTATTTTTGTATGAGGTTGATTTATTATAATACAGTCTTCTATATCCTATTTAATGAGTTATGTTTGACTGTAGATGATCTATTATTATACCATTCATGGTTTATTGTTAAAGTATTTACATTTCATATGCTAGTTTTAATACAAATGTTAATGTTATGTTTCAGAATTTTCATATGAGGAATGAATTGGACATAGTTAATGGCGGGTAGAGCCCACTATATCTCATCAATGCATCGGTAGGTCTCATAAGACAAACTAGTGTCTTGACACAAGTCCTTGAAATAATAATTATTATCAGTCTTAGCACGAGGCCAAGGAAATGTGGTTATAATGTATGGAATTATGCATTACATCATTATGAAATTAGATATTGATATTACATATGATTCTTTGACATGTAGAATATCCATGTGAATAAGTAAATGGAATTATTTGATTTATCTTTTCCATATTATGCTGAATTTAAGGTTTAAAAGGCTTGTGTTTTAGTCTTATACATTGCCTTAAATTTTTATGCTAATTTATGATAGATTCCACTATATTGTTATCCTTACTAAGCTTCTAAGATCACACCATTCTTATTTTTTCCTTTTCCCCGGATTGAAAAAGAATATTATGATTTGACCTCTAGTGATAGGCAAAGGGATATTATTGTGTTCAAAGGGGACACATTGTTGTTTTTTATTTCATGAAGTAATGTAAAACCTATGTATGTATCTATTACTTCTAGGGCTACTAAAATAATTGGTCTTTCGAGACTTGATCTCTTGTGATCATGACAAATTTATGTAATAATACACTTAATTTTTGTAACTAGGGTCAGACTGTTACAATTGGAATCAAAGGATGTTTAATACAATCCATAGAAACTAGATTTAGATAATATCTGATTAGATAACATTACCCTAAGATAGAATTTCATGATTAATATAGAATAACATTCAAAAAAATTGGTAGTGTAAATATTATTTGGGTTTTCTAGTAAAATACATCATTTTCTTGATAAAAATAGGTAGAGGTGGATATGGAACAAATGTACCTAGGAGTGAAAACCCCGACCTAGAGTTTCGGGCTTGACCTGGGAAATCCCGGTACATAACAATAGGCCTTACTCCACTCTTGGTATTGACACTCTCGGGGGATATGGTTAGGTTAATTAAATTTTTTTACAAACCAATTTTATGGATTTTAATATAAGATTAGAATATAAAACATGGTTAATACTAAGGTGTTTTACATTGAAAATAATGTGTCATGATTTTACCTAAATGATTTTTATGACTATTGTTACTGACACTCTGCTTTCCAGTTTTAGTTAATAGCTAGATTCCAAGGAAGTCATAGATACATAGATCATGATGTTCAATGTGGGAACAATGTTTAAAATGAGAAATAAAATGGAATATTGATAGGCATAAAAGATATTGTGTTATTGTCGAATCAATTTTCCAAAAATATGATCTACAACATATACATTAACTAACTCACAAACTAAACAAAGAATATGAAGGAAGATAATGATAAGAGCTCAAGTATTAGAGACCATGGAGGAAAGAAATCTCATTTTCCATCATGCATGAAATGTGGAAGGAGAAACCCAAGAAAGTCTCTCAATAGAACAAATAAATGCTTTATGTGTGGGAATGAAGGACATAATGTAAGGAATTGTCAAGGAAAAATGAATATTACTGTGGAAGAAAATAAAAATGATCATAATAATCCATTTAAAATCATTTGTCCTAAATGTTTGTGTCCTAGGCATTACCCGAGTCAATGTCCTATTCTATAGGATTACAGATAAATCAAAGAAGAACCTATGTGGAAATAAATGGATGGAATTTTTTTTTAAATTTATTAATGCTCTTGGTTGAATGGATTACTTTGGAATACTTTTCTCTTTTATGTGTAAACGTACAGTTTATTCTGTGAAAAGTCTATTTAAGGAATAATTGCCTTTTCTTTAGTAGATATAGTTATAAAGAACTATTTGGGTTTATATGATCCTTGAATTTGAGTCAATTTCAGGTTATTACTTTTTTGGAAGAGAATGCAAGGTATTAGATAACATTTGGGGGTATAATATATTATTGTTTTTTTGAGGAATTTATCTCATTTTTTGGAATGTTATAAAATTATATAGCTTTTGAAAAATTAAAACACACAGACTATGTTAAAACACTTCGCATCAGACAAAGTTGTGGGAATCGAACCCACAACGAATGTGTGACTAAGATTTATCACCTACTACTAAACTATGTGATGTCCCTATAAAGTATGAATAATTTATTTGAGATAAATTATTTTATTGATCTATAATATGTTGATTTTGGGAACTTATGATTTATCTTTAGTATAGGAAAATGATTTGTTGATAAGTGAAGAATGTTATTTTGGAAGACGTTTTCTCTTTTGGGAAAACAATATGTTTAAGGAAAATAGAATACTATGGGATTTCATTTGAGAAGTAATGGTGGATTTATATTTTGGAAGAATGTATGTTTTTATTGTGTAATTATATATATTTGGGTTATTTATTGAAATGTTTAACCTATAATAGAGAATATGTGATTAGGTTAATTAATTTTAGTATATGACTTTAATATTAGTTGATGTAATTTGTAGATAAATGTTAAGATTTATTGTGGAAGAGTATGTGATCAAATCCCTCTGAAATTTGGGTTTCAAACTTAGTTTGGATTATTTTGAAGAATTTTAAGGACAATTGTTTTTTGAATGGTTTTTGTTGAACTTTGGGTATTGTTTGTTTAATTTTGATGATTAAGAGGAGTATACCTTTCAATAATGGATTATCCTTTTTGGGGATCGTCTGATCATTACTAACCATTATGGTTTTGGTTAATGTCTAAATACATGGTAAATATATAGTTCATTTTTAGTGGATTATGTGATTTTCTGGACATTGATTCTAGCTTTACATGTGTGACCAAGTCATCTTGAAAACTCATCATTTTGAAAAAAGATTATTTTTTGGTAGAAATTTATTAACGTATGAAACTATACTTGATAAGTATGTATATCTCCTAATGTTCTTAGTCAATATCCTAAATAAATTCTAAAACATTATTAAAAGGAACCAAAAATAAAAATGTTGTCTGTTTACTTTTCCTACTGGGTAATTAAAGAACATTTTACCCATAAAACGTTTATGGTTTTCTAGTAGTAAAATTTCTTCTGATCATGTAATATGTCACTCCCCATTGAAACTTGATGGTTTTTTCCCTTCCGTATCCATTTTTTCATTTATGGAACCATAGTATGGGTTATCTTGGGTGAACTTTGTAGTTTTATTTAATTCTTTCAATTTGATAATTGTTTTAGTGGGATTTAAATAAAGATGTTTTTGAAATGTCAAACCCCTAGATAGGGGATCCCTCCTAGTGTTCGCTAGGGGTTACCATAACCCACACCGGTATTAAGATCTCAAATATTGGGGATCACTCCCAGGGTCTGCTGGGGGATACCATGACCCGATCTGGAATTCATAGATCTCACAGATAGGGGATCACTCTCAGGATCCTCTGGGGGTTACCACACCCAGATTCGGTGATCGACGGAAACATGTCACCCGGAAAAAGGATTTTCACCCGTGTCGCGGGGGTAACAAAGATACCGAAACCCAATCTTGTACATCTTGCACTGTAGGGGGTCGAATTGAAGATTCCACAACCCTACAGACACCACGCGCTGAGTAGGGGATCATATAACCAATGATATTGAAACCCTACTATACACCACATGCTGAGTAGGGGATCATATACCTAAAAATTCCACAACCCTACTGATCATGTCCCACTGCATAGGGAATCATATTCCTGATGATCCCACAACCCTACGGGGTTATCCAGCGAGATAGGGGATCACTGCCCGTGGATAAGCGGTCACAATGAAACCATGAACCCGATCTAGAGAAAAATGCTAGAGGATCCCGCTCCTGGTCCACCGAAGGGATCCCATAACTCTAAAAGATTAAACATCCCATCGAGGGGATCACAAACTTATTCGAAGGTTGTGAGGTCACGCGAACCCTCGTAGGAACGAACCAAGGGAGTTCCCTCGACCACTACTGGTCCAAATGTTGCTAACCCGAGCGACCCACCACAACACCACGCTATGCACCTTCTAGGTCGATACCGAGGCCACCATCACGATTTATGTGAAAAAACATGCATGATAGACTGTTTACTCACATGAAATGGACAACCAGTGAAAAAGGCACTAATCACCGTAGCTAGCCTATGCAGGGCTCACACAACGATCCCGATACTCATCAAGTGGATCATACCATGGCGATCCCCTTGAAAAAACACACAGGATCCACTACTCATTCGTCTGAAATGGACACCCACTAAAAAGGGCACTATTCACCAAATCCAGCTCAGGTGGGGCCCATGCCTCGATCCAAAAACACATGAAATGGATTGCACCTTTGTGATCCTCTCGAAAAAAACACACAGGATCTACTATTCATCCCCCAAAATCGGACTTCTGAGAATAAAGCTGTGTTTCTCCGTAAACGCCCCAATCCCGGCCTCATGGGGCTCGCACCCCAAACTTGGTCCCAACAACGGGAAACCATAGAGAAATATCTGTTGTACCATCAGGGTCTCAACGCCATTGACGACACGTCAATCAGACTCTTTGGGTATAAGATAAAACGACCCGAAGTCGAATAATAATAAAATATCATTATTTTATTCTATGTTTCAAACTCCAGGGCCACGATCCTAAAACATAATATTCAAAAAACAAAAACAAAAGGTCTGCCTCATCACCACGGTCACGTCGCCACAAACGGTATGCGAATCCAACTCCAGGATTGCAAGAAATGGGGGTTTAAAAACACCATGTAACACAAAAAGACCGGACCGGCTGGTCCGACCGGCCTGTTGGGGTTGGCGGCCCTCCGTCGCGCTGCGGCCTGTGCCGCAGCCCCAGGCAGATGGCCGCTGCACTCCGTCGCGGACTGCTGCAGGCCGTTGTGGGTCATCCGGCGTCGGCGCCGCCGCGGGCCACTGGGGGCACCCCGGTGGTCCGTTTTGCGATCTGAAAGAACCTGCGTGACCCTAGAGAAGCGATATACCCTTATATGACATCAAAACGAAACAATTCTCCACAAAAACGGGATTGGGGGATTCAAACTCAAACTGGCTACCTTGAGGGAGAAACGCTGAAGCTTCGGGTGCATATCGACGCCGAAAACACCATGAAGCTCGATCCGCTGATGATCGGTGCAGAAAACAAATGATTCTGAATCAAATCGGTGAATAAAGGATGATGGGGAGGGGGGTGGTTTCGTCCGCTTCATATAGGATGCGAAGGAGGGGGATTGATTGGGTTTTCTTTTTTAAGAAAAACTCATTTAACACAAACAGCCCCGTCCAGACCTCCCAGCCCGGAGGATGTTAGGTCTCCCCTAGGGTAAATGCGCCATCAGAAATGAAACGGAAGACCCATATTTTTGATCTCAGACTCCATTCATAAGTTATTTGAGCTGACGCTCATAAGTTAACTTTTCCACTTATCTACGAAAACACCCCTGGTGGGGCTTTCCACCATAGGCCCGCGCCCACAATGTTTACACCCCTCCTAGGGTAAAAATCACAATCCGAATGCAACCGTGCCATCATATTCTCATTCTGAGCTACCGTTTTAGAGATAACACACCCCCAACACATGAATAGTATATAAATGCTTAATATTTTTATAAAATTAATTCCGGGCACACTGGGCGTCCTAATCTCACGCTGTCTTCGCGCCTAGCTCTGGAATTATTCATAGAAATATTCCAATGTCTGACAGGGCCAAAAACCCGAGTCGGTACATGTCAATAAGGTGCTCCTTCCTTTTTGGGATCCTACCAGATTAGAAATTCATATTTAAGTTTTCTTGGCCTGGAGTAGTGATTAGGATGGATGACCTTATGGGATGTTTGTTAGGGTGTATGTTAGTGAGGACAATGCACACTGGAATAGACGTGTGTTGGACTTTGTGGACTATCATGTTGGAACCATGGTCTTATATGCATGATTTGGAGTATGGTATGTGTTGTTGTCAATCCTCTGTGGACGTTCAGAATGTGTACCAGCAAAGAGATCATATAGTTCAGCAGACAACATTATTGAAGGCAGCGCCGTTTCCTAGTGTTTGCCAAATTTTTGGGCCTGAAAATTGACAAATGGAGAAATGTGTTTTTGGAAAAGAGACTTGAGATCCATGTACATGAAGCAGAGGAAACTTGAATGCCATATGATTTTCAAGATCAGAACATGGGAAAATGGAAAAGGGATAAGGGTCGCGCATTTTTTTGCTCGTCGCACAACGGACCTACGCGCCGTGAAGAGACTTGGGTGCCGATTCATAGGAGGATTGGAAACTTGCGCATCTATTGTTTTTCATGATTATAACTTCAATATATGGAAAAGGAAAGAAGTTATCACAAGTATTTGTGTGGTCACGCAAGTGTGTAGCGCGATAGAGGCTAGGGAGGATTAGTTGCGCGCCAGAACCTGCGCGCTGAGGGAAGACTTGCTAGCCACCGCGCAAGGGGTCCAGTTTTCATATAAATAGAGGACCACCCCTCATAATTTTGAATGTAGTTAGAGACATAGAGATTTCTTGAGCTCTCGTCACGCAAGTGGTTGAGTCGCGCAAGTGGTTGTTGGGTCGCGCAAGTAGAGGTTGCGCGCTGGCTATTGGATACACATCCAAAGTGGTTTGGGATTTAGAGGCGCTGAGTCGCGCAAGTTTTGAGTTCAAAGAGACAGTGTCGCGCAAGTTGTTTGGAGTCAACTGCGTGCCGAGTTTGTACTGCGCATGTGACTTGTGAGGCATTCATGAAACATTTGCGCCAGAGCTTGGAGAAGGGCGCCAGGGTTGTTAAAGTACATTCATCCTTTTGAAGCTGCACGAAAGCTGGAGGATCATCTGTTACCCTCAGTGCAAAGTGAGATTCATCTTCAGGTGAGAGTTGGACTTCAACAGAGCATCTACATACAACAGAGGATGCATTCTTATGCAATGATGAGGAGACCTTCACATCTATAAACTGAGTGTGACTTCAACAAGGGCAGTGAGCCAAGGGGGGTCAATGGGAGTGACCCGAGGGAAGCAGTGAGCTATCCCTGATCCTTTGTAAAGGTAGTGATCCTGGGACAGAGTGATTGTGACCAAACCTTTTTAATACACATCTAGTGAAGATTAGTGGAATGTGGTATGACAGACAACTTGTCGGCGTATGCTTCTTGGATATAGTCTTTAGTGGTGAACGAAGTAAAAAAGTGTTGTGTCTTCTCTTTGCATGTGAATGTTTGCTTTCTGATCATATTCATCATACATGTTCAACAAGTTCATACCAACGTCGGAACAAGATCCATCAAATTAAAAGAAAATGTGTCACCCTGATTCACCCCTTCTCTCTCAGGGTGTCCCGGGGTCCTTCATGTCATTCATCAGATGACCCGTGCAGGCATGTGGGTGGGCCCTTGGGTGGGGACCACGTATCTACGGGGCAACTGGTGGGCTAGGACGAGACGTTCATGATATGGCGGGGTGGTTGTGCCATCATCGGGGCCGGGTTGTCATAATAACCATCTCTCTGCCACTCATAATAGTAAATGGGACACTTCATATGAAAAAAATACACACTCCAACCTCTATTATCATGTAATTCATTATACAGTCATCAATACATCATGAAGTTAAACTACGTGGCTAAGTTTTTAGTCACATAACACGTTCATGCATATGGGTGGTCCCTTGGGTGGGGACCACGTGTCTGCGGGGTAATGGGTGGCACCGGGTGGTTTGGGACTCGATGGTCGTGTTAATGCAGGGTGTTTGTGCTATCATCGGGGTCCCGGTTGTCACATTTGTTATTAGAGGTGGTGCTTAGCCTTATGTGTAGTGCACATCCTGGGTGTAGATATAGGGCCCACAACAAGGAATTTGTGCTCTAAAGGGGGTTTTTGTAACACCCCCGAATGATAAAGGGTTAAATAACTAAATGATATGACTCATGTCAACAAGGTGCACCTACCTTTTCGAGATCCTACCTGATTAGAACCCCCCAGTTAAGTGTGCTTGGCCTGGAGTAGTGTTCAGGATGGATGACCTTCTGGGAAGTTTCAAACGGTGTATGTGAGTGAGGAAAAAGCACACTAGAATGGACATGTGTTGGACTTTGGGGACTGCCATTCGTCAGATGACCCGTTCCGGCCTATGGGTGGGACCTTGGGTGAGGACCATGTATCTTTGGAGCAACTGGTGGTACCTGGTGGGCTAGGAACTGACGGTCATGTTAAGGTGGGGTGGTTGTGCTGTCACCAGGGCCCGGTTGTCATTATAACCATCTCTCTTCCACTCATAATACTAAATGGGAAGCTTCATATGAAAAAATACCCACTCAAACCTCTATTTTCATGTCATTCATTCTACAGTAATCATTACATCATGAAGTTAAACTATGTGGCTACATTTTTAGTCACATGACAACAAACATCAAGAAACAATCCTGAATACAAGATATAAAACTGAATGGTATGGTCTTTTCATAGAACATAATCATTATCTCTCAAACTACATGTGATTTGATTCCGCTTTTAAAGGAATACATATGATTCCTCTATAAGGTTCAAACCCAACATCTTAAGTCACCCATTCCAATACTCATCGATATATATACATTATAACCTCATACACACTCTTATAGGTCTATATTCTTTCTAGGTGAAAAGTATATCTTCCATATTTGGGTCGCATTTCCAATGTGATCACATTTACCCTTGAATTTTTCAATTACATTCCAAAATAACTCTACCATATAATGGATCTTGTATGAATTTTTTCCTAACAAACCATTACATGAAATTTTCTACATTGTTAAACATTAATATTGACATTAATCCACATGGATTGATCATTATGACAAAACCTATAAATAAATACATACCTTATTAATTGTAACTTATTTACATGGGTATTGATTCATTTCATGATGATATAATGGAACTAATGTCATTTTTATGGTCATCTTAAGACCATAAATAGTGTAAGACAACCCAAAACAGAGGAAATCTGCATTTCATAATTAATTGATAAATAATACAGTAAGCAAAGTACCTAGTTTTCAAAATATGCAGTAGATTCCATCATCCTTAATTGCATATCGATTGATGAAGACCTGATTGATTGAAAAACCAAAGCATACTTCCCATATTAGAATACACCAACCACTTCAATCCATGATCGTATCATGTGGATACTCGACATCTAAAGTGATGATAGAACATCCTCAAAAATATATAATTTCTTTTTGAGAATAAGAGAGTTTTATTTGAGTCACATACATATTGTATATAACACCAATACCGGAGGATATCATCCTCTTATATTCTATTATTTATGGTCATCCATTTAATCGTATACATTTCTTTCAGTTTGGATATAATTTATTGAATTATTTCAATGAATTAATGAAGCTAATTTAGTCTAATCATAAGTGTATTGTAACTTATAAATCCATTTCTGATGAAAGGGTTATCATATATATGTAATACACTTATTATATCCATCAATAACATGTGTGATGAATACATGCATGAAATGAAAATATGAAATGTGAATTGTTAATATTAACATATTAAATATACATACATATATATATATATATCTCATGTTTCTTATTAATTTGTATATGAATATCATGAATGTAAATTTTTGTGTAAATCTATCATTCTTCCACCAACTCTAAAATACCATAAGGAATCTATGAATATTTTCTCAACTCATTGCAAATCCATCCAAATTTTTTTAGATACGTTTTTTCATTAAAATATATTCATTTTGAAAAAAATATTTTCCAAAAGTTTTCTCCTCATACAAGGTCTTATATGTGACAAAATATGGGACTTAACAACGTTGATAATAACAACAAAATGCTAATTTTATAGATGTACGAAAAAAGAATCCTCTAGAATATAATCAGTGTTACTCAACCTACTAAGGGGTATATTATGATATCCATTTAATGTAATCATATATCTATAAGAACATCAACAATTTATGATAGATCATATACATCATATATATACCTATATAATAATATTTTTATATAATAAATAAACCACTAGAAATGGAACATTTCAATAATTTATTATCCTTTAATAATTTAATTCTTCTATAAAAAATTATTGAGAATATCAATTAATACAAAACATTCCATTCATTTTTTTGGTAAGTACATCACATCTCACATATCTATGTAGTTGAACACATAATATGTTAATATAGGAATGACTATAAATTTAATTAGTTTAAATGTATCATCAACCATATGAAATTTCTATCTATTAAGTGTACAAATCGGATCATTGTTTCACTATAACTGATGATACGACCAACTACATACCCGGCCACCCCCTAATTATCTATGTTCATATATCCACAAGTGTTATTAGGGTATTATAGTATGATGGTTTACACGAGTGGTATCTCAAAAAACATGTGTAAAAAGGATTGATAATAATCATACACCCATATTTATATCTATGACCATATAACATTCCATGAGATACACATTATCAGATCAGTCCAATAAATAATTCTCTACATATTACAACATAAATACAAACTTACTATCCCATATTAAACTATTTATAAAATATAAAATATTATATTCATTCAAACCTTATCATATCATCATAATCCATAAAACTATACAATGATCATTGGTTGGGGAAATATCAATGTCATTCTTTGAGTGGAAAATATCATTCGATATTTTATGTGAAATAAAATTGCAGCATTCATGAATTAACAGTAATTATATATTCCTTTTATTTTAATTACATAATCTATTTATACTATTACTATCTATATATTTACTATTAATGATACATAAATGGTACACGACTGTCTTATTATTTTTGCTTTAATAGTTTTTAAGTATTACAACCATATGTATTTCCATTCACTTCTTTGTGTGATTATTTGATAATGTACATCCAATATCCTCTTAGTGACTATCATTTATAAAGAAAGATTGTTTGAATAATTTTTAAACATTAGAATCTCATTTCCAATGTTCATCCCATGAATAAATATTAAAACTCTATTATATTATAACACCAAATTTTATAATGTTATCTTTTTTTTCATACTTAGAACTCTTTGGATGTACATTATCATCATCTTTGGAATCCTATACATCCTAATTTCTCCATTTAATCAACTTAACCACTAATATTTCATTGATAATATCCTAAACTATTTTAAGATAATTTAATATTATCATCATTATGTTAAACACATGTTACCATTTATATTTCTCTTTACCATAACATCCAAAATACTTTTGTATAATTTGGAATCTATACTGTTGTTACAACTACTGTAACTCATTATGTTACTCCTTACTACCACATCCTAAACTCTATTAGGAAACTATGTGCACTATGTTTTTTACTGTCTTGTATAAATATTTATGGAATAGTAATTTTTATTGTTAATTGTTCATTAATTCATCTATTTACATTTTTTACCAGCACATATCACAAACATATAGAGGTTATTAAATAAAGAATAAATCAATCAATGATTATTCCAATCCTTTGGTTAATAGTGATATTCATTTTCTAAAATTAACTAAATGTGACTATTTACATTTTTCCTTAAATTCAAATATAATTACTCATTATTATATAAAGAAAATAATCACTTAAAATAAATCTGATGAAATATTTTATTTGGTATCATTTAACGTATCTATTTTCATTCATAATCCCATTGGCCTCTTAGACACGATATTCTATTCATAATTTCATTTTATGATTCAATAAAAAAATTATTTATGTTATAAAATGAAACTTATTTCCTTTTATTTGCAATACATATCAAGTGAAATATTTTTTATATATCTCATATAGAGTATTATATGTGTTTTGGACATATTAGTTTGGAAGGAAAACATTATTAAAATATCCTAGATGGGTGGAAGGAACATATTCCCAATTATTTTAGAAAATATTTTGATAAACACTTCTATAGAGGATAAACTAATCCTTATATATATTCTTATTTTATCATTTTATATAATTTGATGAATTATAAACCATGTTTATTGAATTAATCATCTCATTATATTCCATAAAAACAATTTATTATCAGAAAATTTCTCTTATCTCATTATAGAAATGATATGAAGAAGCACAAATTTTACATAGATTCATTTGAGCTTGATGAATTACATTACATTCAAATCCTCATGGATGTAAATATTTACTACATCTCATAGACATATTCTACAATCTCAATAAATTCTTAAATTTATTTTGAACACTTGTATAATTTCAACACTTTTTATATATATCTTTAGTATAATATACCCCTCTAAATCAAAGAATTAATGTCTATATCATCCATACCATACATGGAAATCCCATAGAATTTCACAAACATTTTCAGGTATGTCCTAGATAATCTAGTAATATTAATTATTATAGTTACTTCCTAATAACTATAGGTTTCAATGACCATGATTTTCATCATGAACAATCATATTTTAAATTTTCCACTAACATTAAATTTTCTTGTTTGAACTTTTAACCACATTTATAATCCATACAATACAAGAAATTGTAAATCATATGATCAGTTCTCACTTTCTCAACAATTTGAGAATATAGGGTAAATGTTTCTTGAATTCATTAACTATGTCCTAGAATTTCATTATATGTAAACAAATTTAATTTTATAACTTGATCAATCTATTTTTATCTCCCTTAAGTCATGTTGAATAAATAAATCCAATTTTGAATAATTTAATTTATTAGTGTAGAAAAACCTTTTCTCCATTACAAGAATGGTGTCATCAAGATCTAGAATTATATTCTTTCTCTTTATTTAACCATTATGAAATTTTAAAAAATTTGAAAAACATAAAGTATATATCATATTTATTTCATATTAGTAGAATTGATTTCTACAACTAAAAAACATTAAGGAAAACTCGAGGTAATAACATATTCAACAAAGTTGAATATTATTTTACATACCCAACCATATCAACTATATGATATCAATTTTAATATAGTTCTTTTGAAACCATAAATTAATAATCCCATGATTCTAAAAGCCTCTTGATTTTCATGTTGAACAACTTAAACACTAATTATAATGAAGAAACTATTCTGAAGGATGGAATATTTATGTTACTCAATAATATTTATTAAGCTAAAATACTAGGGAGTTTCATTCATAAATTTTATAATCTCAATTATTAATATATATTTTATTTTTATGATTATTAAACATTTTTCTATGTCACAAATTATTATCAGTGGAATATATTGTCTTATATATTTAAATAAAGGACTTCTAATGTACATGATCCGATTAAAAATTGATGACCCCTTACATCATATTCATTTTATAATCGATGATCCATATTTCACTAAGGAATGAGTCTCTCTAGTGCTTATTCCATTTTAAACACTTTAGGATGGGCATCATCCTAATCATAAATGTTATGATTCTTGGATAGTTGAGTGGGTTACCCTTTATTAAAATTCATTTTATAAATTCACAAATATTTAGTCCTCCAGTAAAACAATCCAATTTGGTTCTCTAGACTAGTGTAACAAAAATAAAATTCTACAAACACGACACAAAAGTATGATCAATGGATACTCAATAATAGAATGACCCTCCCAATATATTTATCAAGATTTACAAAAATCTATACTTATACAACATAATACAAGGGAACCTACATTTAATATTACATATTTGGATGGTTGATTATGGTCTTGAAAATTGCTTCTCTGCCTGGAATCGCAAACTTATTATTTGAGGGATGTTTAGTTTCATCAATATAATATAATTCATATTCATATTAAATTTATAACTATTACATCAAATTTAATCAATATCATACAATGTTTTATTCTATTTATATGGGCACGTGCTTATAATTGTTTTTGTAATAACTATCCAAATAATGAAATTATTGTGTTCAAACCACATTATTTGGTAACCCTTTATAGAAGACAAAACTATTTTTATTCACCAAAAAATAGAAGTCAAGTATATTAAAATATATCAATATTCATAATATACATATAGTACATTATTTCTCCTTGTAAAGAAATATAATTATATTTTATTGAAAAACTCCACATGAGTAAGCCCATAGAGTCTTATAGCAACCCCCATTAAAATTCCAATCCATTGTAAGCATCCATGGAAATTTGTGGACAACCTCATGTCTGTCAACATAGAGAGACATTGCGTAAGAGATAATTAGAATAATTAAAAACTCTAATAACTAATACGACCGTATTATGCCCAACAACTATTTTCAAACTCATAACTATAAAAAATAGAGTTAAACCTAGATAAACACTAAAATTTATGAAATCATACCTAGAATTATATGTAAGGAACCATCATAAATGAAATTTATCATATAAATGTGAATAAGAAATATTTATTTTTCATAAATAATTGGCTAAACATGAATATCATGGAAATTTAACAGTTACATAAACATTTAATTTATTTTAAGAAACATAATACATTTTTTAACAACTCGAAAAATTTATGCTACTTATAATAATTAAATAATTTATTAAGAATATAACAATTCTATACTCATTTAAATATGATAACATTCATATATTATATTTAGTGGAATTTATAATAGATTTCATGAATTTTAAACATTTTTAAATTGATTATCTATTATATTAACTTGTTATATAAGCTAAATATCATACATTTTGAAATTTATAAACATTATATAAATCACCTCTTTGGATTTCTAAATTAGAAAAAATTAATTTATAGAACAAAAGGAATTCAATTTAATTTGATATAATGTGTTTCACAATATTCTGCTTTTATGTTTGGAATAAACGATTCATAAATAATTATTTAAATAATTATAAAAGATTTTATAACTATTATATTTATTTATGAAATCCCTATAAATTTAAATAACACAAAATGGATTTTATTGATATTTAAAAACATTTTATTCACTATATCACTATGTTTTTAAATAAATTTTAACAATATAATTCTCACCCCAAAACAGTTTCCCAATATTTCATTAGGGTATAGCCTTAGTACACTTTTGAAAATGATTTGTATAAGAGAAAATAGTGTTTTTAATTACTGTGTTAATGTAACTTAAAGATTAACATTATGTAAACCAATTGAACACTTTTGCTTAAAGGTAATATATAGATTACATTTATGCATCTCCCTCTTGTGAAGAGACTATATTTAGAAAACTATATTATTTAAGGGAAATTTCCATGTTTCATATGCTACCCAAAGGTAAAAGATTTGGTCCCTTATGTGTAAGGGTAAAAATACAATAACCATTATGAAAAACCCTTTGTCTAAGGGAACCAGCTTTGTCTAACTCATTAGAGTAAAGGTAATAAAATGGATTACCCCGATGTATACCTTCTACGATATGTTATTTCATAAGGGAAACTACAAATATACCATATTGCGACACTACTGCACTATGTCCTAAGGGTACCACCTTTACAAAACACACATGATTAAAGTTTATTGAATGTTTATACTTACATATCCCATATTCATAAGTGTATCATATTTATGTATATGATTTCAATATGGGTAAATCCAATTTTCCATTACCCATCTCACATAATGGCAGGTATGCTTCTCTAGTTTATAAAAAAGGATGTTTTCTGGTTTACCTTTGAAAACAAATGTTTTAGAAATTATAATTTTTTGAATAAAATGCCTCTGATACAATTTTTTTTATGTTCAAATTTTTACTTCAAATATAATATAATTCCACAATGAAAGATATCTAAATTTAATAAATAATTTATAAATAATTTCATAAATAGATTATCTAGTATTATAAAGACGCATCATCTTCCATCTTCCTTCAGTCTATAGTGAAAGAGGGATATCATAAAGGGTAGTGAACCAAATCAAACTAACTCAATGGGGATCGATAAATCACTTGAATCACTGATCTTATCATGTGGATACCTGAGGTCCAAATGGGTTCTAGCACCTTCTCAAAATGAGATAAATGAAGATCAAGAAGTAGTGTGTTTTAAAAGAGGTTTATAAACGTCACATACAACAACCCAATTGGAGGATCTCATCCTCTTATATAGCCGAGGATTGGGGATCCCCAAAGTATTTTATTCTTTTCCACTTGTGGGGAAATATTTCATTGAATGATTTAAATGAATTAATTAAATTACATTAATCCAATCATAAATGTATTTTAACTGATTAAAACTTCTACGAGAAAAAGAAGAAAATACATATCAGATATATATATATATATATATATATTATATTCCTGCATCACATTCTTGAAAAATAAATGAATGAAATTAAAATATAAAAATTAATCTATTTAATATATCATATTATATATTAATATATATGTATCTCATGAATTATATTCATGTGAACATGCAAATAACACATGTAAATTTCAGTGCTGATGTTACCGGAAAATGCATCCATGTAATTCCCTAAATGCTTCCATTAATGATCTCAAAGCATAGCTCGTTTCACAAGCTTTGATTTGGATGTTCATGGATCCCAAATGGAGTAATGGATCAAAAGTTTTGTCCATATGAAGTCAGGCTGCTGGAAATGGCCATCCGGGATGATTTTGAGGCAAAGTACAGTTTTGTGTGCACGAAGTGAAATCTTTCAGCCAAGAATGAATGTTTTTCACCCATGAAGTGAAATCTTTCATGAAATAATGGATTTTATTCCTGAAATAATTGAATCTTGCGCATAATAGTAAAATATTGCGCGCAACATGTCGTGCAAACCTTTTATGTGACCAATGAGATGTCATCTTCCACCCAGACCACTTGAAAAATGTCTAAGGAAGGTGCATGCATGTTTTGAGTGCTGCACGGAAGTGGAACATCTGAGCGCAAGATTCTTCGACATGCAATGTGACATCAAATGCCAATTTGTGCCCACTCCGGATTTTTGTCACGCGAAAAACAACTTGCGCGCAAAAAAGTTTATGAGACCAACCTCATGCGGAAAATAACATGCGCGTGCGGAATCTTACATGAAACCGCTCCCGGGTTCGCTGATAAATACAAGGGCTGCCCCCACCCCTCAGCGGAAGATCTCCAGAGGTCAGCTGCCACTCTCCTATGCAAAAAACCACCTCTTTTGCGCCCCCATGTAAGAATGGAATCCTCCGTGTGAGATCTTGTGTGACATGTCCCATATGGGGATCCTTTTCACGTGGAACCACAGTGGTTTGATCCTCGCCTTTCATATTTTCTACCTATGTCATGCATGTGCATGATTCTGCACTTGCATGAAAAGCATCCAACTTTTCCATCAAGACTTTAATCTTGCGCACAAGACTTCCATCGTGCACGAAAGACATAAATGATACGCGCAACAGTACCAAGGTTCATAATATTGTGCTCACCTATGTCACCCAGTCCAATCTTGTGTGCAACCCTCCCCTTTTGTGTGCAACCCTACCCTCTTGTGTGCAACCCTTCCATCCTACATGCATACCTTCCCTCTTGCACACAAACCTTTCATTTTTCTTGAAGACCTTCTATCTTTTAGCCCAGTCCAATCTTGCACGCATCCCATCCTGTGCATATGCCATCTTATGCGCAACAGTTGCATATATTTTCTTGTATCTTTTGGGCTGGTGAGTCTGTATTTTCCATTGTGCCCTAATGCACACCGACCATCCACCTATGGGATACTATGATTTCAAATACTCCTCTGCACAACATAAATCACATTGAGTGAGCATATTCCTCTTGGTCCGTTTCTTATGTCGGGATTTGAGATTCTCTCCATCAATCCCCCCCCCCCCCGAGTACCATGAGTTGAACCATTCTTTAAGCAACTCATCAGAACCCACATCACTTTTCTCATATGACAGGTTGAAACAGAAAGGGTCGCCCTTTCATAAGTTCCAACACCATCCATTTCTTGGCACATTAACCCTAACATTCCTCTCTATATAATTATGAATTGTAGTACACCCTAAGTGTTAAACATGGGATGCCTCTTGCTCTATACAAGAGATGCTTTTTTCTCCAAGAATAAGATGCCAAAAGACCTCTCTACATGACTATAAACTTTAGTACTCCCTATGTACCAAACATAGGATTCCCCTTTCTCTATACGTGAGATGCCTAATGCTCTGAGAATAATATTCTAATAGTCTTATATACATGATTATAAACTATAGTGCACCCTATGTTCCAAACATAAGATTCCTCTTTCCTCAAACAAGATATGCCTTATGATCCATGCATAGGATTCCAATAGTCCTATCTACAAGACTTTAAACTGTACTAATCCCTATTTGACAAACATAGGATTCCTCTTTCTCCAAACAAGAGATATCTTATTCTCTATGCATAAGAAACATAATTCCAGGATCATATTGTCCTAACTTCAAGAGCATTGGAATCCGTTCAAATATTCCATCACTCCACCTCATGATTTACGTGTCCTTAATTTGGATCTTCATTCTCTTCCATGTTAGAAGGGACACCCTAATGGCATGGTCCCATTGCATATTGGCTCACCTACCGTCCTAGTCCAACGCCCCGGAAGACTTTGGACGACACTTTGAGTAAGGTCATGTGTTTCGAAAACAGTCAACAATCGAACCTCATTTGTTTGTCCCAATTTTAGGATAACTAAATATGGATGTTGTGTTTCCAAAATGTTCAACATTTATCCTCCATCGTCACGCCACCCTCACTACATTTTGAATGTTGGGCATGTGATTCACACTTTTAATCCCCATTTTTTTGGACTGATTCCAGCACCCTTGGCATTTTGACGCTTGTGCACTAGCGCATATGTGTCGGCCTCAATCATATGCTTCAATTATATAGTGAGTTGGGATGACCTCATGGCCACAGATAAAGAAGAAATTACTGGTAGCATCCTTGCGTAAGCCCCATTCGCCATTGTTGCTCCATAGCGGCACCCGGGCAACTTTCTTGCGTAAGACCCATTCACTATTGCCACTCTATAGCGGCACCCGGGCAACTTCCTTCCGTAAGCCCAATTCACCATTGCTGCTCCATAACGGCTCCCAGACAGCTTCCTTTCATAATCCTTATTCACAATTGATGCTCCATAGTGGCACCCGTGCAGCTTCTTTTCATAACCCTCATTCACCATTCCCGCCCCATAGTGGCTCCCGGGAAGCTTCCTTACGTAAGCCCCATTCACCATTGCCACTCCGTAGCGGCACTTGGGAAACTTCCTTACATAAGCCCCATTCACCATTGCCTCTCCATAGTAGCACCTAGGGAGATTCCTTGCGTAAGCCCCACTCACCACCCTTCACGGATGCAACTTTTCACTTTGATCACCCGGTCCTTGCTACCTCTTGTTTCTCACACCGAGCACAACTAACGTAGGATTAAAGTAATAAGGATCGACCATGACATCCCTTATGGGATACTAAGAATGTAATCACCACAACTCCTGAAATACTTGGTCTCTGATCTTTTCCAAGGAAAGGTACATAGGTAGCCTCCCTGAGGTTCAATCCCAACAACCATTGGTCTCGACCATCTTTACATCGGCTCACCAAAACCCACCCTACACTACATAGAATTTCATCTTTTCCAAGGAAGGTTATGTAGGAATCCTCCCTGAGGTTCAATCCCAACATCCATTGGTTACGACCCCCTACACATCAGTTCCCACTCCTTCTTGAACTACCCAGACTTTGATCTTTTCCAATACAAGGTACGTAAGAAGCATTCATGAGGTTCAAGCCCAACATCCATTGGTTCTGACCCCCTTCACATCTATTTACCAACCACCTTCCTGAACTACACGAACATTGACCCTTGCCAAGGCATGGTAGGTAGGAAGACTCCCCAATGTTCAAGCCTAACACCCATTGGTTCTGAACCCCTTCATGTTCACACCCACTCCTCTTGAACTATGCAGACTTTGATCCTTGCCAATGAATGGTAGGTAGGAATCCACCCTGAGGTTCAAGTCCATCACCCATCGATCCCAACCACTTCATGTCGGTCTATCCCCATACTGCATGATGTTAAACTCTATGCCACTTTTTCATTCTGTATGATGTTAAACTGTACCCATTAGTACTTTGTGGGATTTGATCCCTATCTC